>CM070716.1:27313272-28794223 GCA_036346275.1 Otatea glauca
ATTGTTGATCTTCATCAATTCACACGGGTTTGATTTATTACGATTTTGTTGCGCGCCGCCTTCTTGAATCGATCGCCTTTATCATCCGATTAGCCTTAATCGGTTAATTAGATTTATCACCATTACCGATCTCGATCGGCTTCAAGCTGTGGTTGAGTCTAAGCCGATTGATCTTAGCGATTGGCTTAGTGTGAATTTCATATTTTTTACCTTGTCGATTCTGAGTCAAATCGTTGCACGATCTGCGAACCGGTGTTAAATGCGGTGTCTTCTTGTCAGAAACCCTACATCAAGTTTTAGCGCCAACACACTCTTAGCGCGCCGGTGGGACCATTCTTCATCGGGAAAGTCGATCCGCCATCAGATCTCAACCACGAAGCCATAATCGTCCCAACAATGGGCGATTTGGCAATGAAATTTCGTCACGAGATTGAAGATCGAAGGCTGCGTTGGAGGAGATGATGCTAAAGCTGTTATCGAGAAAACTAGGCGTGGCGTCACTCAAAATCATCGACTGCCAAGCGGTCACGCACGGAGATATGGGTGTCCGCGAACCGGTAAGCGATATCTGCTGCTGAAACCAAATTATCGACTATGATTAATCGATGCTGTGCACCATGCCTTAGTAAACCAATCATCGACTCTTGTGACAGCGCTTAAGCCAATGATAGCAAATAGTGTTAAAACTATAGCAGAGAGTTAGCCTCGTCGGGTAGTCTGCTTGACCCATTGCAAGCTCTGTAGGATTATCTGTTTTTCAATAGCACAAAATCGCAAAGCACACCGGCGATCTTAAACCATCGGCTATAACCTCACCCCTTACCATGATGCATACTCATTACTATAATATTGCCTAGAGACCCTCGGCCAAGTGGGGTGAGCCATTACTGCTTATATCTGGCGCCGCTAAGTTATGCGCATCAACAAATCTGCCCGTCGGCTCAGTTCTATCTTTTCCACAATCGGTTTTGCGATCGATTGGGCTGAAAGATACCCACATGAACCTACCTGCTTGAAATCCGGTCCATAGGGTAGTAACTTATTGAGCCTTTCGTCCCAATACGAACCTCAAGTCGGGCATAATAGGTATGATCGGTATACTCGTGTGCCGTCGGCTCGGCATAATTGGCAACGAGTTTGCACTCGGGGCGTGAATGCCAACTATGATCAACATTATCAGGGCCTCTACGATTGCTAGAGGCGATAATGCAAAGAGCCAACGGATCTCCATTGTCTTAAGGGACCAATTCGGCATTGACCAAAGGGAAGGTTATCGACTCTGAGAAAGCCGTATCCACGATTACATAGATCGTATGCCTTACCCTCACAATTTGAGTCCCAGTTTTGCAAAATTCTTTGGTGATGACTCGACTACCACTCTAGAACACATCGGACGCTTTATCAGCTGAATGCGTGAAGCGGCTCGATCCGATGGATAAAACAAGCCCATTCCCGTTGTCCTTTGTCAGGCAGACCTTTACTTAGTTTACTTGTTTGCCTCCAAATCGGTCCACTTGTGGAGCGATTTGGAAACCGATTCCACAGTATTTTTCTCGAGCGGTTTAGAACTCGGGATTTCCGACCTAAGTTACATTACTTGAGGAGATTTGGAGAATCGGTAACTGATTACATTAAGAGGTTCAGGGAAACTATAAATCGATGTTTTAGTGTCACATTGCCCGATAACCAGCTTGCTGATTTGGCTTTTGAAGGACCGAGATGGCGAACAGAGGGGGGTGAATGGTCGCAAATAAATTTTCCCCCAAAATAGTCCAACAAAAACCTCGACAAGATCGCTCAAAGGAAATCGTGAAAAGCCGAAAAACTAGACAACTATGTGTACCTAAGCTTGCATGGATAAGTACCATAAAATATGTGGGGATTTTTAGTCACAATCCTAGTTGTCTAGTGTCCAAGATAAAGAGGAATCAATGAAACTCTTGCTTTTAGAAAGGACATCAATTCAAATCACAAAGTCACTTTCGGAAAAGCAAAAGCAGAATTTCAGAACTTGTCCTCGATTTGAACAGGAGGTTGGTGGGTTTCTACAGCTCACAAAATTTTGAGACTTTTCTCCATATGTGAAACAGAGTCATGAAAAACTCTACCAAATTTCTCCTCAAAAAGCTTTACAGAAAAACAGGAGAAATCGAAGAACACAGTCAGTCAAGAACTTCGAGTAGAAAATTTGGGGCTCAGTTTTCACCTCATGGCACCCAAACGGTGCAACAAAAGAAATCCAACATTTTTATGCAGGTGTATATCAGAGTCCCACACCTCCTCCAATAAGAATCACTTAAAAGGATTTTCTATATTTTTATAAAATTCAAATACTAAATACTACATAAAGAAAAAGTTACGAGCAAAATTGGAACTTGAAAGAAAGATGTTCTCTACTCAATCCAAGAGTGCAAAAGAGATGTAAAACCATATGAACACACTCTAAACATCAAAAATCAACAGCATTTAGAAGGAGGGGAGGCAAATCCAAATTGCGTGAAAGTAATTTGCTTGAATGTAATTGCGGGAAAGTAAATGCTGAATTTAAATTGCGTAAAGTAAGGACATAATGTAAATGCGCGAAATAAATTCAGAGAAGGATGGATAAAACTTTCATTTCTCGAAGGAGAGGTTACAAAGCCTCACTTTCATGTGGGCAAAGCTCAAAGGAGCATTCACAAACCTCAAAACCTTCAAGGAGAGGAGGCTACCCTCCCCCTATTTATACTACTCTTGGGCCACTACCACCCTTGGATGAGTCCCTCAACCCTAGAGCACTCATCTAAGGGCTGGGATTAACCACACACACACCCATGCAAGGGCTAACCCAAAACCCACACACATACGGGTTTTCTTACAGTTTTCAAAGCATACTACTTAGACCCGCTAACTTATCAACTAGACCTCAATCAAGCGGTCCTCATTGATCCACGTGACATCTAGCTAGCATCATCTCCTTTCCTTGTCTTCTTGACTTGCGGACTCCGTCTCCGATCATCTTCGGCGATCTCCCAGCCGTCGGACCTCAGGCGCTCCTCGCCTAGTCCGGTCATCCTCCGCCTCACATGACCTAGCACCGTCGCCTGCAACCATCAAAGACAAGGAAACACATCACATAGCAATGCCCACAATGATATGCAATAAACCATCCAACTCATCACTACACGCCCATCGGCCCGTCTGCCCTCTAGCAAAGACAACTCAAATTGCTTCATTTTGAAAATCAATCCAAATCAAACTCAAACTTGAGCACACCTTGCTCAAATAAAGTCAAATACTCATCACAAACATGGATGGACCTCCACATAGTCCTTCAATCTTCCCTTGATGAGTATATTGACAAACCACACAAAAGGCATAAATTTGAGTTTGAATGAGAGAAGAAGAAAGCAATTTGATTGCAAAGCCAAACTTAGTCGAGAGAAAAGATATAAAATCATGACCAAGTTGGCGGAAAGAATTAGAAACAAGACCATGAAAAGAGCAAGTTTTCCACAAAAGCTCTAAAAACCAATCATAAGTGCCAAATGTGATTATGATCCATAAGAAATAGCAAAGATTTACAAAGATCATAAGAACCAACAAGCTTGCACATTTTTATCTCTTTTTTTTAATGATGCATTTTCTACATTTTCTCCCCCTTTTGGCAATATAGGCATCAAAATGGAATTTTCTCCCTCTTTTTATGTATGCATGAAATGCAACCTAAGGGAGCTTTGAAGATTATCCAATTGATCACAATGACAAGATATGACACCTAGCTAGTCAATTTTTAGATTAGATTAGTCTAAGACATGTCCAAGTGCAAATACGAGCTTAGTTTTGAATATTTCATTTTTTAGCAAGATTTGACAAGTGCAGCACTTAGCTTTAGTTTCAAAAATAGAAGAATAGCCACTCTAAAGGATCAAAAGGAAAACCTAGAGTTCAACCTACTCAACACTTTGGGAATCTAGAAGAGCATACAAGGTCCTTGGGCTCATTTATCACTTAATGCAAATTTTGATTTATAATCATACAAGACATAGCGGGGTGCAAATGTTTGACATTATTTGCATTCTTTACCCACATATGTCTTTGTTTTTAATTTATTTGCATTTTTTTAAAACCAATTGACTCAAGCCGTATGCGACCATCTCAAGATGAACTCTTAAGAGGATGGTCTAGGTCAAACACGATGTATTCCAAGTTCATCGATTGCAATGGAAGCGGTCTTGTGAATGCAAGGTGTTGAGTCGTATGTGCACAAGAAGAGTTAATTTTGTTTAATTTTCATTTTTAGCACAATGATTCATGAGCAATTGAGGGACTCTAGCATGGATCAAACTAGTTTCACCCAAGTTGCTATAGGGACTCTAGAGAACTCCAAAATTTCTCAAATTATGGCACAAACCTCTAGAGAAGAAACCTAGCAAGTAAAAGCAACAAGTTTCATCAAGTTTTTCATTTAAGGCTTATTTCATTTTTAAGCTTAGCAAGTTAAATGAACTTGGACATACCTAAGCTAGTGATTTTCATCAAATGATGTAGCATGGTGTATAGCATGAAGAAGAAATCAATTGCATAATAGACAAAGCTCATAAAACAGAAAATACAGTCTAAATGCAATGCATGAACAGATTCCCAAACTCCCCCTCAACAAATGAATCAATTTTAAGCTAAAATCTGGTTAAAGTTGAGTTATTATCAAGATTAGGCATAAAGAAAACACGAATGAATTCAATAATAATCAGAAAAACAAAATGAGGAGAAGAAGTCGAGAAGCTAAAGCTGGATGGCTATTGAGCATAGATAAGATAGAAGAGATTTACTCACACTCGGACTCGCTCTTATCTTCCCAGGAGGCGACATAGGGAAGGCGACTCTAGATCCCAACTAAGGAGTGCACACAACCCTGTCTACCTAGGAGGCCCAATACTGCTAGACTTATAAGGCGAGAGGAACTCAACCTAGAGAGAGAGAAACGACTAATCACGTGATAGCAACCTAAAGCACAAGATAAGAGGTCCATGCAAGGCATGCGGAAGTCTAAGTGAGTGAACTCAACTCAAGAAAACAAGCCCAAAGTCACCCGAAAGAAACACAAAGAAAAGAAAATCTGGAAGAAAACATATAATACATAATATACAAACCAACTCCCCTCACGAAGGCCGTAAGGGCTCACGACTCAAGCTCACTCCTCAGGCAACAAATCTGAAGCTATCAAAGGCTTGGTGAAGATATCGGCTAACTAAAGGTCACTCTCTCTGAACTAAAGTCGATATCTCCCTTCTCCACATGGTCTCTAAGGAAGTGATATCTAATATCAATGTGCTTAGTCAGGAATATTGCCTTGGGTTTTTAGCAATGCAAATAGCGAAGTGTTGTCACAAAAAGTGGCACACTCTCTATCTCTAACCCAAAGTCCATAAAGTCGATCTCATCCAGAGAACACAGCTCTGACAAGTGGCTGCGACAACATACTCGGCCTCGTGTTGGTTTGTGCAACTCGGATTTACTTCTAGATGACCAAGAAACAAGAAGTGCCAATGAATTGGCAAGTGCCAAAGTGCTCTTCCTATCTATCCTCTGACCCGATTACATCGGAAAAGGCTCTAAGAGATAGACAAGAAGAAGAAGTACCAAAAACCATGTCGATGGTAGCACGAGTACGGAAGATCGCTTGACCGCTGGCGGTGAGGCGCGCGAGAAAGCGAAATCGAGCACAGACACCTGCCAGGGATGTATGTCCGGCCTCGAAGCGGTGAGGTACAAGAGGGCCGATCATGCTCGAAACTCCTTTTGATCAGCGAGGCTCACCATCCTCATCGGGCTTGAGGACAGCGGTGGTGGCCATAGGAGTCATCGGCTTTCCATCGGACATATCGAAGCGCCTCGGGAGGTCGGGTATACTTGCCTTGATGCAGAAAGTACCCTCCGGTATGCTTGATTTGGAAGCCAAAAATGTAGCTCAACTCGCCCATCATACTCATCTCAAACTCTGTGCTCATCACCTCGAGAAAAGCTGAGACACAAGCGAATGAGGCGAGCCACCAAAATGATATCATCCACATAAATGCGGGCGAGAAGAAAATGCGACTCATGGTGTCGATGAAAATAGTCTTGTCTACTACGCCCATTTTGAAGTCATGGTGAGAAGATAAGACTTGAGCCTCTCATACCATGCTCAGGGGGCTGCTTGAGTCCATCTGAGCTTTGGAGAGCTTGTATATATGACTCGGAAACTTAGGGTTCTCGAATCACGGAGGTTGTTTGACATAAACCTCTTCCTCAATATAGCCATTGAGAATGCACTCTTGACATCCATTTGATAGAGCTTGAAGCCGGGATGCGAGAAAATGCAAGCGGGATCCTATTAGCCTCTAGCCTAGCTATAGTGGCAAAGGTCTCCTCAAAGTCAAGACCCTCAACTTTGAGAAAAGCCTGTACATGCAACTAGCCTAGCCTTGTTGCGGTGACAACCCCATCCTCCTCTGCTTGTTTTTGAACACACTTGGTCCCAATGACATTATGACCGGATGGGCGTTCTACAAGCTGCGGACTTGTTCCTCTCGAAGTTTTCAAGTTCCTCATGCATAGCATTAGTCAAGACTCGTCGGATAATGCATGAGTCACATCCTTCGGCTCAAGCGAGGTAACAAAGGCAGAGTGAAAGCGGCCCGGACAAACCTGATTTTGGCGAGTGACTCGCTCAAGCGGATCGCCGATGATCGATTAGGTGGATGAGAATCTGAATATGATGGGGAGGTCGAGAAGCGAGTGGCCTCTACCTCATGCGAGAAGAGGTAGGAGCGAGCCACTAGGTGAATGAGTCGAGAGGCAAGGTGGCCTTCTGAGGTGCGAGAAATAGACGAGAGGCACCTCGGGTGTAGAGGGCTGGATCGGGTGGAACACCATCATCTCCATCATCCTCATCCTCTACAAAGATGGTCTCGGAGGAAGAAGAAGAGCTGAAATATCGGGTCTAGCTCACAGGCTAGCCTCATCAAAGTTCACTTCACGGTCTCTATGATCCTATCGCATCGCAACTCAAACCCTATAGCTACGAGAAGAAGTGAATAACTTGAGAAAGATACCATCGGAAGAATGAAACTCAAACTTATCAGGTTACGGACTTCAAAATAAAACACTTGTAACCAAACACCGAAAATGAGAAACCTTGGGCTTTCGCCCATACCTCGACTTCGTAAGTGCGGTGCAAATGTGCTCCCAGAATACGATTAGAAACATGGCAGCGGTAGCTATAGCCTCGGCCCAAAACATTCTAGGAATATTGTCCTCGTCTAGCATCGTCTGGCCATTTCTACGAGTCTGTTCTTCTTTTCCACTGCGCCATTTTGTTGAGGGCGTAGGGAGAGAGAATTGATGCTCAAACCAGACTCCACGAAACTCTCAAAATAGAAATTCTTGGACTCGTGCCATTGTCACTGCGTATGGCTCGTAGGGCACGGGGAGCTCAAAGACAACCTATAGACCAAACCCTAAAATGGGTAAAGTCTCATCCTTGAGGACATGAAAAACACCCAAGAATACCTCGAAAAGTCATCAACAATGACAAGAACATACCACTTCCTACCCATTGTTGCACTCATTTGGACCAACGGTGTCCATATGTAAAGCTGTTACGGTGCATCAGTCATCACTGCAGTGGAGGGGATGAGCGGACAACCATCTTGCCATGTCGGCAGGGAGAGTAAACTAAGTCTTTGACCATTTTGAGTTTGGGCAAACCACAAATGAGATCGTGGCTATTAACTCGGGTCAAATTATCAAATCCAATGTGACCAAGTCTCCTATGCGAGAAGGAGAGATCACGGGACTCGAAGCAATCAAACACGAAGAGAGTCTCGGAAAAGCAGAAAAATCAGCCGCGGAAGACTCTCCCAAATCTAGAAATCCCATAAACTAACCCTCCTAATGAATCGAGGATTCTCTGGGCATTACTTTTAAAACTCACCTCGAAAGAGTCATCAATAAGCTGAGAAACAGAAAGCAAATTGTATTGCAGCTTACTTACTAAGGCAACATCTTTAAGAATGAAATTGTCATTAATGCAAATGGTACCTTTAGCGATGACTCTACAGAGAAGCATCCTCGAAAGTGATCAACTCATCAGGGGCTCGGACTAGGGAAGAAGAATCATCGAGAATCTCGGTCATATGGCGAGAACAACCAAGATCGACAATCCAAACATCTCCTTTCCCCATCCAGACCTTTGATCAAGACACGAGAAAGATGACTCGATCTTTGGGATAGAGTGAAGACTTAGGAACCCATCTTGAACCATCGACTCCTCAGTACAGTCCACGAGAAGAAGACTAGACTCAGTGTCTCTCGACGTTTAACCCGAACAAGATCGGTAGCAACTCTAAGAGGTGATCTAGGAGTGGCCAGGTTGGCATGCCGTGGTGCAAAAGCGAACCACCCGGTGAAAGCTGCCTAAAACTCCTACCGGAAAACACATCACGCGCTGATATCTACCTCGATGAGAAAAGCGAGGTATATCAAGAGGACGGCGGAAAGGCCCGACTCTGACAGCTCCAAGACTAAAACTCGAAGAACCAGCATGAAAACCAAGTCTGGGCGCCTTGCCCAAAGCAGGCGACTCTCTAACTTGTCTAGAAGCGGTGTGTACCTAAGGGGCACTCAAAGTGCAGGGATGACCACGAATACCCCTAAGAGACAACAGCTCACGTAGAGTGATCTTGGCGCTGACGAAATCTACTAGGTGACCATTCTTCTTATAGAAGGTGCATGTGTTTCGCCTTGCTAGGCGGGAGCAATGGAGTAATGCCCTTGTGGTCGAGTCCTATGGACAACCCGTGAGACCTAAACACGGTGGTACGCACTCTGAGGTGCCACAATTTCACCACTCTTAGAGCCGCACAATGGTGGGAGGATGCGTGGCGTGCTCAAGGGATCAAATCCTAGATCTTGATTGAATCTACTAATCTTGGATTGGTCTAGAATAAGATTGAGCTTCTTCTTGCCTCCAACAAACTTCTAAAGAGTGCTCATAAGATACTAGCAATCTCGAAAGAAAGATGCACAAGAAGAGCGGGGAAGAAGAACAAGAACCGGGAAGATGAGCTCTCTCTACGTGCATTTTCTCCTCGACACATTTGCCTCAATCTTGAGGGCCTCACAAAAGCATAAGGCGCATTTCTAATTCTATGAGCTTGGTCTTCTAATTTCTTCCTAAGCTCGACATGGATTTTATCCAAGTCCCCTCAATCACGAGAACATACATAAACAACTTTCTTGTGACTTATCTAGTAAGTCCTTAGCAAGTTTAGCACACTTGACATTTAAGGATTCATTTTCAAGTTTTGGTTGCCTCTGACCCTCACATGAGCTAAGCGGGCCCTTAGAAGCATGCATTTCAAGTTCATCGTTTCTAAAAGAAAGCTTCCTAAGTTGATCGCTCATGGCATCAATTTCGGCAAGCAATTTAGGGCAATTAGCACAAGAAGGAGTAGAGTGAGCATGAAGAAAACTAGCATCTAGTGGAATAGCATCAACGAATTATCGCTAGCATTCTTCAACTTAAGACTTTCTAATTCAGTCAACACACTATCATGCATAGTCCTTAAGTTCTCCAACTCCACAGAATAGCATCACACAAAGAGCAATCATCGGTGACTCGGGAGGAGAAGATATAAGAGAAGCTAACTCCGAGTCAAGGTACCTACTTCCTTCTCAAGCTCCGTACACCTAGCTCTAGCTCTAGCATGAAATTTTCCTAATTCTGACTGACCGTTGAGTGGTCATAGGAGGGTACCTCGTCAGTCGTGTTGTAGGCTGGAGTCGCGAATGTCGTTGGTGTAAACCATGAAACATCTTGGAGAAGTCGTCGCCGCCCTTCTTTTCTTGCGGTTCATCCTCGCCTCGTCGATCCATGTCTCGATGTCGGAGAGGTTGATGTAAATCAAGCGGCGAGACCGCGGTGGAAAAACTTCTTGTTCTTGGAGAAGTTGTGATACTTCTTCTCCGCGTCGGCTCTGGCTGGAGGCTTCTTGTTGCGGTTCTTGTCGGTGTAGTCGTTCTTGCCCGAACCATAAGCGTCGTTCTTGCCCTTCTCGGCTTAGGACGATTAGCCCGAATGTGGTTGGGTCCACCACACTCGGCGGTGATCATGCCACCTCTCTTCCTCTCTCACCCTCTTGTATGCATGAAAACTTGCGGCGAGAAGAGCAAGCTCATTTTAAAATTTTCCGATTGGTCATCGCTTAGCTCACAAAGAAGCGAGAAGAGAGAAACCATAGAAGGATCGGAAGAAGAAGATCAATGGGATCGGTGACCAAGACCATCGGCGAGATTTCGTCTTCAGTGAGACTACATCGATCTCATGAGTCTTGAGGCGGGAATAAAGCACATCAAGTCGAGTCGACAAGTCGATGGTGTCCTTGATGGTGGTCACCTTCATCTCCCAAACACGCCGTCGAGTGCGATCAAGAAATGTCGAGCATTATCAGGAGTCGGGTATATGCAACCAAGCTGCTCGAAGATCGCTCAAGATCTTGGTAAAGCGACCGAAGCACTCATCAAGACTCTCACTAGCGTCTGTTCAAACTTGTGAACTCACGGCAGAATTAATCTATCGAGCCGTCTTGATTTGGGTAGTGGCCTCATGGTAAGCATCGAGGTCACCCAAATCTCATGTGCGAAATGAAGGTGAGAAATCTGTGATACTCACTGCGGCTAAGACCTGTATGAGGATGTTCCTTGCCTTAGCATTTGCCTCAACGTCGGCCATATTGCGGTAGTGGCGTTTTCATCGGCGAGAACCTCATATGGGAGTTTCACCTTCGCCATATCGGAAGCCACAGGCGATGTATGACTCCATGCGCGACTTCGAATGGAAAATCGACTCGAGAAAAAATGGGAGGCTTGGTGGAATACTTGTCCATCGCCATGGCTCTTGAGACCGGTCAAGATCTATGGAAGAAGCAAAACCGGCTCGATACCAAACCGAGATGGCGAATAGAGGGGGTGAATAGTTACATAAATAAATTTTCCCAAAATACTCCAACAAAAACCTGACAACATTGCTCAAAAAATCGTGAAAAACCAGAAAAACTAGACAACTATGTGTACCCCAAGCTTGCATGGATAAGTACCATAAAATATGTGAGGATTTTGAGTCACAATCCTGGTTGTCTAGTGTCCAAGATAAAGAGGAATCAATGAAACTCTTGCTTTTAGAAAGGACATCAATTCAAATCACAAAAGTCACTTTCAGAAAAGCAAAAGCAGAATTTTTAGAACTTGTCCTCAATTTGAACAGGAGCTTGGTGGGATTCTGCAGCTCACAAAATTTTGAGAATTTTCTCTCTATGAGAAACAAGTCGTGAAGAACTCTGCAAATTTCACCTCAAAAGCATTACAGAAAAAACAGGAAAATCGAAGAACACAGTCAGTCAAGAACTTGAGCAGAAAATTTGGGGCTCGGTTTTCACCTCATGGCGCCCAAACGGTGCAACAAAGACCTCAAAATTTTTATGCAGGTGTATATCAGAGTCCCTCACCTCCTCAAATAAGAATAACTTAAAGGATTTTTCTATATGTTAATAAAATTCAAATACTAAATGCTATAAAGAACAAGTTCGACCAAAGTTGGAACTTGAAAGAAAAGATATTCTCTACTCAATCCAAGAGTGCAAAGAGATGTAAAACCATATGAACACACTCTAAACATCCAAAATCAACAGCATTTAGAAGGAAGGAGGCAAATCCAAATTGCGTGAAAGTAAATTGCGAGAATGTAATTGCGGAAAGTAAATGCTGAATTTAAATTCACGTAAAGTAAGGACATAATGTAAATCATAAAATAAATTCAGAGAGGATGGATAAAACTTTCATTTCTGGAAGGAGAGGTTACAAAGCCTCACTTTCATGTGGGCAAAGCTCAAAGGAGCATTCACAAACCTCAAAACCTTCAAAGAGGAGGCTACCCCTCACCTATTTATACTACTCTTGGGCCATCTACCACCCTTGGATGAGTCCCTCAACCCTAGAGCACTCATCTAAGGGCTAGGATTAACCCACACACAGCCATGCAAGGCTAACCCAAAACCCACACACATATCGGGTTTTCTTGCAGTTTCAAAGCATACTTCCTAGACCCGTTAATCTATCAACTAGACCTCAATCAGAGCGGCCCTCATTGATCCGCGGCATCTAGCTAGCATCATCTCCTTTCCTTGTCTTCTTGACTTGCCGGACTCCGTCTCGATCATCTTAAAGCGATCTCCCAACCGTCGGACCTTCGGCGCTCGCCTAGTCCGGTCATCCTCCGCCTCACCATGACCTATGCACGTCGCCACTGCAACCATCAAAGATAAGGAAACACATCACATAGCAATGCCCACAATGATATGCAATAAACCGTCAACTCATCACTACTGCGCCCATACGGCGTCGCCACTCTGGCGAGACAACTCAAATTGCTTCATTTTGAAAATAATTCCAAATCAAACTCAAACTTGAGCACACCTTGCTCAAATAAAGTCAAACACTCATCACAAACATTGATGGACCTCCACATGGTCCTTCAGCTTTTCACGGATTAATTCCACCACTTAGAGAGAAGTTTGGATGGCAAGAGTTTAACGATTTAAGCCATCTGCTTCATCGTGTATCGGGCTCGAAAGCCGATTCCCAAATAATAAAGTGTTTAAAGATAGATTTAAAAATAACGGCAATAAAGAAAAGGATAAAGTTAAAGTCAATATGGTGGATTATTGTCCAAGCGATTCTTCAGAAGACGATGAAGCAGAAATAAATATAGTCGAATGGGTAAAAGGGTCTAAAAGTCCTAGTCATTCTTGGCTAAAGTCGACTAGAAATAAGTCGGAAGTTAAGTATGCCTTTGATGTTTCCAAGTGTGATCATATTTTTGATTTATTATTTCAAGAAAAGATAATACGGTTGCCCAAGGGACATATTATACCATCGGTGTGAGATCAAGAAACACAGATTATTGCAAGTGGCACCATTCTTTTCTCACAATACTAACATTGCAATATTTTTAGTCATGATCCGATCGGCTATTGAAGATGGTCGGCTAAAATTTCTTTGATAGCCGACCATGCAAGTTGTGATCCATTCCCAATTAGCATGGTTCAATGTTAGGCTAAAGGAAAGAGCCGATGCATGATGAGCCAAAGAAGGGCGGCAAGTCAATATTGATCAATTCAAACATCGGCCAGACGTTGAAAATTACGATCGGCTCATTACAAATAGAAGCGATCACGAAGGAAAAAATTCAAGAACCATTAAACCCAAGGGAAATCCTCAGTTGGGCAAATGGTACAAGGCTGAGAAATCGCCATCAAGGCAATCAGCTAAAAGGCCGGGACCAACGTTTTCTCAGTTGATGGAGAAATATGAAAGGATGAATAGCCGACCACGATATTCTACTCGCTGGTCGAATAATTTATATCACACCGAAAATTTGGAGAGGGCCCAAAGAAGATGTCCCTTTTGGCAGTTTTGTTGGGAAAGGGGAGTAGCTCTACCATCTCCGTATACATGTCCAATGGAGCATCACCCCAAGGCGATTGGCCAAGACAATCGGCTAGAGATAAGCTATGCTGGGCGGTTCAAGACCACGACAAGGGTTCTGGAGGCACATTCACGAGAGAATATCGAACCAAACCGGTACAGGACGGTCAGCCTTTCGGGCCCAATTCGGACCGCGAAGATTTGGTGGCGAATCTGGCTTGATGGAGCCCAAGCCCGGGTGGTGTCCGTCTAGCCTTAGCCGTCGCTTGTATGAGGCGGCTTCGGAGGATAAGGACTCAAGAGATCCAGGAAGCCCTTGAGCGGAGGATGATACTTTCAATGAGCCGTCCGGTCAAGGTTGTCAAGAAAGAGTGGAGAAAAGGAACAAGCCGAGAAGATTTTGAATCGCGGATGATCTAGATTCTCCTATGATTAGGAACGATACACCCCAATGGACATCAATATGGTGTTCACACTATCGGCCGAATTCAAGATCAAAGCTGAGTCGGCTAAAAAACTTTTACTCAATCATGTTGGTGTTCAAAATGCTATCTTTGAAAAACCAGAGATGATCATCGGCATCTGAAACCATTATATTTGAAAGGGTATATAAATGGAAAGCGATATCAAGGATGTCGATGAGCGGTGGAGCCACAGTAAACTTGATGCCCTATCGACTCGTAAGAAGCTGGGTAAGTCAGATGAAGACATGATTAAAACTAACATGGTTTTAAGCGACTTCACGAGCGATCCTCTGAAGCCAAAGCGTCATGGTTCTGAAGCGACCGTCGCGGTAAAACTTTGCCGGCCGCATTTTTGTTATTGGCGCCAAAGGAAATTACGCGTTACGCTTGGAAGAGATTGGATTCACGCCAGCTGCGCATCCGTCGACTATGCATCAAGCACTTGTCGATGGAGCGGAGGAAGTTGAAGTTGTCGCGGCGACACATCGGCTCATATTGCCATGGCGATTACGATGCAAATTGGCAACATGAAGAAGCGGATGCATATCGGAAAAACACTAGAAGGCTGCGATTTCATGCGTGCAGCAAAAGCGGAACTTGTGCGATCGGTGTCAAGCGAGCCGCGTTTGATCGAGCAAACGAAGTGTTGCGCCGATGGGGACAAGAAAAACAGTGAAGGCATTACAAGACAAAATGCAAAGCTATCGGTAAACGACGGATAGCTATGAGGCTATAGAAGACTTTCAAGAGATTGATAAGTTGGGTCAAGGCTTCACGTCCACCGATTGCTTGAAGAAGTTGATATAGGTAGTGGCGATAGAAAAAGACCAACTTTTATTAGCGCGAAATTAGATGTAAAATATAAAGAAAAGTTAATTGAAATTCTTAGAGAATATAAAGATTGTTTTGCTTGGGAGTATCACGAGATGCCTGGTTTAAGCCGACAATTGGTAGAACATCGGCTACCCATTAAGCAAGGTTATCGGCCATTTAAACAGTACCCTAGGCGTTTTAATCCGGCCCTGTATAAAATTATAAAAGAAGAAATAGAGCAATTGTTGGAGGCTAAATTTATAAGGCCTTGCCGATATGCGAATGGGTTTCCAACATTGTTAGGTCATGAAGAAAAGCGGAAAACTTGGTATGTATCGACTTTGGGATTTGAACAAGCGACACTAAAGATGAATACCGATGCTAATAGCGATATGCTTATCGATCTTTGCATCGGGAATAAGATCATAAGTTTTCTAGGCGGGAATGGGATACAATCGGATATTCATGGCGGCGATATACCAAAAACAACTTTCAGATGTCCTGGTGCCACAGGTTTATTCGAGTGGACGGTTATGACTATCGTCTTAAAAAATGCTGGGGCAACATATCAGCGAGTCATGAATCTGATTTTTCATGACTTAATCGTCACATCATTGAAATATATATCGACGATGTCGTAGTGAAATCGGAAGATGGCTTGCAGCATTTGGCCGATTGAGAAAAGGTTTTCCAGAACATAAGATCACATGGCTTGAAGATGAATCCTATCAAATGTGTGTTTGGCGTGTCGGCTGGGCAATTTTTAGGCTTTATGGTACATGAAAGAGGTATTGAAGTCAATCAAGCAAGAGTTAAAGCCATAGTCAACACAATGCCGCCAACATGCAAAAACGAATTGCGAGTTGATCGCAAAATTAACTATCTCGAAGGTTTATCTCGAATCTCTGGCAGTCGGATCCGTGCTTTTACCCCAATTTTGAAATTAAAGGATAATCAAGAATTACGTATAAGTGCCGTCGACCAAAGTCTTTCGACGGCGTCAAAAGACTATTTAGCCAATCCTCCGATTTGGCTGCGCCTCGAAAAGGATTCCTTTCGGGTTATATATATCGGTGAGGCGAGACTATCAGTCTGTTTAGCACAAAAATTGTGAAAAGAAAGGGTTATCTTTTATTTAAGCCGCGCCTTCTTGATCTTGAAGTCAGGTACCCTTTCATCGAGAAATTATGCTTGTCTATATATTTCTCATGTACAAAGCTAAGACATTATATCTTAGCATCGGCTTGTAAAGTAATCTGTAAAACCGATGTTATAAAATATATGTTATCAGCTCCAATGTTACGAGGTCGACTTGGCAAATGGGCTTACGCCTTGATAGAGTTCGACTGATTCTGAATCATTCAGCGATTAAGGGACAAGTTCGACCGATTTTATAACGAGGACATGACACTGCTGCCGAGCTTGGTATCTGTAGCTCCTTGGCAATTGTTCTTTGATGGAGTGCGTATGCGAGAAGCGATAGAATCGATGTAGTGCTCATATCACCCAAAGGGCATAACTTTGAATTTACATTTGATTAAGCGGTAGATGTTCAAATAATCAAGAAGAGTATGAAGCGTTGCTCAAGGGTTTGCAATTATTATAAAATATCGGGCGAGTGCGGTTGAGGCATCACGGGATTCTATGTTAATTGTGCGGCGGATAAAGGAGAATACCAATGTCGAGGCAAGTATTGTTGAAATATTTAGAACAATGCTTGAGATCATCGACTCATTTACATCATTTTCTATCGGTCATGTCCTCGAGAGTTGAGCGATAGAGCTAATGCCCTAGCTCAACAGGCATCAGGATACAAAGACTTTGGCGATGTCGGTGGCGAGCTAGTGGATAAAACCGTCATGTGCGTAGATGTCGTGGATTGGAGAACACAAATAAAATTACACGATTGATCCATCTAAGCCGATGGAGCATAAGATTAGGCAACAAGCTTTAAAGTACATTGTTATGGACGAGACATTGTATTATCGGACGATGGAAGGCTTGCTGTTGAGGTGTCTTGGAGCCGAAGAAGCGCGGGTAGCAATGGGTGAGGTACATGAAGGTATTTGCGGATCTCACCAGTCGGCTCATAAGATGAAATGGATCCTTAGGCGAACAGGTTATTTTTGGCCGATAATGCTAGAGGATTGTTTTAAATATTATAAAGGTTGCTAGATTTGTCAGAAATTTGGCAATATACAATTAGCACCAGCATCGGCTTTGTACCCAATTATCAAGCCATGGCCGTTCAGAGGTTGGGGAATAGATGTAATCGGCCAAATATATCCCTCTTCAAGTAAAGGCCATAAGTTTATTTTGGCCATAACCGATTATTTCTCTAAATGGGTTGAAGCTATACCACTCAAGAAAGTGACCAGTGTCGAAGCCATCGGTTTTGCCAATGAGCAAATTGTTCATCGGTTTGGAATACCGCAAACAATTACGACCGATCAAGGGACGGTGTTCATGTCTAATGAGTTTCAGAGTTACGCGACAAGTCTGGGGATTAAATTATTGAATCCATCCCCATACTACGCTCAGGCTAATGGACAAGCCGAGTCGTCCAACAAAACGTTAATTAAGTTGATCAAAAGAAAGATCGATGAAAAACCAAGGAATTGGCACTCAACTCTATCGGAGTCGCTTTGGGCGTATCGGCTAGCTTATCACGGAGCAACGAAACTTTCACCTTACCAGTTGGTGTATGGTCAAGAAGCCGTTTTACCCATGGAGATCAACATTGAATCCATACGAGTAACCAGACAGAACGGTTTGTCGGCTCAGGATTATAACAATTTGATGATCGACAACTTGGATGAGTTGGCAGAATTACGTTTGTCTACATTTGATCGGCTTAAGAAGAATAAAATCAGGGTTGCGAGGGCGTATAATAAAAAGGTCATGCCTAAGTCTTTCGATCAAGCCGATTTAGTATGAAAAACAATATTGTCTGTTGGTTCGAAAGATAACCGATTTGGAAAATGGTCACCTATGTGGGAAGGACCATACAAAGTTAATCGGCTAGTCGGTGGAAATTCGTACGTAATAGAGACATTGGAAGGATATGTTTTGCCTAAAGCTATCGATGGGAAATATTTAAAGAAGTACTATCCTAGCGTTTGGATTGGAGCCTAGCCGACTAAGGATCATGTTCAGAAGGCCAAGATTAACACGATGCTATTAATCGGCTGAAAGGATTGCAGACTCAGAAGATACAATTACTAGCAAGCGAGGTTAAAATCGGTTAAACAGCCGATTATAAGAGTTATAAAAGTGCAGACAAGTGTTTTCAGAAAAACCAAACAAAAGTTTTGCATTTCATGATTTCATATTAAATGCCTGAGCCTTGGAGAGTGGCGCCTAAAGCCGACAGCGCACCAGCAGCCTTTGCAATCACACATTGAACTTCGTCAATGATGCGATCGTCTTCTTTTGCGCTCCTTGGCACCGGCACCACTTTCGTCATTTGCTTTTTTACGCCGACCACGGCCTTGGCAAGTCCCAGCTTCTGATCCTTGATAGCCGATGAAGTTTTCTCAAGTGTTTGCTGGCCCTCTATGATTAGCTTCTCCGTCTTGGCCAACTCCTCCATGAGAAACTTCTTAGTGGATTCGAGCTGACCAAGGGAGTTCTTCGTAGTCTTGATCAGCTCTGTATCGGCATCAAACTTTTGCTTCTTGGCCTTAGCATCATCCATGAGCTCGTCCAAAGTTTTCTGGTCGGCTTCTTGAGCTTTGCGCTGAGCTATTCTTGCCTCAGCTGTCTCCACCTCAGATCTCCTCTCAACCAGATGGCACACATTGAGGAGAGCTTCCATGGCCTCTGGGGGCAGATCAGCTTCAACTGCTGATAAGGCATCGCGGATCGGCTGATTGTTTCCAGGATCTCCGATTGCGGCCTTGTGACCGAGTCAAAAAGCTTGTTGATTTTCTTTCGTGCACAGGGTAGAGGTATTGCGTGCGATGCCTCGCCGATGCCGAGTTCTCTTGATCTGGCGTCGTAGTCGCGGTGGTCATGATCTCCGGGTCATCGAGATCGGCCAGAGAAACCCATGATTTGTCGGTCACAAAGCTCCGTGGTCGGGTGGAGGAAATTTGTTGGAATCGTAGTAGTGGAAGAGTGGCGCGAGAGGAGATCTTGGAAGATCGGCTAAGATCTTGCGACTTGAGCTGATTGCGTCGGCTAAAGGGAGTAAAATAAAGGGTAAGCCGAAGTATTAAAAGACATAAGATACTTAAACGAAAGGTGCGACTTTTACCTCTCCAGTAGCCGACGCATGTGGCGAGCTCTCGCCGCTCTGCTCATTGGGCTTAGGGACCTTCTTGGCGGCGACTTTGGTATACTTCGCTTCTTTTAGAAGAGTTTATCGGATAAATAAATCTAGTCAGATGAAAATTGGTTGAAGATTAAAAGAAAGCCGATAAAGGGACTTACTGGGTTGTTTCTGCTTCTCCAAATCCGACAGAGATGGGCTCTGAATGTCCAAAGACCCAGAAGCATAACCTGTGATGGCAGCCGATTGTTGTTGTTTCTTGGGTTGGCTGTCACCCGATGGGCCTGAAGCAGCCCTCTTTCCAATAGCCTTGTTCTACAGAAAAAACAAAATTAGATTAAAGGCAAATTTCATAGATGACAAGACGGAAGATTTAAACTCTAAAAGCCGATACCTTGCTAGAAACATCTATGTGTGTGTTAGTATATCGAGCGAAGTGGCCTCATTTGCTAGAATCGGCATTAGATACTAACGTCGACTCGGAAGATTGAGAAGAATTCATTGATGATGTTCGATGAAGACTTTGAGATGAAACTTACGCAATAGCGACCACCATGTAGTATAACCTCACGCCCGTTTGGTGTTAGGGAAAAAGTGTGGCGAGGCGGACTTGTAGGTCGCCGGCTACTTCAAGGATGATCTCGTGATATAGCATTCGAACTACGGCTCTTGGCTCGGCCGATCAAGAAAGTGAAAACTTGAGATCACTTGACCAAATCCTAGTTGCCTTGCGTAAGCAGACGGATGGTAGAATTCGTATGGCCATGGTGGTATGTCCGATTTCTTGTATGGAGGCCAGCATGAAGAATGCAAGGAGAAATGAAAATTTTATACAAGTCAGTGTTTCACAGGGCATGGAAGAAGCTATCGGCTTCAAGATGCGAAAATGAAGGCCAGGAAAATCGGCCGCAGCTATAACTAAAAAGTCATTTTGTTTCAAATCTTCATTGCTCGGTGAAGGAAGAAAGACATGTAATTCCAGAATCAATTGCTGTGATTTTTGTCTCATTTCGAGCACATGATGAACCGTTCACCAAAAGATTGGCTTGCTCGATATTGGGAATGGCGTTCTCTAGGTTGTCTTCTCTTGGGAAAGTTGTATCATCAGTGGGCTCCAAACCAAAGAATTCGGTTAAAAAAGCAATGCGACCAGGACTTGGATAAACCATAAGGACCACCCGTTACCTGATAAAATCAACAAAACCGTGTAAGCCGACTTCTAATAATATGCATCATTTGGTACTTTGCTCCCGAAAAGTTTTCCAAGCGCCCGGTAAGCGGCCTTCTACCAATCATACGCAATGATTTGATATACTTGGGTTGGCCTAATGAAGCTCATGAAGCAATCGGTCAAGCGAGAGTTAAGGAAAGCAACGTGCTCTTCGTCAGATACTAATCCATTTACTTTATTATTTGCAATATACTTGGACCCGCCTTCACCTTTGGACCGAATAAATTTATATTTGGGTTTGGCACTAAAGCGGATACTTGTTCACCATCTGGTCTCGAGCGTGATTTGAGCAACATCCGGCAAGGTTGGGCTAACGGACCGGTCTGCGAAACATGAAGGCATTAAAAGCATCCGACCGAAATAACAAGCCGTGGCCACCAAGGGCTCGTCGACCACGGATCGGCTAGACTCAAAGGAATGCACTCGGCTATGCCCATTCTCTCTCGAGATTCTCTTTTTGGGCTGCCACCCGATTATACCAATTCTTCCACCTTTAAGTGCGATCGGCCAAGCCTAAAACTCTTACTCCAACCCTCGATATTATACCCTCTGGCCCGATAAAGGAAGGCGAGTTACTTCTTGATCAATAATCGTGGCAGCGTCTAAATTTCTTAGAGGACCAAGGAAAGGCGATCAACAACTTTGTTGGGAATCGGGTTAGTACAGGGAAGGATCCATTGATCGATCTTGGAGTTAAGAAGCCGATTGACTCGGAGGAAAGATTGAGCAAAAGGAAGCCGATTGACTCGAGCAGGAGGCAAGCGAGAAGCGATTGTAAAGATCCGCGAGCTAGGCGCGTGAAGAATGATCGAGTGGGGCGCATTTTATAGCAAGGTAAAAATTTGAAGCGGAAATGAATCTCAAAAGACACGGGCGGTTAAAGCGCACTACTTGCATGTCGAGAATTACAGCGCAAATTAGCGGCGATTATTGAGTGAAGTTCAACGATTAAGTCGATCAAAAAAGCCGATTATTGCGATTTTTGACGGATGACAAATCATCTCTCAAAATGGGGGCATATGTTTGCACAAAATTTGGCAAATCTAGTCAAAATCGGCAATAAAATCGAGATACGGAAGTTATGACGAGTTGGAAAGATTTGAAGATATTTAGTAACACAAAATCTTTAAGAAATAATTGTCCAAGATAAGGCCGTCGGATCGGGACTTCAAACTTATTGTAAAAGGATACGATCGGCCGACGGGTATAAAAGAAGGGTCGAAGCAAGATGCGAAGATACACAACACAATACAATCAAACAACCTTTACTTTCTTACTTTTTCCTGTCGATTAGGAGTAGCTCTTGTAACTTAGTCTTTGTAATCGATTTGATCAATAAAGTTGCGCATCGCCGATTGTTGATCTTCATCAATTACACCCCAGGTTTGATTTTTCTTATTTTGTTGCGCATCGCCTTCTTGATCGATCGCCTTTATCATCGATTAGCCTTAATCGGTTAATTAGATATATCCTGTTACTTCGATCTCGATCGGCTTCAAGCTGGTTGCGTCTAAGCCCATTGATCTTCGCTATCGGCTTCGTGTGAATTTCATATTTTTACCTTGTCGGTTCTGAGTCAAATTGGTAGCGCGCTCACGAACAGTGTTAAATGCGGTGTCTTCTGTCGAAACTCTACATCAAGTTTACGGCGTAACAGGTTGTTTATAATTTGATTTGGCAATGTAGCGGATGATGTGGTTTACAATGTGGCAATGCTACAGTATTTTGCTATTGTGGTGGATGATGTGGCGGAAAATGTGGCAATGATATCAGCCATGTCATCATACGATGGTAAAACAGTTGCCACAGTGGCAAAAGCACCGTTTAAATTGCATAAGAGGGTTGGACAGTTTTGCATTGCTCATATGGGCATGTAGAATAGACGTATCTCTAAAGTTTAGACTGTAAATTTAGACTTATTCCTTCCAAAATTACTCGTTTTGGTTATGCTACCAGCAGTGGCTTAACAGACTATCACTGCTACGCCATCATTGGTGGCATCACAAACGACTACAACGATTCTGGTTTACTGTCACGGTAGCATGCATGGCAATACTAAGTAGAGGCATTGCTAGCATATTTTGACTATGTTAGCAATGCTAATGTAGTGATCAATCTCAATAGCTCTGTCTCAAGATGCGGTCTTAATTTGATGTGTGCTCTCGATGGCTAGCGTGGCTCAGGGTTTTATTCCCTCACCGCTCAGCACCAAGGATTGAAATCTCGTTTTCACTCGAAATCTCGGACGTGGCCGGAGAACGAAATCTAGATGAGATTTATAAATTTTGGATAAATTTTGGACGAACCACAAAAAACAAAAAATCAAATCTGGAATTTTTTCTACCGAGAAAACCGAGATCTTGGCGAGAATGCACCAAGTGAAAATTGCTCAAACTAAGTCTAACATTTTTGAACTTTTTTAAGGAGGTTCATGACATATCAGTTATGTTATCATAAAAATTTCAGATCATTATAAAATCTGAGGAATTTTTAAAAATTTAAATATTACTCTGTCACGATAAAGCGTGATAAGGCAAGTTTGAACCGAATGAAAAATGAAACAAACCACGTTAGAAAATTTTGAAATTTTTGTGCATAGTTATGATGAATCCCTAATATTACCATAAAATTTCAGATGATGATAAAGCTTCATAAATTTTAAAAATTCAGAGAGTTCTCTTTCACGATAAAGTCTTACTGAAAGCAAACTTCAACCAAATGAAAAATGGTACATACCATGTTACAAAATTTTGAAATTTTTTTGGATGGTACTAATGTATCATTAATGTTTCTATAAAATTTTCATATGATGATCAATCTTCAAGAAGTTCCCAAAATTTTGATAGTGCTACGTCTTGATAAAAGTCTGATGATCAATAAATAGATTTGCTTTAGCAATCAAAAAATGTTTAAAATTTTGAAACTTTTGAGAAGGGTTCTAAGGAAATTGTTAAGATCTCATAAAAATATAAAATCATGATCACACTACAGTGAATGTATAAAATTCTTACAAGTGCAGTGTACATTTATAATCTTTACATTTTTGATTTTGAAATATAACAAATGAAGTTCAATGTATACATAGACTTGATTGAGCAAACAAAACAAGTTGAATTTTTTAAAAAATTTTATAGAATGGTACTGAGTAAATTATTAAGCTCTCATAAAATTTTTGGATCATGATCACACTCAAAAACATTTATAAAATTAAGAAGATTACTATCCCAATTATGATCATTCCATTTTGATTTTTTTAAAGATATCAAATCAAGTTCAATTATTTTGAAAATTTTATTGTATGATCCTACACTTCTTATTATGGTACCATAAATTTTTCACATCATGAGAAAGAATGTATATTTTATAAAAATCTATGATATTTAGCGATTTTAAAATATATCCCAAAATTTTGGTTTTTCAACAAATTTTAATAGGTGATGACTTTCTTAAGGGTTATTGGACCAAATCCGGTCAAATATGGTAAAACAAATCAAAATCTGGTCAAAATTGATGAGATCTCGCCATGATTTTCGAGATTACTGTAGCATTTTAAATTTTTTACTTCGATCGGCATTTCAAAAATTGTCCAGGTCCGAAAACCGAGATCTCGTGAAATTTCAGCGAGATTTGGATCCTTGCTCAGCATGCATTGTATTAACTAGTGACACGATCATCATAACCCTAAATACCCAAACCTTGTCTATAAGCTTTCTAAGGTTTTGTATGGACTTAACCAGGCCTCTAGAGCTTAGTATGAGAGGCTTAAGTCCTACCTTTATAGTCATAGTTTTGGGATTGGTAAGTTAGATAAGACTCTGTTCATCAGACACCACGATGCTAACTTTCTACTTATCTAGGTTTATGTGGATGATATTATCTTGGTGACTCTTTGCACTCTCTTGTGTTTTAGTTTTCAGATGTGATAAATATAGAGTTCGAGATAAGTATGATGGGCGAGTTGAGCTACTTCCTCAGCTTCCAGATTAAGTAGACTCAGGAAGGCATTTTCTTACTTTTAGGCAAGTATACTTGAGACATTCTAAGATGCTTTAACATGTCTGATAGAAAGTCAATGAAGACTTCTATAGCCACCACGACCATTCTTGAGCATGATGAATATGGTAAGACATTGCTCGGAAGGAGTTTGGAACATAGTCAACTCTCTTATACCTTCTTGTCTCAAGGCGAACATACACTTTGTTTGTGTGTTTATGTCTTGATTTTAGGCCTCTCCTCGTACCTCTCACCATCAGTGGTGAAGTGCATCTTGAGTCCTTCAAGCTACTATTACTATAGTATTTGGTACTCTTCCTCTGCTTATGCATCACTTAGAGCCTTTTAGGATTCAACTGCTGGTTATAGGATAGATAGGAATAGCAATTCGGCACCTGTGTAACATCCCAATTTTTACTTTATTTGAATTTAATATGCATTTTATGAATTTATTGGATTTTCTGGATTTTATTTGAATTTATTTAATATTCTTAATTATGCCCTATTGTGAAAACTATTTAAATATTAAGAAAGTTTAAATAAAGTTCTGTAATAAATAATTTATTTGAGTTCCAAATATATCAAAATATTTTTGGGAATTTTTATGGAATTTTTTTGATATTTATGCTATTTTATTTGTCAGTTTTTATTTTATAGAATTATTTAAAATAATAAAACCTTGGAAAATCTGTACTGTTATTCTGCCGAAAGACCAATACTGTGCGGCCCAGCCCAGCTTATGCTATCGGCTACGTCAGCCCATTGGCCTGTCTTCTAGAAGGTTTAATCTCGGCCGTTGATTTCCGATTGTGCGAATCTGGCCAGATAGGAACCTTAATGACAATTGTCGTCGGATTTTGATCTAACGTCTAAGCTCAGTTGTGTCAGCTCAAGATCCTATGCAATTTTCACCGTTGGATTCGGACGTGTGTTCCGTTGGGATTTTGTCGCGACGCAAGCGATAGCGGCCGTTGGATGGGACATATGTAGGGCGCCGGGTAGTCATCTCAAATAAGAACTCGGAGTTCGCCATCTCTAGACTTCGAAGTCTTCCACCTGGTAAAACTCGGATGTCGAGGCTTTAAAAGCTTCATTAGCACCGGTTTCGAGTTCAGCAAGTCTTGGCGCATCTATTCACCGAAGGGTATTGATACATCCCTTGCCAGCAGGCTGTCTGAGTCGTGAGATTTGCTTCGATCGGGTGGGCAAGGAGTACGAACTGAAGGAAAGAAGAAAGAACAGAGAATGAACTCAAAAGAAGCAAAGGGATTTTCTTTCTTAATTTTTTCTCAAACCTGTTTTATCCCTTACACCGGTTTAAAACTTCCCCGGCTAGCCACCGCCTTACTCAGTTTACCCTCCAAAACCAAAAATTCACCCACCTTAACAAACTGACAGTAACAACCACGTTTACATTGACAACTCAACCTTACAACGATAGTAAATACGACAATTAACCACACTGCTTCTCCGATTTTTTTTTAAATAATACATTTTTTACTTATAATTGCATAAATATACAAGCATAAATTTTTTTTGCAAAAATGTACCTACATAAGCCCTTTGGTTGGGCGACGAGGGCTAATCACTCCTAACGCCAATCGAGTTGCCACGGTCGACCCATGTCGCCATTTGGTAGAGGCGACATGAACAAATCTAACTCCGTTAGGCGACATGCGCATGTGGCGACCCCTTGTCGCCCGACCAAATGGCGACATGAGCGGCTATAAGCGACCGTCGTAGATAAGAAGCGAGCAGAGAGAAAAGAAAGGGTGAGGAGAGAAGAGAAGAAAGAAGAGGAAGAAGAGCGGCGGCTTGCGGGTAAATTTTACGCTTTATTTTATGTAGTTTAGGGTTAGGGTTAGGGTTAAGGTTAGTGTTAGGGTTAGAACTATTTAGTTTCGCGATTTTTTTGTTTAGTGTTTAGGGTTAGATGTAGATAAATATAGTATTCATATTTTTAGTAATTTAGTGTTTAGGGTTAGGATGGCCGACGAATAAACCCCGGTCCAAAACTGAAGTAATTATGTACGTAAAACATACGATTATCTGTGTTGTACATACACTCAGTTGATCTAGCTATTTTTGCGATTTATTTTGTGTAGTGTTTAGGGTTAGACTAGTGAAATGTAGTATTTATTTTGTTTAGCGTTTAGGGTTAGATCTAGTTAAATGTAGTGTTTATTTTGTTTAGTGTTTAGGGTTGTATTCCTGTAGCGGCTGTAGCAACATCCGATTTGTTTAGTGTGTAGCAAGAAATCATGGTAGTGTTTAGCAACAAAATGTAGTTGAATCTAGTTATATTTTTAGTAATTTAGTCGGTTTGTGGAAACGTTTGTACATAGTTGTTTCTCTGAATAATAATATGTTATTCTGACTTTTTAGAGATATATATCGGTAGATATGTTTTTACATTATTAGAAATTTGTAGATGTTTTTAGAAATACAAGTGCAGATGATAAATATTTGTAGTAATGTAGATATTTTTGCAGTCTGGATATACATACTTATAGTTTATGACTTTTTTACGAAGAGTAATTAATTTGTGTGTTAATGAATAGGTTCGCAGATATGTCGAGCGAGTTCCTTTTAGAATCTTTTATGGAGAAGGGGTTGTCATGTATGGTTGGAGGGTGCGGATCGAGTAACTTCGATATGTGGATAGAAGTTTAAGTAGGTCGAAGCGTACATTTCTTCTTTGTGTTGAATTGGTTGTATTACGTTTGGATGGAACAAGAGTGACAGTGAAGTTATCTTGCCTTTGCACCATGCGAGATGATCCTGTTTATTGGGAGTTAGTTGGTGAAGGGAGCTGCGACTTGGAGGTCATATGTGAAGGCGAACAGCGTGGATGGTGTCGGGTGCTTTTATTGCAAGCGTATGAAAGGGTTGTTGCCCATGACCACCTTGGGCGTCGGTGAGTGTAGTGAGCCTCAAAATGAGTTCACTTATGGCGACCTTGAAATTGGAGAGTCTAGCCAGGGCCGCATGTTCGGGGTTGCAATGAGGATATTGGCTACAGGTGGTGAGCAAGTTGAGATTAGGGATGATGATGGAAACATTGGGCAAGATCTGCGGGGGCAAGTAGGCGAAGGTGAGAAATTGAGGAAGTAATAGCACATATGGAAGAGAAGACCTTGAATATGAACAAGTAGAAGTGGAAGGCAGCGATAACTTCGGATGAGGAAGATGAAGATGTTGAGCCACTTGTGCGGTGATTGGAGCACACATCAATTTAATAACCTGGTTGTGAATGAGGGCAATGATACACCTTGGCGATTATAGCGACAATGAGGTGAGACCTAACGACATGTACCCCACAAAGAGGCGGTCACGGGATGCTATCAAAGATTGGGCCTTATCACTAAGAAGAACTTTCGGGGTTAAGAAGTCCACCCCAACCTGCTCTGACGTGGTGTGCGAGATGCGGGGGTGCCCACTGGAGTGCTGCGCATACAAGCCAAAATGGGGCACCTCTGGCTATGTTGAAGGTTGAACAACATAGTTGTATGGTAGAAACCACAGTGGCTCACAAGAACACATCTTAGGGTATATCGCGAGTGTCATGTACGGAGATAGTTGAGAACACGAATTTTGAGACCGTGCTATTATCAGAGCAATTGAGAGCAGTTGATACACAATTAGCTCTTGGAAGGCATGGCGAGTGACGAAGGCCTTGGAAATGAGATTTGGGAAATTTGAAGACTCGTACCATAATCTGCCCGTACTGCTCAGTTGCATTCAGGGAAGAAATCCTGGTACTTTTTATGATTATCAGGACTGTCCGTCAAGGAAGTGGCCGAACAAGAGGCATCTGAAGAGAGTTTTCTTCGCATTTGGAGCATGCATTAGGGCGTTCTATCACTGCCGTCCATTGTTGTGTGTGGACGGCACATTCCTGACCAGGAAATACAAAGGACAAATAATGACAAGCTGTGGCGTCGTGCGAACAACGGTTACACTGTTACCTTTGCCTTTATGGAAGCGAGAACTATGAGAGTTGGTGTGGTTCTGCGGAACTTGAAGATCGGGGTGGTGAAGACTAGCCAACATGTGTGCATCTTGCATAGCGAGCATCTTTGATGCCTTAGTGCCATCGAATGATTGCAAGCGAGGGAAGAGGAGCCATTTTCTGGGTGACTTGCGAGAGCCGATGGTGCATGAGGCATTTGGCGCGAACTTCTATAGCGGTTCAAGAACAAGGAAGCGATGAACATGTTCAAGAGGCTATGTAAGCGAGAACCAAGATAGCAAGTTCCGTACTCTTTGGAAGAATCTTGATGAGCTAACAAAAAAACATAAAGAGACTACTAACGATTGCAACACGGGGCGAAGCGAGCCTTTATTCCCTCACAGCAGAAGATGAGGCGACGAGTCGTAAATGCGAGCAAAGGCCGATCAAATGTTTCTCGGTTTGGATAAAGCCTGAGCCCAAAGAGAAGTGGTCATTGTTACATGACACACATGGTGCTAGATACGGTGTCATGACGACCAACTTGGCGGAGGTGTACAAGCTGGTAATGAGAGGATGAGGTGTCTCCGTTGGTAGGAATTGTCGAGTCTTTGCGGGGTACAACCAAGTATTTTGTGGATAGGCATAAAGGCTTTGAAGTAGTAATGAGAGATGAGAATGCCTTGTACTCAAGCATGATAAGTAAATACATGGATGAGAAGAGTAATAAAGGCGGGATTGGGGCACCAATGGCGCGTCGTATGGCGCCATGGGTCGAGGAGTGGGGAGGAGCCTTGGGCGGCGTCCATGCAGAGATGATCGCCCGTCGACCGCACGTACCCGATGGTACCGGCGATGGTACACTTCCGCGTGCCGTGTCGTTTAAATGCGTGTCGACCGGATCCTCTAGACACATCCCGGTGAGGACACGTATCCATGCCATCTGGACTCGGTTACGCAAGGTGCGGTAAGTTACATCTAATGTCTGGCGTATTTTCGTGTGCATTTTCAGTTAATATGTTAGGTTAATTCGTAATGTATTTTGGGTGATGTGCTGGCCGGTACTCACGAGGAGTCAGGGCTTCTGTCTCATCATCTCGTGGGATAAACGTGACCGGGGAGGGCGTGACCTCCTTCTTCACGAGGTTCGGGGAGGCGCCCGAGCGCACCCTCGAGTTAGCGAGTTGCCGCCGCGCCTCGTGATGTGGTGGCGGCCCTCGCGGCGTGCCGCTGCTGCGGGGAGGAGTGCTCGGTACTTCTTCACCCCACGTCCTCCGTCCCCGTCCACGCGACTTACGTGACACGGCGAGTTTCTTGGACCGGTTGGTCTAGCCCCTCACGTCGGAGGTAAGCCTTTCGCCACACCCGTATGTTTTCTAATTATTTCTTGAATGTTACCAACAATTCTTCACTTCTTACGAGCTCCACGAGCACGATGGTTCTCCTCTGCTGACTTCACGGCCCACAGCGACTACGAGGCGGTTTGATGATCACGACCCATGAGATTTTGACCTCGGCGATGGTGGCGTGTCGAGATACTTCATTGGTCGGATGTGCTGGATCGCCATGGGTGCGAGAGCACCACCACCGCGCGACCTTCTCGGTCGATTATCGCTACACCTTCGGCTAGACCACGAGGGCCACCACCCACCGGTGCGGTTGGCGTACTCGCCGCAGGCGAGTTCGCGAGGCTGCCCGTGAGAGGTGCCAACAGGGGCGCCAAGTTTGTATTTGGCTTATGTATTTTGGCTTATGTATTTGGTTATTACGTTGTGGCGTACTTTGCATCTTATGTATTTATTTGTATCGATATATTTTCCTTGTGTTAGTAACCCGTACTTTTGGTTATGAACTATTGTTATTCTTTATTCTGATAGCCACGCTTTCAAGCATGGCGAATCTTGTCGTCTTGGCGACTTTTGAGCGAATAGCCTCATGCATCGGCTTTGTGACCTTGTCGGGCCGATGGGACGAATCACATGCATCGGTTTTAGGCGGCCTTATCGGGCCCGATGGGACAGTCACATGCATCGGCTTTGGCGACCTTGCCGGGCGATTGGGCCGAGTCATATGCATTAGCTTTGGCGGCCTTGTCGGGTAGATGGGATAGGTCACATGCATCGGCTTTGGCGACCTTGCCGGTACGATGGGACGAGTCACATTCATCGATTGTGTGGGCGGACCCTCGGCACCACTATAAGCGGCCGAAGGTAGACATCCAACACCGCCAAACAAGCAATACCGCGCTGGTTTGAATCTTCACAAATTAGGGCACGATGTCACAGCCGGGACCGAATGCAAATCCGGACCCTCTGTGTATTACATGCGATCGAGGATCACGCTAGCACACTGAGTCATACGAGGTTGCACATCACAGACATTCACAAGGATATAAGAATAAATAGTGCAAACATGTATATAAAGCAGTTGTACAACCTTATGGTCTCCTTACAGATAAATCGACCACCGAGCACATTATTCAAAACAAAGAAATAGCGGCGGAACATAAAAAGTCGTGTAAGCATCCATCTTGCCACGAGGCAACCGATTGAGCTTGCCCCTAGTTGCTCGTGTCCTCGGCGTACTCCTCCTCCCATCTTGGTGTAGTCTCCTCCAGCGATGTTGGGGTTGATAAGCAAGGTGGGGTGAGTACACAAGGCACTCAACAAGTAATGCAGAATGCGACACTATTACTATATGCAAAGCTTATTCCAATGGATTGGCTTAAATGATCCTTTTGCATCAAGCGACATTTTTAAACTAGTATCTTGTTTAGATTAAGCGTTGAAACAGATATAAGTAATACTAATTTCAAATGGTTTTCTTGAAGATTCTCGGCACCTGACCTTATTAGTTCATTTCCAACAACGGCACACACACCCTTCCATGTTTTGTTTATGAAAAACTACCCCTTGTTGTAATCCCGAGCAATGCTCAATCTAGTGAACACGGCTATTGAATAGTTTTGACACTCTGCGGAGGTTGTACACTTTACCCACAAGATCTGACCGCTCACCACACGGTGATTGTCCGCAACAAAGCTTTTGGGAACTTCTACCTTAACCAAAGAACCTCTCGGTGTTGCCTTTACTATCACTTCCCACACAGGCGAAGTATAGGACCGGCCAATCACCGTTGGATGGGCACCAAGCCGTATACAGTCGCTCCCCATACAGATACACCCACATGTCTTGTCACCCGAGTATCGGAGGAAGATATCGAACCCTAGTCAACTAGGTCTGTCCCATGTCGGACATGTGGTTATGCGGGTGACTCGGATCAAAGGCTTGCAAGGTGAAGTCCTTAAGCGGCCAAGGCAAGACTTTCAACACTCAACGATGGCACACGGCCCAATGTAGCACAGACTCACATCACTCAACAACCCAATGCCACAGGCCCACAGCACACTGACCTCTTGCCACTTGCCCGATCTAAATCATTTTCCACCCGGTTGATTATTGTGCAACACATGCGGCAATAACTCAATATCGATGCGGAACCACACGAGTTCTTTGTACCTCAATCTCAACATGTGGCATCATCACACCACTTTTCAAAATACATTCAATATGTCTTTAATCAATATTGTAGCATTTTTCGAAAGATCATTCATGATTCGTTGCAAGGCTAAGCATCTACTCACGGTCTAGCCTCCGTGTTGGCACAATATTAACATCCAACTAATATAATCGAACTTAGGGTGACAATGATCTAGGCATACAATTAATAATTCAAGGTGGCATAACAAAATGGGTTGATTAACTACATTATCCCAAATTAATTTAAATTCATTTTAAATAATTAGCATGCATAGTTTCAAAGCATAAATTACATTTTAAAATCTGGGATCAAAATGATCAAAGCATCACTTGCCTTCAAAGAGTTGCTGGTCGTGTTCGAAGCTTGGTCTTGGCGGCGAATTCTTCCTCGAAACTTCCGGCAAATTTACGTCTCAGCGTACAAACAAAGCATACAATAAATAGCCAATACAGAAGACTATATGTCCTCAAGAATTCAAATAAAATTCACCAATAAATAGCTCACAATTTTATGAATTTTTAGAAATTTGAATCACCCAAATCCGAGTTAAAATGCAAAAGTTATAGTCATTTGAAGTTTGAATAAAATCGAAAATCTGAAATTAAGAAAATCCGATTTTTCTGAATTATTTTTATACTTGAAATTCACATTTATGACGTCAGCATGCCTCATGATGACGTCAGCACCAAATAATTTCGGCCAAAATATTTTATATATGAAAATATTTATGGCGTCGGCGATAGCGTCGGCCACGACCGTGTGCACGCCGGTAGGCGCCGCGTCGCTCTGATCTATGGGTGAGTCTACGGGTTGGCTACGGTCTCAGTGGGCTTAGTTCCGCGAGCGATGCGACCACGGCAAAATCGGACCGTTCGCTAAAACCGGCGGTGAGATCCCTCGCGCGCCGCGGCGCGCGCGAGATCGTCGCGACCGCGTCGCGCATCCGGTGATCGGCCTAAATCAGCGGTTGGATTCGCGCCGCCGGCGGCGCCTCGATTCCCGCCGCGGCCGCGCGTCGCGCATCGAGCGGTGCCCTCGGATCTAACGGCCCGGCCACACCGCCGCTGCGGCGCCTCGGTTTACTCGTAGCCACAGCGGCACGATCGCGTGGCCGCCCGGCTGCGGCGGATCGGTCTGCTGCTGCTGGTCAAAACCCGCAGCGTCGGCCGCGATTTGGCGAGTGCGGTGCCATCTCCGCGCTCGTTCAAATCTGAGCAGCGCGGATCCTTAGGGCAAAACCGGATCCAATCTCTACCGTTCGGATCTAATCCAGCGGTCCACGGTACGAGCATTTCTTGTTCATGGTGCGGCGTGGTTCAATCTCTGCGTCCACTATCGATCCAGCGGTTAAGACAAAAACATATCGCGGACATTAGATCTAATCCAAGCCGTTCGTTCTAGATCTAGCGGTTCGATTCAATCTAAACATCTCGAGAGATGGAGGCTCGTGGACTCACGAACGAGCGATGCAAATCGGACGGTCGGCGTGATTCGGCGAGGTTGGGCGGCGAAGAAGCGAAGGTTGCGGGCTGGGAAGATGACCTCGGCGGCGGCTGCGAGCTTCTCGGCGAGAAGAAGTGGTCCACTCGATCGTCTTGCCCGGTGAACTTCGGGCAGGGCGGACGCGCGGAAGCGGCAGGGCGGCGAGAGGAAGCAAAAACAGCGGCACAAGGGCGCAACTTCTGGCGAGCTTCGCTCGGCGCTAGAGAGAGTCTCGGCGTGCGTCGAGAGTCAAAAGCCTTGTGAAGGAGCTCTGCGGACGCTACTCGGTGCATAAAGGGGCCTCGGCGTGCGCGCTCTGTAGGCGGCAGCGGCGAGCGGTCGGCGGCATTAGCTCGGTGATCTCGCGAAGGCGGCCGGCGTGGCGCAATCCAGCGCGTCCGTCGCGGCGGCGATCGAAGGCTCACGCGTCGGCGACGTGGCACACGCCTGAGCGTGCGATCCGGATCGAGCGGCTTGGTTGGCGGCGCTAGGGTTTGGCGCGGATGGGCGGCAGCCGCGATAATGGGCTCGGCCCATTCGCATTCATAACCACTTTAAAACCTTTTCAATAAAAATAATTCTAGAAATTCACTTAAATCATTTGGGGCTTTTAAAATAGCGAAAAATTCTAGAAAAATTCGAGAAAATACTTTGAGATATTTGGAACTCAAATAAAATATTTTCAATAAAACTTTGCTAGAACTTTTCCATTATTTAATTGTTTTCAAGGAAGGCTAGTTTTGAGTAATTCCAAATAAATTTCAATAAATTCCCAAAATTCACAAAAATCAAAAATACTCTCAAAATTTAAATTAGAGCAAAAATTAGGGTGTTACAAACCTCCCCCTATGAGAATCTAGTCCCGAGATTGTGGTATCTATAAAGCAGGTTAGGAACTCCTTCTTGAGATCTTCTTCACGTTCCCACGTTGCTTCACTTTCAGAATGGTTGCTCCTTTGAACTCTGCGAAGCAGCGTTGACTTGTTCCTTGTCTCTCTGTCCATTCGTCCGAATCTTCATTGGATGTTCTTTGTAAGTCGAGATCTTCTTGCGGCTCAATTGCCTCCAAAGGTGTTTGCTCTTAGGTACTCGAAGACACTTCTTGATTGAGACACATGGAATCGTCATGCACTCTGCCAAAGGCTGCGGTAACTCAATTGATCGCAACTTCACCTCTACGGCTCAAGATTTTGAATGGTCAGACATATCGGGTGCGAGCTTCCCTTTTGCATGGAACCTTGACTCCTTTGGTGGTGTTACTCTAAGATACACAAAATCTTGGGTTCAAAGCTTAGTTCCTGCGACGGTTGTCGGCATAACTCTTTTACTGGATTGTGCAATCTTCAATCTTTCCACGACGAGGGTGATCGTGCTTCCGCTTCTGAAGAATGTGCAGTCCGAAAACATGTCGTTACTTTGTCTCATTCCAATTCAATGGTGTTCGACGGGACCTACCATCTGAGCTTCAAATGGAGACATTTGTAAACTTGCTTGATAAGCTGTTATTATAGCTGAACTCGGCATAAGGCAAACACTTGTCCCATGAAGTGGAATATGCTAAGGCACATGCCCTCAACATATCTTCCAATATCGATTGACTCTCTCGGTTTGTCCATCATGCTGCGGATGGTATCTTTGTCTTGAAGTTCAAGCGAGTCCCCATTGCTTCATGAAGCTTACCCCGAGAATCTGGAGGTAAATTGGGTACCTCATCCGACACTATCTTTTCGGCACTCCATGTAAGCAGACAATTACGGACATATAAAGTTACGCTAACGGTCTCGGAATAAGTGGTCTTCTTGGTATGAAATGTGCCACCTTAGTTAAGCGATCTACTATGACCCATATGGAATCATATCCACTTTGCGTTACGGGCAATCCGGTTATAAAATCCATACCAATTTCCTCCCATTTCCATTCGGTATCTTTAAGGGTTGTAATAGCCTGCTTGTGCTTTGGTGCATAGCTTTGACCCTTTGGCATATGTCACATAATGCAGCGTATTGGCGACTTCGTTTCATGCTTGGCCACCAAAATTTTCCTTCAAATCTTGATACATTTCGCACTTCTGGATGAATTGAGTACTTGGAGTCATGGGCCTCTCCCAAAATTAACTGCTTCAACTCCTTTTTGTTCGGCACACAAATCGCCCTTTGAACCACATAGTACCTTGTTCATCGAGTTTAAAATCTTTTGCTTTGCCTTCATCCATTTGCCCTTAATTCTTTTGATCTTATCATCATCTTTACGCCCTTCCACGATCGATCTTCGGGGTAGGTCTTACTTCAAGTTACTAGGAATCCTTTTGGTACCATTTCCAATTCTAGTTTAAAATCCTACACAGTGCTGACTTGTTTCCAACGACATATTTACTTTGTGGTTCTTTACGCTCAAAGGCGTCGCCACCACGTTAGCTTTCCCGGGTGGTAGTGAATTCCCACATTATAATCCTTGATTAACTCTAACCATCTTCTTTGCCTCATATTTAGGTCGACTTGTGTGAAAATATACTTAAGGCTTTTATGATCGGTATATACTTCACATCTATTTCCGATGAGATGATGGCGCCATATTTTTAGTGCATGCACTCTGACTAATTCTAAATCATGAGTCGGATAGTTCTCCTCATGTGGTCTCAATTGCCTCGATGCATAGGCAATTACCTTCCTATTTTGCATCAACACGCATCCCAATCCTGACGCGATGCATCACAATAAATGTCAAAGTCTTGGTGAGCGTCTGGTAAAACTAATACAGTGCGATGTTAACCTCCTTTTCAATTCTGAAAACTCTTCTCACACTCGGTGTCCATAAAAATTTCTTTTCTTTTTCAACAATTGCGTGAGAGGTCTACAATCGTAGAGAATCCTTCAATGAATCGCGGTAATACCCGCCATTCCAAGGAAACTACAGTTTGGGTTACCGTCTTGGTATTCCCAATGTAAAACCGTTTCCACTTTCTTTGGATCTCTGACAACTCCTTCTTTGTCATTATGTGTCCAGAAATTCCACCTTATCTTTCAAATCACATTTGCTAAATTTACAAACAAGCTGTTGTTCCCTCAACTTTTCAAGGACTAGCCTCAAGTGCTCGGCGTGCTCTTCTCGTCTTGGAATAGATAAGGATGTCATCTATGAATCTGACGACGAACTTATCCAAGTTTTCCATAAAACCTTATTCATTAAGTTCATGAAATATCTTTGGTGCATTTGTCGGACCAAAAGACATCACTTTGTAAACTTCGTAGTGTCCATATCTTGTGAAAATGCGGTCTTGAATATCCTCGATCGGATCTTGGTGATGGTATCTGATCGAAGATCAATTTTGGAGAATACTCCTGCTCCTCTCAAGCTGGTCAAACAAATCATCGATCTGGGTAGCGGATACTTATTCTTTATCGTCACATCATTGAGTGCACGATAGTCTATACACATCTGAAACTTAGTCCTTCTTCTTAACGAATAAGGCAGTGCTCCCCATGGCGATGAACTAGGTCTTATAAATCCCTTTTCAGCAGTTCTTCAATTTGCTTCTTCATTTCCACCAATTCCTCTGTGGACATCTGTAAGGTCTCTTAGCTATTGGAGCTGTCCACGGAACTAGTTCTATCACGAACTTCGATATCTCTATCTGGCGGCATTCGGGTAAATCTTACGGGAAAACATCCGGATATTCATTGACTATGGAGACTTCCTCTAAGGTGGCGATCTTCATCTTTGTTGACCATCAATTGTCCATCTCGTCTTGGTTTACGCTTCAAACTCAATTTTCTTTCCATCAGGGCTCTCGTAGATATGACTCTTTTCATGATCCAATCGCCTTGTGATCGATTAACCAATCCATTCCCGGGATAACATCCAAGGTTTGGGTATTAAGGCGATTAAGTTAGCTAGGAACTCAACTCCATTAATTATTATTCCTACCCCGAACATCCTACTTTAGATCGGAGTTACGATCCGAGATTGGACTATGAGCACACATTTAAGATTCACTATTTCCATATCATTTTGAACAGCAAAATCTCGGAAATAAAAGAATCTGAAGCTCGGAATCAAATAAAGCGATGGCTGATCTTGAGTTTACTAGGAACTTACCCGATTACAACGTCAGGCGTTACGGACTTCATCTGTTTGTGATGTGGTTGACTACGCCTCGTGCGGTTCCTTGGGATGGAGTCATTGCTGTTGATGCCCAGCGGTTCATGATTAGTGCGGAGTCCTTGCGGTGTGTTCCCCAGTTAAAGCGAACAGGGTGACACCTCCTTCTTAGGGCGATTGTTGGCAAAATGCCCCATTTCATTGCAATGATAGCAACGTCTTCCACGGCTGAGAGGTTCCTCGATCGTGCCATAGTTCGGTAGAGTCTGAACATTTTGACCTTAGGCGATTTGCGCGGTGGTGCTCATCATTGCCTCTAAATGGGTACAATGAATTTGTTGGGGTGCCGTCCTCTGCCTCTGCGTACAGCGACCTCCTTGTTGCGCCATTCTGCGCTTCTGTTGTCATCAACTCTCGCGCTTGTCCTCTAAGATCGGGGCTTTGTTAACTAACTCTTGAAAGTCGGGGAATGTGTGGGTGATCGGTCCACTGCAACCTGCATTCAATCCCTTCATGAAGCGGGATTATGCGGCCTTATCCGTAGCCACGTCCTGCAGTGCGTAGCGTGCGGTTAGGTGAACTTGTTCGGTGTCGGCCTTGTTGGCCGCCTTGCTTGAGGCTTGAACTCCTCCTTTTAAGATCCATGATACCCTCGGGTACATGAGTGCGACGGAAGGTGAGGTGAACTCCTCCCATGTGATACTCGCGGGTCCTCATGAGTCTGCGAAGTTTCCCACCATTCTGCGGCGGTCCTTGAGTTGATGAGAGGCATAGAGTACCCTCTCATGTCCTACACATTGGGTAATGTGCGGCTTCCTTTCGATTGTCCTTAGCCAATCGTCGCCTCCGATGGATTGGCGTTGCACGAGAAGGTAGGTGGGCGGGTTCTCATAAACTCCGACAACCGTGAGTAGGGGTGTGGTCCATGGTTGCCCCGGGTTGAACATTCGCGGCACTTGATTGGATATCTGTGCATGGTTTGAACCATCGTGGTCATGAGTTGAGTGCAGGGCTGTCAAAAGGCTCCCGGGTTACGCATATCGACTGCGGTGGTTGAGAATCGACTCTTCATTACGGTTGTCCGTCAGTTAGCTCCACTTCCGCTGGCTCCAACATTTCCACGAGTCCTCACCATCATTGCAAGCTTCCATGGTTAAGAAAGAAGAAAGCATAGGCGAGTAAAAGAACTTATGTGGGAAGCAGGTGTAACTTAAATTATTTAGCCACTTTATTGATATAATATAAAGCGGTATGGTTGCTCACAAGTGCCTAAGGGCAATGCAACACATCGTGACACTCATAACCAATAAGCAAACATAGGAATCCATGACAACTCACACCTAAGGGTGACTCACGAAGCAAAGGCGCGACTCGGATATTGAGTCTCGACACTACACTCTACTACACTCGATCACTCATCGAGCCAACCCGCTGCGGCTTCCCGGGCGTACCGTGAGTCTTTGCGGCATTGAGCGAATCGGTCTGGTGACCTCTGCGGCGGGTGCAAAGACCCCATCGACTCTGCTGGTCCGGGGCTGCTGCTCCTGCTGGCGCCTCTGCTCCGGCTCCTCGGATCTGGATCATGTAACTCGGGGTGGTTGGGCTCGGGTCCATATAGAGCCATCTCCAACTCCTGGATCTTACGTATGGCATGAGCTAAGTTCTCCGGTGTTGGGTTCTTGCCTCTATAACCTCGTCGCGGGTCCTCTGCGGCTCTGGGTATCTCGTCCAAGGCGTCCTCTGGCGATGGCGTATCTCGCCAGTGGGTGATCGTGGCGTCCTCCTCCACGAGCTCCATCTGTTGTATCGGTGTCGCGGCGGATGGTGGCGGAAGGCGGTGCCCTCTAACTCTGCGGAGTAAGTGCGGGCAATTTGCCGCATCGCTTTGACGCGACGTCTCTGAATCCGGCCTCGAAAGAAGACCTCCTGGCGGTGATGTAGATGGGGCGACTCGCCCTCGTCCTCTCCGAGCATACTGCTGTGATCTTGGCGTCGAGCGATGTCAAGTCTGCCGTCACTCACGAAGTCCCTCGATGCGGTGGTGGTCAAAACCTCAAGCAAGCTGCATCATCGCCATAACTCATGGCGTATCCTCCGTCGCTCTCCATAGGTATGGATCATCCTCATCTGCCAAAACAAACCTTGTTTAAATTAAATAGAGAATAATAAAAATTGACATAGGTATGAATAAGGGAGAAGAGATAAGTCGAGATTTCTTTGACATTCTTGCTCAAGTTGATTAGGTCTTTAGAAAATAGTTTTCACCCTCCTAGGCACAACCAAACTAAGGTCAAGGCCTACTGATCGGCTGCTCGATACCACCTCTGTCGGGACCGAATCGCAAATCAGGACCCTCTGTGTATTACATGCGATCCGAGGATCACGCTAGCACACCTGATCATCAGGGTTGCACATCACGGACATTCACAAGGATATAAGAATAAATAGTGCAAACATGTATATAAAGCAGGTTGTACAACCTTATGGTCTCCTTACGGATAAATCGACCACGAGAACACATTATTCAAAACAAAGAAATAGCGGTGGAACATAAAAAGTCGTGTAAGCATCCATCTTGCCACGAGCAACCGGTGAGCTTGCCCCTAGTTGCTCGTGTCCTCGGCGTACTCCTCCTCCCATCTTGGTGTAGTCTCCTCCAGCGATGTTGGGGTTGATAAGCAAGGTGGGGTGAGTACACAAGGCACTCAACAAGTAATGCAGAATCGACACTATTACTATATGCAAAGCTTATTCCAATGGATTGGCTTAATTGATCCTTTTTGCATCAAGCGACATTTTTAAACTAGTATCTTGTTTAGATTAAGCGTTGAAAGCAGATATAAGTAATACTAATTTCAAATGGTTTTCTTGAAGATTCTCGGCACCTGACCTTATTAGTTCATTTCCAACAACGGCACACAGACCACCCTTCCATGTTTTGTTTATGAAAAACTACCCTTGTTGTAATCCCGAGCAATGCTCAATCAGTGAGCACGGCTATTGAATAGTTTTGACACTCTGCGGAGGTTGTACACTTTACCCACAAGATCTGACCGCTCACCACACGGTGATTGTCATAACAAAGCTTTTGGGAACTTCTACCTTAACCAAAGAACCTCTCGGTGTTGCCTTTACTATCACTTCCCTCACAGAGCCGAAGTATAGGACCGGCCAATCACCGTTGGATGGGCACCAAGCCGTATGCAGTGCGCTCCCCATACAGATACACCCACGTGTCTTGTCACCCAGTATCGGAGGAAAGATATCGAGAACCCTAGTCAACTAGAGTGCATCCCATGTCGGACATGTGGTTATGCAGGTGACTCGGATCAAAGGCTTGCAAGGTGAAGTCCTTAGCCGACCAAGGCAAGACTTTCAACACTCAACATGGCACCACGGCCCAATGTAGCACAGACTCACATCACTCAACAACCCAATGCCACACAGGCCCACAGCACCTGACCTCTTGCCACTTGCCCAGTCTAAATCATTTTCCACCCAGTTGATTATTGTGCAACACATGCGGCAATAACTCAATATCGATGCGGAACCACACGAGTTCTTTGTACCTCAATCTCAACATGTGGCATCATCACACCACTTTTCAAAATACATTCAATATGTCTTTAATCAATATTGTAGCATTTTCGAAAGATCATTCATGATTCGTTGCAAGGCTAAGCATCTACTCACGGTCTAGCCTCCGTGTTGGCACAATATTAACATCCAACTAATATAATCGAACTTAGGGTGACAATGATCTAGGCATACAATTAATAATTCAAGGTGGCATAACAAAATGGGTTGATTAACTACATTATCCCAAATTAATTTAAATTCATTTTAAATAATTAGCATGCATAGTTTCAAAGCATAAATTACATTTTAAAATCTGGGATCAAAATGATCAAAGCATCACTTGCCTTCAAAGAGTTGCTGGTGCGTGTTCGAAGCTTGGTCTTGGCGGCAATTCTTCCTCGAAACTTCCGGCAAATTCGTCTCTGCGTACAAACAAAGCATACAATAAATAGCCAATACAGAAGACTATATGTCCTCAAAAATTCAAATAAAATTCACCAATAAATAGCTCACAATTTTATGAATTTTTAGAAATTTGAATCACCCAAATCCGAGTTAAAATGCAAAAGTTATAGTCATTTGAAGTTTGAATAAAATCGAAAATACTGAAATTAAGAAAATCCGATTTTCTGAATTATTTTTATACTTGAAATTCACATTTATGACGTCAGCATGCCTCATGATGGCGTCAGCACCGAAATAATTTCCGGCCAAAATATTTTTATATATGAAAATATTTATGGCGTCGGCGATAGCGTCGGCCACGACGACACGTGTACGCCAGAGGCGCCACGTCGCTCTGTCTATGGTGAGTCTGGGTTGGCTCGGTCTCAGTGGGCTTAGTTCCGAGCAGTGCAGCCACGCGGCAAAATCGAACCGTTCGCTAAAGCCGGCGGTCGGATCCTCACGCGCGCCGCGGCGCGCGAGATCGTCGCGACGCGCGTCGCGCATCGGTGATCGACCTAAATCCAGCGGTTGGATTCCGCCGCAAGCCGCGGCGGCGCCTCGATTCCCGCCGCGGCCACGCGTCGCGCATCGAGCGGTGCCCTCGGATCTAACGGCCACCACACCGCCATCTGCGGCGCCTCGGTTTACTCGTAGCCACGCGGCGCGATCGCGGCGGCGCGCGCGCTGCTGGCGGATCGGTCTGCTGCTCTGTCAAAACCCGCAGCGTCGGCCACGCGATTTGGCGAGTGCGGTGCCATCTCCGCCGCTTCGTTCAAATCGAGCAGCGCGGATCCTTAGGGCAAAACCGGATCAATCTCTACGTTCGGATCTAATCCAGCGGTCCACGGTACGGTACATTTCTTTGTTCATAGTGCGGCGTGGTTCAATCCTCTGGCGTCCACTATCGATCCAGCGGTTAAGACAAAAACATATCGCGGACATTAGATCTAATCCAAGCCGTTCGTTCTAGATCTAGCGATTCACGATTCAATCTAAACATCTCTGAGATGGAGGCTCGTGGACTCACGAACCGAGCGATGCAAATCGGACGGTCGGCGTGATTCGGCGAGGTTGGCGGCGAAGAAGCGAAGGTTGCGGGTGGGAAGATGACCTCGGCGGCGGCTGCGAGCTTCTCGGCGAGAGAAGTGGTCCACTCGTCGTCTTGCTTGGTGAACTTCGGAGCAGGGCGAGCAGCAGCGGAAGCGACGGACGGCGGCGAGAGGAAGCAAAAACAGCGGCGGCACAAGGGCGCCTTCTGGCGAGCTTCGCTCGGCGCTAGAGAGGTCTCGGCGTGCGTGCGAGGAGTCAAAAGCCTTGCGAAAGGAGCTCTGCCGGACGCGCTACTCGGTGCGCAAAGGGGCCTCGGCGTGCGCGCTCTGGTGGCGCGAAAGCGGCGAGAGCGGTCGGCGGCATTAGCTCCGGTGATCTCGCGAAGGCGGCCGGCGTGGCGCAATCCAGCGCGTCCGTCGCGGCGACGATCGAAGGCTCAGCGTGCGAGCGGCGTGGCACACGCGCCGCGCGTCGCGATCCGGATCGAGCGGCTTGGTGGCGGCGCTAGGGTTTGGCGCGGATGGGCGGCGGCAGCGCCGATAATGGGCTCGGCCCATTCTTTCATAACCACTTTAAAACCTTTTCAATAAAAATAATTCTAGAAATTCACTTAAATCATTTGGGGCTTTTAAAATAGCAGAAAAATTCTAGAAAAATTCCAGAAAATACTTTGAGATATTTGGAACTCAAATAAAATATTTTCAATAAAACTTTGCTAGAACTTTTCCATTATTTAATTGTTTTCAAGGAAGGCTAGTTTTGAGTAATTCCAAATAAATTTCAATAAATTCCCAAAAATTCACAAAAATCAAAAATACTCTCAAAATTTAAATTAGAGCAAAAATTAGGGTGTTACAATGTCGTTCTACCGTCGCCTCTTTAGCAAGCAGAATTCATCCCGCCCCGAGTACCCAGATACTAGTAGCGTTGACGCCCCAGTTCTGCCGAAGTTGCCCCGACCCAATTGCAACTGCAACCTTCCGGCGAAGATGATGCAATCTACCCACGGAGAGAACGACGCCGCGCTCCTCTTGTTGTGCCCGCTCTTACCGGTAGACCTCACCGTGTCCATACAATACTGAGTAACATTACCATTTCATGCATCGTTCTTTCTTTTCAAAGGCTGGCGACCGGTGTTGCTTCTTCCAATGGATCGGCGGGCGAACGCGTGACTACGAATTTGTCCAAAGCGCCACGACGCCGAACCGCTTCGCGAGAACTTCAGCCGTGGGAGAGCGCGCCAGATCGTCCCGTTCTAGAGCGACGAGTTGGGGCGGTGGGCAAGAGGCCAACCAATTGGTGAGTTTCATGCGGCGAACTCATGCTTCACTCACAAAGTAGTAATTCTAAACCAGTTAAATCGCATCTGAGGAGTTCAAAAGAAAATCGCGAAATTGCTCGAGTCAAAGGAGAAACCTCCTCGGGGGCCACCGAAAGCCGACTTTTTGCGAACACGGCCTTGAGCGATGGTTGATACTCGCCACGATGGCCTAGCGGATAGGAGATTCTATCGGTGCCCCTTGGCGAGGATGAATGGTGCGACTACTTCAATCCCAGGTGGACCGAGGCGTACCACGCACATCTCAAACTTCCGTGCGGGATAAGCGGGAGGAGCTACCTCCCGTGGTGCTACTACCGCCGGAAAAGCGGACCCGAGTGCGCCTACGGTGTTATTCAGCGACCACAGCGGGCATCTTGTATTGATTGCGGCACGCAGCTTAGGTTGTACAAGGACAAGCCCAACACACACCTCCTGCACCATATAGTGGAGTGCGAGTGTCGGGACCGGTTGCAAATCGAAACCCTCTGTATCTTGCACTAGTCGAGGATCACGCTAGTACCACGATGGAAACATAGATGAAATACCATTCCATACAGCGAATTAACTAGGAAGAAGCAATTTATTATTAAATAAAGCAAACGACCTTATTGTCAATGTTTACACCATTATGCCTTAAGGGCTTAAGAAACAAATACTATTGCAGCGGAAAAGATAACTTGAGCCATTCGACATGCCACAGGCAATCGTCTGGGGAAACGCCTTCCTATTCCACGTAGTCTTCATAGAATTCCTCCTCATGAGATTCATTATCTCCTTCAGCAACTGATCAACAAGGGCATAAAGCCGTGAGTACAAAGGTACTCAGCAAGCCGTAGGGAATTGATGCAATATATTCATGCACGGCTTGACAAGGATGGCTAGATGGTTCATTTGCAGAAAGCAATAACTTTAATTGATAATACAATAAATAGATTGAAGGCACATTGATGAAAAGATAAATAAATAACTGGTAGATCAATGATAGACAACAAAACAACAGTGAACTCCCCGTTCACAACCCAACAATTCCACATTCCACATTTTATGAAACACTCTATACCCCATATGAAATTCCCGGGCTTTGTCCATGACCGCGGACACGGCTATTCGAATAGTTTTACACTCTGCAGAGGTTGTACAACTTTACCCACAAGACATGACCATCTCTTTGCGCAATCGATAATAACACAATGCCTTTGGTGTGTCGCAGAGATATCATGACAAAGCTTTTACAATGTACTGTCTAAACTTCGATGCGCTGCTAAGGTTTAGCCCTTTAGGGCCCCCTCTTGCGCTTGCGAATCTACAGTCCATCCCGGAACCCACACCACCAACTGGCGATACTCAAGGCTAGACATTGCAAATTAATCGGCTAGGTCTGTCCCATTCCGGACATGTGGTAATGCAGTTAGGCCAGTTCAATGGCGCACAAGATTAAGTCCTTAAGTTGTCTCGGGCAAGACATCCACATCCCAATGTGCTAGAAAGCACCCCTTTACTTCACGATCACTTGCAGGAAAACAATTCGTTCAACCAAGACCAATGGCAAACCCGCCATGGTACAACAAATTTTACAACGATGGCTATCGACCACGATTCAATATCTCATTAAGCCAATATTAACATTATTCACATGTGACATGAATCCCAACGTATATGTAAGCATGTCTAAGCATAGCTACGATAACCCAATGTTGGTATAATGATTATGTCAACTAGTAATGTCGACCTAGGTTTAACAATGGATACATGGCATACAACCAATCAAGGTGGCATAATATCAACTAGTTATACATCTACTCCCATTAAATAAACATTGATACGTAAATAGCACGCAAGTGTGTAAAATAAATTACTTTGCAAACATAGGATCAATATGATCAAAGGTTACGACTTGCCTTGCTGATCTAGTGCTGAATCTTGGTCTTGAAGTCTTCGTTCGCTCCCTCGGAATTAGCGTCTAGGAAAAGAAGCATGAAACCAAATAAATACAAAACAGAGACTCAAACCAGCTCAAAACTGAAAATAAATGGCTCTGGAAGATAGATCTTGATTTTAGAAAAATTTAGAAACTTGAATCGCCTCAATCGGAGTTCGTATGAGGAGAGCGGGCTACGGAAAATTAAATCGAGAGAAAAGTGAAAATCGAAATTGAAATTTACGGATTTATTTTATCTTGAAAGCGATTTATTGCGTAACGGCGTCGGCGGGTTCCGCGGTGGATGGGTCCACGGCATTATCTTAGGTTCATCGTGCACCGTACCACGCCATGCAGCGCGGCTCGGTGACGACGGGTGGACGCATAGCGACCACGCCAGTACCGACGCAGCGACCGCGCGTCGCGCATCTGGCGACTCAACGGTCAGGCGGCCAAGCGGCTAACTGCTGCGGGAGGAGGTGACGCGCGCAATCCGGAACATCCGTAGAAGATCGGACGGTTGGGGCTTCGATGCAGCGCGACGGCGAGCGGCGGCGCAACCCATCGAGGCGAAGAAGACGCCTAGCGGCCGACGGTGGATCTGCGACGGATCGGGCGCGAGACCGACGCACCAGGGAGATGATGGCGCGGGGGCGGGGAGACCAACAACGGCGGCGAGAGCCTTGCCGTGAAGAAAAAGCGGAAGGCGGATGAGGGCGGCGGACTCGGTGGTCGCCTGGCGCGGCGGCGAGAGCCTCGGGCGGTGAAAGAGGGCAAGCAGGCGGCGGTAGCGGCGAACCTCGGAGGTGCGGCGGCTTAAATAGCGACCTCGGAGGCCGTCCGACCGGACTCAAGCGGCGGCTAGGGTTTCGCGGAGCGGCGACGACCGCATCGCATCCGTCCATCGTCGCGCATCGAGCAGCCGTAGCGCGTGTGGTGAAGTGCTGGTGGAGTTGGGCAGGCGGCGCGTATGGGCGGCAAGTAAGGCGAGGCGACTGGGCCGAGGCGGCGCGGAAAAGAAGTGGGCCGGAGAGATTCGGCCCGAGAGGCTTTTTTGAAAATAAAATCATTTTCCGATTTAAGAAATATCCAGAAATTTGAATAAAATCAAATAAATATCAAATAAATTCAGAAAAATCCCCAAAAATACAGAAAAATTCCTTGTAGCACAAGGAACCCAACTAAAACTGAAGTTCTTTAGTTTGATGAATGGTTTAGCCAAATTAAATCCTTTCATTAATGGAAAATTCAAATTAAGCTGGAATTAATTCAAAGAAATGCAAATGGTTCATTTTTGAATTCAAACATTCCAAAACTCAGATTTTGGGATGTTACAGCGAGCTGAAACAGAGCAGGCGTCTCGGCAAGTCTCCGCCAACGGCCAACGCAGGAGGGTACCTCCTCTCGAAGAGGAAGGGACAAGGGGAAGCAACCGGCCGAGGTCCGCACCACGCAACAAGTCCTTGGCGTTACAGCAGACCATCAGGGAACCGGGTGGTATAAACATAGGGGCGCCGGGAATCGGTATGACAAAAAAATTACATCTTACACACCCGGGCGTGCGGCATAGGGCACCCATTCGGCGACACACAACCTTGTGGATCCCCGTGGAGTTCTTTCATAGTGGGGATTGAGCGGTGTCCAGGACAAATCGCAAAATTTACGAATCGGGTAATATGTAGAAAATGTAGGACATCATTCAGGTGTACCGGATAGGCGAGCGATCATCTGTTCCACCATGACAAACCTTTGCTTTAGTTAGTTAGTTAGTTCGTCAAGCAATTTCGTCCTTCTTTGTAATGCCCTTGTAATATAATCTAGTCTATTGCTTATTTTACCATCAGAACTATCGATTGCATCTACCCTCATGTATGTTCAACAAATAGTTTAACACACGATTACAAATCAAAGTTTAATAACGCGATTAAAGGGCATGTATCAAAGATCAAATGTGGTCCACTGTTCGTAAAAATCAAGTTTAGACATGACATTATACGGGGCGCCGAAAAGGCTAAAAACATTGCCGACTATATTACTTAGGGTTGTTGCACTAGTGGAAATTACATGCAAAGCAAGCTGTAAATTACATATTTCCCCATAATATGGAAGTGCATGTATCAAAGATCAAATGTGGTCCACTATTCGTAAAAATCAAGTTTAGACATGACATTTTACGGGGCGCCGAAAAGGCTAAAAAACATTGCCGACTATATTACTTAGGGTTGTTGCACTAGTGGAAATTACATGCAAAGCAAGTCAGAATTACATATTTCTCCATAATATGGAAGTGCATGTATCAAAGATCAAATGTGGTCCTTGTTCGTAAAAATCAAGTTTAGACATGACATTTTATGGAAGTCGAAAAGGCTAAAAAACATTGCCGACTATATTACTTAGGGTTGTTGCACTAGTGGAAATTAGATGCAAAGCAAGCTGTAAATTACATATTTCTCCATAATATGGAAGTGCATGTATCAAAGATCAAATGTGGTCCACTGTTCGTAAAAATCAAGTTTAGACATGACATTTCACGTACGGGGCGCCGAAAAGGCTAAAAAACATTGCCGACTATATTACTTAGTGTTGTTGCACTAGTGGAAATTAGATGCAAAGCAAGCTGTAAATTACATATTTCTCCATAATATGGAAGTGCATGTATCAAAGATCAAATGTGGTCCCTTTGTTAGTAAAAATCAAGTTTAGACATGACATTTCTGAGTCTGAAAAGGCTAAAAAACATGCACTCTACTTGTTCAAGGGAATTTTGAAAATTATTTCAATCCTAAATCTGTTTATCCAAAAATTTTATTCTTTAAATCTCTCAGATTTTTTTCCTAAAATTTTTAATTTTTCTGGCCAAATCGCTCTGCCATTGGGCGATTTTTTCATCTCACCCTACCAAAGGCGAGATGTGGCGTGTCGCCGTTTCATTGGGCGACTAGTCAGTGTCGCCCTACCATTGGGCGACCTATTTTGTGAGACACCATGTCGCCCTACCATAGGGCGACAAGTGTACATTTTTGCAATTTTTTATTTCGTGGTATATTTCTGCAATTTGAATTATAAAATATATTATTTAAAAAAAAATCCTGCTTCTCCACCTTGGATTATCATCATCTTCGTCCCCCCGATGATCAACGCTGCTCATTACACCTTTCCCCCCAGGAAACATTGCTTGTCCCCAATCGCCGAAGGAAAGCACTGACGCGGAACACTCAAATTCTCCCATGTTGTTGCCTCTGCTAAGATTCCCGACCACCTGACCAGGCCTTGAGTCACTGCCCTATTTCCTTGCTTAACCAAACGCCTCTCCAAAATTTGCTTTGGCTCACTCGGATGTGAATCCAATTCAACTAACTGAGGCAAAGTAGTGAACACTGGCAAGTAATCTGGAGTGAAGGGCTTCAGTTGTGAGACATGAAAAACACGATGAATGTGGCTTTCCGATGGCAAATCCAACTTATAAGCAACTTGCCCAATCTTTTCCAATACAGTATAAGGCCCATAAAACTGGAACGCCAGCTTTGGAACTGTTAGCGCACGATTGTGCGCACTATACATTCATGCGTCGCCAGCATCTTCGGCTCCCATGCATGCGTCGGCTCCTTCCATGCATGCTGCGCCTTCCGCTCTTAGCTCTTGCCTTCCTAATCTCCTGGGCATTGTTTCCATAAACCAGAGATTAGACAAGGCAGGCTTCTTTATATACATGTACGTATTGGCTACATGTATCTATCTCATTCACTCTCTCATGGTATCAGACGCAGGATCTCCTGCACGCTTCCGCCTTTCTCTTCTTCAGCGAACCTAGTCGTTGTTCCTCTTCTCGATGGCCTCGCCTGTCGACGCCGCCGCTGAGGCTGCGGTCATCGCGGTTCACGCATCTCTTGTTCCCACGCCTGACGGCACCGACGCCGTGACCCCCACTCTCGATGCCACCGCCCTTAACACCATCGCCTCGGCTGTGGCTGCTGCCGTGCGCTCGGCCCTCTCTAGTGCTTCTTCTCCGGCCACTACTGCCACTGCTGCCCAACTTGGGCCGTCTTCCTCGGCTCCCGACGTGATCGCCGCTCTACACTCCCAGGCGGTGGCCGTCCTCAACGTCAAGGCACTCGTCTCCGTCACCCTCGACTTAGCGGCCTCCAACTACTCCAAGTGGCGCGACTTGATGCTCGTGGTGCTCGGCAAATATGCCCTCACTGATCACGTCCTCGTTGACTTCCACGAGCACGGAGGTCGGGTTGAGCGCGCATGGACTGCGTCGTCCTCTCCTGGCTCTCGGCACCATCTGCGGAGCTTCGCTTTTCGTCATGGGCACGCGGTCTTGCGCGCATTGTCTGGCGGGGACTCGAGCATCAATTCCTCGGCAACATGGAGAGCCGCACGCTGCACTTGGAAGCTGAGTTTCGCACATTTAGTCAAGGCGCCCTCTCCATCTCCGATTACTGCCGCCACCTCAAAAGGATGGTTGATGCTCTTGCCGATCTCGGCGAGACCGTCAGCGACAGGACGTTGGTTCTCACTGTCCTTCGTGGCCTCAACGAACAATACACTCACATGGCCACCTTCCTCCCCATGCAGCGCCCTTTTCCCACCTTTGTCGAAGCACGATCTCAACTTTTGCTCGAAGAAATCAACTGCTCCAAGCGCCCTACCAAGCAGCAGTCGACTGCATTCATCTCCGTCACTCGCCCCTTGGCCGGCCACAGCAGTGGAGCCAGCAGCAACTCCGGCGAGGGCACCTACGGCGACAACTTTTCCAACAACAATCGTTGCGGTCGTCGTCGCGGTAGTCGGAACACCGGAGGCAACAACACTCCTCTGGCGGCAATGGAGGCCAAGGCTTCTTTCCCAACAACAGCCGTGCTTCGGCCCCGTGGCCTTCACCCTACAATCCCTGGGCTGGGACTATTCAGATGTGGCCCGGCCCACGCGCCGGTGTACCTGCTTCTGGTCTGCTGGCCCCTCATCCAGGGGCTCCCTTCGCTGGCACCGTGGGCCATCTTCCACCGCCGCCTCCGCCGCCTCCTGCTGCCAGCACACCTGCTTCACCAACCTGGACTCCTCTCGGCACCGCGGCGCACTGGGACCAACAGGCTTTGGTCAACGCCTTCAACACGACAACGCTGAATCCTCCACCGTCGAATGAATGGTATATGGATACGGGTGCCACTTCTCATATGACTTCGGATGCCGGTATTCTCTCCGTTGCTCACCCTCCTAGACACCATACCCCCTCCTCTATTGTTGTTGGCAATGGCCATCTACTACCTGTTACATACACTGGTGCAGCTAGTTTTGTTACTCCTACCTCCAACTTTCAGCTTCATAATATTTTAGTTACTCCCCAGCTGATTAAAAATATTATCTTAGTTCGACAGTTTACTGTTGATAACTCTTGTTCCATCGAATTTGACCCCTTTGGCTTCTCTGTGAAGGATCTTCAATCCAAGAACGTGATCGCCAGGTGCAATAGCTCCGGATCTCTCTACCCATTTTGCCTCCATTCACGTGCGCCTGAAGCCCTCGTCACCCACACCTCCAACAACACGCTATGGCACCGCCGCCTCGGCCATCCCGGTCGTGAAGCCCTTTCACATCTCTCTAGCCATTATGGTATACCTTTCAATAAAAGCGAGAAGCGAGTCCATTGTCATGCTTGTCAACTCGGCCGCCATACTAGATTGCCTTTTCTTCTTCTAGCTCTCGAGCCATTGCAAATTTTGATCTTATTCACTGTGATCTTTGGACCTCCCCCATTGTCAGTGTATCAGGCTACAAATATTATTTAGTCATTCTTGATGATTGCTCCCATTTTTTGTGGACTTTTCCATTGCGTCTTAAGTCTGACACTTTTACTACACTCTCTAATTTTTCTCCTATGCTACTTTTGATTTTCCGCCACCATCAAGGCTGTTCAATGCGACATCGGACCTTGAGTTCGACAACTCCGTCTCCCGCACATTCTTCCTCTCAATGGTGTCCACCTTACGCATGTTGTGTCCCTACACTTCTTCCCAAAATGGTCGTCTTTGAGCGCATCATCCGCACTCTAAACAACATCATGCGCTCCCTCCTTTTTCAGGCCAAAATTCCCGCCGCCTATTGGGCAGAAGCTCTACACACTTCCACCTATCTCCTAAATCGACACCCAACCAAGACCTTGTACTTCCAGACACCCTACTTTGCCCTTCATGGCACACACCCGTCTTACGATCACCTCCGCGTTTTCGGTTGCACTTGTTACCCCAATCTCTCTTCTACTGCCCCTCACAAATTGTCCCCGCGCTCCTCTTTGTGTGTCTTTTTGGGCTATTCTTCTGAACACAAGGGTTATCGCTGCCTAGACACCTCCACCAATCGTCTCATTGTCTCCCGGCACGTTGTCTTTGAGGAGCACTCGTTTCCTTTTGCTATTTTACCGACGGCTAACACTGAGGCTACTAATCATGATTTTTTGGAGATTGATTGTGCAGACTTGCCTCTTCCTGTCAGCACACTTCAGCGTTCTTCAGTGACTTCGTCGCTCGCGCCGGCATCTGCCGCCACGACGGCAAGCGAGCAGTCCTGCCCGCGTCCTCTGGGCGCCCACGCTGCGTCTTTGGGACAGAGCGATGCATCGGCAATGCACCCTCCTCTGGGCCTGCTAACCTCCCTGTGCGGACAGGGCCCGCGACGTCGCCCGCTTCTGGCTCCTCTGCCGGCCTGCTAGCTCTGGCTGTCCTGCCGAGCACGACTCCTCTACCGCAGGATCTCCCAACTTTCGTCGTACCCGCTACCCCAATTGTCAACACTCACGACATGACTACTCGTGGCAAGCTTGGTTTTCGACAACCCAAGCAGCACTTCGACCTCAATACCGCAGTGCTCTCTCCAGTGCCGCGCACTCACCGTGCCGCCCTGGCTGATCCTCATTGGAGAGCGGCCATGGAGGAGGAACACTCCGCCCTCCGCTCCAACAATACATGGGATCTTATTTCCCGTCCGCCCAACACCAACCTTGTCACTGGCAAGTGGATCTACAAGCACAAATTTCATGCCGATGGGACCCTTGATCGGTACAAGGCGCGGTGGGTTCTTCGGGGTTTCACTCAACGCCCCGGCATCGATTTTTCTGAGACATTCAGTCCAGTAGTCAAGCCTGCTACCGTCCGCACTGTCCTCAGCCTAGCACTCTCCCGCAATTGGCCCAGTCAATCAACTTGATGTCAAGAATGCCTTTCTTCATGGCACTTTGCAAGAGACAGTCTACTGTAGTCAACCTTCCGGTTTTGTGGATCCCTCTCATCCGGACTATGTCTATCGGCTGAACAAGTCTTTGTATGGCCTCAAGCAGGCCCCTCGGGCATGGTTTAGTCGTTTTTCCACCTACCTTCAGTCTATTGGTTTTTTGGAGACTAAATCAGACGCTTCCCTGTTTGTTTTGCGCCGTGGGTCTGACTTAATCTACCTACTCCTGTACGTCGATGACATTATCGTCACAGCATCCACCACGGCTCTTCTCCAATGGGTCATCTCCTCCCTTCACTCAGAGTTCTCCATGAAGGATCTCGTTGAGCTGCATCATTTTTTGGGTGTTTCTGTCTCGCAACGTCCCGAGGGCCTTTTGCTTTCTCAGCACCAGTATTGTCTTGACATTTTGGATCGTGCTGGTATGACTCATTACAAGCCGTGCAGCACTCCGGTCGACACTCAAGGGAAGATCTCTGCCGATGGTGATCCGGTTGATGACCCCACTGACTATCGCAGCATTACTGGCGCTCTGCAGTACCTCACATTCACTCGACCAAACATCACCTACGCCGTACAACATATTTGCTTGTATATGCATGATCCGCGAGTCCCACATCTAGCGGCCATGAAGAGGATTCTCCGCTACATCTCTGGGACCCTAGTCATGGCTTGCTGCTTCACCGGTCCTCCTCTGCGTCTGAGTGCGTCTATTAAGCGATTGGCTTTGGCCGCCACGACACGCGTCGGTCTACCTCCGGTTATGCAGTCTTCCTCGGCGATAATTTGGTGTCATGGTCATCTAAACGTCAGCTCACCGTCTCCCGCTCCAGCGCTGAGGCTGAGTGCCGTGCAGTTGCAAATGCTGTTGCAGAAGCTTGTTGGCTGCGGCAACTCCTACTCGAGTTACATCTTCCTCCACGTCAGGCCACGGTCGTTTACTGCGACAACATCAGCGCCGTCTACCTCTCCACCAACCCGGTGCAGCATCAGCGGACCAAGCACATCGAGATTGATCTTCACTTTGTTCATGAGCGTGTCGGCCTTGGCGCGGTCCGCGTCTTGCACGCGTGCCTACGCTTCTCAATCTGGCGACATCTTCACCAAAGGGCTGCTGCGTCCATCTTCACGACTTCGTTCCGGCTGAGCGTGCGGCAAAACTGCGGCTCCGTCTGCGGGGTGTTAAGCGCCGCGATTGTGCGCACTATACATGCATCGTCGCTGCATCTTGGTGGGCGTCTGCACCTCCCATTCATGCGTCGGCTCCTTCCATGCATGCTGCGCCTTCCGCTCTTAGCTCTTGCCTTCCTAATCTCCTGGCATTGTTTCCATAAACCAGAGATTAGACAAGGCAGGCTTCTTTATATACATGTACGTATTGGCTACATGTATCTATCTCATTCACTCTCTCAGGAACTGGTCTACGTACCAATGATTGTTGAATATATGGTTGAAATTTCAACAGAACTTTTTCCCCACCTGAAATTGTCGCTCCCGCCTATTTTTGTCAGCCTGCATCTTCATTCTATTCTGAGCTTGGTCCAATTGTTGTTTGATCATCTGATTATATAAGTCTCGATTGTTCAACATCTCCTTGGCCTCATCAGATGTACTAACATGTGCTTGAGGTAACATACCATAATTTGGCTCAGTTCCATATAATGCCTTGAAAGGAGAACATCCTAGTGATGTATGAAAATTCGTATTGTACCAGAACTCAACGAGAGCCAGCCATGTCTTCCACTTGCCTGGAGTAGCCTGAATTGCACACCTCAAATACATCCCTAAACATTGATTAACTCTATCGCTTTGTCCATCGGTCTGCGGATGGTACAAGGTACTGAATTGGAGCTTAGTATCTATTGGTTTGAACAATTCTGTCCAAAATGTGCTGGTAAAATTTTTATCCCGATCTGAAGTGATAGTAAGCGGAACTCCATGCAACCGCACCACTTGATCCAAAAATAGTTTGGCTACTTGCTGTGCTGTAAAAGGGTGTCAAAGAGCAAGAAAATGAGCATACTTGGAAAACCGATCAACAATCACCATTATAACATTAGATCCTTCGGACATGGGAAGCCCTTCGATGAAATCCAATGTGATATCCCGCCAAGCTTCCGCCAAAATGGGCAAAGGTTGCAAAAGACCGGCTGGCCGCGATCTCTCTCTTTTCGCCTTTTGACAGACCTCACATTATTGTTTAAAAAATTCTTCAATACTTTGCCGCATTCCAGACCAACAAAACAATTTCTTCATTCTATGATAAGTGTCATGTATTCCAGAATGTCCTCCGATAGCACTCGAATGAAAGGCGGTGATTAATTTTGTTTGTAAAGCAGCATTCGCACCAATCCATACTCTTCCTTGAAACCGAATCAACCCGTGATGTAACTCAAATCCGTGTTCATCTGGGCTATGAAGTGCCAGCTGAGCCAACCGCTCTTGCGCTGATTTATCAGTGATGTATGAGTTGATGACCTCCTGGATCCAAACTGGTTGTACTCCAGAGACTACTTGTAGCATCATTAGTTGCCCATTTCGAGATAATGCATCCACAATTACATTTTCTCTCCCTTTTTTGTACATGATTCGGAACTGAAGTCCCATCAAGCGAGTCATGGCTTTCCTTTGCAAGTCCGATTGTAACTGTTGTTCTTCGAGATAACATAGACTTCTGTGATCTGTTTTAATTACAAATTCCTGCCGTTGCAAATATGATCTCCATCTTTCTACGGCTAACATCAAGGCCAAAAACTCTTTTTCATAAATTGATAAACCCTGATGAACTGGACTTAATGCCTTGCTAAAGAATGACACGGGATGACCTTGTTGCATTAACACTGCTCCAATCCAGTAGTCACATGCATCTATTTCAATTTCAAAGGTTTGTTCGAAATCGGGTAACTTCAATACCGGGGTCATGGACATCGCATGCTTGAGCTTCAGGAATGCCTCCTCATCATGAGAATCACATGAAAAAGCCTTTTTCTTCAACAGATTTGTCAATGGTTTGGCTATCATTCCATAATTTCGGATAAATTTTCGATAATAACCGGTAAGTCCCAAGAATCCTCTTAACTCAGTCACATTTCTTGGTGTCGACCAATCCCGCAAAGCTTGTGTTTTGTTAGGATCTGTGGACACCCCTTGATCTGAGATCACATGCCCCAAATACTCCAATTGTTTCTGAGCGAAGTTACACTTTGATTTCTTGACATAGAATTGATGTGTTCTCAGCGTCTGCAGAACGGTCCCTAGGTGCTTCACATGCGACTCCAGGTCCGGGCTGTACACGAGGATGTCATCAATAAAAACTAACACGAATTTTCGGAGATACTGTGCCAAAACTGAGTTCATTACACATTGAAATGTGGCTGGTGCGTTAGTTAAACCAAATGGCATTACTCAAAACTGGTAGTGTCCATGATGTGTCTTAAACGCCTATTTTGATCTCATCTGACTCCTTCATACGGATTTGATGATACCCTGCTCGCAAATTGAGCTTGGAAAAGTATTTGGTACCGGCTAGTTCATCCAATAATTCATCGATGACTGGCATGGGAAACTTGTTCTTGATTGTTAAGTAATTCAAACAGCGGTAATCCACGCAGAAGAGCCACGATCGATCCTTTTTTTGCACTAATAGAACCGGAGAAGCAAACGGACTAACACTTGGAATGATCACTCCGGTTGTCAGCATTTCTGCCACTTGTTTCTCTATCTCAGTTTTGTGCAATGGGGAGTAACGATATGGTCTGGAGTTGATAGGAGCAGCACCCTCAATTAAAGGAATGGCATGATCATACTCTCGTCTTGGAGGTAGTTCTTTTGGCTCTTGAAATACCATTGCATACTGCTCCAATACTGCCTTGACCATCTCTGGAACTATGTCAGCAGCGTCTTGTTTCTCTTGTTCAACAAGTGCCATTGCCCATATATCATTTCCCTTGATCCATTTGTCAAGTTGGTCCACAGTTACTGAAGATATCCCTTCCTTTACCTCCGTTCTAACTCCCTGTAATCGAATTCGACGTCCTTGATGCTCAAATTCCACTACCTTATCTTTCCAATGACAAATCATGGGACTATGATCTTTTAACCAATCCATGCACAAAATGGCATCATACGCTCCCAAATCCAAAACTCGCAAATCCGTTTTAAAAGTATGACCCTGGGACTACCACTCAAGTTGTGGCACCCAACAATCACAATGTAACACTTCTCCATTTGAGACTTTGACCTGGATGGGTTTCGTTTGATGGGGAAGGCATCCAATTTTCCAAGAAAACCTGCATTGATAAAACTGTGAGTACTACCTGAGTCCAATAAAAATAGCATCACCTGGTTTCTGACCAATGCCAACATACGTATAGTATATCCTGTCTCAACACCAGATAATGCATTCAAAGACAATTGACATATCTCTGCTTGGTGTGCATCCACTCTTTCCAACATATCGAGCATCTCATCAGACAAAATTTCACTCTGTTCCTCCGTTGTAATAGCCTGTAACTGTGCCTAATTCCCTTTTTTACAAAGAAGCTGATGATTTGGTTCATATTTCTCCCCACATTGATAACACAAACCATTAACTCGTCTATACTCTCGAAGTTGTCTTGCCTTCCATAAATCACCATTGCCCAATTTCAGATTGGTTTGCTGTTGTTCCGCTTTACCCAATATTCCTCCATCACGGTGGTTGCCCAATTTCTGTGTCCATTTCCTTCCCCGATCAATGACATCTTGTTGCACACTGGCCAGAAGAGCTGCCCGATCCACCGTCTCTGGGACTTGACCTTGCACCGCTCCTCTCAATTCCAACCTTAACCCTTTAACAAAATGAGACACAAAGAGCTCTTCACTGTAATATGGATTATGCATTAAAATTTCAAACATCAATTCATCAAACCGAGTCTTATAGTCCGCCACCGTGCCAGTTTGTTTAAGCGCAACCAATTCCCCTAATAATCTCCTGTGATCAAATGCCCCAAATTTTGATTCTACTGCCTGGATAAACTGATCCCAGTCCCCCAACTCATTCCGAGTTTTATATACTTGCAACAACCTTGCTGCATTACCCTCCATGTGCATTATCGCCGCACTGACCCACAATCCTTCTGGAATATTGAACACTTGAAAATAATCCATGCATTTATCCCTCCAGAGTCGAGGACTCACTCCATCAAATTTAGGAAAAACTAGCTTTGGTAAAGGAGTCCTCATTTGTGCTCCATTTTCTCTCCATACCCGAGATTTCATCCCTGAGGATTCCTGATGGACACCACCTACAGATCTGGTACGCATATTACCTGTTACTGGTGAAACTTCTTCCTCAATTCGTCCCCAAGGATCAGGCTGAATTGGTGTAAGTATTGCCTTCCCCGCAGCCGATGCAACCTCGTTACCAGGGCGGTTTCCGTCCAAAGCTCCTCTGATCGTGATTCTAGCCACCGTTTGTGCTGTCGCTTCCAATTGCTTGGCTAGTAATTGCTGATCCATCACATATTGTTACACTGCTTTTGATGTCAACTCGGTTCGAGTTAGTAATTGTTGTTGCGTGTTGTCCATCTTCTCGACCCGATCAAACAAGAGATCCAAACCCTCCTTAATCGTCACCCATCTTTCCTCCGATCGGCCCTCCAATTCCCCCATGCCTACAGGATGAACTGGGTCTGAACAGACGGTTTGGGCGGCGCTGTGTCGAACGAACCAGTCAAGCCAACTAGCGTCCTAGAATTTTACAGGGATCATCGGAATCGATTTGATCGATCCCGAATTCCCCAACCCTCTGCTGGAATTTCACAGCTCAAAGCCGGATCGAACACTAATCTGATACCAATTGATACATCCCCTTTCGAGCAGGCTGTCAGAGGCGTGAGATTTGCTTCGATCGAGTGGGCAAGGAGTACGAACTGAAGGAAAAGAAGAAAGAACAGAGAATGAACTCAAAAGAAGCAAAGGGGATTTTCTTTCTTAATTTTTCCTCAAACCTGTTTCATCCCATACACCGATTTAAAACTTCCCCAGCTAGCCACCACCTTACTTAGTTTACCCTCTGTTTGCACCAAAATTTGGCAAACTTGGTCAAAATCGGCAACAAAATCAAAGATACGGAATTAACGAACAGGATGGAAAGGTTTGGAGATATTTTGGTAAATGCAAGATTTTAAAGAAAAACAACCGTCCGAGATAAGGCCGATATGGAACGGACTTGAAGCGTGTTGTAACAGGACACGATCGTCCGAGGGTATAAAAGAAGGGCCAAAGCGATCTACAGAGGAATCATCAACACAATACAAACCAGTCTTTACTTTTTCTACTTTTCCTGTCGACTAGGAGTAGTTTCTGTAATTTAGATTCTTGTAACTCAGTTTCGATCAATAAAGTTGCGCATCGCCAATTGTTGATCGTCCTCAGTTACGCCCCAGGTTTGATTTATTCTGATCTTGTTGCGCATTGCCTTCTTCAGAATCGATCTACCTTTATCCTCTGATTAGCCTTAATCGGCTAATTAGATTTATCTTGTTACCTTGATCTTAATCGGCTTCAAGCTGATTGAGTCTAAGCCGATTGATTTTGACGATCGGCTTTTAATTGAATTTTATATTTTTACCTTGTCGATTCCAGGTCAAATCGATTGGCACACTCTGAACCGGTGTTAAATGCGGTGTCTTCTTTGTCGAAAACCCTACATCAAGTTTTGGCGCCAACACACTCTTGGCACACCCGGTGGGACCCGCAATGTCTTCATCAGGGAAGTCGATTCCGCCATCAGATCTCAACGCAGAGGCTATAATCGTCCCAACAATGGACAATTTATCTACAGAGCAACGTCAAGAAATTGAAGCTCGAAAGGCGTATTTGGAAGAGATGATGCTAAGTTGCTATCGAGAAAACTAGGCGCGCGTCACTAAAAATCCGCCTGCCGACGGTCAGCATACAGGAGATGCGGTGTAGCGAGCAGTAAGCCGATATCGCTGCTCAAACCGAATTATCGGCTATGATTAATCGATGCATGCTGCACGCTTTGATAAACCAATCATCGGCTCGTAACAGCGCTTAAGCCGATGATAGCAAATAGCGTTAAATCTATAGCCGAGTTAGCCTCGTCGGGAAGTGCGCTCGACCCATTGCAAGCACCTGCCGAATTATCCTGTTTTCGGTATCACAAAACACGTGAGAGCATAACGGCGATCCTAAACCATCGGTGTAACTTCACCCCACCATGATGCCCACACAACCCACGGTTATACTACCTAGGGACCCTCGGTTAAGCGGGTGAATCATTACCACGCCTATACTGGCGCGCTAAGTTTGTTGCATCAAGCAATTTGCGCGTCGGCTCGTTCTCGTTGTTCCCCAATCGGTTTCACACCGATTGGCTCAGAAGATTCCCACAAGAACCCACCCTGCTAAGAAATCCAGTCCACAGGTAGTAACATACTGGAACCATTTGTCCCGGTGCGGAACCTCAAGTCGACGTAATCGCGCGAGCGGTATGATCGCGCGACCGTGGACGACATAATTAGCAACAGAGCTCGCACTTCGGGGCGAACGCCGATTATGACAGATATTATCAAGGGCTGCTATGGCGATAATGCTAATTGGGCGATCGGATATCTGCTGTTTTGAGAACCAATTGGCATACAACCAAAAGGAAGGTTATCGGCTATAGAAAGCGTATCCGATTACATAGATCGCATGCCCTACCCTCATAACTTCAGAGTTCCAGACTTCGCCAAATTCTCTGGGGATGATTCTATCACCACCCTGGAACACTTTGGACGCTTTATCGCGTAATGCGGTGAAGTGGCCCAGTCCGACGGGCTTAAAATTAGACTATTCCCGTTGTCTCTGTCTAGGGCAGCGTTTACTTGGTTTACTTGCTTGCCTCTGAATTTGGTCCATTTGTGGAACGATTTGGAAAGCCGATTTCATGAATACTTCTTTTGAGCGGTTTGGGCTCGGGATTTGGATCACGAGTTACGTGCGGCAAAAGTTTGGGGAATCGGTAACGGATTACATCAAGAGATTTAGAGAAATTAGGAATCGGTGTTTTAGCATCACATTGCCTGACAACCAACTTGCCGATTTAGCATTTCAAGGTTTGATTCCGCCGCTTAGGGAGAAATTCGGAGGACAATAATTCACGACCTTAGCCACTTATTGCATCGCGTATCGGCTCAAGAAAGCCGATTCACGACAATAAAGTGTTCAAAGACAGATTTAAAAATAGCAATAACAAAGAAAAGGACAAGGCTAAAGTCAATATGGTTGAGTATTGTCCAAGTGACTCATCGGAAGGCGAGGAAGCGAAATAAACATAGTTGAATGGGTAAAAGGATCCAAAAGTCCTTAGTACATTCTTGGCTTAAGCGACTAGGAACAAGTCGGAGGTTAAGTACTCTTCGATGTTTCTAAGTGCGATCGTATTTTGATTTACTTCGATTTATACGCAAGAAAGATAATACGATTGCGGAGGGACATGTGATACCGTCGCCTGATGAGATAAAAAGCGCAGGTATTGCAAGTGGCATCATTCTTATTCGCATAACAATAATGGCGCAATATCTTACGTCAGCAGATCAATCGCTGTGAGGATGGTCGGTTGAAGTTTGGCGATGAGCCGACCATGCAAGTCGATGTTGATCCGTTTCCCATCAACATGGTACAGTGTTCGGCTAAAGGAAAATAGCCGATGCACGACGGCGAAAAAAGGATCGACAAGTCAACATCAATCAAGCTCGAGCGATCAAACATCAAGATTACAATCGACTCTTTACAAATAGAAGCCGATCGTGAAGGAAAAATTCAAGAACCATCAAACCCAAAGGAATCCTCGGTAGGTAAATGGTACAAGCGAAAAATCTCCATTAAGGCGACCCGTGAAAGGTCGGGACCAACATTTTTACAATTAATGGAGAAATACGAGAGGGTAAATAGCCGACCACGGTATAAAGCTCACGAGTCGGATAACTTGTACCGCACCGAGAATGTGGAGAGGGCACATAGAAGGTATCCCTTTTGGCGGTTTCTTTGGGAAAGAGGAGTAAGCGTTGCCATCACCATACACCGCCGATGGAACATTATCCCGAGACAATGGGCCAAGGCAATCGGCCGAAGATAGGTATGCAGGTCGATTAGAGAGCAAGGTAGAAGTGATGAAGGCACGTCCACGAGAAATATCAAACGGATCAAGAAGCCGAGCCAAATCAAGATACACAAGCCTAGTTCTAATCAAGAAGATTTGGTGGTCAAATCTGAAGCCGTGGAACCCAAACCCGGTGGTGTCCATCGGCTGAGCCGTCACAACAATGGCGGCTTCAAAGGCTAAGGGCGCAAGAAATCCGTGAAGCCGATGCTTGAAAAACGAGAGAGACAAAGCGTTTAATGAACCGTCCAATCAAATCGTCAAGAAAGAGTGGAGAAGAAAAGAACAAGCGAAGAAGATTTGAATCGGTGATGACTTGGATTCTCCATGATTCGAGATGACACGCCGCCCATGGATATTAACATGGTGTTCACATTGCCGGCTGAGTTCAAAGTTAGAACCGAATCGGCCAAAGAAACGGTTGCTCAGTTGTGCTCCGGCGTTCAGAGCGCCATCTTCTAGAAACCTAAAGATGATCATCGGCATCTAAAACCATTGTATTTAAAGGGTTACATAAATGGCAAGCCGATATCAAGAATGCTGGTAGATGGAGGAGCCATAGTGAACCTGATGCCATACACTACATGCAAAAAACTAGGTAAGTCTGATGAAGACTTAATTAAAACTAACATGGTTCTAAACGACTTCAAAGGAGACCCCACGGAGGCAAAGGGTGTCATGGTCACAGAGTTGACTGTCGGTAGCAAGACCTTGCCGGCGGCGTTCTTTATGTCGATGCGAAGGAAACTACAGCGTCTTGCTCGGTCGGGATTGGATTCATGCCAATTCTTTGTATTCCGTCGACCATGCATCAAGCTACCGTGCGATGGAGCGGAGAAGAAGTCGAAATCGTCACAGTCGACACATCGGCCCATATCGCCATGGCTAGCTCTGACGCAAATTGGCAACACGAAGAAGCTGGCTGCATATCGGGAAAGGCGCTGAATGACTGTGATTTCATCTGTGTAAGCAAATCAGGACTCATGCCGATCAGTGTCAAGCCGGGCACTTTTGATTGGACAAATGAAGTGTTAAGCCGATGGGGACAAGAAAAACATTGAAGGCGTTGCAGGATAAAATGCAAAGCTATCGGCAAACAACGGATAGCTACGAAGCTATAAAAGACTTTGAAGAAATTGAATAGAAGACTGGGAAAGAGGAGTAGCCTTGTACCAAATTATAAAAGAAGAGATAGAACGGTTGTTGGAGGCAAAATTTATCAGGCCTTGCCGATATGCGGAGTGTGTTTCCAACATTGTTCCTATTATGAAGAAAAATGGAAAGCTTCGGGTATGCGTCGACTTTAGAGATTTGAACAAGGCGACGCCGAAAGATGAATACCGATGCCGATAGCGATATGCTTATCGATCTTGCATCGGGAACAAGATCATAAGTTTTCTAGATGGTAATGCGGGTATAACCAGATACTCATGGCGGCCGATATCACCAAAACGACTTTCGGATGTCCTAGTGCAATAGGATTGTTCGAGTGGGCGGTGATGACCTTCGGCGAAAAACGCTTGGAGCAACATATCGTGACGATGAATCTGATCTTTCATGACTTAATCGGCCACATTGTCGAAATATATATTGATGTTGTAGTGGTAAAATCCGCAGAAGATTTACAACACTTGGCCGATTTAGAAAGAGTGTTTAAGAACATAAGATCGCACGGTTTGAAGATGAATCCTTACAAGTGTGCGTTTGGCGTGTCGGCTGGACAGTTTTTAGGCTTCAATGTGCATGAAAGAGGAATCGAAGTCAGTCAAACGAGGGTCAAGGCTATAGCCGATACCGAACCACCGACATGCAAAAACGAGCTGCAAAAGTTGATCGGCAAAATTAACTATCTCTGCAGGTTCATATCGAACCTCTCTCGTAGAATTCCTGCTTTTACTCCATTATTAAAATTAAAAAATGATGAAGAATTCAGATGGGGAGCCGATCAACAAAGGGCTTTTGACGAAGTTAAGAGGTACTTGTCCAACCCTCCAGTTTTGGCTGCACCTCAAAAAGGGGTTCCTTTCAGATTATATGTCTCGGCTGAAGAAGATACTATTGGGGCTATTTTGGCACAAGAGGTGCATGGTAAAGAAAGGGTTATCTTTTATTTAAGCCGACGGTTGCTGGACGTAGAAGTCAGGTACCCTTTTATCGAAAAACTATGTTTATCCTTGTACTTCTCGTGCACAAAGCTAAGGCATTACATATTAGCATCGGCCTGTAAAGTAATCTGCAAAACCGATGTTATAAAATATATTTTGTTAGCTCCTATCCTACGAGGTCGACTTGGCAAATGGGCTTACGCCTTGGTTGAGTTCGACTTATCATATGAATCGGCCAAAGCAGTCAAAGGACAAGTGTTAGCCGATTTTATAACAGGACATGACACTACGGCAAATTTAGTCTTGGTTGCACCATGGCAGTTGTTCTTTGACGAATCAGAATGCGGGGAAGGTGATGGCATCGGTGTTGTACTCACCTCACCTAAGGGGCATAACTTCGAATTTGCATTTCGGCTAAATAGCCGATGCTCAAACAACCAAGCCAAGTACGAAGCGTTACTCAAAGGCTTGCAATTCTTTGGAAAATATTGGGGTGGCCTTGTTGAGGCATATGGTGATTCACTTGTTGGTGGTGCAGCAAATAAAGGGAGAATACCAATGTCGAGATGAAGTGCTACTGAAGTATTTAGAACAATGTTTAGAGATTATCGGCTCATTTATATCATTTTCTATCGATCATGTTCCTCGAGAATTGAACGATAGAGCTAATGCTTTAGCTCAGCAAGCATCAGGATATAAAGATTTTGGACGAAGTCAGGAGACTGAACTGGTAGACAAGGCAGTCATGTGCATAGATATTGCCGATTGGAGAACGCAGATAAAAGATTATCTAGTTGACCCATCCAAGCCGACGGAACGGAAGATATGGCAACAAGAGTTGAAATACGTCATTATGGATGATATACTATATTATCGGACTATGGAAGGTTTGTTGTTAAGATGTCTTGAGGCCGAAGAAGCACGGGTGGCAATGGGTGAAGTACACGAAGGCATTTGTGGTTCTCATCAATCGACACATAAGATGAAATGGATGCTCAGACGACAGGTTATTTTTGGCCGACGATGTTAGAAGATTGTTTCAAGTATTATAAAGGATGTCAAACATGTCAAAAGTTTGGCAACGATACAACTAACACCAACATCGGCTTTACATCCAATCATCAAACCTTGGCGTTCGGAGGTTGGGAATAGATATAATCGGCCAAATATTTCTGCTTGAGTAAGGGCCACAAGTTTATTTTGGCCGCAACCGATTACTTCTCAAAGTGGGTTGAGGCTATACCACTTAAAAAGGTGACCAATGTTGAGGCGATTAGTTTTGTGAATGAACACATCGTTCATCGGTTTGGAATACCGCAAACGATCACGACCGATCAAGGTACGGTATTCATGTCTAACGAGTTTCAGGGTTACGCAATGAGTCTAGGGATCAAATTGTTAAACTCTTCCCCCTATTACGCTTAGGCTAATGGACAAGCCGAGTCGTCTAATAAAACACTAATTAAGTTGATCAAAAGAAAAATTGATGAGAAGCCAAGGAATTGGCACTCAACTCTATCGGAGTCACTTTGGGCTTATCGGTTGTCCTATCATGGAGCGACGAAGCTTTCACCTTACCAATTGGTGTATGGACAAGAGGCCGTTCTACCCGTGGAGATTAACATTGAGTCGATACGAATAGCCAGACAAAATGGTTTGCCAGCTCAAGATTACAATGATTTAATGATCGACAGCCTGGATGAGTTGGCAGAGTTACGCTTGTCTACGCTTGATCGGCTTAAGAAGAATAATATCAGAGTTGCAAGGGCATACAATAAAAGGGTCATGCCAAAGTCTTTCGATCAAGCCGATTTGGTATGGAAAACGATATTGCCTGTTGATTCTAAGAATAACCGATTTGGAAAATGGTCGCCTACGTGGGAAGGGCCATACAAAATTAATCGGCTAGTCGGCGGAAACTCGTACTTACTAGAAACGCTAGAAGGGTATGTATTTCCAAAAGCTATTAACGGGAAATACTTGAAGAAATACTACCCTAGTGTTTGGATTGGAGCCTAACCGACTAAAAATCTTGTTTAGAGTCAAGATTAACACGATGCTGTTAATCGGCTGAAAGGATTGCAAACTCAAGATATAAGCAAAATATAAATCGGTTAAACAGCCAATTTCAAACATAGCAAAATTACAAGCATTCAAAGTATTTGAACAAGCGTTTTGGAACGGCCAATAAAGTTTTACATCCCAGAACCTGGGAGTCGTGCACCTAAAGCCGATAAAGCTCCAGCCGCCTTGGCTATAGTTTCCTGTACCTCATCCAGGATTCTATCATCTTCTATTGCACTGCCTGGGATGGGTACAAGTTTGGCCGACTGCTCTTTGAAGGCTGCCACAGCCGATGCTATTTCTATCTTCTGCTCCTTGGCGACCGATGATGTTTTTTCAAAGGAATCTTGGCTTTCAGCAATGAGCTTCATCGTCTTTGACAATTCATCCTCAAGAAATTTTTTAGTTGTCTCCAATTTCTGAAGAGAAGATTTGTTAGCCTTCAGAGAATCCATGGTTGCATCGAATTTTTTCTTTTTTGCCTTAGTCTCTGCAACCATTTTGTCAAGGATCCTTTGATCGGCTTCTTGAGCTGCCTTCTTTGCTGTTCTTTCTTGAGCTGCCTCCACCAAAGCCTTCCTCTCATCCAGATGGCATACTTCAAGCAGCGCAGCCATAGCCGCTGGTGGTAGATCAGCTTCAACTGCAGCCATAGCGTCCCGAATCGGCTGATTATTACTCAGGATCTCCGATTGCGGCCTTGACACTAAATCAAAAAGCCTATTGAGGCGATCTTGCATCCCGGGAGCCGATAAGATCGCAGCCGACGCGTCTTTCGAGACCGTGATGATATTTTGAATTGCAGAAATATAATCATCGGCTGAAAATATCTCTGGATCATCCAAGTCAGATAAATTGAAGCCGAGGATGTTGGACGGATCAGAAGTCTCTGGAGCAGCAGCAGTTGTTGGCGCTGGTATCGGCTGAGGAGGCAATGGCTCTTTGGCCGATATATCTGGTAAGCCTGCCAGAATGTTGGCCACTTGTGCCGATCACGGTAAGGTGAAGGAAGAGAATATAATGAAAACCGATGGATTAAATCAAGACACAGTAAACTTTTGAGATGGAAAAATACGAGCGATGCCGATCCGTACGGTGAACTTTCGCCACTTTGTTCCTGTGGCTTGGAGTATTTTTTCTTGGTAGGAACTTTAGTGGACTTTGGCTTCTTCTTCTCTGAAGATCCATCGGCTAGAAAATTAGCTAATGAAAGAATGGAAAGGAACAAGAGATGATCGGGCATAACTTACTTGGTTGCTGTTGTCTCTCTAAATCAGATAAAGATGGACTTTGCATGCCCAAATAACCGGAGATATAACCGGTAAGTGCAGTTGCCTAGTGCGGTCGTTTTGCTTTGCTTACTGCAGGAGCATCGATCAGTTTCTTGCCATCAGCTTTAGTCTGCAAAGAGAAGAGTATAAAGCCGATGAGATAAGTTCATATGGGCTATGATAAAGAAAAGTTAAATTGACTAAATACCTCGCTAGTAATATTTACAAGACTTGTATTATCATATCCGGAGCTCGATTCGTCACTTGAATCGTTATCTGAAGAAACCATCGGCTCAGATAGGTCCGGGAAAAGGGCAGCAATAATAGCCGATGGAGAACGATCAAGGAGAAGCGCTTCCGCAATTGAAGACCACCACACAGAATATCGGCTAGACCGACGACTGTTCAAAACAAAGTGCGGCAAGGATTTGATTTGCAAATCATCGGCTATTTTCAAGACCATATTGGCTGCAGCTAAAGATCGTACTCTGGTCCTGGGCTGTACTAAATCAAGGAGTGAAAGGTTGGGTTTCATCTGACCGAAACCCAATTGTCTAGCAAAGATGGAGGGATGGTAAAACTCATAAGAAGACTGGAAGGTACGGTTTCTTGTATTAAAGCCGACATGCAAGACACCAGGAGAAATAAAATTTTTAAAGAAATCTAGAGTCGATTCAGGCATCTCAGAGCTGTCAGAGTCCAGATGAAGAAAAGATGGCCATTCAAAATCGGCTGCACCGGTGTAACTGAAGAAATCTTGTTGGCTAAAATCATTACTATCCAAGTTTAGAAAGAAAGTTAAGTATTTTCTTAGGCCAACTGGAGAGATCTTCTTGCTGCCAGAACACATGATATATCTTTCACCATAAGATCGGCTAGCTCGAATTAAGGATGCATTTTACGGTGTGTCTTGCGAGGAAACGCCGAATCTTCTGAAGGATCCAGTTTGAAAGATCGGCTAAATAAGCAGTACAACCATACTTGGATGAACCAGAGAAGACCGCCTACATTGCCGACGCAAAATCTAGCAAATTCGGTAAATAGCCGACTCCTAATCACTTGCATCATTTGACAGACTGCTCCTAGGAACATTTTTCCCAATGCTAGCCGACGACCATCTACCAGCTGCTCCGCTATTAGTGATATACTTGTGTTGGTCAAGAGGCGCTCCACGAACAAGAAGCGGTCTAGCCAAAGGTTCGAGAATGCAACGTGCTCTTCGTCCGATACTAGGCCATTAACCTTGTTGTTATTTCCAATATATTTTGCCCAACCCTCGCCTTTAGATAGGATAAGCTTATATTTTGGTTTTCCACTAAAAGCCGATACTTGATCTCCATCGGCGAAGGCAACACAATTGAGCAACATCTAATAGAGTTGGGCCGATGGGGCGATGCAAAGCAGAAGGCGTTGAAAGTCTCCGACCGAAATAACGGTAGTGGCCACCAAGGGCTCATTGGCTTAGGGTCGGCTAAAGAGAGAGGGACGACTCGGCTATACCCATCCTTTCCCACTCCTCTCTTTTACGGGCAGCCACGCGAATATACCAAGATCTCCATCCTTTGGCTATCGGCCATGCCACAAGCTTTTTCCCAGCTCTCTATATTAAACACGATGGCCGATAGAGGAAGGCGAGGAATGTCACGGCTAATAACCGTCTTTGGCATCTAGGTTCCCTATCGGACCAAGAAATCTTGATCTTCTTGTTAGGGATCGGAATGAGTACCTGACTCGCGTCCATTTCAGCCGATCTTAGCAAGCCGATTGATGAAGAGGGATGCAAGCCGATTGATGGAGACTGAGCAATGGACTAAAACAAAAGCCGATTGTTTAGAGTTAGAGAGCTTGTACGCGTGAAGAATGACCAAGGTGGGGGCCGCATTTTATAGCATGGTGAAAATTTGAAGCAGCGGGAAGTGAATCTCAAAAGACGCGAGCAGTTAAAACGCACTACCGGCATGTCAAAAAATTACAGCGTGAATAAAGTAGCAGTTATTGAGTGAAGTTCAATGGTTAGCCGATTAGAAAAGCCGATAAGTGAAATTTTTGACAAATGACAAGTCATTTCTCAAAAATGGGGGGCATATGTTTGCACCAAAATTTGGAAAACTTGGTCAAAATCGGCAATAAAATCAAAGATACAGAATTAACGGACAGGATGGAAAGGTTTGGAGATATTTTGGTAACTGCAAGATTTTAAAGAAAAACAACCGTCCGAGATAAGGCCGATACGAGCGGACTTGAAGCGTGTTATAACAGACACGATCGATAGAGGTATAAAAGAAGGGCCAAAGCGAACTACAGAGGAATCATCAACACAATACAAACCAGTCTTTACTTTTTCTACTTTTCCTGTCGACTAGGAGTAGTTTCTGTAATTTAGATTCTTGTAACTCAGTTTTGATCAATAAAGTTGTGCATCGCCGATTGTTGATTGTCCTCAGTTACGCCCCAGGTTTGATTTATTCTGATCTTGTTGCGCATCGCCTTCTTCAGAATCGATCTGCCTTTATCCTTTGATTAGGCTTAATCGGCTAATTAGATTTATCTTGTTACCTTGATCTTAATCGGCTTCAAGCTGATTGAGTCTAAGCTGATTGATTTTGATGATCGGCTTTTAATTGAATTTTATATTTTTACCTTGTCAATTCCAGGTCAAATCGACTGGCACGCTCTGAACCCGGTGTTCGTCTGGTGTGCTGCTGTCAGAAACCCTACATCAAGTTTTTGACGCCAACACCCTCCAAAACCGAAAATTCACCCACCTTAACAAACTGACAGTAACAACCACGTTTACATTGACAACACAACCTTACGACGACAGTAAATACGACAATTAACCACACTGCTTCTCCGCCCTTGGATTATCATCATCTTCGTCCCCCGATGATCAACGCCGCTCGTTACATGTTTCTGCTGGGATGTCATCATCTACTCAGGAGCGCTCGTCGGAGTTTGTCAGGTGAAGCAACGTGGGCTTTTTTGCATAGATCGATCTCTACCGTCGACGCGTCTTGAGCGACTTTGAGGGCACTAGCGAGTTCACGAAACTGAGAGCTTCCAGATTTGCTAGATAACGTTGCGGGTAAGCCTGTGTAGCGCCGTCGCATGTGCTTCTTCTCCAAGTCTGGCCGTGCACCGCTTCGAGTTCCATTTTTGGAGTTCGTGTAGCTAGACTTCCAAGTTGAGGCACGAAGTAGCGAAGGCAATTCAGTTAGATTTTGCAGATGCTCTCGGCCATCTGATCCATCGGGGCCTGTCGGATGCAGACGCGTGGTTGGCTCCGCGTCAAGCCACATTTGCGTCTCTGTCAGCAGATGGGTTCAATCTGAGCCGTTCGATCTGAATCGGGTGGTTCAGATCGCGTCGTGCCCGCACCCAATCGATCGTAGACGCATGTTGGACGGGTGCCGATGCATTGTGGACCGAGTCCACGGTAGACTAGAGGAGGTCTGCAGACTGGGTCCATGCACCGTGCCATATGTCACGCTCTAATTGGTCTGGGTCAGGGCTGGGTCCCGTATAAAGATAATTCGGTTAAATATTGATTTTCTGAGTTTTGGTATTTTCTTTATTTTCAAAACTTTTGTGAGCCCGTTCTTCCTCATACAAGCTCCGATTGGGGTGACTCAAATTTCTAAAAATTTGTAAAATTGGGATCTAATTAATGGTGAATTTTATTTGATTTTTTGAGTTTGTTTTATCTTTATTTTGGTATTTATTTGGTATTGTTTCTCGTTACGTGTAGACGTCGAAGTGCTCGGAGAGTTCGAGGAGGATTCATTAACTCAAGATCAAGTTTCAGAGCAAGAATGTTTCCAAGGTAAGTTGTGCTTTGACCATGTTAAACCCAGTTTATAAAATTACTATGTTGTTTACTTATGCATGTTATTTTATTTATGTATACAACTGTTTCAAAATAGTTTAGGATCTAGTTAATCTACCTAATTGAACTATACCCTACCTTGTCACTTGTATGCCCTGATTAATTGTCACCCTAGGATGGTTCATTACTACACCACAAGGAAAATCAGTTTTAGTAGTGAAAATTTTATCACAAAAGACCTATTTCATCACAAATAAGTGCTAGTGGCGATTTTCCCGTTTGTTATTGGTCGTCACTAATAATCAAGTCATAGCTAACATAGTGATGATTTTTTGTTCCCCACAAATAATCATGTTCAATAGTGATGGTAAAAAATTACCACTAATAATTGGAACATTAGAGAGGACATAAGTCGCCACAGATAAACTTCAAATAGTGATGACGATTTCGTCACTTATGATTCTTGTAGTGATGGAGGAATTTCCCACATTTTATAAACATTTTTTACCATTAAATCATCACAATTACATTTTGTAAAAGTGACGAATTATGTAGTCACTAATTAGTTAATGTCAGTGGCGGTAGTTTTACCACTATTGTCGCTTCTTGTGGTGATGTTATTTCTTACTATTTCATTTATATTTGTGTCAATTAAATTGTCACACTTGTATTTTGTAACAGTGGTGGCGCTATCATCACAAATGCACATCTATTTGTGGCAAAATAAGTTTAAGATGTGGTAACATTTCTCACAAATGTCAAAAATATATGTGGCAGTACAGATATTTTTTTGCGATAACCCCACCCCCCCACAAAATAAGAGATGCATTAGTGTGGAGTAAAAGTATATGTGGGAGAATTTTTGCCACTACTAGCCATTGTTCTATTGGCTAATTTGTGATGCTTGTGACAAAATATGTGCCACAAAAAAAATTGTGACAAGAATTTTTCCATAATTTTTCAATTCTATAGTGATAAAATTGTTGTCATTATATTTTATGATAATGCCATCCTCACGAACCACAACAATTGCATATCCAATTTCATTTCAAAATCACTCAATCTAGAATAAAAATATTTAATATATTGAATTGGGCAAAATGGGAGAATAATCAAACATTGAAATATTGATTATACATGGGTACATTGACTCACCATAAACATAGAAACATGACTCATAACATTTATCTCGTGAATCTGACAACTGAGCCTAGTGATTATAATTTAAACTATAACTAAACCAACTGTGAAGGTAAAATGCATAAGATGACTTTTGGATGCCAATCGGATGAGTCGAACTTGTGAACTGCAGTCCTTTCCATTTGTATTGTCCTGAAAATATTAAACATAGAAAAATTTCAAATTATTATGCATTTACATATTTGAGAAATCATTAAATAAAAAAATCATAAAGACATTATCATACATGGTCGATTGTTGTAGTCGACGGAGATTGAGAAAAGGGAACAACACCAGAAGAGGTGATGTGTGCCAAATACGAGGCCATATGCTGATCAAATTTCTGTTGTACTAAACGTTCTACTTGTGCACCTTGTTCCTCCACTTCTCTTCTATAAGAATCCAGCTCATCACGTTGAGATTGTTGCACTTCATGTAATCGTGTATTCGCATCCCCTAATAATCGGACTTGAACCTCTGTAGCTTCTGCACGTTGATCAGCAACATCAGCACGTTGTTCAGCAGCCTGAAGTTGTGCATGTAACTTGAGCCTTTCTTCAGCCACTCAATTGACTACGGGAATATAATATTTTATCACTAATTATGAATAAAACAGTGACAACGTGGCACTTTTCCCACTATAAAGTCGTCACTAACAAGGTTTCTTGTGGCATCACAATGATTTGCCACTAATTATATATGAAAGTACGACAACTTTGTAGTTCGTCACAGTAAAGCCTCACTACTAAGGTTTCTTGTGTTGACCTAGTATTTTGTTACTAATTATAAATGAAGGTCTTGCAAAGTAAACAGTTCGTCACTATTAAGTTGTCACTAGTAGTGATGTGTTGTGACGACATAATATTTTGTCACTATTTGTTAATAAAGTAGTGACAACATTGTGGTTCATCACTATAAAGTTGACACTACTAAAGTTACTTGTGACACCATAACATTTTATCACTATTTTTATTGTAGTGACAAAATGATAGCTCGTCACAATAGAATCGTTATCTTGTGGCAATTCACTATTTGGTCAATAATAATCGATGAAGTAGTGAGGAAATTTCTTTTGGACACTATAGAATTGGTAAATAGTGATGAAACAGGCTTTCATCACTATGTTTAGTCACTAATATTGTGATTCCTTGTAGTGTAGTTGGTTAATAGTAATAATCATCATGGGTTGGTGTAACATCCCAAAAATCTGCCAAATATTATTGTATTGCTTAAAAGTGCATTTGTGATTTTCTGGAATTTATTTGGATTTTTCTGGATTTATTTGAATTAATTCCTATTTCAAGTTTATTGCTTGTTATTCAAAAGTATTCAAAATTTGTGCAAAGTCAAAATAAAGTTTTGGCAAAATTATTTTATTTAAGTCCAGAATGTCTCAAAGTATTTTTGAGATTTTTCCTGGATTTTTCATAATAGTTTTATTGCTTAAAATAAGTAAATTGAATTTCTGGATTTGTTTATTCGTTAAAACCCAGAAATTCGCAGAAACAGTAATGGGCCGAGCCCACTATTGTTCCTGCGCCGGCCCGTGTTCTAGAGGCTTGAATCTCGGCCGTTGGATGAGTCGTGTGCGGCCGGGAGTCGCCAGAAACCCTAGCGCGGGTGGACCGTCGATTCCGACGCTCGGCTTGGATTGCCCCACGCCGAAGTCATCGTGACCGCAGATCGGGCCAGGTGGCGGCACGTTGGTCGTCGTCCTCGCGTGACCGAGACGGACTCTGCCCGAGTCTGCGCCGTGTCCGCCATGGTCTCGGAGGTCTTCCCGTGCAGGTAATGGACTCCGGGACTATATACCGCGCGCACCGGAACCCCACCGAACCATAGAACCTTAGCCCTCAGGTGTAGATCCGAATCTCGCTGCGTAGTCGCCGGAATCGCAAGGTTTCGTCGAGCTTTGCCGCAAGCTTCTCACCGCCGTTTAGCCGCCGCAAGAGATCGCTTAAGGTCGTGGTCTACCTCTTCGGGTTCGCCGTCTCAAGGAGCATCCCGTGCGCACGCTGGAATCACCGAAGCATCGCCGGAACCGAAGGGAGCCGTGAACGTCACCGCCGCCGGAGAAGGAGAAGTCGCCGCCGTTGTTTCCGTGCGCAAAACCCGACAACTCTCGCGTCATCGTGTTCATCTCGTCGAGGCAAATCGGTAGGTGCCCTTGGTAGTCGCCGACGATGACCCTAGGGCAGCGCGCGCCGTTCGGCGTGGCGTCTTTGCGTCGTCGGCGCGTGGTCGCCGTCACGTTTTTATCCGAGGTGGCAGCCGCGTCGCGCCTGCGTGGCGGGTTGCGTAAGCGTCGCGGTGGCGCTGAGTCAGCTCGGCGCGGGACCCGCGTGTCAGTGGCCCAGGGCTCGTGTGGACCGGATCCACCGTGAACCCGAGGAAGTCGTGGACGTAGTCCATGGACCGAGGGCGCGTGTCGACCGAGAGAGCTCGGGCCAGGGCTGACGTCATAAATCATCTTTTTCATATAAAAATAAATCTGTTAATTTCGAATTTTGATTTTCCGATTTGATATTTATTTCAAACTTCAAAAGGCTATATCTTTTGCATCGTAACTCGGATTTGAGTGATTCCAGTTTCTAAAAATTTGTAAAATTGAGATCTATTTAATGGTGAATTTTATTTGATTTTTGGAGTTCAATTGCTCTCTGTTTTGGTATTTATTTGCTTTTCTTCTTGATGCAGCGTAGGCGTTGAATTGTGCGGCGCTTGGAGGAAGATCAAGCAACTCAAGAGCAAACTTCAGATCCAGATCAGGACCTATTCCAAGGCAAGTTGTGCTTTGATCATGTTGAACCCATGTTTATAAAATTGCTATGTTTGATTTACGCTATTGCATATATTTCAAATATACAACTGTTTCAAATTAGTTTGGGCTTAGCTAAAATACCAGATTGATCTATACCCTACCTTGTCATTGTATGCCATGATCCATTGTCACCCTAGATTGGTTAAATATAGTTGGTTAATAATTATAATCAACATTGGAGGTTTAGTTCGTATTAGTTGCTTAGCCATGCCACGTCATCACATGTGTCAGAATCATTGATAATTAATCTTGATTAATGGAATATGGAACAATATTATGAACTTGTGTGTCATGTGGGATCACACGAGGAGATTGAGTTGTTGTGGCGAGTCATGTCACGCAACGATGTTGAATTGTTGATGGCACGTGGTGCTTGGTAATCAACTGGGTGATAATCACTTAGATTGGGGCAAGTGGCAAGGGGCGAGGAGGCCAAGGTGGGCCCAATGGGCGATGGTATGTGGAAGTCTTGCCTTGATCACACTAAGGACTTAACCTTGCAAGCCTTTGACTGAGTCAATCATGCAACCACATGTCCGTATGGGCCACCTAGGTGAGTAATTTGCAAAGTCTTAATGTTGATACTATCGTGGTCGGTGTGAGTTCCGGTCGAGTGTAATTCACATGGCGCAAGAGGGGGCACGGGCGTGGTTTCTGAGACCATGATGTTGAAACCTTAGCGGGTAGTATCGGATTAAGATAGAGCATTGTAAAGGCTTTGTTATAATCTTTCGCCTTTGTGGTGTTTGGTTGTATCACGTGGGTAAAGTGCATAACCTCTGCAGAGTGTGAAACTATTCGGATAGCCGTGCTGCGGTATTGAGCAATGCTCGGAATTCTGATTAAGGGTTAGATTAATAAATTGGACAACTTGGTTGGGATGGCGGGATGGCCATATGGAAGATTGGAACTTGATTTAGGATTGGAAACTTGGTTTACTTGAGAAATCTGAATTTATTTATTATTGCTATTTGTTTTACATTCTTTACAATCTATTCACTGTATTTGTTCATAAATGCTGCTTATTGCAAAATAGCCATGATAGCCTATCCTTTGGAATAAGCCTTACATATAGATAAATAGAACTGCATTCTGTGCACAACTTGTTGAGTGCTTTAAGTACTCACCCTTGCCAAACAACAATAATCAACAGTTGAAGAATCTACACCTGTGTTGGAAGATGAAGTTCATGAAGACACGAGTCATTAGGGTCCGAGCCTTGTCGGTTGCCTGTGGTGAACTGATGAGCTATCTACGTTTCTACTTTCCGCTGCTTAATTATTAGCTTATATTCTCCGTCTTGCCCTGCGTGGCTTAATAATGTAAGTTGGTCATAAGATCATACATTTAGCTATATCAATAAATGAACTATTATTCTATTATCGTTGTGTATGATGTGATATGTACCAATGTTAAGCTGTGTGCACTAGCGTTGATCACAGGAATAGTGCAAGAAACACGGTGGGTTGAATCGGTGGATTCGGGTCCCTCAGAGGTGGTATCGAGCATCTTGTTGTAGGTCTTGGCCCTAGATAGTATGGAGGTGTCTTGTGAGAGTCCAAAACTATTTTCTAAAAGAAAATCCAAACTTGACTAATAGAACACTCTTGACTCATCTCATTCTCTACGTCTTGCCTTTGCTAAATTTACCGTCTTACTTGCCGTTTCGGGTGGAGAACTTATTTCAAAGTTCTTGTGGAGCGGATCTTGATCGTTCAGACCTTTGAGGAGTCGGTGGCGGCTCGCCATGGAGCCGTGGAGAGTACTTCAGACGCTTGGAGGCTTCTATCGTCCACTTTACCGAGGAGGCAGCTGGACAGTGAATGGTGTTCACCGAGGGTTCATTTGCAAGTTGATCATCTACGCTCGGGAGAACGAGGAAGCTAGCAGGCCAATCAACATCTCTCGCAAAAGATTCTCGTACGAGGTTGCAATCCAGGAGGTCGCTCGCCTTGCTCTTCGCCGTGTCTGCCGCGACTACGCCGACGAGCTTCACGATTCGATGTTCCGACCGCACCTGGGACGTTCAAGCGTGCGAAGGCGGCGGATTGAGGGGAGCGAGTGTGCTCTGCGGCGCACCTTGCGAGTTCGCCCTTGCCGGGAGGATCACATGAGAGATACTACCGGGAGCCGGAGATCGTATGCGAGGCACTTAGAGTGGCGGCGCAGAGCTCGAGGTGACCGTGCTTCACCATCGGGATGATCAGAGTGGGAGAGGCCACGAGGCGATTGAGGACGAGTGGAGCACGTGACTCGGGAGTTCAGAGCCACCGAGGAGTCCGAGGAGGATCGGAGGAGCGAGAGTGGGAGCGGAGGAGTCTGCACCCGTTGTTGCAGAGGATCTAGTAGTAGGTCACGGGATAGGTTCGCTCCGATGCCCTCATCCACGGTGTATCGCGGATCGGCCTCGGCCGGGGTGGTGGATGAGTGAGTGTCGACCTTGAGCCGTGTTGAGACTCGAGTGTGAGTCGCGTCTTTAAGTTAGTCTTTACCTTTCTAGTTGGCGTTAAGGTTTCGTGTTTAGTTTGCTTCTTTGTAATCTTGAGTGTGCGTTATGTGTTGCAAAGCTTGTAGGCTTAAATAAGCACCATACCAAGTTAAATAAAGAATTGTTCAGTTTGGGTATAACATATCTCCCCGCTTTAGAAATTCTTACTTCTTATCTATGCTACATCTACCTTTCCTAACCTAAGAGGCAATCTTGAGATGGTGAATACTCGAGGAAACAACGGTGCTTGAGAAGTGGATGCGTCGAATGACAACCCCAATGATGGAGGCACCCTCAACCACCGACGATGAACATGCGAGAATCTAGGAGCATTTACGCGTAGCGAGACTCAACTCGATCACGCACAATGATGCAACAGATGCAGCAGATGACCAACGCAGCAGCAAGCAACAACAATCCTGTAGCTCAGAACAATCATGGTGGACCTCGACCTATTTCCAAGCTATCAGATTTCATGAGGACTAGACCACCAACTTTTTCGGGAAATGTGAATCCTTTGGAAGCCGATGACTGGCTTAGGACAATTGAGAAGAAGCTGCACATCACACAGTGTGAAGGAAATGAGAAGGTGCTTTACGCCTCTCATCAACTGGAAGGACCGCCGCAGAGTGGTGGGAGAACTCTTGTGCGCTCATGGAGCCCCACAGAGATAACACAGGAGGAGTTTACTAATGCTTTCCGATATCATGTCCCGGAGGAATGATGGATCTTAAGAAGGAGGAGTTGAGCTTTGAAGCAAGGAGGCCAACGGTGGCGAATACTTGAACAAATTTACTCGATTAGCTCGCTATGCCCTCAAAGGCGTAGCGGCGAGATAAAGCGAGCAGTCTCGTTTCATGAAGGGACCGAACTCGGGACTGGTGGGGCGATTACCCACAATTTCCAGATTTTCGAGGCGGTAAATAAGGCTTTAATCCTAGAAGATAAGCGCAAAGAGCTAGGTGAAAACCGTAAGCGCTTGATGAATAATCAGGGTGGACGTCCAAACCATCTACGTTTGAGGATGTCACCACAGCAATTTGCTAGATTCCAACCACCAGCTGCAAATAAGACATCAACTCCTACACCTCGCCATGCCAATCGAATTTTCAAACTACAAAGACAGGCAACAACGCACGGGAGGAAATCGGCGATCGCGGTGAAGAGATGCTATACTTGCAATGAGCCGGGCACTTTTCTAATAGGTGTCCACGAAGGGAGGCATCACGCCGATTCGTTTCAACACAGGAACAACACCGCCAAGGTACCACCTCGGAGGAAATCGCGCACCAAGCCAAGCGGAGCATCGCCAGCGATCAACGGCGTGGAAGGATCAACCACATCACCGCGGATGGAGCTCAAGAGGCAACAGACGCGTCGTCTTGGGTAAGTTTACGGTCAACTCGATTACTGCTGATTTGTTTGATTACGGAGCTTCGCGTTCGTTCGTTTCTCAAAGTTTTGCAACCAAGAATGGATTTAAAGTGGTGAATCTTAAGTGTGTGCTCTTAGTCCAAGCCCGTGGATCGAGCTTAGATCTAGCCTTGGGTGTTTGGGAGCTAAGTTGCTTATGGATGGGATAGAATTTCTAGCGAATCTTATCTTGATAGATCGCAATCCTAAACGTCATCCTTGGAATGGATTGGTGTCAAAGCATAAGGTCGTTTTGGATTGTGGCGAAGGATTGTAACTTTGGAAGGCCTAGTGGCAAGAAAGTGGAGTTTCAAGCGACCGCATTCGAGATGGGCGATTAATGGTCAACAGCGTGAAAGCCATCGGCATGGAAGATGTGCGGTGGCGAGGAATACCGGATGTGTTTCGGAAGATTTGCCGGATTGCCACCGGACCGTGATATCGAGTTCGTTATCGAGTTAGCGCCAGTGCAAAGACCGATATCAAAGAGACCATATCGGATGCCTACCGACGAGTTAGTGGAAATGAAGAAGCAGATTGAGGAACTGCAAGAGAAAGGTTTCATTAGACCTAGTTCATCACCGTGGGGAGCCCCGGTTTTGTTTGTTCGCAAGAAGGATGGAAGTCTTAGAATGTGCATCGACTATCGTGCACTTAATGAAGTAACGATCAAGAATAAGTATCCGTTGCCCAGGATCGACGACTTATTTGATCAGTTAAGAGGAGCTGGAGTTTTCTCCAAGATAGATCTTCGTTCGAGATACCATCGCTTGAAGATCCGAGCGGAGGATGTACCTAAGACCGCGTTTTCTCGCGATATGGACATTATGAGTTCACAATCATGTCATTTGGATTGACTAATGCCCAGCGTATTTCATGAACATGATGAATAAGGTTTTCATGGATTACTTGGATAAGTTCGTTGTGGTCTTCATAGGCGATATTTTGGTTTACTCAAAGACCAAAGAAGAGCATGCGAACATCTAAGGATGGTTTTAGACAGTGCGAGCATCGACTATATGCAAAGTTTAGCAAGTGTGAATTACGGAAGGAGAAAGTCGAATTCTTGGGTCATGTAATGACTACCAAAGGAGTCGCAATCGACCCGACAAAGTGGACGCATGTTGCATTGGGAGCAACGAAGTCATTACCCAGATCCGTAGTTTTACGGGAATGGCGGGATATTACCGTCGGTTCATAGAAGGATTCTCGACAATTGCTAAACCCCGACGCAGCTTGTTGAAGAAAGAAAAGAAGTTTGCATGGACGCCAGAGTGCGAGAAAAGTTTCATGGAATTAAAGAAGCGTTTAACAACAGCCCCCGTATTAGTATTGCCAGATGTGCAGAATGGATTTGATATTTACTGTGATGCTTCGAAGCAAGGCTTGGGATGCGTGTTAATGCAAGAAGGCAAAGTCGTTGCTTATGCGTCGAGACAATTAAGACCGCATGAAGTGAATTACCCAACGCATGATTTGGAGTTAGCTGCCGTAGTGCATGCTTTAAAGATATAGCGTCATTATCTCATAGGAAATAGATGTGAGATATATACGGACCATAAGAGTCTGAAATACATATTCACTCAAGCTGACCTGAATATGAGACAGCGAAGATGGCTGGAGCTAATTAAGGATTATAACGTGGGAATCCATTATCACCCTGGAAAAGCCAATGTGGTGGCAGATGCTCTGAGTCGAAGGAGCCATAGCGCAAATACCGTGTCAATGGAGGATCAACCGGAATTATGCTTGGAATTTCAGAGGCTAAGATTGGAAGTCGTTCCGCAAGGAATGATAGCTGCGCTAGAAGTGAAGCCAACACTAGAGGATCAGATTAGAGAAGGTCAACAAGATGACGATAAAATTTCAAAAGTCAAGGCTAAAAAGGAAGAAGGCCTAGCCTTAGATTTCACTCTGGATGAGCAAGGAACCATGTTCTTTAAAAGCCGAATTTGCGTATCGGATAAAAAGGAGCTAAAGCAATTGATTCTTGAGGAGGCTCACGATTCTAAGTACTCAATTCATCCAGAAGTGCCAAGATGTACGAGATTTGAAGGAGAGATTACGGTGGCGAATATGAAGCGTGAAGTGGTGAGCATGTTGCATTATCGACGTATGTCAAAGAGTAAAAGCCATGCACCAAAGACCATTGATGCATTGCGGTAGTTAAAAATTCGGAATGGAAGTGGGAAGAAATCGGAATGGATTTTATCACGGTCTACCTAAGACTCAAAAGGTTACGATTCCATTTGGGTTATTGTGGATCGTTTAACCAAGGTCGCTCATTTCATCGATAAAGACCACTTACTCGGAGATCGTTTAGCAGAATTGTACATGTCGAGGATTGTATGTTTGCATGGAGTGCCCAAGAAGATTGTGTCGGACAGAGGTACCCAATTTACCTCGAGATTTTGGAATAAGTTACACGAAGCAATGGGAACTCGTTTGAATTTCAGTACAGCATATCACCCGCAGACAGATGGTCAGACTGAGAGAGTAAATCAGATTTTAGAGGATATGTTGAGAGCTTGTGCTTTAGCTTATGCTACGACATGGGATAAATGTTTGCCATATGCGGAATTTAGTTACAATAATAGTTATCAAGCTAGCCTGCAGATGTCACCGTTTGAGGCGTTGTATGGACGCGCTTGTCGTACTCCATTGAATTGGAATGAAACAGGAGAGCGATTGGTTTTCGGGCCGGACATTCTCGAGGAAGCGAAAGTCAAGTCGCAATGATCAGAGAGAGGTTGAAGATAGCACAGTCAAGACAGAAAAGCTACGCAGATAATCGTCGTCGAGATTTGAGTTTGAACCGTAAGATCATGTGTATCTCGTGGTTTCCCCTCTTAAGGCGTTAAGAGATTCCACGTTAAAGGAAGCTTGCACCAAGATATGTCGGTCCGTTCAAGATTACGAGCCGTCGAGAGAGGTGGCTTATCGATTAGAGTTGCCTCAGTCTTTGGCAGGAGTGCATGATGTATTCCATGTGTCGCAGCTTAAGAAGTGTCTCAGAGTGCCAACAGAGCAAACCCCGTTGGATGCAATAGAGCTGCAAGAAAATTTGACTTATAAAGAGCAACCGATCAGAATTTTGGATGTTATGGAGCGCAAGACCAGAAACAAGTCTATTCGCTTTGCGAGTTCAATGGAGCAATCATTCAAAGTGAAGCCACTTGGGAGCGAGAAGAAGATTTAAAGTCGAATTCAGAACCTATTCTCTAGTTAGCCACAATCTCGAATTGAGATTCATTAAGGGGAGGTTTGTAACATCCCAAAAATCTGCCAAATATTATTGTATTGCTTAAAAGTGCATTTGTGATTTTCTGGAATTTATTTGGATTTTTCTGGATTTATTTGAATTAATTCCTATTTCAAGTTTATTGCTTGTTATTCAAAAGTATTCAAAATTTGTGCAAAGTCAAAATAAAGTTTTGGCAAAATTATTTTATTTAAGTCCAGAATGTCTCAAAGTATTTTTGAGATTTTTCCTGGATTTTTCATAATAGTTTTATTGCTTAAAATAAGTAAATTGAATTTCTGGATTTGTTTATTCGTTAAAACCCAGAAATTCGCAGAAACAGTAATGGGCCGAGCCCACTATTGTTCCTGCGTCGGCCCGTGTTCTAGAGGCTTGAATCTCGGCCGTTGGATGAGTCGTGTCTGCCGGAGTCGCCAAACCCTAGCGCGGTGGGACCGTCGATTCCGACGCGGCTTGGATTGCCCCACGCCAAGTCATCGTGACCGCAGATCGGGCCGTGGCGGCACGTTGGTCGTCGTCCTCGCGTGGCCAGAGACGGACTCTGCCCGAGTCTGCGCCGTGTCCGCCATGGTCTCGGAGGTCTTCCCGTGCAGGTAATGGACTCCGGGACTATATACCGCGCGCACCGGAACCCCACCGAACCATAGAACCTTAGCCCTCAGGTGTAGATCCGAATCTCGCTGCGTAGTCGCCGGAATCGCAAGGTTTCGTCGAGCTTTGCCGCAAGCTTCTCACCGCCGTTTAGCCGCCGCAAGAGATCGCTTAAGGTCGTGGTCTACCTCTTCGGGTTCGCCGTCTCAAGGAGCATCCCGTGCGCACGCTGGAATCACCGAAGCATCGCCGGAACCGAAGGGAGCCGTGAACGTCACCGCCGCCGGAGAAGGAGAAGTCGCCGCCGTTGTTTCCGTGCGCAAAACCCGACAACTCTCGCGTCATCGTGTTCATCTCGTCGAGGCAAATCGGTAGGTGCCCTTGGTAGTCGCCGACGATGACCCTAGGGCAGCGCGCGCCGCCGTTCGACGTGGCGTGCTGCGTCGTCGACGCGTGGCTGCTTCGTCACGTTTTTATCCGAGGTGGCAGCCGCGTCGCGCCTGCGTGGCGGGTTGCGTAAGCGTCGCGGTGGCGCTGAGTCAGCTCGGCGCGGGACCCGCGTGTCAGTGGCCCAGGGCTCGTGTGGACCGGATCCACCGTGAACCCGAGGAAGTCGTGGGCGTAGTCCATGGACCGAGGGGCGCGTGTCGACCGGAGAGCTCGAGGCCAGGGCTGACGTCATAAATCATCTTTTTCAGTATAAAAATAAATCTGTTAATTTCGAATTTTTGATTTTCTGATTTCAGTATTTATTTCAAACTTCAAAAGGCTATATCTTTTGCATCGTAACTCGGATTTGAGTGATTCCAGTTTCTAAAAATTTGTAAAATTGAGATCTATTTAATGGTGAATTTTATTTGATTTTTGGAGTTCAATTGCTCTCTGTTTTGGTATTTATTTGCTTTTCTTCTTCGGTACGCGTAGACGTTGAATTGTGCGACGCTTCGGAGGAAGATCAAGCAACTCAAGAGCAAACTTCAGATCCAGATCAGGACCTATTCCAAGGCAAGTTGTGCTTTGATCATGTTGAACCCATGTTTATAAAATTGCTATGTTTGATTTACGCTATTGCATATATTTCAAATATACAACTGTTTCAAATTAGTTTGGGCTTAGCTAAAATACCAGATTGATCTATACCCTACCTTGTCATTGTATGCCATGATCCATTGTCACCCTAGATTGGTTAAATATAGTTGGTTAATAATTATAATCAACATTGGAGGTTTAGTTCGTATTAGTTGCTTAGCCATGCCACGTCATCACATGTGTCAGAATCATTGATAATTAATCTTGATTAATGGAATATGGAACAATATTATGAACTTGTGTGTCATGTGGGATCACACGAGAGATTGAGTTGTTGTGGCGAGTCATGTCACGCATAGCGATGTTGAATTGTTGATGGCACGTGGTGCTTGGTAATCAACGGGTGATAATCACTTAGATTGGGGCAAGTGGCAAGGCGCGAGGAGGCCAAGGTGGGCCCAATGGGCGATGGTATGTGGAAGTCTTGCCTTGATCACACTAAGGACTTAACCTTGCAAGCCTTTGACTGAGTCAATCATGCAACCACATGTCCGTATGGGCCACCTAGTGAGTAATTTGCAAAGTCTTAATGTTGATACTATCGTGGTCGGTGTGAGTTCCCGGTCGGTGTAATTCACATGGCGCAAGAGGGGGCCACGGGCGTGGTTTACTGAGACCGCCAGATGTTGAAACCTTAGCGGGTAGTATCGGATTAAGATAGAGCATTGTAAAGGCTTTGTTATAATCTTTCGCCTTTGTGGTGTTTGGTTGTATCACGTGGGTAAAGTGCATAACCTCTGCAGAGTGTGAAACTATTCGGATAGCCGTGCTTTCATGGTATTGAGCAATGCTCGGAATTACTGATTAAGGGTTAGATTAATAAATTGGACAACTTGGTTGGGATGGCGGGATGGCCATATGGAAGATTGGAACTTGATTTAGGATTGGAAACTTGGTTTACTTGAGAAATCTGAATTTATTTATTATTGCTATTTGTTTTACATTCTTTACAATCTATTCATTGTATTTGTTCATAAATGCTTGCTTATTGCAAAATAGCCATGATAGCCTATCCTTTGGAATAAGCCTTACATATAGATAAATAGAATCGCATTACATGCACAACTTGTTGAGTGCTTTAAGTACTCACCCTTGCCAAACAACAATAATCAACAGTTGAAGAATCTACACCTGTGTTGGAAGATGAAGTTCATGAAGACACGAGTCATTAGGGTCCGAGCCTTGTCGGTTGCCTGTGGTGAACTGATGAGCTATCTACGTTTCTACTTTCCGCTGCTTAATTATTAGCTTATATTCTCCGTCTTGCCCTGCGTGGCTTAATAATGTAAGTTGGTCATAAGATCATACATTTAGCTATATCAATAAATGAACTATTATTCTATTATCGTTGTGTATGATGTGATATGTACCAATGTTAAGCTGTGTGCACTAGCGTTGATCCTGGGAATAGTGCAGTAAACACAGTGGGTTCGAATCAGTGGATTCGGGTCCCTACAGTTGGTTAGACCGTGTTAGTATGCTTAGCCATGCCACGTACATCTCATGTCTTTTGAGATATCAATTTAATCTTGACTAATGGAATATAGAACATTTTTATGGAATTAGTATGTCAAGTGTTGTCACACAATGATATTGAGCTATAGTGACGGGAGGTCACATAACGATGTTGACTTGTTGATAGCACGTGGTGCTTGGTAATCAACTGGGTTGGTAATAATTTATATTGGGGCAAATGGCAAGGGGCAATGTGCCATAGTGGGCCAGCAGGGCAGAGGGTATATGGAAGTCTTGCCCTAGTCATATTAAGAACTTAACCTTGCAAGCCTTTGTCCTGAGTCAAACATGCAACTACATGTCTGGAATGAGACGGATCTAGCTAATTAATTTGCAATATCTTAGCTATGGTACTACTAGTGCTGGTGTGAGGTTCAACCTTTTTATAAACTCACGTGGCGCAAGAGGGGGCCTGAGTGTAGTAACCAATCCCTTCAATGTTGAAACCTTAGTGGGTAGTACTGGGTTAAGACAGAGCATTGTAAAGGTTTTGTCATGATATCTCTGTGGCACACTAAAGGAAGTGTGCTAATGGCTAGGCAAAAGTAGATAATCATGTCGTGTGGGTAAAGCACATAACCTCTGCAGAGTTTAAAATCTATTCGAATAGCCATGCTAGCGGTATTGAACAATGCTCGGGAATTACAGTCAAGGGTTAACTTTTGTAAAATGAAAACTTGGTTGTGATGGCAGGTTACCATTGGAAGGTTTGGAAATTGGCTTAGGGATGGATACCATGTTTATATGAGAAATGCTAAATGTTATTATATATTGTTATTTATTTTACTGTCTTTTCAATCTACTTATTGTATTCATTTACAAATGCTGCTTTACTGCAAAATAACCATGTTAGCCATTCCATTGGAATAAGCCTTGCATATAGTTATGTCAGAATTGCATTTTGTGCACAAACTTGTTGAGTGCTTTAAGTACTCGCCCTTGCCAACAACAACATCACCAGTTGAGGAGTCTACACCAGCTCTAGAGGAGTACCAGGAGGAGACGAATGTTTAGGGTGCGAGCCTTGTTAGTTGCCTATGGTATACTGAATGTTCTTTTACATTTTCTATTCTGCTGCAATGTCTTAATTAATGTTCTTAGTCTAGCCCTACATAGCTTAATCATGTAAGTTGACCACAAGGTCAATCAACAAGTTATATTTAATATATTGAGTCTTATATTATGTTTTCGCTGTGTATGATTGTGATATTTATCTATATTGAGCCTATGTGCATTAGCGTGATCCTGGACTAGTGCGATATACACAGAGGGTCTGGATTTGCATATTTCAGTCCCAACAACCTGCCAATTCATTGGCACTTCCCTTATTTCTTGGTCATCTAAGAAGCAGTTTAGAGTTGCACAATCCATCGCTGAAGCCGAGTACATGTGTAACACCCTGGTCCAAATTTTGCTCATGTCCCAGCCCACCGTGGGGCGAGGCCACGCATGCATAGCACCCCACTTACACTTTCGTCCTCGCTTCATGTAAAAGGGTTAACCCGAAGGTGCTATGTTTGGAGCCAATAGGTATTATATACTACTACAACTCACTTTGTGCAAGCAATGTGAGACTAATCCCACCACAACTCCACATGGGCCTTCATATTAATAGGCCGGGGTATTACACTCACCCCCCTTTAAGGGATGATGCCCTCGACAGCACACTGTATACACGGCAGATACCCATAACCACTCCTTGGTACATGCCCGTGTGTCCAGTGCCGGCATATATGCCATGCCGTGTGGCCACTCCAGGCTCACAAGCGCCATGCGTCATATGCCCGCGCCCCTGTCCCACACACGCCCATGTAGTGAAGGTTGATGCTCTGATACCATCTGTAACACCCTGGTCCAAATTTTGCTCATGGCCCAGCCCACCGTGGGGCGAGCCCACTCATGCATAGCACCCACTTACACTTTCGTCCTCGCTTCGTGTAAAAGGGTTAACCCGGAAGTGCTATGTTTGGAGCCAATAGGCATGATATACTACTACAACTCACTTTGTGCAAGTAATATGGGACTAATCCCACCACTACTCCACATGGGTCTTCACATTAACGGGTGGGGTTATTACAACGTGGCAGCAACCATTTGCTCTAGTTATGTACTTTGGATGAGATCAATCTTGCGGGACTTTGGGTTAGCTATGGACAGTGTTCCACTTTTTTGTTATAACACTTTTGCCATTCACATGGCCAAGAGCCCCAGTACAATACTCTAGGCCAAGCATATTGACATTAGATATCACTTCCTTAGAGACCATTGGAGAAAGGTAACATAGTGCTCCAGTTTGTGGAGTGTAAACACCATATAGCAGACATTTTCACCAAGCCTTTGGATAGCTCTAGGTTTGTGGCCTTGAGGGGAGAGCTTGGATTCATGTGCCCTTACGATATTTCTTGACGAGGAGGTGGGTATTGTATATTATATACTATATATTTTCTTACTAGCATTTCCTTTTCTTTGCATGTTTTAGGTGTCTTTGGGCTTTACTTTTTTGAGTTTTGAGTTCACTTCACTTAGACTTCTAGCATGCTTTACATGAATCTCTCATCTTATGCTATAAATTGCTATCATGTATAATTAGCTAGTCTAGAAGTGTTGCCCCCCTAGCTACATAGGGTCTGTGTGTACTCCCTAGTTTGGGCTTTAGAGTCAGCTTTCATATATTAGTCATTGGGGAATATGAGAGCAAGTCTGAAGCATAGTGTTCTCTATCATCTTTTCTAAGCTCTATAGCCACCCAGCTTGCAGTTTCTCATCTTCCTTTCCTCATTCTGTGTTTCTGGTTTATGTGGAGTTCATTTGGAAGTTTTTTGAACTTAATTCTGCTAATAACTCAACTTGAACTAGAATTTATGCTTAAAATTGATTCTCTTGTTGAGGGGGAGTTTGAGAACATTTTCATGCATTGCATATAGACTTTATTTTCTATTTTAATGAGCTTTGTCTATTTTGCAAATGAACTGCCAGTCATGCTATGCACCTTTCTACATGTTTGAAGATCATTGCTAGCTTAGTCATGTCTAAATTCATTTTGCTTCATCATGCTAAGCTTGCTAAAAATGAAAATCAAGTTTTAATGAAAACTTGATGAAACTAGTAACTTTTAGTTGCTTTATTTCCTCACTAGGTGCATATGCCATATTTTGTGAAATCTTGGATTTCTACTAGAGTCCCTAGAACAGTTTGGGAGAAGCTAGATTGATGCCTAATAGGTGCCTTCACTTGCTCATGAATCTAACAGCTAAAAATGATCAAGTATTTACTTGTGTGTGCTAAGATTGATCTCAACACTATAATTCACAAGACTGCTTCCCATTGCTCTTAGGATGAACTTGGATTGTGTTGTGTATGATCAAGACCATTCTTTTTGAGTGTTCTGCTTGAGATGGTCTACTATAGCTTGAGTCAATCAAAAATTGCAAAATACAAATAAAAATAAAAATAATGAGGAAGAGAGTGAAGCTTAGGAGGCCATTGTTGATGGCTCCTAGTCGAGGATGTGCTTTTCTAGGATAAGTTCTCTAAACTTCTTTGTGTGCGTTAAATACAAAATTTGATTTCAAAAGATGATTAGGTTGAACTTTTATACCTAGTCGAGTATAGCACGAAGGATCTTTTATACACTTGTAACTTCCCCAAAGTGCTAACTAGGTTGAACTCTAGGTTTTCTATCTACTTTATTTTATGCTATGTTTCTAGTTTGGAGATTATGCTAAGTGTTGCAGTTGTTGAAATCATGCAAAAACAGCATAGTTTGGTTTGTGCTTGCTAGCACGGATATTACAATATGCACTTGGGCATGCCTTAGATTAGCATAATCTGAACGTGAGTAGCTTGGTCTCATACTTAGTCTTTGTGATCACTTGGATAATTTTCAACGCTCTTTTAGGATGTATTTCATGCATACATGATGAAAGGGGGGAGAAAAATACTCTTTTGATGCCTATATTGACAAAAGGGGGAGAAAATGTGAAAAAGACATCATCAAAGGGGGGAAAATGTAAATGCATCTTGGTTCTTATGATCTCGGCAAAAATTTGTTCTTTCTTTGGATCATAAATGAATTTGAACTTTTGGGAGATTTTGTGAATTTTTTAGAGCTTTTGTGGAAAACGTGTTCTTTTTCTTGGTTTGTTCTAAAATTCATCTTGCCAACTTGGTCATGATCTTGTTTCCTCTTGCATTTGGACCAAGTGAAACTTTGAAATCAAATTGCTTTGTTCTTTCTATTTTTAAACTCAAATTGTGCTTTTTCAGTGTTTGTGAATATACTCATCAAGGGGGAGATTGAAAGACTATGTGGAGGTCTATCCATGTTTGTGATAAGTTATTGACTGTATTTGAGAATATGTTTGTTTTTTAATTCAATTGTGAATTTAAAGTAATTTGAGGGCTGTCAGGTTGGGTGGCACTACTGGCCCTATCACGGCGGTAGTGCTGGCCTTGCGTTGCTACTGGCATCAGCTAGTGGTAACTATTTTACAGAGAGGTGTTTTCTCTAAGGTGTGCAAGGTGTGGCACTACCAACCATAGGGGGCAGTAGTATCAGGGGTGAAGTACTACCGGTCTCCAGTTGGTGGTAGTTATATTACAGAGGGGGATTTCTACCAAGTTTTTGAGAGAGCGGTACTACCAGCTACTTGGGAGCGGTAGTACCAGGGGTGTGGTACTACCTGTCCAGGGGCGATAGTACCGGGTTTCTTAGGGATTTTTGATTAATTTCTTGATGATGTAATTGGTAATTGCATTTATTATGAATAGTGTTATGTGATGGTTTGCTTGCTTGTGTTGGTTGCAGGACTTCGAAGGTAGGTTCGTGGTGAGGCAGAGGAGACCAGGACTAGAGGTCTAGAACAGTGAAGGGATGCCGAAGATGACTGAGGCGGGGAAGTGGTTGCAATCCAGGAAGACATGGAGCCGGAGCGTGAAGCACTAGTGATGGACATGGCAGGCAACGACATAGACTAGGACAAGGCTCTGGGAGAATTTGAGGTCCAGAACGGTCAAGGAAGCCAAAGCCGCCATGGTGAAGCGGTCAAGGACATGTGGTACACCAAGTGACTTGAGTCCGTTTGCAAGTGAGGATGGTTCACGTGGAAAGTGACGAAGCATTGGTGATACTTCGAGGAGAAGGAAGACCGATCATTGGGTCAAAATGGTCATTCTACCCAATACCAGTGTGTGAGTAGTTTGGAAAACTGCGGTAGTGGTATAAGTGGTTTAGGTCACGTCAAAATGGAGTTGGACACAAATTCGGGCTCGTGGAACAAATTTGGCATCAATGTAAGTGAAAAACCCGTTAAGAGAATGCTTGTGTAAGTGAAAAAACCATTAAGAGTGTTGGATTTAGGGTTAGCACATGTAAATGTGGATGGTATTCACAAGTGTGCCCAGGTGTTAGGGTTAGGGTTGCCTCCACTATATAAGGAGATGTAGTAGGAGGAGAGGCTCTAAGTCTAAGCCTAAGATTAGGGTTTACACAAGACTTTGGTGTTCTTGTGTGGGTGTGTAAGTGATCCTTAGGAGCTTTCCCCTTTAGGTGAGAGGCTTTGTAAACCCTTCTCATGATCTGAATGCAAATAATCTCTTTTTTCAAGTTTTTGCCTCAAGTTTTGATCTTCTTCTTACTTGGCTCTTGATATTTTCTTGTGATTTCTTTCTTGCTTGATCTCGTGCTACCAAAGATGTATGATTGATAGATTTTATCCTCTATAGATCATCTCATCAATCATCTAGACAATTTTCTTCTTGATCAACCAAGTTTCTGTAAAAATCCAATTTTTAAGTTGAGAAGGGATTTCTTGAGGTTGATCTTGATCCTGCATGTTTGATGGATCCTTCATAAGTGTTCTTGCTTGCTGTGACAAGTGGGAGGTCATTTAGGATCATCTTGATCATCAAATCCCCATAAGCAAGCTCATGGTGAATATTTAGATTTTGACGTAGTTTTGGTACACCCTTCGGTAAATTTGGAAAAGATCAGGACTTTGACATCAATTGTATTGACATCAATCTTTGCGATTGATGGTTGAAATAGGTTCTGACATCCCTAGGAAGGTGAATACAAAGTTTCACGTGTTTTGGATCATTCAATCAAAAGTTACACCATTTTTCGAATTGAGGGATCTTTCATGAGTGTTCTTGCTTGCTTTGACAAGTGGGAGGTCATTTAGGATCATCTTGATCATCAAATCCGCATAAGCAAACTCATGGTGAAGTTTTGGATTTTGAACTAGTTTTGGTACACCCTTCGGTAAATTTAGAAAAGATCAGGACTTTGATGTCAATATTTGTGATTGATAGTTGAAATAGGTTCCTAATATCCCTAGAAAGGCGCATACAAAGTTTCACATGTTTTGGATCATTCAATCAAAAGTTACACCATTTTCGTAATTGAACTCATCCTGATTTTACTATTCATGCCCTGTTTTTACTTTTTCCGACACTACCAGGGTACTTAGCACGGTAGTACTAGGTACTGTTCAATCTTATGCTACCAGCCATCTAAAAGTGGTAGTACCGCTCCGGAGCTCATTTTCTTGAAACTTTGTTCTTCTATGCATGTTTGACCTAGTGAGGTTTGGTTGGTTTATTTGGGGAAAGTTGTTTTGTGATCATTCACCCCCTCTGATTACTATTTTGGTCCATCACATTTATAGTTGGTAATGAAACTTTGCTAACTTCTCTCCAGACTCATCTAGACCATTTGATGCTAAATCTCCGAACATGTTGTGCAACCAACGTAACTTACATGGGATGAGACAGAGATTTTAGGAAAAGAACCATTAATTTCTTGAGACTTTTTTACATTGAAGGTGCTAAAATTTACATTAAGTTAGTACCAATAGGTACTAAAAATTTAAAATGTGTAGATACTATCCCCTCCTTCCATAATTACAAGGCATCTTTTTTCCATGTCGTTGTTCAATTATATAGGGCGCACACATCTTCTCAAGCAATTTAGTTGTGAATTTTCCCTGTAATGCCCCTTGTAACCGTTTCAGCAGGCTACCGCTAGCAATTACTCCACGCATGGCTACCGCTTCATACTTACTACATCTAAAGCAAACTATTTCCATGCATAGCTAACAACCAAGAGTATGGCGGTAGTAGTGATGTGCATTGAATATGCAAGCATGTATGCAGATAAATGTATTATCCTAGGTGGGTGAATAGAAAAGAGGTGTGCATTTGCTGAAATGAAAGTATTAAATACAGCAGTTAAGGAGCAATTGGGGAATTTCTGTTATTTGCAATATTCATTAGTCTATGTGCGAAATGAAAATCGGCCTTATAAAAATTGGACTGAGGGAGTAACTTTTGGTACTCTTTGTACTAGTTCAACGTAAATTTTGGCTAAGGGACAGTCCAACTAAGAGCTAACTTTCGGAATTTATACCTGATCTTTTGGTACTTCTCTTTGCTTCGATCTAGACCGTTCGATGCTTGATCTGATGGCTCTAAGCACCACAATCTTGCTTAAAATCTGTAACATCCCATTTTTTGCTTTTTATTAAATTATTGTTTTAATTGTGCATTTTATAATTTTTTTGAATTTATTGGATATTTTTGGATTTTATTTCCAATTATTTTAAATTAAGTATATTGGCCTTTTGTGAAAACTAAATAATTATAGAGAAAATTTAAAATAAAGTTTAGCTAAAAATATTTTATTTGAGTTCAAAAAGTCTCAAAGTATTTATGATAATTTTCTTGGATTTTTTCTGGTATTTTTAATGCCTTAAACTAATTAGTTTATTTTTGCGAATTATTTTAAATTGAAAAATATGTAAGATCCGTTGAACAGTTCTTGGCCCAAAACCTTGGCTCGGCCCAGACGTGCGTGTTGGCTCAGCCCATGTTAGCCACGGACTGGTTTCAAGAAACCCTAACAATCTCAGCCGTTGGTTTGGGATCAACAGTCGAGATCGTTTGAGGCTTCTAGATGAGAATCGAACCATTGATAGGTTTCATCGTTCGGCTATGGACGACGGGGTTCGTGTGAGAGTGTCGTTCCATCCAAGCCGTTAGACTTGTGAGTGTCTCAGATTCGTCCACGTCGCGGTGCATCCGACCATCCATCATGGCATGTGGCGGGTTAGTGGTCATTGTCTCCGAGCAGGTCTCTCCTCCGAGCTGGCCGTGTCGCCATGGAAGAGGTGTCCGGATCATGCATGGTAGGGACTTCTATGGCTATTTAATGAGCGCGCCGGCATCGCTAGAGACCAAGCAACCAAAGCCCCAAATCACCCAGGAAAATTAGGTCACCGTTGCATCGGATTTCGAGTTTCCCTTTGTGAGCCGCCCCCGAGATTTTTTGCCAGATCTGTCGCCATATGTGAAACTTGAGCTTGAGGTCGGGTCCGTCTTGATCGTCGTCGTTTGGTCTAAGCAAGTGCGCACCCTACCTTGGTCGGAGAACCACCGGAGCTCGCTGTCGTCGTCTCGGCTAGAAATGCCGCCATTGAACTCATCACCGCCAGTGATTTAGGGCACTAGGTGAGGAAATGGTAGCACCATTAGAACTACTAAATTGTGCTCTTCAAGATGCCGCTCTCACCGATGGTCGCTAGCGACCCTAGGGTTGCTCGCACCACTATCCGACGTGGGTAGATGCTTCGCCGATGCGTGTCAAACATGTAGGTAGTATTGTTGGCGTGGCGAGTATGTGGTGCTAACGCGGAAAGGCTGTGTCAGCTTGAATGGGGTCCGCGGGTCAGATTGAGGTGCTATGACGTGAGCCGCGTCCATGGTAGACCTGATCTGGGTTGTGTACACAGTCCAAGGAATAATGCCGCCACGTGTCGACCAAGGACTGGTTCGGGTCACACTAATGTCATGCTGACGTCATAAAGAGGAATTTCCAGTACAAAAATAATTCAGTTATTATTTGATTTTCTATTTTTCTGATTTTTAGTATTTTCGAATTTTCCGAGAGCCCTTTTTCCTCATACGAGCTCCGATTAAGGAGATTCAAATTTCTAAAAATTTGTAAAATTGAGATATATTTAATAGTTAATTTTATTTTATTTTTGGAGATTTTTCTCTTTTTTTGGTGTTTATTTGATGTTCTCTCTTGTTCGCGTTGACGTCGGAGTGCTCGGAGCATCTGAGGAGGAATTGTTGACTCAAGACCAAGGTCCAGAGCAAGAATAAGGGTTCTTCTAAGGCAAGTTGTGCTTTGACCATGTTGAATCCAGTTTAAAAAATTGCTATGTTGTTTTACTTTATGCATGATATTTTATGTGTACAATTGTTTCAAAATAAATTGGGATTTAGTTAATCTACCTCATTGAGCTATACCCTACCTTGTCATTTGTATGCCATAATTATATGCCACCCTAGGATGGTTCATTACTAGTTGGTTAATATTAGTAATCAACATGGGTTGGTTAGACCGTGTTAGTATGCTTAGTCATGCCACGTCAATTCATGTCTTTTGGAATATCAAAAGTGATTCTTGATTATTGGAATATGGAACATATTTATGAAAGGTGTGTCACACAATGATGTTGAGTTGCAGTAACGTTTGTCACGAAACGATGTTGACATGTTAATGGCATGTGGTGCATGATAATCAACTAGGGTGGTAAATAATTTAGATTGGGACAAGTGGCAAGGGACAGTGTACCAAGATGGGCCGAAGGGCAGAGGGTGTGTGGAAGTCTTGCCCTAGTCATTTTAAGGACTTAATGTTGCAAGCCTTTGAACTGAGTCAATCATGCAACCACATGTCTGGTATGGGATAGACCTAACTAAGTAGGATTACTGACATCTTGACATGTGATTCCTCAGGTGGATAATCACACAGAAGCGTGCTTACATATTAGTGTGGTTATAGCGAAGGATGTAGTGTACTACGGTCACACATCAATCTAACGGTTTGTCAGTCCTAACCTTCACCTCCGCTGAGGGAAGGGATAGTGCATGGCTTACCGGGAGGGTCAGTGTTAGGATAAAGGTTTCTAAAAGGTTTTTTCATGATCACTCTCCTAACACACCAAAGTAAGAGTGTTAATTGCATGGCAACAAGAGATGATCATGTCGTGTAGGTAAAGTGCATATCCTCTACAGAGTGTAAATCTATTCGCATAGGTGTGCTCGCGGTATTGAGCATTGCTCAAGAATTACATTTAAGGGTTAGATGTTGTAAAATGAAAACTTAGATGGGAAGGTTGGATGCTGTTGGAAAGCTGAAATTTGACTTAGGGTTGGATGCCTTGTTTACTTGAGAAATGCTGAAAGTTATTATATACTGTTATTTGTTTTTCTATCTTTCAATCTACTTATTGTATTCAATTATAAATACTGTTATACTACAAAATAGCCATATCAGCCAATCATTTGGAATAAGCCTTGCATATAGTTATGGTAGAATTGCATTCTATGCACAACTTGTTGGGTGCCTTAAGTACTCACCCTTGCCAACAACTAAATCACTAGTTGAGATGGAGTCTACATCAACTCTCAAAGAAGAGTACCAGGAGGAGACGAATGTTTAGGGTGCAAGCCTTGTCAGTTGCTTGTGGTATATTAAGAAGTCATCTACGTTTTCATTCCGCTGCAGTTTAACATGTTATTCAGTTTAGCCTTTCAAGGTAAATCCATGTAAGTTTGGTCGTAAGGTTAGTCATCAGTTTAATATTTAATATATGATGTCCTTTACTATGTTTTCGCTATGTATGATTGTGATATTCATCTATGTTGAGCCTCCGTCGGAAGGTAAGCACTTGCTTCCTTTATCTCCTCTGTGGTTCTGATGATATTCAGATCATCGACATATACTAAGATGATACAGAATCCATTCTGGGATTTCTTTATGAACACACAGGGACAATATTCCTTCTTCAGGAGGAACTCCCCGACTGTTTTAATCCGTATAGCGATCTCTTCGGTTTGACGCTATACATGTTGCGATTATTAGGATTCAAAATCGTAACTCCTTTAGGGATTCTCATGTAAATATATGTATCCAGTGACCCATATAAATATACGGTCACTACATCCATCAACTGCATTGATAAGTTTAAGCTTGCTAGCATTAATATTAAATTTTGGAACATTATTCCACTCTTTACAGGAGAATATGTTTCATCGTAATCGATGTTGGGTCTCTGCATGAACCATGTGCTACAAGCCTTACTTTATAACTCATCACCTGGATATTTTCATTTCTCTTCCAGATGAAAAACCCATTTGATCCAACAGGGAACACTTTAGAAGGTATTAAGTCAACGGGACCAAAAACTTTTCTTTTATTAAGCAAGCGCTGCCTCAATTGCTTCTTTTCATTTGACCCTATCTGAGCGCTTCTGGCACTCTGCCATAGACTTTGGTTCTGGATCCAACTTTTGTAATTTAAAGGCAAAATATATGTCGACAATTGTAGTATTTCTTTTATACAATTCTCCTGCATCACTTTAGGGATATCTCTTTATTAATTTCTTTCAGCTACTTGTAATTTCCCACAACAATGGAGTCTGGGTGTTCCGACTTCCCAGCATTGGATTGTATGCGCAAATATACGCTGGGGTTATCATCTTCGGGATATTTCACTTCAGGGATGTTAGCATCTCTGATGAGAACATAACTACATCGGATACACCCATAACACCAATGATTAACAACCAACAAATACCTCCTAGTGATCTGCAACATTCGGCCAACATACAAGGACCAATTACCCGAACTCGTGCGCGACAACTAAATTATCAGGTAAATTCGTTTCTTGGGTTACATAATTTCACTTTAGAGAATAGACTGCTACCTTATAATAATCTCATACTTAGGAACCTTGACACGGATCAGCAAGAGTGTTTTAATGCACCAACACAAGTCATCAAGCAAGGTGGGAATGCGAAAAGATCCAACTCAGCCTCCAAAGACCAATCTGACTTGAAATGGGCATAGAGAATGCAAACGGATTCCGTTTGGGGCGTGTGAGCACTTGATTTAAAGCTTATCTCGTGAACTTTCTAATGGATCTAACCTCACCATCAAATTATTTCTGAGCTAAAATATATCTTCAAAACACTCCAACGACCAGAAACAGTTTTCAATGTCTTGGGTGTTGTGCCACCATTATTTGGGCTGAGTTCCCATGTAATCAAAGTAGCATGAGTCCACCTCCTAGCAGCCATCTCCTTGGCTAAATAGTGGACAAAGTCCCTTCATTTCTCGTAGGTTTTTTTTGAATAGTTACCCATGTGTGGAACTTTATCCTTGTTCTCCTGACTCGGCTAGAGCAGCAGTAAACAAGTTTCAGAACCTCAACTTGAGTGTGTGCTTCATCCTTATTCATGCTAGTTCTTCGATTGCTTGCAAGAATAAACCTTCGTGGTCAGGTCATCTGTGTTCTTGGCACGGTTGATAACGACGAGGAGTATGGTTTAGCGATTGCGGGTGCTTATCCTTGTGTGATTCGTTGCCGGATCGTCAAAGTCATCCTCCGCCAAATCGAAGTTATCCCCTCACCGGAAGATTGGGCCGTCTTGTGCGCATCATTTGGTATTAGAGCAATGGATGACCGGTGAGTCCTTGTATCTTGTTTAGTTGTTTGATTGCGTTCTTCCTAGAGTCCAAAAAATTTGCCCCACAAAAAGATTTGTTTCCCGCTGTCCAAACTCCTTTGTGCCTTTCAATCAGATAATTTTGGTTTGCTAAATTGTGTTTGTGTCCGTTATAGTGTTTCAGAGTTGTTGTTCATCTTGTTCATCATCTTCTTGTTCATCTCCCCATGTCAAAATCCATCCCTAAAGTCCAAAAACAAAAACAAATTCCATCTCGGGCAGAATCTGTCCATTTCTGCAACCGCCACCAAAAACACCATAAATCTCACTTCCCTTTTCCTTTTTGAGTGAAATCAAAAGGAGCAGATCCGTGACTTAGTGCTCTATGTTGCTGCCATTTTTCACATCCATACTTGAAATCACGAAAAATCTGTGAATGTTTCAATAAGACCTTTTTTATGTCCTAGATTCTGCACCTGAGTGCACTTGTGAATTTGGTGCGAATTTTTCAGTACATTTCCAGAAGGTTGGCCCTAAATAAAAGTTGTTAAAAAAGTTATCAAGAAGAAGAGAGAAAAATCATTGAAAAAGAGGCAATGGACTGGAAATTATGGCCTAAATACCAACCTACTATCTTGTGGGCAGAAATTAGCAAGTTAGAAAGATTGGAGAAAACTTGTGCTTTCATGTTCCAAATTGCATATCCTTGAGTTGTTTCATCTCTAAAAATTGTATCCATTGCCATAAATTTGTTTGTGCCTATTATCCATCCTTTTTTATCAGCAACTTAGGCTAAGTGCTAGTCTCGAACTATTTCTCAATTTGTGTAAATCTGAGATTAGCTGATTATTTTCCATTGCAACTGAAAATATTGCCTATCCAAGCTCCACTTTCGACTAACCATACAGGTGCTAAGCCTTGCAATCGCTTTACTCACACTTGAGATCGGTTTATCACGAACTAGCCACCGGATTGCACCCCTTGCTGCATTTGTAAGAATTAGTAAGAACTTGGTAAGAGCAAGAGAGAGTGACACTTGATCATTTCAGCAAGTAGTAGTGATAGTGAATTACATATCTTTGTGTCTTCCTGTTTATTACTAACCATGGCAGATGACAATGGAAGCATTGAGGAAAACCAAGCTGAAATTCTCACACCTCGCTCGAGAGGAATCATACAACACTTCACACGCTTGCTCGACATGCATGCTGAGAACCACTACAATGCTATGGTTGAGATCAACAACAACCTTGCGACACTTCGTGATCGCGTTGATTGTCTTGAAGGACGACAACCACCACATGCTGCCAATCAGGCCAATCATGCACCAAGGCAAAATGGAGCACCAGGATACCGTACCCAGCTTGCTGCTCGCTCTTGGGCAAATGGGGTAGAAGAAGAAGAGAACAACTACGTTGCTGATACGGAGGACGATGATAGTTTCAACTCACATAGTGATCATGATCATCGGCGCCTTCGACACAATCAACAAGGTATGGGTAGAAATCAACGTGAACAATGGGAGGTACGTGATGATCCATTAGGAAATATCAAATTTACAATGCCTCCATTTGCTGGAAAGTATGCCCCGGATGCTTATCTTGATTGGGAATTAGCAGTAGAACAAAAATTTGCTTGCTATGAATTTTCTGAAAATAGAAGAGTTAGGGCTGCTACTAGTGAATTTACTGATTTTGCTTCCATTTGGTGGAATGATACATATAGAAATCATAACAACATACCTAGAACATGGAATGTTTTGAAAAGAATGATGAGGGCCAGATTTGTTCCTTTGTACTATGTACGTAATTTTCTCAATAAATTACAACGTTTGAACCAAAGAGTTAAAACTGTAGAAGAGTACTATCAAGAAATGCAAACTCTAGTATTGAGATGTGGATTGGAAGAGAATGAGGGTGCTAATATGGCTAGATTTTTAGGTGGACTTAACCGTGAAATTCAGGACATACTTGATTATAAAGAATACATTTCTGTCACTCGTTTGTTTCATCTTCCTTGCAGAGCTGAAAGAGAAGTACAGGGACGATATTCCAAGCTGAGAGGGAACTTTGGAGGCTCTTCTTCGTCACGACCAAGCCCAGTGCAAGTAAAGGATCCATCCACTACTTCGGGACAAGCACTTCCACCCTCCAACCGTGGGCGCCCTACTGCCTCTACATCCACTCCATCACATGTCACTGACATGAAAACAGCCACGGTACAAGCTCCCACAAAGAGTTCTTCTTCAGTTGCATCCACAGGTTGTACACACGACGTGCAATGCCATCGATGCAAAGGATTTGGACACATCATGCGTGATTGTCCAAGTCAGCGTGCTTTAATTGTCCGAGAAGATGGTGAGTACACTTCTGCTAGTGATGCTGAAGAAGATTTTGCTCTAGTTGCAACTGACCTCGCAGGTGACGATCACGGGGGTGAACATGAGGAGGAGCATTTGGGTGAAAGATACATGAGCATCATTGCGAAGCGTGTCCTTAGTGTGCAAAATTGAGAGTGCTGAACAGAATCAATGCCATAACTTGTTCCAAACAAAATTTGTCATCAATGAGCGTTTAGTGCGAGTTATCATTGATGGAGGGAGTTGCAATAATCTAGCAAGCATGGAGATGGTTGAGAAGTTTGGCTTGACCACAACACAGAATCGACATCCCTACCACATTCAATGGTTCAACTCAAATGGAAAACGGAAGGTAACAAGAATGGTGATATTTGCACTTTTCTCTCGGTTCTTATCATGATCATGTTGATTGCGATATTGTACCTATGCAAGCATGCTCATTGATGTTAGGTAGACCTTGGCAATATGATAAAAATGCTTCCCATCATGGTAGAACTAACTAATACACTTTCATGCATAAAGGAAATAAAATTGTTTTGCTTCCCATGTCCCCTGCTGCAAATTTGAAAGATGACTTAGAGAAAGCTGAAAGAGAGAAGGAGAGTACTAAAAGTGAAAATCAGATTAGAACCAAAGAATTAGCACAACCAAAGAAGAAAGAATCCAATTCTAAGAAAGCTAAAATCAAGTTCATTTTTAGTTGGACTGCTCCTGGGGGCCGAACTGGACTCGTGAACGAATTGGGCTTGATCTTGGGGTGGGCTTGGAGCATCAGAAGTTGTTGGGCCCTTGTCTTGCCTTGAGATAGAAGCATGGTTTGCTGGGCTGGCATGGTCTCATCATCCTCCCCTTCTTGATTTTGAGTCGTCCTCGACTCAAGCTCATTGGCCTGCAAAAGGTTAGTAACAAGAGGTAGCAAAGAAACCAACATATTCTTTGGTTGTTGATAGTGTGGCACATTAAAAGAAGATTTCAAAATGGTACAAATATAAAGTCGATGCACCATATACTTTCCTTTCTCATTATGTTTGCCAATAGCATGAAAACTAACACTGGATGACCATGACAAATTAGTAAGCATAGAAAATCTCTCCTCTAAACAATTGAGATCACATATGTCATCAAATTCAATATAACCCAAATTATTCAAGGAAGACAACAGTTTAATCTCATCCTTTTCATTAGCAAGTTGAATAACATGTTTATTTTCAGCACACATGTTTAGATCAAAAAATAAAACTGACATGTTCATTGACTAGTTGAGGCATGGATATAAAAGAGACATTATCACACAACTCTTCTTTATCACCAGGGACAACAAGACAATCATATTGTGACAAAGGTGATTCAGTTTGAGTGTCCACTAACTACTGTTCTAGCATAGCACGAGTATTGGGCAAATTTAGCACATCAAAAGTATTCTCACCTCGTGTGAAAATAGCACATATGTCATTACCTTTGTTTTCTATCTCAGCCGATTTAGGCATATCATGATCTGTACATTCTTGAGGCATACATGGGATAGCAAGTATCTCATGTTCCTCCTTCTCTGGTATATTTTCCTTCTCGTTCTTGTCCTCAGCGTCCTGTGAAAAGTTAGTAGCAAGTGGGAACTCGACAAGATGCCTTTCTTCCAAAGAAAATTCTTCACTTTGGCAATTATAAATATTAATTTCAACAAGACGTCTTTCATGTTCAATTTGATTTTCAATCTCACAAGCAAGATTAAATAAACTAGAGAGATAACTATATTCCTTATCAACAAGAATACCCTGAATTTTCATATCAAGTCCATTTAAGAATTTTATTTCCTTAGCTTCTTCAGATTCATCCAAAGTTTCTAATTCCTCGTAATATGACTTGACAGTTTTATCACATTATTGTAAACATTGCAATTCATAAAGTAACTTTTTAGAATGATAACTAGGAACAAATTCGTCTCTCATAAGTCGTTTCATATATTTCCATATTTGTGGTACTGTCTTATAAGTACAAAAATCGTTCCACCAAATTGATGCACAGAGAGTTAAAGCACTAACGGCAACTTTAATTTTTCGTTTATTACAGAGGTTACATTGCGAAAGAATTTTATCTACCTCTATTTCCCAATCAATATAAGCATCAACACCAAATCCGTTATAAGAAGGAAGAACTGGAAAATTCTTACCTTTACCAGCAGAAGGAGATGGACTAAAGTTGGGTTGGTGCTTATGCTCTTTTCTGTCAAGTGCATTCTCCATGTTTTGATTTTGCTTATTCATAGTCTCATTCATCTCTCCAAGCATCTCTCGGAGTTTGTTATGAAGAACACACTGGTTACTGTCCTGATCCTCCAGTACCCCTGCCTTTGCTAGTAGAAAACAGAAGATAGCACAAAGTATTATCCCTATCAACTACTAGGTACTGGACAGTAGGATCACAAACTCTCACGCGTCTTACCAAAACCTTACAAATGTTCTTACCAAAGTAGCAGGTGGTACAATCGGTGGCTGGTTCGTGATACCATGATTGGAGCGTGAGTGAGGTGATTGCAAAGGAGAACCTGAACTGATAAGAAGTATGTGGAGCTCGGAAGGCAATATTTAGTAGCAAGGAATAAGCAATATCGAAATCAGATTAGCAAGCTGAATAAATGTCCAACGTACTTGTCACAGTTGCTGGCCTAAACGTGTTCCTAGAACTAGTTCAACCTAGGAAGGGATATATCAAAGCACATAGGACTGAAAGGATGCAAGCAATTCTGATTATCAGCTTCTCTTTCCCTCTTTTTGCTTCTTTTTTTTCTCTGATTTTTTTCAGTGCGGCTCTTTTTTTTGTACTTGCCTTTTGCTATCCTTTCTGTTAACTCAAAGGAAAAACAAAAATCTCATGTTTTGGAACAAGAGAAGACGTTAAACAGATGATCGAAACAACGGTAAAAACAGGATAGCAAAATTTTAAGGTCCAGAACTCGGTCTTAGAGGCTGATTTTGAGGGTCCAAAATTGCACCAGTCTTATGACTTGTGGATGTTTTAGATGCGCCTCATCGTCTTCAAAACAAAAAACAATTCGCCCCGATTGGAGTTCATATGCAAAAGTTATGCCAGTTTTACTGAATACTGCACAATCTAGAATTGACTGCGACTTCACTTCTTCCTTCTGGTTAGGGCTAAAATAGCAATAGGATCACGGGTGAGAAAGGGTGGCCAGCGGTGCAGGGCAATTGACACAAGGCGGCTCGCGATCTATCTAGGGTTTGCGAGGCGGGATATATAATGCAGAGCGGCGGCAGGGACAAACCGAGTAGGACTCAGTTCGGTTCTAGAGTTGGTGGTGGTGGGATGACTAACGGTGCAAAACAAGAACTAGGGCAATGGAAAGGGACAACTAGAAACTAGGATCATGACCTCAAACCATCAACAAGACGACGACGATGGACACAAATTCAACAAACCGAAACTGAAACGAAAATTGCAATGGCACAAGGGGTTGTAGGACAGGGGAATCGATGATGAACTTTTTGTGGGGTAATTTTTCTTGACTCTAGGATGATGGCAAAATAAAAGTGGGGATAGAAGAATTACCTATCAGGCAACCGAGGCTCTGATACCACTTGATGGGAATGGTGGCCCGATCTTCTGACAGGTAGAAGTAAGTCGATTGGTGGAGAACTCGACGTTGACGATCCGGCTTCCAATCAGAACGGATTCGAACCCTACAATCACTACACCACGGCTCCTTTGGTTATAAACCACGCACAAAAATGGTTGACCTCGCCAAGAAGGCTTATCCCTGCATGCGAATCGAGAACACAAGCAAGAATAGGTAGATGCAATCTGAATATTGCTAATTACCAATGAAGAACTCGAAGTTGGGGTTCCACAAACCGAACAAACGGCGAAACTGTCTAAAACAGAATAATATAAGAAAAACCCATCTATTCTAGCGACGGCTACTGAATATATATGAGGAAGAGGGCAAGGGAGGTGGCCAAGGGGTGGCCGTGAAACCCTAGGTCGTACAAGGCCTTTGGGCCCAATTGGAGGTGTCGCAGCACCCGGCAGATTCTGTTCGTCATATTGTTTTGATAATTTCCGTCGATCTATAAGGAGTTTGGATGTCAAACCACTTCCGTTGGAAATCTCTCATCATGGGCTTCTCCATAGAGTCCAAGAACGCCTCAAACGGACTTCGTATGACCCAGATATGGTCATTTTTAGTTGAACTACTCCTGGGGGCTGAACTGGACTCGTGAACGAATTGGGCTTGATCTTGGGGTGGTGTGGAATATAAGAATCCGAGTACCCTCGCGACCAACACCAAAGACGTCTGAGAGATAGGCCCAGAAGATATTCCCTACGTCAGGTCCCACTGCCATGCGCAAGGGGGTACATTCCATAAATAGTTGAGCATATATTTGGATATGATGGATACGGTTGTAATCCGAATCGTTAATAGGATAGATAAAGATGTAAACTCTATCCTATTAACTTACTAGAATCTTGTAGCCGATCGGAATCTCCAAACCGATCAGGACTCTGTAAGCCGCCCCACCACCGCTATATAAGGGAGAGGGCGGGCAACAACATAGGGATCGGATGATCCAAGCCTAGAGCAATCAAGTCATAGAGCATAGCACTCCTCATATCGCCCAGAGCATATTACGCTTTGAGCATCTTCGGACCCAAGAGATCCAGATAATTCCAGCACACAGGATTAGGGTATTATCTCCTCCACGAGAGCCTGAACCTGTATAATCCCTTGTCTTGTGTGACCATCGAGTTTGAGATCTAGCCTGCCCCATAAATTTATTGTCGACTACAAAAGTCGAAAGTTGGCGCGCCAGGTAGGGGAAGCGCTATAATCGTTTCCCACAGACTCGATTGCAGCAATCGGCAGATTCATCGCCACCTTCGTCTCTGGCCAGGCCTTCCGCTTCGGAAACCTGGACTTCGTCGCAGATGCGTGCGGAGAGCTTGTCTGCCTGGTCCAAAACCAGATCCGATCTGGTGAAGATTAGGCCAACCCATCTCAGGTATGCCGCTCTGACTCACCCAGAAAACCAGTAGGCATTGTAAGGAACTGCTGCGATTTTCGCGGCATCTTCGCGATTGAGGAGCGGAGGACCGATCTCCATCAAGAAAATCAAGAAGCTGCGGAGGAAGATCGTCGACGTAGGGGTAAGGATGTTCCAGCGCAGTCTCTTCGATCGCGCGACCGCAATGTCCGCGAAGATATCCTGCAGTCCAGGTTAGGAGATCAATCTTTCTTTCGCACGCCGATGCAAAACGTCGTCGCCTCCAAGACGCTCCTCGACACGCTAGATCCAATGATCACAGCGGATAGCCCAGTAGCCACAATTGTGGCCCAGATCAAGGCCATGGTGACGGCGGCAGCAATCCAGTAGAACCAGGAAAAACCGGTGGGAGAAGCACACTCGCACTCCCATGCGGCAACCTGAGTCGCCAACAGTCGGACCGCAACCAGTCGGAATACCGGCAGTAGGCGGCACACACCACCAGCTGGGGACGCTCGCCGGATTCTCAGCTGCGACCTCCGCCAGGACATCACAGCCAGGCGACAGGAGCGGGACGAGGAAGAAAGGCGCGGACATCGCGACGACTACGAGCGTTTCGGCACCGGCCGCGATCGACGAAACAATCAAAGATATGACAACCGCGACGACCACCGCCGCCGAGGTAGGAGCGACGACGAACGCTGAGTCTTGGACTCACCGCGCTGTACCCCACCACGACGTGTTGATGACCATCGCCGAGCTAGAGGCTCACCACGACGGACTCCCCCTCATCATGATGAGAGATCTATCGACGGGATCCGGGCCTTTACTCCTCGGTTGCGCCGAGTGATATGGCCTGAAGGTTTCAATCCCAAGGGAATCGTAAAATTCGACGGGGAGCGGGACCCAGAAGTGTGGCTGCAGGTTTACGCCTTGGCAGTTAAAGCCGTCGGAGGGAACCAGACTGTCATGGCGAATTATCTGCCGGTCAATATCACCCCCTCAACTCAAGCATGGCTCACGGGCCTCCCTGCAAACTCGGTGGACTCCTGGAGTGATCTCTGCGATCAATTTATTTCCAACTTCCAGGGCACCTACGAAAGGCCTAGCACTCCATGGGACCTGTACCAGCTGCACCAGAAGAATGACTGAGACGCTAAGAGATTTCATCCGGCGTTTCATGCAGAAGAAGAACACCGTCAGGGACGTATCCGAGGCGGTGGTGGTGGCGGCCTTCCAGAAAGGGGTAAGTGATCCTGATTTAATCAAAAAGATGTCCAGGTAGCCCCCGACCTCCGTGAAGGAAATGTTCGCGTTGGCCGACCGCTATGCCACAGCCTCAGATGCCCTGGCCGAACGTTAAGAAGATCGCCCGCTGCAGAAGAACAAAGGCGACAAGCCCGAGTCCTCAAAACACGAGGATAGGAAGCGGAAGGGCGAAGTGCTAGTTGCGGTAGCCAAGCACAACCGACCCCGAGCTGTTCGGAGGGAGGCACCCGACTACAGCACCGTCATGGAAGCAATCTGTCCTTTCCACCCTAAGGGCCAAAGACTGCTTCACTTTGAAGCGTTTTGCGTGCGAATGTCACCGGCAACCGGCTCCAGCCAAGGGCGAAGCTGCTCCAGCAAAGAAGAAGGACCTCCCAGACGAAGAAGATTTCCAGGAACCCGAGCAGGAGCTGAATTACATCTACGGGGCCTCAACGAGATACGAGTCCAAGCGGAAGCAAAAGCTTGTCGCTCGGGAAATCAATGCAGTGGAACCGGCAACCCCCCAGTATTTGAAGTGGTTTGAGGTCCCGATCACCTTTGATCGTAGGGATCACCCCAACCGGGTCCCACATCCGGGTAAGTTTCCTCTGGTGCTTGACCCAGTTGTGCGCAGCGTGAAGCTCAAGAGGGTTCTGATCGATGGCGGAATTGGACTCAACGTCCTATTCGCCAGGACTTTCGACGACATGAGCATTCCCCGCTCCGAGCTAAGGCCGAGCGCCCAGCCGTTCCATGGAGTGATCCCCGGGGCATCCTCGTTCCCACTCGGGCAGATTTCTTTGACTGTTACATTTGGCACCAAGGATAATTTTCGGACCGAATATATCAATTTCGAGGTAGCCAATTTCGAAACGGCGTACCATGCTATCTTGGGAAGGCCCGGCCTAGCCAGATTCATGGCCGTGCCGCACTACACTTACTCAATAATGAAGATGCTGGGACCTCGAGGAGTCATCACGGTCCGTGGAGACATCAAGCAATCCTCGCAATGCGACCGAGAAAATCATGAACTCGCCGAGTTGCGGGAAGTGTGCGCCGAGGCGAAAAGTATCCAAACCGAGGTTGCCACGTTGCAAGATGAAGGAGACGTTCCAGCAAAAAAGCAGGCCACCTCAGGAATCAAGCCAGGCGAAGGAACCAAAAAAATCATCCTTGATCCGTCCGACACGTCTAAAACGACTTTGATCAGGATAGGGCTCGAAGACAAATAGGAAAGCACGCTCGTCACCTTCCTCCAAGCCAACAAGGACATCTTCGCCTGGAAGCCATCCGATATGCCAGGTGTACCAAGGGAGGTGATCGAGCACTCTCTCCACGTCGACGAGAAGGCGAAACCGATCAAACAAAGGCTTCGGCGGTTCGCTCCAGATCGCCGGAATGCCATCAAGCAGGAGATCACCAAGCTTTTAGCTGCAGGTTTTATCAAAGAGGTGTATCACCCTGATTGGTTAGCGAATCCTGTATTGGTTCAAAAGAAAAATAAAACTTGGCGCATGTGCGTTGATTATACCGATCTTAACAAGGCATGTCCAAAGGATCCCTTTGGGCTGCCCCGAATCGATCAGGTGGTCGACTCGACCGTCGGGTGTGAAATTTTGAGTTTTCTCGATGCCTATTTAGGCTACCATCAGATTCGCCTAAAGGCGGAAGATCATATCAAGACCTTGTTCATCACACCTTTCGGAGCCTTCTGCTACACCACGATAGCATTCGGCCTAAAAAATGCTGGCGTGACTTATCAACGCGCGATACAGCGGTGTTTTCACGCCCAGCTCGGGCACAACATGGAGGCATACGTGGACGACGTCGTGGTGAAGACTCGGGAAAGGAAGGATCTTATCACCGACCTAACCGAGACATTTGAGAGTCTAAGGACCTTCAGCATGAAGTTAAATCCCGAGAAGTGTGTTTTCGGAGTATCTTCGGGAAAACTGCTTGGGTTTATTGTATCTCAGCGAGGAATCGAAGCCAACCCGGAGAAAGTCAACGCCATATCAAACATGAAACCGCCGACTTGCCAAAAGGACGTCCAGAAACTTACGGGGTGTATGGCCACGCTCAGCAGGTTCATCTCCCGACTGGGTATGCGAGGAATGCCATTTTTCAAACTCCTCAAAAAGCAAGACAAGTTCCAGTGGACGCCGGAGGCACAGCAAGCATTTGAAGATCTGAAGACCTTCTTAACGACACCCCCGGTTTTGGTCTCGCCAATGCCGGAAGAACCTCTGTTACTCTACATCGCGGCAACGACTCATGTAATCAGCGCTGCAATCGTCGTAGAGAGGGAGGAGCCGGCTCACGTGCACAAGATCCAACATCCAGTCTACTTTGTTAGTGAGGTCCTGAGTGAATCCAAGGTACGATATCCACAAGTGCAGAAATTGTTATATGCCGTACTTCTTACATCTCGCAAGCTTAAGCATTATTTCCAAGAGCATGCCATTTCGGTGGTCACCTCCTTCCCGATTGGGGATATACTCCACAACAAGGAGGCCACTGGGAGAATTGCCAAGTGGGCAGTCGAGCTTGGGGCCATCGATATCCTATTCAGGCCTCGAACTGCCATCAAATCTCAAGCGCTCGCCGACTTTACGGCCGAGTGGACAGAGCTTCAGAACCCGACGACTACCAAGGAACTCGAGTATTGGACAATGTACTTCGATGGTTCCCTCATGCTCAGCGGCGCAGGGGCTGGTATAGTGCTCATATCACCAAGCGGGGAAAGGTTGAGATATGTCCTCCAAATATTTTTCCCCCCATCAAACAATGCCGCCGAGTATGAGGCGCTCATTCATGGACTCCGTATTGCCATATCCCTCGGAATCCGACGCCTGGCGGTTCGCAGAGATTCAATGCTCGTGGTCAACCAAGTGCAAAAGGAATGGTCATGTATCGAAGACAACATGGCGGCCTATTGCCAGGAGGTACGCAAGCTAGAAAGCAACTTTGATGGCACGGGCTCGCTCACGTGCTCCAATGAGACAACGGCGCGACCGACGAGTGGGCGAAGATGGGATCCTGCCGGTCCAGAGTACCCGTGGGAATTTTCGTGGAAGAAATCCATAAGCCCACGGTTAGCACCCGGCCAAAAGCGGATGCTCCAGCAGGGAAAAGCGAAGAAGCGGAGGTCTTGGTCATTATCCCGCATGGACACTCCATACTTGGATTACGATGAAGGACAAGCTACCCGAGGATCGTATGCGGCCGAAGGATAATGCGCCGAAGCAAGAATTATGTGGTCATCAGAAAAGAGCTCTATCGAAAAAGCTCCTCTGGCATACTGCGACGGTGTATATCGAAACAAGAAGGGAGAAATCTGCTCAAAGAAATCCACTCGTGAATTTGTGGGAATCACGCGCCATCATCAACCCTGGTCGGTAAGGCTTATCGCCAAGGGCTTTTCTGGCTGACCGCTGTCACATATGCGGAGGACGTCGTCCGGACAAGCGAAGGATGTCAGTTCTTCGCACGGCAAATAAACAAGCCAGCACAAGAATTACAAACCATCCCGATCACGTGGCCATTTGCGGTATGGGGGCTCGACATGGTGGGACCTTTGAAGAAGGCTCAGGGAGGCTATACTCATCTCTTCGTAGCCGTCGACAAATTCACCAAGTGGATTGAGGCCAAGCCAGTCGCCACCATCACGGCGGCAAAAGCCAAAGAATTCTTTCACGAGATCGTGGTTAGATTCGGCGTACCCAACCGAATCATCACGGATAACGGCACTCAATTCAGAGGCGGGATATTTCAAGACTGGTGCGAGGAACTTGGCATAAAGATTTGCTTCGCATCAGTTGCGCACCCCCAATGTAATGGGCAGGTCGAACGTGCCAACGGCATGGTATTACAGGGCCTGAAGGCAAGAATTTTCGATCGGCTAAAGCCGTATGCCACTCGGTGGGTGAAAGAATTGCTGTCGGTACTATGGGGGCTGCGAACAACCCCCAGCAGAGCAACCGGGCAGTCACCTTTCTTTTTAGTATATGGCTCCGAGGCAGTCCAACCTACCGAGTTAGAATTCGGGTCCCCACGGGTTCGGAGTTATGAAGAGATTGCCTCGGAAGAAAGTCGGCTAGAAGACCTTGACCGACTGGAAGAGGCCAGGGACGTCGCAACGATTCAGTCGGCAAAGTATCTCCAAGACCTACGGCGCTATCACGGTCGCAGAGTGAGGAGCCGCACATTCTCCAAAGGAGATCTAGTCCTCAGAAAGAACCAGAAGTGCGAGCATAAGCTCTCCCCAAGCTGGGAAGGCCCTTACATCATCGACGAGGTGGTGCGCCCTGGGGCTTACAAACTCAAGCGAGAAGATGGCACGGCAGTCGGCAACACTTGGAACATAGAGCAGCTACGTCGCTTTTTCGCCTAAACTTTGTAAATTAAATTGTTCCTTTGGAAATGAAAGAATCGATATTCAAAATAATTTCTTAAGTAATTTCTTCGATACCTATGCGTCCGAGTTCTTCACTCCTATGATTTCAAGACTCTGAGACATGCATCACAGACCATGCCACAGAGTCTGGGGGCTGGCTGGACTACTCAGGCGCGATATGTCGAAATTACCCAAACAAAGAGGCCGACCCAAAAGAGTCGAGCAAAAAACACTTTTATGCATTTGAAATTTACAGGTCTAAAGTCTCTACAATAGACGAAGAGGTGTCCTTGACCTCCTCCCAGAGCTCGGCGGCTCGATCCTCATATACGTTGTGGGCGAAGCCTTCCTTAACGGCCTCAAGATCCACTCGGGGATAAAGCGACTTGGTGATCGCCAAAGCCTGGCTGGCACCATTGGACGCCATTTCCTTCGAGAAATTCTTGAGCGCCCCGGGAGCTTCCCTCAGCCGAGAGATGACCTGGTCCTTGCTGAGTGGCCTCTCGCCCCCATGATGAAGTGAACTCAGCAGCGACTCGGAGGCATCCTGGAGCTTAGTGTAAAAGGCCTCGAGGGCTTCGACCTTCTCGTTGAAGATGGCGTACTGCGCCTGCGTCTTGAACTTATAATCTACGGAATAAGGCATTAGAAAAAGCGACAAACGAAGACAGGGTAATGCCGAGTTGTAGGAGTCACCTTCAAGCTCCTTCTCCGCCTTCGCTCTAGAGTCTTCTGCAGCTTTGAGCTGCCGTTGGAGCCTCGCGACGGCGAAATCTCGAGCTGACATAAAAAGAGGAGGATCAAGAAGCCGTATGATCAGGTGGAAGCGTGAAGGGGTTCCTGGAATAGCTACCTCGAAGGGAGCCAATGATGTCCAGCTTCTCCTGGTGCAAAGCATTTTGCTTCTCCCGTGACGCCTGGACCTCGGACTGGAGGGATCGCAGCTCGGCCGCACGATCGGCCTTGACGCGTTCAAAGTCGGCCAAGTATTCTTGGCGCGTCCGGATTTCAGGGAGCATCTTCTGGAAGTATTCGGATTTCCGCTCAAAGAGCTCCCCCATTTTCTGCAATTATCACGGCAAAAGATAAACGCATGATGAACGATAGAGTCAGGAATCCAGCAATTGTGGAGAAGTGCTTACCCGGGCTGCACGTGCACAAGCCGCGGCGTGGGAATAGAAATCGTTCCTCTCTTTTTCACCTCCTTCGGGTCGTCAAGGAGCTTCAAGCCCTCCTCTTCATCAATCCATGCAGCCTCCGTTATGAGCCGGGGGAGAGCAAGGACCGGCGGGACTCGGTGAATCTCTTCGACCTCAGGGAATGGGCAGGAAGTCGGCTCTTAAGCGGCAGGTTCCGGCACCGGAGCGAGAGGAGTAGGAGACAGCGTCGGAGGACGGGAAGGTATTTTGGTATCCCCGAGTGTTGTCCCCACGACCGAAGAGCAACCTCCCAGGGGCTCAGCGACCGCAGGGGCCGTAGACGGTGTCCCAACAGGAACTTCAAGTAAAGGATCTCTACGAGAAGAATTGTTAGCGAGCCATCAGAGCAAAACAAATAGAAATCGGCGGGACAACCAACCTGTCGGACTTCTTCATTTTTATCGGAGGCTTCTTCCGAGCGGCCGAGCCGCTCCCAAAAGAACCACACGGCGCCCAGGGTTCCTTCCGAACGCTTGAGTGCTTCGGCAGTGGACTTGGCAGAGACGCCGACTCACGCGAAGAGGAAGCTGAAGGAGCCGGGGCTCACGCCGAAGGGTCCCGGATCTTGGGACCGCCAGCCGGTAGCCGGGGCTTCACGGGGTCTTTGGTCGCGGCCCTTTTTCCCTTTTTGGCAGGATCTCTCGCGGAGAGCTCGCCGCGCGCTGGGAACCACCCACACGAGTGGGCATCTCCGGAAGAGGCGCGTCGCTGAAGAAGGCAATGAGGTCCTGTGAAGAAAGACTGAGGGTTAAAAGACACCCCAAGACGAAGATAAGAATCTCTCGAATTAGCTCACCTCAGGAGGGGGGTGTGTAGCAGTAAAAGACTTCGGGCATCTTACGGAGGGAACGTCGACGCTTGGAATGAAGAATTCGCCGACCCGAGCGAATATTTGCTCCCTATAAAGCTCATCGGGCCGCTCCCGGGTCGGGTCATCTTTCCCTCGTCACGCGAATCCTGTGAACTCATTGTTTGGGGCTGAATCTCGCGGCGACGAAGTGCGGGCGCACCCACCCCGTGAGACCACTCTCCTTCAGCTTTTCGATCAGTGCCAGAAGGTCATGAACCTGATCCATATCGGTAGATTTAGGGGTGGATGTCCAAGAAAGAGATGCCTTAGGACTACGTCCGCCAAAGGAAGGAAGGGCAGGGAAGACCTCAAGGAATGCGTCGACAGCCGCGCAGTCGCGCTCCACCACCTTCTCCTCAAGCAACTCATCCACGGCCCGGTCGAAATCCTCCTAGAGCTCAGCGAGTCTGGGGTGCACCTTTGCTTGATGATACCACCGCGGCATGACATAGGTAAAAGCTTGAAGCAGGAAAGTGGAGGGTAAAGAGCGAAGGGATACATCCTAGAAGCGCTGGTCTGCCTTTTATAGCCGATTTGGTGAAATTGAAGTTATTAAGCATCGGAAGCCGAAGAGGTTTTGAGTAAATGCAACTTCAGAAGAAGAGTTTTTCAGTAAAACAAGTTGAAACAGAAAATCAAGGCAACCTCGAAGACTGTCCGGTGATTATCCACGAAGAGAAGTAAAATTTCGGGCGTAAGAAATATCCAATTTACATTTGAAATACGAGCAGAGGTCCGTAAGGCTGCTTGCAGCAGGCATGCCCGATAGAAGATTATGCTCATTTGAACAAAAAGTTAAAGGTTATATTCGAGTCCTTCATAATTCGTTCGCTATGAGAAAAAGCCTCTCAACCGAATGGAGGAACCAGTCGGAAGCTCAAACAAAAAGACCAAGACAGCAACTCAATAGAAATCGGAAGCATAGCGATCGGATCATGAAGCACTCGGGGGCTGCTGTGGAATATAAGAATCCGGGTACCCTCGCGATCAGCTCCAAAGACGTCCGAGAGATAGGCCCAGAAGATATTCCCTACGTCAGGTCCCACTGCCATGCGCAAGGGGGTACATTCCATAGATAGTTGAGCATATATTTGGATATGATGGATACGGTTGTAATCCGAGTCGTTAATAGGATAGATAAAGATGTAAACTCTATCCTATTAACTGACTAGAATCTTGTAACCGATCGAAATCTCCAAACCGATCAGGACTCTGTAAGCCGCCCCACCCCTGCTATATAAGGGAGAGGGCGGGCAACAACATAGGGATCGGATGATCCAAGCCTAGAGCAATCAAGTCATAGAGCATAGCACTCCTCATATCGCCCAGAGCATATTACGCTTTGAGCATCTTCGGACCCAAGAGATCCAGATAATTCCAGCACACAGGATTAGGGTATTATCTCCTCCGCGAGAACCTGAACCTGTATAATCCCTTGTCTTGTGTGACCATCGAGTTTGAGATCTAGCGCCTGCCCCATAAATTTATTGCTGACTACAAAAGTTGACAGGTGGGCTTGGAGCATCAGAAGTTGTTGGGCCCTTATCTTGCCTTGAGATAGAAGCATGGTTTGCTGGGCCGGCATGGTCTCATCACCGATTTTTTTGCCTCCTACTATTGCTAACCTTTTACAGGAGTATGAGGATGTGTTTCGAATGAGGTACCCTCGGGGCTGCCACCTTTGAGGGGAATTGGACATTAAATTGACTTGATTCCAGGTGCAACATTACCAAACCGAGCAGCATATAGGACTAATCCAGAGGAGACTAAGGAGATACAATGTCAAGTGCAAGACTTGCTCGACAAGGTGTCGAGACCCGAATATGCAAATCCGGACCCTCTGTGTATTCAGCACTGGTCCAGGATCACGCTAGTGCACACAGTCTCAACATAGATAAAATATCACAATCATACACATCGGAATAATAAATAAAGACTTCATCTATAAATATAGAACTATTGAACGATCTTAAAGTCAAAATTACACTTCTGAGGCCTTGGTGGCTTCAACTCAAAATAAATAAACAGCAGCGGAATGAAGAACGTCGACGAATCCCATCAATATGCCATAGGCAACTGACAAGGTTCAACTCCTAGATATTCGCCTCCTCGTGGAACTTCTCCTCCTTCGAAGTTGTAGTCTTTTACTCAACTTGATGATTTTGTGTGTTGCAAGGGGTGAGTACATAAAGCACTCAACAAGTTGTGCACAGAATGCAAGTCTAGTATTCTATATGCATGGCTTAGTACAAAGGTATGGCTATCATGGCTATTTTGCAGTAAAGCAGCATTTATAAAAGAATACAGTAAATAGATTGAAATTTGCAGTAAAACAAATAATAATAATAGATAGATCCAACATTTGACAAGTAAACCAAGTTTCCAATCCTAAGTCAATTTTCACTTTCCATGGCATCCTGCCATCCCAATAAGTTTTGTTTAACAAAAGTGTAACCCTTGACTGTAATTCCCGAGCATTGCTCAATACCGCGAGCACGGCTATTCGAATAGATTTTACACTCTGTAGAGGTTATGCACTTTACCCACACGACATGACCGTCCCTTGTTGCCAAGCTATTAGCACACTTCCTTTGGTGTGCCGGCAGGGTAATCATGACAAAGCCTTTACAATACTTTGTGTAGACCTGATCGCTCACCGAGGTTTCAACACGGAAGGGACTTACACACACTCCGGCCCCCTCTTGCACCATGTGAGTCTACCCAGACACCCGAACTCACTATACACCACAAAGAAGATCAAATCTAGACATCACAAATTAGTCAGCTAGGCTGTCCCATTCCAGACATGTGGTTGCAAGTAAGACTCAGGTCAAAGGCTTGCAAGGTTAAGTTCTTAGGGTGACTAGGGCAAGACTTCCACATACCCTCCGCCAACCGCCCACCTTGGCACACCGCCTCGCCACATGCCCCAATCTAAATCATTACCACCCTAGTTGATTACCAAGCACCACATGCTATCAACAAGTCAACCTCGTTGCGTGACATCCACTCGTCACCACAACACAATCTCATTGTGTGACCACACATGACACACAAGTTCATAACATTGTTCCATATTCCATTAGTCAAGATTAATCAGTGATGATTCAACACATGTGATGACATGGCATGGCTAAGCAATCTGCGACGGTCTAACCAGCCCATGTTGATTATCAATATTAACCAACTATTAATTAACCATCCTAGGGTGACAATTAGATCATGGCATACATTGGCAAGGTAGGGTATAGATCAAATTGGTATAATAGCTAAGTCCCAATTTAATTTGAAACAATTGTATACTTGAAATAATATGCAATAGGGTAAAACAAATATAGCAATTTATAAACATGGGTTCAACATGATCAAAGCACAACTTGCCTGGCCCTTGCGATTTTTACTGTTCTTTACTCTTTATCTTTGATTCTTGATCTTCGATCTTCAATCTTTACCTTCTTGATCTTTAGCTCCTTAGAACAACTTCCGGACGATGCGTCTAACGATTAAAGAAGAAGCAAATACAAACCAACAAAAGATAAATCAAATAAAATCCAAATTGAGAACAGATAGTATTGGATCACAAAGGCTTAGATGAATTTAGGAACTTGAATGGATTAGATCAGAGATTAGACAAAAGAGAATGAGCTTTCGGAATACATCGAAAAGGAAAAGACTGATAACTGAGAAAGAAAGAATAATATTCCAAAGAATATTTCTTCTAAAGTTATTATCTTGATTGGATAGACAATGACATATGGGCTCTCGATCTATAAACCGGGTCCATAAAGATACGTTAGTTCGCAATGAACTAAACTGATGCTCAATATTGACTAAATAGATACATAGTCAAACAAAAGAAAGATAAACACATAGATTAGATATGGCACAAGGATATGACATATGGCCAATGGTCTATCGACCAAGTACACGAATGACTTCTAGGTCAATGGCAGATTAGATTTTCAAGAATAGGACATGGACAAATAGGGTCGATATTCATGCGATTCGATCTGAGTTCAGTCATACGTTGATCAAGAGGCTTGACGATGACAAGGCAGCGAGGAAATGAAGACAAGGCTAAACTCATAGGTGATGGGGTTAGATTACAATAAGGCGATAGAGAGGATAATGATATTACACTAGGGCTTTTACGAGCATGCACACATGCGATGACAGCGAAGCGACGACAGGACACTCATGCAAAGATAAGATGTCGATTGTCGGTACAATGGTATGGTAGCAAGGTTATGATATGGCTCAGGATTGATCTGCGAGTTGAGAGGTTTATATGACATGATGCATCATCAACGACAGATTGGACCCAAGGTTAAGTTAGGGTTTGAGAGGAATGACTCGCGGATAGATCCACTTGGCATAGGGATAGGATAGGTAGGGTTCGCTCTGCGATAAAATATTACCAAGGGTGGCTAACCGAAACAAGATCCGATAATGAAAGGGGCTAGATCGAAGACGACGGGTAGATTCTAGAATATGGCATTGATGGCAACCGAAGACCAAATGAACTCTAAAGAAGAGCAAACCAGAGAATGATGGCCTACTGGACATGATGACACGACCAAGGCGAACTAAGATGGTTGGCGGCAAAAGACGGCGTGCGGCACTGACGAAAGGCGGCGGCTAACAAATATTAAAATTTTCGGTTGATGGAACAGCAAAGGGGAAGTGAGCATCACATAAAACGCGGCGAGACGAGCTCAACGGTATAAGCGAATTTGGCGGCAACCCAATGGACAGATCACAAACAACCAAAGAACGGCTGCTAAAGCTAATAGATCAAACGGTCATAAATATTAAAATAATGGATGAAACCTAGCCAAATTTTATGGAGAGCAATCTGGAACCTTAAGGCACAATATGACGTGAAAGGATCAGAGTTTTACCTTCTGGATCAACAGGGAATGCACGAGGAAATTTTCAGCTGTACGTACGCAGTCTGATCGGGGAAGATTGAATTTTCTGCAGATATCCCGTGGTCAAAACCTTGAGTTAGGGTGATCACCAGGTATAAGACATCAAGATGAGTCTACAGTAAAAATTGTACGGTCAAATGCGCAAAAACGAAGGAGAACGGGCGACGACAAGACTAGTGAATGGAACGGCCATAACTTTTGATTTCCTGGATGAAACTACACCAAATTTGGTGAAGAGGTAGATTAGACCATAAGTCACAAGTTGACATGAGCGGATTTTAGAAAAACTCACTGGAACAATGGGGAACGCGATGCCAATTTCGATCGACGAGGACAGCGCACCGGAAGACGGCGGCTGCGATTTTTCGGGTTTGGAAGGTGCTTTGGGGATTAGGGTTGCATGGGAGGGGTCTTAGGACACTTATATAGGCTAGGGAGTCGTGCCATGTAAGGAAACACGAAGAAAAACTGGATTTGAATTGAAAACGGATCGGATCGAACACCTAGCGCGCAGTGAACAGTAAACGATGATGTGGCGCATTGTGGTGCGTTGGATGGGGATCGGAGGGCTGCGGCTGTGCGGCGATGTGGCCGGCTCTGGAGCTGCCATGTGGATTTAATCCAATTTCTGAATTAAAATAATTTCAGAAATTAAAATAAATCGTTTAGAGCAATAAAAATACCACAAAAATTCTAACAAAATTCTAGAAAATATTTTAAGACATTTGGAGCTCAAATAAAATATTTTTAACCAAACTTTACTTAAAATTTTGTAGTATTTAATTAAATTTAACAAAAAGCTTAATTTAAATTAATTTCCAAATAAATCCAAATGAATAGCAAACGAACTCCGAAAAATCTCAAAAAATTACAGAAAATTCGTTGAAGCACAATGAACTGAAATAAAACTAAATTTACTTTAATTAAAGTTTATATTAGTCAAATTAAATTGTTTTAGCATTAAAAAATTCTAGATTAAGCTTTATTAAAGCGAGAAAATCAGCGGGGATTTTTGGAATGATGAACTAAACAAAAGATTTTTGAAAACCCAAATTTTAGGATGTTACAAAGGGGTACGTTCGCGAAAGCCTTAGTCCTGGTGTTGTTCCTGTGCTTTTATTGCCTAAGAAAGAGAGATCATGGCCAATGTGTGTGGATTGTAGAGCTATCAATAATATAACAGTTAGGTGTCGTCATCCTATTCCTAGGTTGGATGATATGCTAGACGAACTGAGTGGCTCTATTGTGTTTTCGAAAGTTGACTTGAGAAGTGGATACCACCAGATTAGAATGAAACTTGGGGACAAATGGAAAACAGCATTCAAAACTAAATTTGGCTTGTATGAGTGGTTAGTTATGCCTTTCGGTTTGACTAATGCACCTAGCACGTTTATGCGATTGATGAATGAAGTTTTACGTGCTTTTATTGAAAAATTTGTGGTGGTCTATTTTGATGACATTTTGATCTATAGTAAGTCTCTTTTTGAACATATTGAACACTTACGTGATGTTTTTAATACTTTGAGAGATGCATGTTTGTTTGGTAACCTTGAGAAGTGCTCCTTTTGCACCGATCGAGTCTCGTTTCTTGGTTATGTTGTGACACCGCAGGGAATTGAGGTTGATGAAGCCAAGATTGAAGCGATCAAGAGTTGGCCGACTCCTAACAAAGTCACACAAGTGCGGAGCTTTCATGGACTTGCTGGATTCTATCGACGCTTTGTGAAGAATTTCAGCACCATCGCTGCACCATTGAATGAATTGACAAAGAAAGGTGTTTCCTTCTATTGGGGGCAAGCACAAGAAACTGCCTTCAAACTTTTAAAAGAAAAGCCATAAATGCACCATTACTTCAACTTCCAGATTTTGGTAAGACCTTTGAACTTGAATGTGATGAAAGCGGTATTGGAATTGGTGGTGTATTGATACAAGAAGGTAAACCTGTTGCTTATTTTAGTAAAAAATTAAGTGGGCCTGTTCTGAATTATTCCACATATGATAAAGAATTGTATGCTCTTGTGCGATCTTTAGAGGCGTGGCAACATTATTTATGGCCCAAAGTATTTGTCATACATTCTGATCATGAGGCACTTAAGCATATTCGAAGTCAAAGCAAACTGAACCGTAGACATGCTAAGTGGGTAGAATTCATTGAATCATTTCCTTATCTCAACAAACACAAGAAAGGGAGGATAATATGATTGCTGATGCATTGTCTAGAAGATATGCAATGATGTCTCAACTTGATTGTAGAATTTTTGGCTTGGAAACCATAAAAGATCTCTATGCTCAGGATAATGATTTCAAAGAAGTCTTGCTGAATTGTAAAAATGGAAAAAGTTGGCATAAATTTGTTAACAATGATGGATTCTTGTTTAGAGCTAACAAGTTATACATTCCAGCTAGCTCCATTCGTCTTTTGTTGATACAGGAGGCGCATGGAGGAGGATTGATGGGACACTTTGGAGCTAAAAAGACGGAGGATGTCCTGGTTGAACATTTCTTTTGGCCAAAGATTAGACGCGATGTCAATCGCTTTGTTGCAGCTACACCACATGCCAAAAAGCTAAGTCTCGTCTAAACCCACATGATTTGTACATGCCACTTCCTGTTCCTACTGTTCCTTAGGAGGATATATCTATGGACTTTGCTTTAGGATTGCCTAGAACAAAGAAGGGGAGGGATAGTATTTTTGTTGTTGTGGACCGATTCTCTAAAATGGCACATTTCATTCCATGCCACAAGAGCGATGATGCCACTCATATTGCTGATTTATTCTTCAAAGAAATTGTTCGCTTGCATGGTATGCCTTGTACTATTGTTTCAGATCGTGATGCCAAGTTCTTGAGCCATTTTTGGAGAACTTTATGGAGCAACTTAGGGATGAAGCTGGTATTCTCTACCACATGCCACCCTCAAACTGATGGCTAAACTGAAGTGGTGAATTGAACCTTGTCAACCATATTGAGGGTTGTTCTGAAGATGAATTTGAAGATGTGGGAAGAGTGTCTACCTCATGTGGAGTTTGCTTATAATCGTACACTGCACTCTACCACAAAAATGACTCCATTTCAGGTGTGTATGGCTTTAACCCTCATGCTCCAATTGATCTATTGCCTTTGCCATCTTCGGAGAAGGTAAATCTTGATGCAAAGAAATTGTCGGGATCCGAATCTGCAAATCCGGACCCTCTGTGTATTCTATGCTAGTCCAGGATCAAGCTAGCACACACAGTCTTTACAGGGTTGCACATCACAGACATTCACAGCGATATAAGAATTAATAGTGCAAACATTTATATAAACTGAGTTGTACGACCTTATGGTCTCCTTACATAAAATCAGCCACGCAGGGCTTACATTATTCAGAGTAAATGAAATAGCAGCGGAATAAAAATAAATGTCGTGGAAGCCTTCATCTTGCCACAAGCAACCGACTGGGCTTGACCCCTAATTGTCTGGATCCTCATTGTACTCCTCCCACGCTGGTGTAGACTCCTCCACTGATGTTGGGGTTGATAAGCAAGGAGGGGTGAGTACACAAAGCACTCAACAAGTAATGCACAGAATGCAGCGCTATTACTATATGCAAAGCTTATTCCAAAGGATTGGCTTAATTGGTTCTTTTGCATCAAACAACATTTTTTAAAGCGGTGTCTTATTTAGATTAAAGCAGTGTAACAGTTATAATAATACTAATTTCTTCAAATGGTTTTTCTTCGAAGATTCTCGGCACACAGCATTAACAGTTCATTTTTAACACTAGCACACAACCACCATTTCCACATTTTGTTTTTGAAGATCTACCCCTTGACTGTAATCCCCGAGCAATGTCCAATACCGCAGACACGGCTATTCAAATAGATTTAACACTCTGCAGAGGTTGTACACTTTACCCACAAGATACAGCCATTCACCACACAGGTGATCGTCCGTAACAAAGCCTTTCAGGAACCTCTACCTTAACCAAAGAACCTCTCCGGTATTGCCTTCACTATCACTTCCCTCACACAGAGTCGAAGTATAGGACAGGTCAATCACCGTTGGATGGGCACCAAGCCGTAGCACAGGTACGCTCCTCCATACAGATACACCCCTGTGTACTATCACCCTGAGGTATCAGAGGAAAGATATAAGAACCCTAATCAACTAGGTCCGTCCCATACCAGACATGTGGTTGTACGGGTGACTCAGATCAAAGGCTTGCAAGGTGAAGTCCTTAACTGACCAAGGCAAGACTTCCATCACTCAACAGTGGCACACAGCCCCAATGTGGCACACAGACTCACATCACTCTTCAACCCATTGCCACACAGGCCCACCTGGCACACAGCCTCTTGCCACTTGCCCCAGTCTAAAACATTTCCCACCCCGTTGATTATTGTGCAACACATGCCAGCAATAACTCAACATCGGTACAGAACCACATAGGTCTTTGTACCTCAATCTCATCATGTGGCATCATCACACCACTTTCAAAATACATTCAATATTTCTTTAATCAACATTGTAGCATTTTCCCGAAAGATCATTCATGATTCGTTGCAAGGCTAAGCATCTACTCACGGTCTAGACTCCCGTATTGGCACAATATTAACATCCAACTAATACAACCAAACATAGGGGAACAATGATTTAGGGCATTCAATCAATAATTTCAAGGTGGCGAAACAAAATGGGTTGGTTACCTACATTATCCCAAAGTAGTTTAAATCCATTTTTACTTAATTTAGCATGCATAATTTCAAAGCAAAGTACATTTAGAAACTTGGATAAAAATGGTCAAAGCATCACTTGCCTTCAAGGAGTTGCTGGTCGAGTTCCGAAGCTTGGTCTTGGGCGACGAACTCTTTCTCGAAACCTTCCCGCAAATTTGCGTCTACGCGTAAAAACAATACATGTAATAAATAACTAATACAAAAGACGAAATGACCTCAAAAATTCAAATAAAATTCACCATTAAAGAGATAACAATTTTATGAATTTTTAGAAATTTGAATCACCCAAATCTGAGTTAAAATGCAAAAGTTATAGCCGTTTGAAGTTTGAATAAAATCTGAAAATACAGAAATTAGAAAATCCAATTTTTCCGAATTACTTTTATACTGAAAAAATCGCATTTATGACGTCAGCATTGCATCATGATGACATCAGCATAGAAATGAATTTCGGCCAAAATATTTTTCTGGAGAAATGACGTCAGCATGACGTCATTTGACACGTGGCATTCTTCGGGTCGCCACGCGCGCCGGCCCATGGATCGGGTCCACGACCGGCTTTCGCTCATCGTGGATCGGCGGCATTGTGCCGGCACCACCGACGCAAGCCGTGGCGTCGCCGACGACGCGACAACCAATCCCGACGCGACACGCGGCAACATCCGCATCGCTCACTCAACCAACGGCCGATCTCACTCGCACGGCTCGGCGACGCCGAGATCGCGTGCCACGCGTCAGCCATCCATCGGTTCTCACAGATCCAACGGTCGCATCCACACGCACTGGCGACGCATCGATCTCCGCGCAGACACGCGGCGGGATCGCAACGGTCCGTTTGGAATCAACGGCTGAGATCTGGTCATTGCCTCAGTCAATGTGCGCACGCGTCCGCACGTGATTCGGCGAGGGCTCGGCGCAATCTCAGCCGCACGTTCAGGAATGAACGGTGCCGATTCAATCGACAACGCAGCCAACGGACGACGCGTGTACGCATCACAGCCGCGCATCTACGATCGAACGGCTACGGCTAAACTACGTGACAACGCTTAGATCTCTACCGCACAGATCCGATCCGACGGTGCACGTTATCCGAGCGGTTTACTAAGCAACCAAGCGACACGACGCTATCCTATGCGTCCAAAGATGATCTAAGGGTCCAGATCTAATCTAAGCACAGACACTTGATCTAATCCAAGCCGTCCAAAGCAAGATCTACGGTTACGATCTAAACGAGGCTAGAACAGGAAAGGGGCGACGTGGACTTACCGCAGCGGTTGGATTAAGATCGGATGGCTGATGAAGCTTGCGAAGGTCGGCGACGGCGTAGCGGATAGAAGTGGCCGGAGCTGAGGAAGACGATGTGGTCGACGGCGATCCGATGGTTTTCCGACGTGAAGAAGTGGTTCACTCGACGCGGTTCGACTCGACGAGTACTCCGGTGACCTCGGCGACAGCGGAGATGAACTGCCGGTGAAGGAAACGGCGAAGAACAACGGCGGCGCAAGGGAAACAACTACGGTGAGCTTTTGCAGGCAAACGGAGGCGTCTCGGGAGGCGTGAGCTAGTGCAACGGGAGCGTCTCGAAATGCGCAGCACGGGGGTGACAACGGTGCACTAAATAGCGCCTCGACGTGCACGCTACAGGCGGCGGAAATGGCGGTAACGCTCAGCAGCGTTTCCTCCGGCGATGGCGCTCGGCCGAGCCGACGTGGCTCCATCACGATCGCCCAAGCGTGATTTATCCGAAGCGCACGCCAAGACGAGTGTGACGTGGCGCGACGACAACAGCTGGATCCCGATCCAACGGTCCGAAAGCGCGGCGGCTAGGTTTTCGCATCGGGCGGGCCGAGCATAAGGTCTTTGGCCTCAAGATTATTCATTTGCATTTTTAAAACCCTTTTTAATTAAAACAATACAAATAATTAAACAAAGCCAAAATAAATAGCAAAAATACCCAGGAAAATTCTGGAAAATATTTTGGAACATTTAGAACTCAGATAAAATATTTCCAATAAAACTTTGCATGAATTTAATTAAATTCAAGAAAGGTCAAATATGAATAAATCTAATTTAAATTCTAATAAATTCCAAGAAATTCTCAAAAATAAAAAATACTCCAGAATTTAAATTAGAGCAAATTTTAGGGTGTTACAAACCTCCCCCCTTAACAGAATCTCGTCCCCGAGATTCAGGGCTGTCTATAGAAATAGGTTAGGGAACTCCTTTTCCAGATCTTCTTCACGTTCCCAAGTTGCTTCACTTTTCGAGTGGTTGCTCCACCGACTCGCAAAGCGTGTAGACTTGTTCCTCGTTTTTATGTCCATCGTATCTAGAATCTTCACCGGATACTCTTTATAGGTTAAATCTTCTTGCAGCTCGATTGCTTCTAAAGGCGTTTGTTCTTATGGTACTCAGAGACACTTCTTCAATTGAGACACATGGAATACATCATGCACTCGCTAAGGACTGTGGCAACCTAACTGCACGCAACTTCACCTCGTGGCTCAAGATCTTGAATGGTCCGACATATCCGGTGCAAGCTTCCTTTGCATGAAACCTCCGACTCCCTTGAGTGGTGTAACTCTAAGGTATACATAATCTTCAGGTTCAAAGCTCAATTCTCTGCGACAATTGTCGGCATAACTCTTCTGCCTTGATTGTGCAATCTTTAATCTTTCTCTCGATCATAGCGACCGTTCTTCCGCTTGTCAAGAATATCCGGTCCAAAACATGCCGCTCCCAGCCTCATTCCAATTCAAGGGTGTTCGACAGATTGACCATACAGAGCTTCAAATGGAGACATCTCAGAACTCGCTTGATAATCATATTGTAGCCGAACTCAAAGATAAGGCAAACACTTGTCCCATGAAGTAGAATATGCTAAGGCACATGCTCTCAAAGATATCTTCCAAGATTCGTTAACTCTCTCGATTGTCCATCCGTCTGCGGATGGTATGTCAGATCAAGTTCGACGAGTTCCCATGGCTTCATGCGCTTTCCCCAAAACCTTGAGGTAAATTGGGTACCTCATCTGATACTATCTTCTTCGGCACTCCATGCAAGCAAACAATTCTTGACATATAGAGTTCTGCTAACTTATCGCCCGAGTAAGTGGTCTTCACAGGTACAAAATGTGCAACCTTGGTCAAACGATCCACTATAACCCATATAGAGTCATATCCATTCCGAGTCCTGGTCAAACCGGTTATGAAATCCATACCGATCTCTTCCCATTTCCATTCAGGTATCTTTAGGGGTTGCAATAATCCTGCTGGCCTCTGATGCATAGCTTTGACTCTTTGGCATATGTCACATAATGCAACATATTCGGCAACTTCCCGCTTCATGCTTGGCCACCAAAATCTTTCTTTTAAATCCTGATACATTTTTGCACTTCCTGGATGAATTGAGTACTTGGAGTCATGGGCTTCCTCCAAAATTAGCTGCTTCAGATCCTCTTTATTTGGCACACAAATGCGCCCTTTAAACCACATAGTACCTTGCTCATACAGTTTGAAATCCTTTGCCTTGCCTGCATGCATCTTGTCCTTAATTCTCTTGATTTTGTCGTCGTCTTTCTGCCCTTCCCTGATCTGATCTTCCAGGGTAGGTTTTACTTCCAAGGTAGCCAAAAATCCTTCTGGTACCACTTCCAATCCTAGCTTCTGGAGATCCTTACACAACTCGGTCTGACTTGGTTCTAACAGCATATTTACGCTGTGGCTCTTCCGGCTCAAGGCATCGGCCACAACATTGGCTTTACCCGGGTGGTAATGAATTCCAACATTGTAATCCTTGATTAGTTCTAGCCATCTTCTTTGCCTCATATTTAGGTCATCTTGCGTGAAGATATACTTAAAACTTTTATGATCAGTATACACTTCACATCTGTTTCCAAGGAGATAGTGACGCCATATTTTTAGGGCAAGCACTACGGCAGCTAATTCCAAATCATGAGTCGGATAGTTCTCCTCATGCGGCCTCAATTGCCTTGAGGCATATGCGATTACCTTTCGGTTTTGCATCAATACACATCCCAATCCTTGACGCGATGCATCACAATAGATGTCGAAGCCTTGATGAACGTCAGGTAAAACTAATACAGGTGCTGATGTTAATCTTTTCTTCAACTCCTGAAAACTCTTCTCACACTCAGATGTCCATAAGAATTTCTTTTCCTTTTTCAACAATTGCGTAAGAGATCTCGCAATCGTGGAGAATCCTTCGATGAAACGATGGTAATATCCCGCCATTCCAAGGAAACTACGGATTTGGGTTACCGTCTTCGGTGGTTCCCAATGTAATACTGCCTCCACTTTCTTTGGATCTACCGCAATTCCTTCCGCAATCATTATATGTCCAAGAAATTCCACCTTATTCTTCCAGAAGTTCCCTCAACTTCTCAAGGACTAACTGTAAATGTTCGGCGTGCTCTTCCTTTGTCTTGGAGTAGACAAGGATGTCATCTATAAACACAACGACAAACTTATCCAAGTATTCCATGAAAACCTTATTCATTAAGTTCATAAAATATGCTGGTGCATTTGTCAAACCAAAAGACATCACTGTAAACTCGTAATGTCCATATCTTGACGAAAATGCAGTTTTTGGAATATCCTCTGATCGGATCTTCAGTTGATGGTATCCCGATCGAAGATCAATCTTGAAGAAGACTCCTGCTCCTCTCAACTGATCGAATAGATCATCGATCCTGGGTAGCGGATACTTATTCTTTATCGTCACATCATTGAGTGCACGATAGTCTATACACATCCTAAAACTCCCGTCCTTCTTCTTAACAAACAAGACAGGCGCTCCCCATGGTGATGAACTAGGTCTTATAAATCCTTTTTCCAACAGCTCTTCAATTTGCTTCTTCATTTCCACTAATTCCTCCGTGGACATCCTGTAAGGTCTCTTAGCTATTGGAGTTGTCCCTGGAACAAGCTCTATCACGAACTCGATATCTCTTTCCGGCGGCATTTCAGGTAGATCCTCCGGGAAAACATCCGGATATTCATTGACTATGGAAACTTCCTCCAAGCTGACGGTCTTCATGCTGTTGACCATTAATTGTCCATCTCGTACTGCTTTTGCTTCAAACTCAACCCTTCTCCCTTCTGGGCTCTCGATTGATATAACTCTTTTCCGCAGCCAAAGACCGCCTTGTGTTTGGTTAACTAATCCATTCCTGGGATAACATCCAGGGTTTGGGTATTCAATATAATTAAGTTCGCTAGGAATTCTATTCCATTAATTATTAGTCTCACCCCAGAACATCCTACATTGGATCGGAGTTCTGATCCAGGGGATTGGACTACAAGTACACACTTAAGTTCCACAATATCCAAATTGTTGCGAACAGTAAAATCTTGAGACACAAATGAATGTGATGCTCCAGAGTCAAATAAAACAGTAGCTGGTACTGAGTTTACTAGGAACTTACCCAGTACAACGTCTGCGGCGTTTTGGACTTCATCCGCTGTAATGTGGTTGACTCGGCCTCGTGCAGTTCCTTGAGATGGAGTTGCCGATGTCGATGATCCGCGGTTCACATTTGGTGCCGGAGTCCTTGTAGGCGTATTCCCCAGGTTAAATCGGACTGGGGTGACACCTCCCTTCTTCGGGCAATTGTTGGCGAAGTGCCCCAATTCGTTGCAGTGATAACAATGTCTTCCCGCGCTCGTGAGGTTCCTCCACCGTACTACGCTTCGGCCGGAGTCCGCATTCGCCCATCGACGATTTGCCGCAGAGTGCCTGTCACTACCTCTGGGTTGGAACCGGATGAATTGTTGGGGTGCCGTCCTCTGCCTCTGCTGGCCCGGATGTCCTCCTTGTTGCGCCATTCTGCGCTTCCAGTTGTCATCCAATTCTCGGCGCTTGTCCTCCAGAATAAGAGCCTTGTTAACCAGCTCTTGGAAGTCGGGAAATGTGTGGGTGATCAGTCCCACTTATAACCCTGCATTCAATCCCTTCATGAAGCGGGATTGTCTGGCCTTGTCCATGGCTACATCCTCTGGTGCGTAGCGTGCTAGCTGGGTAAACTTATTCAAGTAGTCGGCCACTGACTGGCCACCCTACTTGAGATTCCGGAATTCCTCCTTCTTGAGATCCATGATACCCTCCGGTACATGGTATTGGCGGAAAGCTGAGGTGAATTCCTCCCGCGTAATACTCTGTGGGTCTTCATGAGCTGAGCAGAAGTTTTCCCACCACTCTGCGGCAGTTCCTTCCTGTTGATGAGAGGCATAGAGCACCCTCTCATGTCCTACACACTGGGTAATGTGCAGCTTCCTTTCGATTGTCCTTAGCCAATCGTCCGCCTCCAACGGATTGGCGTTGCTTGAGAAGGTGGGTGGACGAGTTCGCATAAACTCCGACAACCTTGAATAGGGGTGTGTTCCATGGTTACCCCCAGGTTGAACATTCGCAGCAGCTTGATTGGAGATCTACTGCATGGTCTGCACCATTGTGTTCATCAGTTGAGTTTGGGCAGCCGTAAAAGCTCCCAAATTCGCAGATCAACCTGAGGTGGTTGAGGAATTGGCTCCTCATTCTGGTTGTCAGCCTGATTAGCTCCATTTCCGCTGGCTCCAGCGTTTCCGCGAGTCCTCACCATCTGTTACAAACTTCCAAGATTAAGAAAAGAAGAAAACATAGACAAGTAAAAGAACTTATGCGGGGGAAACAGGTGTAACTTAAATTATTTAACAATTTTATTAATATAAAATAGTATGGTTGCTCACAAGTGCCTAAGGGCAATGCAACACATACAAGACACTCCCAAACAGAAACAAGCAGACAACATTAAAAGCAACAACAACTCACACCTACTTGTGACTCAGAAAAAGACGCGACTCAACACTCGAGTCCCGACACTTCACTAACTAGACTCAAAAGACTGACTCAACATTTGAGTCAACTCTTAAAAGAAAATAAACTCTCAGACACTGAACCATCCGGGGTGCGGTCCTCCCGAAGGGTACTGCGGCGGGTGCGGCGACATAGGGGCAAATTGGTCCTGATGCCCTACAGCGGTCGGTACGATCGACCCCACCGACTCTGCTGGTCCTGTGGCTGCTCGCTCCCGTGCTGCCTCGTGACCGGTGCTTCTGCTCTGCTCCTCGGATCTGGATCGTGCAGCTCCAGGACTGGTTCAAGCTCAGGTCCATACAGGGTCATCTCCAGCTCCTGGATCCTCTGCATGGAGTGAGCTAAGCCCTCCCGCAGTTGAGTCCTCGCCTCCGTGACCTCGTCACGGGTCCTCTGCAGCTCCCGAACTATCTCATCCATGGCGTTCTCCTGGGCGATGATATACCTCGCCAGATGAGTGATCGTGGCATCCTCCTCCATGAGCTCCATCCTGTCATAGCGATTATCTCGGTGCGGGTGTTGACGAAAAATAGTGCCCTCCAACTCGGCGGAGTAAGTGCGGGCAATCTGTCGCATCGCAAGACGCGCCATCTCCTGGATCCCGGCCTCAAAAGAAGTCCTCCTGGTGGTAATGTAGATAGGACGGCTCGCCCTTGTCCTCTCCCGGGCATAGACAGTGATCTTGACATCCCAGGCGATATCAAGTCCTGCTCGCACCACAGTGGTCCCCTGATAAAGTGGCCTGTCAAAACCTCCGAGCAGCTGCATCATACGCCATAACTTAGCTTCGAATCCTCCAGTGTGCTCTCCATAGGTGTGGATCACCCTCATCTGTCAAAACAAACCTCGTTTAAATTAAACAGATAATAATAATAATAATAGGATTTCAGCATAGATATGAAGCAAGAGAGAGAAGATAAGTCGAGATTTCATTGATATTCTTGCTCAAGTTGTTAAATTCTTAGAAAATAGTTTTACCCACTAGACATAGCTAATATAGTTTAGGGTCAAGACCTACAGTCAGCCTGCTCTGATACCACCTCTGTCGGGACTCGAATCTGCAAATCCGGACCCTCTGTGTATTCTATGCTAGTCCAGGATCACGCTAGCACACACAGTCTTTACAGGGTTGCACATCACAGACATTCACAGCGATATAAGAATAAATAGTGCAAACATTTATATAAACTGAGTTGTACGACCTTATGGTCTCCTTACATAAAATCAGCCACGCAGGACTTACATTATTCAGAGTAAATGAAATAGCAGCAGAATAAAAATAAATGTCGTGGAAGCCTTCATCTTGCCACAGGCAACCGATTGGGCTTACCCCCTAATTGTCCGGATCCTCATTGTACTCCTCCTCCCACGCTGGTGTAGACTCCTCCACTGATGTTGGGGTTGATAAGCAAGGAGGGGTGAGTACACAAGGCACTCAACAAGTAATGCACAGAATGCAGCGCTATTACTATATGCAAAGATTATTCCAAAGGATTGGCTTAATTGGTTCTTTTGCATCAAACAGTATTTTTTTAAAGCGGTATCTTATTTAGATTAAAGCAGTGAAACAGTTATAATAATACTAATTTCTTCAAATGGTTTTTCTTCGAAGATTCTCGGCACACAGCCTTAACAGTTCATTTTTAACACTGGCACATAGCCACCCTTTCCACATTTTCTTTTTGAAGATCTACCCCTTGACTGTAATCCCCGAGTAATGTCCAATACCGCGAACACGGCTATTCGAATAGATTTGACACTCTGCAGAGGTTGTACACTTTACCCACAAGATACAGCCATTCACCACACAGGTGATCGTCCGTAACAAAGCCTTTCAGGAACCTCTACCTTAACCAAAGAACCTCTCCGGTATTGCCTTCACTATCACTTCCCTCACACAGAGCCGAGGTTAGGACAGGTCAATCACCGTTGGATGGGCACCAAGCCGTAGCACAGGTACGCTCCCCCGTACAGATACACCCCTGTGTACTGTCACCCTGAGGTATCAGAGGAAAGATATAAGAACCCTAATCAACTAGGTCCGTCCCATACCAAACATGTGGTTGTACGGGTGACTCAGATCAAAGGCTTGCAAGGTGAAGTCCTTAACTGACCAAGGCAAGACTTCCATCACGCAACAGTGGCACATAGCCCAAATGTGGCACACAGACTCACATCACTCTTCAACCCATTGCCACACAGGCCCACCTGGCACACAGCCTCTTGCCACTTGCCCCAGTCTAAAACATTTCCCACCCCGTTGATTATTGTGCAACACATGCCAGCAATAACTCAACATCGGTATAGAACCACACAGGTCTCTGTACCTCAATCTCATCATGTGGCATCATCACACCACTTTCAAAATACATTCAATATTTCTTTAATCAACGTTGTAGCATTTTCCCGAAAGATCATTCATGATTCGTTGCAAGGCTAAGCATCTACTCACGGTCTAGCCTCCCGCGTTGGCACAATATTAACATCCAACTAATACAATCAAACTTAGGGGAACAATGATTTAGGGCATTCAATCAATAATTTCAAGGTGGCGTAACAAAATGGGTTGGTTACCTACATTATCCCAAAGTAGTTTAAATCCATTTTTACTTAATTTAGCATGCATAATTTCAAAGCAAAGTACATTTAGAAACTGGGATCAAAATGGTCAAAGCATCACTTGCCTTCAAAGAGTTGCTGGTCGTGTTCCGAAGCTTGGTCTTGAGCGACGAACTCTTCCTCGAAACCTTCCGGCAAATTTGCGTCTACGCGTACAAACAATATATGAAATAAATAACTAACATAGAAGACTAAATGACCTCAAAAATTCCAATAAAATTCACCATTAAAGAGATAACAATTTTATGAATTTTTAGAAATTTGAATCACTCAAATCCGAGTTAAAATGCAAAAGTTATAGCCGTTTGAAGTTTGAATAAAATCTGAAAATACAGAAATTAGAAAATCCAATTTTTCCAAATACTTTTATACTGAAAAAATCGCATTTATGACGTCAGCATTGCATCATGATGACGTCAGCACAGAAATGAATTTCGGCCAAAATATTTTTCTGGAGAAATGACGTCAGCATGACGTCATTTGACACGTGGCATGCTCTGGGGCTGCCACGTCGCCTCGGTCCATGGACTGGGTCCACAATCAGGCTCGGAAAATAGTAGCTCCAAAAGATCAAGCTATCAGATTAATCTTAGTATTCATTGCCCGGGTAAGATAATTGTTGCCATTCAGGGCAAGCTTGATAAATTCCCTCTTTGCGATGTCCAATATATCCTATTTCTATTTATGCAAAATGACTTTTACTACTAGTAAAATCATTATATTGCATGCTCACTCTTCAATCAGTAAAGCTTGGTCTATATCTATTTAGTATATAATTATCTAAAATTTTTCAGAATTTTCCTAGCAATTTCCATAGTTTTCTACTAATTATTCAGCAATTTTCAGAATTACCATGTAACAGAAAAATAACTTTCAATATATAAACTTGGAATTTGCTAAAAAACTAAATCTAGAGATATTGAGATTTCCATATGCTATATAAAATTTTCCTAGCATTTTTATAATTTTCTGTTAAATACCAAGAATTTTTCAGAATTACCAATTAACAAAAAAATAAATTCCAACACATATAACCATGGAATAACTCTAAAAAAATAATACAGCAACATGACACTCAGCAATAGGTCATACATAATTTTCCATATTTTCTAGAATTTTTCATGATTTTATGTTAATTGCCAAGCAATTTTTAGAATTACTTAAATAATTGAAAATAAATTTCAGCACATATTAAATATGGCATAAAGCTAGAAAATAAACCCAGCGGTATGGAACTTCCAAAGTGTGCAAAATATCAATTTTCCAAAAATTTATGGAAGCCCGTAAACTTAAAAACCCAATTTCTAGGATTTCAATTGTAAATTCCTCTTCTGATTTTTTTTAGATTTTCCAAACATGCCAGCCTCACGGCCCGAGAATCATGTGGATGGGCTGCCGGCCCAATAATCCAGGCTGATCGGCAAGAAGGCCAACGGGTGGCAATCCGGCCTGTTCGGCAGAAAACGCCCACGCGCAGTCGGCTGGCCTGCTCGGCAAAAAGGGCCATGGGCGGCTAGCCGGCCTGCTCGGCAAAAGGCCCACGGGCGGCTAGGGTTAAAGGAATTCCTAGCCGCCACTTAGATGCTCCGAGCGGTGCACTTGACTTGAGAAACGTCGATGCGGCGAGCAGCTGGCGTTGGGTCGGCGAGGCGTGCGAAGCTCAACGCGGCGGCGACGACATCGACGGTGCGCAACAGGGCACCGATGTGGGTCCAAGTAGTGGCGACGCACGGGGTGGCAGCAACAGGAGCCGGCGTGGCATCTCGGGCGACATGCACTTCAGGCGCGGCATCTCGGGCGACACGCGCTTCGGGTGCGGTGAACGGCGGTGGGGCCCTGGCGGCACGCGGTGAAGACAAAGCAGCTCGGCGAGCTCAACTAACAGCGTCCCGCAGTGAAGACGAAGCGGCGCGACGAGCTCGACTTCTAGCAGCGCGTGCGGATCAAAGCGGTGCAGCGCATCGAATCCGACGGCACGGCGTTCATCTTCTGGTGACTCGCTGGTGCCACCACCGCGCCTTGGCTTCAATGCGAGTGCGGACGCAAGCGATGGCGGCGCGGCTTCAAGTGCCGGCAGCCAAGGCGACTTGGTGCGAGGCGCGAGGCCAGCGCGGAGTGGCAACGAGTGGTGGCAGGCCGACGAACAGCGGCGCATCAGCTGCCGACAAGCAATGCGCGCCAGCGGACGGAACCAGAATTTTTTTTCTTAATTGTCGTAGGACGATCGCTTGTAGCGGGATAAATTTCGATGCCGTGTAAATTATCGTAGGCAGACAATTACGATCGGTAGCCTTGATAGAGTCTCGTACTGATAACGTGTTGTAAACATAGTCGTTCACTCACCATCAATCAACAGCATGCCAACGAAATCACAAGAGCAAGAACTTGAGCACACACAAAGTAGGGAGGCAGAGTTCTCTCGTTTTATTAGATTGATTCTTTTGTACAATCGGGATACACAATATATAGAAGAAACAACAAGAGATAGATTCAGATTCGCTTATATAGAGATAGAGTCTAACCAAATATGGACTCGAGATATTCTATCTCACAACAATGTATACAGTGGATACATTAAGCAGTCACTGGATAACTGAAAGTCTTAACTAATTAAGAGCTGACTCAGCATTATGATTAATCTTTTTGTTAGCACGAATTTATGACTGATTCTCAATTCAAAGTGGCTCCCTTCAATGGTCAAAAGCCGTGATTAACATGAAAATGATGTTTGCTTATCTCTCCAAACCAATAGGAGAACCAGATTAGATGTACCTCGAAAGTATAGACGGTAAATTTAGACTTGTTCCTTCCAAAATTACTCATTTTTGTTATGCTACCACCAGTCGATTGGCAAACTATCACTGCCACGTCATCATTAGTGGCAACGCAAGCGACTACAACGATTCTGGTTTACTGCCACGGTAGCATAGCAATACTAATGTAGAGGCATTGCTAGCATATTTTGACTTTTTTTAGCAATACTAATGTAGTGATTGATCTCAACAGCTGTCTTCAGAGCGACCAGCACTACAGAATATAAAGTGGGAGCTAGTAAAAACTACTACCTTACTTTGAGTACTCAACGCTGAATGGCCAACCAAGCGAAGAATTTACATTTGGCGCCAATTCGCCCCGATCAAAATCTTCCTAACGCTAGTAAAAACTAGTATGTTACTATGAGTATTCAACGCTGAGTACTAGCTGGGGCTGGCAAAAAAAGTCTTTAGGACTCGTATCAAAATTGCTTCGACTACAGTAGTTAATGGATTTAAAATTGAAATGAGTCTACTTTGAGAGAAAATAACTATTTAAATGATAAATAAAATAATTTTACGTTGAACTTTGTCAATTTTCAAAGAAGCTCAATAATAACTCGTTAAGCTCGAGAGCCAAGCCTAACTACTAGCCATGGAATTAGGTCCATTCCCACACGATTAAGCCCGGGATTCCGGCTTTGAAGTCAAATGTGCTGCACCTGAAATGCCGAAGTACATCAGACCAGAGGTGGGCACTAGTCCGGATATTTTTAGGCCAGCACGTGGCCCAGTGGACCCGACATGGCCTAAGACCCACTTAGCTCGCCCACAACCGTCTTTGGCCGACCAAGACGCTTTTTGGGCCATGCCGTGCATGCAAACCGAGCACGCTAGGCAAGACATCGCATGCGGAACTAGGCCATGCACGGGTCGGCACAACCCGCTCAAAGCACGCAGGGCCCATGGTAGGGCATGCGGCCATGCTCGATTGCCACGTCCTAGCTCATGTCCCCGTCGACGCACGCGCCCAGGCCCATGCCCGACGCTCTCGCTTGGAGGGAGAGGGGCAGCAGATGGGGAGGCAAAGGGGGGTTGGGGCGACACAGGGGGCAACCGTGGGGGAGCCCGGAGGTGGAGTGGGAGGCCAGAGGGGGAGGCGGAGGCGGATGAGGCGGCAAAGCAGGGCGGCACCATGGTCGCACGGAGCAAGTGGGAGAGTGGGAGGGAGGGAGCCAGTCGGCACGTGTGGGGAGAGAGAGAGAAGGTGAGGGAGGGAGCCGAGAACAGGAGGGCGTTGGGATAGGGAGAGGCAAAGCCAGAGAGAGGAGAGAGAAGGTGAGGGAGAGAGAGAAAAAAGTGAAAGCAATGAAGATTTGTGGGCGGGCGAGAGATTCTCATAGAAAGCGAGAACGAGAGATAGCAATGGGCAGAACATGAGAGCACAATAGGCAAATGACTTCGAAAGGCACTAACGTGATGGGCGAATGGCAGAGATTCCAAATCCAAAGGGTGAATGGTAACGCTCGGCTAATTGATCACTATAAAACTCCCTTCAGCCACTCGTTTCTTCAGCACACAAATTTCTCCTGATTCTCATGTGTTCTTCTCTTTGTTTGTCTCTGTTTGGTCTGAGTTATCTCTCTCTTTGCTTTCCCATGACAAAACAAAGAATTTGGCAAGACCAAGAGCAGGAGAGCATGCCCTCGCTCTCCTAGTCTCCCTCGTCGAGATCAAGAGATTGATCCATGCCAACTCTCCCGAGCATGGGAGACTATGGCATGGATAACTATCATATGGACGATATATAGGGCATCGAGAATGTCTTTTACATTCTCAAGGGGACGAGCTCCGCACCGTGCTCCGATGTCGCTACATCGGTGCAACCAGTATGGGCGTCGGTATCCAGTAGTCAACAGGCATGGTGCTGGAAATATTTGGATAGGACTGTCAAAATTTAGGGGAGACATGAGGTAGTGTATGCTATTTGTAAATACTATCAAGCTAAATTAACTGCATGTGCATGTGGAGGAACAGGTGATCTAAAGTGACACGCGGAGACGTGCTTGAAGAAGATATCGGCTGGACGAAGGTCAGGAGAGGGCTTCCAAGCATAGCTTAATTTCAACATCGACGGTTTGGTAAGTACATGGGTATACAACGCTGAGGTAGCTAGAGATGAAATTTCACGTTATATAGTTACAGATGATCTTCCACTTAGAATGGGTGATAGCTCTAATTTTGAAAGGATGGTGCAACATAATTTTTGCCCACAATACCAACACGTTAGTAGGAGAACAACCATGTGACATATATGCAATGTACAAAAATAAACTAGCAATGTTGAAAGAGGCTTTCACGAGACTTAGTTTTTCCTTTGCCTTGACCTCAAACATATGGACTTCATCTCACCAAAGAGCAACATATCTTAGTGTTGTCAGACATTACTTAGACGAAGACTACATCCTAAATAAAAGGGTCATATGGTTTAGGCCAATTGATGAGGCACACACTGAAGAGACTATCGCTGCACGTCTACTTGAAATTATTACTGACTTTAAAATAGAAAGTAGAATTATTTTCATCACTCTTGACAATGTATCAACTAATACGACGGCCATGGAGCATCTCTCACTGCACTTGGAGACTTATGTTGGGAGTTTTGTCCTCTACCAGAGATGAGTATGCCACATCATTAATCTCATTATGCAAATAAGTTTGCATATAATGAAACCTAGTTTTGACAACATACGTGATGCCATCCAATTTATTACAAGTTCGACTTTAAAGTACTCCTAGTTCTCAAAGTTCTATAAGGCCAACAATAAGCCACCAAGAAGATTCAACTTTGACATGAAGGTTAGATGGAAATCTACGTATACTATGCTGGCGCGGTGCAAGGGCTACAAGCACATTATCACTGTCCTCGTCAATTGCAATTCTGGTAAGCAGTTTGTTAATGATGTGGATTAGGAAGTTGCCCATCATTTTTGTGATTTTTTTTAAAAAAAATTACATTACAACCAAGGTTTTATCCGGTGTGTACTATCCAACTTTTTACTTAGTCATCCAGTGGCTTTGGACTATTACTAATACTTTCAAAGAAAACAGAGAGAATTATATTATACAACCCATTCTAGAACCAATGGAGAAATTTTTTTTAAAATATTTTCAAGTTGTTCCACATCTCTACTATTTTGGTACTATTCTGGATCATCAAAGAAAATTATTTGATTTGCAAGGCTCCTTCGAGGGAATATGTGAAGCATTCGATCTTTATTTTTCTGAGGCCTATACTCATATTTATAACGAGTTTTTTTAGAGTTCTTTATAAAATTATAAAAAGTTTGGCATAGAAGTGAAGCAAGAAGATCTCCCTCAACAACACAACAAGCACGAGGCAGTTCGTCCGCTTCAAATACATGGAAGAAGCTAAAAGGCAATGCGTCTAGTTCATCTTCTAAAGCGGCGAGTAGGCTGCAATGGAATCCATGAGTAGAGACCAACCACTACCTAACACGCCTTTCGCGGAGACTGAGTTGGACCTTAGGGAGGGCAAAGACCTTAGCTTGCTCTTGTGGTGGAAGGATCACCAACGTATTTATCCTGTGCTATCGCAATATATACGGGATGTACTTGTGGTTCTGGTGTCCACTGTCTTGTTGGAAGACACTTTCAGTTCAGTAGAGAGAATACTTGAGCTGAGAAGGTTGTCTCTCATGCCTAACATGGTTGAGGCAATTACATGCCTCAAAGACTGGGAGTGTGCAGATGAGAGGACACAACATCAGACCGATAATCTAGAGATCATGGAGGCGTTAGCGACTTTGACTACCTTGGCCTCGAGTAGTCTATATATATCTATAGTTACTGTATTCTTTTTCTTATCGGGGGTACCCCTCAACGGGGTGTAAGGTTTCTAACGAGACAGTAACTCTATACCTGTTCAAGAATGAATAAAATTTACTTCTTTTTTCCCTAATATTTGTGTCTACTGCCTTAGCTCTATGTGTGTTCGGCTCTTTTCCTCTCATTGCAATACTGCACATGAGCTAGGCCTGGACTGGCACGGCATGAAATTGGCACAAATTGCAAATAGGCCGTGCTTAGCCTCGTCAAAGGCAAGCTGGACTAGCACAGTGGGTCGGTCGGCACGACACGACGCCCACCTCTACATCAGACAGACTTGGGCCAGTATATTGTGTTTTGTTGTAGTGCTACCGATCAGATAGTGTTTTGGGGTGGCGCCACCAAGGTTCCAAAATTCGGTGATATTTCAGAAATCTCTCTCAAGATTTCGGATTTCACCTGGGGACATCATCCAAAATCCCGGTCGAGTAAAAAAATTTGAAAAAAAATTCAAAATGCTACCGTAAATGCGAAAATTTCTGCGAGATTTCACAAATTTCACCGAAATCTCGCGTAATTTGACCGTATTTTGACTTTTGAGGACCGAATTTGGCCCAATGACCCTTAAGAATGTTATCTTTGATGAAAATTCATTGAAAACCTGAATTTTTGAGACATTTTATTAAAATAGCAGAAACACTTTCATATTTTTATAAAATGTTACAAGTTTTCTCATACTCTAAAAAATTTATGGTACCATCTTTAGAAATCTAGGATCATACATAAAAATCATTTAACTTCATTTGTTATATTTAAAAAATCAAAAACTGAATGAATGTATGTGGGACAATAACCGTGTCAGAATTTTATAAATTTGTTCGAGTGTGATCATGATCCAAAATTTTGAAGAGAGCAAGGATTGCCTCATAACCCTTCTCTAAAAGTTTCAAAAATTTTAAAACTGTTTTGATTGCTCAATAAAAAAAATTATAGGAACATTACTCATGCTTCAAGACCATCCACAAAAAATTTCAAACTTTTCTGACATGGTTTGAAATTTGCCGGTATCACGATAGTAGCACTGTCCGAAATTTGCTGGTATCCATTTCGTACAATGAGGAGCTTAATTACATGAGATCTCAGGATCGATTCCTAGCTATCACCAAATTTTTTTTTGAATTTTTGTGTCCTCATAACAATGAAAAAAAATTGCAAAAAAAGTGCCGTTGTCGTGACTCGAACCCACAACCTAAGGTTTGCAACTGTGGGACTTTACCAACTAAGTTATAGGTGCTGGTGACTATTAGTACTAAGGAGTTAATTCTTTTATGTTTGTCTGTTACATTGATTTTAATGGACACTCAATCATTCACTCTTGACATAGCTTATTCACTTTCCCCTTCGTAGTGAACCAAATCTACCTGACCTCTCCCTGTCGCCCTCACTTTCTCCGGCCATCTCCAGCCATATCTGGCCACATTTGGTCCACTAGAAAGGAAATCTCGACCGTTTACAACGAGATCTCGGCCATTTCAAGTGATATATCGGCCCTCTGACTGAGATTTTCCAGTGATACAGGTAACGAAATTTCATTTTTTTGGTAGCCAAATTTCAGTATTTACTGGCAAGATTTTGTTATTTTTAGCCGAAATTCACCATTTAGCTAGTGAATATGGCCAGATTTTGTATTATTTTGCATCTAAAATGTGGTCAAATTTATCTTATGAATAGTGGTAGAAGGGTGAAGCATATTTTTCTTTGATTCAATCATGGGAAGTGATCATTGCGTGTGTTAATTAGCAAGAACTAAGCAAGAGAATAAGGGTGTAATTTATATCTAGTCTGTATTCAAAATCAGCTCTATGCATGGCCTTACGACCCACGCATATACAAGTACAATATCAAACACGATAACTAGCTAGTAGCGGTGCATATATAAGTATGCTCTCTACTAATTTTTTTAGTGTATGCTCTGTACCACATGATGAAAGATTTATAAATCAAAAGAGCAAATCAAGAGCGCTTAGATGATTATGTAACGGCGATGGTATAATTGTTGGGAGAGGATCATGAGGTACTAAATGATTTACTAAACTGATGGGAGGGGAACATCAAAGGGACAATAGGATCAGACATGTATGAGCTTATGTTCATTTCATTTGAATTCTTCAAGATGATGTTAATTTCTACTTTGCATTTAGTTATTATAAATAATATTTTCATTGTTGATTCATTGACATCTTTTGTGTTCCGTTGCAGGTCCTCGTGATGGCAGATCATATGGGTAACGTATGGGGGCATGGGAGAGCATCGGCCAAGAGTCGAAGTGAAACTACTGTAGCCATGTTATGAAGGGTGGAAGGGCTTGTCCATGCTTTGCATGATCCTACTCCTTTAATTATTCATCTACTTGCAGTACATGTTCATACTGCATATTCATTCTTTAATTATGCCTCTTGCAGGTGGTTCAGGCTGAGCGTTGCGTTCTGGCATCATTCATGCTTTCACAGGCACTACTCATGTTTATTAACCACCCTTGCATGGTCGTATATATGATGAATATGCTCCTGTTTGGTCATATTTGTGGTGTATATGTGATGAATTGTCGTATATATCAATTTTATTTCATGCCTATCATTTGTGATGCCAATATATATTGTTTGTTTCCAACTGTAACTTTCAAAATCTGAATATCAGTCGAAATGTTACCGAAATTTATAACTTTATAATACCCTTTTAGGAATTTTATAAATTCACGGGAGTGTGATCATGATCCAAAGTTTTTATGAGAGCTCAAGCATTGCCTTAGAACCCTTCTGTGAATGTTTCAAAAAATTTAAACCTTTTTTAGGTGCTCAAGCAAATTTATGTATTGATCATTCAGCTTTTATCACTATAAATAGCACTGTCAGAATTTTTTAAATATCCTCAGGATTGATCATCATCTAAAAATTTTATGAAAATATTAATGATGCATTAGAACCATCCAAAAAAAGTTCAAAATTTTCTAACATGCTTTGAAGCATTTTTAAAAATTCCTGTCCAAATTTTATTGGAAGGCTTTTATTAGAACATTTATTGAAACATTAGCACTGTCCAAATTTTAAACCGGTAAGGATTTTATTAGAACATCAGTATTGCCCAAATTTTTAAAAATTCCTCAAGCTTGATCATCACCCAAAAATTTTATTGGAACGTTAGTGACACGTCAGTACCATGATTTTTTTTTTAAATTTTATAATGTGGTTTGTTTCATTTTTCATTCAGTTCAAATTTGCCTGTTAGTGTTTTATCAGGACAGTAGCACTGTTTGACGTTTTAAAAATTCCTCTCGCTTGATCATCATATGAAATTTTTATGGGAATATTAGTAATAAGTCAGGACCATACACAAAAAATTTCAACATATTTTGGATTATTTTTCGCTTAGTTCAATTTCACTGAAATCTCGGCATTTCTCGGCGAAATTTCGGCATTTATCGCAGAAATCTCGGCGCAAAAAAAAAACGGATTTAAATTTTGTTTTTTTATTTCATCCAAAATTTATCTGAAATTACGAGATCTCGTCGAATTTCGTCTTTCAGTCCCCTTCGAGATGTCTCCCGAAACCGAGATTCGAAACCTTGGGCGTGACCAACTAGGACAGTGGACACACAGCAACAATGCCGTACACATGGCAACACCTTTCCCATGTAGTGACACACTTGAAATTTTAGAAAACGCAGTGTGAAAGATCCATTGCAGCGGTATCATCCCACGGCAACAGGGATGGTTTTTCGTGCGTTTTTCATCACTGCGATACTTGGGGAAAGCTATCAGAAAATGCACTTTTAAATGCATAATCACATCCCGGTATTTTTGCCACCTAAACGCACGGCAAAGATATTCCAACCGAAATTTGACCAGCTCGTTTACATATACAGAAACACCAAATTAAGCAAACCAACGTCAATGCCGTTCTCACATATCGATCAAACATTATCAGCTCCGGCGAAACTGAAAGCAGAACTGACGCGCGTGTACATGTCGCTAGCGGACAGGGCACTCACAGGTAGCACGATGACACCAGAAAGTTTAGCCTGAATTATACCAGTAGTATAAGCTAAATAGTAGAAATTACATTTAGTTATTAATTTATTGAAGATATTTCTACTACTCTATTATACGAGAAAGTATAAATAAATGCTAGCTAATCTGATCCATTACATCGAAAACTATTACATGGAAAATATATGTATTGAATTTAATATACCATAGAAGAGCTCAATAGTTGTCACGCACATCTATTGTTCGCCAGATTGATCCTTGTATGCAACTTAAGGCATCACGGATGGGGTCCGTAGGTGCCTGACCAGCCACCACCGTACCCGGCGACAGCGCCGGCACCTCTCCGGCCTCCAGCGCCAATCTTCATGCCATCTCCATTAACTGAAAAATTAGCTTCCTGATTACATATCGATCCCCGTCCGATTAAATTAAAATCAATGTTCGAAATTGAGTGCAGCGACAACGTCACAACTTCAGACATTTACAGTTGGTACTGAAACTTTGCTAATTTCTCTCCTGACTCGATCTAGACCATTTGATGCTAAATCTCCGAGCACGGTGTGCAACCAAAGTTACTTACATGGGACGAGAGGGAGATTTTAGGCAAAGATCCTTGAGACTTTTTACATTGAAGGTACTAAGATTTACTTTAAGCTAGTATATATCAATAGATACAAAAAGTTTAAAGGGTAGAGATACTATTTCCTCCGTCCATAATTACAATGTGTCTTTTTTTTCATATTATCTTTTCAAGCAACTTTTTTGTGATTTTCTTCCCCTATAATGCCCCTGGTAATCGGTTCAGCGGGCTGCCGCTAGCAATTACTACACACATGGTTGCCGCTTGGTGCTCCATTCTCAAACTATTTTCATGCATAGCTCACAACCAAGAATATGGCGGCAGTAGTGATGTGCGTTGAATATGCACACATGCATGCAGATATATGTAGTGTCCTTAGTGGGTGACTAGAAAAGAGGTGTGCTGAAATGAAAGTATTAAATATAACAACAGTTACGGAGTAATTGGGGTATTTTAGTCATTTGCAACATTTATTAGTCTACATGCAAAATGAAAATAGGCCTTATAAAATTGGGTCAGGGAATAACTTTGGTACCTCTTTGTACTAGCTCAAGGTAAATTTTGGTTAAGGAACAGTCCAACAAAGATCTAACTTTCGGAATTTATAGCTGATCTTTTAGAACTTCTCTTTTGCTTCGAACTAGACCGTTCGATAATTGATCTGATGGCTCTATGCGCCACACCCGTCAGAACTTGCTTAAGATCCCTCTTTATGTGCGTCCAAAATACATGCAAACGAGATAAAGATTAATTTAGGGAAAGAATCATTACCACGCACGGTCTCGGCGAGCTCCCTGGCCGCAAGCACGCCCTGTGAGACGATGGCAAGAGAGACAACCAAGACACACAGCAAGGCCCAAGACTTGGAAGCCATTTTACCTAAGCTTTTTAGCCTTGTGCCATTCTCGTGCTGACCAACTCATATATATAGGGAGCTGGACACGTTAAGCAGTCACTGGTTAACAGAAAGTCCAACTAATTAAGAGCTGACTGAAGATTATGACTGATCCTTTTTGTTAGCAGGATTTTTTGACCGGTTCTCATTTCAAAGTGGCGACCTTTAATGGTCAATAGCCGTGATCAACATGAAAATGATGTTAGCTTACCTCCAAACCAATAGGAGAACCATATTGTGCCGTATGGCAACGATGTCAATGTTGATAAAGTAGGCATTTTTCGGTTTAATTTAATCCACATAAAAACTTTATATAATATGACATATAGCATGGTGATCACATAGCAAACAGCAAGTGAATAACTCAACAGAAGGGTCTCCAGATTATACCCTTGAGCGGGGCTAGTGCTGGTGGCACCAGAGGCGCTTTTCTACAGATCAATCGACATGATCGCAGTTTGTCGTAGTAGTCGAACGAACTTGAAGCAGTGAAGACGGTTGTTGCAGTGCCGATTCCGACAAGGAGCAGTCACGCGATCTTCGCGTTCCCTAAAAATCGTATTCGCTCTCTATCCTGCAACAGGAACGCAAGAGAACGACGATTCCGGAGGCCTGCTCGCTCTGGTTCCTGTGCGCGCAGGAGACAGAGCCGAGAATACCTAGGTGGCAGTACAACAGCTGAACTCAGGATGAGGAGCTACGTCCGTTACTGGTAACTGACGGCGGTTACGGCTCAGCTCGGCGTTGAAAGTTCAAGCTCCATTAAGTTGGTTTTGGTGTTAATGACAAATCTAATATTGTGACTAACTATTTTGATAATAATAATATTGATTAGTCTCAATTGTTAATTAATGACAAATCTTTTTATGAGACTAACTCTTTTGATGAGTTCAACTCTTATTAGTCTCTTTTGGATGAAAAAAAGTGAAAATATCAAAGTCTCATCTCATTGAAAAATGGAAATCCCAAAGGTATGCATCTAATACAACTCTATTATTTCTATATGCATTCTTTGGATTCAAGATAAAGGATGAACTTCACCGTAGTCTCAATCTTAAAATGTGCATGATGTTTTCAATTCAATATGTACATGAATGCACACAGTTAGGGGGAGTTCATACTTTACCTTGATGTTTCAATAGTATTGATCTAATTCATCTTTTTATATCAAGGATCATTACTTTGAAACAATCCCTTGAGTATATTTAACTTGTGTAGTTGTAGTATACTCATGTTAATATAGGATAAACTCAAATATTATCTAAGATTGATCACTACAAGAAACAGGGAAAAATTCGTGGGCCAAAAACCCACGAATTTAGGCCAAAACCCAGGAATTTAATTTAAATTCGTGAGCAAACCGTCGAATTTAGTTCACAAATTTAACTCAACGAAATTAATCAATTAAATTCGTGGGTACCCACGAATTTAAGTTAAATTCGTGGGTTTCTGCCAAGCCCACGAATTTAATTGGGAATCTGAGTTAAATTCGTGGGCTTATTCGTGGGCGGCGGCGGGGCGGCGGCGCGGGTGGCCGGCCGGGCGGGGGTGAAAGTTCAAGCTCCATTAAGTTGGTTTTGGTGTTAATGACAAATCTAATATTGAGACTAACTCTTTTGATAAGTAATGACAAATCGTTTATAAGACTAACTCTTTTGGTGAGCTTAACTCTTATTAGTCTCATATTTGGATGGAAAATGAAAAACCTAAGGTATGCACTTGTATGCACTCTATCATCTGAATGCATATTTAGGATTCAAGTTAAAGTATGAACTATTTCGTTGCTTTAGTCCAAATATGTGCATTATGTTCCTAATTCATATATTACATGAATGCACACATCTAGGGGGAGTTTATAATTTAACTTGTTTCAATAGTATTGATCCATGTCTTATTACTAAATAACATATAAAGGATCAAGACTTTGAAACAATCGTTAGAGTATATATAACTTGTGTAGTTGTAATATACTCATGCAAATATAGGATAAACTCATATGCAATCTAAGATTGATTATGTGCGTATTGATTCTATGATCAATTTGTTATATGCACATACCTAATGGAGTTTATTATATAGTTGATGGTTTAAATGTATTGATCCCATTTCTATTACTCAAACATATATGGATCATTACTAACCATCATATTGGGTATATGAAACTTGTGTAGTTAATATATACTCATGACAATTTAAATTGTGTTCGGTTGCCATTCAATCAACAAAGAACTAGTCATGTGTTGATAGTTCACTTTGTTGATCCTAGGGCAATCGAAAGTTCTTGTGTATATGAAGCATTAGTTGCATTAGTATACTCAAGACACAATTAATCTTTCAATCATTTGTCTTTGGGTTGTGGTCAATCATCAAAGGAAAAGATCAAAGGATCTTGGGAGCATCCATTATGTGTTAATGGAGTGCAATGATGATTGAGACAACCATGTGTTTTGGACTAACACTTTCAATGAGTTTGAAATAGGTAAGTGCAAGTTTGAGATGGATGAACGGGAAAAGGACGTCATCATGTGTTGATGAGCATCAAGAGAGGATCCCGAAGCTAAGACAAGGGGAGTTCATCATGTGTTGATGAATAAGACAAAGATCCCGACTTGGAGAGAAGATGATGGAAATCATAAATGCTCCAAGTGGATGTGCTAGAGGCAAAGGTATAACTAGCTAGGGCTAAGGATGTGTTCCTAGTCTTTTACCGGTCTCGGTGTTTGGATGGGAGACCGGGTTGCTAGTTAGGTGCCGTACTATTAAGAGGGGTTAAGTATTATAGCTTGAGCTTCATCATGTGTTGATGAACTCAATCCGGTTCACTCTAGCTCACTCTCTATTTGGTTCTTGCATGAGCTAAGTATTTGCATGTGTTGCAAATAAGGGAGCTCATGCTTGCTTCTTATTGAATCTTAATCGATTTGGTTTTTGCATGGAGCTATGGAATTGCATGTGTTGCAAAAGGGAGATAGCTCATGTAATTTGGTTTATATGGTTCTTGCATAGAGCTCAGTTTTGCATATGTTGCAAAAGGTGAGAGCTCATGCATCGGTGTTTTAGCATGTGATTTGATCATGTGTTGATCATCACAAGGCTGAGTAAAATTTATGATTTTTCTATTTGCAAATAATCTAGAGGTTATGATTTTGATCCTAGAGCATGTGTTGGCATTTGCAAATGTGTTTTGAAAAGTGTCGGGATTATGTGTTGAACCTTACATGGCTAGAGGATTGATCTCATGGGTTCTCGGTTTATTTGTAAATTGTTTTGATCATGAGTTGATCACCAAATGGCATAAGATTTGATCTTATTTGATTCCCTCTAGCTTGTACTAATGCTCTTAATCAAGTCTATGTAAGGGATTTCGATAAATCAGATTTTAGACTTGAATGACTACATTAGAGTCTCTATTTTTGCGATATTTAAAAATATCTATGGTTGCTTAAATCTTGAAAATGGGTTTAGATTGTAGCCCTCATGATAAGATTTGCATAGAATCAAAAATCACCTAAATCGGAGTTCGGAGTAAAAAGTTATGAGCGTTTTAGTGGCTCTGACAATGGTAGCACCGCCCCTACATGGGCGGTAGCACCGCCCCCAGATGGGAGGTAGTGCTAGGGGCCCCAGAGGCGGTGTAAAAACTCCAGAGAAGTGTTTTTTGGTGGAAATGGCCGGTGCTACCGGTCCTAGATGGGCGGTAGCACCGGGGTACTGTAGCAACGGTTAGTTTTTGGTGTTTTTAATGCACAGAAGTGACCGTTGGCCTAAAGGCCGGTGCTACCGGTCTTAGTAGGGCGGTAGCACCAGGTTTGCTGCGTTTTTACCCCATTTCACCCTCCAACGGCTAGTTTTCTTGAGGGGCAATAAAAGGGGCCGAGCTAGGAGGGTTTTGTGGCTGTTCTAGCACCCATTTGAGGTATTCTTGTGAGAGCAAAACCCCAAGAGCTCATAGAGCCATATTTGAGTGATTTGAGATGAATTTGATTTAGAGTTTCTTGTGTAGAATCTCTTTGGTGTTGATTTGCTTTCTCTTGAGCTAGCGTGAGCCTCTCCTCCATATTGTGCATGTGTTGCACTTTGTGAGCAAGGAGAGAAGTCTCTAGTTGCATGTGTTGCATCTAGAGAAGGATTGAGCATCCTTGTGCATGTGTTGCGCTTGGTGAGGTTCAAGCTAGAGGGCTTGACTTATTACTCTTGGTGTTTGCCGACACCTAGACGGCCTGTGGAGGCGTCGTGCACGGTGACCTTCTCAAGGAGATTGTGAGAAGGCCCGGCAAAGTTGTGAAGGTCGGAGCTCGCCTACCCGGAGGGGGAAAGAGCTACCACTAGTGGAATCGAGGCGGGTGCTCAATTCGTGGAGCCGGTCCAAAGTGGTTTGGGCTTACCTCAACGTGTATTAGGGGAGACCGACAAGTCTCCGAATACTACGGTAAAACATCGGTGTGTCTCCTTTTGTTTGCTTTGAATTCTCTATTTACATTGTTGCAATTTACATTCCTAGAATTAAATTGCTTGATTGTCTTTAGGATTGTATATTCTTTAGTAGAGACATAATTAGCAAGTGCACTTAGTAAGCCTAGTTGATTTAGGCTCTTATTTGTCAAAACCTTAGTTTATCGCTTTCACATTGATTATTATTTAGGTTTTGACATAGAGATCAATAGAGCGTGTATTTAGTGAGAAGAATTATTAAAACCGCATATTCACCCCCCTCTAGTCGGCATCCTCGATCTTACAAGTGGTATCAGAGCTTGGTCTCTCATTTTATTAGACTTAACCGTCTAGAGAGTAAAGGATGACGACTAGCGGATTAGTGCACTACACCGATTCACTAATATTTGATGGCTCAAATTATGCTTCATGGAAAATATTTATGATTTCTCAATTTAAATTCATAAGCCCCAAATATGGTGGGTCGTAGATGTAGGCTTTTCTCTTCGATTGAATGAATTTGCTCCAACTAAAGGAGAAGAGAAATGCCTACATCTCAACGCTCAAGCCACTAATGTTTTATTTAGCGTTGTGAGTGTAGATGTATTTAAGAAAATATGCAATCTCAAGAGCGCTCATGAGATGTGGACAAAGCTTCGAGATTTATATGACGTGTCCACATCTCCAAGTGAGAATTGCATAGAAGAATGGGTGTCGGGAGATGAAACCTCAAGTTCTATCTCAATTGATGAAGAACCGACAATACCATCGACCTCCACTTCTACCTCAAGCGATGAAGAAACCTCAACCTCCACCTCAAGCGACAATGAGAATCCAATGCTATCTTCATTAACTCGTTGCTTTATGGCAAAAGGTAAAATTGAGGTAAGTGATAATGATAATGATAATGAGCCCTCTTATGATGATTTAATGGATATGTTAGAGGAGCTCAATAATTATCTTGGGAAGGAGAAAACCAAATATAAGATTTTGATGATTGAGCATGATTCACTTCAAAATGATTATAATATGCTTAAAGAAAATCATGAATCCCTCCTTCTCAAGGAAATTATCAAGCCTAGAGAGGACATAGGAATTCAATGTGATTTAATTGATAATTTGCCATGCTTAAATGTTAATTCTTGCATTTCATCAAAAGTTGATATGTCCACCTTTAGTGATGATATGCCTTGTTGCTCTGGTTCAAATGCTAGTACTTCCTCTATGCTTGTTGGGACTAATCTTGTAGAGGAAAATAAAAAGCTCAAAGAACAAGTCACTCAATTGAGAAGTGACTTAGAAAAGTGCTATAAAGGGAAGGCCACCCTCGACGACATTCTAAGCAAGCAACGGCGCTCGCAAGACAAGAGAGGGATTGGCTACATCTCCAAGAAGAAGGTGAATAGCAAGACAAGGCACAACGCAAGACACACGAAGAACATCAAGTGCCTTGGATGCCATGAGAAGGGTCACGACGCCTCGGTGTGCCCAAATCAAGAGGATGTCAAGTCAAGGACATCAACAAAGAGGCAAATTGGTATTGAGCAAGACAACAAGATCAAGAGAGGTCCAAATAGACTAACTTACTTCAATTGCCGAGAAAATGGACAAATTGGTAAACAATGTCCCTTAGGTAACACTCCTAAGCCAACTCTTGTAAATGATCATTATTTGCTTAGGAAAGACAAAAATGGTAATGTGCTTGCAAAATTTGTCAATTCTCCTAAATGCTTGCAAAATAATGATATTCATTTGCTTAGGAAGAGTAAAACTAGAAATGTGTTTGCTAGATGTGTTAGTACTCCTAAGACCGCTCAAAACAACGCAAACAATTTGCTTAGGAGGAATAACAATTGCAAACTATTTGCTAGAAATTCTAAATCCTCTAAGCATTTTCATAAAAATGTTAATCATCTGCTTAGAAAGGATAAGTATAGCAAATCATTTGCTAGAAATGTTAGTTCACCCAAAATTGCTATTCCTAGGGCCATTTGGGTCCCTAAATATCTTGTGACTAACATTCTTGGACCCAACAAATATTGGGTACCAAAAAGTACTTAAAATATTTAATAGGCACTTGGAGATGCATTGGAGGCTTAGCTCAATCAAAAAAAGATGGTTTCGTCATATGCAAAATGGATCCAAGCATGAGGACGATCACTTCAATCATGAACCAATGCCATCTCGGGTAGCAAGTATTTAAATTGATAATTTTAGCTTATAGCCTTGTGTAGGTTATAGTGCATTATCAAGAAAATCAATTTAAACTGCTTGTTCATGTTCTTGCTCATGCTTATTAGTTGTATTAATTGCAATCTTGAGCAAGTTGGGATGTGGCACATTAAGTGGGAGTGCTAAATCATAACCATGTATATCACATCTCTATATGTGCCCATATTTATATACATGCTAATATATTTTCAAAATCAAGCCATTTAGCCAAAAGTGAGAAATCTTAGTAACTATTACTAATCTTGTGAAAAACTAGTTGCAAAATGTCTACAAATGTTTTCAAAAGGTTTTCCAAGAGTTTTTGTCTCTATAAAAACTAATTTCAAAAGAAAATAAGTTTCAAGTCAAAATCTAGTTAATAGTATCTTGTTTTGGATTTAAACTTATAATTTTCATAGAATAAATTGTAAAAAGATTTTGAAAATAGCTCCAAAATGAAAAACTTAGAGTTAGTCATTCTTAACAATTCTTGTATTCAAAAAATTTCCAAAAGACCAATCTATCCAAAGTTATTTGATTTTGAAACTCACCCAAAAACTAATATTGACCTATATTGGTTATATTCTAGCACTTTGTGAGTTTCATCTTTTGGACCGGATCTTGTGTAGTATTTTGGTTCAAAATAGTATTTTAAACTCATACATACCAATTCCAATCAAATATCTTCTCATCTGCTTCATTTGATACTTTTTGGAATGTTATTGAAAACCATATGCATACATATCCTTTTATATGAGCCACTTTGGTCAAAAGTCAAAAATATTGCTTAAAAGGCCCATATGTGTGAAAATCTTTATAAAAGTTCTCAAATATGAATTTCAAATGTTTTACAATGCTTTCGGAGTAAAAATCCCTATTTTAGTAACATATTAGCAAAGTTGACCTCAAATGGATCTTATAGGATCTTGATTTTGGATTAAATGAAATATTTTTATAAATCAAAATCTATTGAGTTTTTTAAAAAGTGATCAATACAAAACTCGTAGGGTTGGTCATTTCAAGCATTTCTCTCGTTCAAAGTTTTTCCAAACAACCAACCGTTCAAAAGTTATAGCCATTTGAATTTGATCAAAATCCTTCATTTGACCCAAAATGACAAATTCTTGCATTTTGTGGGTTTCGCTATTTGAGTTGGATTTATTTGTATATCTTGTCTTCAAATTTTTTTTCTAACACATTCAAAGCCATGAAAGTTCAAATCTCCATAAATTTCAATCCGGATTGCATTTTGAGCATTCGATAGAAATTCAACTTCTTCTCATGCCTTCAAAGCGTATTTTGCCATATGTTTTGAAATAAAATTTCTTTTATGAAAATTATTTTTAGGAAACCTTATAAATAGTCTAAAGATCATTTCTGCAAATTTTCAAATAATTTGGACTTCATGTGAAAAAGTTTTGACTTTTCTTCTCTTTGAGTAAAAATTTATGCCTACAAAGCGCATTTTGTCATATCTTTTGAAATAAAATTGATTTTTAGGAAATTATTTTTGGGAAACCTTCTAACTAGTCCAAAGTTCATTTCTGGAAATTTTCAAACCATTTGGACTTTATTTGAAAAAGTTTTGACTTTTCTCCTTTTTGAGTAAAATTCATGCCTACAAAGCAAAATTTGAGATATCTTTTGAATGGAGACTCCTTTTTAGAAAATTATTTTTGGAAAAGATTTTTATGATCCCAAAGTTTGTTTCTGCATAGTTTCAAATAATTTGAACCTCATTTGAAAAAATTATGCCCTTTTCTCTCTTTGATCAAATGCTGAAAATTCAGACTTTTATATGATTTTGAGCTGATTTGTGATTTTTGTATCTCCAAATCAGATCATAATTTGAGGTGACCACCTTTGTAAAAATTGATCCTCAATAGTTGGTCTAGTATGTCAAATTTTATCAGGTTTTTTGGATCTCATTTCAGCAGTTTTTCAGCTATCTTTTGAAGCCTAAATGAAATGTCAAAATCTGAAAACCTGAAATTTTCAGTTTGTGAAATCCTTGTGGTTTTCATATCTTTTAATTGGCTTTAAGTTGGAAGAACCTCTCAAAACAAAACTTGAGCAGTTTTAAATGTCTTAGCTCCATGATTTATCTTAGAATCCTTTTGGAGCTTGTTTATTCTAGTTTTGGAAAATGCTCTCTTTTTGGATATGTCATGGTATCAAGTTGATCTTTAAAAAAAATGAGTTTGTTTAAAATAAATATCAATATCTTTCTCAAAGTGGTATTCTCATGCAAAATTATCTTTACAAGTGATATCTCTTACAAATAGCATCATTTGAAAAACAATCTTTACTTGTGGTATCAATTGAAAAATGAGCATTACAAGTGGTATTACTTTAAAATTGATATTTACAAGCTCTATAGTTTCTTCAAGTGGTATTACAAGTGATGCTTCTTTAAAACTTTCTACAAGTAGTTTCATGAAAATTCGAAGCTCATTTGGATGTTTTTCTTGTTTAAGCGCTATTAGGCTCTCAAAGACTCCTTTTGTGAGTTTGTTTGCAAATTGAAAAGCCTAATAAAATGAGGAGTTTATTTGAATGTGTTTCAAATTTGTTTTCCATGCTTAACTCAAAATATGGCCTCGTTTCCTTTTGGTTTACTCTTTTGGGCCATATAAAGAAGAAGTTTGCGAAATTCTTGAATCTTATTGAAAATTCTTAATATTTACAAGTGGTATTTTATTTAAAGATTCTTGTGAACTTCAATAGGTCATATGTATTCATTTCAATCTTGTTATGACCTCATTTTAGAGATTTTCTTGCCAAGTTCTCTCTTATTCAAAGTTGCATTTCCTTGCCAAGCTCTTCACTCTAAAAGATCTCCTTTTTTAGATTCGTTTTCCATTTTTTGGTGTTTAATGCCAAAAGGGGGAGAATTTGTGGGAGCTCAATACCTCATTTGGTTGAGGAGTTTGTGGGAGCTTAATTTGGTTAAGGGGGAGAATTATTTTAATTATTTGCCTAAAAACTTCTCATACGCATTCTCTCTTGTTAATGCTTAAATTGCTCAAAGACATGCTTACATGTTCAAATAGATTAAATTATCTCAATATGATTATTTTCATCCAAATGTGGGTATTAAGCTTGGATTTGTCATCAATCACCAAAAAGTGGGAGATTGAAAGTTCAAGCTCCAATAAGTTGGTTTTGGTGTTAATGACAAATCTAATATTGAGACTAACTCTTTTGATAAGTAATGACAAATCGTTTATAAGACTAACTCTTTTGGTGAGCTTAACTCTTATTAGTCTCATATTTGGATGGAAAATGAAAAACCTAAGGTATACACTTGTATGCACTCTATCATCTGAATGCATATTTAGGATTCAAGTTAAAGTATAGACTATTCCGTTGCTTTAGTCCAAATATGTGCATTATGTTCCTAATTCATATATTACATGAATGCACACATCTAGGGGGAGTTTATAATTTAACTTGTTTCAATAGTATTGATCCATGTCTTATTACTAAATAACATATAAAGGATCAAGACTTTGAAACAATCGTTAGAGTATATATAACTTGTGTAGTTGTAATATACTCATGCAAATATAGGATAAACTCATATGCAATCTAAGATTGATTATGTGCGTATTGATTCTATGATCAATTTGTTATATGCACATACCTAATGGAGTTTATTCTATAGTTGATGGTTTAAATGTATTGATCCCATTTCTATTACTCAAACATATATGGATCATTACTAACCATCATATTGGGTATATGAAACTTGTGTAGTTAATATATATTCATAACAATTTAAATTGTGTTCGGTTGCCATTCAATCAACAAAGAACTAGTCATGTGTTGATAGTTCACTTTGTTGATCCTAGGGCAATCGAAAGTTCTTGTGTATATGAAGCATTAGTTGCATTAGTATACTCAAGACACAATTAATCTTTCAATCATTTGTCTTTGGGTTGTGGTCAATCATCAAAGGAAAAGATCAAAGGATCTTGGGAGCATCCATTATGTGTTAATGGAGTGCAATGATGATTGAGACAACCATGTGTTTTGGACTAACACTTTCAATGAGTTTGAAATAGGTTAAGTGCAAGTTTGAGATGGATGAACGGGAAAAAGACGTCATCATGTGTTGATGAGCATCAAGAGAGGATCCCGAAGCTAAGACAAGGGGAGTTCATCATGTGTTGATGAATAAGACAAAGATCCCGACTTGGAGAGAAGATGATGGAAATCATAAATGCTCCAAGTGGATGTGCTAGAGGCAAAGGTATAACTAGCTAGGGCTAAGGATGTGTTCCTAGTCTTTTACCGATCTCGGTGTTTGGATGGGAGACCGGGTTGCTAGTTAGGTGCCGTACTATTAAGAGGGGTTAAGTATTATAGCTTAAGCTTCATCATGTGTTGATGAACTCAATCCGGTTCACTCTAGCTCACTCTCTATTTGGTTCTTGCATGAGCTAAGTATTTGCATGTGTTGCAAATAAGGGAGCCCATGCTTGCTTCTTATTGAATCTTAATCGATTTGGTTTTTGCATGGAGCTATGGAATTGCATGTGTTGCAAAAGGGAGATAGCTCATGTAATTTGGTTTATATGGTTTTTGCATAGAGCTAAGTTTTGCATATGTTGCAAAAGGTGAGAGCTCATGCATCGTTGTTTTAGCTTGTGATTTGATCTTGTGTTGATCATCACAAGGCTGAGTAAAATTTATGATTTTTCTATTTGCAAATAATCTAGAGGTTATGGTTTTGATCTTAGAGCATGTGTTGGCATTTGCAAATGTGTTTTGCAAAGTGTCGGGATTATGTGTTGAACCTTACATGGCTAGAGGATTGATCTCATGGGTTCTCGGTTTATTTGCAAATTGTTTTGATCATGAGTTGATCACCAAATGGCATAAGATTTGATCTTATTTGATTCCCTCTAGCTTGTAGTCATGCTCTTAATCAAGTCTATGTAAGGGATTTCGATAAATCAGATTTTAGACTTGAATGACTACATTAGAGTCTCTATTTTTGTGATATTTAAAAATATCTTTGGTTGCTTAAATCTTGAAAATGAGTTATGAGCGTTCGGAGTAAAAAGTTATGAGCGTTTTAGTGGCTCTGACAGTGGTAGCACCGCCCCTACATGAGCGGTGCTACCGGCCCCCAGAGGCGGTGTAAAAACTCCACGGAAATGTTTTTTGGTGGAAATGGCCGGTGCTACCGGTCCTAGATTGGCGGTAGCACCAGGGTACTATAGGAACGGCTAGTTTTTGGTGTTTTTAATGCATAGAAGTGACCGTTGGCCTAAAGGCCGGTGCTACCGGTCCTAGTAGGGCGGTAGCACCGGGTTTGCTGCGTTTTTACCCCATTTCACCCTCCAACGGCTAGTTTTCTTGAGGGGCTATAAAAGGGGCCGAGCTAGGAGGGTTTTGTGGCTGTTCTAGCACCCATTTGAGGTATTCTTGTGAGAGCAAAACCCCAAGAGCTCATAGAGCCATATTTGAGTGATTTGAGATGAATTTGATTTATAGTTTCTTGTGTAGAATCTCTTTGGTGTTGATTTGCTTTCTCTTGAGCTAGTGTGAGCCTTTCCTCCATATTGTGCATGTGTTGCACTTTGTGAGCAAGGAGAGAAGTCTCTAGTTGCATGTGTTGCATCTAGAGAAGGATTGAGCATCCTTGTGCATATGTTGCACTTGGTGAGATTCAAGCTAGAGGGCTTGACTTATTACTCTTGGTGTATGCCGACACCTAGACGGCGTGTGAAGGCGTCATGCATGGTGACCTTCTCAAGGAGATTGTGAGAAGGCCCGGCAAAGTTGTGAAGGTCGGAGCTCGCCTACCCGGAGGGGGAAAGAGCTACCACTAGTGGAATCGAGGCGGGTGCTCAATTCGTGGAGCCGGTCCAAAGTGGTTTGGGCTTGCCTCAACGTGGATTAGGGGAGACCGGCAAGTCTCCAAACTCCACGGTAAAACATCGGTGTGTCTCCTTTTGTTTGCTTTCAATTCTCTATTTACATTGTTACAATTTACATTCCTAGAATTAAATTGCTTGATTGTCTTTAGGATTGTATATTCTTTAGTAGAGACATAATTAGCAAGTGCACTTAGTAAGCCTAGTTGATTTAGGCTCTTATTTGTCAAAAACCTTAGTTTATCGCTTCCGCATTGATTATTATTTAGGTTTTGACATAGAGATCAATAGAGCGTGTATTTAGTGAGAAGAATTATTAAAACCGCCTATTCACCCCCCCTCAAGTCGGCATCCACGATCTTACGTGGGGCAAGCGGCGGCGCGGCGATCGGGCGGCGTCTCGGCGGCGAGCGGGCGGTAGCGCGGTGGCGGCGGCGGCGCACACAAAGCGGGCGGCGGGCGACGGTGCGGGTGGCGGCGGCGGGGGCAGCGGCGGCGGGGCCGGCGGCGGCGGCGCGATCGGGAGAGCGGCGGCGGCGGCGGGCGGCGCAGCAAAGCAGCGGCGGCGGGCGGCGGCGGCGGGTGGCCGGCGGCGGGAGGCGGCGGGCGGCGGCTGCGCGCGCGCGGCTCGGCGGGAGGGCGGCGGCGGCGGTGCACGCGTGGCGGGCGGCGCGGCGGCGGCGGCGGCGCGGGCGCGCGGGCGCGCAGCGGCAGTGGTGCGAGGGCGCGGGGTGATGTCACGATGCGCGCAGCAGCCGCAGCGCCGTGGGGCGGGCGCGCGGCGCGGCGCAAGCGAAGCGGGCGGGCAGCGGCGCAGCCGTGAGGGCGGGCAATGCGCGTCACGCGTCGGGGTAGAGGGCAGCGAATACGTGCGATGCGTGGGCCGATGGGCTTTTCCTACTCGGCCTTAATTCGTGGGGTTTGGTGGCCCACGAATTTAAATGCGTAAATTCGTGGGTAAGTTCTGGCCCACGAATTTAAATGCGTCAATTCGTGGGTAAGTTCTGGCCCACGAATTTAAATGAATAAATACGTGTGTATATTGTGGCCCACGAATTTAAATAAATAAATTCGTGGGTATTATTGTGGCCCACGAATTTAAATAAATAAATTCGTGGGTGTTATTGTGGTCCACGAATTTAATTAAAAACGTGGGTGTTATAGAAACCGACGAATTTAAATACATAAATTCGTGGGGTTTTTTTTGCCCACGAATTTAAAAAAACCCACGAATTTTTCCCTTTTCTTGTAGTTTATTATGTATATATGCATATTGATTCCAAGTTCAGTTATTTATATCCACATATTTAATTGAGTTTATTCTATTGTTGATGGTAGTAAGAGTATTGATCTCTTTACATTACTCCAACATAATTTGGATCATTACTTAGTAACCATCAAAATGAGTATATGAAACTTGTATAGTTAATATAAACACATGTCAATTTAAATAAAATTTAAATTGAGTTCGGTAGTCTTTCAATCAATCAAAGAACACTTCATCATGTGTTGATGTTGTTTCTTCATTGGTTAAGGACAAGTGGAAAGTTCTTGAGTATAATGAAGCATTAGTAGCATCAAAGTACTCAAGACACCTTTAAATCATTCAAATTGATTAGGGTTGTGCTCAATCGATCATAGGGGCATCCATTATGTGTTAATGGAGTAAAATTGATGATTGAGGCAATCGTGTTTGTTGGACGAACAATCTTCCATGTGTTATGAAGTAGGTTGAGTCCAAGAAAATAAAGAATAGGGAAGAAAAAGAAATCATCATGTGTTGATGAGCTTCAAGGATGAATCCCGAAGTGAAGTGAAGCTAGAGAAGGTTCATCATGTGTTGATGAACAAGAAGAAATGACCTAGCTTGGAGAGAAGATGATGAAAATCATAAAAACTCCAAGTGGATGTGCTAGAGGCAAAGGTATAACTAGCTAGGGCTAAGGATATGTTCCTAGTCTTTTACCGGTCTCGGTGCTTGATGGGAGATCGGGTTGCTAGTTAGGTGCCATACTATTAAGAGGGGTTGAGTCTTATAGCTTGAGCTTCATCATATGTTGATGAACTCAATCCGGTTCACTTTAGCTCACTCTCTTATTTGGTTCTTGCATGAGCTAAGTATTTGCATGTGTTGCAAATAAGGGAGCTCATACTTGCTTCTTATTAAATCTTGATTTGGTTTTTGAATAGAGCTATGGATTTGAATGTGTTGCAAAAGGGAGATAGCTTATGCAAGTTGGTTTAAGTGGTTGTTTATATGGAGCTAGATATTTGCATGTGTTGCAAATAGAGAGCTCGTGCATCGGAGTCTTAGCTTGTGACTTGATCATGTGTTGATCAACACAAAGGCTAAGATATGTTTATGTTTTGTGTTTGCAAAATGAGTTTTTGCAAAATATGGTTTAATTGAATCTCATATTGATTAGAATTTGCAAATGTGCTTTGCAAAATTGTTTTGATCATGAGTTGATCATCAGATGGCTCAATATTTGATCTTATTTACTATCTCTAGACTGTATTCACGCTCTTGATCAAGTCTATGTGAGAGATTTCGAGAAATCATATTTTAGACTTGAATGACTACATTAGAATATTTGTTTTTGTGATATTTAAAAATATCTATGGTTGCTTAAATCTTCAAAATGGATGGAGATTGTAGCCCTCGTGATAAGCTTCGCATAGAATCAAAAATTACCTAAATCGGAATTCGGTGTAAAAAGTTATGACCATTTTCGTAGCTGTACCAGTGGTATGACCGGGGTCAATCCGGTCATACCAGCCAGCGGTATGACCGGACCCTCTCCGGTCATACTGGAGGCTGGTATGACCGGGGTCATTTCGGTGTGTTTTTTCCAGAGAAGGAGTATGAAATTTTTGGGGTCCGGTATGACCGGATTTTCTGAGTAACGGCTAGTTTTTTAGCCGTTAGCCTCTAAGGAGCTGACATACCGGCCCTAGGACGGTATGACCGGGCCTCCTAAGCATTTATGCCCAATTTGCCTCCAACGACTAGTTTTTCTTGTGGAGGCTATATAAGAAGCTTTGGGGGCTGGCATTTGGGTGTGGTTGGGGTTTTGGAGAGTCCATTGCTCTTTGTGGTTGAGTTGTGCATGTGTTGCACTCTCCAATTTGGTTTTTGAGCTAAGAGTGAACTCTAATTGCATATGTTGCAATTAGAAGTGGATTGAGAGCCTCTTGTGCATGTATTGCACTTGAGGAGAGCCTTGTGCATGTGTTACATTCGGTGATCACCATTGTACATGTGTTGTACTTGGTGGAGCTCAAGCTAGAGGGCTTGACTTGTTACTCTTGGTGTTTGTCGACACCTAGACAGCGTGGGGAGACGTCGTGCGCGGTGACCTTCTCAAGGAGATTGTGAGAAGGGCCGACAAAGTTGTGAAGGTTGGAGCTCACCTACCCGAAGGGGGAAAGAGCTACCACTAGTGGAATCGAGGTGGGTGCTCAATTCGTGGAGCCGGTCCAAAGTGATTTAGGCTAGTTTCAACGTGGATTAGGGGAGACCGGCAAGTCTCCGAACACCACGGTAAAATGTACTGTGTCTCCTTGTGTATGCTTGCAATTCCTTATTTATATTATTGCAATTTATATTCCTAGAATTAAATTGCTTAATTGTCTTTAGGATTGCTTATTCTTGTTTGAGACATAATTAGCTAGTGCACTTAGTGAGCCTAGTTGACTTAGGCTTTAATTGGCAAAACCGTAGTTTATCGTTTTCACATCTTTTATCATTTAGGTTTTGACATAAGGGTACTTAGGCGAGATTTTAAGTAATCATAGAAGAAATTTTTAAAGCCGCCTATTCACCCCCTCTAGTCGGCATCCTCGATCTTACAAGCGTGCGCGCGCGTGGCACCGCCTTTTCCTTTTTCCAACCTCACAACAGATGGACACGAATCCAAACTATTTAAGTTGGTCAAACCTTATCTCAACTACCCATTTCGGACAAATATCCTCATAACTCCTAGTATTGCACATAGACCTTGGAATTTATTGGGCAAAAAAACTAACAGTCAATAGGTGTGAGTCGTGTGATGACAACCATCCATCGTATCGATAGTTCAAGTCAGACTAATTTAAGGTTCTTGACGACGTACTGGCTATTACTCTGGTTTTTTTTTTTTGTCCTGCCTTTTGAGTTGTACAACATCCTAAGGCTTTTATTTTTTTTTAAAAAAAGTGGTTCAACCAAATTCCTGATGATTCTGGTATTTGTTCGGACAAAGGAGTCAAAGGACCAATCTTGTAATGAATCTCTTGTTTTCCTTGGTTAAAAGTCTACTTGTTTTGATGTAACCATTCATGATGGTTCGACTTTATAGCTTTGACTCTGATTCTTGATATAAAAAATCACCGGCATTTAGCAATCAGAAGGACTTCAGTTTGCTGAATACCGGCATCTGAGCGGTTTGGAAAATAGCGGTAGTGGTCCAAGTGATTTAGGTCATGTTAAAGTGGAGTTGGACACAAATTCGTACTCGTAGAGTGAATTTGGGATCAATGTAAGTGAAAAACCCGTTAAGAGCGTGCTTGTGTAAGTGAAAATACCCGTTAAGAGTGTTAGGTTTAGGGTTTGCACATGTAAATGTGGATGGTATCCACAAGTGTGCCGTGGTGTTAGGGTTGCCTCCACTATAAAAGAAGATGTAGTGCGAGAAGAGGCTCTAAGCCACTAAGCCTAGGATTAGGGTTTCCACAAGACTTTGGTATTCTGGTGTGTGTATAAATGCTCCTTAGGAGCTTTGCCTTGTAAACCCCACTCATGATCTGAATGCAAATCATCTCTTTGCTCCAATTTTTGCCTCATGTTTTGATCTTCTTATTACTTGGCTTTTGATCTTTTCTTGTGGTTTTTTTCTTGCTTGATCTCGTGCTACTAAGAATGTATGATTGATAGATTTATTCTCTGTAGAACATCTCGTCAATCATCTAGGCAAGTTTCTTCTTTATCAACTAAGTTTCTCTAAGAAACCGATTTTTAAGTTGAAAAAGGAGTTCTTGAGATAGATCTTGGTCCTACTTGTTTGAAGTATCTTGTATCATTCTTGTGGTGACCAACTCATATATATATATATATATATATATATATATATATATATATATATAGGAGCTGGACACGTTAAGCAGTCACTGGTTAACAGAAAGTTCAACTAATTAAGAGCTGACTGAAGATTATGACTGATCCTTTTTGTTAGCAGGATTTTTTGACTGGTTCTCATTTCAAAGTGGCGACCTTTAATGGTCAATAGCCGTGAGAAACCAATAGGAGAACCATATTGTGCCGTGTTGCAACTAGGTTAATAGGTGTGAATCGTGTGATGAAAAGCATCCATCGTATCTAGTTCAAGTCAGACTAATTTAGGGTTCTTGACGTCGTACTGGCGATTACTCTGGTTATTTTTTTGTCCTGCCTTTTGAGCTGTACAACATCCTAAATATTTTTTTAAGTGGTTCAACCAAATTTCTGATGATTCTAGTATTTGTTCGGACAAAGGAGTCAAAGGACCAATCTTGTAATGAATCTCTTGTTTTCCTTGGGTAAAAGTCTACTTGTTTTGATGTAATCATTCATGACGGGTCGACTTTTTAGCTTTGACTCTGATTCATTATATGAAAAAATTGCCGGGTCTTGCTGCACCAGTGAAGTCTAAAATTAGCTACGGCTGTCTTAATTAGCAGTTCAAAATTCTTAGCATTACAGTATCTAGCTTGGAGTGAAAAAAAGCCTTATCAAAACCCTTGTTGGGAGTGTCTAGACTTCATCCGGATGTTTTGTTTCTTACAAACATCCAAATTTTAGGCCTTTAGATCAAAGTATCAAATCATCCATCAAAACACAATCCCACCTCCCTTCACATCTTACAGATCTCACTCCAGATCCAATTGTTAGCCATGCATATGTGCATGGACTGCATGTCACCGTGCACAGGTCCATGCACACGAGCATGAGCGGCTTTCGGTCCTTCTGGATCCGCGCGTCCTGCGCATGCTGCCGAATGGCCCTGCGCCATATCTGGCCAGTTGGGTATAATAGGCAAACCAGGATTAGTTCCAGTCAATCACGTATAATCTTAGGATTGTTTCCCATGGTTGTAATCTCCTCTTTATATGCCTCAATGGCCAATGCAAAAGATTCATAGCGATGAATCTTTTGCATTGGCCATTGAGGCATATAAAGAGGAGATTACAACCATGGGAAACAATCCTAAGATTATACGTGATTGACTGGAACTAATCCTGGTTTGCCTATTATACCCAACTGGCCAGATATGGCGCAGGGCCATTCGGCAGCATGCGCAGGACGCGCGGATCCAGAAGGACCGAAAGCCGCATGGACCTGTGCACGGTGACATGCAGTCCATGCCATATGGCTAACACCAATGCTCTAAAATTTGGATGTTTTTTTCTAAGAAAACATCCGGGTGATGTTTATCTTTAAAAACCCCGCCCTATCTTAGTTCCTAGATTTTTTAACAATCTTTTAAAAATAAGCCAATCTAACTCATTTCCAAAATAGAATAACTCTATTTTACCGCCTGAACATTAGGGTAAGTATAATATGCCCTTTGAACTATAAAACCGTGTAAATAGATTCTTGAACTATGCAAAACTATGAGGCGATTTTGCACTGTGGCGGTTGTTTTTGCCACAGTGGCAGATAACAGGGTTGACAATGAGTACTTTAATTGTTTACCTAAGCTTTTGTTTGATCAAACTATATATTAAGGGGGTTATTTGTGGGTTTTCCGAAATTTTGATCATGTGATATCTAGGTTGTATGAGTTTAAAGGTTTTTTAGGCGAAGAACAGTACGAGAGCTGCCATAAATTCATTGAATCATAGGAGCAAAAATAATAAATAGGTACAAGAGGATTAAAAGGTTTGTCCAAATCAGGGATTCAAATTTCATTTTGGATAAAATTTCGTTGATGACCGAAATCCAAAATTCTGGCAAAATCTCGTTATTTCGGTAAAAATCCGGATGAAATTCAAAAGGCAAAATTCAAATATGGAATTTTTGGACCGAATTTCGGGCGAAATATCCGAAATTTTGGGCAAAATTGCCGAAATTTTGGAAAATTTTAACTGAACAAAAAATAGTTCAAACGATGTTGAAAATTTTTTATATTGTTTTGGGAGATTACTGACACATCATTGATGTTCCCATAGAAATTTCAGATGATTATCAAGTCTGAGGAGTTTTTAAAAATTCAAACATTGCTATTGTCGTGATAAAACGCTAACCGGCAAGTTTGAACCGAATGAAAAGTTGTTCAAACCATGTTAGAAAATTGTGAAAGTTTTTTTGCATGGTTATAATGAATTAATAATGTTCTCATAAAATGTTCAGATTATGATCATGCATCATGAAGTTTTAAAAATTAGAACAGTGCTACTGTCCAGTTAAAAGGCATACTGGCAAACTTGGACAAAATGAAAAATGGTTCAAACCACGTTAGGAAATTTTGAAAAAATTTAAATAGTCCTGATGTAACATTAATATTTATATAAAATTTTTAGATAATTATAATGCTTAAATAATTTTTAAAAAAGTCTGACAGTGCTACGTCCTAATAAAAGCCTGATGATCAATACATATATTTGCTTTAGCAATCAAAAAAGGTTTAAAATTTGTGAAAATTTTACAGAAAGACGATAAGGAAATGCTTAATATGTCATAAAAATGTTGAATCATTATCACAATCCAGTAAATTTATAACGTTCTTACAAGGCACAGTTCCATTTAAGTTCTTTCTCTTTTTGATTTTTGAAATATAATATAACAAATAAAGTTCAATGCATACATAGATTTGATTGACCAAAAAAAAAAGTTGAAAGTTTTTGAAAATTTTATAGAATGCTACCGAGGAAATTCTTAACCTGTCATAAAACTTTTAGATCATGATCACAGGCGAGAAAATTTATAAAATTCTGACAATGTTACTGTTCCAATTATGTTCATTCAGTTTTTGATTTTTTAAGGATAACAAATGAAGTTCAATTATTTTTATAAATTTTCTATATTATCCTATACTACTAAAGATAGTACCACAAATTTTTAGATCATTGTCAAGCTTGTACAACTTTATAAAAATCTGACAGTGTTTCTGCCAAAATTTTAAAATGACTCAAAAAATTCGTTTTTTCAACAAATTTTCGTAGAAGATGACTTTCTTAAGGGTTATTGGACCAAATCCGGTCAAATCTGGCCCTAAAAGTTTGAAAACTGGACAGAAATCATGAAATTTCACTGGGAAAAAAATGAAATTTCAGTTACTATAACAATTTCGAATTTTTTATCCGGTCAGTAGTTTAGATTTCGTGATGGCCCGAAATCAAAAAATTCAGTGAATTTTGTATCCCTGGTCCAAAAACATGTCAACAGGTCTCGCTAGAGAGTGACAGCTAGTAAAAATTAATAAGTTACTGTGGCCCTGTTTGTTTCGGCTTTTTCACTGGCTTAAAAGCAGAAAAGCCAAAGCCGAAACAAACGACTGACTTTTAAGCCGGGCTTAAAAAAAGCCAAAAGCCTCCATATAACTATAAGCCAAAAGCCAGGTGGGACATGCTTTTTGGGCTTTTTTGGGATGAAATAATCCTTTGCCACTGGAAGTCTCCAAAATTACCCACCAAATGCCATCATATATAAACTCAAGAATCCTTCTCCCATCTCCTCATTTCTTCTCGTCTTCTCTCGCTCCCCTGTGTGATATGCCTTCTCCCTCCGCCGCTTCGGTCTCTGCCATCCCCAACCTCCTCCCTCCTCCGCCGTCCCCAACCTCCTCCCTCCTCCGCCGTCCCCAGCCTCCTTCCTCCTCCACCAACCCGGATCAAGTTGATAAATAATTATGCTCAGAATGAAGTTTGATCTCAAGATTAATCTATATTTTTCAATACGACATTCGGTGAAAAAAGTATGAAACATTTGTATTAGATAAATCAGTACATAAGAAAAGTTCTTACAACCTTAAAGGGTATTTCAAACTTTCTAGTAATAAGCTACACCATCCAACCATCAAAAAGCCAGAATACCAAACAGCATATCTTGGCTTAAAAGCAGACGGCTTAAAAGCTTGTTAAGCCAAAAAGCTAGCTTTAAGTGAAAAGCCAAAAAGCCTAAGCCAAAACAAACAGGGCCTGTGAGTATTCAACGCTAAATGGCCAACCGAGTGAAGAATTTACATTTGGCGTCAATTCGCCCAGATCAACCTTCCTAATGCTAGTAAAAACTAGTATGTTATTGTTAGCACCAGAATTTAGCTAGGTATAATCAATTTGTCAGGCTAAGGGTAAGACTAAATATTTTTGGTCGATATCGGTTTGAAAAAAGGAATTGTTGAGTTAAATTTGGACTTCAAGCCGATATTGATTCAAAGATGGAGTTTACCGGTCAAGAAGTGGAGGCTAATATGGTTCATATGACGAATCGGAAAGGGATACGATCGGCCTATACGCTATAAGAAGGGAGAGGCGAGCCGAAGAGAAGAATGAATCAATCAAACAACTCACATTTACATTTTATTTACTTTCCTGTCGACTAAGAGTAGATCAGGTAATTTAGACATTGTAATTCGTTCTTGATCAATAAAGTTGCGCATCGCCGATTATTGGTCATCTTTGATTACGCCAATCAGGTTTTCTTTTTCTCTGATTTTGCTACGCATCAATTTTTTCGGGAAAAACAGCCTTTACCAAACCATCTGTCCAGCCGTAACAAGCTATCTAGATTTATCATTACTTGAAGTCTAATCATCTTTGAAAAGCTATTTGGATTTCTTGCCGATTGTCACATCACATCAACTTTGAGTATTATTTTGATCTATCTTGCCGGTTGCAGGATCAAATCGGTTGGCACGCATCGAACCTCTTATATGCTTCTACTTGTTGATTAGAATTATTTAAGAAAGATATTGTAGTGCGAAAAGGTTCAAGGTACTGGTCTAACCTCTTCAAACCAGATTTAACTAAGATTAATAATATGGCAAGCACAACGCTGATGTAACAAGAAAGATTCGGCATACGAATTAAAAAGCGGAGTAAGAATGATCATTGCAGAAGTGTTTGTTGCAGTAATATCTAATTTATTGCAAAAAAATTATCTATGAGGCCAAAATCTTCCACAATTTTTACAATACAATCAGCAATATTCTCACCAGTGTGTGCTACACCAAATAATTTGAATCATATAATTCTCTTCTCTAGTTGCCGGTCATTGATAGCAACTATGGTCCCGATCTTTCTATGAGAAGGTAACTCTCGATTTGTGGAGAGTCGACGTTGGTGGCCCGACTACAAATGTCCAGGACGTTGCACCTTTGCAACCGATACACCAACTCCAGATGGTTATTGACCTCACCAGCGTGCGATCAACCTGACCACGAAGGTCTTTGTTCCAGAAAGCAATCGAAGAACCAGCAAGAACAAGATGAACAAGCAACTAAATTGTGAATATGAATGAAGGCAAAAATAGGGTGGGGTTCTATTGAAGATCTTGACAAGGTTCCTGTCCAGCACAACTCGAAGACTCAAAGTTTGCACTTGGCTAAACTAATCAAACAAACCCATCTATTCTAGCGATGGCTACTGAATATATATAAGGATGAAGGCAAGGGAGGCAGCCAAGGGGATGGCTGTGCAACCCCGGGTCATACAAGGCCTTTGGGCCTAAGTGGAGGTGTCGCAGCACCCGACAGATTCTGTTCGTCATATAATTTTGATGATTTTTGTCGATCCAGAAGGAGTTTGAACATAAAACCACGAATTGGACTTGATCTCAGACTGGTCTTAGAGCTTCAGAAGTTGTTGAGCCCTTGTCTTGACTTGAGGTAGAAATATGGCATGTTGGACCAGCATGGTCACATCATCCTCCCATTCTTGATTTTGAGTTGTCCTCGACTCAAGCTCATTGGCCTGCAAAAATTTTGTAATAAGAGGTGGCAAAGAAACAAGCATACCCTTTGTTTGTTGATATTGTGGCACATTAAAAGAAGATTTCAAAATTATACAAATATAAACTCGATGCACCATGTACTTTCCTTTATCATCATGTTTGCCAATAGCATGAAAACTAATAGTGGATGACCATGACAAATCAGCAGGCATAGTAGAAAATCTCTCCTCTAAACTATTGAGATCACATATAACATCAAATTCAATGTAACCTAAAGTATTTAAAGAAGACATCAATTTAAGCTCATCTTCTTCACTGGCAATGTGAATAACATGTTTATGTTCAGCGCAAGTGTTTAGTTCAAATATAAAAGTTTTATGTTCATTCACTAGTTGTGACGTGGATATAATTGAAGTATTATCACACAACTCTTCTTATCACCCTTCAAAATCAATTGTCTTCTTTCACCATATCGCCTCACAGCTGCAACCACTTCAAAGATAGATCTCGAAACCCTAAAACTAGTAAGTGGCTCAGGGCTCTGTATTATATATTGCTAGGAGATATCACAGACGGTTCTATTCATAAACCGTCAGTGATATATATAAAACCGTCTAGGATAATACCTGATATCACAGACGGATTTAGTTTAAAACTATTTGTGATAGCTACAGGAGTTATCACTAACAGTTTTATACTAAAACCGTCTGTGATATTGTTGTATATCACTGACGGTTTATGAAGAGTACCGTCTGTGAAGATGTCACTAAGGGTTTCACTATAGAACCATCAGTGATGAGGCGTCTAATATAAACCTTTCTGTAGTAGTGACAAAAAGATAACTAGTTGCGTTCTAGAGTCATTAGACAAAAGTTGGATCCAAGAATTAAAGCAAGTTTAAATCTAACTACTCTAATCTATTTGATAGCTGACTTAAAGGGAAAAAAAGACCACTAAAACCTAACCCTTTGGCCAGAGACCAGGGTATCACCTTCAACTATCCAGCCATAGATTTATGTCTAGACACAATTATCACCAGGTGCGCGCTAAGGATAATTAGTAACCGCTAGATTTTAAATCAATATAAAACCCTAAAATCAGTTATATCTAAATAGCACACTAACTAGCCTTCACATCGTGAACTGCATGTCACACAGTGGCAATCTACCACTAGCTAGTTTTTGATCTAATCTATAAACTCACACGCAAGGTGTAACATCCCAAAATTTTCATTTATTGGATTTAATATGCATTTTATATTTTTATGAATTTTTTGGAATTTATTTGATTTAATTTGCATTTATTGAATTATGGACTTTTGCAAAGGTTATTTTAAAAGTATGAAAATTTTAAATAATGTTTTGCTGGAAATATTTTATTTGAGTTCTAAATACCTTAAAATATTTTTTGGAATTTTTCCGATAATTTTGCTATTTAATTTGGCTATTTCTAATTTCAGGAATTAATTTTATTCGAAAATGATTTTTTAAATATTTTTGAATAGTGTTGGGCCGCGGCCCAGTGGTCCGGCCCATTCCTCCCCGCGCCACTAGCCTAGCCGCAACCCGCACCAGCCTGTTCCACCGTTAACCCTAGCCGCTCAAGATCCGCGTCGTTGGTTTGAGATCTTGCAGTTGAGCTTGAGCCGCATCATCTCCGCACTCTATGCCGTTGATCTGCTACCATAGGATTCGGCCACTACCGCCGTTTTCGCGGCGGACTCTGTGCCGAACGCGCACACTAGGGCCCTATAAATAATGTCACCTCGTGCATCGTGTAGCCGACTTCAAGCCACAGCGTTTCCCCGCTTATCGACGTCCGAGCTATGGTCATTTGTGCGTAGGACCTCATCGAAGTTCCTCCAAGCTTCATCACCGTTTCCACCGCCACCGTTGCCTCTCCACCGTGACTGTTGGCACCGGTGAGTTAGTCGCTTCAAGACCCTTCAAATGCGCACTGGTTCAGAACCGGATCTGTCGAGCTCCGCTGCGGGCAAGGTCATCATCCCCAAGTCCAGTAGCCGCGCCGCCGTCAAACACCGCCGCTACCCCCGTTGTTCTCCACCGTCCGATCAGCCACGAACGATGGATCTTAAGCCACGCGTCGCGCCGTCTCGTCGACACCGCTGCATCGCCGCCGGACAGCCGTTGGATCAAGGATGACCGGTCAATCTCTCGCCACATGGTCGCAAGCCGTAGCCGTCCGATCGGGTCCGTGAGAACCAAATTGCACCTGCGCCGCGACCAGTCCTGTGCTGCAGCGTGTCAAGCGCAGCAACCGAGGCGCCATACGCCGAGTCTACCGTGAGCCAACCTGGTTCTGTGGACTAGTTTATACGCTAGCGATACGTGTCAGCATCTGGCTGCGCCACGTGTCAATGAAATCGGCATGACGTCATAATTCGGTTTTTCCTGAGAAAAATATTCAGCCAAAATTGATTTCTATGCTGATGTCAGCATGACATCATAAATGTTATTTTTCAGTACAAAAATAATTCTGGTAATTTGGCTTTTCTATTTTTCTGATTTATCTTTTATTTCAAACTTTGTTTAGCATTTTCTCCCTCATACAAACTCCGATTGAGGTGATTTCAGTTTCTAAAAATTTGTAAAATTGAGATATATTTAATGATTCATTTTATTTAATTTTGGGAGTTGATTTTGCTCTCTTTTTTATTATGTATTACTTTATCGCTTGTTTCGCATAGACATTGAAGTGCCCGAGGTATTCATGAGTGAGGAGTCAAGCCAAGAACAAGGTCCAGAGCAAGATCGAGAACTCTTTGAAGGCAAGTTGTTCTTTGATCATATTGAACCCATATTTTCAAAGTTATATTGTCTTAAACTATTGCATGGTAATTCAATTGATACTTGTTTCAATTAATTTGGGATTAGCTATTCGTCCAAATTGAGTTATACCTACCTTGTCATTTGTATACCATGATTCATTTGTCACACTAGTATGGTTCCTTATAAGTTGGTAACTATTAATTGGCAACATGGGTTAGCTAAAACGTGAATAGCTTGCTTAGCCATGCAACGAGTTATTAGTATCATTTTATATGAGCAAATTTAATCTTGCGTAATGTAAAATGGAACATTTTTATGATTGGTGTGTCAGGTGTTGTCATACAATATCATTGATGTTGTTGATAGCATGTGGTGCATGGTAATCAACTGGGGTGGTAAAATGATTTAGACTGAGGCAAGTGACAAGAGTTGATTTATGGTGGGTCAATGTGATATTTGGGCAGTCGCATTGTTTTTTATAATGGTAATAGTAATGGTGAATTTTTTGTTAGTTTTACCTCGGTCAACCTAAGGACTTACCCTTGCAAGCATTTGACCTGAGTCAAACATGCAACCACATGTCTGGAATGGGATGGATGTAACACCCCGGCACTCCAGGTGCCCTGAATGTTACACTCTTAAAAGGCAACCAGAACAAGACACTAGAAAATTTTTGCCCGAAACGAAAGAACATACTAGTGGGTTGCCGAATAAAACTAAAAATTTCGGCAGCACCTTCCCTAAATCTCGAACATCCACGCAGCAGACAAAAGACAACAATTCAATATAAACAACATACAAAAGCCATTCATGATATTCAATCTAGTAAGCGTAACCAACTGAGCATGATCAACTAAGCAAGATATCCAAAATACCACCATGATACACAAAACAAGGAGCCACAAGTAGATATAACATAACCAACATACCAACAATTACTTACAAATTAACTACTCAAAAATCAAGTTCATTAGACCTAGCACCACTTCTAAAGGAGATGTTATACTATTCTAACAACATGAAGTTATTGTGAGTGAAGTGTGCTAGCCCATCTCCCAAAATGTCGCCCTGGAGGTACCTAAAATAAAAGCATCAAAGCACAAGCGTGAATTCATCACTCAGCAAAGTGTATTGCTACAATACAACAGGACATAAACAAATAGTAAACATTCATGCACAATTCTTTTAACCATGTAAAGGAAAAACACATATTAAATCTTCATTTAGCATTTCTTCCTTCATAGGATGCAACATGCATGCTCATGAATGCCCTTTTTCTTAGCTCATACCGGTATTGCCGAGTGCACACCCATCGGTGTGCACCCTCTCATTCCCTTCCATCCCGTGGAAGGGCCTACTCTTACTGTTTCGCTCCCATACATCCGTGTGTATGGGACTACGAGGTAGGATTTCTCGTGCTCACTACGTGTGAGCACAGAGGACCGCATCAGAATGGGTCGCCTCTTCCTTTATGAATGCACAAATGCAATTGACACAAATAAATTTCAAACTACATTCATTTTTAATATTATTGCATAATCATAACCAAATGCATAAACATAGCCAATTCTCAAATTTGTAAGTTATCATCCATACTAGTCTAATCAAATCTAAGAATAAAACATGGTAACACATCATATCACACGATTAGATCACAATGATAAATAATCATTCGGCCACCAAGCTGTATTCATCACAATACACTTGCCTCAACAGCGGGGAGGGGGGTAGCGTGAGGACGATGCCACTCCCAAGGATACATCACCTGAAAATAGTATTTGCAAATTCATTTTGATAAACTATATACTTCACACAACCTACAACACTTCTACACCCTAATTCAAAATATCCCCCAATTTTCAACAATAGGGATTTCTGGACAGCAAGCACGAAATTTAACATATCTCCCAAATAGCTAAGCTAAGTGACGAATACTAATAAAAAGGATACCCCAACAGCCCGAAGCGACGAGCCAGCGGCCTCAAGCATATCTCCAGCCCAACAGCGCGCGCCGCCGCCACGATCGAATCGCTGCGAGACCGCGCAAAGACATCCGCTCCGACCGGCGGGAAGCGAATCCGACAGACAAGGTGCTCCGACCCCTCTTGGCGGGCGGGATCTCCGACTCAACCGAACCAAGGTGACAGACGCCGAGTGCGCGTGTCGTCCTCATCGCCTACCGCCACGCACCCCGAATGAGGTCAATCGAGCGACTATACAAAGGCGGTGGCTCCTTCCCAAGAAGATCCGGTGATCTGCGAAGACAAAGCTTCCACCCCATCAACCGATTCGTCAAGATCTGAGCGCACGCTCCCTCCCGAGGCAGCACCAACGTCACGCACCTCGACGTCAGCATTCGCAAGGGTCACAGAGGGCAAGTACGCCATTTCCCGGGGAATACCTAACCTCCCTGACCACCAAGGCTACCAACCCAGCATGGGCAAGACGGGTGGCGACCAGTCCACAGGACGAAGGACCGGAGCTCCTAGCGTAGGTCACCTCGCTCTTCCTCCCAACTCTCGATGTAACCTGCCCCTTCCTTCTGTATAAAAGGAGGCAGGGCTAAACGATTCAGAGCGAAGGCGAGAGGGAGAGGGAGACATCAGAACACGAGGAGACTAAGTCATTTAGGGGCCTCGTCTGTAAAAACATAGTGCAAAAAGCAATACAATACGGCCATCTGAACTGGAGTAGGGACTTTCGGCCGAACGGATACATCTTGGACTCATGAGTCTAACCATTCGAGAGTGGAGCGCGACCCCTAGACTTACAAATTTACTTGCCGCTCAAAAAACGCCGGCGGTTGGCGCGCCAGTAGGGGCTTCGCGTCTTCATCACCATCTCCGGATTCCGTTTATCTCCCCGATGGCATCCACCACCGCGACGGCATGATCGCACCGGGAACCGGATCCGCCGGCTCCTCGACCGCCGTCACCCCGACGGAGGGCTCACGCTTCCCCCGCCGCCTCCGGAGGACGGCGCCGCCGAGAGCTTGGGCGTCCTCTCCGGCGACCGCTAAGCTCCGGCTTAGGCGCCTGCGAGCCCCGGCCGAACCCGAGGAGTGCTCCGCCACGGTCGGCGAAAACTCCGTAGGCCCGGCGGTGACCATGTCACCCCGTAGGCTCGCGGCCCGGTGGCGATGGCGGCTACTGCCGGCCTCCATCCACGAGCTTTGGAAGACTCTTCGGGACGTGACTCCACTCCGACACGGAGTACCACTCGCAGGCGGCACTCGCGAGTGCAACATGGCGCCACCGTCGATTTGCCCGTGGCCTCGCGGCGCGGGCCTCTGTCCGGCGCACTCGAGCGCGGGAGGAGGAGTGCCAGCCAGCGTCTTGATCGAACGCTTCGAGACCCGCCACAGAGCTCCAACAACAAGCAAGAGTTGGAGGAATGAAGAATCGAGCTCGGCCGGCTCGGCCAACTGGGCGGGAGGGCTCGAGCCCGCATGTGCTGGCGGCAGCACGCGGCGTCGAGCACACCCCAAGAAAGGAAGGGTCCGACGGTCCTCACTTCTTCCCCGCGCGGTCAAAGCGTGGCGCGGCCGCAATGTCGCCGAGACCTCCGGGCCGACCGACCCGGAGGCCAAGGCCACCTACCAAAACCTCCGGTGGTAGAGCACGCGCCTGTCAAAGACATGCACGCCTCCGGCTCCTATCGATCCGGAGCCACCTCTGGCCACCGGGCCCGATCACTGTCGCGGCCGGATGGGTCCGGCAGAGGCGTCGCCGCACCGCGAGCCACATCAGGCCTCGCGCGCCCGGTGCGCTAACGCCTCGATGATGCCTCGACATTCGCGCTACCCTTGAGGCGCGGAGAAAGATGGCGGAGGAGGCCGCCCACTCACGGGTTGCGGGCGGCGGGCACCACCACCGCAGCCCGAGCCCCGACGGTCTGGACGCGGCGTTACGCCAGGATCCGCCAGCGGACTTCCCGCCAGATTCGGCGCGCTACCAACATTGCCAAATACACGGGGCCACAAACCTGTGTGTCTGCTCAAGATTACCGGCTCGCATGCCGGGCGGGAGGAGCAACGGATGACCTCTTCATCATCCAATACCTTCCCATCTACCTCGCAGACTCGGCCCGAGCCTGGCTCGAGTACTTGCCGGCCAAAACCATCAGGGACTGGACCGACTTGAAGGCCCTCTTCGTCGGCAACTTCCAGGGCACTTACAAGCGCCCTGAAAACTCCTGGGACCTGAAGGGCTGCAAACAGCAGCCAGGAGAAACCCTCCGAGACTACATCCGGTGGTTTTCCCGCCAGTGCAACGAGCTCCCCGACATCTCCGACGCCGATGTCGTGGGAGCATTCATCTACGGCACCTCCTGCAAGGCCTTGGTACACAAACTAGGCTGTCTCAAGCCCAGAACTACCAAGGAGCTCCTCGATATCGCCACCAACCACGCCTCGGCGAGAGGCCGGGGGCCATCTTCGAGGGAGGAAAGGCCCAGCCAGAACCCGGCGTCCGCATCGGGTCCCCTTCTGACCGCTCCGACAAACGGAAGCGGCACGGGAAGCAGATCCGCGAGACCCAAGTGGTCGCCACCGTTGACCGCCCTGCCAAGCAGCAGGTGCGACCGACCGTCACGCCCGACCACTTCGAGAAATTGATGGATGGCCCATGCCCAAACCACGGGTTCTCCGTCAAGCACAAGTACCGGGACTGCGAGGTCCTGAGGCGTTACCTCTCCAGCGTCCCCGCAACGCCGCGTGGCAAGGGGAAGAAGCCTGCTGCGGCCCCGCGGGCCGCAGAGAAAAAGGCAGACGACGAGTTCCCTGAACCCGACGGCTGCCTCATGATCTTTGGAGGACCGGCCTGCTATGCCGACAAGTGCCGGCTCAAGCTCGCTTATCGCGAGGTCCATACTGTCGCGCCATCGCGTCCCCCAATACCTCCGGTGGTCGGAGTTCCCGATCACCTTTGATCGGACCGACAACCCCGACCACGTTCCACAGCCGGGGAGATACCCCCTGGTGGTCAGCCCCGTCGTGGGGAAGAAGCGCCTTTCAAAGGTGCTCATGGACGGAGGCGCGCCTCAACATCCTCTACGCCGAGGCGCTCGACGCTATGGGATCGCGCTCAACCCTCCGACCAAAGAAGGCGCCTTCCATGGCGTCATTCACGGCCGCGAGCCCATCCACTCGGCGGTCGACCGCCCGTTACCTTTGGGGAACCGAAACTTCCGCACCGAAACCCTCGCTTTTGAGGTCGTGGATTTCCGGTTCTTACCATGCCATCTGGGGCGGCCATGTTACGCCAAGTTCATGGCGGTCCCTAGCTACGCCTACCTCAAGTGAAGATGCGGGGCCACGGGAGTCATCACCGTGGCATCGTCTTTTCCAGCTTGCCTACAATCGCGAGCGCAGTTTGCGAAAGCTTTCTCGGCGGTCATCGCGTCTGCCGAGCTCGACAACCTCGGAGGGAAGCCTCGAATCCGCCTCGAGTCCAGCAAGTCGGGCGGATCCTTCAAGTCCGCCGAGGACACGAAGGAGGTCGCGGTCGATCCTCGTGATCCGACCAAGACCGACGGATCGAGCCACGCCCCGCCAAATAGGAAGCGCTCGTCGACTTCCTCCGCACCAACAAAGACGTCTTCGCATGGAGGTCCTCCGACATGCCAGAATCCTAAGGAAGTCGCGAGCACTCCTTGAGCATCCGATCGGGCTCAAATCCGGCCGCCCGCCGCGCCGCTCGACGAGGAGAAGCGCAGGATCATAGGGAGGAGATCGCCAAACTTCCGGCCGGGGTTCAGTAAAGAGGTGCGCCACCCGAGTGGCTAGCCAACCTGCACTGTAAAAAGAAAATGGGCAATGGAGGATGTCGTTGACTATACGAGTCTCAACAAAGCATGTCCCAAAGATCCGTTCCCTTTGCCCGCATCGACCAAGTCATCGACTCCACCGCAGGTTCGAGTCCCTCTCTTCGGATGCCTACTCGGGCTACCACCGATTGCGCTAAGGAGTCCGACCAGCTCGCGACTTCCTTCATCACCCGTTCGGCTCATTCGCTATGTTACGATGCCGCTCGCCTAAAGAACGCGCGCTACATACCGGCGATGTATGCAAACGTGCTTCAATAACGGATCGGCCGTAACGCTTGAGGTGTACGTCGGCGATATTGTCGTAAAACCAAGAAGGCCGACGACCTTGTCCCCGACTGAAGAGACCTTTGCGAACCTTCGCGATTCCGCATAAAGCTCAATCGAGAAATGCGTTTGGGTCCCCAAAGGAAGCTCCTTGGCTTCATTGTCTCGGCGAGGCATCGAGGCCAACCAGAGAAGATATTAGCAATCGCAAGGATGGGCCCAATCAAGAACCTCAAGGGGTCCAGATCGACGGATGCCTAGCGCCTTTGAGCCGCTTTCGTGTCTCGCCTCGGCGGCGCGAATGCCACTCTGAGCTACTCAAGAGATCCGACCGCTTTAGTTGGACCCGAAGCTCAGAGGCCCTCACCCGCTGAAGGCCTTCTGTCCCGCCTCGATCCCGATCGCCCGGCACGGGGAGCATTGCCTCTCCTCTCGTCGCCGCCACTACCCAAGTCATCGTAGCGGCCCTCGTGGTGGAGCGAGCGGAAGAAGGCCGCGAACTTAAGGTACAACGGCGGTTTACTTCATTAGCGAGGTCCTTTCCGAGTCCAAGACTCGGTACCACAGTGCGTGAGCTTACCTACGCGGTGCTCATTGCGAAGAGAAAGCTCGTCCACTACTTCGATCAGCACAACATCACCGTGGTGACCACGTCCCCGTTAGGCGAGATCGTCCGCAACCGCGACGCCTCGGGAAGGATAGCCAAGTGGGCACTCGAGCTCGCAGCCACGACATCACATACGTCCCTCGGACGGCGATCAAGTCGCAGGCCCTAGCCGACTTCGTCGCTGAGTGGACCGAAACCCAGGCACCACGAGTGATCGAAGACCCCGTCTTGGACAATGTACTTGATGGGTCTTACAACAAGAATGGCGCGGCGCTGGAGTTGTCATCATCTCCCACTTGGGAACAAGCTCGATGACGCCATCAGCCGCTGACGCCACCAACAACGTTGCGAGCACGAGGCCCTCGTCAACGGTCTCCGGATCGCCGCCGACCTCGGTGCTCGCCGACTCTACGTCCACGGGGACTCCAAGCTTGTCGTCGACCAAGTCATGAAGGCCGCGGAGCCCCGAGACGCTGTATGGCCGCAGCATCGCCGAGAAGTGCGCGGCTCGGCGCGTTCAAGGGCTTCGAGCTTCCATAGCTACCGACGCTACAATAGCGACGCCGACTACCGCCAATCGGCCTCCAGCAGAGCCGGTCCCGCCGGATTTTCGTCTGCGACCTCCTGCGCCTTCCATCCACCGGCCCGGTGGCGAGCGGTCCCCGACCTACCTACGCGGTCGCCCGACCGCCCGTGCGATCGGGCGTGAGACTTGGCCGGTCGAGCCACGGCGTGCTAGCAACCGAGTCCGACCGAGAAAGCCATTCATAGACCGTTTGACTGACGGGTCGCTTCCTCCCGACCCGACCGAGGCCCGGCGCCGCCCGCGAGCAAAGTCTTTAAATCTGGTCGGTCCAGACCTTTACAAAGGAGCCCCTCGGTCCTCCAAAAGTGCATTCGGCCGCCAAGGAAAACAAGCTGGATGGATGACATACAGTGAATTTGCGGTCACCACACCGCGCCCGATCTCGGTGGGAAAGGCCTTTCGGCAAGGTTTCTATTGGCCGACCGCGTGTCCGACGCAGAGCACATCGCACGCACCGCGAAGGATGCCAATTCTTTGCCGCGCAACACATCCGCCACCAGCCTTGCGCACAATCCCCATCACGTGGCCTTTTGCGCTTTGGGGGCTCGATCCGGTCGGGCCTTTCAAGAAGGCGCCCGGGCTTTACTCATTTGCTCGTCGCGGTGGACAAGTTCACCAAGTGGATAGAGGCCAAGCCGGTCGTAAGCGTCACGTCGGCACAAGCGGCCATCTTCTTCCGCGACATAGTCTTTCGATTCGGAGTCCCAAACTCCATCATCACCGACAACGAACGCAGTTCACGGGAAGGAATTTCGATTCTGCGATGACTTCAACATCCGCGTCGATTGGGCAGCCGTGGCCCATCCGCGGACCAACGGCCAGGTCGAGCGCGCAAACGGCATGATCCTTCAAGGGCTCAAGCCGCGGATCTTCAGTCGACTCAAGCACTTCGCGGGGCGCTGGGCGACCGAGCTACCCTCCGTCCTCTGGAGTCTACGGACCACGCCGACCCGGGCGACCGGGTTCACACCGTTCTTTATGGTATACGGTCACGGCCGCCTTGCCGACGAACACAGAGTATGGTGCCCCAAGACCGCAAGCCGAGGAGGCTCGGGGCTCGCCGACAACAAGACTCACGACCAGATCGACGAGGCGCATGACGTGGCCGTCCTGCGATCGGCCAGATATCAACAAGCTCTGCGACGTTACCACAGCCGCCAGGTTCGAGGGCGGTCTTTCAGTGCTGGCGACCTGGTCCTGCGTCGGGTCCAGACCAGCAAGGATAAGCACAAGCTGTCGCCCCCTGGGAAGGCCCCTTCACCGTCGTGCAGATCCTCCGGCCTGGCACCTTTCGGCTCAAGGACACCGACGGCCGCATCCTTCCAAATGCATGGAATATAGAAAAGTTAAGGCGATTCTATCCCTAAACTCTTTTCCTCTTCCTAGCATGCTCTTTACTTTCTTCCTTCCGAGCACCTAGTCGCCATGCGACGACTCTGGGCTACCTTCGCGCCCGCTCAGTGCTCCTGGCCGGCGCTGCGGGTTGATGACCCAACCGACCACAAGGTCCTTCCCGAGTGGTAACCCTTTGACCCAAGTGCTACACCTCGCCCGGCTATGGTTTCTAACACTTCGCGGAAGAAGGAAGTACCCAAGTGGAGTGACCTTTGGGTCGGCAGGGAACACTCCTCCCCCGCACGAACTCAGCTATCCCACGCGCTTATGAGGGTACGTGACCCGACTGGTCATGAGGTCCATCCCGAGCGGTAACCCTCTCAACCCAAGTGTTACGGCCTCGCCCGGCTATGGTTGCTAAGTAGCACTTCGCGGAAGAAGGAAGTGCCCGAGTGGAAAGATCCTGGCCGGTCTAGAACACTCCTATCCTCACAAGTCGCCTAACCGCCGATAGCCAAGTCTCCAATCCACCTCGCTCCTCCCAAAACGACCCGACCTACGCATAAGTGACCCCTGCAGTCCTTAAGGCTATGGTCGGCCAAACGCTCATCCTAAATACGAAAAAGGATGAGGGACGATTCTGGGACTTGATAAATTCAAGATTGTTTAAATAGCGGTCTTTACAATCTAAGAAGGATAAAGCTAACTTTTTATTTTATTTTATTCTTCTTGGCGGGCGACCGGTGGCGAGACGGAGAGTTGGCTGCCTCTGGCTTCCTGGAGGGCGGCTCTCATGGCGAGATGCGGTGGCGATCTCCGGCGTCTTGGCTCGACCAGAGCTCGAACCGGTCGATCTCCTCGTCGATCCGGTTCCCAGCCACGCCGCCCCACCACAGCGAGGTCGATGCCGTCGTAGAGTGCGAGATGGTGTTGACCACGCGATGAAGCTCCAAGCGCAGCCACGGTGACCACCGCCTCTTCTACGGTCCGCACTCGGGCGGTAGGGGCAAGGGCACTCGGGCCGCCCGGCTCCAGGATGCGGTCGCGAACCTCCGACCGGCCTTGCGGAGGGCCTCCACTCGGCGCCATCTCGCCCGACCGTCCTCCGCAACCTTCAGCGCCGCCGGCCTCGCCCCGCCACGATCGCCACGCCACGAGCATCCGGTTGTTCTCTGCGCCCACGGCGACGCTCAGATTCTTCTGCGCCTCTGCAGATTGCGGAGATTTTGGATAAATTCGCCCTGTGGGTCGCACCCCCCAAACTTAATTGAAGAATTGAGACACTTACCGGCCGCAGAGTTGGTCAGATTGCCAGCTTCCGACTTCGCCACGATGAAGTCTCACCGCCGGCTCTTCGAGCGATCGCCGCTCGGCTTAACTCGGCGGCGTCCCCGAGCCTTGTTTCGCTCGGTCCGCAGACGTGTTACCTGCGTCTGCGCGGTCCCCTCCGCGGCAACGGCGGCATCCTTGGCCTCGGTGACCTCCGTCAGGGAGGACTCCAGTTCCGCCACTTTCGCCCTCAAGGCCTCGGCTCCTAGGCGCTCATCATGAAGGGCCTTGTGGCCTCTTCAAATCCTTGGCGGATCACCACCGCCCGACCGCCTAATGCCTGGGCCTCCCGGGCTAGGCGCAGCTCAAGGCGCACCTGATCACTCCTCCGCCGCAGCCGCCACGACCGCTTGAGCGCTGCAGAGCTCAACTCGACGCACGGCGAGCCCGCAAGTGTCGCAAAAATGTGGACACCCGTTAGTCGCGCGGAAGAACTATCAAAATGTGCAACGAGTCGAACTTTTCGGTGACCTACAGGCGACCGGCCGACTCCCGACCATCATATCCAAATACGGTGGAAGACTTCGAGCAAGAGCGACTTCACGGATCCGCCTATCCCGCCGGCGTCCCAAATACGCTTTGCCGAAGGGCGGCCCACTCGCTCTCCTCCGCCTGACCCATGATGCACGACCCGGGAATTACACCCGGCGGCGCGCCTTCACTCGCCCGTTCGGGCGGGACGTCGCCCGTCCAAAGCACCATGGGCAAGGGTGACGTGGTCAACCCTTCAGAAACCCCCTCGGCGACCTGCGCCTGAGGAGCATCGGTCGGCACCTCCCCCTGGGATGAGGGGTCGGGCACCTCCGTCGCCGGCTCCGCCACGACTGGCGCGATCACCGGCGGCGCCATTGTCTCATCCTCCGAAACGACGATCACGTCGTCCGGTGGGGTCTCAGCCGAGGCGGCGGAAGTTCTTCTTCGCACGACCTCGGGTGGGGCCCGCCTCTCGGCGATCACGCCGACGCCGACGCCGCGACCTTCACCGACCCAACCGGTCACTGAATCACCGGCGCCGTTATTTGCGAGCCGATGTGGCACGCCCCACGGTCACCCCAAATATAGGCGCCAGACGCTGCAAAGATTCAAGAGTCGCCGGGCGGCTTTGCCAAAAAGAAAATGCTCCAATAAAAGAATACACTTACAAGGCCGAGGGTGCGTGGCACGCGCGCCCTCTTTGCCGCCCCGCCAAAGGCAAGTCGGCGGCCGCTTCCGGCCACCTCCACCGAGACGCCGCGACGACCGCAAGCGCAAGATCACCCCGCCTGGGATCCGTGGCCACGGGCCAGAACGCGCCTCTCGCCGAGTCCACGCCGCCGCCGCCACGGCAGTCGTGAAAAACCCACCATAGGGGTGGCCGAGGCACTCCCGCCGCTGCTGGAGGTTGTCCCCACGGCGGTGGTCTCCGACACATCCTCGCCGCGCGCGCGCTTCGCCGCGCGTTCCTTACTTTTCTTCCTCCTCCTTTCCTCCTTCCGCTTCTTGCGGGAGGAGTCACCGCCGCCTCGCCGGGCGGCCAAGGCTTCCTTATCCCGGAGCGGCGCCGGAAGACATCCCCATGAGCCCCTAAGAGGATGCAGGAATGTCGGTCAAGTGCTAAGGACAAAGAAAGAGAAGCGAAAGGAATTTCACCGGCTACGGATTTGGCGGAAAAGCCGAGAATGGCTCGGTGGCCATCCGCGCCACCGTGCCGCTCGCCAGAACGGCCGCCGCCGGCCTCCACCTCGACGCGCCAGCTCGGTTCGCCATCTCGCCGGCCGGACGGCCCGCGCAGACGGAACAGGATGCGGCTCAGGCACAAGTGGTTGCACGCGCATCCCCATAAAGGCGCCGCACAACCACGCCCCTGTGAGCCCTCGCCTCCTTTGAGCCCCGATCGCTCCACGATCGGGGCGGCTTGTTCTTCTCCCTCTTCTCGGCGCCCCGCCCACCGCCTCCACCATGGGAAGCTCGCCGGTGAAACGAGGGGCGCCGCCGACGCTTGAACGTAGAGCCATTCGAACGCCACCCTTGTTGGACTAGGGCGGCTTTACCTCCTGTGTACTCGTGTTCGACCGGGCGGCCGAGGGCCAGCCACCTGTGGCGCCACAAGGCCCGACGGCATGTCCTTCCGAGCCTTGCTCGAAGAAGTGCCTCCACAATGCCCAGGCGGCTCGATCCCCAAGAAGGCTTTGCACAGCGTGATGAAGATAGCGATGTGGAGGACCTCATTGGGGTTGAGATGGTGCACCTCCACCTTGTAATGAGACAGCAGCCCTAGGACGAACGGGTGTAGCGGCAGGCCAAAGCCGCGCTCCAAGAACGAGGCGGCACCACGATCTCGCGCTCGCGGGCGGGTGGCAGCCCTGGCCGGCACCCTCCAAATGGAAGGTCTGCGGCATGAGGAAGCCCTTCTTCACTGCAAGCCGAGCGACGGCACTGTCTTGGCGCGAGCACTCCGCCACGATATCTTCACGGGAGACGATCGAAGGTGAGAAAGAAAGGTCAGGTTTTCTTTCCTTAGCTCTCGGTGCTTTTCTTGTTTCAGAGGCGAGACAGAGAAGGCAAGAAAGTGTGACCACTCAAAGCACCCAACGGGCGATTTATAGAGGACGAGCGAACGCCGCCAAGCAGCGCCCGTCAAGCGTAAGCGTCGCGACCACCCTCGCCGTCTCGCCACCGGTAACTCCGGGGCCAATACCACTCGCTTTTAATCCTCGCCTTGTCGGCGACAAGGGCCATAAAGACGCCGCCCCGAACAACGTGTCCCAGAACCTCTCGGTCTCGCTTTTAGGCCGAACAGTTGCTCGGCGCGGCGCGAAGCCCATCGGGCCGCGCCCCAATACAAAAGCTTTGTGGCTTGCGCCAGGGGCCAAATGAGGAGTCAGGTTCAAAAGGCCTACCCCACCAGATGGGTATAAGGCCGCCCAAAGAAAACTTGAGCAAGGGGCGGTATGAGGTGAGCCCCACGGGGGCCCTGCTAGGCCTACCGACGACCTAATCACCTCTACTCGCGTCCGAGACCATACTTCACACTCTCCCGGAGCTCATCAATGAGCGACACCACCGTGCTCTGGGTCGGCGGACGACCTAGAGTCCATACGGATTGAGTAGAGAAGGTTTTTATGGGTCGCCACACGCAGGCTGTGGCACCCTACTGGGGACCGTCCGCTCGGAAGGGTCCCCAAGGACCTCCCAGACCCACTCGGACTACCCGCTATTAGCTCCACGAGCACGGCGCTCAAACCAACGCAGTAAACGCGCGCCGCCATCCTCCGTGTCCCACACCGCGGATGGGGTATACATGTGGGATAGACGGCGCCATTCCTCTCGCAGCTACCCTCGCCCGACGAGGACTCGAGAAGGATGCCCCACGCCCGCCACGACGGAACGAGCACTCACGCCCAGCCTACGACGGTAAACGAGCACTCACGCCCGGCTACGACGGTGGCGAGCACTCACGCCTAGCTACGACGATAAACGAGCACTCGGACACGAACCTCACAGAGGCATCCGGTCGTCCCGCCACCAAGGCACTCGGACACCCGAACCTCACAGAGGCATCCGGCCGTCCCGCCACCAAGGCAATCGGACACCAACCTCTCGAGGCATCCGGTCGCCCCGCCACCAAGGCACTTGACACCCGAACCTCACAGAGGCATCCGGTCGTCCTCGCCGACCAAGGCACCGCTTTAGCTACGACGTTAAACGAGCACTCGACACCAACCTCACGAGGCATCCGGCCGCCCCGCCACCAAGGCGATCGGACACGAACCTCACAGAGGCATCCGGCCGTCCCGCCACCAAGGCACCGTCTAGCTACGACGTTAAACGAGCACTCGGACACCAACCTCACAGAGGCATCCGGTCCGCCCCGCCACCAAGGCACTCGACACCCGAACCTCACAGAGGCATCCGGCCGTCCCCGCCGACCAAGGCGCTCGGACACCAACCTCTCAGAGGCATCCGGCCGCCCCGCCGACCAAGGCACTTGGACACCCGAACCTCATAGAGGCATCCGGCCGTCCCCGCCGCCAAGGCACTTGGACACCAACCTCACAGAGGCATCCGGCCGCCCCGCCGACCAAGGCACCGTCTAGCTACGACGATAACGAGCACTCGGACACCCGAACCTCACAGAGGCATCCGGCCGTCCCCGCCGGCCAAGGCACTCGGACACCGTAACCTCACAGAGGCATCCGGCCGCCCCGCCGACCAAGGCACTCGACACCCGAACCTCACAGAGGCATCCGGCCGCCCCGCCACCAAGGCGATCGGACATGAGAACCTCACAGAGGCATCCGGTCGTCCCTCGCCGACCAAGGCACCGCTTCTAGCTACGACGTATGAGCACTCGGACGCCCGAACCTCACAGAGGCATCCGGCCGTCCTGCCGACCAAGGCACTCGGACACCAGAACCTCACAGAGGCATCCGGTCGTCCTGCCAACCAAGGCACTTGGACACCCGAACCTCACAGAGGCATCCGGTCGTCCTGCCGACCAAGGCACTCGGACACCAGAACCTCACAGAGGCATCCGGTCGTCCTGCCGACCAAGGCGCCGTCCACAACGATTAAAATTAAAGCAAACTCATCGCAAAGACATTTTCATAAAGAAAAAGAAAATTTCATTATAGGCCAACAGGCTCAAACTTTACACGACTTTACACACAGTACCCGACAGATACAAGAGTGGCCACGCTACACCACGGCAGGACTCTACCCACGCCTAGAACCTATCAAACGTCCGTGAGGCATCGGTGGCACCGACGGCATGCTGGTAGGCCCTTGCCTGGTCGACGGATACCCGCGCGTCCGCTGGTAACACGCCGATGCCTCCACGCCGCTCAGCGACATCGACGCGCCGCACTAATTCACGGTCGGCGCCTTTGCGCCATCGCCTCGTAAGGGCCCCCTTACCACCTCGAGCCTCGAACGGCCTCGAGCAATACACAACGGCGGCCACGGGCTGCAGCTTCTTCCTCCTAAGCTCGCCATCGCTGGTCGAACTCAGCCCAAAGCTCGGCCAGAGGATCTTCTTCTTCCACCGCAACACCATCGCCGAAGCTAAAGACTAGAGGGTGTCTCGAAGCCATTTGAAAGAACAAAAGAAAGAGCTCTCATCCCCTTCAAGCAAGCTACAGCGCACATATATATATATATATATATATATCCGGACGAAGGGAGGCTAAGCGTCTCCAGAGTAAATACGGGTGCCGGAAAACGAAGCATCCTTCACCGTAACCCGGCGATCAAGAAGACGAGCAGGTAGTGCGCCAAACTATACTCGGCATGCGCAACGAGGCGAGTAAAAGCCCCCGGCGGTTCAAATGCCCCCGGCCAAACTCGAGGACAGCCATCGGATCCAATGAAGCACACCTGACAGAAATCGCTTAACCGGATCGGCTGGACCGACCGACTGTGCCCGCCACCACTTTCGTCCAAGTTCAACCCCAACCGAATCGCAAAATCGCCGGGAGTTCGGGGCTACTGACGAATACTAATAAAAGGATACCCCAACAGCCCAAGCGACGAGCCGCCGGCCTCAAGCATATCTCCCACCAACAGCGCGCCGCCCGCCACGACCGATCGCTGCGAGATCGCGCAAGACATCCGCTCCCGACCGGCCAGGGCGAATCCGACCAGACAGCGCTCCCGACCCCCTCTTGGCGGGCCGGGATCTCCCGATTCCAACCGAACCAAGGTGACGGACGCCGAGTGCCGCGTGTCAGGTCCTCATCGGCCTACCGCCACGCACTTCGAATGAGGTCAATCAGAGCGACTATACAAAGGCGGTGGCTCCTTCCCAAGAAGATCCGTGATCGCAGAAGACAAAGCTTCCAATTCATCAACCGATCCACGTGACAAGATGAGCGCACGCTCCCTCCCGAGGCAGCACCAATGTCACGCACCTCGACGTCAGCATTCGCAAGGGTCACAGAGGGCAAGTACGCCATTTCCCGGGGAATACCTAACCTCCCTGACCACCAAGGCTACCAACCCAGCATGGGCAAGACGGGTGGCGACCACCCACGTGACGAAGGACCGGAGCTCCTAGCGTAGGTCACCTCGCTCTTCCTCCCAACTCTCGATGTAACTTGCCCCTTCCTTCTGTATAAAAGGAGGCAGGGCTAAACGATTCAGAGAGCGAAGGCGAGAGGGAGAGGGAGACATCAGAACACGAGGAGACTAAGTCATTTAGGGGACTCAAATCAGAAAACATAGTGCAAAAGCAATACAATACGCCATCTGAACTGGAGTAGGGACTTTCAGCCCGAACCAGTATACATCTTGGACTCACGAGTCTAACCATTCAGGGAGTGGAACGCGCGACCCCCTAGACTTACAAATTTACTTGCCGGCGCTCGAAAACGCCGACACTAAGATTCTGAGTTCTTGTACTACAAATGACCACAAGAGGATAATCTAACTTTTATTCTACAGCCAACCATTCAAAATATGCCTCAAACAGTCCTAGAATTGAAATGAACAGAGGCTACAAGTATTAAACATTCAGTCTAGACAGTGTTTACTAAAACAAGCATATCTTTTGATTGGTTTAACCAAAATGAGTGTTATTGTGCTCTAATTGACCATAAAAGGATAAACGATCATTACCCCCTAGCCAGTCATTCAGAAACTGAGCCTAAAGTCCTCAACTTGCACTTTTAGTTTCAGTTCAGATTCTGAATTTTTTCAGCAGATTGCGGTTTTAGGGTAGTAACTTCAAAATAGCATAACTTTTGATTCCTAAACCCAAATCAAGCAAAAGAGGGCATTTTATTGATCTATAGGAAATTTCCTAACTTTCTTTAGGCAACCAAAATTCTAATTCGCCTTGCAAATAGCCCTAAACAACAGTTCAAAATCTCAGCTACCAACACGAACTAAATCAGAGAAGCCTGCACCAAAAAGGTCATAATTTTCAATTGGCTAAGTGGAATTTTGTGTTCTTATACTCTACGGAAACCTAAGCACACGAGCTACAACTTTCTCTACAGCCAACTACTTAGGAAATGATTCTTTCTTGCCCAAAACCTAGTCGCAAAACTGGTCTGTGCACAGCTCAAAATCTGAACAGAGTTCCCTCCAACCCTAAAGCCAATTTTTTCCCCAAAATCCCCAAATCCAAGAACCCTAGAACCATCCCCACCTGCTAGGGCCCCATTAGCACAGCAAGAACCAAGAAAAAGTTGAATCCACTTACCCCAAAGGGAGAAGAAAGAGGGGAAAGGCTGCTGCTTGCTTGCTGAAATGGAGGAGCTGTAGCTTGGTGCTAGCCAGGAGGGAGGGAGGAAGGGAGGAGGCGCCACCTCAGGGGAGAATCCAGGGAAGGGAGCAAATGCCAGGGAGGAGGGGAGCTAGGGGAGAAGGCTCCTTCGGCCAAAGGAGGAGGAAGTCCAGGGGAAAAAAGCTTGCGGCCAGGAAAAAGAAGGGCAGCCAACAGGGAAAAAAGAAAAAAAAAGAGAGGAAAGGTTAGGTGGGGGAAAGAAAAAGAGGAAAAATCAGGGGATTCGCACACACCTGCATTTTTTCCAATCTTTCAGATCACCGGTGGGTCCACCAACAACCCAAATCAACAATTTTTCGATCTGAAATATTACAATGGACCTAGCTAATTAATTTGCAATGTCTTAGCTTGTACTAGTAGTGGTGGTGTGAGCCCCGACTTTATGGGTAAACTCATTGGCACAAGAGGGGAGCCCTGAATGTGGTAACCAGTCCCATCAGTGTTGAAATCTTAACGAGTAGTACTGGGTTAAGATAGAGCTCTATAAAAGCTTTATCATGATCTCTCTGCCGACACACCAAAGGAAGTGTGTCAATAGCTTGGAAATAAGAGATGATCATGTCCTGTGGGTAAAGCGCATAACATTTACAGAGTGTAAAATCTATTTGAATAGCCGTGCTCGCGGTATTGAGCAATGCTCAGGAATTACGATCAAGGGTTAGATTTTGTAAATGAAACTTGGATGGGAAGGTTGGATGAAATTGGAAATATGATTTAGGGTTGGATGCTAGGTTTACTTGAGAAATACTTGAAAGCTATTACTTACTATTATTTGTTTTGTTGTCATTTCAATCTATTTAACATACTCATTTATTAATGTTGCTTACTGCAAAATAGCCATGTTAGCCATTCCATTGGAATAAGCCTTGCATATAGTTATGTTAGAATTGCATTCTGTGCACAACTTGTTGAGTGCTTTAAGTACTCACCCTTGCCAACAATCAAATCATCAGTTGAGGAGAAGTCTACACCTTTGAAGGAGATGGAGTTCTACGAGGAGGCGATTATCTAGGAGTTCAACCTTGTCAGATGCCTATGGCATGTTGATGGGATTCACCGATGTCTTCGCTCCGCTGTTGTTTATTTACTTTGATTCAGAGCCATCGAGGCTTAATAAGTGTAAGTTTGATCTTAAGGTCGTTCAACTATATCTTATTTAATAGATGAAGTCTTTATTTATGTTTCTGCTGTGTATGATTGTGATATTCATCTATGTTGAGACTGTGTGCACTAGAGTGATCCTGGACTAGTGCGAAATACATAGAGGGTTCGGATTTGCATATTCGGGTCCCAACACAAGGTTCCACCAATCTAAACTAATCACCACTATCAAAAAGAGATTAGCTAAAATGATCTAACCCAAGGAGGAAATATCACAATCTAAAACATTGCACTGAAGATGAATGAGAAAGAATAGAATAGATACAAAGAAAGCATAAGATTCAACTAGATAACAAAAATTAGATAGATCATACATGAAGTAGACGAAGGCTCCTCAGACCTCACATAATTAGTTGGCCTTCTAGTGGTAATTGGATGATCTAATTCTAACTAGAGGCGCTAATTTTGCCGTAAACTAAAACTAGCCTAATCTACTACAAAACAAGGCTCCGACCTTGCCAGAGCCGTCGGTGGAGAACTTGGCGATTGGATGCTTTGGAGGGCACCCCTGGGTCTTATTTATAGTGCAAGGGGTAGGGGTCGTGGCCTAGATGTGGTAGAGTTGAAACAACTGGTTTGGCCAGTTTTGATTCAGATACTCCTTCGAATTCAAGTCTGTTTCCACTTTCCTTCTGCGCATCAAACCTTTCAAAGGTCATAACTTTGTCTCCCAAACGTGGAATTGAGTGATTGTTTTTTCATGTTTCGTGCAAGAAAAGATCTCCAACTTTCTACTTGTGAGGTTTCTGTAAAAATGTCTTGTTCTAAGTCAAAAATGTGTTGGAAATTGACTCTGTTTCAAACTCGAACTATTTATGAAACATGTCTTGCAGGGCCCATATCTCCCATGTCTGAACCCCAAACTATGTTTGTGAGGACTCTAAACTAGACTACTTGAACAGAGCTATAACTTTGTAGTTACACATTGAAATTTGTTAAATAGATTATGACTCATCTCTTAGCATGGCAAATATAGAATCTCCCAATTTTCCTTATCTCTTTGGCTTTTCTTTCTTTCAAACTGATGTAGATGAACAAGACTTAGGGTCATCTATCGAACTTATGAAAAATAATAGAGAAGACAACAAAACACTTAAGAGACTTTATTGCTATGGATAATGAGGTTACAATGAATGTGAAAAAAGAATGTTGCTCCTAATTTATATTAACTAAGAGGTGGCAATTAATGATGTAACATGCATCTTTTGACTTCACACATTTGTCTTCTTGTTGCCTTGATCTGTTGTGTCCTTTATCAACCATCACACCTTGTCGTAACAGCCACTAATTGCTCTCACATGTTCAATTAATTTCCTCGTAATATACCTTCATGGCTCCAACCTGTACATACATGTTGACATTGGTCGGGAAAGTTGGTTGTTACACTTTACTAGTTGGTAACGAACATATCTATTTGACGATCAGTTATAAATAGACCAAATCTCTTTTTTTTCTCTCTGGTTGAAAGCGTAACTAGGTTTAATGGGACCGATTAAGGTTCTTGGTGGGTATCGGATAAATAGGCCTAAATAAGGTTTTATCTCAACTAAAAATGTTTACCTAGTTAAGAATCCTCGTCAAATTTTTCTTCGGGAATTACATGGTGGAAGCTACGGCTTTTTGTGAGAGATATACTCCGATGGAATATTGAAAAGGCATATTGAGCTTTTTGTTTTGGCCAAACACTAAAAGAAGTGTGTGAAAATCTGGTCGGCACTAAAGACAGTAGCATATGTAGGTACAGTAGTGCAACCTTTGTAGAGTTCTTCTACAAAGTAAAATGTGACAGTCACTCAGTGGTTTTAGGTAGAAATTGTGTTGTGACAGGAAATGTAACTTCTAGAGTTTTTCTAGTGGTGTCATCTGAACATTAGAAATTTTATAACTAAAGCTTGACAGCTTTGGCAACAAATGCTTTAGAAAACTATGTATAGCACATTTTCTAGGACATGTATCCTTCACTAGTATAGGTTTTGTATAATTAGATAGTGTCGTCGATACGAGATTGGACGGTAAACTTGTAGGAACCCCTGGTTGGATGCGTTAACTACTGAGAATGCAAGGGGAGAGACTCAGGGCATGTTTGGTACGGCTCCAGCTCTTTTTAGCTCTACAGATCCGTGAAGCTGGATCTGTGGGTATATTAAGAGTGTTTAGGTAGGTCATTTTATTTAATTTTAGAATAAAAATATAAACTTAATTCTATTTACTTTAGCCTACAAGATTCAGATCTGAGGTGGAGCCAGAATCTGGAGCTCTACCAAACAGGGCCTCAATAAGAATCACACACAAGAGACCTTACGAATGAATTGCAAGTGTGGTGAGTGTTACAAGTGGCCTCCTCCTCTCTATTTACACGAGATCCTATTTATAGAGGGTTGAGGAAAGCGCCCGAAGTTACATTTTTGCCCTCGTATCTTAGCTTGTGCCAAGCGGTACTTTCGTCCATTGTGTTAACAAGTCCTTCCATGTTACGTCCGAGATTTATAACATCATCGACCTTCCTTCTACGCAGGTGTCAATGGAACCTCAGCTTGTTCGGGATTAGTCCTCGGACCTCTCCTTGGGTGGATCCCTTGATCTGACACACTTTGTCGAAATTGTCGTGGCACACTTCGGCGGGTCTTGCCTTGGCGAAGTTATTGTCGGCTCGAGGTAGTGCAGGCACCCTCCCCAACAGATAGTTATAGCATGTAGTTGTTGGTTTGCTATCGTTGAACTTTTGAGTACCTTTGGTACTCATCCCTAGTATATATTTACCTTGTTTGACTAACACAGTAGACTTAGAAGAGTGCTTCCCTCAAGTTAAAGATGAAGGAGATTATAACTTCAATCAAGGGAATGAAGGCACTCGAAGCTTAACAACTAAAAACTTGAAGGTAGTAGGACATGACTTACTTTCACAGAAGAATGACCACAACTGTATCTTTGTAGATACCACGACTAAAGAGAGTTGGACGGTAGAATTGGGTCAGTGTTTCTAGTGTACTTAAATTCCATCGTTCAGTAGTTTAGTTTATCAGTTCCACCGCTTATGCTTCGGTCATGCTATCTGATGTGTGTACATTTTTGATAAAGTAATGCTTTATTAAGAATGAACCATGGATCCACATTCTACCTAAGGAAGTGTGTTTGCACCAGAATTTGGCAAGTCTAGTTAAAATCGGCAAGAAAGTCAAACATGAGGAAAGTAACAGATGATTTGGAAAGATTTGAAGATATTTGGCAACGGTAAAATTTCTGAGGATAAACTATCCGAAACAAAGCCGATACGGATCAGATTTTGAAACGTGTTGTAATAGGACACGATCGGCCGACGGGTATAAAAGAAGGGCCAAAGCAAGCTGCAAAAAAAACACAATCAAACACACCAATCTACATTACTTTTTCCTATCGACTAGGAGTAGTTCTTGTAATTTAGTCTCTGTAATTCGATTTCGATCAATAAAGTTGCGCATCGCTGATTGTTGATCTTCTTCAAATTACGCCCCAGGTTCGATTTATTCTGATTTTGTTGCGCATCGTCTTCTTCAGAATCGATCTACCTTTATCCTATGATTAGCCTTAATCGGCTAATTAGACTTACCCTGTTGCCTTGATTTAATCGGCTTCAAGCTGATTGAGTCTAAGCCGATTGATCCTGACGATCGGCTTTGAGTAAATTTTATATTTTTACCTTGTCAATTCCAGGTCAAATCGACTGGCACGCTCTGAACTAGGTGTTCGTCTAGTGTGCTGTTGTCAGAAACCCTACTTCAAGTTTTTGACGCCAACACACTCTTGACACGCCCGGTGGGACCAATGTCTTCATCAGGGAAGTCGATTCCGCCATCCGATCTCAACGCAGAAGCTATAATTGTCCCAACAATGGACGATTTGACTCCAGAACAACGTCGAGAAATCGAAGATCGGAAAACTGCGCTAGAAGAGATGATGCTAAGCTGCTATCAGAAGACTAGACGGGGCGTCACTGAAAAATCCGCCCTGCCGACGGTCAATGCCCTAGGGGATGCGGGTGTCACAGAACTGGTAAGCCGATATCTACCTGCTCAAGCCGAATTATCGGCTATGATTAATCAATCTGTACACCACGCTCTGATAAACCAATCATCGGCTCTTGTCACCACGCTTAAGCCGATGATAGCAAATAGTGTTAAAACTATCGCCCAGGAATTGGCCTCGTCCGGTAGTCTGCTTGACCCATTACAAGCACTGCCAAATTACCCTGTTTTTTCAGTAGCGCAAAGCACGCAGGGCACACTAACCGATCCTAAACCATCGGCTATAACTTCACCCCCTACCATGATGCCTACTCAACCCACCATCATATTGCGTAGAGACCCTCGGCCAAGTGGGGTGAACCATTACCAGGCTTACACCGACGCTGCCAAATTAGATGCATCAACAAACTTGCCACCGTCGGCCCCGTTCTATGCTTTTCCGCAATCGATTTCACAGCCGATTGGGTCTGAGAGATACCCACATGATTCTACCCTGCCTAGAAATCTAGGTCCGCATAAGGTAGTAACTTATTCAGAACCTTTTGTCCCAGTACCAGAACCCCAAGTCAGACATAATAGGTATGATCAGTACACTCGTCTGCCATCGGCTCAACCTAATTGGCAGCCCTAGTTCGCACTCGGGGGGCAGAATGCCAACTATAACCAACATTATCAAAGGCCTACTATTCCAATGGCCGATAATAAGAACTGGGCCAATCAAATCTCTGCCGTCTTGAGGGATCAATTCGGCATACAGCCAAAACGAAAGGTTATCGGCTATAGAAAGCCGTATCCTGATTACATAGATCGCATGCCTTACCCTCACAATTTCAAAGTCCTAGATTTTGCAAAATTCTTTGGTGACGACTCGATTACTACCCTGGAACATATCGGACGCTTTATCGCGCAATGCGATGAAGCAGCTCAGTCCGATGGACTGAAAATAAGACGGTTCCCGTTGTCATTGTCCGGGGTAGCTTTTACTTGGTTCACTTGTTTACCTCCAAATTCGGTCCACTTATGGAACTATTTGGAATTCCGATTTCACAAATACTTTTTCTCAGGTAGTTTAGAGCTCAGGATCTTCGACCTAAGCTCTGTTCGCCAGAAGTTTGGAGAATCAATGACTGATTATATTAAAAGATTTAGAGAAATCAGAAACCGATGTTTTAGTGTCACATTACCCGATAACCAACTCGCTGATTTGGCTTTTCAAGGGTTGTCCGAGCGATTCTTCAGAAGACGATGAAGCAGAGATAAACATAGCTGAATGGATAAAAGGGTCCAAGAAATCCATAGTCTGTTCTTGGCTCAAGCCGACTAGAAATAAGTCGGAAGTGAAGTACGCCTTCGATGTCTCCAAGTGTGATCGTATTTTTGATTTGTTGTTGCAAGAAAAGATCATACGGTTGCCCGAAGGACACGTCATACCATCGACTGACGAGATCAAGAAGCGCAGGTATTGCAAATGGCACCATTCTTTTTCTCACAATACTAATGATTGCAATATTTTCCGTCAATAGATCCAATCGGCTATCGAGGATGACCGGTTAAAATTCGCTGATGAGCCGACTATGCAAGTCGATGCTGATCCATTCCCTATTAACATGGTTCAATGTTCGGGCAAAGGGAAAAAGCCGATGCATGAAGAGTCAATAAGGGATTGGCAGGTTGATATCCAGTCAACTTCAAATGGCGGCCAGACACTGAAAATTACAATAAGCTCATTACAAATAGAAGCCGATCATCAAGGGAAGAATTCAAGAACCATCAAACCCAAAGGAAATCCTCAGGTGGGTAGGTAGTATAAAGCCGAAAAATCACCATCAAGACAGCCGACTAAAAAGCCGGGACCGATGTTTTCTCAGTTAATGGAGAAATATGAAAGAATGAACAATAGACCACGATATCCTGCTTGTCGGTCGGATAATTTGTATCACACTGAAAACGTGGAGAGAGCACATAGAAGGTGTTCTTTTTGGCAGTTTTGTTAGGAAAGGGGAGTAGCATTACCATCTCCGTACACATGCCCGATGGAGCATTATCCCCAAGACGATTGGCCCAAACAATCGGCTAGAGATAGGCTGTCTGGGCCGATTCGAGACCACGACAAAAGTCACAGAAGGCCTGTTCGCAAAAGAATAGCTGAACCAAATCAGGCATCAGACCAGGTTGTGACACAAAGGCCTAATTTAGATCGGGAAAATTTGGCTGGCCAGATACGAAAGCCACTAGAGCCCAAACCTAGGTAGTGCCCATCTGGCCTTAGCCGATCACAGCGTAGACGGCTTCAGAGACTAAGGACTCAAGATATCAGAGAAGCCGATGCAGAAAAACAGAGGGATGAGACTTTTAATAAGCTTCGTCCAATCAAAGTTATCAAGGAGTGGAGGAAAAAGAACAGGTCGATGAAGATTTTGAGTCGGCAGATGACCTGGATTCTCTCATGATTAGGGACGATACACCTCCGATGGATATCAATATGGTGTTCACATTGCCAGCCGAATTCAAAATCAAAACCGAATCGGCTAAAGAGACTTTTGCTCGGTCATGTTCAACCGTCCAAACTGCAATCTTCGAGAAACCAAGAGATGACCATCGGCATCTAAAACCACTGTATCTAAAAGGGTATATAAATGGCAAGACGATATCAAGGATGCTGGTAGACGGTGGAGCTACAGTAAATCTGATGCCATACACGACTTACAAGAAATTGGGTAAGTCCGATGAAGACTTGATTAAAACTAATATGGTTTTAAACGACTTCACAGGCGATCCCACAGAAGCCAAGGGCGTTATGGTTACAGAATTGACTGTCGGCAGTAAAACTTTGCCGACTGCATTCTTTGTCATTGACGCCAAGGGAAATTACAGTGTTCTGCTTGGTAGAGATTGGATTCACACCAACTGCTGCATCCCATCGACTATGCATCAAGAGCTTGTTCAATGGAATGGAGAGGAAGTTGAAGTTGTCACAGCCGATACATCGGCTCATATCACCATGGCCAGTTCTGATGCGAATTGACAACACGAAGAAGCTGGATGTATATCGGGAAAAACCCTGAATGACTGTGACTTTATTTGCGTAAGTAAATCAGGACTTATACCGATCAGTGTCAAGTTAGGCACGTTTGATCAGGCAAATGAAGTATTGCGCCAATGGGGACAAGAAAAACAATGAAGGCATTACAAGATAAAATGCAAAGCTATCGGCAAATAACAGATAGCTATGAGGCTATAGAAGATTTTCAAGAGATTGAAAAGTTGGGTCAAGGCTTCACATCCACTGATCTGCTTGAAGAAGTCGATATAGGTAGTGGTGAAGGAAAATACCAACTTTTATTAGCGCAAAATTAGATGTAAAATACAAAGAAAGATTGATCAAAATCCTTAGAAATTATAAAGATTATTTTGCTTGAGAGTATCACGAGATGCCTGGTTTAAGCCGACATTTGGTAGAACATCGGCTACCTATTAAACCAGGATATCGGTCGTTTAAACAGTACCCTAGACGTTTTAATCCGGTCCTGTATAATGTTATAAAAGAGGAAATAGAACGATTGTTGGAGGCAAAATTTATTAGGTCTTGCCGATATGCGGAATGGGTTTCCAACATTGTTCTAGTCATGAAGAAAAATGGAAAACTTCGAGTGTGTGTCGACTTTAGAGATTTGAATAAGGCTACGCCAAAAGACGAATACCCAATGCCCATAGCCGATATACTTATCGATGCTGCATCAGGGAATAAAATCATAAGTTTTCTGGACGGAAATGCCGGATACAATCAGATATTCATGGCAGAAGCCGATATACCAAAAACAGCTTTCAGATGTCCTAGTGCCATAGGTTTATTTGAGTGGACGTTTATGACTTTCGGCTTGAAGAACGCTGGGGCAACATACCAGCGAGCCATGAATATGATTTTTCATGACTTAATCAGTCATATTGTCGAAATATATATCGACGATGTTGTAGTAAAATCTGCAGATGACTTGCAACATTTGTCCGATTTAGAAAAAGTTTTCCAGAATATAAGATCGCACGGCTTGAAGATGAATCCTTTAAAATGTGCATTTGGCGTGTCGGCTGGGTAGTTTTTGGGCTTTATGGTACATGAAAGAGGTATTGAAGTCAATCAAGCAAGGGTGAAAGCCATAGTTGAAACAATGCCGCCAACATGCAAAAATGAATTACAAAAGCTGATCGGCAAGATTAACTATCTCCGAAGATTTATCTCAAACCTTTCCGGTCAGATTCGTGCTTTTACCCCACTGTTAAAATTAAAGGATAATCAAGAATTCGTATGGGTAATCGATCAGCAAAAGGCTTTTGACGACGTCAAAGAATATCTGGCTAATCCTCTGGTTTTGGCCGCACAACGAAATGGGATTCCTTTCAGGTTATATATATCGGCTGAGGAGGAAACTATCGGAGCTGTTTTAGCACAAGAAGTCGATGGTAAGGAAAGAGTTATCTTTTATTTAAGCCGACGCCTACTCGATGCTGAAGTCAGGTATCCTTTCATTGAGAAATTGTGCTTGTCTTTATATTTCTCATGTACAAAGCTAAGACATTATATTTTAGCATCGGCTTGTAAGGTGGACTATAAAGCCGATGTTATAAAATATATGTTATCAGCTCCAATTTTACGAGGTCAACTTGGCAAATGGGCTTATGCCTTAATAGAGTTTGACCTGATTTACGAATCGGCTAAAGCAGTTAAGGGACAAGTTCTGGCCGATTTTTTAACAGAACATGATACTGCTGCCAATTTGGTATCTGTAGCTCCTTGGCAATTGTTTTTTGATAGATCGGTGTGCAGAGAAGGTGATGGAATCGGTATTGTACTTATATCACCCAAAGGGTATAATTTTGAGTTTGCATTTCGGTTAAATAGTCGATGCTCAAACAATCAGGCAAAGTATGAAGCATTGCTCAAGGGTTTGCAATTGTTAGAAAACATCGGAGTAAGTGCTGTTGAGGCATACGGGGATTCCATATTGATTGTACAGCAAATAAAAGGAGAATACCAATATCGAGATGAAATACTGCTGAAATATTTAGAACAGTGCTTCGAGATTATCGGCTCATTTACATCATTTTCTATCGGTCATATCCCTCCAGAATTGAATGATAGAGCTAATGAGTTAGCTCAACAGGCATCAGGGTACAAAGATTTTGGCTGATATCAGGTAACCGAGTTTGTAGATAAAGCCGTCATGTGCATAGACATTGTGGATTGGAGGACTCAAATAAAGAATTACCTGATCGACCCATCTAAGCCGACAGAACGCAAGATTAAGCGACAAGCTTTGAAATATGTAGTTATGGACGACACGTTGTACTATCGGACGATGGAAGGTTTGCTGTTGAGATTTCTTGGAACCGAGGAAGCACAGGTAGCGATGGGTGAAGTACATGAATGTATTTGAGGATCTCACCAATCGGCTCAAAAGATGAAATGGATGCTTAAACGAACTGGTTATTTTTGGCCAACAATGATAGAGGATTGTTTCAAATATTATAAAGGATGTCAGACTTGTCAGAAGTTTGGTAATATACAACTGGCACTGGCATCGGCTTTACACCCAATTATCAAGCCATGGCCGTTCAGAGGTTGGGGGATAGATGTAATCGGCCAAATATTTCCTCCTTCGAGTAAAGGCCACAAGTTTATTTTGGCCGCGATCGATTATTTCTCTAAGTGGGTTGAAGCTATACCGCTTAAGAAAGTGACCAGTATTGAAGCAATCGATTTTGTTAATGAACATATTGTCCATCGGTTTGGAATACCGCAAACAATCACGACCGATCAAGATACGGTGTTCATGTCTAATGAATTTCAGAGTTATGTGACAAGTCTGGGGATTAAACTATTGAACTCATCCCCATATTACACTCAGGCTAACGGACAAGCCGAGTCGTTTAACAAAACGTTAATTAAGTTGATCAAAAGGAAAATCGATGAAAGACCAAGGAATTGGCACTCAAACCTATCGGAGTCACTTTGGGCGTATCGGCTAGCTTATCACGGGGCAACGAAGCTTTCACCTTACCAGTTGGTATATGGTCAAGAAGCCATTTTACCCGTGGAGATCAACATTCAGTCTATACGAGTGGCCAGGCAAAATGGTTTGTCAATTCAGGAATATAATAATTTGATGGTCGATAACTTGGATGACTTGGTAGAGTTACGTTTGTCTACGCTTGATCGGCTTAAAAGGAATAAAATCAGAGTTGCAAAAGCATATAATAAAAAGGTCATGCCTAAATCTTTTGATCAAGTCGATTTAGTGTGGAAAACGATTCTGCCTGTTGGTTCGAAAGATAGCCGATTCGAAAAATGGTCACCTACGTGGGAAGGGCCATACAAAGTTAATCGGCTAGTCGGTGGAAATTCGTATATACTGGAAACATCGGAGGGGTACATTTTGCCTAAAGCTATTAACGGGAAATACTTGAAGAAATACTATCCTAGCGTTTGGATTAGAGCCTAGCCGACTGAGAATTGCATTAAAAGCCAAGTTAACACGGTGATGTTAATTGGCTAAAAAAGATTGCAGATTCATAAAAGAATAAAATTATAGAAAGGTAAACTTAAATCGGTTAAACAGCCGATTATAAAGAGTTACAAAGTATTCAGATAAGTATTTCCAAAAAAACAGCCGACAAAGTTTTACATCTCATTAATATTGGATGCCTGAGCTTGGAAGAGTTGCGCCCAAAGCCGACAAAGCACCTGCGGCCTTTGCGATCACACATTGAACTTCGTCAATGATGCGATCGTCTTCTTTTGCGCTTCCTGGCACTGGCACCACCTTGTCCATCTGTTTTTTGACGCCGACCATGGCCATCGCAATGCCTAGCTTTTGGTCTTTAATAGCCGACGAAGTCTTCTCAAGAGTTTGCTGACCTTCTAGGATTAACTTTTCTGTCTTCGCCAACTCCTCCATAAGAGACTTCTTGGTTAATTCAAGCTTGCCGATGGAGTTCTTTGTGGTTTTGATTAGCTCAGTTTCGGCATCAAATTTCTGCTTCTTGGACTTGGCGTCGGTGACGAGCTCATCCAGGATTTTGTGATCGGCTTCTTGAGCCTCGCGCTGCGCTATCATTGCCTGAGTTGCCTCCACTTCAGACCTCCTCTCGTCCAAGTGGCAGACATTCAGAAAGGGCTTCCATGGCTTCTGGAGGCAGATCAGCTTCTATTGCGGCCATGGCATCTCTGATTCGCTGGTTGTTGGCCAAAATCTCCGACTGAGGCTGCATCACCAAGTCGAAGAGTTTGTTAAGCCGTTCTTTCATGCCCGGAGCAGAAGTGACGGCAGCCGATGCTTCCTTGGAAACTTCAAGGATCTTCCTGATCTCTGCGTCGTAGTCGTCGGTGGCCAGGATCTCTGGATCATCAATATCGGCCAAGGAAAAGCCCAACAGATTTGTCGGGTCAGAGAGCTCCGACAGGTCGGTGATCTGAGCTGTTGGAGTCGGACGTGGTGGAGAAGGTACAGACGAAATATTGGGAAGATCGGCCAAGATCTTCGCTACTTGAGCTGATTGCGTCAGCTAAAAGAAGTAAAAAGAAGGGTAAGCCAATGCATTGAGATATAAGTGACTTGACAAAAGGTATGATTATTTACCTCTGCAGTAGCCGACGCATGTGGCGAACTCTCGCCGCTCTGCTCTTGGGGCTTGGATCCCTTTTTCGCAGGAGCCTTGGTGTATTTTGTTTTCTTCTTTTCTGAAAATATGATCGGCTAACGGTCAGTTGGATAAAAATCAAAATAAATAATGACCGATTGTGTTATACTTACTTGGTTGTTTTTTCTCAATGTCCGACAAAGACGGACTATGAATCCCCAGGGTACCTGAGGTGTACCCAGTAAGGCCAGTCGACTGGAGTGGCCTTTTGACTTGGCCACTGCCCGATTGGCCAGAAGCAAGCTTCGTGCCGGTAGCCTTGGTCTGCAGAACGAAGATAAAAGGAGATTAGAAAATGTATCTGGCAAGACCAATGTGTAAAAAAAATTAAATGAACCGATACCTTATCGATATCTACAAGACTTGTATTAGTATACCCCGTAGAGTTAGTCTCATCGCTTGAATCGCTGTTAGTATCTACTATCGGCTCGGGAAGATTTGGAAAAAACTCATTGATAATAGCCGACATTGACTTGTCAGAGTAAAGTGCCTCTGCAATAAATAACCACCAGGAAGAGAAGCGTTCTAACCGACGAGTATTCAGTATAAAATGCGGCAAGTCTTTGATTTGAAGCTCATCGGCTATTTTATGGACAAGGTTAGCCGCGACTGCGTTACGGACTCTGGCTCTTGGTTGAAGCCGATCGAGTAGTGGCAGACTCGGAATAACCTGACCAAAGCCTAACTGTCTAGCATAAATTGACGGACTGTAGAATTCATATGAAGGTTGAAAAGTCTGATTCCTTGTATGAAACCGACGTGCAAAATACTTGGCAAAATAAAAAGCTTAAATAGATCCAATGTATCTTGCGGTATTAGAGCACTATCGGCATCTAAGTGAAGGAAGGAAGGCCATGGAAAATTGGTTGTGCTTGTATAACTGAAGAAGTCATTTTGTTTAAATTCACTGCTGTCAAGCTGAAGAAAAAATGATAAATATTTCTTGGAGCCGATAGGGGTCACTTTTGTCTCATTCCCAGAGCACATCATGAATCTCTCACCATACAATCGGCTAGTTGTGAACTGAGGCATCATACCTTCTGGAGTATCTTCGCGAGGAAACGTCGTATCTTCAGAAGGGTTCAGCTCAAAAAATCGGCTAAACAGGCAGTATAGCCAGATCTGAATAAACCAGAGTGGTCCTCCAACATTGCCAACAGTGAAACTCGTAAAACCAGTGAAAAGCCGACATCTTATTATGTGCATCATCTGGTAAACTGCCCCTAGAAGCATTTTTCCAAGTGCTAGCCGACGACCTTCTACCAATTGCTCTGCTATGGTTTGGTATACCTGAGTTGGTCCCAAGGAAGCACCACAGAACAAAAAATGGTCTAACCAGAGATTCAAAAAAGCAGCATGTTCTTCATCCGATACCAGCCCATTAACCTTATTATTATTTCTGATATATTTAGCCCATCCTTCACCTTTGGATTTGATAAGCTTGTACTTGGGCTTGGCGCTATAAGCCGACACTTGATCTCCATCAGGTCTTAAGCAGCACAGTTGGGCTACGTCCAGGAGAGTTGGGCCGACAAGACCGGTACGGAATACAAAGGCATTGAAGGTGTTCGACCAGAAATAGCAAGCCGTGGCCATTAAGGGCTTATTGGTCTCTGGATCGGCTAAAGAAAGGGGGAGACATTAAACTATGCCCATCTTTTCCCATTCACCCCTCTTTTGTGCTGCTACGTGAATGTACCACGATCTCCATCCCTTGAGCGTCGTCGGCCAAGCCCTAAAGCTCTCACTCCAATCCTCTATATTATATCCCGCGGCCGATAGAGGTAGACGAGGAATCTCTTCATTTATTACTGAGTCGGCTTCTAGATTTCCTACTGGACCCAGATAAATTTGGTCATTGCTATTTGGAATCGGGATGAATACCTGAGAGGGATCCATTAGGATGATTTTGACAAGCAGCCGATTGGAAACGAGCGCCGGAAAGCTTGAAGACCAGAAGCTGATTGCAGACAACTCGAGAGCTCGTGCGCGTGAAGAATGAGTCTGTGGGGGCCGCATATTTGTAGCACGGTAAAAATTTGAAGCGACGGGAAACGAATCTCAAAAGACACGAGCAATTAAAACACACTACCTGCATGTCAGAAAATTACGGCGCAAATAAAGCAGCAGTTACTGGTGAAGATTAACAGTTAGTCGATGGGAAAGAAGCCGATAATTGTGATTTTTGATAGATGAGAAGTCATCTCTAAAAATGGGGGGCATATGTTTGCACCGGAATTTGGCAAGTCTAGTCAAAATCGGCAAGAAAGTCAAACATGCGGAAACTAGCAGATGATTTGGAAATATTTGAAGATATTTGGCAACGGTAAGATTTTTGAGGATAAACTATACGAAACAAGGCCGATACGGATCAGATTTTGAAACGTGTTGTAATAGGACACGATCGGCCGACGGGTATAAAAGAAGGGCCAAAGCAAGCTGCAAAAAAAACACAATCAAACACACCAATCTACATTACTTTTTCTTGTCGACTAGGAGTAGTTCTTGTAATTTAGTCTCTATAATTCGATTTCGATCAATAAAGTTGCGCATCACCGATTGTTGATCTTCTTCAAATTACGCCCCAGGTTCGATTTATTCTGATTTTGTTGCGCATCACCTTCTTCAGAATCGATCTACCTTTATCCTCTGGTTAGCCTTAATCGGCTAATTAGACTTACCCTGTTACCTTGATTTAATCGGTTTCAAGCTAATTGAGTCTAAGCCGATTGATCCTGACGATCGGCTTTGAGTAAATTTTATATTTTTACCTTGTCGATTCCAGGTCAAATCGACTGGCACGCTCTGAACCAGGTGTTCGTCTGGTGTGCTGTTGTCTGAAACCCTACTTCAAGTTTTTGATGCCAACAAAGTGGAATGTAGGGACCGCCTCGCACATCTAGTAAAGATTGAGTGGAAGAGGAGAAAGAGTTCTTCCACATCCTAGTCTACATGCAACTAGGTATGTACCGAGTTTACGTTGGGGTTCGAGCATAGACTCAGGCTCGAATAAGTTTGGTAATAATAAACAATTAAATATATACTATTTTGCAACAATAAAAAATACTTAAGCTCAAGATCGGCTCGTAAGAGTTAATATAAAGTAATATTTAATAGGTGATTTGTAAACTTACTATGCTCACGAGTTATTCAAGCTCAAGATCAAGCTCGAGTTCAACTCGTTTAGAGCTCAAACCGAGTTCGAAACGAACCTAGAGCAAGTCGAGCTCGAGCAGCTCTCGAGTCTCGATCTTTTTTATAGCCCTGCATGCAACCACCTCAATGCCATTTGTTGCTAACTTTGAGTACAGATCTAACATCGGTGTCTCCATAGCCATTAGTTGACATGAAACCACCTCAATGCCATTTGTTGCTAACCTTGAGTACAGATCTAACATCGGTGTCTTCATAGCCATTAGTTGAGCCCGCCGCTTCTTGTCTCTGGCCGCATTATCGTTGTCTGTCTCCTTCTAGGCTGCCTCCACTAGGCCCAAATCACTCTCACTAAAGGCGCATTACAACACAAGAATTTAGTAGGAAATAATTGAGTTCCTACATAAATGCTGGAAAATTCCCGCTCTTATAGCTGGGGCTACCATGGTAAAAAAGTTCTTCACTGAGGTTAATTGAAAGTATTTGAATTATTTATAATGTGCTATAAGACTTTCTTTCTTCTAATAGTGATCGGCAGAGGTTCTACCTTTTTCTAAAAAATAATTATTTATAATGTTATTAGAAGAATGTAATTGTCTCTCTTTTCGTTGTACTATATCAAAAATCAAAACACGCAGGTTCTCGAGGAGCTCTCGAGGGGCACGTACCTGATTTAGAGGTGGGCACTGGGCCGAGACATTTTGGGTTGGTTCGAGGCACACCCGGCCCAGCACGACCCACTGTCCGGCACGTCACTATTCTAAAAGGGCCGAGCTGGTCCAACACGGTTACTCGGGCCATGCCGGCCTTGCCAATTGGGCACGATGGGCGGCCCGGCCCGGCACGAAAGTCTGGGCCGTGCTCGACCCAGCGCGGCCCGAAAGAGCCCGTTCATGTCGGGGCACAGCACGCCGGCCCGTGCGGCATGCGGTAGGGCCCACGGCAACGCGACAGCGCGTGCGGCACACGGGCACATGGTTGGGCCGGCGCAGAGGAAGACCTAGCCGCCTCATGCACGGCCGCCTCGGGCACGATAGAGATGTGGGAAAAGGGGACGAGGGTTACCTAGCAGCCGTCATCGCTGGGTCGCTGCGCTAGCCCCTGAGCCGCCGCACCGTGCCATTGAGACGCCACGCCGAGCAGCCGAGCCATCGCACCTACCGTGCCACTAAGACGTCGCGTCGTGCAACCGAGCCATGCGCCCGCCTCCCGTGCCACTCCGCCTCTCCCCTCCCGCGCCACTCCACCTCCCGCGGCCGCTTCGCCTCTTCCCTCCCGCGCCCGCTCGCCTCCTGCGCCGCTCCGCCTCTCGCGGCCTCCCTCCTCCCACGGTCGCTCCGCCTCCTGCGCCCACTCGCCTCCCAAGCCGCTCTGCCTCCTACGCCCTCTAGCCTCCCGCGTCGCTCTGTCTCCCACGGCCTCCCTCCTCCCGCGGCAGCTCGCCTCCCACGCCGCGCCGCGTTCGCCTCGGCGGGTGAGGGTAGGAGGGAGGTTGGCCAGGGCGAGTGAGAGGAGGGAGGAGGGTCTCCTAGAAGCCACGGTGCACGTCGGCGAGCAGGAGGAGGTGGCGGCGAGCCAGAGAAGGGGCGGGGGTGCACCGCTAGGGGAGAAGAGGGCGGAAAGTGCGCCGCCTGGTGGGGAGAAGAGGGCGAGGGCACGTCGCCTGGAGCCCTGGACCAATAACCGGGCCAAAGGTAGAAAAGAAAAGAAGGGGGGGAAGAAAAATAAAAGAGGGGAGAAAAGAAAACGAGAAAAAAAGAGGAGGAAAAAGGACAAATAAGAAATTTTTTAAAAATTTCAATTCGAGTAAATAAAATATTCCTTTTTTAAAAGAAAATTAAACCCATTAATTGAGTTTTATCGGGATTAGATTAAATCTGTTATACTGACAAATGTAAATACCAATTTTGCAATTTGTTATTCAAAGGTGGTCATCTATATTCTCTCTCTAAGATCCTAGTTCGACAACCACTTTTTAGGGAAATGGAAAAAGGTGGGACAAGGAAAAGAGGGGTAATGGAAAATGAAAAACAAAATAAAATCATAAAATTCAAGTAACTAAGTAAAATTATGGACGCTTAAATATCTGGGATGCTCGAAATGAGAACTAGTTATGGTGTTTGAGGGTGTGCTTGTTTGTGCCATAGAGGGGAGAAGAATATTGCACCACCGACTCTCTATGTCACTCTCCCTCCGACTCTCTATGTCACACTTTCTCTGTCTCACTCCCATTCTTTCAGTCCATCTCTCACTCCGACTCTCTATGTCACTCTCTACTCCGACTCTCTATGCCACTCTCTTTGGCTCACTCTCACTCTCTCAGTCCCTCCGACTCTCTATGTCACTCTCTTCCTTCGACTCTCTATATCACTCTCTGACTCACTCTCACTCTCTCAGTCCCTCTATCCCCTCCGACTCTATATGTCACTCTCTTTAACTCACTCTCTCAATCCCTCTCTCTCCCTCTCCTTAATCGGCACCACGCCTAGCTCTCTCTACTCCTATCACTGCTCGCTCGCTCATCGCTCTTTCTCTCGTTGTAGTAGCATCTTCTTTGTTTTTCTTGCTAGTTTTGCCGCATTATCACCTATGTTGTGGTAGCCTCTCCTTTGTCTTTCTCGCTAAATGTGCCGCATTATCACCCACATCATGGTAGCCTCTCCTTTGTCTTTCTCGCTACGCCAATATCCTCTGCCTCCCCCGACACCATGCTCCCCGCCATTCTCTCATCCTCCTTCCCCATCAACCCTATCAATCACCACAGATGCTCCACCTTTTCAATTCAACTCCGGTGACCATATCGACCGATACTACTTTCCTCCCGTTAGAATAGTATAAGTGGGTCTGGCCTGAGCCGGCACGGCACGAGCAGGCATGAAACGTAAATGGGTTGTACCTGGGCTCACCGAAGACGAGCCGGGCCGGCACGATCTGGGACGGTGGACACGATGAACCGTCGCGGCCCGGCACGATTTAAATACGAAGCACGATGAACCCATAGCCCGACCCGGCACGACGCACAGCTCTATACCTGAACGAAGACAACATCTGCATCGGCGCGACCACGCCTCCCGCAGTAGCTAAACTGTACCAAGAGCAATTCCACAGGGACTTCTCGCTCTTCCTCGAGCTGCGATCCAAGGAGCTCGTGCTTGGCGGGCAGATGGTGCTAACAATTATCGGCAGGGAACACCAGGACCCACGCACCGGCGAGCTCTTCTCCCTCTACGCGCTACTCGCGTTTGCTCTCCGGTCTCTGGTCCTAGAGGTACGTGCGGATCGATGAGGGTGCGACCAAGAAGTTCACCTGATCGATTGAAACGTTGAGCTGAACAGCTTCGATTAGCTTCGTAATCGTACGTCCACAGGGTCGCGTCGAGTAGGAGAAGCTGGACGCTTTCAACCTGCCCCTGTACACGCCGTCGGCGGAAGAGCTGATGGCGGCGGTCGAGCGCAGTGGCCTGTTCCACGTCGGCCACGTCGAGCTCTTCCGGTCGAACTGGGATCCCCACGACCCTTGCTCGCGCCCCACTACGGCGAGCCCGTGCTAGACGAGCTCTTCGACGTGTTTGCTCGGCACGTACGTCACGACGCACCTGGAGAAGGAGAAGACAGTCCACCGTCATCGTTCTCGTCCTTTCCCTCCGGGCAAGCTGAGAACTCAGAACTGAAACTACTCTCTGCCTTGTTCATGTTTCAGATATACGACTGAAATGGGGAAGATCATGCACGATTCTGACCCCTTGAGCCCTCGAGATTATGCATTTACAACATGTAAGGCATGACGATACAAAGTTGCAAAATGTGAATTTCTTCGCGCGCAAGGCAGCAAACCATCGATATACATTTCTAGCATTGTTATTCCAACTCCTATGACACGAAAATTGCTATATTATGCACTTAGAAAGAATAGTGACATATCTATAGCTGACGACCATCAGTACATTTGGTGGATGATCAAGAATATGATTAACCATGTGATTACCACACACTAACAGTACAGCACACAGGACTTCAACCACCACCGGCAAATAACAGCCTGTCTGTAGTTGATGAAGTGGAATCTAGACCAACAGTCCAGCACTCCAGCTATAAATAGGATGTTTACTATACAGATCTCTGTCCATCATTTGCTTCAAAACAAAACTTTTTCAAGAATATAGTGAAGACCCACTGTGTTTTATGAAGCGGGATTCTCCAATGTCAACAGCAGCAAAATCCCTAGGGCGGTATTGAGCATCGCCACCCAGGGTCTCCCTCTTCTCTGTGCAGCCTTTGCAATCGACATGACTGCTCCTTTATCAGGTTATAAGTTGACGGATGATCCCGTGCCACCAGGGAGAAGTTGTCACGGTACATATGTGTTCCTTCAACCATTAACTGCCAAAAAAGAGCACCACCACCTGCCTGCAGCTTTCTCGCTGAATCATAGATTTTATCGTAAACAACTCGTAGAAGAATATCTCTATCAACTGTGCTATTCGCATCTACATTCTGGATGTAACCTATTTCTGAAAACAGGACAGGTTTTTTCAAGATGTGCTCGCTGTCATTAAGGTGTGAATCAACCCAACTGGAAAGATATCTGATTTTTTCTTCCAGGCTTGCCTTTGGTAGCCTGCAAACAAAAGAAATGCATCAAAGGCATATAATGTATGATACATTCTGTAAGAAAAATAGAGGGAGAAAACCAGACCAGCTATCGGGATAAGCATGAACAGAAGCGAAATCAATATGCTCCACTGCTGAGTTCTGTATGAAGTCTGAGCAGAGTGAAGCTGCCCAGTCCCCAGGATTAACACCCAGCCTCTCAGCTCTTCCACGGCCATAAAACCCTTCAATTCCAACTGTAACAAGATGTCTAGTGTCCAGACTCTTGGCATATGCTGCCATCTCTGTAATCCAAGCCTGTCAAGGAACATCAGGGTGAACTGCTGAAGGTTTTCACTTCAAAAAATACCAGTGTTGTCGAAAGTGAAAGTGTCTTCGAATACCAAATTACCTGAAGATGAGGACCAGATGAGTTGGACACGCACCTAGGCTCATTCATGAGTTCCCAAGCAAATATGGCAGGTTCATCACAGTATCTGATCCCACTGTAAGAATTCCTTCTGGTCAATATTGCCTGTTGGTCATACATTAATTATATAGGAATGTGACGAAAATGAATTTGCCAAATTTTGGCCGAAAAAGAAGAATTGGAGAACAACCAGTGTTTCAAGATAGTGACTATGCAAGCGTAGCGGCAAAGTTTCTTTATATTAAGATTGACATATTTGATATATTTATTTGTACAGGAGTAATCACAATTCTCATATAAAAGTATAAAACGCATTTATCTAGTATTAACTTTCATTACGAACCATGCTACAGTGAAAAAAAAATCATGATTTGCATAAATCATAGGTTGAAATAGTAGGAGCTGTTGCTAGCACCCTCCTTCTAAATTAATATCAGATTATCACAACTATCATTGTTATGCATTGGTGTTTGTTGTTATACTCTGTTTTATTGAGTAACTCCAGCACTCCACAAGACTGTGGCAAATATAAACTAATAAAAAACATGGTTCCACAAGAAAACTTAATAATCTGTTTCAAGCAAATAGATTACCTTCACATAATCCTTGTAGTAACCCTTGATGGTGGGATGTGAGAAAAAAGAATCAGTTGAATTCGGCACGTTAGCTCCAGTTGCTTGTGCCCACTGAACATATTGAGCCTTCCCTCCAAAGTTTTCAAGGTTGTTGACAAGGCAAAGAACCAATCTAATATGATTTCTCCGGGCTTCATATATTACATAATCCAACATCTAGAATGAACAAAGTCCAGCTTAATATTCATATGAACAACATCAGTTGCATAGGCGTCTATGATCCTATTTGCTGAGGTACAAAAAGATGATATAGGTAGTATGCATTTTGAAGCTTCTCAAACTACCTGTGCCTCCTGAACATATTCAGTGATTTCTTCAAAGGCATTGAGGTTGTTCATGCAAAGTGTTAAGCCAATATGATTCATACAGGCACCATACGCCACATATTCAATGGCTACAAAGATTAAAGTTTAACTTAGAATGGTACTAGCGGATGACCTGCACGATGTTGTGAGCAGTACATGACAATGCCAATATTTTTTATTAAAAAAATCCTTCTTTGAGGGATTCGGTTTTTAGTTCCAAAATGAATATATTTAGTTGAAATAGAACAGCAGACTTGATTGTTGGGAAAACAACAGAAGACTTGATCACAGCAACATAATCAATGGTTTTAATTAATTCCTACTTTCCTAGTATGTAATGGGAGAGGATGGACTGTTGATAAAGGGGATAGAGGCTGAGATGGATGTCTCAACCAAGGTGTCAAAGGTATTTGAAACTCGTACTTTGGATAAGTCATACAGCCACCAATCTTTCGAACTTACAGGTTTGCCCTTCACAGTGCTAACTGAACTTGCTTCAAGCTTTGTAAAAGCTTTTTCTACGAGAGCTGCAGAGCACCAAAGAACTATTCAAATGTAAAAGATTGAAGTACTAAAGTAGCCTTCCTTAGAAGTCCTCCAAGCAGGCCCTAATTATCAGTTTTCTTTTTGAAACTTTAAGTTGCTGTTAAACATGGTACAGTAAGATGGCTAACAACTTAACAAGGATGGGCTCCAGTATAGCTCAATTCTCACATACTTTCTATTGCTGAAAATAGGACATTTGTTAGAAGATTATCACTATTTATCAGTCTTTTCCATGCATCATGTTGATGCCACAATAAAAACGAGAATACATAGGAGGAACAGCATATCTTTGTTTTAAATAAGGAGAATGGGATCTGAACCCATAACCTCAACCACCACAAACTTGCGCTCTACCGGTAAGCTACATGGGTGACCCTTGATGGCAAAAATACTAGGCCCCTACTTGTTAATACCATGTAATTAGCCAAGCCAATCAGAACACACTAGAGTTTGCACTTTGCAGTCACTAAATTGGATGATTCCCATAGGTCGCAAGACAGCAATGTCCTTACCTAAATTGGCCACTAAGAATAGGGTTGGTATCCTATGCAAAGTACCATTTAGGTGCAACGAGGTGTTACTTTGCACAGGATATCAAAACCTGAGAATATGCTTAAGGAATGAAGAAACTTCCTTCGGAGAGGGAAGGAGGCCAATGGAGGCCACTGCCTTCATAAATGGGACAAAAAATTGTTGACCAAAAGAGCTATTCAGCGCGAGGCGCCAAAAATATTGTACCCCGGATATACTAGGAACTTAAGAGAAAAAACAACTAGATTACTAAAATTGTTAGATGACAACCAATGGATTTATTTGGTACATGGAGGTCTTACTGTGCAGGATGTTATGGAATCTATTAAATTATGGATTTGGACTAAAGAAGCACAAAGCGTAATATCATAGTTAACGGATTCGCTGTAAACCCCCCGCGAATCGCGGACCAGATTCGTTGAACCCAAACCGGTTTAGGGTATGGGGTTCATGTTCGCATTGAAAATTAGAGTAAAAAGTGGCAAACCGCGAACCCGAATCCCGTACCACAACTCGGACGAACCGCGTTTCTAGTAACTATGCGTAATATAATTTGGGATGGAAGACATTACATGGCATTGGACATTTGGGCTCCTACAAAGAAAAATATGGATATACCTCGCACAATTCAGTGCGAGCATCACAACCGCCAACCTAAAGCAGTTGATTTGTAATGTTTGGGCCCCATCATGATGCAAATTCTTTGCTTGGCTATCGCCGCATGAGCACATCCAAGTGGCCTCTAATGTGCCACCAACCAGACGAAGACTGTGCTCACGCGTTTGTTAACTAAACCTCTACTCGCCCCGTGGACACTGGTCTCCAGTTGGATCAAGCACGATATATAAACCGGCCACGGCGTGCTTTCGGTGAAGGGAGCATTACGGAATGTTGTTTAGTCAATAAACGGCATCAATTCTAATGAAAAGAGCAACCTCGATAATTCGCCTGCCACCCAATCGCTCTACGGGGGAGAAGGGGATTAGGAGGGCAGATCTGAACCTGGAAGACGGCTTCGCTGAAGCGGCCGGGAGAGATCTGCAGAGCACCGGGCCCGCCGTCGCTGAAGGCCCAGGTGCGGCAGACGCCGAGGCCCATGCGGCGGCCCCGGCGCAGCATCTCGGCCACGAGCGCGGGCGACCGCGCCGAGAGCAGCCAGTAGGAGTTCCAGCCGTTGACGTAGAGTGGCTCGCCCGTGGTGGCGTCCACGAAGTGGGTGCCGTTGCGGCCCGCGAACGCCATCCGCGGCTGCAGCCACGGCACAGGCATCTTGAGGCCGCCGCCGCCGTGGGCGCTGGGGGCGAGGCCCGGGAACCAGTTGAGGTAGACAACGGCGAGGAGGAGGAGGAGGCCGAGGAGGCTGTACAGCCGCCTCTCCCGCCGCATTGGTCGGCCGCCTCCGCCGCAGCCGCGGCGGTGGCTGCTCGCTTGGTTGGGCTCTCTCTCTCTCTCTCTCTCTCACTTGGTGGCCGGCGTTGGGGGTTGGTTTTTGATCGCCGCTTTTTCTATGGTTTCGTTTGGGGTTTTGCCGGTTTTGGGTGCTCGGAGGAGAGGTGAGCTGTTTGGAGGTGTCGGTCTCCTGTGCTCAGCACTGTTCTAAGTAGCTAACTATACGCTCTAACTTTAAAACGAGTGCTAGAATCAGACATCCGATTTTAGATTTTTTAAGGACTCGTCGGCGTAATATTTTTTAGTAATACGTACAATAATTATAATTATTATGTGCAACATATTTTTAAAATCAACATTACTACCGTTATTCTACATTATTTGTTGCACGTATTATCAAAAAATATTGCACCCGATACGCATCGACATTCCTACTGTTATTCTGCGTTTATTGCACGCATTAAAAAAATTGCATTTCATCAGACGTCCGATTCCTAGCAATATCGTAACTTTAATCATAAACACAAAACTATTTCGTTATATTAGCTACAAGCGCTATAACTAGCGATAGCCCTGCTATTTGATATAGCTTATAGCTAGCGATAACCCTGCTGCTATCCTACTTAGGCACACATAGGTCGAAATATTGGGTTTATTTTGAAATCTAACATTATCAAAAGGCCCAAATACATCTTTTATAAGCCTAAATTATGAGAAAATATAGTAAAAGATATCATCTCGTCCTTATTCAACGTACATATTTCTCAGTGATTAAGTACTTATTGTTAAGAACATTATGATGTAGTTATTATTTATAGTCTTTTGAATATGTATTAGTATGTTTATTAATTTCGGACTTACTTATATTATTACTTAAAAATATTAGTACGTTCTAAAGTACTATGTTTTAATTATTTAGGTAGAGGTGACTTATATTATATATATATTTATTTTTTAAATTTTTTTAATAATAAAATCATGATGAAAAATAGCTTCCGCGTTAGGTCATATATAGCTTTCTTTTTTTTAACCTTACTGTCAAGTCACGAAAATCACGAGTAAAAACCTTGGTGCTCAGCGAATCAGCGTGCTTTTGCTTCGTACACATTTTTCTTTTCCTTGATTAAATTGCACCTTAGCACCATCAAAATTGACATAAGTTACAGTGTCAAAAAAAAAACATAAGTTACATAAAACACCGCGTGTTACCGCTCTTTTCGCATGAACGAGGTATCCTTTGCAATCTTACATCAGTTTGCACCAGACATGGATGGCAGTTTACCCATTGATTTGGGTATCCGTGGGTATTTGACTCAATAAAAATGGATACGGGTAGCACTTTAGATATATGGATTTTCGGGTTTGGATACTCGATAAGGACATAGGATAGACGTGAGTGTTAATTTGTACTCATAGGTACCCGATAGGTATTCTATGACATGCGGATCCCACTTTTTATAAGATATTATATATTAAAAAATTGAAATCCTAACTCACTAACTCAGTCTACTCGGCTCATCCGCCGCTGCAATCTACTCGTCTCCTCCAGAATCCCCCAAGCCCCCACCGCAATCCCTCGCGCGCCCCTCCCTCTCGTCTCTCCCTCGCGCCGCCCTCCGCCTCCTGCCACTGCCTATGCCTCCCCCTCAGGCCTCATCCGCCTCCACGCCGGGCTGCTCGACGCGCTCAAGCGCTGCGTCGATCCGGCCAGGTTCGTGATAGACGTCGTCTCCGAGGTGTTCCCTGTGAACAAACGAGCGGTGAGGTCGTCCATCGACCTGGCGTGGGCGTGCTTTCTGATACTAGAGGCGTTAGTGCAGGCGCTTGTCGATCCGGACTAGGAGATCGGGGCGGCGCGCCCGATGGTACCGCAGGCGACACGTGAAAGGGCACGCTGGATGACAGCTGAGTGGAAGGAGGCGACCAAGCGAAAGGGTGGGGTGGAGGGCACCAAAGCCGTCGGATGTGCATGCATTCCTGCAGCATGTCGCGACCTTCGTGGTGGCAGAGGAGGACAGGGAGCTACAGGAGGATTGTTATGAGCTTCTCTTGGTGCAAGCAGATGCCACGCCTCGCTCTCACGCTTAGTCTCGAGGATGAGATGGATGGTAATGTCTTAATTTGTGCTCACTTCTCTCTAGTTGTTGTTACATGTTATCTAGATCAAGAAAGTGCTGAAATGATGAACTGAGCTAGCTGTTGGTAGATGCAAAACATACAATCGTTGGAGTTAGCTCAGCATAGCCTGCTACCCATAGGTATTCATTAGGTATCGGGTACCCAACAGGTTTGAGTATGGGCACAGATCTGTGTCCGAAAAGTCTAGTGAATTTGAATGGACGACACAGTTTCGAATTTAAGTGGACGACAGTTATACCTGAAAATATCCACCCAATTACCATCTCTAACACCAGAGAATAGATCTAGCTACATCAAGCTAGTCCGCTAACATCACATTCCCACACGCAGACGCCACACCCGTATCGTGATGCTTTCCTTGCTTGCCGTATGGCATTCAGCTTGTACTGGATCGTGACGCGCCTGATCAAAGCGGATGGTGTCCCTCTGTTGCAATTTGCACTTGCGTTCCCTACCTTTTACACCAGAATTTCGTGAGGTGTAACCCAATTTTTTCTGTACAAAGGTCGATAAGGATCACGGCTAGCAATGCATTAAAGAAAGATACGATCGACCTATGTACTATAAAAAGATGATCAAAAGCAAGCAGAAAAAGGACCAATCAATTAAATAACTCGTATCTACTTTTTTCGGTCAACTAGGAGTAGTCTTGTAATTTAGATTCCTTGTAATTCGTGGTTGAGCAATAAAGTTACGTATCGTCGATTGTTGATCTTCTCCTATTACACCAGGTTTGGTTTTCTCCGATCTTCTTGCGCATAATCTTTTTTGAAAAAATCTACCTTTATCAACCATCAAATCAGCTCTAACAGGTTGTTTAGACTTATCGTTACCTTTGATTTAACCGGTTTTGTATAGTTGTTTATATCCTTATCGATTATCACATTAGATCGGCTTGGAGCGTAATTTTCAATCTATCTTGCCGATTGCATGATCAAATCGGCTGGCATGCCTCAACCTCTTGAACCCGGCATTCGCATGTGTTTGAGTCGATCAATCTGTCATCATATTTTTCGGCACCAACACACTTTTGACACGCCCGGTGGGACATGATGTCTTCTACTAGAAAATCAATTCCAACGTTGGACGATTTGACACCAGAACAGCGCAAGAAGATCGAGGATCGGAAGGCCTCGCTCAAGGAGATGATGTTGAGTTGCTATCAAAAAAACTCGACGTGGTGTCACCTAAAAGATCGCATTACCATCGGTCAATCCCCTCGGCGACACGAGGACTATCGATACATTGGTAAGTCGCTATATGCCTGCACAAGCTTAATTATCTACTGTGATTAATCAATCTGTGTACCATGCTTTGATCAATCAGTTGTCAGCATTGGTAACGACTCTTAAGACGATGATCGCCAATATTGTTAACACCATATCTCAAGAGTTGGCGTCGGCCGAAAGTCTGCTCGATCCAACACAAACCCTGCTAAATTACCCAGTCTATTTGATAGCGCCAAGCACGCAAAATCCGATGTTATTAGCCGATCCTAAGCCATCGGCTCCATCTCTTACCATGATACCAACTCAGCCGACTATAGTATTGCCACGAGATCCTCGTACAAGTGAGGTTGTGCATTATCAAGCATATACCGATACCGCTAAGTCGGATGCACTAGCCAACTTACCATCATCGGCTCTGTTTTACGCTTTTCCCCAATCAGTTCCACAGCCAATTGAAACCCCTAGGCACCTATAGTACACCGAGCGAATTCCACAGAGGAATATGGCTCCATACAAGGTTGTGATGTACTCGGAACCCTCCGTTCCAGTACCAGAGGCGATTGCTTTGAGAACCAACGTAGGCTATGAGCAGCCTCATCAGCGCTCATCAGCTCAAGCGACCTATCAACCCGAGCTTATGCTCGGGCGGGGGGCAAAATACCGGTTATGAACATAATTGGCAAACTTCTAACACTTTATCGGTCAATACAGTGAATTGGGCCGACCAGATATCCGTCGTATTGACAGACCAATCTGGCATACAGCCTAAAGGGAAGGTTACAGGCTATCAGAAGCCGTACCCTGATTATATTGATCGAATGCCTTAACATAATAGCTTTCAAGTTCCTGATTTTGCAAAATTCATAAGGGATGACTCCATCACCACTTTGGAGCACGTCGGACTTTTCATCGTGTAATGCGGTGAAGTTTCGTAGTCCGATGGATTAAAAATTAGGTTGTTCTCACTATCTTTGTCAAGAGCTGCTTTTACATGGTTCACAAGCTTACCCCCGAATTCGGTCAATTTTTGGACATATTTGGAAAGCCGGTTCCACGAGTACTTTTTCTCAGGAAACTTAGAGCTTAGGATTTCTTATTTAAGTTATGTCCGCCAGAAATTTGAGAAATTGGTTACAGATTATATTAAGAGATTTAGGGAAGTGAGAAATCGGTGTTTTAGTGTCGCTTTGCCTGATAATCAGTTAGCCGATTTAGCCTTCCAACGGTTAATTCCTCAGTTGAAGAAAAAAATCGGTGGCAAGAATTTTACCAATTTAAGTCACCTGTTGTATAGGGTATCAACTCAAGAAAGTTGTTTTACCGATAATAGAGGTTTTAGAGATAAGTTAAAAAATAATAACAATAATAAGGATAAAGATAAAACTATGGTCAACCTCATCGAGTACGGCTCAAGTGATTCATTGAAGATGACGAGGTAGAAGTAAATATAGCTGAATGGGTTAAGGGTTCTAAAAAATCCCTAGTATGTTCATGGCTTAAGACGACTAAAAATAAGTCAAAAAATGTTTTTGATAATTCTAAATGTGACCGTATCTTTGATTTATTACAGTAAGAAAAAATAATACGATTGCCTGAAGGTATTGCAAATGGCATTATTCTTTTTCTCATAATACTAATGATTGCAATATTTCCAACAGCAGATACAATCGGCTATAGAATATGGCCGACTCAAGTTCGCAAAAGATTTGACGATGCAGTTGGGTGCTAATCCCTTTTTGATCAATATGATCCAATGTTCTAGAAAAGGAAAAGAGCCAATACAAGATACAGAGTCAAAAGTTGCATGTCATGTTGACATTCAGTAAAGCTCTAGCGGCAAGGAGACCCTGAAGATCACGGTCAGCTCATTGCAAATAGAAACCAACCGTGAAGGGAGGAATTCAAGGACCATCAAGCCAAAAGGAGATTTGTAGGTCGGCAAGTGGTACAAAGCTGAGAGAGTATTGTTACCACGAAAGCCGGTTCAAAAGCCAAAGCCATCTTTCTCCCAGCTATTGGAAAAATATGAAAGAAGAAACAACATGCCACATTATCATGCACGTCAGTTAGATAATATGTATTGGCCCAACAACCTAAAAAAGGCTCATCAACGATGCCTCTTTTGGCAATTCTATTGAGAAAGAGGGTCATCTCTGCCATCACCATATACTTGTCCGATGGAACATTATCCGCACCAAGGTGACTAGCAGCGACAATCGGCCAAAGATAGAATATATGGGCCGATGCAGGGCCATCGTGATGAGATCTATATAGGATGGTATATGAGAGGATTTCCAAACCGATCCAGCCGCAAACGCGATTGAAAGAGGGGTCAAGTTCTTTGGCCAAGGTTAACATGGTGGGAAAAATATGTGAGTCGATCGAACCAAAACCCAGATGGTGTCCTCTAGGGGTTAGCCGATCACAACGCAGACAACTTCAAAGGCTCTGGACCCAGGAGATAAGATAAGCTGACTAGGAAAAACAAAGAGACAAAGCATTTAACGAACTTCGACCGATAAAAATCACTAAAAAGGAGCGGAGGAAAAAGGAACCGATTGAGCACGAATTTGACTCAGCTGATGATTTGGATTCACCCGTGGTTCAAGATGATTATTCACCTTCGATGGACATCAACATGGTGTTCACTCTGCTGGCTAAATTTAAAATAAGTACTGCATCGGCTAAAGAAATATTTGCTCAGTTGTGCTTAGGGGCTCAAGATGCAGTTTTTGAAAAGGCTCAAGCTGATCATCGGCATCTAAAGCCATTATATTTGAAAGGTCATATCAATGACAAGCCGATATCGAGGATGCTGGTCGATAGAGGCGTGACTATCAATCTTATGCCCTACACCACTTGCAAAAAGTTGGGTAAGTCTGATGATGATTTTATTAAAACTAACATGGTTTTAAATGACTTCAAAGACAATCCCACTGAAGCAAAAGGGGTTATGATGACAGAGTTAACAATCGGCAGCAAAACATTGTCATCCACTTTTTTTGTGGTCGACGCCAAGGGTAATTACAGCGTACTATTAGGGCAAGATTGGATTCACATCAACTACCGCGTCCCGTCGACCATCCATCAGATGCTTGTCCAATGGAATGGGGATGAGGTCGAAGTGGTTTAAGCTGACACATTGGCTCACATAGCCATGGTGAGTTCAGATGCAAACTGACAGCATGACAAGGCCGAGTGCATATTGGGTAAAGTCCTAGATGATTGTGATTTCATCTGCATCAACAAAACAGGGCTTATTCCGATCAATGTAAGGCCAAGCACGCTTGATCGGACATGCGAAATTTTGCGCCGATGGAGTTCAAATCGACAATAAAGGCTTTACAAGATAAAATGCAAAGCTATCGACGGACAATGCATAGCTATAAGGCCATTAAAGATTTTCAAGAAATCGAGAAGTTAGGCCAAGGTTTCATGTTGACTGATTTACTAGACGAAGTCGACATAGGTGATGGTGATAGAAAAAGACTAACTTTTATTAGTTCAAAATTAGCAACAAATTATAAGGAAAAGTTGGTCAAGATGTTAAAAAATTATAAAGATTATTTTGCTTGGGAGTATCATGAGATGCCTGGTTTGAGCCGACAATTAGTTGAGCATCGGCTACCTATAAAGCCAGGTTATCGACTGTTTAAACAGTCCCCTAGATGATTTAATCTGGCCCTGTATACCACTATAAAAGAAGAAATTAAGCGACTGTTGGAGGCTAAGTTTATGAGGCCTTGCAGATATGTTGAGTGGGTTTCCAATATCATCCCTGTTATGAAGAAAAATGGAAAACTCAGGATGTGTGTTGATTTTAGGGATTTAAATAAAGCTATACCAAAAGATGAGTACCCAATGCTAATAGCCGATATGCTTATCGATGCTTCATGAGGAAATAAAATTATTAGTTTTCTTTGATGGCAATGCCAGGTATAATCAAATATTCATGGCAGAAGTCGATATCCCTAAGATGACATTTAGGTGCCCTAGTGCCCTAGGTTTGTTTGAGTGGGTTGTGATGACATTCAGTTTGAAAGATGATGGTGTGACGTATCAACGTGCCATGAATTTAATCTTTCACGATTTAATCGGTCATGTTGTGCAAATTTACATCGATGATGTTGTTGTAAAATCGAAGGAAGATTTGCCGCATCTAATTGATTTGGAAACAATGTTCAAAAAGACAAGGGCAGATGGTTTAAAGATGAATCCATACAAGTGTACTTTTGGTGTATCAGTAGGACAGTTTTTAGGCTTTATGATAAATGAAAGTGGGATTGAAGTCAATCAAGAAAAGGCCAAGGCTATAGCCGATACAAAGTCGCCTGCTTGTAAGAAGGATCTACAAAAGTTGATCGACAAGATTAATTACTTATGGTGATTTATTTCAAATTTGTCTGGTCGTATTTGTTCATTTACTCCACTATTGAAATTAAAGGATAATCAAGAATTTGTCTAGGGAGCCGATCAGCAGAAAGCTTTCGAAAGCATAAAGGAATATTTGTCTAAACCTTCAGTTTTAGCTGCACCTCAAAAAGGTATACCATTTAAATTATATATATCGGCTAAGGGGGCTACAATTGGAGCTGTTTTGGCGCAAGAGATTGATAGTAAAGAGCGGGTTATTTTCTACTTAAGTCAATGGTTAATTGACGCAAAAACTAGATACCCTTTTTTAGAAAAGCTCTGCTTGTCATTATATTTTACTTGCATGAAGTTAAGGAATTATATTTTAGCATCGACTTGTAAAGTTATTTGTAAAACCGATGTTATCAAGTGTATGTTATCAGCTCCAATTTTACGAAGTCGACTTGGTAAATGGGCCTATACGATCGTCGAGTTCGACCTAACATATGAATCGGCTAAAGCTGTCAAAGGGCAAGCAATTGTCAATTTTATAACAAGACACGTGATGAGGATTAAAAACATGTTTTCAATTTAGGCCCTTTATAATAAATTACTGACCATGCGTTGATAAAATGAGCCCGTAAAAACCTAAGGCCCATGACATATTAAAGCCCATCCCTATTTGAACGGTTAGATCTCTAACTAGTTCAGTCAAAGATGGTCAAACTCTTGCTTCACACTTGTCATCGCCGACCAGTGAAATGGCTACCTCGACCAGCAAACTAGTCTAGGACAAATGGTTTTTTCCGCACAGATCTCCGTGCGGACAGTTATCTGATAGAAACACGCAACTACCTGAAAGTTATCATCAGAAAAGGCACCCTTTGACGACAAGACACTGTTTGGCGGGAAGGCGTCCCCCGGTTACACGACACCCTTCTGGAATTCAACTACCGCCTCTTTGTCAAGGATAAATAGGGGGCCAACCCACACTGTTGGAGATATCTAGCATCATCTGCAATCCCGCATTCTGACATCAAACATCATCTATAATCTGTGATTAAGCCTCTGTAATCACGTAGATCATCTTGTACTTAGAACATTCTATCACAGTCGCTTGGCTAATAAAGAAGCATTCCCATTGTCTCCATTTCGATATCCAAGGGTCCACATCTTATAAATTTTACGTAAGCTCAGTTAAGAGACCCAAGGTTTTGGACATCGACAGTTGGCGCTAGAAGGAGGGCCTCTGGATACTGAAATCAAGAAATTCTTCACAATGGATGAGGAAAATTGGTTCGACCGTGTCGATTACGCCCATCTCACTATTGACGACGAGGTAACGGAGGAACAATGTAAGTGCGACTTTTACTTTGAATATGTTACTGCGGAAGAGTTAGCAAAGATCGAGGTAGAAGTTGAGGCCGAATTGCAATCATCCCATTCGCAAAAAGATAAAGATCTCATTAATCCTAGTAAATTCAGAGGAAGATATCCATGAGTCATGTTCCATGGAAATTACTATCGGCCAATAAATGAAGAAATAATGGGCATGGATAGTCATCATTCTCTGTATAACTGAAAAAGTCTCGTTGGTTGAAGTCTTCATTGTCAAGCTGGAGGAAGAAAGCCAGATATTTCTTTGAGCCGATGGGTGCAATCTTGGCTTCATTCCCAGAACATAGAATAAATCTTTCCCTATAGGATCGGCTATTTTTGTACTTAACTTCTTGATCTTCAAAAGTCTCTTCGCGAGGAAAAGATGTCTCATCAGCTGGGCTGAGTTGGAAAGGTCGGCTGAATATGCAATATAACCAGGTTTGATTAAACCAAAAAGGGCCTCCCACACTGCCGACAGTATACTCTCACATACCAGTGAAGTCAACTCCGTATTGCACGCATCATTTGATAAACTGCTCCCAGAAATAATTTTCCTAGAGCAAGTCGATGACCTCCTATCAATTTTTCAGCTAATACTTGGTTTACTTGCGAATCGGTCAAGCCACATATTTATAAAAGCAACATGCCCTTTGTCCGATACTGGGCCAATGCTCTTGTTGTTGCTAATATACTTGCTCCAGCCTTCTTCCTTACTTTGGATCAACTTGTGTTGGGGTTTGTTGCTAAAAGCCGATATTTGGTCCCCATCAGGCCTTAAGTAGCAAAGTTGAGCTACATCCAAGAGTGTTGGACCGATGGGACCGGTTCTAAACAAAAATGCATTTAGCGTATCCGACCAGAAATAACAAGATGTGGCCACTAAGGGCTCATTGGCCTCTAGGTCAGCTAAAGACAAAGGGAGTCACTTGACTATTCCCATCCTCTCCCACTTAACCATTTTTTGCACTGCTAATCGATTGTACCAATCTCTCCAGCCCTTCAACGCTGTTGGCCAGGCTCTAAAACTTTTATTCAACCCTTCTATGTTATACCCAAGAGCTGACAATGGAAGGCAATGGATTTCTTGTTCTATGATAACTGTCGGATCAAGATTCCCTACTAGACCTAAGTAGTATTGGTCATTGCTATCGGGAATGGGGATGAATACCTGCTGAGTGTCTATTTTCTTGAAGCCGATTGGAGGATGTTAAGCCAATGGAAGACAGAGGAGATGAAAGCACGAGAAGCTTGAAGTTCAGAATTGAGGATGAAGCCGATGATGGAGGATTTGAGAGCTCGTACGTGTGAAAATGATGGGAGGATGGACCCCATATTTATAGGTGGATGAAAAAGGCATAGTAAAAGGCAAGAAATTTTTGAAGCGGTGGCTACGGTTATGGTAGAGGTAGTGCACTTTTAAGAATTTTGGCACGATTAATGGGGCAGTTACCGAGGATGACGATGGAAACGTTGTGTTAAGTCGATCGTGATTAAGCCAATAAGGAAGATTTTTGGAACATAACATATTATCTCCCAAAAATAGGGGCATATGTTTACACCAGAATTTGGCAAGGTGTAACCGATTTATCAAGCTGTTTGAATATAGAATTGTGACCGATGTTGATTAAAGATGAAATTTTATCTATACAAAAGCCGATACGAATCATAGCTGGCAACGCATTGGAGAAGGATAGGAACGGCCTATGCACTATAAAAAGCGGATCAAGGCCAAGCAGAATAGGAACCAATCAATCAAACAACTCGTATCTACTTTTTCCTATCAACTAGGAGTAGTCTTATAATTTAGATACCTTGTAATTCGTCGTTGATCAATAAAGTTGCGCATCGCCGATTGTTGATCTTTTCCGATTATGCCAGGTTTGGTTTTCTCCAATCTTCTTGCGCATCGCCTTTTTTGGGAAAATCTACCTTTATCAGCCATCTAATAAGTCCTAATAGGCTGTTTAGACTTATCATTACCTTTGATTTAGTCGGCTTTGTATAGCTGTTTAGATCATTGCTGATTATCATTAGACCGACTTCGAGCGTAATTTTCAATCTATCTTGTCGATTGCAGGATCAAATTGGCTGGCATGTCTCGAACCTCTTGAACCTGGCGTTCACGTGTGCTTGAGCCGATCAATCCATCGTCATATTTTTTGGCGCCAACACCTGCACACACAAACCTCTGGAACATGTCTACAACTGTGATTCATGTTTATAGACCATATTATTGTCAATTACCAACACATCAGTCTATGGTATATAAAAATATTAGAAATGTGTTTAGGTCAAAACCCAACTCAGTCTACCCGGTCGGCCTAGGAAGTCAGCCTAACCCAGCCCGCAGCGCCACATAGTTCTAGTGTTCGACACATGTCCCTTCACTGTGTTTGCGCAATTGACATGTGGGGCCCACCTGTGTCGTGTACGCCATGAACTGTGTTGTGAATCTGGCTCTACACACATGCCGAGGCCACTATAAGTAGCGCACCAGAGTCGTCTAGATTTTCTCATCCAATGTCCTAAGCCCTTGTACCAAGATTCGCCGTGGTTTCGCTAGAATATGAGGTTTTTCGTGAGCGTAGCTATCGAGGTTCTCGCTAGATTCTACCCTCGCTGGTGAGTTTCTGCTGTCTTGGTCTTCACCCTTAGTTTCGCCTTGCTGTGTTATGCTTGTGCGCACCTTCTTGTGACGGAGCATTGTCGTGAAGCTTGTTGTCACCGCTGCCTTCGTGGTCGTCGCTGTCACTAGAAACCACCGTTTGCCGTTAGGTTCACGTCATCTTGTTTGCCTTGTCGCGCTCATGCTAGAGGCATGACCTAATGATTTTGAGGTGCTGTCTATGACGCTTTGAGGTTCATCATAGATCTCTGCCGCGGTTTGGTTGCCGTAGTCGCGTCGACGGTGACCATTAGTCCCTGTGTTGGTTGTGCTTTGTGTTCGTGAGGGTGTCCACATTAGTTTGCACCAACCCGGTTGTGTAGTCGTGCAGTGATTTGCATGTTAGCCATTCATCGGAGAGCACCACTACTCATCGTCATCGTCCCCAGCATCGGTTACCGACGTGGCAAGCCACGTGTTCATGAGCCAGAACCACACAAGGTTGAAGTCATATTAGATCTAGAATAGACTTAGTTTACTATGAACCGTGTCTATGACACGTGAGGTTCACATGTTAGAGAGTCAAAACCGTGAGTTGTGTCCACCGTGGACTGTGTACTGTGTTCGTGGACTTGGTTCATAGACTAAGAACCCACATGTCAGTTTTTAACTATTTTCTGGAATTTCATAAATTCATTACAAAATCAGAAAATCACCCATGCCCACTTGTTAGTCTCTAGGAGGAATATTCTCCTTTCTCTCTCTTTTTTCAGGATTTATTTGTCCAATATATCTTTCAAGTGTCTGTTCTCTTTCACGAACTCTAAATGAGTCTGTTCAAATTCCTAAATTCATTTAAAATCAAGACTTATACTCTAGTATATTTTAGTTGATTTTTTCATTATTGGGTATTTATTTTATTTCTTTGCCATTCATTTCGCTTAGACATTGAAGTGCCGGTAGCGTTTGAGGGTAAAGAGTTGATTGAAGTTCAAGATCCAAATCAAGATCATGATTTATTTCAAGGCAAGTTGCATTTTGATCATGTTGAACCCAGTTTTTGAAATGATATTTTGTTTTAACCTACTGCATGATATTTTAAATTATAAATTGTTCAAATAGTTTGGGAATTAGTTATTCAACACATTTGAATTATACCTACCTTGTCATTTGCTATGCCATGATTGTTTATCACCCTAGGATGGATAATTATTAGTTGGTTGCTAATATATGCCAACGTGGGTTGGTTAGATCATGCACTAATTGCTTAGCCACACCACAAATAATTGATATCTTTTGAAAGTATAAATTCAAACCGACTAATGATCTATGGAACATTTTTGAGAAAAAGGTGTGTCATGTGTTGTCACACAATGATGTTAGTGTTGTTGATGGTATGTGTTGCACGATAATCAACTGGAGTGGTAAATGATTTAGATTGAGGCAAGTAGCAAGAGGTTGTATGGCATAATGGTGTGTGTGTGTGACATTGGGATGGAGATTTTGTGTGGGTCGATTAAATTGGTTATTGTGAATATTTAGAAGTCTTGCATCGATCATTTAAGGACTTAACATTGTAATCTATTGAACCGGGCTATACAACCGCATGTCTGTAATGGAATAGAACTAGTACAGTAAGTTACTGAATCATGACATATGATATCTTAGGAGGAAAACCAAGATGTTTGTGTGGTTGGGGAAAGTATGTGTTGCAGTGGCTTCACATATTGAACAGTGATTGTTCCTAGTCCAATGATAAGTCCCTTATATTCTTCTGTTCTGTGTGAGGGTGGAATAGTGAGACCAAGCTTATCGTAAGTGTCTATGTTCAGATAGAGTTCTTGAAAGGTTTTGTTATAATCTTCTTAGTCACACGTTAATGGGTACGTGTAATGGCCGACAATATGAGATTGATCATATCTTATGAGTAAAGTGTATAAACTATGCAAAGTGTACAACCTATTTAAATAGCTGTGTCCCAGGTTATGGACAATGCTCGAGAATTTCACACAAGGGTTAAATTTTATTAAACCTAAACTTAGGATTGGGGGTTGTATGGCAATGGAAGTAATAGAATCAGATTAGGCTACATGCTAGTTTAACTTGAGGACAAATATGAAAGTATTGTTATTGTTGTTATTTGTTTTACCTATTGTTTCAATCTATTATGTCAACGATCGGAACCGCCGACCGCAGAGGGGGATATGAGTAGATCGTGTGAGGGCGAGGCCCGAAGTTGTGCTCGTCCAGGAATGGCACGCGTCGCAGGGATGTATGTCGGAGAGGAGGCGATGCACACGAGGTTTATACTGGTTCGGGCCCCCGAGGTCAGGTAACAGCCCTACTCTAGTCTTGCTCTGAGACGAAAGATGTATATGAAGCTAGGTGGGAGAATACAAGCGGGGCCCGAGCTCGGAGTCGCTTAGGAGCGAAGCCACTTCTATGTGTCCCCCTTTTTTTCTTCTTTGGTCAGGGTGATCCATTGTCTTTTTATAGTCCTTTGGGAGCTTCGCTACCTGGTCCTGAGGCTGATGTCAGGTGCCTGTGGCGAGTCGACGGGGGTTGTTGAGAGGCGTCGATGGTTGTTGTGAGCTGATGGGAGCCATTGGGAGTTGACGGGAGTTGCTAGGCCCTAATTCCCGCACAAGGGCAGATTCGGCATTGATTCCCACGCAGGGGAGAGTTTTTACACGCGATAAATAAATTATTACAAATGTCTTTTATCCCGGGAGATGCAGAGGTCGTGACGCCGAGGTCGAGCAGGGTCTTTGTCCTTGCATCCGAGCCCGAGCTCGCTGGACCCGAGCCTAGGCTTGAGGAGTGCACTTTCCCAGGTCGGAGACGAGCCCCCGAGCTCGTGGAAAGCCACCACGAGGCCCGGGGGGTGCTTACACGTGGCGAGGGTACCGATCCCCGACAGCTAGCCCCCGAGGCTCAAGGAACGACCCTGAAGTTCGGGACGTTCTTGAATCTGATGTCCTTCAAGGAGGGATCGACTCCTTGGTCGAGCTCGGAAGCATTTGAGCCCGACCTTTTGCGCGACAACCCCTCATAGGCCTTTTATGTGGTCGTGCCTGGGAATGCTCGGGCTTTTGCCGTTCTGTCTTCAAATCAGAAATCATGCCCGGAGATGCCCGGGCTTTACTGCTTTGATCTCCTACGGAGGAGCCAAGGAGGCGGTTCACGATGCCTCGTGTCCTAACAGGGAGGACGGCAGACGGCGGACACGAGACGCGACGCCTCAGGCTTTCGGAGGGGGGAAGTCGAGGAGGCGCGACCGTGGCGCTTCGCGTTCGCTGCCCAAAAGTCTCAGTGCGCCTTTTAAGCAATAACCGGCGCCAGCTGTAAGAGATCGAGCCTCTTTAAAACTCGGAGCCGACGCCACTTCAGAGATTCCCCACTCCTACTTCGTGCTCTAGCTTTCTTGCTTGCTGCCTCTTTCTTCTCCGACCCGACCCCTTCTCTCTGAGCGCCGTGGCCAAGTTTAGAAAGAGCACCTTGACCATGGAGAGGATAAAGGAGCTAGAGGCGCTGGGGCTCTTGGACCCGGTGACCTGGCGGCTCCCGGCCGGGGAGGCCGAGCCGCACCCCCGGGAGGATGAAATAGTGAGCACGGAGCAGTACACGCTCTTCGGGCTGCGGACCCTGGAGAGCGACTTCCTGGCGGCCGTTCTTGCACATTGCGAGATCGAGCTCATCAATCAGGTACCGAACTCCATCCTTCTTCTTTCTATCTTCTCCCATCTTTGCGAGGGATTTCTGGGAATCCTTCCCACTCCCTCCCTCTTTTTCACTTTTATTCCTTGTTTCGCACCTCGAAGGACCCCATAGTCGGGTGCCTGTACTTCTGGCTGCGGACCGGACTTCCTTGCACTTTACTTCAAGTCCCAACCTGGGACTCCCTCGGGCCGTGGACGGAAAAGTGGTTTTACTTGAAGAAGGGCGAGGGAGGTGGGCTTGCGTACAACGACACCGCCGTGGACAGCAAGCGCGAGACCCCGGAGCCCAAGGACTCGGTGACTGACCAAGAGGCCATCGCTGCCATTCACATCTGCGCGATGCATGGTCTCAGCGGCCAGGCAGTGGTCGTCGACTATCTGCGAGCTCGGGTGTCCCCTCTACGAAAGAGGGTGCACCCATTTTTCAAGATCCGAGGGAGGGACGACCCTACTCAGGAAGGCACCAAAGGTAAATTTCTCCGACCTTAACCTTTCTCGAACTTGGGTGAATTCCTTCCTGACTGCCCTCCCCCTCCATTTTCATTTTCCTGCAGCCCCGATGGAGTCTTGGGTGGCGGCGCGCATGCAGGAGGTGTTTGGGAAGGCAACCCACACCTATGTCCTCGACGACCCCGTCCCCAAGAACGTTTTGAGGCGGAGCGGCGAGGTAATATTTCTTACTCCCTTGTCGAGTTTGATCCGGGCTCGGGCTTTGCTCTGACAATTTTGAGTCGTGCAGGAGAGCCGGGAACTCCTGGAGACGGCGAGGCGCCTACTGCCGCTGCTCGGGCCGGGCAAGAGCAAGAAGGCGGGCAAGAGGCTTGCAACGGACGCCCCGAGCCAAGCCGTCAAGAGGCCTCACATCGAGTGGGGTGACCGCGCGATGGTAAGTCGATCTCGCCGATCCTGGGGACGCTCGGGCTCGGTCCCAGCTTTTTGTTGTTTCCAATCATTCTCTTTTCTGACCTTCTCTTTGCCTCCTTGCAGCAAGAACGGGCAACGGCTGCCGTCGGGCCGTTGAGTCCGTGCTTGGCACCGCGGCCGCAGGGTGCCCCTGGAGAAGATGTTCCCCTGCCGCCGCGGGGGCCGGATGCCGGGATACACCCCCTCCTCCCAGGAGACGGAGACTCGTCACTCAAGTACGTGTACGTTCCTGTTTTATCGTCGTGATGTAGGTCTTCCCCTTTTCTGGTCTTAGCGACCACTCTCATTACAGACCTCGGGCGCCCGACAGGCGGTAACTTTGGTCATTGTCCAGGGCGAGTCCGAGGATGAGGAGGAAGGTGCGGGGGACTATCTCTTGGTCCCCTGAGCGTGCCCGCAGCTAACCCGACCTACCATGATGCCTGCGGGGGCCGGCGCGGCCGAGGGGTCTGACCAGGGGCCCCCTGGGCCAACTGCCGACCCAGAGGGAGCTGTTGCGGGGGCCGGGAAGGAGGAGGCCTTGGCCATCAGGGCCGACACCACTGGGGCTGAGGCGACTGAGGTCAAGGCCCCCTCCGTCGACGAGGACGAGGCACCTGCGAATGTCACCGAGCATGTCGGAGCGTCAGGTACGCCAAATATCCTCATTCATCGTTGCCTTGCCTTTGGGTTTTTGTTTCCTTTACGACTTCTGTCTTCTCCAGCAGGCTCGGCCCCACCTGCGCTGCCCCAAGTCCCGAACGAGGCAACCCGAGTCGATGCTCCTCCCGGCGTCGTCGACCCCGCGCCGGAGGGGGCCACTGAGGAGAGTGCATCGGCCTTCCCGAACAACGGCGCTCTTCTCGAGAACCATCTTCAGGAGGTTAGTCGAGCTCGAGCCCATCTTCCTTCTCTCCTTTTTTCTTATACATATATGGTCGTTGTGACCCTTCCCATGTTTCTGCAGGGCCTAGGCCTGGTTGTAAAGGGGCTCGAGGTCATGTGCACCGACGCCGGCCAGTTTTAGGTGTTGTGCGGCTTGGTCCAGGATCGCGATGATTTCGTCCTCGGCCTCGAGGAGAGCGCGGCACGAGTGCAAGAGGTGTTTCAACAATTGAAGGCTGAACATGCCCTAGAGCTCAAGATGGCTGTCGAGGCCGAGCTGAAGCGGTCGACCGAGGCTCTCGTGAACGTCCACGAGAAGGCCGAGAAGACCCTCGAGGCTAGCCGCTCGGCGGCCGCGGAGATCATCAAGGCCGCCTGCGCGGAGGCGGAGTTGCTCCGTAAACAAGTCGTGAAGCTCTTCGCTGCTCCCGCGAGCGCCTCTGTCGAGCTCGAGGCGAAGCTGGCCGAGCTCGAGGAGAAACTAGGGCGGGCAACCCGGACGGGGAGGAGCGCTCTAGCCCAGCTTCAAGAGGAGCGAAGCCGCGTCGCCAACGCCAAAGCTGAGAGCTGGCCTTGAGGGCAAGAGTGGCCGCACTCGAGTAGGAGAAGCTTGCTCGTGAGATGGCCAACCTGTAGATAGGTCAGTAGGTAGAAAAATGGGCGAGGATAACTCGACCCCTCTTGTAAATGTTAGTTGTGTAATATTTCAATTAGAAGAAATAAAATTCCTTTCTTGTTCGAAATTGAACACGTCATTTTAGGACTTAGCCAAAAATCTTAGCTGAGGGCTTTGTCCTTTTCCTTATCGCCATGTCCTTGTCGCCGATCCGAGGCATAGGAGTTAGTCGCTGGAGCCCGAGGGCTAGCGAACATCCTTGACATAAAAAAAGGGGCTCAGGCGGATTCAGTGCCATCGAACATGCCTTTGATCGAGGACAAGCCCTAACCGTGGCCCTTTGCCTTATCGCCATGTCCTTGTCGCCGATCCGAGGCACAGGAGTTAGTCACTGGAGCCCGAGGGCTAGCGAACATCCTTGACCTGAAAAAGGGGCTCAAGGCAGAGTCAGTGCCACTGGACATGCCTTTGATCGAGGACAGTGCATTAGGTCGAGATGGTCGATCAGCCGAGCTCGGAAACACTCGAGCTCAGGGCCCCCTCAGTGGGTGGCCTCCAATTCGAATCCTCCGACGGGGGAATAGTCAGCTTATTGCGATAAGGATCGGCTTACTTCGGTCAGAGCTTCCCCAGAGGAGAATTTAGAAAACACGACCTTCGAGCCCGGGAATGCTTCAGGCTCGGTGTTAGGTCAAGATAGCCGAACTCGGAAACACTCGGGCTTGGGCCAAGTTTTGGGTGTCAGGTCGAGGCAGCCGAACTCGTAAATGCTTCGAGTTCGGGGCTCCCTCTAAGGGCGGTTTGTAATTCAAAACCTGCTACGGGGGAATAGTCTGCTTACTGCGATAAGGATCGGCTTACTGCGGCCGAAGCTTCCCCGGAGGTGAATCTAGAGACCATGTCCTCCGAGCCCGGGAATGCTTCAGGCTCGGGGTGCCCTCTTGAGGACGACCTTTGGTTGGCTATCTGCGGGGGAATGGTCGACGCACCACGATAAAGATCGATTTACGGTGACCTCGACTCCCCGAGGTGAACCTAGAGACCACGACCCGAGGCCAAGGCACGCGGGGTGCAAGAAAAACATACATGGATACGAATAATGAAGGAAAGCATCTAAGCATCTCGAGGTCAATGAGCTCTCGTCGTGACCTCTGGTCCAAGCCCTGCTACAGGGGGAGTTGTAACGCGATGAAAATTGGCTTACAACTGACTCGACCCCCTGGAGGTGGTCCTTATGGTCACGCCTCGAGGTCACATCGCCCGAGATGCGAGGAAACATGAGCGCAGGCAATAAAGAAGAACTTTTATTGCGATAAAATAATAGGTCAGGCCTCAGGCCCAAGGTGCTTACCGAGCCTAGCCTCCGGCCTGAGCCCTGCCGCAGGGGAATAGTCGGCTTACTGCGGACTTGCTGATAATGCGCAGGTCTAGCTGATGTCCTCGAGTGCGACGAGAGCTGGCTTACTACTGATTCGACACCTTGGAGGCGGACCTTGAGACCATGACCTGTCGTCGCGCCCCTTGAGATGCAAAAGAGGCATAAGTATAGGCAATGAAAAAGAACTTTTATTTCGGGTTAATACCCATGCCGAGCTTGAATCCTGTGGCGCGAGAGCGAAGACCGCTGCTCGAGGTTGGTATCCTCCGGATGCAAGGAGACAAACAGAGCGTTATAGGCATGGACGATAAAACAGACCCGCTTATGGTAAATCAAAGCTAGGTCGGCTCCCCAGCTTGAAGCGCTTACCGAGGGCGGTCTTGGGTACGAGTTCTGCTACAGGGGGATAGTCGACTTACCACGACGAGAGTCGGCTTACTGCAGACGTGGCCCCTGGAGGTGTACCTCGAGACCGCGACATTCGTCCGAGCAAGGGGCGGCCAGACTGAAACTCGAGTATCTCGAGGTCGGGGAACTCGTGGGCGTGGCCGCCAGAATAGTCATGCTACGGAGGGAAGCCGTGATGCGATAAGAATCGGCTTACTGCTGGCTCGACCCCTCGGAGGCGAACCCTGGGACCACGACCTGGAGCCATGTTGCTCGAGATACAAAGAGGCATAAAGGATGGCACAAGCACAGATGATAAAGCGAAACTATTTATTGTAAAAATATAGAGGCAGAGCATCGGACATAAAATTTCTGGAGCTAGTCAATGTTCCACGAGTTTGCGAGCTCTCTGCCATCGGGCATAGCTAGTCGGTAAGCACCCGTGCGATCTGCTGAAACGACACTGTAGGGCCCCTCCCATTGCGGGGATAGCATGTTGGTGCTGGATCGATCCTGAATCCGCCTTAGGACCAGATCCCCAACAAGGAGCCCCCTGGGTCATATCGATCGGGAGGCATGCCTGTGAAATTCTTGCAGGTAATGCGCCGATCGTAGCAGCGCACGGCACCTTACTTCTTCCGCGAGGGTGAGGTCAAGAGACCATTCTTGCTCGAGGTCGGCCTGGTCGACCGAGCTAACCCTGGCGGAGCCCAACGTGACCTCGAAAGGCAGGACGGCCTCAACACCGAAAACGAGCTGAAAGGGGGGCGCCCCCGTCGCTCAGCTTGGTGTCGTGCGGATGGACCAGAGAACAGTGTGAAGCTCATCCACCCAGGTCCGGCCCCGCCGCTCGAGCTCGTCGAAGACTCGCTTCTTAACGCCTTGGACGATTTGTCTGTTGGCGCGTTCGACCGCTCCGTTGCTCTGGGGATGACTTACCGAGGCATAGCAGACTTTGGTTCCCATGTCTTCGCAGTACTCTTGGAACAGTTCGTTGGTAAACTGCGTCCTATTGTCGGTGATGATTCTGCAAGGGACCCCATACCTTGTGATCACAAATGAGTAGAAAAACCTTACCGCTGCTTGAGCCGTGATAGCCCAGACTGGCTCGGCCTTGACCCACTTTGTGAAGGTGTCGAGGGCGACGAACAGGAACTTCTTCCCCCCAACCGCCCGAGGGAAAGGGCCGAGGATGTCGAGGCCCCAGGTCGAGAATGGCCAAGCGAGGGGAATCGTCTGGAGTGTGTAGGCCGGCTGGCGCGTCTTTCGAGTGTGGAACTGGTAGGCACGACATGCGCGGACGATGTCCAGAGCATCCTGGAGTGCTGTCGGCCAATAGAAGCCCATCCGAAATGCTTTCCCAACCATAGTCCTGAAAGAAGAATGAGCACCGCAGAGGCCCGAATGGATGTCGTTAAGCAAGTACTTACCTTCCTCCGGGGTGACGCACTTAGCCAGGACACCCAAGGTGCCCCGCCGATACAATTGTCCGTTGATGAGCCCGTACGAGCCCGCACGGCACCTGATTCTACTGCTCTCAGCTGGATCAAGCGGGAGCTCGCCGAGGCTGAGGAACTTGACGATCAGGTCCATCCACGAGGGAACACTCTCGAGGAGGGCTACCGAGTCTTCCTGATCAGCGACGGATGGTGCCGCCAAGATCTCGAGGATGACGTCCGACGGAACCTCATCATCAGACGACCCGAGCTTGGACAGAAGATCGGCACCGAAGTTTTCCTTCCTGGGCACATACCCGACCTCCAGGTCCCGAAACCACTTCTCTATCTTGCGTACCTCGGCGAGGTACTTTGCCATTGAGGGCTCCGAGCACTGGCAGTCCTTATTGTCCTGGTTGACAACGAGCTGTGAATCTCCTCTTATGACCAGTCGGCGTACGCCTAATGACTTGCATGCTCGAAGGCCAGCCAAGAGGGCTTTGTACTCTGCGACGTTGTTGGTCGCGAGGAAAACGAAGCGAATCACATACTTCAGACGATCTCCCTGGGGGTGATGATGAGAACACCAGCCCCCGAGCGTTTGAACGACCTCGACCCTCGAAGAACATAGTCCAGGGGCCTTCTCCCTCGGTCTTGGGCTTAGAGGCAGGCTCCGCTGTTTGCTCGACTACGAAGTCAACAAGCGCCTGCGACTTGATGGTGGGGCGCGCCACGAACCGGATGTCGAACTCAGTCAGCTCCATGGCCCACTTGGCGATACGACCCCCTGCTTCTGGATTCTTCAGGATTTTGCCAAGCGGGAACCCGCTCGGCACAACCATTGCGTGCGCCTAGAAGTAATGCTGAAGCTTGTGTGAAGCCATGAAAAGAGCGTAGAGTAGCTTCTGGACCTGAGGGTAACGTTCCTTTGGTCCATGAAGTACTTCGCTGATGTAGTAAATTGGTTATTGTAGACCATCTCGCTCGGCCACCAGGAAGACACTGACGGCCTGGGTTGTGGCCGCGAGGTAGAGCAGCAGCACCTCGCTTGGTTGTGAGGTCGTGAGCAGCGGACGAGTCGAGAGGTATGCCTTCAGCTCGTTGAAGAATCGTTGAGCTTCGGGGGTCCACTCGAAGCCCACAGATTTACGCAGGGTCTTGAAGAACGGTAGCCCGCGCTCTTCGAGCCTCGAGATGAATCGGCTGAGAGCGGCCACACGGCCGGAGAGGCATTGGACCTGTTTTGTTGACATCGGGGCGGTCATCTTCTCGATCGCTCGATCTTTTCTGGGTTCGGGCCTACCCCTGAGCTCCCGATCATGTAGTCGAGCACCTTGTCCGAGGTTGTGCCGAAGACGCATTTCTTGGGGTTGAGCTTGATCACATGCCTATTTAAGTTGGCGAAGGTCTCTGCTAGATCATTGACGTGGTCGGCTTCGGAAGAGCTTTTGACGATGATGTCGTCGACGTAGACCTCGAGGTTTCGGCCGATTTGGGGGTCGAAGGTCCTGGACATCAGCCGCTGGAACATCGCCCCCGCATTGCGGAGACCAAACGACATGGTGGTGAAGCAGAACGTCCCGAACGGCGTGATGAAGGCTGTTTTATCTTCGTTGCCTACCACGAGCTTGATCTGATGGTAGCCGAAGTAGGCATCGAGGAAGCTCAACATCTTGGCATTGGCGGTGGAGTCCACGATCTGATCTATGCACGGAAGAGTAAAGTTATCCTTCGGCCATGCCGAATTCAAACTCGTGTGGTCGACGCACATCCTCACCGGGTTGGCTAGCCATTCGGAGAAGTCAATCTCACGAATAAAGCCGGCCTTCAAGAGCTTGTCGAGATGCTCCCTGATTATGGCCATCTTTTTGAGGGAGAAGCGCAATAGCTTCTGGCGCACGGGCCTGCAGCCAGGCCTTATTTGCAATTTGTGCTCGATCACCTCCCTAGGGACTCCTGGCATGTCTGTAGGCTCCCACGCGAATATGTTCTTATTGCTGCGGAGGAAGATGACGAGCTCGATTTCCTATTTTGGATCGAGCTGGGCGGCGATGTGGATGCACTTGCTCGGATTGCCCTCCTCGAGCCGCACGGCTTTGGTCGGGCCGCTGGACTGGATCACCGCCTTCCGGCGGGAGTTCTTCGGAGTCACCTCGGGACTCCACTGGGGCAGTATGCAAGCGATCGTCAGGGCTTTCTCCTCGCAGCAGTGTGCCACCTTGAGGTCGCTGCGGACGGTTATGACGCCGTTGGGCCCCGGGAGCTTCATGCAGCGGTGACCGTAGTGATTCGCCGCCATGAACTTGATTAAGGCCGGCCGCCCGAGGATGGCGTTCTAGGGGAGATCCACATCGACCACCTCAAAGGTGATCAGCTCAGTGCGAAAATTCACCGAATCGCCAAAGGTGACGGGCAGAACCACTTGCCCGAGGGGAGTGGTCGAGCTCCCCGGCACGATGCCGAAGAAGGGGACTGCTATACTCCTAATCTTCGACCAGGGAATCTGCATCCGGTCCAGCGTGCTAGCCAAGAGCAGGTTGAGAGAACTCCCTCCGTCAACCATAACACGCCCGACCATGGTATTGCTTATGGTCGGGGACACGACCAAGGCGGTCTTAAGGTCCTTGGATATTCCCGGGGGAGCGTCATCCCAGGAGAAGGTGATCGTTGCGCCAGCCCATCTGCAAGGCTGGTCGGTGGGCTTCCCGGCAGAAGCCTGGTACACAGTACGCGCAGCGTCTTTGAACTCGCACCGTGACCGGTACGCGGATGAACCGCCGAAGATCATGTCGACGTGGCGGTTGCCCTGTTGGAATTCCAGGTCGAGGCCATCCATGCCCTCACCGGCATCACCCTGACCAGGCAGCTCGTCTTCCTTCGTAAGCGTGGGTATCTCTCCACGCCCGTCGTAGAAGGTGTCAAGTTTGTATTGCCACGTCCTGCAGTTCCGCAGGTCGTGGCCACAGGCCTTATGGAATGGGCAGAACTTGTTCGGGTCGTACCCAGGCCAGACCTCGTCGATCTAAGGTCGGGAGCCACCCCGCTGGGGTCCAGCCCGACGCTGTCCCTGTTGTGGCTCGGCGCGACGCTGCCCCTGTTGGGGTTGGCGTCGCGCTTGCTGAGGTCGTGGTTGACCGTGTTGAGGTCGAGGCTCAATGCGGTCAGGTTGCCGCGCCTCCATCACCTCACGCCTGCTGTCCGTCGTGGTGACAACGCGCAGCTGGCCGCCGCCAGCATTGTGGTCTCTCCTCCGTTTCTTGTCGCTGAAAGAACAAAATGGCGATCAGAGGGGGGGTGAATGATCCCAAATAAAATTTCCCCCACTCAAAGTACTCCAAACACTCTTGCAATAAAAATCTAAAGCACCTCGAGGCAGCAACACGCTCACACCGAGTGATCTTGGCGCACCTTAAGCAGAAATCTACTAGGTGACCATCCTTCTTACAGAAGGTGCATGTGTACTTCGCCTTGCTAGAGACGTATAACAGAGGAACACCCTTCCGGTCAGAAGTCCTATAGACAACCCCAGCAGACCTAAACACGGTGGTGCTCACTCTGGGAGCAACCACAATCTCACCACTCTTGGAGCCGCGCATAATGGTGGGAGGATGCGTCCGAGCGTGCTCCAAGGGATCAAATCCTAGACCTTGATTGAATCTACTAATCTTGGATTGGTCTAGAATAAGATTGAGCTTCTTCTTGCCTCCAACAAACTTCTCGAGAGTGCTCATAAGATACTGGCAATCTCGAAAGAAAGAAGCACAAGAAGAACAGGGGGAAAGAGAGGAAGAAGAAGAACCTGAAAGAGAAAGAGAAGATCACTCAGCACGTGCTTTTTGTTCCCCTAGCACAGCTGCCTCAATCTTGAGGGTCTCACAAGAAACGCAAGGAGCATCTCTAATCCTAAGGGTTTGATCTTTTAACTTCTTCCTAAGCTCGACATGGATTTGATCCACATCATCCTTAACCCCAACACACAGCAGGCAACGAGTTTTTGACTTAACTAGTAAGTCCTTATAAAGTTGATCACACTTGACATTCAAAGCATCATTGTTAAGTTTTAGTTGCCTACAGCCCTCACATGAGCTGACTGGGTCCTTAGAAGCATGCAATTCGAGTTCATCATTTCTAGCAGAAAGCTTTCTAAGGTGTTCGCTCATGGCATCAATTTCGACAAGCAATTTAGGGCAATTAGCACAAGAAGGAGTAGAGTGAGCATGAAGAAAACTAGCATCTAGTGGAATAGCATCAACAAAATTATCGCTAGCATTCTTCAACTTAAGACTATCTAATTCAGTCAACGCACTATCATGCATAGCCCTTAAGTTCTCCAACTCCACAAGAATAGCATCACACAAAGAGTAATCATCAGTGACTCGGCAGGAAGAAGATCTAAGAGAAGCTAACTCCCGAGTCAAGGTACCTACTTCCTTCTCAAGCTCCGTACACCTAGCTCTAGCTCTAGCATGAAATTTTCCTAGTTTACAGAAAGCTTCATTGAGCTGGTCATAGGAGGGTACCTCGTCCGAGTCGCTGTAGAGCTCGGAGTCGCTGATGCCGTTGGCGTCGACCATGAAGCACATGCCGGAGAAGTCATCGCCGCCCTTCTTCTCTTGCGGTTCATCCTCGCCTCGTCGCTCCATGTCTCCGTGTCGGAGAGGTTGATGTCGCTGCTGCGGCGAGGACGCGGTGGAAGAGCTTCTTGTTCATAGAGAAGTTGCGGTACTTCTTCTCACGCATCGGCTCAGGAACTAGAGGCTTCTTGTTGCAGTTCTTGTCGATGTAGTCGTTCTTTGCTGAACCGCCGGCATCGTTCTTAGCCTTCTCCAGTTTGGGGCAGTTTGCTCGAATGTGGTTGGGGCCACCACACTCGAAATAGGTGATCATCCCACCTCTCTTCCTCTCTCTCACTCTCTTGTATGCATATGAAAATTTGCGAGCAAGAAGAGCAAGCTCATTTTTTGGAAAATTTCTCAGTTGGTCATCGCTTAGCTCGCAAAGGGCGGAGAGAGAGAAACCAACAAAAGAATCAGAAAGAGAGGATCCAATGGGATCAGTGACCAAAGCCATCGATTGAGACTTCGTCTTCCGCGAGACGACGTCGATCTCATGAGTCTTGAGGCGGGAATAAAGCCCGTCAAGAGTCAAGGTCGACAGGTCAGTGGTGTCCTTGATGGTGGTCACCTTCTTCTCTTAAACACGCAAATCGAGTGCGGTCAAAAATGTCGAGCATTATCCGAGTCAGGGTATATACAACCAACTGCTCGAAGATCGCTCAAGATCTTGGTAAAATGACCAAGCACTCATCAAGACTCTCACCGCCGTGTTGTTCAAACTTGTTGAACTCACGCTTGAATCGGGTCTGCGCTCACGGTCTTGATTTGAGTAGTGCCCTCATGGTAAGCATCGAGGGTCACCCAAATATCGTGAGCGTAACGAAGGTGAGAAATCTATCATACTCATCTGCGGCTAAGACCACGTATGAGGATGTTCCTTGCCTTAGCGTTCGTCTCAACGCCGACCATATTTTCGGCCGTGACGCTTTCATCGCCAGAACCTCATACGGGAGTTTCACCTTCGCCATATCGGGAAGCCACAGGCGTGATGTATGACTCCATCCGCGATTTCCAAAACGAAAAATCAACTCCAGCAAAAATGGGAGGCTTGGTGGAATACTTGTCCATCGCCATGGCTCTTGAGACCGGTCAAGATCTATGGAAGAGCAAAACCGGCTCTGATACCAATTGAAAGAACAAAATGGCGATCAGAGGGGGGTGAATGATCCCAAATAAAATTTCCCCCACTCAAAGTACTCCAAACACTCTTGCAATAAAAATCTAAAGCACCCAAATATTTTCGTTCAAACTGGTGCTTCTCATATTCGCACACCCTTCAAAACCCAGAACAATTAGACAACTATGTGTACCCCTAGTTTGCATGGATAAGAACCATGAATCATATAAGGGGTTTTTTAATCACAATCCTTGTTGTCAAGTGTCCAAACAAAAGAGGAATCAATTCAAAAGACTTCTTTTCTAAAAGAGATAAAGCTAAAATACCAAAGTCTCTTTTAGAAAAGTTAAAGCAGATTTTCAGAAATTATCCTCAGTTGGAACAGGTCGTTGGTGAGTTTCAGTTGCTCTAAAATTTTTGTCCCAGTGACCAGTAGAGTTGTGAAACACTCTACCAAAAATCATGACAGAAATCTTTGTATAATAAGAATGAAAAATCAAGCAATACAGAAAGTCAGGAACTTCGACCAGAAAGTTTGAGACTCGGTTTTCACTTCATAGCTCTCAAACAGTGCAACCAGTGGACTCAAGAAATTTTATAAAGATGTATATATGAGTCTTGCCCCTTCTCCAAAAAGAATCACTTAAAAATGATTTTTATATATTTTTATAAAAAACAAACACTGACTACTACGTGAAGAACAAGTTCTGGACAGATTTGCAATTTGATAAAAAACTTGATCTCTAGTCTATCCAACGGTGTAAGAAAGATGTAAAACCAAAGGAACACCCTCAAGACATCCTAGAAGAACAGCATTTAGAAGGAGGGGAGGCAAATCCAAATTGCATAAATGTAAATTGCAAGAATGTAAGTGCTGAATTTAATTGCGGAATGTAAGTGCATAATGTAAATTGCGTAATTTAAATGCGTAATGTAAATGCACAAAGAAAAGAAATGATTTGAGGAAACATTTCATTTCTGGAAGGAGAGGTTACAAAGCCTCACATTCATGTGGGCAAAGCTCAAAGGAGCATCAAAAACCTCAAAACCTTCAAGGGGAGGAGGCTACTCCTCCACCCCTATTTATACTACTCTTGGGCCACCTACCACCCTTGGATGAGTCCCTCAACCCTAAAGCACTCATCTAAGGGCTAGGATTAACCCACACACACAGCCATGCAAGGGCTAACCCAAAACCCACACACATATCGGGTTTTCTTGCACGGCTTTCAAAGCATACTACCTAGACCCGCTAACCTATCAACTAGACCTCATTCCAACGGCCCTCATTGATCCACGCGGCATCTAGCTAGTATCATCTCCTTTCCTTGTCTTCTTGACTTGCCCGGACTCCTTCTCCGATCATCTTCCGGCGATCTCCCAATCGTCTGGACCTCCGACGCTCCTCGCCTAGTCCCGGTCATCCTCCGCCTCACCATGACCTAGCACCGTCGCCCTGCAACCATCAAAGACAAGGAAAACCCTTTCACATAGCAATGCCCACAATGATATGCAATAATCCATCCAACTCATCACTACCGCGCCCATACAGCCGGTACTGCCACTCTTGGCAGAGACAACTCAAATTGCTTCATTTTGAAAATCAATCCAAATCAAACTCAAACTTGAGCACATCTTGCTCAAATAAAGTCAAATACTCATCACAAACATGGATGGACCTCCACATGGTCCTTCAGTCGCGAGGGTCCGGGCCAGCACTCTTGGTGCCAAACGGTCCGGCCTCGCCAGAGATGCGGCTGAGCTTGCCCTGGTCATAATCACGCTTCCAATGGACGGCGTTGTCCGCATCCGCGTATCGTTCCGCCATCCAGAACAGCTTGTTGACGCTGAGGTTCGTGGTGATCTCCAGGTCCTCGGTAAGGCGCCTATCCCGGATGCCAAACTTGAAGGCCTTGATGATAGCCTCGTCAGAGACGTTCGGGATCAAATTCCTCGCATGGGTGAACCAGCGGACGAAGTCGTGGAGGGGTTCGCCCTTGCCCTGGATGATGCGGTCCAGGTCCCTTTCTCATCCAGGGCGCTCGTAGCAGCTCTGGATGTTCAAACGGAGGGCGCTTCGCACCTGACTCCATGACCGAAAAACGCCAGGCGCCTGGTTGAAGAGCTAGGTGCGAGCGGTGCTGTCCAGGACAGTAGAGAGATAGTTGGCCATCACAGCCTCACTCCCGTCGGCCACCAGAATCACGGTGGAGTAGATTGAGAGAAATTCGTTGGGGTTCTTGGTCCCATCGAACCGCTCCATTGCGCGAAGCTTGAACCGGCCGGCAACAGACCGACAGAGGCCGACCGAGTCTGCCGTAGCCGTGAGCCGGAGCAGCCATGATCGCCGCTTGAGGGTCGGAGTCGCGGTCGGTGGGGTAATCGAACTCGAGCCGACGGCGCACCCCAGGTCGACCTCGACGGTTAGGAAGAGCGTCATTAGGGCAGTGATGTAGGCGATCACGAACTCTTTGACACCTGGGTAATCGAACTCGAGCGAGCGCTGCCTGCGTATCAGACCCGGGTCCCGGCGAGGCAGTGACGGTCGTGGCGGACTTTGGACCCGCAGGTACGGAGTCAGCTGGCGAGTGCAGCGGTGCCCGCATGATGAATTGCCGTCGCTTTCCAGGGAGCGGGGCTCAGAGCACTGGTGCCGCTCTCGCTGCGAAGGTGTGACCTCGTCGACCGCCCTGCCAAGCTCCTCAGCGAGGGATCACCAAAAGAGAGCCGACCTTGCCGGAGTAGGATCAGCCATAACCCGAGCGATGGCTCGCAAGCATTCATGGTTGGGATCGTCCAGGCGGGTAGGGCTGCGGTGCCCGGATGAGGTGCGGAGCTCTTCGCGCTCCTCCCGTCAGAGGGCGGTGATGGCCTAGTTGATGGTGACCCAGGCCAACCGACGCGCCTCCTCCGGGGTTTCCAGATCACCGTCACTCGTCCCCGCGCTCGCCTCGTGACTGCCGGCCATGAAGGCCAGGCGCTCACGCGACAGCAGCAAAGCAAGAACATAGAGGTGGAGCCTTCGCACTCGGGAACCGCATCCGAGTCAAGGCTTGCCAAATGTGACATGTTGTTGTCGAAGCCGAAAGCGCTGGCGATGCTGAAGCAATGGATTCCGAACGAGCGAAACTCATGCCCCACGGTGGGCGCCAGCTATCGACGATCGGAACCGCCGACCGCAGAGGGGGATATGAGTAGATCGTGTGAGGGCGAGTCCTAAAGTTGTGCTCGTCCGGGAATGGCGCGCGTCGCGGGGATGTATGTCGGAGAGGAGGCGATGCACATGAGGTTTATACTGGTTCGGGCCCCCGAGGTCAGGTAACAGCCCTACTCCAGTCTTGCCCTGAGGCGAAAGATGTATATGAAGCTAGGTGGGAGAATACAAGCGGGGCCCGAGCTCGGGGTCGCTTAGGAGCGAAGCCTCTTCTATGTGTCCCCGTTTTTTTTCTTCTTTGGTCGGGGTGATCTATCGTCTTTTTATAGTCCTTTGGGAGCTTTGCTACCTGGTCCCGAGGCTGATGTCAGGTGCCCGTGGCGAGTCAACGGGGGTTGTTGAGAGGCGTCGACGGTCGTTGTGAGCTGACGGGAGCCATTGGGAGTTGACGGGAGTTGATAGGCCCTAGTTCCCACGCAGGGGCAGGTTCAGCATTAATTCCCACGCAGGGGAGAGTTTTTACACGAGATAAATAAATTATTACAAATGCCTTTTACCCCGAGAGATGCAGAGGTCGTGGCACCGAGGTCGAGCAGGGTCTTTGTTCTTGCGTCCGAGCCCGAGCTCGCTGGACCTGAGCCCGGGCTTGAGGAGTGCACTTTCCCAGGTCGGAGACGAGCCCCCGAGCTCGTGGAAAGCCACCACGAGGCCCGGGGGGTGCTTACACGTGGCGAGGGTACCGATCCCCAACATATTATTACTCTAATCAATTGAAAATCCTAGTTTATAGCAAAATAGCTATATCAATCATTTTTTTGGATTTAAGCCTTGCATATAGTTATATTAGACTTGCATTCTATGCAAAACTTGTTGAGTGCTTTATGTACTAACTCTTACAGCAATAAATCAATCAGTTGAAGAGTAATCAACACCCGCTATGGAGGAGTTCCAAGAGGAGCCAAGTTATTAGGGACCGTGCCTTGTCGATCGCATGTGGCATGTCGATTGGTTATCCGCTGAAGTTTCTGTTTTGCTGTAGCTTCTTATTAAATAAACACTGTGAGGTCTAATAAATATAAAGTAGACCATAAAGGTCATCACACTATCTTTTTCTTTAATAAATCTAGTCATTTATTATGTTTCCACTATGTATGAGTTTGATATTACGTCTGTGTTGTCACTGTGTGCACTAATGTGATCTTAGACCAGTGTAATATACACAGAGGGTCCGAGTTTACATATTCGGGTCCCGACATACTTCAACGCATGTATATATATTTATGAACACCTCATCTTTTTTGCAGATCGTGGATTGTAAGTTTGCTAAGTGGGTAGACCAACCGTATACAATAAATGCCCAACTTTACATCCACACTCTCCGAATACGCCTAGACAAATTGCGGAAGGAGCTCCAAATGGAGAGGCCAACAAAGACAAGTTCTAGGGGTAGAGGATCAGGAAGAGGAACAACGAGGAGGTGGTCCACCTGAGCAATGACTACCACCCTTATTACTATTGCGCCAAACCAAGTTGCAATTGCGTCTACTACTACAGTGACAACTAGCCACGTCCACGTCGCCCTGATGACCGCCACTCCATGTAGGTGTCCTACGGTGTCCCATTTTCACCTTAGGCATCTTTGACTACAAGACCAATTAGATATACACCCATCATGTCATTTTCATTTCAAAAGATGCATATGTACCGTAAATATAGTGTGGTTTGTTGGGTTGTGTACCTTATCATGTGTCATAGATATAGTCGGAAAAATTGCACTTCAACCTACCCAATACGCGTGTAACCATTGTATTGATGCTTACATCTTACTCCTAAAATTTTTTACTATTGAGACAATGTTGTCAAAATCAACTTTGGTCATCAATTTTTAAATTAAAATTCCTTAAAAACTGGGAACAAAACCTCCGTCACCATTTGACTTGACGACAGAGTTTCTGCCGAGATTTGAAACAGCAACAAACTATTTGTTGCCATTTCAATAGATTACAGATGCTCTGTTGTCAATTCATTTAGCAATAGGTGCTCTATCGTCACTTGAAATATGGACAGAGATCTAGCTTGGGTATATTACGTAGGCATTTCACCATTTCAAATGACGACAAAGACTCTATCACCGTTTTAAATTGCTACGGATGTTTACTTTTGTAAAAAAAAAGTAACGTATTATTTATATAAATAATAATAATAATATATTATCTAAAAAAATAGACGGAAGTGCACTCTGACGTACAGACGAGTCGATCAGGCTGACGCTAGGTGTGAAACGGGTGGGATATATCTCGCCTGATCCGGAATCGGATCCATTTGGGGTCAGATTCAGGATGGGATTCGCTTAGGTTTACACTTGAGAGGAGTTTGAAATGCTCCAGTGAGTCTGAATGACATGGCATCCAAATGGAATCCCATAGTGCACAACTAATGCTGCTCAAGATGGAGTCGTGATGAATGATTCTGAAAATGCTTGAAGTAGATTTGTATTATCTTCTGTACGAATGTGGTGGCCAAGCCTCTATAATAATCGCTGATGCATGTATGTTTTTTATGTTCTCCATGTTGCGCCTGAATGTGCTGAGGGTTGCAACTTTGGGGGGTTAGTTTTGACTACACATTAAGTTTTAATTGAGGCATCAATTTTAATTTTGTGTCTATCTAAAACAAAGCTCCAGAGTAAACTTGTTTTCATATCTATATATTAAGCTTCACCGTGCGTCAATAGCGTAGACATCATTGAGACAAGACGCTAGATACTCAACCGATTAGTCGGCCGATTAACTGGTGATGGTGATTAAATCATCATGAATAGTTTAAACGAAGTGCAATTGACGCAATCGAATGATTAATTGATCACATAATCCGATTAACCATCCGTTTTTCGATTAATCATCCATTTTTCCTGTTTAATCATGAAAATAGATTATTTTATTCACTAAGTACGATAATTTAGTTTATAGTATTGTGTGGTAGTGTTCATAGTACGTATCTTTTGGATGAAGTGTAAACAATAAAATGTAAAACATGTTGTGTAGAGTGAAAATTTAGAATAAATTTGGGTAACTAAAATATTTCTAATTAATTTTAAATGTAAATAAATATATTAATAAGAACGTATAATTGTCCGTTAAATTCGAATTAATCAGCCGTATTGCAATTAATCGTTTAGCGGTACCATGTCCGTCTGTCAAGCGCATACCGTTTTTCACAACATTGCGCTAGATAGTGATGGCTTAAATAAGATTGACTAGACTTGAAGATGGAAAAGCACATTACTAATAAGTTACTATATTCAGGCAACCCCGACACTGCTTGCAAAGCCAGTAATTTTTTAGAGTCTGGGCAAGTCTAACTACGGTGAGTAGTTAGACTGACAAACACAATCACATTGTGAAGAAGTCCTCCAATCCATATCCTTGGCTACTAAGAAAAATAAGTACAAAATCAACAAAACTTCTCCACAGATATGAGGTGAGGGCTTCCTTGGTCGTCAGCTTGCCGTGCATAGGCCATGTTGCGCCCTAACCGCCTAAGACCCTCAGTCGTGCGCCCTATGTGTCGCGTCCGTCCGTTGCCCAAGGCCTGATTGCCTCGCCACGCACCTGAACACAAGCCTAAACACCCTCACCGCATGCCCCATAGCCTTTGACCTAAACCCTATTGTCTAGCTCGTGTCTATATATCTCAATGGTAAGAAGCCAATCGATAGTATCATTTGATGCTTCTTCTGAGTCAACTGTAAATGGGCTTGGTACTATACTCTGTAAATAGGCTGGGTTGTTGGCCTTAGGTTTTTGCCGAGCCAACTGGACATCAAATGATGCATGACTTAATTCACAAAACAAGTCGACGGTTTCATCTTCCTCCCGACGTTGCGTTGATCCTTCAACATCTCTCCCTGTTTTCAATGGCAGCCGATCATGCGCTAGAGGAGGGACTGAGCAAGGCCTCGCCGACGAGCCCAGACAGCCGCCCAGGGTCACTAGGAGGTGACTCCGTCATTGCCCGACACGGTTATAGATTACCATGAAATAGATACCATCTCAAGACTAGGCTTAAACTAGATTTGTTCCAGGCCTTGAGCTAATAATAAGATTGTGCCAAACCAAAATATGAGACTTCCACCATGTCTTACAATTTGCGTGAAATAAGTGCCTTGGTCAATCCCTTTATTATTCTCACGGAAACTAGAGGATGTCTAGTCTTACAAGTATCAGTTCAATCATGTCTCGGAAGGAAAACGTGCAAGTTTCAGCAAGTATGGCGAGAGAACACTCTTGCACTGCTACGGTGATGTAGTATATTATGCGAAGACACCGAGCTTAGCTTTTTAAGAGATTAAATAGTGCGTAGTATAAGTCCTTGCCTACGAAATATTAGCTCTAACAACACTTGAGAAAAACTCATTGGCACGTTTACTTCTTTTTTTAGACAAATACAAACAGGGCATTTATAATATGCCACCACTCCCAGTGTAATCGATTATATGCCACTCTTTAGTTGTTTTGCTTCGGCTTATACCACTTTTCCATTATTTTTGCACTTAACCTCCTTTTCTTATTTATAACCCCCAAGGCAAGAAGTCGAAAATGTCCCTCCCCTCATCATTTTGCTTCATCCTAGGGTGAAAATAGGCAGGATATTTCCCGCTTGATCCGGAGTCGGATCCGATCGAGATCAGATTCAGGACGAGATTTGACTATCCGACCGAATCTAGGACGGGATCTGAATACTCGAATTCGGATCCGGAATCAAATTCGAAGCAGTTAATATCCAGCAAATACGGGACGAGATGTTGATATCCGATTTTTTTTTATTTAGATATCAACAGTGCCTAGCCCACTCATTACATATTTTCCTTGAGAGCCTATTTATATTGACAATTAATTGGTTCTATTGATTCTCAAGTAGCATATTCTTTCTATAATGTATATTGGATTTCATTGATATATAACTTGCTATTATAGTCATTTACTCGTAAGGTTTTATTCAACATATATTACTCTATATATGGATACATTATCCGTATATCTTTATCTGTTTTCGACCCGAATTCGTCATATATCCGTCCGGTGTCCATATCCCGAATAACCTGATTCGTATCCATATCCAATTCCAAATCCAAGAAAAAAATTACAAGTTAAAATATGAAAAAAAAAACAATATCCAATCATATCCATTTTCACCCCAACCTCATCTCTTTTCTATCCTGCCTCTTGCCCATATCCGTTTTCACCCCTACGGCTCATCTTCTTTCCCTCCTTCCTCTCGTCCGACCGTGCGCCCATGTGGTAATTCAACGCATTGCGTATAAGAGCAATTACAAATTCGATTCTTGTTGCAATGATTTGGATCCATCAGTTTTTCTAACAGGATAGCTCCCGTTGTCTAACTCAAAAGTTCCAAAAAAATAAAACTAATACAGACACTAGAAATTATATACGCTAGGATCCTTTGAAAAAAAAAAAACATCACGGAAATAACCAAAATACGGGTACGAACTACAATACCTGTCCGGGTACCGTAGATACATTCTAATACAAAATACTACACCGTATACTTAAAAATACACAATATCCAAAATTCCAAATACTTAAAAAATACACAAAGCCGCCGCCGTCTCGACTCTGCCAGTACTACCAGGCCAGGCTACCAGCCTGCCTTCCTCCTCTTCCTTTCACCGTCCGCCTCTCCTCCCCTCCTCCACCCGCCATGGCCCGTCTCCATCTCCTTCCCCTCCTTCTCCTCCCCCTCCTCTTCGCCTCCGCCGCGGCCGCGTCCGCCGGCGACGAGGCGCACGTCTCCGCGGTTGTCGCCGAGAAGGGACTGACCTTCGCCAAGGACGTGCTGATCGGGGAGGCAGTGCGGTCGCTGACCCCGCTCCGCCTCCCCGGGGTGGAGAAGGCCGTGCGCGTGCCCTTCCTCGGCGGCTTCCGCATCGCCGCCTCCAACATCACGCTCTTCCACCTCGACGTCGGGGACGACTCCGCCGTCCGCCCCGGCGACTCGGCCCTCGTCGTCGTCGCCTCCGGCATCAGCGCCAACCTCAGCATGGACTGGAGCTACTCTTACGATTCTTGGCTCTTCCCCGTCGAGATCTCCGACAGCGGCACCGCCTCGATCCTGGTAATTTGAGCTTGTCTCCTTGTTGTTGCTGTCTAGGAAGGATGGAATTTGATGTCAACTGTGCTAGATTTTGTTTGGCACCACACCATCATAGAAAGTTGAGCATGTAGAGGTAATTTGTATGATAAGTGGTGCTAATTTTCAAAAATAATTGCTCTTGAGGAATTGAACCCCCAACCCCCACAAAAAAAAATGTAACAGTGATTCTATGAATTTTGCAGGAATTCGGTACTGACAAAATTTTATATTTAGGAAGACTCTTGTGTAGTACCTTATGATTTTAGCTAGCTGTTAAGTGTATTGCCATGGAGCAGCTCTTAAAGCATTCTCTTAATTTTAATGCCTCAAGTAATGCGAAGGAAATAGAATTAAATTTTTTGCACAATTATTTTGCTTGTTCATAAGGACATTGTCATGGACTCATGCTTTCTCTGTCTCTATGAAACTAGGTTGATGGCCTTTCCTCCATTGACATTCTTTTGTTTCCAGATTTGGCTAACTTGCTATACTGTCCTATCTTTTTCCATCAAGAATAGTCTTCTGATGAGGCGGTAACCCCAAGTGGCAAATGTCGCTTCTTGTTGCATAGTTGATCTTACTGCAGTTTTATTGTTTCAAAAATATTGGATTGTTAACCAATTTTCACATATATGATCTGTCACATACTTGAATGAGAATCGATATTGTAATGACTTAATCGGTTAGTCTTTAACACAAAGATTGAAATAATAATAAATTCATCAGATAAAACAATCCACAACATCAGAGTTTTGAAAGTCATTACTTGATCGATTACCATTGGATGTTACTAGTTTTGACCAGTTACAGGCAGTAGGCAGGAGCTATCTAGCATCAGAATTGTAGTAAATGTTGAGGGCAGTTGATGATAGTGCGATACCAGCTGGAAATCAGCACTAACTTGCCAGTTCTGGCTTGTTTCTGGTTGTTCCATTTTTTCTTGTGTTTTCTTCAATGTTTTTTAAGAGTATTGCCAAAAGTCTATGTATTCTTCTGAGAATAATTCAAATTTTGTTTGTAAATATCTGAAGACTAATGCCTATTTATTAAATCATCCAATTTACCAAAATACTAGTTACCATCATCCAGTAACTGGCAGTTGTTCAATAGTTTGAAACTCGAAATTTTTTGTCTAATTTCCTGTGTGTATAAGCATTCCTATGTTCTTAAAATCTCTAAATTAACTTTGAATCGATATTGTTCCTCATTATTCAAGATATGCTCTAGTTATGACTTATGATGCTATACCATTTTTGTATCATGTAAATTTCGTAGGCCGAATAAAGCTATTTTAGTCAATTTTCACCCTACCTTTTAGTTTTGTTGTTTATTTGTTCTGCTGCTGACAAGAAGCAACTCATGAATCCTTCATGTGTGTAAGGTTCAAGGAATGGAAGTTGGGATAACCATGGAAATAAAGAATTACAATGGGAGTTTGGCACTATCTGTTTCGCAATGTGGCTGTTATGTGAAGGACTTAGTAATATCCTTGGATGGGGGAGCATCTTGGTTTTATCAAGGGTATGTTTTCCTTGTGTTCTCTATCAAAGAATTCATAAAATGCTACTTCTAAAAATAAAACTAGTTGAAATCGTATCTTAGCATTTGAGGATTTGATGTACATAGAATGATCTCTCTTGTGGTGGAAAAAATGCATAACCACATTGCTGTGATCTGAAATACTTAGTTTTACGAGCTTTCAAGTGAGACTTGATTTAAACCAAGATTTATGTGCCTCCTGAGACCATTGACAAAGGAAATGGCATATATGGCATTTCTCAGGCTCCCTTACAAAATATACCTAAGGATTCTGATGGGTGATGTGCCAGTGTGCCACCCTTTCTTCTGCATTTTCCATTATTTCCATTATAATGTGAATATTGAAGGGGCTGCATTCATATTTATGATGTGACGGATATTGTATCAAGTAAAACTATTCTCTTTTGTTTGGTGATAGTTTTCATTTACTATTTGGTCCTTGGGTGTTGACATATAATGTTATATGAGATAAGATGCTTTTGCTTATTTATGTTACAACTTATTTGGCATACATTTGTATTCAGATAAATCATGTACAATTTTATTGGAGGTCTCTTTTTTCTATTGACTTAAACATGTCAAGCGACAAATGTTTATACTCCTAGTTTAATCACTATGCCTTATTGCTCTCCTTCTTGAAGGTTTATAAATGCTTTTGAGGACCATATTAGAGCTGCAGTTGAAAAGGCAATACCAGAAAATATTATTGACAGCACATCCAAACTGGACTCATTGCTTCAAAGTCTTCCTAGGAATGTCAGTCTGGACAATGTCTCTGCTCTGAACATGACTTTTGTTAATGATCCACAATATGGAAATTCCTCGATTGAGTTTGATATCAATGGGTTATTCTCTTCTGCAGTTGCTAAGACTAGCAATTTGCAGAAGCATCCCCAGTTTTCATTATCATGCGGTGGGGCATCAAAAATGCTTTTGCTTTCACTTGATGAAGATGTATTCAATTCGGCATTAGAGGTTTACTTTAAGGTAAATCAAAACATTTTGTCTGGCTAAAATAATACTTCAAGAATGTTTCGCCTTGCATTCTACAGTATTACTTGTTGCTTGAATTTTACATCAGCCTATTTTTCTTCAGGCAGGTTCTATGCATTGGATCGTCGACAAAGTTCCTGATCAATCTCTACTAAACACAGCTAGTTGGAAATTTATCATTCCCCGCTTGTACTGGAGCTATCCAAATGACGACATGCTACTAAACATTTCAATGTCTTCATCCCCAGTGATGAGGATTACATCTGAAAAGATTGGTGCTACCATTAATGCAGACATGATAATTGATGTTTTAGATGGCACAGAGACAGTTCCAGTTGCATGCATATCTGTAGTAAGAATCCTCAAATGCTAAACTTCATTTATGATGTTGTGCTTTTGTTGCTCCATTGCTCCAAGACAGGAAAATATGGTTTTTAAATGTGTTTGGCTGTCATTACTTGCACTATTAACAGACTGTCTTTACTTCAACATATTTCTTTGTAACTTCCAAATCATATATTCCTATGATCCAAGGAGAATTCTAACAACTGGAATCCTTTTTTACCTCGCAGGTAGTAAGCGCCTCAGGTGTCGCAGAGGCATCAGGCAATAAAGTATATGGTAGAGTTGAATTAGATAATTTCTCCCTCGCCTTGAAGTGGAGTAAAGTTGGAAACTTCCATATGTCTTTGATTCAGGTACACAAAGTTCAGCCATCTTTGTGCATGCTTCTCTTGTCTAGTTTTCATTTTTTTCAGTATTATGGTGAGCTCAATTAGTCTGCTAATTGACTTCTGGGCTCATGGGCTGGCTACTGCTGATCATTTTGTTATTGTAATCGGGATGATTATTCTAGCCATGTGCAGAGCACCGTTGTCAATTAAGGATTTTATTCTCCATTCATGCTTGGTTAATTAAATCATAACAAATGCTTCGTTTGCAGGGAGTAATTCGGGTTTTATTGAACACCGTGTGCATGCCCTATTTGAACTCACGGCTGGGGCATGGATTTATCTTGCCTGTGGTTCATGGTTTCACACTCAAAGACGTTTATGTACTTGCTTCCCCTGAGCAGCTGACGCTTTGTTCTGATGTTACCTTCACCAACGTAAGCAGCTTGGCGAGTTCACCAATTTTGTGATCCCCTGAGGTTGTACAGAGCATGTACCTTTCGTTCGGGCCACAAAAAGAAAGGCCTTGGGCACATTAGAGTTGCTGTACAACACTTGCACATATATGTACTCATTGTACATAATCGTCGTAAAAATATTCACATTCATTTGTGCAAAGTCATTTTCATTGTATGAAAAAAAAACTAGTCTTGCTTATGGGTCTCCTGAGAATAGAGTGTTGTCCCTGAAAATAGAGTATATGCTTCCGTGATTCAGATTGCAGTCTTGCTAACATGCGCATAGTTAGCAGCATTAGAGTTGGTGTTTGAAACTTGTATTATTTGATCCACTTAGGCCTTGGTTGGATCTCTAATTTTACTAAAACCAGATTTCGATAAACATGATTAACGGTCTAGCTACCTAAAACCATGTTTGGTAGGAGAGGATAAAACCAACATAACAAATTTTGGTTTTTGCTAATACTCAGAATATGAGTTTTATGAAAAACTACTAGTTGTTTTTCAGAGAACGTGTAATCCGTATATGAACAACTCAACGACGTATTTTCTGGCCGCTAGTATGCGAAAATTACGGCCTTGCATGCCGCGTAGATATTGCGTTCATGAAGTTGGTGATCAACAAACAAGTGTTCAACACTCAACACGTATACATATACTAGTTTAGTGCCGGTACTTTGCTGCGGATAAAAAATTATATCACCTCAGTATTATGAGTGGCACCCGTGGGCTTGGTTTGTTCCATGCTCTCGCTCTTCCATCTTGCTCGGTCGAGCTCTACCCTGTCCAGCATACGCAGTGTAGACCTCAACTTTGCCGTCATGCTCATCAAATTGTTGAGAAGAGTAAAAAGGGTGTTAGGATAAGAATAAATAAACTAATTTGTTTATTAAGAGATGTCTTTTTTCTATTTTGTTAGAGAGTTTTCTGAGGTGCGGGAGGGAGATAAAAGGGTGAACCACCAAATCAATTAAACCTCTGCCATATCTTTCTGGTTAACATTAGAGAGTGCTATATGCTTTGCAATAGTATCCTAAATCTCGCTAATGATGATACACTGATAAACTTTTCTCATAGCATGTTTATATAAGAGGATGACAAGTTCAGGCTTGTAGATGTGTTGTACAATAATTTTTAAACAATATGTTTCATGATGCGGTTCTGGTTCTATTTCACAAGAATTTCCTTGAAAAGATCATACCTTCTTTATTTGAGGAAAAAGCTAGGCTCACATGATGGTATATATAGATATTTGATTTTTTTCCCAATATAGTGTAACTCTAATTTCTTAAACAACAAAGACCACTTGAATTGAGACTTTGCTATTTTTATCCTCCATGCTGGTCTTCGATCAACAACGTGCATGTGAAATTTAATAAACTCCTGATATATTGTTCCATGCAACTAACATTAGCTAACTCGTTAGGAAGGTAGCAAGTTTTGCTCCATATTTTGTGCACAGTTTGTTACGAGGTTAGCAAGTTTTTCTGTGCGTTCTCATCAATTGTTTCACATCCTTTAGATCTATAGGACGGACCTATATATTGGCACTTTGTTGTCTTGTGAGAGGAGGTGGTAGTGAAATGACCAATGAACCACCATCACTACCTTCTTTTATAATAGTAACTAGTGTCCGTACTTGCAACAGAGTCCCAAGCCTTACATTTAACATCATTTTTTCATGTACATAATAAGCGAACAATATCCACAGGAATTTTTCGATTGGAAATAAAGGAAAAAAAAAACTTGGTGTGTAGTGCCATTACATCAGTGGTTTTCAAGGCAAAAGATCATATCTTGTCAAACCTTATAATTTAACTACATATATTTTACAAAGAGGGTAGAAGTGGATAAGAGGGTAATACATAAATATAAGACGGATCCTGCATGTCAATCTACACGCTTTTCCTGGAAATCATATTTTTACTTTAATTCTAGGTCCCCACAGAACATAAAAGTTTTCCACGATTGTCATTGAAATGCTAAATATTTTTTTAGTAATTTTCCTATTATTTTTTTCAGCATGTTCAATATTCATTTTGTTAGCAGACATGAACATGCATCAATTTGAATAGTGAAATAACATGGAACACTGAATCAAAAGAAAATTAATAGCTTATCTAGACCGTACTCATAAATGTATTATTATCTTGACTGCTTTTATAATGCTCTATCAGTGATATTAAGTCAAGATGTCGTCTGTCTATTTTATTTAAAAGGTGTGATAACTGAAAAAAAAAACATTGAAACTGAGGCACTATTGAGACTAAAATGTGGTGGGGTGAGCTTCCGGAAGCGTGAAGGTGTTTTGCCAATAATTTTTATGTTTGTGACAATAAATTTTGCCATCTATTTGTGACAAAAAAAAATCACATACCATAGATGATAAGTTTCGACATTAGTTATGTGTTGTCCCCAACAAATTCAAGAAATTTTAAATCCAGTATTTACTAAACAATGGCATATATCATTTTTGAAAATATTAAAAGGAGTTCCTTTGAAAATATTCCAGATCAGTAAAAATCGTGGATCATGAATAGAAAATTGGCATTGATTGAAGTTAGTGCAGGATCATTTATACATATATACAGGATAATGGTTGGAAAAAGTAAGAAATTATTGTTTATGAGCTACTTCGTACATATAGTTAAAGTCTTTAAGATACTTTGTTTATCGATCATGCAACGAAAATTACATGACAACAGGTGAGATTAAATGTATATCCTTTGTTTGAGTACATAAGCGCAAAAAAAGTTAAAGAACGCACAAACACAAACAAATGAAATGATAAAACAATATGGGAATAAGGGCATGTTTGCTTTGCAAAAGGACCCTGAACGTATATATGTCCAACGCAAAGCCTGAGCTGCGATGCTTTGTTAAAAGAGTACATGATCCTCTCAAGCTTGAATGTGCTTTTTTTCTCTCTATTTCTATAGTTAGTTCATTAGTTTTGTCCCCGTCTGGTCAGTTAGCCTAACCAGAGAGCATGGCATCGATACTGCTGTGTAAGGCTAACAGTTTGGTCTATTATCGTTGCGTGTTCATCTAAAATATAAACTATAAGCGCATATGACACATATATTTGTATTTTCTACACTTTAAATACACATTTTCCACAATCCACAGCTCATGCTAAAGTGGGTGTTGATGGAGTGGAAAAGGTGCAAGAGAAGAGAGGGCTGAGAAACTTTTTGTAGATAAAAGTTTTGTAGACCATATCAACACTACACTGAAAAAGGTCATCTGTGGTGGTTCATAACTGCCATCAGTGGCGGTTATTGAACCGCCACAGATATTATCAGTGGTGGTTTTCTAACCGTCACAAATAACTATTATCTGTGGCGGTTCTATCCACCAACCGCCACAGATAACAATATTATCTGTGGCGGTTCTATCCACCAACCTCCACAGATAGTACCTGATCGAAAAAATAAAAAACCATATTTTGGGCTAGCCTCAGGTGCTGCTAACCATGCCCTCTGAAACATATACATCAATAACAGATTTTGCATATACACAATTACAATGTACAATAATATACCGATTTGATCAAACAACAACAATATACCAGTGCGGAAGAAATGATGAATTTGTTGTTTACAGCAAATTATCAACTGAACAAATTGTGAAGCACAAGTAAGACTGTATGCGAAGCGATCTAAATCCTAATGAATGTGAAATCTTCTACCAGATGAATACAGATATCGTTCGGGACTATAAAACAGAAAATATCTTCTGATCCCTGAGGAATTCAGGAACTGACTGGGAAGGTATTAAAATCTGATTAGGTCATCTTTATTCGGATCCTGCTTTTTGGGCCCTTCCTGGGAATTACTTCCTCTATTCTTGCCAAATATCATCTCATCCAGATCATCGAGGATATCATCATCTCCGCCTGATGATTAATACATTTAATAGTATCTCGTAAACAGATCAATAAGAGCATGCATTAGAATAAAATGACCAAAACAATTGTAGGAGAATTAAAAATTAACATTGAACTTCATAATGTCTCATCAATAAAGTGCGCATCTATGTATCACCTAGAACATCATATATTGCAAACGAAACAAAATCGCAACACTAGCATAGTTACCGGATTCACTCTAAACCCCTGCAAATCGTGAACCAGATTCGTCGAACCCAAACCGGTTTAGAGTGTATGGTTCGTGTTCATAGTGGAAATTAGAAGAAAAAGTGGTGAACCACAAACCCAAATCCCGTACTACGACTTGGACGAACGGTGTTTCTGGTAACTATGAATACTAGTCTACTCAGTTTTTTTTACTTGTCCATACAACAAAGAGACCAACACGAATTTTTTTACTTGTCCATACAACAAAAGCAGACACACACACACCACCCATCAACACACACACGCACGGAGAAGGGCAACAACACACGGGCGGATCAATCACAACTTCTTAAATCAAATGATGAAATTAGAACATGTGCAAGCCATGCCATCCAATACTAAACTTGACGTTTAATGAAACATCGTTTACACCACCGTAAGAAAAAATTAACTAGTTTTCGAACTATAAGCCTCACGAGTCTTCAGTGTTGGTAGGGGCCTCAGGAGGTGGCAGATGAGTATGGAAGACTTCATCGTTATTATCTGGGTCATGAAACTCGCCGTTCTTGTTGAGTACTTCCTTCATGATGAAGTAGGCGAGCTGTCCCTGGATGCCTTGGATTTCATTTGGAACCAGTCCTCCCGTAGGCAACTTCAGACGCTATAAATAGAAAAAGTTTATCTTAAGAGCTTATATAGAGAATGAGATGTACGAATCAATGTGTGATATTAGCGTGGCAAACCTCTACGTCATTGTTTACTATTGTAGAGCCTAAGATTTCGCGCATGTATTAGCACACGAAGTACCCACATAAATTTGTGCCTGCGGCTGCTTGTGGCACTGCAAAAAATTGAATAAACTTATACGATATTGAAGGAGTTATTGACTAGGAGGTGCTATATAGGAAAATTGTTTTTGTGCATACCGAAAATTTAGTACGGATTGTCAGTGATTTATGGAAAGGACCGTGTCTCGAGCACTTTTTACAATATGCTTGGAACACCCTATTCACCATACTTGTCATATCTTTGTAGTTTTTTGGATCTTTGCGTGTAACACCCTAAAATTTGCTCTAATTTAAATTTTGAAGTATTTTTAATTTTCGAGAATTTCTGAGAATTTATTAGAATTTAAATTGGATTTACTTATTCCTGACCTCTCTTGAATTTCAATAAATTCATGCAAAAGTTTATACAAAGTTTTATTGAAAATATTTTATATGAGTTCCAAATGTCTCAAAGTATTTTCTAGAATTTTTTTTGGATTTTTCCGGGTATTTTTGCTATTTATTTTGGCTTTGTTTATTTATCTGATTTATTTTTAATCAGAAATGTTTTAAAAATCGGATGAATAGTACTGGGCCAGCACAGCACTATGCTCAGCCCGGCCCAGCCGTGCCAAAACCCTAGTCGCCGCGCGCTCGAGCCGTCCGATCGGAATTCCGCGACTGCCGTTGCGCCATGTCGCCGAACGCGTGCGCCGTCGGATCTTCGTTGCGCGGACGTCCAGGATTGCGCCACGTCGGTCGTCTTCGCAAGATCACCGGAGCTAATGCCGTCGACCGTTTCCGCTCGTTTCGCCGCCTGTAGCGCGCACGTCGAGGCCATTTAAGCTGCGTTGGTGAGCGCGTTTTGCAGAGGACTCAACGCCGCATATTTTGACTACTTGCACGCATGTCGAGACGCCCTCTAGTACCCGCTTTTGCTCGCCGTAGTTACGTCTCTGCGCCGCTGTCGTTTTTGCTTCGCCCCGTCGCCGTCCGTCACCTTCCGCCGTGTTCCGACCGTGTACCGGGTTCGCCGAAGAAAGCCGCGTCGATCCGGGTACTTCTTCGCGCCGGAGAGCCGCTACAACGCCGTCGCCGAGGTCATCTTCCTCAGCTCCGGCAACTTCTTCGTCCGAGCCGCCGCCGACCCCGCCGAACTCCCTCAGCCATCTGATCATCATCCAACCGCTGCGGTGAGTCCACGTCGCCTCCACCTCTGTATATGTTTAGATTGTTTCATGACCGTTAGATCTAGATTAAACGGTAGAAGTTGGGTTTAACTTCTGTAACGCGTTTATATCTAAGCCGTTGGATCGGTAATGGACGCGTAGGATTGAGCCACGTTGCGCCATGCACAGTAAACAACTCGGAATACCGAGACCGTTGGATTGAATCTCAGTGGCGAGGATTAGATCTAGGACTGCCCCTTGAATCTGTGCCTTTCATTTTTGAACGTGCGGCTGAGATTGCGCCGAACCCTTGCGGAATTAGGATCGAGCGCGCGCGCGCGTTGATCGAATCGGACCAAATCTCGATTGCGATTTTGAACAAGCCGTCGCGATGTCGACGCGTGTCATTGCGTAAAACCGAGGCGTCGCAGTGGCGGTGCGGTGCTGGCCGTTGGATCTGAGCGATCGTTGGATGTGCGACGCGTGTCGCGTAGATATCGAGGCAGTGCGGTGTGGCGCGTGGATCTGGCCGTTGATTCAATGAACGGCTCAGATCTTGCCGCGTGGATGCGCTGTTCTGGTGGACCGAGTCCACGGTAGACCAGGGCCGAGCCGTGAACCGAGCCCATAAACCGAGGCGATGTGGTGGCACTAGAGGCTGCCACGTGTCATGCTGACGTCATCGCTGACGTCATAAATATTTTTATATATAAAAATATTTTGGCCGAAATTCTTTTCTGTGCTTACGTCATCATGATGCGATGCTGATGTCATAAATGCGATTTTTCAGTATAAAAATAATTTAGAAAAATCGGATTTTCTAATTTCTGTATTTTCAGATTTTATTCAAACTTCAAATAGCTATAACTTTTGCATTTTAACTCGGATTTGGGTGATTCAAATTTCTAAAAATTCATAAAATTGTGACCTATTTAATGATGAATTTTATTTGAATTTTTGAGGTCATTTAGTATTCTATATTAGCTATTTATTGCATATATTGTTTGTACGCGTAGACGCAAATTTGCCGGAAGGTTTCGAGGAAGAGTTCGTCGCCCAAGACCAAGCTTCAGAACACGACCAGCAACTCTTTGAAGGCAAGTAATGCTTTGATCATTTTGATCCCAGATTTTAAAATGTAATTTATGCTTTGAAATTATGCATGCTTATTTATTAAAAATGAATTTAAATTAATTTGGGATAATGTAGTTAATCAACCCATTTTGTTATGCCACCTTGAAATTATTAATTGTATGCCCTAAATCATTGTCACCCTAAGTTTGATTATATTAATTGGATGTTAATATTATGCCAACACGGGAGGCTAGACCGTGAGTAGATGCTTAGCCTTGCAACGAATCGTGAGTGATCTTTCGGGAAAATGCTATAATACTGATTAAAGAAATATGGAATGTATTTTGAAAGTGGTGTGATGATGCCACATGATGAGATTGAGGTACAGAGACCTGTGTGGTTCCATACTGATATTGAGTTATTGCTGGCATGTGTTGCACAATAATCAATCTGGTGGGAAATGATTTAGATGGGCAAGTGGCAAGAGGTCAGTGTGCGGTGGGCTGTGTGGCATTGAGTTGATGAGTGTTGTGAGTCATGTGCCACAATGGGCCAGTGTGCCACTTTTGAGTGTTGGAAGTCTTGCCTTGGTCGGGCTAAGGACTTCACCTTGCAAGCCTTTGATCCGAGTCACCCGTACAACCACATGTCCGTATGGGATGCACCTAGTTGATTAGGGTTCGATATCTTCCTCCGATACCTCGGGGTGGCAAGGTGCGGGGTGTATCTGCACGGGCGTACACTGCTACGGCTTGGTGCCCATCCAACGGTGATTGACCCGTCCTATACTTCACTCTGTGTGAGGGAAGTGATAGTGAGGGTAATACCGAGAGGTTCTTTGGTTAAGGTAGAGGTTCCTAAAAGCTTTGTTGCGACAATCACTGTGTGGTGAGCGGTCAGATCTTGTGGGTAAAGTGTACAACCTCTGCAGAGTGTCAAAACTATTCGAATAGCCGTGCTCGCGGTAATGAGCATTGCTCGGGGATTACAGTCAAGGGGTAGATCTTCATAAATAAAAATGTGGAAAGGGTGGCTGTGTGCCAATGCTAAAAATGAACTGTTAAGGCTGTGTGCCGAGAATCTTCGAGGATAAACTATTTGAAGATATTAGTACTATCAAAACTGTTTTACTGCTTTAATCTAAATAAAATACTGGTTTAAAATGTTGTTGATGCAAAAGAACCAATTAAGCCAATCCTTTGGAATAAACTTTGCATATAGTAATAGCGCTGCATTCCGTGCATTACTTGTTGAGTACCTTATTGTCGGCGTTTCGAGCACCGGCAAGTAAATTTGTAAGTCTAAGGGGTCGCGCGTTCCACTCCCTGAATGGTTAGACTCAGAAGTCCAAGATGTATACTGGTTCGGGCCGAAGGTCCCTACTCCAGTTCGTGTGGTGGTGTTGTATTCTCTTCAGTACAGATGACTGCACAAAGTTTACAAGCGAGAGTGCCAATGACTTAGCGAGATGGGTTCGATGGCGCTCTCTCCTCTCTTGTCGTCTCCCTCTTTAAGGGAGTTCCTGCCTCCTTTTATACGAAAGGAAGGGGCAGGTTACATCGAGAATTGGGAGAGGACGAGACGACCTACCCTAGGAGCTTCGGTCCTTCGCTCACGACCGATCATCGCCGCCTTGCCCATCTTTGGTCGGTAGCTTAGTCGGTCAGGGCGGTTAGGTATTTCTCCGGGAAACGGTGTACCTGCCCTCTGCGAACCTTACGGGTGTTGACGTTGCTGCGCCTGACGTGGGTGCTGCCTCGGGAGAGGGCGTGCCTTCGTACTGTATGCGACCGGCTGATGGGACTGGGAGCATGACTTCGGTCAGTCATTTAAATCCTCTGGGGAAGGAGCCACCTGCCCTTGTATAGTCACTTTGATTGACCCGTTCGTAAGTACGTGGCGGTTGTCTGGTAGAGGCTTCGACACGCGGCCCTTGGCAGGGGTGGTCTTGGCACGATCGGAGTCAGGGGATTCCGACCTGCTGCGAGGGTCGGGAGCCCTGCTTGGTCGGAGCCGAGGGGCCGTCTCGCTGAGGAGGTCGGGAGCTTAGCTCGGTCGGAGACATTCCCCTTGGTCGGTCGGGAAAGGAAGTCCCGTGTGTCTTCGCAGGTGCTTCGGTCGGTAGTGGGCCTGAAGCGGCCTGTTGGGCTTGAGTTGTGCTTGAGGCCGCTGGCTGGTCATCTTGGGCCGTTGGGGTACCCCTGTTATAAGTATTCGTCAGTAGCCCCCGAACCCCCGAGTGATTTCGGCAGATTCGGTCGGGGGTTGATTCTTGGATGAAAATGGTGACTGGGTCCGAGTGGTTGACCCGTCCGATTAGATCAAACGATTTGTGCCAGGTGTGCCCCAACGCATCCGACGGCTGCCCTGGAATTCTGCCTGGGGCATTCGAAACGCCGAGGGCTTTGAATTACCTCGTTGGTCATGCCGCGTCGATCGGGCGCCTCGCCGCTTCGCCTTCGGATCGCCGGGTTACGTGGAGGGCGCCGTTTCCGATGCTTGCATTCATTCTGGAGAAGTTCAACCTCCCTCCGTCCGGGTATATAAGGACGCTATGGCTTGTTTGAGGGATAAATCTTTAGACGAGAATCCTTTTTGTTTTCTTGATATGGCTTCGGGGCACCCTTTAGTCTTCGGTTTTGGTGATGATGTCGGGGTAGAAGAAGATCCTTTGGCTGAGCTTTGGGCCGAGTTCGACCAGGCGATGGCCGAACTTCGGGAGGAAGAAGCTGCAGCCCGTGATGCTGCTGCCGTCGATGCGCTGCTCGAGGTCGTCCCGAGACTCGAGGTAGCAAAGGGGGCCCTCCTAGAGGCGATGGCGCAAGGACGGCGACTGTAGCTGGTGCGGCTGCGTCGATGTCGCTGAACGGCAGGAGGCGCATCGACGTACCGTTCCGCAGCTGCGGCGGCCGTCCCGTCGACCAGGCAAGGGCCTACCAACATGCCGTCGGCGTCGCCGATGCCGTACGGATGTTAAAAGGCTTTGGCGCGGAGCAGGTCCTGCCGTAGTGTAGCGTAACTATTCTTGTATCTGTCGGGTACTATATTGCAAAGTTGTGTGAAGTTTGAGCCTGTTAGCCTATAATGAAATCTCTTTTTTCTTTATGGATGTCTTCGTAATGAGTTTGCCTTGTGTTTAACATCGTAGCTAGACCGTGCCTTGGTCGGCAGGGACGACCGCGATGCCTCGGCGCGAGGTTCGGGTGTCCGAGTGCTCGTTTAACGTCGTAGCTAGACCGTGCCTTGGTCGGCAGGGACGACCGCGAGCCTCGGCGCGAGGTCTGGGTGTCCGAGTGCTCGTTTAACGTCGTAGCTAGACCGTGCCTTGGTCGCCAGGGGCGACCACGATGCCTCCGCGCGAGGTTCGGTGTCCGAGTGCTCGTTTAACGTCGTAGCTAGACCGTGCCTTGGTCGGCAGGGACGACCGCGATGCCTCCGCGCGAGGTTCGGGTGTCCGAGTGCTCGTTTGACGTCGTAGCTAGACCGTGCCTTGGTCGGCAGGGACGACCGCGATGCCTCCGCGCGAGGTTCGGGTGTCCGAGTGCTCGTTTGACATCGTAGCTAGACCGTGCCTTGGTCGGCAGGGACGACCGCGATGCCTCGGCGAGGTTCGGTGTCCGAGTGCTCGCTTAACGTCGTAGCTAGACCGCGCCTTGGTCGGCGGGGGCGACCGTGATGCCTCGGCGCGAGGTTCGGTGTCCGAGTGCTCGCTTAACGTCGTAGCTAGACCGCGCCTTGGTCGGGGGGATGACCGCGATGCCTCGGCGCGAGGTTCGGTGTCCGAGTGCTCGCTTAACGTCGTAGCTAGACCGTGCCTTGGTCGGCAGGGATGACCGCGATGCCTCGCGCGAGGTTCGGTGTCCGAGTGCTCGCTTAACGTCGTAGCTAGACCGCGCCTTAGTCGGCGAGGGACGGCCCGCGATGCCTCGGCGCGAGGTTCGGTGTCCGAGTGCTCGCTTAACGTCAGAGCTAGACCGCGCCTTGGTCGGCAGGACGACCGCGATGCCTCGGCGCGAGGTTCGTGTCCGAGTGCTCGCTTAACGTCGTAGCTAGACCGCGCCTTAGTCGGCGGGGACGACCGCGATGCCTCGGCGGGAGGTTCGGGTGTCCGAGTGCTCGTTTAACGTCGTAGCTAGACCGTGCCTTGGTCGGCAGGGACGACCGCGATGCCTCGGGGCGAGGTTCGGGTGTCCGAGTGCTCATTTAACGTCGTAGCTAGACCGTGCCTTGGTCGGCAGGGACGACCGCGATGCCTCCGCGCGAGGTTCGGGTGTCCGAGTGCTCGTTTAACGTCGTAGCTAGACCGTGCCTTGGTCGGTAGGGACGACCGCGATGCCTCTGCGCGAGGTTCGGGTGTCCGAGTGCTCGTTTAACGTCGTAGCTGGACGTAGGCTCGTTTTACGTCGTAGCTGGACGTAGGCTCGTTTTACGTCGTAGCTGGACGTAGGCTCGTTTTACGTCGTAGCTGGACGAGGGGCATCCATCCCGAGTCATCGCTCAGCGAGGAGCCGCGAGAGGAGTGGCCACCGCCTATCCCACACGTATACCCCATCCGCAGGTGTGGAACCTGGAGGGGGTGAGAGGCGCGCTTACCCGCGTTGGTTTGAACGCCGTGCTCGTGGAGCTTATAATAGGTAGTCCGAGTGGGTCCTGGGAGGTCCCGCCCAAGGGGGACCCTTTCGAGCGGACGGTCCCAGAGTAGGGTGTCCTGGCCCTGCTGTGGGGCGACCCATAAAAAACCTTTCTCTACTCAATCCCGTATGGGCCCTGGGTCGTTCGCCGACCCAGGGCACAGCTGGCTGTCGCTCATCGATGAGCTCCCGGGAGAGTGTGAAGTATGGTCTCGGACGCGAGTAGAGGTGATTGGGTCGTCAGCCGACCTAACCGAGGGCCCACCGTGGGGCTCACCTCATACTTGCCCCTCGCTCAAGTTTCGCTGGGGCGGCCTTACGCCCATCTGGTGGGGTAGGCCTTTTGAACCCGCAGCTTTAGTCGGGCCCCGCGCAAGCCACGGGCTTTTTGCCGCTGGGGCCGCAGCCGCCCATGGGCCTTCGCGCGTGCCCCAAAGCAACCGTCCTGGCCTCAAGGCGAAACCGAGAGGTCGACGACCGCCCGGGGCGCGGCTTTATGGCTCGCAGCTTTGTCGATTACATGCGGAGTGGGATTGGAAACCGGGAGTTACCACCGGCGTGAGTGGGCACGACGCCGCCGAGGGGGCGCTGTTCGGTCGGCGCCTGCTCGTCTTCTATATGTACGCTGCCGGGGCGCTTTGAGTAGTTACGCTTGCTTGCTTTCCTCGTCTCCTGTCCCTAAGATAAAAAAGATCGACAAAGAGCCAAGGAAAAGAAAACTCAACCTTCTCTTCTCCTCGCCTTTCCGTCGCCTCTTTCGCAAGGATGTCGTGGCCGGAGTGCTCCGCCCAGAGTAGTCGTGCGCATGGCTTGGTGAAGAAGGGCTTCCTCCCTGCGCAGGATCTCTCCGGTTGGAGGGTACCGACGGGAGCGGCTGCCCCCTCGCCGAGGGACGACGAGGTCGTGGTGCTTGCCTCTTTTTTCGAGCGCAGCTTCGGCTTGCCGTTGCATCCGTTCGTCCGGGGGCTACTCTTCCATTACAAGGCGGAGGCGTACCATCTTAACCCCAACGGGGTCCTCCACATCGCCATATTCATCACCCTTTGCGAGGCTTTCCTGGGAATCGAGCCGCATTGGGCGTTGTGGAGGCATTTCTTCCAGGCGAGGCTCTGGAAGGACAAGCCGACGGACGCCGCGGCGCCCATTGGTGGCCTGGCCCTCCAGCCTTCGTCCACCGAGCACGGAGTACCTCGAGGTCAAGCCGCCGTCCAACAAGGGGTGGCGCTCTGAGTGGTTCTATGCTCAGAACGTCGGAGACAGCGCCCCGCCCTTCACCGGCAATCTTCCCGTGGCGGGGGAGGAGTGGAACTGGGGCGCTGAGAAGCGAGAGAAGAACAAGGTGGCCCTGATCGTGGAGCAGATCAGGGCCCTAAGGAGGCAAGGGCTTACCGGGGACGTGGTCGTGCGTGCCTTCATGGGGATGCGCGTGCAACCTCTTGCGCACAGACCCCGCCCCCTGTTCCGGTACGAGGGAGCGTTCGACCGGATGAGGATGGCGGAGCCCGAGCTGGCCGCGACGGAGGTCGAAGCCCGGGTGGCCGCCGTCATGGGAGGAAGCGCTACGAAGGCGGCAGGCGGCCACCCGGAGCCATTCTCGGCGGCCCACCCTCCAAACCTGGTAGGTCGGCCGGACTTCTTCCCGCACCTCTTTTCTTGGCGTTTAACGTCTGGTTTGACCAGTGCTTTTTATCTTCTAGGGACTCTTGGGCATGTCCTCCCAGGCACCGCTCCCGGGAGACAAGGAGGTGAGGGCGGTGGCCCGGGCGAAGGCCGCAGCGCTCGACTCCTCCCGCAAGAAGCGAAAGGAGGAGAGGAAGAAGAAGAAGAAGGAGCGCGCGGCGAAGGCCACGCGCGGCGAGGACGTGTCGGAGGCCACTACTGTGGGTGCAACCTCCACCGACAGCAGTGGAAGCACCCCCGGTCACGCGCACTGTGGGTTTCCTTCCGACCCGCCGACCGGCGGTGATCCGGTCGTGGACCTACCGGAGGGGAACCCCACAGGCACCGCGGCTGAGGGGCCTCGGGCGGAGGGTGCGGTCGCCGCCATCGTCGCGCCTTCAGTGGAGGCAGCTTTGGGGAAGCGACCGGCAGATCTGCCCCTCGGAGGGGGACCGGTGAAGAGAGCGCTGCCGCGCGCCCGCTCTCGGCTTCGATAAGTACTTCTTTTCTTTCGCTCAAACACCTTTGCGTAAAAGCCGTTCAACCGCTTTTTAGAGTTTTGCCACGCGCGCCTATCTTGGTGTGACCGTGGGCGTCTCGTGGCGGTTCCGCAAGGGACAACGCCGCAGAAGTTCGAGGCGCCGATCGGTCGGCGCGATCGTGGTCTTTGGCGACCGAGGGCACGCCGCCACGAGGTCGAGGTCGGCGAGGAGCTTCCGACGCCTCGGTTGGGACACCGCCGCTCGATGTGGTGGCCTGCGGAGGAAGAGATGGCGGTGCCGCGGCAATCGTGCCGGTAGAGATGGCGCCGTGCACAAGCCCGACCCTCGCCCGGGAGGCGCCGACCGTGGTCCCTCAGCCGGAGGTCGCCGAGGGGACCCCTGGGGGACCGATCCCACCATCATTGCCGATGGTGCTCTGGCCGGGTAGCGCCCGGCCCGAGCAGACGACCAGGGCCGCCTGCCGGAGAGGCCCCGAGTCGGGTCGGTGGCGGAATGTAAGAGAGCGAGTGGGTCGCTCTTGCAAGGCGCTCGGGCCGAAGTAGAGATGGAGCTGGTCCGAAGGGCTCGACTCTTTGTCCGAATCTTCCACCAGCGTTGACGCGATGGTCGAGGAGTCAAGCCGATCAGTCTGGTAAGTTGGCGAAAGAACCCAACTTATAAAATTCTGACGTACGCGCCGTGAGACTAACGGTTAGTCATCATCTTGCAGCATCTGCGGGCTTGCTCAGACAGCCAGCGGGCGGTTGTCAAGGAAGAACGCGACCGGCTGCGCCTTGAGTTGCGCCTAGCTCAAGAGGCGCTGAGCGTGAGGCGGTCGGAGGCGGCGAAGGTCCACCAGGAGCTTGAGGGGGTCGCTAAGGCTCTCTTCGATGAGCGCCTGGGGGCCCAGTCCCTGAGGATGAAGGCGGCAGAGCTCGAGTCCTCCTTGGCAGAGGCCACCGTTGCTAGGGACGCCGCCACCACTCGAGGGGCGCGCAAGCGCAGTAAACCGCTCATGAACCGAGCGAGACCAGGCTCGGAAGGACGCCGACCGAGTCCGCTCCGAGCGGGAGGCCGCTCGGAAGGATCTGTCTTCCTTGAGGACCTCCTACGAGGTGGTCAGGCAAGAGGTTGGCAACCTGGCGAACTCCGCGGCCGGTAAGGGTCTCAGCTTCTTATTTAATTCTGCGGGGACTTTTCGTAAGTCGTGATCATCTGGTGCCGTTGCCATCTGCAGAGACGCAGAAGAACTTGGGCCTTGCGGTTGAGGAGCGGAAGGACGCCCAGCAGGCCCATGACGAAGCGGTCACGGTGCGGGACGTGGCTCGCGCGGCCGAGGTTGCCGAAACGACGGCCGAGCCGGCGCGAGTCGAGGCCCTTCGTAGGGCGGCCAGACGCTCGCACCCAGTCCTTGAGCCGCAGCAGCCCGAGCGCCTAGCGCCCTTGCTAGCCCGAGTCCCGAGCGCATCGAGAAGGCGGTGATCGCCGGCGCGGCCGGAAGCTTCTTCCGCTACCGGTCAACACCATCTCGCACTACGATGGTATTGACCTTGCGGTGGTGGCGATGGCGTCGCCGGAACCGACCGACGGAGAGATCGGCGTGTTCGAGCTCCCGGTAGAGCCGCGACGCCGGGAGGTCGCCACCACGCTCGCCAGGTCGCCTCGAGGAAGGACGAAATAGTTAGATTTAACCTTTTTAATTTGTAAAGACTATTGTGCTCGCAAGCAATTTTTAAGTTTAACAAGTTCCAATACGCCCTTGCCCCTTCTGTGTTTTTGGCGAACGTTTGACCGGCCATAGCCCTAAGGACAGCAAAGGTCACTTATGCGTAGGTCGGGTTGCTTCGAGAGGGGCTAAGAGGATAGGAACCTTGGTTACTCAGCAGTTATGCGCACTTGTGAGGGATCGGAGTGTTCCTGACCGACAAAAGATCGCTCCACTTGGGCATTTCCTTCTTCCGCAAAGTATCAGAACCATAGCCGCTGGGGCGTAGGCCATAGTACTTGGGTCAAGAGGATTACCGCTTGGGGAGGACCTCGTGATCAGTCGGGTCACCGACCCGCACAAGCGCGTGAGCTAGCCAAGTCTGCGCGGGGGAGGAGTGTTCCCGACTGACTAAAAGGTCGCTCCACTCGGGCACTTCCTTCTTCCGCGAAGCGTTACTTAGCAACCATAGCCGCTGGGGCGTAGGCTGTAACGCTTGGGTCGAGAGGGTTACCGCTCGGGATTGACCTTATGGTTAGTCAGGTCACCAACCCGCATGAGCGCGCGAACTAGCCGAGTTTGCGCGGGGGAGGAGTGTTCCCGACTGACTAAAAGGTCATTCCACTCGGGCACTTCCTTCTTCCGCGAAGCGCTACTTAGCAACCATAGCCGCTGGGGCGTAGGCCGTATTGCTTGGGTCGAGAGGGTTACCGCTCGGGATTGACCTTATGGTTAGTCAGGTCACCGACCCGCATAAACGTCGACTAGAGGCGGCCTGAACGGGGGCGCCAAGGGGCAGCCCCCGAGCGTCGCAGGGCGATCAGGTGCTCGGAAAGATAAAGGTAAAGAATACGCCAGGGAAAAAAGAGTTTAGGGATAGAATCGCCTTAACTTTTCTATGTTCCAAGCGTTCGGAAGGATGCGACCGTCGGCGTCCTTGAGTCGAAGGTGCTGTGTCTGAGAACCTCTGACGGTGAAGGGCCTTCCTAGGGCGGCGATAGCTTGTGCTTGTCTTTCTTTGGTTTGGACCAGCCAAGGACCAGTCGCCAAGTTAAGGATCGCCCTCAAACTCGGCGGTGTGGTAGCGTCGCGAGCTTGTTGATATTTGGTGATCGCAGGATGGCCACGTCATGTGCCTCGTCGAGCTGGTCGATGGCGTCTTATTGCGAAGCGAGCCCCCGAGCCTCAATGAAAGCTTGTAGTCTTGGGGCGCCATACTCCGTCTCATGGCAAGACGGCCGGCGCCGAACACCATGAAGCGGTGTAAACCCGATCGCTCGGGTGGGCGTGGTCCGCAGCTCCAGAGGACACAGGCGCTCGGCCACCCACCGCCCGCGAAGTGCTTGAGCCGATCAAGATCCGTGGCTTGAGTCCTGAAGGATCATGCCGCTTGCACGCTCGACACGGCCGTTAGTCCGCGGATGGGCCACGGCGCCCAATCGACACGGATGTTGAAGTCGTCGCGTAACTCGAGGAACTCCTTTCCCGTGAACCGCGTTACGTTGTCGCGATGATAGAGTTGGGGACTCGAACCAAAAATGATGTCGCGAAGAAGATGGTGCTTGTACCGACATGACGTTCACGACCGGCTTGGCCTCTATCCACTTGGTGAATTTATCCATCGCGACGGAAGATGAGTAAAGCCCCGGGCGCTTTCTTGAAGGGCCCGACCAGATCAAGTCCCCAAGCCGCAAACGGCCAAGTGATGGGGATCGCTCGCAAGGCTTGAGCCGCGATGTGTGCCGCCGGCAAAGAATTGGCACCCTTCGCAGTGCGCGCACGATCCGCTCGGCGTCGGACATGGCGGTCGGCCAATAAAAACCTTGTCGAAAGGCCTTTCCAACGAGGATCGGGTGCGGCATGGTGGCCGCAGACCCGCCATGGATATCGGCGGCAAGAAATGCTTCCCTTGGTCGGCGAATGCACTCGAGGACCCCGGAGGACTCCTTTTGTAAAGGTGCGGGCGATCAGACGAAAGATTTTGCCCGCCGAGCGAGGCGCCGCCCTCGGTCGGGTCGGGAGCGACCATCCGTCAAGCGATTGATGAAGAGCTTCCTCCGGTCGGATTCACCGCCGGCCGCGCGGTTTGATCCGACCAGTTCTGCGCCCGGCCGCAAGGCTGGGTGACTGCTAGGTGAATCGGAGACCGCTCGCCACCGAGTCCAACTGGATGGAAGGTTGCGGAGGTCGCAGACGAAGATCCTGTGGGGCCGACCCTTGCCGGAGGCAAGATTGGCTAGGCAATCGCCTCATTTGTTGTGGCGTCTGTAGCTGTGGTGGAGCTCGAAACCCTTGAACCGCTCCTCGAGCTTGCGCGCTTCCGACGAGATGCAGCCATACGGCGTCTCGCGGCTCAAGCCTTCATGACACGGTCGACGACAAGCTTGGAGTCCCAGCGGACGCAAAGTCGGCGAGCGCCGAGGTCGCAAGCGATCCGAGACCGTTGAGAGCCTCGTGCTCGGCTATGTTGTTGGTCGCGTCCAAGAGCAACCCGATGGCGTATTGAAGTTTGTTCTCGAGTGGGGAAATGATGATTTACTCCTGCGCCCGCGCCGTTCTTGGTGTAGGATCCATCAAAGTACATTGTCCAGTACTCGGGGTCCTCGATCACCGGTGGCGCCTGGGCTTCGGTCCACTCGGCGATGAAGTCTGCAAGGGCCTGCGACTTGATCGCTGTCCGAGGGACGTACGTTATGCCGAACCACTGAGCTCGAGCGCCCACTTGGCTATCCTCCCGGAGGCGTCGCGGCGGGACGATCTCGCCGAGCGGGGATGCGGTCACCACAGTGATGGCGTGCTGGTCGAAGTAATGGACGAGCTTTCTCTTGGCGGTGAGCACCGCGTAGAGCAGCTCCTGCACCTGTGGGTACCGAGCCTTGGACTCGGAAAGAACCTCGCTGATGAAGTAGATTGGCCGTTGTATCTTGAGTTCACGGCCTTCCTCCGCTCATTCCACCACAAGGGCTGCCCTGACGACTTGAGCAGTGGCGGCGATGTAGAGGAGCAATGGTTCGCTCGTGCCGGGCGACGAGATTGGAGGTGAGGATCGGAAGGCCTTCAGGCGGGTGAGGGCTTCCTGAGCCTCCTGGGTCCAGCTGAAGCGGTCGGATTTCTTGAGCAGCCTGTAGAGCGGCATTCCGTGCTCGCCGAGGCGAGACACGAAACGGCTCAAGGCGGCAAGGCACCGCTAGCCTCGACCCCTTTGAGATTAGGAATCGGGTCCATTCTTGCGATCGCCGAGATCTTCTCTGGTTGGCCTCGATTCCTCGCTTTCGACGATGAAGCCGAGCGGCTTCCCTTTGGGGACCCCAAGACGATTTCTGGTTGAGCTTTATACGGAACCGCTCGGAAGTTCGCAAAGTTTCTTCCAGTCGGCAATAAGGTCGTGCGCATTCTCGGTCTTCACGACGATGTCGTCAACATAGGCCTCAACGCTGCGGCGATCCGTTGTTGAAGCACGTTTGCATACATCGGTATGTAGCGCCGGCGTTCTTTAGGCCGAACGGCATTGTAACGTAGCGTAGCGAGCCGAACGGCGTGATGAAGGAAGTCGCGAGCTGGTCGGACTCCTTGATGCTATCCGTGGTAGCCTCGAGTAGGCATCCAAAAGGAAAGAGACTCGCACTCGCGGTGGAGTCGACGACTTGGTCGATGCGGGGCAAGGGGCACGGGTCCTTGGGACACGCTTTGTTGAGACTTGTGTAGTCAACACACATTCTCCATTGCCCATTTTTCTTTTTACAAGTCTGGGGTTGGCCACCACTGGGGTGGCGGACCTCTTTATAAACCCTCAGCCAAAAGCTTGGCGATCTCCTCCTATGATCCCGCCTCTCCTCGTCGAAGCGGCGTTAGCGCTGGGCGCACCGCTTTGAGCCCGGTCTGATGCTCAAGGAGTGCTCGGCAACTTCCCTTGGGATTCTGGCATGTCGGAGGTCCTCCATGCAAAGACGTCATTGTTGGCGCGGAGGAAGTCGACGAGCGCGCTTTCCTATTTGGCGGGGAGCGTGGCTCTGACCCGAACGGTCTTGGTCGGATCGCAGGGATCGACCGTGACCTTCTTCGTGTCCTCGGCGAACTTGAAGGATCCCACCCCCGACTTGCTGGACTCGGGGGCGGACTCGGAGGCTTCCCTCCTGAGGTTGTCGAGCTCGGCAGACGCGATGACTGCCGAGGCGAGCTCGCAACTGCTGCGCTCGCAGTTGTAGGCAAGCTGGAAAGATGATGCCACGGTGATGACTCCTCGTGGCCCGGGCATCTTCAGTTTGAGGTAGGCGTGGTGGGACCGCCATGAACTTGGCGTAGCATGGCCGCCCAAGATGGCGTGATAGGAGCCGTGAAATCCGCAACCTCGAAAGTGAGGGTCTCGGTGCGGAAGTTCCCTGGTTCCCCAAAGGTGACGGGCAGGTCGATCTGCCCGAGCGGATGGGCCTGTTGGCCAGGGATGACACCGTGGAAAGGAGCCTTGCTCGGTCGGAGACTCGAACGAGGAATCCCCATGGCGCCGAGCGTCTCCACGTAAAGCGATGTTGAGGCCGCCGCCATCCATGAGCGCCTTGGTGGCGCTTCTTCCCCACGATGGGTCGACCACCAGCGGGTATCTTCCTACCGGGGCGTGGTCGGGTGATCACCGATCAAAGGTGACCGGAATTCGACCACCGGAGGTATTGAGGGCGGCCGGTGAAGCGGTGTGGACCTCACGGTAGGCGGTTTGAGCCGACGCTTGTCGGCGAGCACGCCGTCCGCCAAAGATCATGAGGCACCGGCCGGTTCGGGAACTCGTCGTCGCCTTCTTCTCCACGGCCCGTGGGGCGTGGTCGGGCTTCTTTCCTTTGCCCGTGGCGCCGTGGGGCGCAGAAAGGAAGTGCCTCGAGACTTCGCAGCCCGGTACTTATGTTTGACGGGAACCCGTGGTTCGCACGGCCGCCCATCAATTTCTCGAAGTGGTCAGCGCGACGGCCGGTCGCGCCACGCTGACAGAGGCGGTCGGCGATGGCGACCACCGGGCTCGCGGACTGCTTTTCCATGCCGCTCCGCTTGTTGGAGCGGTCGAAAGGGATCCGATCCGGACGCCGGGCTCTTGCTTTGGCCTTTCCTCCTTCGAAGATAGCCCCACACCTCCGCGCGAGGCGTGGTTGAGTGGCGATGTCGAGGAGTTCCTTGGTGGTCTGGGCTTGAGATGCCCGGTTTGTGCACCGTGGCCTTGCGGGAGGTATCAGATGAATGCTCCCACGACATCGACGCCGGAGATGTCGGGAGCTTCGTTACAGCGGAAAACCGCCGTATATAATCCCGAGGGTTTCACTGGCCGCCGCTTGCAGCCCTTCGTGTCCCGTGGAGTTGCCGTGGCGCTTGTAAGTGCCCGAAGTTGCCGACGAAGAGGGTTTTCAAGTCGGCCCGCCTCCGATGGTTCGGCGGGCAAGTACTCGCCAAGCTCGGGCGAGTCCGCAAGGTAGATGGGGAGGTACCGATGATGAAGAGATCATCCGTCGCTCCCCGCCCGCATGCGAGCCGGAGTCTTCAAGCCGACACCGGTTCGTGGCCCCATGTACTTGGCGATGTTAGTGGCGCCGAATCGACAGGAAATCCGCCGTCGGATCCTCGGCGTAAAGCCCGGGTCCGGGACCATCGGGGCTTGGCCGCGGCGGTGGCGCCCGCCGTCCACTATACGTGAGTGGACGGCCTCCTCGCCGCTTTCTTCGCGCCGAGGGTGGCGCGAACGTCATAGGCGCCCTCGAGGCGCCGCGCACGGTGCGCGAGGCCCGCGCGGCTTCGTGGTGTGGCGCCGCCGCCGGACCGGACCGGCCGAGCGGCGGTGCGGGCCCGGCTGGAGGTGGCGCCGAGCGATAGGAGCCGAGGCTCGCATGTGTTGCACGGCGCACGCTCTACCACCCGGAGGTTCTCGGTATGTGGCCTTGGCCTCCGGTCGACCGTTCGGAAGGCCTCGGCGAGATCGCAGCCGCGCCACGCTCGCTTGCATGGGGAAGAACCGAGGCCGCCTGATTCTTCCGCCGGCTTGTGGAGTGCCCGACGCAAGGCCGCGCGTCGCCGGGCACTCTTGAGTCGCGAGCTCATCCCGCTCCAAAGTTGGCACGAGTTGGTCGAGCTCAGCCCTTTGCCTATCCAGCTCTTCGCGTTGTCGCTGGAGTTCGGCGCGGCGGGCTTGAGCGTGTTCAGCACGATCGCGCTGGTGTTCCCCCTCCTGCGCCTCAGTGCGCCGGATGGGGGCCCCCGTAACCGCGGGGATTATGATTAAATCGGCCGTGCCCGCCATGTTGCACTCGCGAGTGCCGTCCATGGCGTGGTACTCATGACGGAGCTGGAGTCGTGGCTGGAAGGGTCTTCCAACAGCTCGTGGATAGAGGCCGGCATGTAGCCGGCCATAGCCACAAGTCGCGAGCCTGCGGGGGGTGACATGGTCACCTGTCCAGGCCATGGAGCTTTGCCGACGTGGCGGAGCGCTCTCGCTCCGGCCTGACTCGCAGGCGCCCAGCCGAGCTTGGCGGTCGTCGGAGATGGCGCCCGGGCTTTCGGTGGGCGCCGGAACTCCGGTGGCGGCGGGGATGAGCGTAAGCCCTCCCGTCGAGGTGACGGCAAAGTTGAGGGAGCCGAAGCGGATCTGGCTTCGCAGCGCAGCCACGCCGTCAAAGGTGGAAAATGCCATCAGGGAGGCAAGCGGAATCCGGAGATGGTGATGAAGACGCACGAAGACCCCTACCTGGCGCGCCAACTATCGGCGTTTCGAGCACCAGCAAGTAAATTTGTAAGTCTAAGGGGTCGCGCGTTCCACTCCCTGAATGGTTAGACTCAGAAGTCCAAGATGTATACTGGTTCGGGCCGAAGGTCCCTACTCCAGTTCGTGTGGTGGTGTTGTATTCTCTTCAGTACAGATGACTGCACAAAGTTTACAAGCGAGAGTGCCAATGACTTAGCGAGATGGGTTCGATGGCGCTCTCTCCTCTCTTGTCGTCTCCCCTCTTTAAGGGAGTTCCTGCCTCCTTTTATACGAAAGGAAGGGGCAGGTTACATCGAGAATTGGGAGAGGACGAGACGACCTACCCTAGGAGCTTCGGTCCTTCGCTCACCGATCGATCATCGCTCGCCTTGCCCATCTTTGGTCGGTAGCTTAGTCGGTCAGGGCGGTTAGGTATTTCTCCGGGAAACGGCGTACCTGCCCTCTGCGAACCTTACGGGTGTTGACGTTGCTGCGCCTGACGTGGGTGCTGCCTCGGGAGAGGGCGTGCCTTCGTCTCAGATGCGATCGGTGATGGGATCGGGAGCATGACTTGATCACCATTTAAATCCTCCGGGAAGGAGCCACCGCCTTGTATAGTCACTTTGATTGACCCGTTAGTGGGGTGCGTGGCGGTTGTCTGGTAGAGGCTTCGACACGCGGCCCTTGGCAGGGGTGGTCTTGGCACGATCGGAGTCAGGGGATTCCGACCTGCTGCGAGGGTCGGGAGCCCTGCTTGGTCGGAGCCGGGGGGCCGTCTCGCTGAGGAGGTCGGGAGCTTAGCTCGGTCGGAGACATTCCCCTTGGTCGGTCGGGAAAGGAAGTCCCGTGTGGCTTCGCAGGTGCTTCGGTCGGTAGTGGGCCTGAAGCGGTCTGTTGGGCTTGAGCTGTGCTTGAGGCCGCTGGCTGGTCATCTTGGGCAGTTGGGGTACCCCTGTTATAAGTATTCGTCACTTATGTACTCACCCCTCCTTGCTTATCAACACCAACATCAGTGGAGGAGTCTACACCAGCCTGGGAGGAGGAGTACATTAAGGATCCAAGCAATTAGGGGGCAAGCCCAGTCGGTTGCCTGTGGCAAGATGAAGGCTTCCACGACATTTATTTTGTTCCGCTGCTATTTCGTTTACTCTGAATAATGTAAACCCTGCGTGGCTGATTTTATGTAAGGAGACCATAAGGTCGTACAACTCAGTTTATATAAGTGTTGCACTACTTATTTTTTTATATCGTTGTGAATGTCTGTGATGTGCAACCCTGTAAAGACTGTGTGTGCTAGCGTGATCCTGGACTAGCACAGAATACACAGAGGGTCCGGATTTGCAGATTCGGGTCCCGAGATTGCCCCGCGGGTCCAAGATCAGCATCTTGCTTTTATCTGGAGTAATTACTACGAGAATCCCATGTATGATGCCATAGTCATTAGTCCTAAGCTGAGCAAAGAACGAGATCAACAAGTAGTTGAACTAGCTGGTGAGCCACTTACTTGAAATTATATGGTAAAAGTATGAACTCCTTGTCTTGGAGTTTGATGAAAGCGTTATATACGTAGTACTCGACCTCCTTTGGTACTCTTTTGATTTCCGATCGCGCACCGCTCGGATCGAGGAATGCCACCGCCCGCTGGTTCTTCTTAGTTCGATCAACTCGTATTTACATAAGAAATGATTTAGACATCACATTTATCTCATTACATGAATGTAGACAATGATTTTTATATTGGACACTTACAAAGTGACCAAAGATCTCATAAGAGACACGTCGAGGGCATCTTGATAGTACATGTTGTGCAACTCATTGAATTCTATCATGAAGCGGCGGACCCTCATGGTGGAAATGTTCCTCTCTATAAATGGCAGTGATCACCTTCGGGAGTACATCTTGGTTAGATCGCTCCATATACCATTCATGTAATCGCCTTAGCTGCACTATTAGGCTATCAAGCTTCGAAGGGGTGACAAACGGCTTCCCCAATTCGTATTTCAGTTTTTCTTCAGCAGCTTGTCCTTTGGAGACCGCTTTACCCTTAATTTTCTCGCGCACAACATCATACTCTGTTCTGGCTTCGCCTGACCTCGCTGATATGGCTTATCTATTCTGCCATGCCTTAAGAGAAGGATTTTTAAGTCGGCCAACTGAAGTTGTAGCACTAAGTTTTGTACGCTGATGTGTTGGTGACGACTGTGCGAGGTTTACCGTAGGACAAGCCGGCGAGTTCACCGCAGAGAGGTGGGCGGGTCACCTCGGGAGGGGCCGCGGTTCACCGCAGAGAGGCTAGCGTGGTCACCTCGTGAGGGGCGGCGTGTTCACCTCGGGAGGCGCGCACTTCATGATGGTCCAAGACGATGTCACGTTTGCGCCACTGGATGAATGAGTGGATGGCACTTCCTAGAGTTGTAACCTCGTCATTCGGGGGCATTTCTAGCCCGAGGTTGGTAAACTGGGGATTAACCGTGTCCACCTGGACCTTTGCATAACCCAGCGCTATCGCAGAGTTGTGCAATACACCTCCTTCTTGGCATGGGTACGCTATGCCTGTACCAGCCTGAATGAATATGTTCATGATGGGCAAAGTGAGCTGGCACGGTGTGGGGTCATGTATGTCGTCCACAGGATAATAGCCCATGTCCTATTCTACAAGTGGGGCGGATGCGCAACTGCTGCGACGATTCGGAGGGCTGGTCGTAACAATGTTCTTGGCTTGTGACTGGCTCATGGCTTGTTGTACTTGTTGTTCTATTGTGCCTTGTAATTCTCGAAGCATCTTTTCCTTCATCATTTCTATTTCAGCAAACGCTTCTCTAGCTCTCTTTCGACTCTTGTAAGTGTGGAGGTTCTCTGGGAATCCTGTCTTCCAGGGAACCTTAACCCCGACACCTCGTGTCTGTCCAGGATGCTCCTTGTTTCCCAGGGCACATGTTAGTTCGTCGTTCTCCCTATCTGGGTGGAATGTTCCTTGGGAAGACTCGACGTACAGCTCCTGGACCCTTTGCGAGATTGCTTCGTCATCGCTATTTCTGAAGGATAAGCCCCCACCAAACGCGACACTTGCCCTCGCTAGCACATAGTGCTTGACTCGGTCTGGTAGTCCGGCCAATTAACTTGTACCAGTCGATTGTAGTGATTCTGCTTCCTGCCTCTCCCATTGAGGGATTTTACCAGCGTACCCACTCGTACCAAGTCTGTGTGGATGGATGTTCCTCCTTCTTATGTTTATGTGGTCCTCGTTGGACTTCTTTGCTGCTTCACTTTGCTTCATCGACACAAATTCATCCCAATATGGTTCTAAATTTGGGTAGTCCCCGATGGCCGACCGGTTTTTCTTCACATAAGTAGTATTCAGCCTGGCCTTGAAGTTCCTCCATGTCGTATCCATGGTCATTAACACATCCCGACGCACGCGGTGTTCATCTTCTTCGGGGAATTTGAAGGTTTGTTTGAGCTCCGTCCATAGATCCGTTTTGATGGTATCGGGCACTTTGTGCCAATCCAAAAAGGTGATTGGCACTCTCTCCCTTGCGATATATCCGCAGGTTGTTCTGTACTTTGCTACGAACTTTGGCGGTGCAATTGGGGCCCCAGCATCTGAGACCTCCGAGATGGTATACCGGCCTTCGAGCTTCTTATTTCTTCTTTGGCCACGAGGTCTTGCCACAGGTACGTCAGCATCGGCAACAATAGCGGTGGAGTCTTCAACAACAGTGGTGATGTCTTCAGCGGTGGTTGGGTGGGGGTTGAGGAACCTGCTAGGGCTAGGGCTCGGGCTCTGGATGGAATGCTCCTCCATATCAGGTTTGGATGTGCGAACTAAAAGAGATAAAGTATGGAACCATTAGAATTTGGCGGTCATTCGGGTTAAGTACGGAAGTTTAACTCTGAAAACTAGAAATGAGAGTAATCGAGACAATGTGTTACCTAGTGCTTTAATTAAAACTTTGTTAATTAGGAGTTAAAACTTTGTTAATTAGTATTGAATCCAGTGCGTTATTAACACAACAGTGACACCAAATCTTTAAACATAAATTGGGCATTCAATAGAAAAACGTTGTTGAGTCTTGAAGGGCAGAGGCTTGTATAAAGTAACAATTCATAAACCATGTGCAACCTTTGAAAATAGAACCAATTGTATCTGATAGCCAAACAACCTTGGATAGCACCTTCTATGAACCACAAAATATGTCCATCTTGATGTATTCTTCTTAAACACTAAAATCATCTAGCAGCAACCTAAAGTCGATGGCAACAATCTCCTAGATAAAATGCATGTCTTCTTAAAACAAGCTTGGAAAGTAAGAAAAGGGCAATTATGTTGGTATGGTATATATGGCGCTATTTAGGCATTTAGCATGACCATAATGTGATTGTCCATCAGTCCATACTGCCCTCAGATACATAACCCATTAGCTGCTTTCAGTTATTCCAAATCTGCTAATTTCCTATTCAAATTAGACATGTAACATACTAGGATATGAAAGGAGATTAGCAAAAGAAGAGAGAAATAATGTATGAAACATGTACAGCTGTAAAGAACATAAACTTTGTGACAACTACTTCAGAAGGCAAAATGATTGGTTAATGCGTAATATCTGAATGCATTTATATAACCACGATGATTGCCTGAAGTGCAAACTATGTCAAGGAAAAAAGAGCCCAATTAGGAGAGGTAGCATGCCTTTACAATCTTTTTGGAGCTTGCAAATAAGGCCACGTATGTGCTCAACTTCTTTCCCTAGCACAGTATAGTGTACCCATTTGTGTAGTTTCTCAGTTATCATTGAGGAAACCACAAATGCTAGTGGGATAAGAAGAACGCATAATGTATTGTTCATTAGGAATTTAAGCTAGTTTCACTCGTAATGTTAAATGATGCATAATGCTCTTAGTATGGTACTTGGCCAAGGGAACATGATAGAAACTATATAGGAAACCATGTTTGCTATCTATAAACCAAAGTGAGGACAAGGAAGGTCAGCTCCTTGGCAAAAATAAGAATACATCAACAACAGATGATAAGAATTTCTGCAACATTGTGTTGATCTCCATTAGAATTTCGCCAGGCAAATAAACTTTTAGCTTATACTAAGACAGCTCATTATTTTTTTAATTATCAAATAATATTAGAAGTATTAATATAGGAAATGGCATACCTATATCATAACAAAACATTTCTAAAAGATAAGCTTTTGTTTATCACCTACAGATTTATGTTTCAAGCAGTGCAGGTAAAATACAATCTAATAACGGCAAAGATGGACAACCATAAAAAAATAATGAACAATGCAATCTTAATAATTAGCAAACTGGTACAACACAAATTTTTTACTCAACAGAAAACCACAGTAGTTCCCTCGATACATTTCAAGCCATCTGAAGCTAATCGCCAAAAAAAACTCAGAAGCTACATACCTGTCAACAGAACCCCAATAGAAATGACAACTATGATTCCTAGAAGCTTGATTATGTGGCAAGTTAATGGCAATTAGTGGGAATTAAAAGCCCTGCAATGCTAATATGGAAAAATCAATTCAACAACTAACTAGCAAGTTGAACAAAAAATAATCAATGCAACCAGCATAAACATCAGAACTGAAACTAACTAATTAGCATTAGTACGAGAAAGCCATATTACAGTCGGGCAGCGGTGTCGGGGGCGGCGGTGTCGGGAGGGCGGCGGGCGGAGTCGTCGGGGCAGCGTCGGCGAGTCGTCGGGCGGCGGCGTCGCGGGGAGGGCGGAAGCGTCGGCGGCAGCGTCGGGCGGCGTCGGGCGTGAAGCGGCGCAAGGACGAGGCGGCATCGTGGCGGTGTCGGCGCGCGCGCGGCGTCGGGCGGCGACCATGGCGGCGTCGGGCGCGGCAGGAGTTTAGGGTTTAGGGCGCGGCGGGATATAAGTGTATCGACTTTTATATATGGGGCATATTATCAGTGGCGGTTCTTCACAAGAACCGCCATCGACATACTTATCTGTGGCGGTTCATATAAAAAACCACCACTAATACATACCACAGATTAGTGTATCAGTGGCGGTTCTTGTGAAGAACCGCCACTGATACAATTATCCTAATATAGTAATGACCATATATAATCCTAATATAGTAATATACCCTATATAATACTAATATATTAATGACCCTATATAATCTTAATATATTAATGACCCTATGTAATCCTACTAAATATTATATACCCTATATAATCCTAATATAGTAATGACCATATATAATTCTAATATAGTAATATACCATATATAATCCTAATATATTAATGACCCACATTTCCATTACTCCACACAAATGCATAACACCACATTTCCATTACTCCATACAAATGCATATTGTTTACATCACATTGCCATTACTCGTATATAGCTAATTATTTTCTTTCACAATTTGTCCTTCTTCATGATTGTCGTGATGATAGGTAGCTTCCTGAGTGGTTTCTTTCTCGAGCCTGATGTTGCCATCTACGAAAGAAGGCAACTCATCAAACTGGTTGTACTCATCCTCATCCACGACATTCTCAACTCCGACGATCCTTCTTTTTCCTTGAAGAACTACATGGCGCTTCTTATCTGCTGGGTCGAATACATAGAAGACTTGTGCTACTTGCTTCGCAAGTACGAATGGTTCGTCTCTGTATCCGACATGTTCGATGTCCAAAGTAGTGAAGCCGTACTTATCCACCTTGACACCCTTTGGGAGTTGTACCCAACGACACCGAAATATCAGGATCTTAAAAATACAATAGTCGAGCTCCCAAATCTCTTCTATGAACCCATAGAAGCTATTCTTCTCTCTCTTTGTGTTGTCATAGGCATCTATCGACACCACTATTTTGGTAAGTGCTTTTGCTATCCCGAGATCTCGTGTAAAAGGTATATCCATTTATGTCGATCCTTGCCATGTCAAGATTGTACCGATGGCCCTTTGCCAACCACCTCAACATAACACTCGTTTCTTTCCCAGTCATATGCTCTTTGAACCAATGATTGAACAAACGGTTATGCTCTTTTGTTACCCAAACCTCTGATCGTCCACGATTTTTCTCTCGTAGCTTATCCTTGTGCATGTCCATATACGAGGACACCTCAACTGACTGTTGCAAGACTATGAAATAAGCTTTTTCGAACAATCCATGATCGTAAGAATTTGTTGATTTCCTTCCAATCGTCCCTTTCCCAGCTAGCCTACCCTCATGGCGAGATACAGGCACTCCTACCGGTTCCACCCCCTCCATGTAATCCACGCAAAACTCGATAACCTCCTCAGTTGCATAACCTTCCACAATGCAGCCCTCCGGCCGAGATCGATTGTGTACATACTTCTTCAGAATACCCATGTACCTTTCTAACGGGTACATCTGATGTAGGAATACGGAGCCACATACATTTATCGCATTCACAAGGTGAACAATGAGATGAACCATTATATCGAAAAATGATGGAGGAAAATACATCTCTAGCTGGCATAGTGTCTTGACCACATCATTCTACAGCTCAGAAAATCCGATGGGATCGATGACCTTCTGTGAAATCGTGTTGAAGAAGAAACACAACCTCATGATTGTCTCTCGGACCTTATCAGGCAAAATACCTCTAATTGCAATAGGAAGCATTTGTGTCATCATCACATGACAATCATGAGACTTCATGCCAGTTAACTTCAAATCTTTAATCGAGACCAGTTTCTTGATGCTTGCGAAGTAACCGGACGGAACTTTCAAACCATGCAACCATTTGCAGAGGTCTGTTCTCTCTTTCTTGGATAGAGTGTAGCAAGCTGGGGGAAGGTAAACTCGGCCTTTCCCGGTGTCTTGAGGATGTAGCTCAGGTCTGATTTTCATATCTTTCAAGTCCCTTCGTGCCTTCAGTCCGTCCTTAGTTTTGTTAGGAATATTCAGCAAAAGACCAATCAAGCTGTCACATACATTTTTCTCTACGTGCATGACGTCTATGCAGTGTCGAACTTCTAAGTCCTTCCAATAGGACAAGTTCCAAAATATCGATCTCTCCTTCCACGTGGTCTTCTCAGTACGAGACCTTGATTTATTATTACTATCTCCCTTTCCAAGTACAACATTAATATCCTTAACCATATCATATACCTCTTCCCCACGACGAGGCCTTGGAGCTATACCATCCTCTTTTGTCCTGTCGAATTGTTTCTTTATATTGCGGTAGGGGTGATTCCTGCGAAGGAACCTACGGTGATGCATGTACACAGTTTTCCTCAAGTTATTGAGCCACACACTAGCAGTTTCATCCATGCACTGGGGGCATGCTTTGGCCCCTTTTACAGTACGACCGGATAGGTTACCAAGGGCAGGGAAATCATTGATGGTGCAAAACAACAATGCACATAGGATGAAGTACTCTCGCTTGTACTCACCCCATACCTGTACACCTTCGTTCCACAGTACCACAAGATCTTCCACCAATGGTTGTAGGTATACATCAATATCATTGCCAGGTTGTCTCGGCCCTTGGATAAGCAGCGACATCATAATGTACTTTCATTTCATACACAACCAAGGAGGAAGGTTGTAGATACAGAGAGTCACGGGCCAAGTGCTATGATTACTACTCATGTTACCGAAAGGATTCATTCCGCCCGTACTCAACCCAAACCTTATATTCCTCGGTTCATTCCCGAAGTCCTTCCTAAAGAGCCTATCGATGGTTCTCCACCGGCGTAATCGCCAGGTGTCTCGACTTTCCATCCTTTTTACGCTCTTCTGAGTGCCATCGCATCAATTGGGCATGCTTTTTGTTTCCAAATAAACGCTTCAACTGAGGTATTACTGGTAAATACCACACCACTTTAGCAGGAGCTCCTTTCTTCACCACGGTGGCCTCGTTGTCATGGCCTTTACGCTTGTATCGCGATGATTTGCACACCGGACATACATGCATGTCTGTATACTCTTTGCGATAGAGTATACAATCGTTTGGACATGCATGTATTCTTTCTACTTCCAATCCCAATGGACATACAACCTTCTTAGTTAAATAAGTGGTTATCGGCAATACGTTTCCATCTGGAAGTATGTCCGCTAAGAGATGTAATAGCGCCGTGAAACTCTTATCGAACCAACCATTGCTTGCCTTCAATTTTAGAAGTGAAAGCACGGTGTGCAACTTTGTGTATTCCTCCTTGCAACCCGGGAACAAAGGTGTGTCCGAGTCGTCCAACAAACCCTTGAATTGATTAAACTCTCTCTGACTAGTGTAGTTCCCTTCTGCATCGCGCAATATCTGAGCAAGATTATTATCGTCATCAATATCCAACCTATCCTCATCAGATCCATAACCGATGTCAGCTGCCATAATGCCTTCTCCATCATCCAATATGTTATCACCTTCATGTATATTTTCCTCTTCACCGTGACTTATCCAACGTGTATAGCCAAGTACAAAACCCCTTCGAATCAAGTGCAAGTAGATGTGCTCTTTGTTTGAAAATATTTTCTCATTCTTGCAATCAATGCATGGACAATGTATGTACTCCGTCTTCTTGTGCAACTTGTTCTCCTCAGCGGCTCTTAGAAAAGCAGATACCCCGTCGATGTAATCTCGACTGTAACGATTCGCATTGTACATCCATCTCCAGTCCATCTAAAATTAATTAAAATATAAAAATTGATTGAAAAACTAATCTAATTACTTATCATCTAAAGGAGCTAGATAATAAATTCATCATCTAAAAATGATGAGCACCTACCAAATTAACTAAAATTTCATGTATATTAATATCCACTAATCTTAATTACATAAATTTAATACATGCAAGATGTATATTATATATGCACACTACTGGAACCAAATTAATAGTAATTAAAAAACTAATCTAATTACTTATCATTTAAAGGAGCTAGATAATAAATTCATCATCTAAAAATGATGAGCACCCACCTACCAAATTAACTAAAATTTCATGTATATTAATATCCAATAGTCTTAAATAAATAAATTTAATATATGCAAGATGTATATGTCTGTACACTAATGGAACCAAATTAATAGTAATTAAAAAACTAATCTAAATACTTATCCTCTAAAGAAGCTAGATAATAAATCCATCATCTAAAAATGATGAGCACCCACCTACCAAATCAACTAAAATTTCATTTATATTAATATCCAATAATCATAATTAAATAAATTTAATATATGCAAGATGTATATGTCCACACTAATGGAACCAAATTAATAGTAATTAAAAAACTAATCTAACTACTTATCATCTAAAGAAGCTACATAATAAATTCATCATCTACCAAATTAACTTAAAATGCAATTTATATTAAATATATGCTTGATCATAATTCATCATCTATAAAAGGAACACAACATCATCTAATGAAACTAGCTAGGAAATAAATTCATCAACTACAAAATGGTAGGTAAATAAAAAAACAAAATCTAAACTTTTCATCTCATCTACATATAAACCTTAATTAAACTAGGTTTAAAAATTAAATTGCAACAAGATTAACACAAATCAATAGAGGAGAACAAATAACTCATCAAGGAACAACTAGAGGAAGTACAAGCACAAGAATTGGAGAAAACGAAATATGAAAATTAGAAGTTTTGGTTTGCTCTCGGGAGGAAGAAGACCAGTGCTGCTACTGACCACCTATTTATAGGCAATATTATCCGTGACGGTTGTTAACTAGAACCGTCACAGATAACATTATCTGTGGCAGTTCTATCCTCGAACCGTCACTGATAATACATTATCTGTGGTGGTTTTAGGATTGAACCGTCACGGATAATCCAATAGTATCAGTGGCGGTTAGAGGATAGCACCGCCACTAATAACCTAGTTTATTAGTGGCGGTTCTATCCTCCAACCGCCACTAATGATGTATGTATTATCAGTGGCGGTTCTATCCTCGAACCGCCACTGATAATGCATTATCAGTGGCGGTTCGACGATAGAACTGTCACTGATATTCTTCTCGCCATTTTCAATATAGAACCGCCACTGATAATTATATTTGTGGCGGTTCGAAAAAAATCGCCACAAATAGACCGTCACCTATTGCAGGTTTTGGCGTAGTGCAACCTCATATATAATTATGACATGCAGATTAGTTCAGTTATTTTGCGTCATTATAATCAAATCCATATATTGATATTAGCTGCAAGTAAACGACATAGGTATATTCAACACCAAAACTACCTTCAAGATGGCACAATTACATATTTTTTCAACGTTAATGGTTAAAGCTGTACATTGGACACTGTGACAAATTACAAAGGCATTTCTTTTATAGAGGAAGCATCACTTTCGTGCTTTTCTAACCTTTTAATTGTGCATAATTGAAACGAATGAAGTATGCTGTGAGCTTAGAGAGTGGGGCGAACGCGGGGGAATGGGTGGAGTAGAGTGGGGTTCTTGGGAACGGTGTAGGGGATGTTGTTGGCATGGACGAGGGTGCCGGCCTAGACGGAGACGGCAGCAACCCAGTCATAATCGATGTGGTCGAGGGCTTTGATGGCGATGCCGACGGCCATGTCGAGGTACTCACGGCTGTCGACGTCGAAGAGATTGCAGCCATGGCTAGCGACAAGGACGGCGCGTGAGAACTTGTAGGTGCCAATGAGGTACCTGATCTCGTCTTCATGACGGCGCGGCTCGTTGCCAAGAGCTCCCATCGTGCCTTGGTGTCAGTACTGGCCACCAGATCAGTCGTCCCTCGGTGTCGCCGTCGTTCTTCTCTCGCTACCACCACCACCCTCCAGATCCACCGTCCCATCGCCACCGCCGCCACCCTTCAGATCCATCGTCCCATCGCCGTCACCCCTACCGTCGCCATTGCTAGTCATTGACCTGCTCAACGTCACTTGTTCGCCATTTCCTCCTGTGCCACCATGGGCCACGGATTGGGGAACATGACCGAGACGGTGTCGGGGAGTCGGAGGAGGTGAGCGATGATGACAGGCATGGCCGACAACGGGTACAGTGGGGCCTTCCTCTTCCAGATCCACTCATCATAGACCTCGATCTACCGTGCATGGCAACAGAAACTGGCGGCGCAGGGTGATGCGAATGGGGAGAGGGTTATAGAGAGGGAGGCAAGCTAGGAGATGGGGAGGGCTGCATGGGTGGGAATGGGAGCAAGAGAGAGAGCAAGGGAGGGTGCCGCCGAAGGGGATCGATATATATATCAGTGTGATTTTGCCGAGGGTGGAGAAGAGGAGTGGTGGTGGAGAGATAGATGAACCATCACTACTAGAGTCTTTTAAAAGAGTAAAGGTTCTTAAACAACAAAGGCTACTTGAATTGAGACTTTTCTATTTTTATCGTCAATGCTAGTTTTCAATTAACAATGTGCATGTAAAATTTAATAAACTCTTGATATATTATTTCATACAACTAACAGTAGCCAACTTAATAGGAATGTAGCAAGTTTTGCTCTATGTTCCTTGCATAGTTTGTTAGAAGGTTAGCAAGTTTTACTCCGCGCGCAAGTTTTACTCCGCGCTCGCCCTAATTGTTTCACATCCTATAGACCTGTAGACTAACCCATATATCAGCACTTATTCCCTTGTGAGAGGAGATGATGGTGGAATGATCCATGAACCACCATCATTACCTTATTTTATAATATATAGTAAATATATACACGACGCATGACGCAATAAGCAGCAAGCATGATGCGAAATACACCTACGAAATGATGACGCAGTTCGTGCATGATACGTATAACTATCTTACCAGCTTTCAATTTTATCTGGGTGAAATACGACATATGATTATCATTCATTCTTCACATTAGTTCGATCTTCATGTTGGATTATAATCATATTTCCAGTGTTCTTCTTGTACTTTTTTTATCGTATTTTGAGTGTAACCATGTCCAGCAAGATTTCATATTAAAAAGGGAGATGTGTCCTAGAACATAAGTCCATAATGCGTACATTAATCGTCCTCAACCAAATGTTTTTGTGTAGAAATCGTGTATTATTTCCTTATGATAAAATGCATTTTGTCACGTGTTTCAACCAAACTATGTCACTACTACAGAAAACATCATCTCAGACGGTTTTATGAACCGTCACTAACAATGTGTCAGTGATGTAAGGGCATATCGTAGACGGTTTTCGAACCGTCTATGAAAATTCTCATCACAGGCGGTTCTACATTATAACCGTCTGTGATAAGTACTCATTACAGACGGTTTTCAAGTAGAACCGCCTGTGATACATAAACATCACAGATGGTTTATGAATAGAACCGTCTGTGATCCACTAGCAGAACTTCCATCATTAGTATCTGTTGTTCGAAATTTTCTTCTGCTTAGGTATTTCCGCAACGAAATTTATAAGGCACAACCAAGTTATAGATTTAGTAATTGAATAAACTTCCTAGATGCATCGAGGCAACAGCTTGTCTGATCAGGGCGTCTTAAAATATGAAGTTTTGTAGCACTTTCATCTCTTTCTTATTATAATATTGATGGATTTTAAGGTAAAATCCATTTCATTCCACAGTTCGTCATGAACGCTGTCAAGCTTTGATTTATCGATTCCACTTTATCCTCATCCCCGAATGAGAATATCATTGGCAGCCATGCTTCTTGAACTATAGAGTTGATTAAGTTATCATATGGAGTTGATTAAATTATCGTATAGAGTCATACGATAATTTAATCAACTCAATATGATGACTTAATCAACTCTATAGTTCCAGAAGTATGGCTGCCAATGATATTCTCATTCGGAGATGAGGATAAAGTGATAACGATAAATCAGCACCTGACACCTTTCATGACGAAATGTGGAATGAAATGGATTTTACCTTAGAATCCATCAATATTATAATAAGAAAGAGATGAAAGTGCTACAAAACTTCATATTTTAAGACGATCCTGATCAGACAAGCTGTTGCCTCGATGCATCTAGGAAGTTTAGATATTCAATTACTAAATCTATAACTTGGTTGTGCCTTGTAAATTTCAAGCGTAAATACCTAAGGTAAGAAAATTTCAACAATGATACTAATGATAGAAGTTCTGTTCGAGGTGTAGGGAAAAACAGAGGATCACAGACGGTAGCGTGCTGAAGAATTGGATTAGGTAAGAAAGATAGTTTTGGATTAGGTAAGAATTGGATTAGGTAAGAAAGAAGTGCAATAGTAGCCATGTGAAAAGGAGAAGAGAAGCTACAAGAAATTAATTTGGTGATCGACAATAATTATATTCTTGAACTAGTTTGATTTCACGTCATTATTAATTTTCGAGTATGGACAATTGGCTAATGTAATAATCTTTCTCACAACCCATATGTCAAAGGTTTTAATCCAAAACTTAACATGTGGTTGCCTCTGTGATTACTTCACACAATATGTACTTTACGTGATCACATATTCACATCAACAACACATGGTCACATAATCATTAGCTTAATGCATGTTACGAATAATTATTTGATACTTGTCAATTAGTTTCAATTTCGATTCTACCAGTTTTACACAAAGCTATGCTTTAGCAAGCTCCTCTTTCTTGATCAATCATCAAACACAACGACAAATATACCTACTGGTTCTATGGCTCTATTTTCAAGTATATGAGTATACATAATCCATGTGAAATTGACAAGACAAATGCAAATTTCTAAGAGATATTTGTCTTCAGGAATCATGTATAAAAATATTTGTCTTCACAAATCATGTATGTTCTAAGATATACTTTGGTCACCCTTCGAATGATACATGGTATCAATCCTTGCAACATATATCAATATTAAACATGAGAAGGGATTTTCTTCGCCCAAGAACCGTATATCTTAGAACATACATCAATATTATACACTCAACATATATCATCAAAGAAAAATCTGGTAGCAACCCACCCATTCGTTGGAGTTGGACAGGACGACGTCCATGTGACGGTCGACGAAGGAGACGACGAGGCCGAGGACGGTGCCGGGTACTCGATGATGACGTTGCTCCGGCCCTCTGCATAGCACACCTACCGCTGGGACTCGCCGATGAGCCTTGCAAGGAGGGCGACGAAGGGGTCACGGTCGAGGCCGCCAACGGCATCATTGAGCGGCGACACCGGAGATGCCATCTGAGATGTGCCTTCGAGCGGCGGCGCCGGCGTCCCTTGTTCGATTGAGGAGTCCGAAGTGCCGGGGAGGAGGTCGAGAATCGCTGGGGGGCAAGCTAGGGTTTGCGGGAGACGAAACACATAGGTCTGCGCCACGAACCTCTATCGATATGTTTATATAGTGGTCTGAGGTCATATCATAGACGGTTCATAGTTAGAACCGTCTGTGATGTGAAATTATCACAGACGGCTCGTATTTAAAACTGTCTATCACAGACAGTTTTTAACTAAAACCGTCAGTGATATGGATGTATATCACTGACGGTTCATGAAGAGTACCGTCTGTGATTATATCACTGATGGTTTCACTATAGAACCGTCAGTGATGTTTTTTACCACAGACGATTTTTTCAAACCATCTGTATTGAGGCGTCTAATATAAGCCTTTCTATAGTAGTGTGTATTACTTAAAACTCGTTTTACTCTATGTGACCTAAACAAAGTAATCTATAAACTCATATCAACATACTAGCGACTTAAAGCCCGTGTTTTTTCTATAAGTCTTAATAAAACCTGTTTTCTGAAAACTTATTTCTAATTCACGTGATCCACATGACCACTTAATAAGCATTATGTTATTCTGCATGGCACTTCCTCCTATTGGCTAAAAGGATTCTCGTAGGATTTTTTTTAAAAAAAAGGAAAACGATTTGTTTTGTAACAAGACAGTAAGTATTTTGCAGAGAATAGTGCATTGGTATAGAAATTCCACATTTCTACAAAGTTCCTATGCTCGAGATGAGAGGCTGAGGATTTAGTTTATTTTCATCGTTATCCCTCGTAGGTGTGTAGTATTTTGGAAAGAGTGATGTTACCCAACGCTATACCGTTTGAAGTTCTACCAGCGTATAGCAATGTTTCATATAATTTCAAGAAAACATTTGGAAAGTCCATGTTTTAGTGAGTTTCGCTCGTTTTTAGAAGATTTTAAGCCAAAGTTTCGGTAAATTTCAGATTTGGAACTCAAGTTTCACAGAAGTTTCTAAAAGATTCTAATCCAAAGTTTCAATAAGTTTCAGATTTGGAACTCAACTTTCACCAAGTTTCAAACAAAAGTTTCAAGAAGTTTCATGAGGTTTCAAAACTTGGAGTTTCACAAGGTTTGAGAACAAAATCTTATAGTTTCAAAAGTTTCACGAGGTTCCAAAATAGAAACTTTAAGTTTTATGAGGTTTCAAAAAATAAAATTTGCAGCTGATCAACAAGTTTCATGAAGCTTAAAAATTAAATTGAAGCTTGACATAATTTTCATTACTTTTTCAAAATTGAAACTTCAAGAATGAAACTTGTAGTTTCAAAAGTTTCATGAAGTTTGACAGCTGATACTTGAAATTTATGAAATGAGTTTTAGCAGAATTCAAGCTTCAGAACATATTTTGAAAGGGGATTACAAAAATTTATAAAATGAAGCAATTTCAAGGAACCGAGCATACCATCACGATGCCGCTGCTCCCGCACACATCCACTACTACAAAAGAGGTTATATTAGACACGTCATCACTGACTATTTTTTAAGAAAACCGTCTGGGAAGATACTTGCTGAAGGATCTAAATGGCGATCAGAGGGGGGTGAATGATCCCAAATAAAATTTTCTCCCACACAAAGTACTCCAAACAATCTCGCAATAAAAATTTGAAACACTCAAAGATTTTCCTTCAAACTAGTGTTTCTCAGATCGCACACCCTCTAAAACCCGAACAAATAGACAACTATGTGTACCCCTAGCTTGCATGGATGAGAACAATGAATCATTTAAAAAGGATATTTCTAGATTTTTATAAAAATTAAAGACTGACTGCTGCGCGAAGAACAAGTTCTGGACAGATTTGCAATTCGATAAAAACTTGATCTCTAGTCTATCCTAGGGTGCAAGAAAGATGTAAAACCATATGAATACCCTTAAAACATCCTAGAAGAATAGTATTTAGAAGGAAGGGAGGCAAATCCAAATTGCGAGAAAGTAAATTGTGAGAATGTAAATGCGGGAAAGTAAATGCTGAATTTAAATTGCGTAAAGTAAAGACATAATGTAAATGCACAATTTAAATTCACAATAAGGTAAAGAAAATTTTTGTATTTTCTGGAAGGAGAGGTTACAAAACCTCACATTCATGTGGGCAAAGCTCAAAAGAGCATCAAAAACCTCAAAACCTTCAAGAGGGGAAGACTACCCCTCCACCCCTATTTATACAACTCTTGGGCCACCTACCACCCTTGGATGAGCCTCTAAACCCTAGAGCATCCATCAAGGGCTAGGATTAACCCACTCAACCAGCCATGCAAGGGTTCACCCAAAGCCCACAACACATAATGGGTTTTCTTGCATGGTTCTCAAAGCACACTAACTAGACCCGCTAACCTATCAACTAGATCAAGATCCAATGGTCCTCATTGATCCACGCAGCGCCTAGCTAGCATATCATCCGTTCTTTGTCTTCACGGCTTTCCATGACTCCGTCTCCGATCATCTTCCGGCGATCATCAACTGTCTCGACCTCCGACGCTCCTCGCCTAGTCCCGGTCATCCTTTGCCTCACCATGATCTAGCAGTGTCGACCTGCAACCATCAAAAACAAGGAAACTCCTCACCTAGCAATGTTCAATCATCACAAATGCTTACAATTAATTATGTCTCAATCATCAGTCGGTTCTACCGCCAGCCACAGGCCGGTAGTACCGCAAGAAGCTAACACAACTCAAATTGCTTCCTTTTGAATTCCAAATCAAATCAAACTCAAACCTGAGCACACCTTGCTCAAATAAATTCAAATACTCATCACAAACATGGATGGAACTCCACATGGTCCTTTACTTGCGCACATCGCAAACGGTTTGTGGCCAAAACCGTCTATGATGTTGACACATCACAGATGGTTTTATAAACAAACCGTCTGAGATGATACAGCCAATATCGCAGACGGTTTGTGGATAAAATAGTCTGTGATGAGTGATACATCACAAATGGTTTTATCCACAAACCGTCTGTGATATTGGCTGTATCATCTCAGACGGTTTGTTTATAAAACCATCTGTGAATAGGAAAATATCATAGTCGGTTTTATCTACAAACCATCTCTGATGATGAACTCCATAATTTAAATGAATGAATGGTTGAAGAAATAGCATGCATTAATTTCACACACACACACACACATATATATAAGAACTAGCTAGCTTGCATGCATGCATCGATCACATATGTACACAAATTTGGATCCCTAGCTAGCTACTAGCTACGCCCTAGTCGGTCTTCTCGTCATCGCTGGAGTTGTCAGTGTCGGAGTCATCGTCGGTGCGGCGGTCTGTGTCCTCGCTGGAACCCGCTCTGTCTGGGTCGTCCTCCAGCTCCCAGCCATCACGGTAGCCCTTCGACGAGTCGTAGCTATCGTCGTCGTCAGTGGAGATCAGTTTTGGCAACGCCGAACGCTTCTTTCCGATGCTTGAGGCGGACAGAGCAGTGCCCTAGGTGGCCGGCGGACGGGACCGTCGATAAGCCGCAGCCGACGGATTCATGGATATGGCGCCGCAGCGCCGCAGCCATTGCCGTAGGGGCCGAGGAGGCGAAGTCAATGGTGGCGGTGGCGGCGGAGGCGGTGAGGTGGCGGAGTCGACAGAGGAGGCCAGGGTGGAGTTGTTTGATGAGCTGCTCATGGCGATGATCTCTGAGGAATGCGATCGATCGAATATATTGGGCTCTAGCGCGTGGTACCATATATATAGCGCTCGATCGGAAACGAAGCGACGACAGGAAGTCTCTTCCTCGGAAGATGGAAGGATTTGGGGAAGACGAGGCGCGGCGCCCCTGTCTTGGGAAGAAGCACATCGCAGACGGTTTGTGGATAAGACTGTCTGTGATGACTCATTTGAGACGATTTTATCTACAAGCTGTCTGTGAAGACATCAGAGATGGTTTGTGGATAAAACCGTCCTTGATGAGGGAAATAACACAGATGGTTTTATCTACAAATCGTTTGTGATGATCTACCTTCATTGACACAAACAGATAGCCTCGACCTCGATCCTCTGTATATTTAGGGTTTCGTAGATATTTTTGTGGTGGCCGCAATTGAGAGGCGATCTGGTGAAAGAGACCCTAGATTTGGAGGTGTAATTGTAGATCCTTGCTCTTTAGGTCATCTAAGGTTAGTAATTGCTTCAAAATAGCATTATATTTTAGATCTATGTACCTTGGTAAAAGATGGAAATGGCGCTGGGTTCTATAGCTAGGTGTAGATCCATTTGTTCTGTGTTATGTAAAGTAGTAAATGGTTGAAATTTGCAATATATGTAAGATCTACCTTGGTAAAGAGGGAAATGAAGCTGGTTAATTACTAGATCTAGCTTGGTTGTAGAGCTATATATCCATTCGTTATTTTTGGATGTTAGGAGCTATATAAGTTAATCGGCAAGTTGAAATGTAGCCTACATGTAGCATATGTGCGCATGTGCACTCCTAGCATACTTAATTCATCCTTTAACACCTATTGTTACATATGTAGCGTAGATGGACCGAAGCTAGATGTACACTATGAACCGTGCGAGCGTCGAGTACATTAATGGTGTCTCCGCTTTTAGAAGGGCTACAGAGGAAGATATATTGAACAAGGGGGTGGAATTTATGCCTTATCCATGCATTGACTGCGAGAATCTTAGGATGTTTCCAAACTCAGCACAGATCGAAGCACACTTGATTTTACGAGGTTTCAAAAGGGGGTATACCTGTTGGACCAGTCACGGTGAAGAGTAAATTACGCAGGGATCAAGTAGTACTACCATCGTCGATGAAGACAACGATATTCTAGATATCATCAACGACGTCAACGATACTCCAGATGATATAGATTGTGCTTTCGATGAGGATAGGTTCCACGATGACAATCTGGATCAGATGCTACAGGATGCCGAAGGGAGCCGTGATGAGAGGGAGTACGTAAAATTTCGAGGCTTGATGGACGACTCGGAGAAACCTTTGTTCCCGGGTTGCAAGTCTAAATACACAAGGTTGTCATCTGTGCTGGAACTGCTGAAATTAAAAGCAACCAACAGTTGGTCCGACAAGAGTTTCACGACACTGAAAGATCTGTTAGCGGATATGCTTCTGGAGGGAAACGAGTTGCCGACAACCACCTACAAAGCCAAAAAGGTTCTCTGTCCCTTGGGAATGGAAGTAGAAAGAATAAATTCTGTCCGAACGACTATATCCTCTACCGCAAAGAGTACGCAAGCTTGCATGTATGTCCGGTGTGCAACGCATCCCGGTACAAGCGTAAAGATAGATCGAATGATGATGACGAGTGCATGGAGTTCAACAAAGGACCTCCTGCTAAGGTGGCGTGGTATCTGCCTATAATTCCCCGTTTGAAGCGTTTGTTTGCGAACCCAAAAGAGGCAAAATTGCTTCGGTGGCTGTCGGATGAGCGTAAGAACGATGGAATGATTAGGCACCCTGCTGATTCCACACAGTGGAGAAACATCTATAGGAGGTTTGAAGAATTCACAACGGATCCGAGGAACATCAGCTTCGAATTGAGCATGGATGGAATGAATCCTTTCGACAACATGAGCAGCCGTTATAGCACTTGGCCAGTGAATCATTGTGTGTACAACCTTCCTCCTTGGTTGTGTATGAAGCGAAAGTATATATTGATGTCTATACTCATCCAAGGCCCGAAGCAGCCTAGAAACGATATTGATGTGTACCTAGCACCATTGGTGGAAGATCTGAACACGTTGTGGGCTCCTGGGGTGCATGTATGGGATGCTCACAAACGAGAGTACTTCACTTTGCGCTGCATGTTGTTCTGCACCATAAATGATTATCCTGCCTTTGCTAACCTATCGGGGCAAAGTACAAAAGGAGCCAAAGTATGTACTCACTGCTTGGATGATACCAAGAGTGTGTGGCTGAATCACTCGCGCAAAACCGTGTACATGCGTCACTGTAGGTTCCTTCGGAGGAATCACCCATACCGCAAGATGAAGAAACAATTCGACGGTACGACCGAAGACGGTTTAGCTCCAATGTCTTTAAGCGGGGCATACATTCATGATATGGTTAAGAACTTGGATGTTGCGCATAGAAAGAGACGTAAATCGAGGACCCGTGATAAGAGTATGTGGAAGAAGCGATCAATATTTTGGGACCTACCTTATTGGGAGCACCTAGAAGTTCGGCACTGCATCGACGTGATGCACATAGAGAAGAATGTCTGCGATAGCTTGATTGGTCTCTTACTGATATTAATGGCAAAACAAAGGACGGTATGAACACACGGCTTGACTTGGTCAATATGGGTATCAGACCTGAGTTAGCACCGAAGGAGACCGATAAAGGGCGAATATACTGTGAACCTACTTGTTACACTCTATCCAAGGCTGAGAGAACCGAACTGTGCCAGTGCTTGCATGGTGTGAAAGTTCCGTCAGGTTACTCGTCCAACTTGAAGAGACTTGTTTCGATGCAAGATTTGAGTTTAACTGGCATGAAGTCCCATGATTGCTATGTGCTTATGACACAGATGCTCCCTGTGACAATTAAAAGTATTTTACCGACCAAGGTCTGGGAGAGACAATTACAAGGCTGTGTTACTTCTTTAACACAATTGCTCGGCGGCATCCTCCTCCCTCCCACGTTCCCTCCCCCTCGATGGTGCGGCCTCCTCCCTCCCCCGTTCCCTCCCACTCGGCGGCGTGCTCGCCACTTAGCGGCGATTCGACCCGGCTGCACCCTACCCCCTCGGCGGCCTCCTCCCTCCCCCCTGCCCTGCCTCTCGGCGGCCTCTTCCCTCCCCCAAGCCCTCCCTCTCGGTGGCCTCCTCCCTCCCCCGTGCCCTCCCCCTCGGCGGCGCTGGTTGAGGCTCACCTCTACACTCCCCGTGCCCTCCTCCCTCCCCCGTGTTGTTCCGATTGTGAGTATATATACTTCACTTTGCTGGCTGTGGGTTTGAGATTGCTCTGTGATGATACTAGGGTATATAATGATATTGACAATTTATGCGGTAAATAAGGCCTTGAACTGATAAACTTACATGCTTTACAAGTCTTGATTCATGCAATGTCTGAAAGTCTGAATATGTTATGCTTATTTGTGATTATTGTTTATAATCTACTAGTCATTTGCTTGTTCGGTTAGCTTGCTGATTGGTTCATTGATTCAGTTGGTATGTCATTTGTATACTAATCTGGATACATGATGTTCTGAATTTAATTTGTCATTTTGGACTTCAATAACAGTGAATCTTGTTGTCAATTCTTATTGTGCATGTTAAGATGGTAAGGGTTTAAGGCCTTATTGACTCAATGAATTGTTTAGCTTCTCTTATAATTCATTTAAACTTACCTACTCTTAAATGATAGTTTAGCTTCTCTTAACTTACCTACTCTTAATTAAAATTTGCGTCTCTTAACTTACCTAATCTTAACGTTGCATCGTACAAGATGGCATCCCCTCAGTCCTCATCGCCAAATGGATCTGATGACACGCCCAACGTGGAAGGAAAGAGGCGCGCTCCAAGAGGGCTTAGTAAAAGGCCTCAGAGCTGATACACCATCACGGCGGTCGATCCGCACGATGGGCCCCTACTGCGCCTCCAAAGGCTGCGACAACTTTTCAGACCATGTGCGGATCGTTGGGCGTGAAAGGGTCCCCATCACCTACCCATCATGGAAGACGCTGACAGAGGAGCGTGATAACTTTGTGACTGAAATATTCGCGTCGTTCGAGCTTCCACAAGACGCCATGGCTACACTGCGACGATACGCGTTGCTAGTGGCGGGAAAGGCGTGGAAGAACTTCAAGAGCGACCTCGTTAGTAATTACGTGATTAAGGAAATGACTCCGTTCCAAAAGTACTGGTTCATCTTCGAAGACGTCTGGGGACAATTTGTTGAGTTGAAGACAACTGAAGAATTCACACGTACAAGTGCGGCGCACAAGACCTCCTAGTAAAAAAACATCCACCCACATAGACTCGGCTCAACAAGGTACATGAAAGTTCAAGCTCCATTAGTTTTCATGATTGGTTTAATATTAATGTTTAATCATTGTTTAATGACAAATGTAATCATTATGAGACTAACATGTTTAATTGAGCCTTATTCTTATTAGTCTTATATTTGGATGGAAAATAGAAAACCTAAGGTATGCACTTGTATTCACTCTATTGTTAAAATGCATACTTAGGATTCAAGTAAAAGTATGAATTCCTCCATTGTATTAACCTCAATATATGCATTATGTTTCCAAATCTATATACACATGAACGCACACATCTAGGGGGAGTTGATAGTTTAACTTGATGTTTCAATAGTATTGATCCATATACTCTTGCCATATAATATAAAGGATCAAGACTTTGAAACAATATCTTGAGTATATATAACTTGTGTAGTTTTAGCATACTCATACAAATATAGAATAAACTCATATGCAATCTAAGATTGATAATGTGAATATCGATCCCGTGTTCAATTATTTAAATGCACATACTTAATGGAGTTTATTCTATAGTTGATGGCCTAAATGTATTTATCCCTTTCCATCACTCAAACATATTGGATCATTACTTTCCATCAAATTGAGTATATGAAACTTGTGTAGTTATATATACTCATGTCAATTTAAATGAAATTTAAATTGAGTTCGGTTGTCTTTCAATCAATCAAAGAACATTTCATCATGTGTTGATGGTATCTCTTTATTAATTAAAGATAAATGAAAAGTTCTTGAGTACAATGAAGCATTATTTGCATCAAAGTACTCAAGACACATTTAACCATTCAACTTGATTTGGGTTGTGCTCAATCGATCTTAGAGGCATTCATTATGTGTTAATGGAGTGCGGTGATGATTGAGACAACCGTGTTTGTTGGACTAACATCTTCATGAGTTGTGAAGTAGGTTGAGTCCAAGATAATGAAGAATCAGGAACAAGAAGTCATCATGTATTGATGAGCTTCAAGAGGTGATCCCGAAGTGAAGAGAAGGGCTAGAGAAGGTTCATCATGTGTTGTTGAACAAGAAGAAGAAGATGTGATCCTGGAGAGAAGATGATTGGAAATCATAAAAGCTCCAAGTGGATCGTGTGCGGCAAAGGTATAACTAGATAGGCTATAGTGTCTAGTTTAGATCGCCGTACTATTAAGAGGGGTCAAGTTCGTTTAGCTTGAGCTTCATCATGTGTTGATGAACTCAATCCGGTTCACTCTAGCTCACTCTCTTATTTGGATTTTGCATGGAGCAAACCATTTGGCATGTGTTGTGAATGAGTGAAGCTCGTGCATTGGATTTTGCATGAGCAAAGTATTTCCATGTGTTGCAAATAAAGGAGCTCATGCTTGCTTCTTATTGAATCTTAATTGATTTGGTTTTTGCATGAAGCTATGGATTTGTATGGGGCAAAAAGGGAGATAGCTTATGAAATGTTGTTTATATGGTTATTGCTTGGAGCTAAGTTGTGCATGTGTTGCAAAAGGAGAGAGCTCAAGCTATTTGGTTTAAAGTGGTTGTATGGAGCTAGAGATTTGCATGTGTTGTAAGAAGAGAGCTCATGCACTTGAGTTTGAATTGTGGTTTACATGAAGCTAGAGATTTGCATGTGTTGCAAATAGCGAGCTCATGTTTGTGGTGGTTTAGCTTATGATTGGATCATGTGTTGATCATCACAAGGCTAAGCTTGGTTTGTGCCTGAGTTTGCAAAATGTGTTTTTGTAAAATATTGAATGGATTTGTCATTTGCAAATGTGTTTTGAAAATAAGCTCGAGATTGTGGGTTTCAATTCTAGAGCATGTGTTGGCATTTGCAAATGTGTTTTGCAAAGTGTCGAGATCATGTGTTGATCCTTACATTGCTAGAGGATTGATCTCATAAGTTCGTGGTTTATTTGCGAATGTGTTTTGCAAATAAGTTGGAGTTGTTATTTGCAAATATGTTTTGCAAATGAACTAGAGGTTATGGGTTTCGATCCTAGAGCATGTGAATAGGGTTTGCAAATGTGTTTTGCAAATTGACTTAATCATGTGTTGATCATCAGGTGGCTAAGGGGATTGATCTCATAAGTTCTTTGGTTTATTTGCAAATGTGTTTTGCAAAGAAGTTGTGCTTAATGTGATTCTTTGGAGAATGTGAATTGGGTTTGCAAATGTATTTTGCAAATTACTTGATCATGTGTTAATCATCACATTGCTCAAAGAATAGATCTTTATTGATGGTTGTTTCGAAAAGAAAAGATTTTTGTGTAAAATCTGGTTTTAAGCTGGGTGGCCGGTGCTACCAACCATGGTAGCCCGGTGCTACCGGCCGAGCGGTAGCACCGGCCCTAGTGTGGTGTATAAAATCCAGAGAGGGTGCTCGGCTGAGGCCTGTGAGGCCAGTGCTACTGAGATTTGTCCGGTGCTACCGGGGTGCGGTAGCACCAGGGCCCCTCCGGTGTGGAAAAACCCAAGAGGGTGTCTTGGGCGGTCTGGTGCTACCTCCCATGGTAGCTCGGTAGAACTGGAGGTCTGGTGCTACCGCTCCTCTGGCCAGTGTAAAAATTCCAAAGGAAGTGTTTTTGTGTTTCGACTTGGGTCCGGTGCTACCGGGGTCCAAGTTCAGTGCTACCGCCCGAGCGGTAGCACCACTCCCAGTTGGCCGGTGCTACCAGTTTTTCCTGCAACATCTAGTTTTGTAGCTGTTGGCGAGGAGGCCGGTGCTACCGGTCCTAGTTGGGCGGTAGCACCGGGTTTGCTGGGCACTTTGTCCATTTCACCCCCAACTGCTAGTTTGGGCTTAGAGGCTATAAAAGGAGACCTTGGGGGGCAATGGCAAGTAGTTGGCTGTGTGCTAGAGCATTTGGGAGTTTGTAGGAGTTGTGTGCATATGTTGCCCTCTTCTATTTGCTTCTTGAGCTAGTGTGAGCCTCTAATTTCATGTGTTGCAATTAGGAGTGGATTGAGAGCCTCTTGTGCATGTGTTGCACTTAGGAGGTCACCGGAGTGCTTATGTTGCACTAAGTGAATTTCAAGCGGAAGGGCTTGGCTTGTTACTCTTGGAGGTTGCCGCCTCCTAGACGGTGTAGGGCGTCGTGCGCGGTGAGCTTCTCAACGGAGGTTGTGAGAAGTCCCGGCAAAGTTTGTGAAGGTTGGAGCTCGCCTACCCAGGAGGGAAAAGGAGTTACCACTAGTGGATTCGAGGTTGGTGCTCAATTCATAGAGCCGGTCCAATTCGTTTGGGCTAACCTCAACGTGGACTAGGAGAGACCGGCAAGTCTACGAACACCATGGTAAAAAAGTATCATGTCTCTTGTGGTTGCACTCTATTCCTTACATTCAAGCAAATTATATTCATAGAATTAAATTGATTGATTGCTTGTATTTAGGATTGCAATTTATTGTTAGAGACATAATTAGTTAGTGCACTTAGTGAGCCTAGTTGATTTAGGCTTTAATTGCAAAACCTTAGTTTATTGCTTCCGCATTAATTGTTGTTAAGGTTTTGGCATAAGGTTAATTAGGGGTGAATTGATTTGAAGAAATTAGTAGAAGAAATTTTAAAAGCCGCCTATTCACCCCCCCTCTAGTCGGCATCCTCGACCTTACAAGTGGTATGAGAGCTTGGTCTCTCATTTATTAGGCTTTACCACCTAAAGAGTAAGGATGGCGACTAGTAGATTAGTGCACTACACTGATTGACAAATATTTAATGGCTCAAATTATGCTTCATGGAAAATATTTATGATTTCTCATTTTAAATCCATGAGCCCCCAAATATGGTGGATAGTAGATGTAGGCTTTTCTCTTCGGTTGAACGAAGTTGCTCCAACTAAAGGAGAAGAGAAATGCTTACATCTCGACGCTCAAGCTACTAATGCCTTATTTAGTTTTGTGAGCGTAGATGTCTTCAATTCAATTTGCAATCTCAAGAGCGCCCATGAAATGTGGATCAAGCTTCAAGAATTATTTGAATTTCCACATCAACAAACGATGATTGTATTGAGGATTGGACATCGGTAGAAGAAACCTCCACTTCTACCTCAAGTGATGAAGAAACCTCAACCTCCGCCTCAAGAGACGATGAGCATCAAATTCTTTCATCGTTAACTCGTTGCTTCATGGCTAAAGGTAAAATTAAGGTAAGCGATAGTGATGAGGATGATGAGCCCTCCTATGATGAATTAATGAATATGTTAGAGGAGCTCAATAATTATCTTGGAAAGGAGAGAGCAAAATATAAGATTTTGAAGTTTGAACATGATTCACTTCAAAATGATTATAATGTGCTTAAGGAAAATCATGAATCCCTCATTCTCAAGGAACTCACTAAATCTAGGGTGAACATAGGAATTAATTGTGATTTGATAGATGATATGCCATGCTTAAATATTAATTCTTGCATTTCATCTAAAGCAAATATGTCAACCACTTGTGAGGATTTAATTGATATACCTTGTTGCTCTAATGAAAATGCTTCAAGTTCCTCTATGTGTCTAGAGACTAATCTTGTAGAGAAAAATATCGAGCTTAAGGCTCAAGTCATTAAATTGGAAAATGATTTGAAGAAGTTCTACAAACGGAAGGCCACCCTCGACAACATTTTAAGCAAGCAACGGCGCTCGCAAGATAAGAAAGGGATCGGCTACATCCCCAAGAAGGAGAATAGCAAGACAAGGCACAACGCAAGACACTCGAAGACCATCAAGTGCTTTGCTTGCAACAAGAAGGGACACCTCGCCTCCGTGTGCCCTAACAAAGTGAAATTCAAGCCACAAGCATCAACCATGAGAAAAACCGGTAAGGAGCAAGTCAAGACGATCAAGAGAGGGCTAAATAGCGTGACATGCTTCAATTGCCAGAAAAGGGGATATTTCGGTAAGGATTGCCCCTTAGGTAACATTCCTAACCCTACTATTGTTAATGATCATTATTTACTTAGGAAGAACAAAAATGGTAATGTGTTTGCCAAGTTTGTCGACTCTCCTAAGTGATTGCAAAATAATGATATTCATTTGCTTAGGTGAAATAAATCTAGAAATGTGTTTGCTCAAAATGGTAGATTTATAAGACTATGAAAAACCATGTTGATCATGTGCTTAGGAAAAATAACAATAGCAAAACATTTGCTAGACATGCTAGATCCTCTAAGCGTCTTCATTATAATGATTATTATGTGCTTAGAAAGAATCAAACTAGAAATGTGTTTGTAAAATTTGCTAGACCTCCTAAGCCTCCCCAATTTAACTCATATAGATTGCTTAGGAGGAATATTAATAATCACAAACCCATTACTAGTTATGTTAGTTCACCTAAGGCTATTAATGTTAGGGCCATATGGGTCCTTAAATATCTTGTGACTAACATTTTTAGACCCAACAAAAATTAGGTACCAAAAAGTGCTTAAAAGAATTTTAGGTGCTTGGAGATGCATCGGAAGTGTTGGCTCATTCAAGAGTATGATTTCATCATGTACAAAAAGGAGCCAAGCTTGAAGACATTCACTTCAATCATGAATCAATACCATCTCGGGTAACAAGTATTTAAATTGATTCTTATAGCTTCTAGCCTTGTGTAGGTTAAGCTACATTGTTAATGAAAATCAATTTAAATTGCTTGTTTATGATTCTTGTTCATGCTTATTAGTTGTATTGATTGCAATCTTGAGCAAGTTTGGGGTAGTGGCACATTAAGGGGGAGTGCTAAATCATAATTATGTATATCACATTCCCATGTGTGTTCATATTTATATAAATACTAATATATCATATCTCTATGTGTATCCGTATTTATATAAGTTCGCCAAGATTTAGGATCCTGCCTGAGACTACAAAAATAAAGGATCCGATCTGATTTAACCGAGGTACCTAGATAGCATTGCCCATGTGCAATCCAATGCTTTTGCTTTACGGTTATTTCTAGCGTTCGCTTTTCAGAATGGATTGGATGGGCGGGCACCAAGGGTTCAAAAAATCGTTTAGGAGAAAATAGCTCAAAATTCAAAAAAATAGAAATATCGAGTTAAAAATTGGTCGAAAATCGTTAAAAATCATAGTTTAAAAATCAAAATTTTCGAATTTTTTTTAAACCGATCAATTTTCACCAATTTTCGACCGGTTTATATCGCATAAATTTTTTCGAATTTGACTAATTTACCGAGCGATTTTTGAAGCCAGACCACACCGATACAACCAAAAATATCGAGTTTCTACCAATTTTCATCGATTTTGTGAACCTAGAGGGCACTAAACAGTGGTCGACCGTGCAAGGCAAAGATTCACTCACTAAGTTTTAATCTGCAGAAAATTTAACAATTATATGCTTGGAACTGTGCGACCGTTTCTAGTGAAGCATGAACATAGAAAACGTTGGCAGCCGTTTCTGACCCTGCCAGGCGATTGCACATGGCTCTGCCGGCTCTTTCAGTGCTCTGCCAGCCTATTTAAGAAAAGTGGTGGTCCTTTGTACTTCCAGTCTTGAATCTTGACTAAGAGGAAATATGCAAGCAATTGCCAATCAGAAAACTACCTTGCAGAGAATATACAACATTTTCGAAAGGTGAAAACGGCTGCTAACAAACCAGAAAATTGATACACAAGAGCAGGCCTTCAATCAAGAAGCCCGTATCCAACAAATATCAGACAAAACTCCCAAATATATGCAATGAATGCAATGGGCAACATAGCCTTTTCACAAAACTCCGATAACAAATAATTCAATGACACAAGAAGCTGATTCACTGCAAACAGTGTCACTGCTAGAAAGTCCAGAAGAAAAGGTGGTGCTCGTTGTGATCTCCTAGATTTGTGTAGGCACCCCAGTATATCTCGTATGTATGCAATTACCAATATAGCATATGTACAGAAGATGTTTTCTGTGAGGACCAGAGGAAAGCCAGACAGCTAATGCGTTTCTGCGGAGGGGTTCGTTAGGAGATCCAGCGCGCGCTTCAGATGATCCACAGCAACTGACACGTCGTCAAATGCGAGAGCGCCAACTGCAAATCTTGCTGATTTGTGAGCCTCAGCAATCTTCTCGACGGCTGGCTGGTAACTGCTGTCATACTTGTATTGGCTAGCCGGTGGTGCAGCAGGGGGAGTAACTTGATGTGTAGCATCAGCACTGGACTGGTACTGTGCTGGTGCAGGATGATTTGATGCGGAAAGAGAGTGTGATGAAGCAGTCGTACCATCACTATCAGGATAGAATGAAGATTGATGAGTTGGGCCAGAAGGTAGTGTGCTGTCCTGGAAACTTGGGTAAGACTGGAAATTAGGGTAGTTGTATGGAGCAGCTGGGGTTTCCCTAGAGTAGTAGTCTTGAGAGGTGTGCTGAGGTTCAATTGTGTAGGGTGGCTGGTGGTATGTGTGAGGATAAGCCGAAACATCTGGTTTATCATTGGGCTGGGGATTGTAGCCATCATTGGAAGGGTAGTCTGTTCTTGTGTACGGGGGTGAGGAATAATTGGATGGTGCTTTGTGGACCTCATTCGTAGGGTAGTCCGTGCTTGTGTACGAGGGAGATGAATAATTGGGGGGTGGTTTGTGGATATCTGGAGGTGGGTAATCTGTTCCTTGGTATGAAGGAGAGGTATAAGATGACTGCGGTGGAGGTGAAAACTGGGACTGTGGGGGCGGTGGTGAAAACTGGGACTGTGAAGGTGGTGTTGAATAAGGTGACTGGGCAGAGAGATGATCATTGAAGTTATCTGTACTTTGTCGAGACGAATTATTTCCTGGCTGGACAGCAGAAAAGCTATCCCTCCTGCTAAAATCCTGCTTACAGGAAGATAAATCAAAGGGAAAAAAAAGCTACTTTGCTATAAAAGAAACCATCAAAGTTAAAAAAATTGAGTGTGATAATCACTAAAGAAAGGCAAAATAACCTTGTCTACAGGTTGAGATGATGCTTCATTCCCATGCTGCCTACTGCTGAAGGATTGGCTCCGGCCCATATCCTGATTAAGAGATCAAACAACGTAACCGATTGAGAAACAGTGAACGCATCTGCACAACAGTATTATGGAACAACTGCTATTTATTTATTTGTTAAGTTTAGGGTCCTTTTTTTTAATTTTTAGAAATGTAACTTCATTCAACAAATCCTTGAAGCATTAAAAAAGGTACTCTTGATTGCAAATAAGTTAAAATGTAATTGCCTATAATTAAAATTGTCGTGTATTGAAACTAGAAACCGCAAGTAACAGAATTCTCCATAATCCAGGCTTTTAGTAAGGTTCAGGAGGGTTTGCAATATAGATTTAAGAAAGTGGTATAAAAAAAATAACAAACCTTGACTACCATCGCAAGAGTCAGACCTTGTGTTCCATATTCAAACCATTTCATGTCTGTATCCTCCAGAGTAAGAGAGTGACACATTTGTTGGATGGATAAATAACATTTAAGGGTGAGAAGGCTTGCTAACTAAAACCAGGTTTTATATTGAAACAGTTTCACGTGGGAAAAAGCATTAAACCATAGTCATCTTAAAAAATAGGTAAGATTCAAAGTTGGAAAAAATTGCACATTTCAATTGAATTAATTATTTAAGTAGATGTAATACAATTCTCGTGCTAGATTATTATTACTTTATAAAAGCAACATTGGGACAGGTAATATTGAAAGTAGCATGAAAGCAAACTGGACTGATAAGGTAAAACAAGAAGGCAATTTCACACTAGCTAAGAAATATTATGTGCCATACCATGAAACTGATGCTAATGAGTTAGGACAGTTACATGGAAATCTGTGGTGGTGCTGGCAGGGGCTTCATCTTTGCCCCCACCAGGAGGACCAGCTTCAGGCTTCCGTCCTTCTTTGAGAGCTTTTCTTATTTCAGCAGCTTTCCAGATGGCGTATTTCTGCTTCTGCTCAATCTGTTAAAAGGCCACAGGTAGATGGAAGGTAAAACATGGATTCATACAACGATTCTGTACATTTGAGCATAATAGGTCAAAAAGATTAAACAGCAACAACAAATGTAGACATTAGCATATTAGACATAAGTTAATATTTTATGATAATAAATGTAGACATTAACATATTAGACTTACATCAGGTTGAAGCTCACCAAATTGGTTGAGAATCTCAAAGAAGATGCTGGCAGCATAGAAGGTTTTTGCAGTGTTTCTGCAGAATGCACAGATTTATTTCACATGCATTAGGGAGACTATGTAAATAGATAATGCCAATATAATTAAAGCGGAATGAGAATTGTTCAGAGTATGATACATGTCAGCTCGTCCAGCACGATCCTGTTTATCAGCTTTAGCAAAGACGTTCAAGGCAAACCCTTCTATATGAAGATGGTCATCAGACCCCAAAGTCAATGACTTCTTATCCTGGAGGGTGTGAAAACTTATTCAGGACTAGAAATCTGAAGGGGAAATCATTAACTTTAAATCTTTGCAGATTGCATAAAGCAACGGAGATTCTTCAAGTGTAACAGCTAAGTTACATGCAGAGGATAAAAGTAAGAAAATCAATAGAAACAAGATAGGCGATTAAGGGCATCTTAGCAGAACATATAAAATAGGTGAAATCTCAGCTAAATAATCAATTGGCAACAATAAGTATCACTGTATCAAAAAATTATTCTGAAACCTATCAAGACCGCAATTCCAATTTTCGAGTTTTCTAAACCTTCTATTAAAAAATAAGCTTTTATAAATTTTCACGAATAAGTCAGTTCCAGTTGTCCCAAAGTATTTACCTGAATTTTCTAAAACAAATCGGGGTTCATTTAGTATTTTTCGTGTCTTATTTGAATTTTCAGTATTTTCTAAAAATGAAAAATTAAAGTAAATACTGGGAAAGCTCGTGGGCCGAATCTCTCTTTCGGCCTGTCTCTCTCTCTCTCTCTCTCTCTCTCTCTCTTCCTAAGCCAAACCAATTCTAACCCCGCCGGCCCGCTCGTTTCTCCCTCACCTTGGCGCGTTCCTCGCTGGCCCTCGCCTATCAGCATGACATTGTTCTTCGTTCCGGAGGAGTCTGCCTCACAAATGATCACCGTCGTCTTTGAGCCAGGCTCCGCCTCTCCGCTTCCTGTTCTGCCTATTTAAGGCTGCCCTGACCTCGGTTCCTCACTCCTGATGCCGCCCCCAAAGCCCTCAGATAGCCTCGAAAAGTTGCTGAATCGGAGCTCGAAGTCACCGCCTCCTTCGCCGCTTTCGTCGGCAAGATCCGCCGCCTTCGGTAGGGTTCTGTCTCCGCCGTCATCACCTTTGGCTTGCTTGTGTCCAAATCTACAATGTTGTGCCTTTGCTTTTGTCAAGAGATAACCAAAGTGTTGTCTTCAGTGAAACACAAAGCGCCGCCACCACTCAAGCCTCACCTCTGGTCATCTTCGTCGACCATTGGGATCCGCGTGCCATCCGTCAAGATCGTCGTGGCCTCCACTTCTAGATCTGCTACTCCAAGGATGCCGAGACGTCGTTCGATGTCACCGTTGCTCACTGGAGTAGCAGCGCCGCTGCTGAAGCCCTTGGTCCCTGTGTGCCACCACCATCACCATCACCAACATCAACGCTCTGTTGCAGCCACGCTGCAAGAGCCACGCCGCCATGCAGGCCCAAACCCTAGATCCCATCCTCGTGGACGCGGTTCACCGTGAACCGTGGCACCGACGTGTGGACCCCACCTAACATAGTACTATGCCATAGACCCGGTTTGTCGCCGCATGCCGAGCCCGTGGACCTGGTCCATAGACTAGGGGCCCACATGTTAGCCTCTCCCATTTTTCTAAAAATCTAGAAAAAGAAAGATATCTGAAATATTCCTTGGATCCATCTGTTAGCCTTTGATTTTTTCACTTTTGTTTATTTTTCGAATTTCTCAACCGAGCCAAATTCCTCAAGCCCGTTCTACATACAAGCTCCGATTAAGCCCATTCTTCTTTCTAAATTCGCATAAATTCGAGCTCTACCTTGCAGTACTATTTATATTAATTTTGTATATGGTATTGGCTCTGTTTTGGTATTTAATTGCGTTTTGTTCTTCATTCGCATAGACCTTGACGTACCGGAGACTTTCGGAGGACTAGGAGAAGGTCAAGCTCAAGACCAAGACCCGTTCCAGCAACGCAGGTTGTGCTTTGATCATGTTGAACCCTTCACAAAGCTACTTTGCTGTATTAAACTTGCCTACTACTTTTATATCAACCTCACATGGTAGTTAATACCTAGTTGCTCATTTATCCACCTTGATTACTTGTATACCATGAATGATTTGTCTCCCTAGGTTGGGCAACTGCTAGTTGGACATGCTTATAGTTCCAATGGTGGTTAGTGTAGTTTTGCTTAGCCATGCTTAAGGTATGGAATCATCTTTTGGAAGCAAATCCTTACTCCTGATTAATGATGTATGCAATTGCTTTGTGAATAACTATGTGTGCTGTGTGCTATCAATTGTTGATGGCATATGTTGCACCTTAAAAGGATGATTGGTGGATAAATGATTTTGACTAGAGCGAATGGGAGAATTGTGTGCTAGTCTTTGACAGACTCAGTGCACTTATGATTAGACACCCTGATCAATTAAGGACTTCACTTTGTACGCCATTGAACTAAGCTCTCTCATACAACCACATGCTTATGGGAAGGGCCTAGCTTACTAAGTTACCAAGTTTTGGCGTTTGCACCTCAGGTTGTAGGTTAGGGTTAGTGTATAAGGTAGAGGGTGTAGCTGCTAATGAGGGCTACATCATGGACGGGCACCATCCTCTAACGATGAGTCCCCTTTCCAGCCCTCCTATGCTGTGTAAGGGGTGGGGGTGGTGAGGACTAGGCTTATTGTTAGGATCAATGTCGGGATGGAGTTTCTGAAAGGACTTGTCTTGATCTCTATGTCACACACCAAAGGAAGTATGCTTATCGCGTGGCGATATGAGATGGTCGTGTCATGTAGGGGAAAGTTGTACAACCTTTGCAGAGTGTTAATAAAACTATTCGAGTAGCCGTGTCCGCGATTATGCATATGCTCAGGGATTTTAGATTTTCATCAAACAAAGTTAGGAAGGAAAAGTGAATGTGTTAAACTGGTTAAGCTAAGTGACAATTGTTTACTTGATTATATATTAATTATGTTGTTTCTCAAAGTTATGCTTTTGACCAATTTACTGTACTCCAAAGTCAACTGCCGCATTGTGCAAAATAAACCGGGATAGCCATTCCTTTGTAATAAGTCCTGCATCTATATATATTGCATCCTAGCACAACTTGCTAAGTATTCCATATACTCACCCTTGCTATCTCATCACCATAATCAGCAATTGGAGGAGAATCTAGACCTTTGTTCGATGAGTACTACGAGGAACACAACTAGGTCTTGTTCCTCAGTTGATGGCCTGTGGCATGTTGGTGGGTCATCATCATCGAAGTTATCTTTATTTCTGCTGCAACTTTACTTATTAGTACTAAGCCCTGGTGGCTAAATAAGTGTAAACTCTGACCATAAGGTCCCACTGTTTTTCTCTTTAATAGATTGGTACTTTATTAGTTGTTCACCGTATATTGAATGATATTTCATTGATGTGGCCACTGTGTGTACTAGTATGATCTTGGACTAATGCAATATACATAGTTCGGGTTCCGACACTGCTCGAGCTGCATATTGACACTAACCACATGCTATATAACATTTATGATTTATGTTATTTGGTGCATGTATAGGTAACTTTTGGTACTTAAAAGTCTTCTTTCTGCTGTTCTAAACTTCTAATGCACGTATTACCTACACTTAGCACTAATCCTACACCATCATATACATAAATGTCTTATTTATTGTAGTTAAACCATGTTTAAGGCCACATATCTTGCTTAAGGGTGGGGTGATCGCTTACTTACCAATTACTTTTATTTAGAACACTGATCAGAAAGTACAGTATGAATCCATATCTGCTCAATACTGTAGCTTTTGAAACCCAGCCAAAAGCATCTATGGGGCCACAAAACCATGAACAACCACGCAATCACTGAAAAATCACACTGATGCTGGTCCAATGTAATTCGAAGCCAACTGAAGATCAGTACAAAACATTAAGTTGTCAACATCACAACACGATAGCCATTCCAATAATTCTATACTGCTTTCTCAAGGTGTTGTCAGGAATCCGATGAAATTTATGGATATAAATATGTTCACCCGTCCAATCTCCACATGTTTCACAGTTTCAGGATTGCTAGGCTTCAGATGGAATCATGGGACCTCATAAATCCCTCCTTCGCAGAATTGGGTTCCAGTCTTCTTACAAGCGGTTGCCGGAGTTAAAAGAAACGTTTCAATGTTCGCATCTTCAAACCCTTATTGCCACAAGCGTAATAGGTCTAAACCAAATTAAACTAGAGCAACCGCTTAGTTTGATTTTTCCCCTAAGAAAACAGGAGTAAGAAGGGGGGACAGATGTACAGACCTTCTCGAGCTGGTTCATGAGGGAGACTAGGAGGGCGTTGGTGGTCTTGGTGCGCTCCTGCGGCGGGATCTTCATCCCCTTCTCCATCGCGTAGAGCCGACCTGTTCAAAACCAAACCAGATCAAACCCTAGCAATCAGCGGCGATTAAGCAGGATTACCGAAAGAGGAGCTAGGGGGCAGCGTCTCTCACAGTAGTAGGCGACGAGGGGCTCGTGCTTCTGCAGCTCGTCGGCGCGCTGCAGGTAGGGCAGCAACCCCTTGGCCGGTTCCGTCTCGCTCCCCATTAACAGCGGGAGGTGGCTGGCTAGCAGGCTACCGTAGGCGGCGGCGGCGGCGGCGGCGATCGCCGGAGGTGGAGGCGGCGGTGGGAGTTGGGGATTTGGGAGGCGGCGATTTGGTTTGGTTTGATTTTGGTGAGGTCCGTGTTGTTTGCGAGTTGTTGATGCTGCCGCTTCGTCGGGAAGGAAACAGGGGAGGGAAGAAGCTTCCGATCGTTGGGTGGTTTTACATGGAAGTGCCTAACGCTGTTGCGCGTTTGCATCCCACTCCTCCCGTGACTTCTCCCTCGACCGTCCGATCACATGATGAACGGTCCGCACAAACTGCAAAGACAGAAATAAAATAGAACCGACCCTTTTGACCCTATCCTGCAGGATTTGAACCGTGGCTCAGCCAAGATTAAAATATCGTCGATATTTCGCGAGATCTCGTCGAGATCTCGGTTTTCGAACCTGGACAAATTTTGAAATACCAGCCGGAGTAAAAAAAAATTAAATTACTACAGGAATCTCGGAAATCTCGGCAAGATCTCGGATTTTTTGACTGGATTTGGTCCCATAACCCTTAAGAAAGTTATCTTTTACGGAAATTTGTTGAAAAACTGAATTTTTGAGGTATTTTTTAAAAATTGTAGAAACACTATCGGATTTTTATAAAATTGTACATGATTTATCATGATGTGAAAAATTTATGGTACCATCCTAAGAAATGTAGGATCATACAGAAATATTTTCAAAATAATTGAAATCTATTTGTTATCTTTAAAAAATCAAAAACAGAATGAACATAATTGGGACAGTAAACTTGTCAGAATTTTATAAATTATCTCGAGTGTGATCATGATCCAAAATTTTTATGAGAGCTTAATAATTTCCTCATTACCATTATCTAAAATTTTCAAAAAAATTAAAATTTTTTGTTTGCTCAATCAAATCTATGTATGCATTGAACTTCATTTGTTATATTTCAAAAATCAAAAACAGAAAGAAACATAAATGGTACAGTGCACTTGTAAGAATTTTATAAATTCACTGGAGTGTGATAATGATTCAAAATTTTAATTACATATTAATAATTCCTTATAACTCTTCTGCAAAATTTTCAAAAAATTTAAACCTTTTTTTATTGCTAAGGCCAATCAATGTATTGATCATCAGGCTTTTATTAGAAAATAGCAATATCAAAATTTTTGAAACTTCTTGAAGATTGATCATCATATAAAATTCTTTATAGAAATATTAATGATACATCAGGACCATCCACAAAAAATTTCAAAATTTTCTAACGTGGTTTGTACCATTTTTCATTTGGTTGAAGTTTGCTGGTTAGGCTTTCTTTCAGGACAGTAGCACTGTATGAATTTTTAAAACTTCATAAGGCTTGATGATCATCTGAAAAATTTATGGGAACATTAGTGATGCATCATAACCATGCAAAAAAATTTCAAAATTTTATAACGTGGTTTGTTTCATTTTTCCTTTGGTTCAAACTTGCAGGTCAGCGTTTTATTGGACAATATCAATGTTTGTATTTTTAAAAATTCCTCACATTTGATAATAATCTGCAATTTTTATGGGAACATCACTAATGTGTCAGGAACCTACATAACATATTTCAAAACTTTTAGACATGGTTTGAACTAATTTTTGCTCGGTGCAATTTTGCCGAGATCTCGGAAAAATCGGCCGAAATTTTTGTTTTCTCAGTAGAAAAAAAATCCGGATTTGAATTTTTGTATTTTATTTGGGATTTGTCCGAAATTTCTAAATCTCGCTGAGATTTTGTTCTCCGACCATGGACGAGATTTAGAGCGAAAACGAGATTTCAATCCTTAGATTCAGCTACAAAAATGTTCAGTGTGTAGGGAATTTTTGTTTCAAAACTACTAATTTGAGGATGCCCTCATCTAATCTCCCTCTTGTTGTAATCTATACCCCTTTATAATGCACCTAAGCAATTTTTTCTACGTCCACCCTAAATAATGCACCTCATTAGAGATGGCCCAATGTTCGTGCACCCAGCAAAACGTCCCCAGAAACTTGCATTCATCAAAATGAACGTCTCAGATCTTTCCTCAGTTTTACTCACCCACATCCGATGGCCGTTGTTTAATGTGTCTAACTCATTCATTCATGTGGCCCACAACAGGAGAGCCCACACATATATATTTCAATTGAACTATATATATGGAATTTATGTTGCAAATCTAAAACCATTTGATTTCAATTCAATATTTACCATACCAGTCAGTACCATGAATCGCGCGCTTAATTTTCTTCCATTCATGCATGTGCACCACATCTTATACAAGGCGCTCACGTACCGCCGCCATAATATTATTTAGCGAAAAATATTATATAAGGAATGTGTGTATGAAATGCAATTATCGTGTGATAAATATAAGGAATAAGTTCATTTTAGGACTTATTCCTAAATACACTATCTATACCCCTTTATAATACACATAAACATTCTTTTCTTTGTCCACCCCAAATAGTGCATCCCACTAGAGATGGCTCAACATTCTGTACCCAGCGAAACGTCCCCAGAAACTTGCCTCCATCAAAATTAACCTCTCAGATCTTTCCTCAGTTTTACTCACCCACATCCGATGGCCATTATTTAGTGTGTCTAATCATCTCTGGGCCCACAACAGACCTCCCCCACCTACATATTTGGAAGGAGAGCGAATCAAACAAGAAAATAAATAAGGAGGATCCGCATGCAAGGAAACCAGACTTGAATTTTTTACTGACCAAAATTGTACGTACTACATATTTGGAAGGAGGGTGAATCAAACAAGGAAATAAACAGGGAGGATCTGCATGCAAGGAAATATGACTTGAATTTTTTATTGTCCTGGCATTGTGATCGTATTTTTTCCGAATATGACCTTTCTCGAGACTTTTTTACGGATCTAGCTCCATAGAGCCTAATTTCAGCGTACGGAGAGCGCTGAATTTTTGTTTTTATTTTTTATCTAAGGAACCAACGGTCTATGAGTCTTTGCTTAATTTTTCAATTTTTCTCGCGAACCGGTAGTGGCGAAAGCATTATTTAATTTTATCTTTTTTCCTTGCGGATCCAATGGCCGTGCGCAGCTTTATTTTTCCATATTTTTCCGAAATCATCCCTCTGTCCCACAAATGCACCTTCCTCACCTCCAAAGATCAACAAGGAAAAGGAAACAAACGTCCCGGAATCAAGGAAAAGGAAACAAACGTCTGGAAAAGGAAAGGACCATATATTACGTCTTGGGAAAAGGAAACCGGAGATGGGGCGGTGCGGTAGGAGAACGCAGTCCGCAATGGCTCCACGGTGCGCCATCGGTGGCTTTGTTGACACTGGCGAGGTTCTTTGATCGTGACCTCGCGATCGCCATGCCTCTCGGCAAATTTATAATTTAAATTTTTTGAAAATAATTTTATTAAGTACAAAATAATCGAAAGTTTTTTGAGAATTTTTCTAGAATTTTTAACCTAATGTGATATCTTTTCAAAAATCCTTCTATATTTAAAAAAATGAAGGCAACTCACTGTAGCTTCTTCTAGCATGACCAGCACTGCAGAAGCTTCTTCTCTTCCCTCCTCCATTAAAGCAAGAAAGAAGCTCCAAAGCTCCATCAATCCCGCACCAAATCTCCTCTTTCCATCTATGATGTTAATTCCCTAAATTTCGTGCTCTATTGCCAAAATTTCCTCCCAATCTGATTTGATCCCAAATTATAGTTTCCATAAATATGCTTGTTTCGGGGCTATAAAAGCCGGCGAGCTCTCCTCCACCTCATCGCATTGCGTAAATCCCAAGTGCTCCCTCTTGTAAAGATCGCCGGATTTTGGAGGTAACCCAAGCCATCACTGTTATCTTTCCCGGCGAAATTCACCGCAACCGTGACTCCTCCCCCACAGGCGCCGGTGCCGGCGATCTGTCGACCCACTGCGACCGGCCGACCACCCTTGGCCTTCCCTCCCCCTTGCGCTGGCCAAGCCCAGAGAACACGCTGTGCTCTTTGTGGAAGCTACAAAAAAAATCTAAAATCAGAAAATTCTTTTTTCTTTCTCTTTCTTGATTTAAAATCTTTTGGGAGTCCGTTTTCGCCCATTCGACCTCCATTTAGTTCCATTTTTCTTTCTAAATTCATTTAAAATTCTAAATTTCTCTTTTATTATTAAGTGTTTTATTCATACTTATCTTCTCATTTAATTGATAAGCGGGTGTACTGTCGTCGTAGCGTTAGCACAGGCACTATACTAGTATGTAGTGGTACCTTCTTCTTTCACTTCTCTTCCTCTTCAAATGCTATCATGTCGCGACAGCGGTATCCCTTTCATCCTCGTTTCCTCCTCATCTACTTCTACTCAAACTCATTTTTTTTTTATTTTTTCACTATTTTTTAACAATTTTCAAAGTTTTTTAATCAAAATTTTCAAACCAAAAGTTTTTTTTAATCGAAAATTTTCGAACCAAAAGTTTTTAGAGTTTAAACTTTTCAAACAAAAAGATTTTTGAATCGAAAATTTTCAAACTAAGAGTTTTTTGAATCGAAACTTTTCAAAAGTTTTTTGAGTCGAAATTTCTTGAACCCAAAGTTTTTTTATTGAAGAAGAAATGGTGTGTAAGGGGAAGAAAAGGGAGAGTGAAACAGGAATGCCATATGGCAACATTATGATGTATACTTACTAAAAACAATTGGTGAAGATAACCTCAAATTAGCATTATTATTAATTTTCACTAATCGAAGTTAATGTTCTTTGTTTCGTCGCTTTAAAAGACCAGTTTCATTTTTACCACAAGTCTGTTTAGATTTTTTTTTGCCACTTGTGTCGAATGGTAATTTTGGATCCCCGCCGATTCAAAACATGGCAATCTTTTAATATACGGAATTAGTAGAATGCCACTCCAAGGTATGCATCATATTTTTCTACTCTAAGAGTTCTTTGGATAATGTTTCTGTTGAAGCCGAAAATATGACGAAGAATTTGATCAGCTCAAACACATGCAAACACTGAGTTTAAGAGGTTCGAGGCGTGCCAACCGATTTGATTTTGCAATCGGCAAGGATATTATGATCTAAACTACAGCCGATTAGGTTTTTCAATAATAATCTGATCTAAACAGCTATTTAGCCGATTAAATCGTAAGTAACGATAAATCTAAGCAGCTTGTCATGCTCGATTAGATAGATTGGTAAAGGTAGATTTTCCCAAAAAAGCAATACACAATAAAATCAGAGAAAAACAAACCTGGGTAGATTGGCGTAATTGAGGATGATCATCAATCGGCTATGCGCAACTTTACTGATCAAAAACGTATTACAATGTCTAAATTACAAGAGCTACTCCTAGTCGACCGAAAGTAAATAAAAGCATATGCGAGTTGTTTGATCGATTGTTGGATTTCTTCAGCTCGCCTCTATCCCCTTTTATACCGTATAGGCCGATCGTATCCTTCTCCGATCCGTCACAAACCATGAACCGTATCGACCTTTATTTCTTGCAGACAAAATTCTATCTCTGAATCAATATTGGTTAGAATTTCAATTTAACTTAACTCTTCCCTTTTGAACCGATATCGGCCAGAAATATCCAATTTCATCTTTAGCCTCACAAATTGGTTACACCTTCCTAAATTTTGATGTTAACATATGCCTCTATTTTTGGGAGATAACATGTTATCTTCCAAAAATCTTTTCATCGGCTTATCCATTAATTATTTTTCACCGTCGGCTTTGGTAACCACTCCATTTATTGCATCGTAAATCGTGTGAATGCACCATCTTTCACCATAATTGTTCTGAAAATATTGAAGAAATTACCCACCGATGCCACTGGGTTTACCCTCCTATAAATACCACCATTCACTTCTGTCATTTTCATGGCTCTTGACTCTCGACACCTTCATTATCTGCTTTCTCCTTGCTTTCGGACTTCAAGTTTCAGCGCTCTTCTCCCATCAACTTAACAAACACCCAATCAGCTTAGAAGACATGGACTCACAGCAAGTATTCATCCCTATACCCGACAGTAACGACCAATATTACTTAGGCCCGATCGGAAATCTTGACCCGACAATCATTATAGAACAAGAAATCCCTCGCCTTTCCATTATCGGCTCCTAATTATAACAAAGAAGGGTGGAGCAAAATCTTTAGGGCTTGGCCGACAACATTAAAGGGTTGGAGGGACTGGCACAATCGGCTGGCAGTGCAGAAAATGGTTGAGTGGGAGCAGATGGGGATAGCCGAGTGTCTTCCCTTATCTCTAGTTGATCTAGAGGCCAACGAGCCCTTAGTGGCCATGACCTGTTACTTCTGGTTGGATACTTTTAATTCATTCATATTTAGAATCCCATGGCCTAACGCTTTTGGTGGTAGCTTTAGCTTTGCTACCTAAAGCCAGATGGAGACCAAGTATCGACTTTCAGCGCCAAGCCACAACACAAACTCCTTCATGCCAAGGGAGAGGGTTGGAGTAAATATATCAGTAATAACAAAGGAATCGGTCCAGTGTTCGACAAGGAACATGTAGCTTTTATCAACATGTGGCTCGATCGATTCTTATTCTGCGGAGCATCATTTGGGCCGACACAAGTGCATCAAGTTGTAGCAGAGCAGCTTGTTGAGGGCTGTCGGCCAGCTTTGGGGAAACTCTTCTTAGGGGTAGTATACCAAATGATGCATGCCATACGCAATCGGCTATTTACTGGATTAAGATCATACACTATCGGTAATGTAGGTGGTGCTTTCTGGTTCATTCAAACCTGGCTCTATTGTCTCTTTAGCCAGTCATTTAAAATTGACTCGACTAAAATGACTTCTTTTCCTTGCGAAGAAACTTTAGAAGATCAAGGAATTGAGTACAGAAATAGCCGATCATACGGCAAAAAATATATTCTCTATTATGGTAGTGATTCCAAGATTATGGCTACAGGAGCAAGAAAATTTTTGGCCTTTTTCGTTTAGCTGGACCACGAGGACTTTTGTTAGAATGATTTCTTCAGCTATAAAGAAGCCAACAATTATCCTTGTCCATCTTTTCTTCACTTGACAGCCGACAGTGAAGACATGCTTTCTGAGACCCTTGATTTATACAAGATTTTCCTTACTCCGGGTGTTTTATCTATCATCTTACATGCCAAGAATCGGACATATCAACCTCTTATGAGTTTTAGTGTACGCAAAACAACTTGGGTTTGGACAAATCTCTCCAAGTTTTCAGTTGTTTAGTCGGCTACAACCAAGAGATTGAGTATGGCGAGCCTCATCGGCTAAAATCGCCTTGCATATAGCCGACGATCTTTAGATCAAGGACTTTCCTCATTTCTTTCTGTTGGAAATATGCCCTAGAGGCAATCATAGAGATAATTATATTTCCATCAATGTTCATGAACTATGAGATTGTTCTTTGAATAACATCATGGATATTGATTAACAAAGTGCGTGACTTGTTTGTGAAACTCTGTATTTGTCTTTATGATGTTCATTCTAAAAGGGGTCCCTAGTTGATAATCATATGAGGACACATATGAGTAGACTAGCATATGTATTGGTCGATAACCATGTTTCACAGGTCATAGATATGGAGATATCAAACCAATAATATGGACACATGTTAGAGAATATGGTGTTGGATATCGACCCACTATGAGACACTGTGAGTACGTTGTATTCTTTCATGTCATCAGTTTGTCTCATATACAATTTGTATGCTATATCCTTTGACTTGAGATCGTCGCATGTCCTCGGGATGTGTAATGGCTTACTTAGGGGTCGTCAAACGCTACTCCGTAACTGGGTAGTTATAAATATGACTTTCGGGTTTATCATGAAACATGCTACGAAGCATGGTCGATCAAGATAAGGTTTGCCCCTCCATACAATGGGAGAGATATCTCTAGGCCTCTCGGGTGGTCGGATTCCGAAAATTGCCTGGCCATGCTACTCGAGTAAAGAGTTACTCGAGTCATCGAGTTAAAGAGTTAACTCGAGGTATTTAGGGATTCTGAGTCACGACATCAAGAAAGAGTGGTTGAGCCATCCAAACAAGGATGACAACAACTCGCCTTGGGTTTGACTGAAGGACCATGTGGAGGTCCATCCATGTTTGTGATGAGTATTTGACTTTATTTGAGCAAGGTGTGCTCAAGTTTGAGTTTGATTTGGATTAATTTTCAAATTGAAGCAATTTGAGTTGTCTCTGCCAGGAGTGGCAGTACCGACCGTATAGGCGCGGTAGTGATGAGTTGGATGGTTTATTGCATATCATTGTGGGCATTGCAATGTGATGTGTTTCCTTGTCTTTGATGGTTGCAGGGCGGCGGTGCTAGGTCATGGTGAGGCAGAGGATGACCGGGACTAGGCGAGGAGCGTCGGAGGTCTAGACGGTTGGGAGATCGCCGGAAGATGATCGGAGACGGAGTCCGGGCAAGTCAAGAAGACAAGGAAAGGAGATGATGCTAGCTAGATGCCGCGTGGATCAATGAGGGCCGTCGGATTGAGGTCTAGTTGATAGGTTAGCGGGTCTAGGTAGTATGCTTTGAAAACCGTGCAAGAAAACCCGGTATGTGTGTGGGTTTTGGGTTAGCCCTTGCATTGCTGTGTGTGTGGGTTAATTCTAGCCCTTAGATGAGTGCTCTAGGGTTGAGGGACTCATCCAAGGGTGGTAGGTGGCCCAAGAGTAGTATAAATAGGGGTGGAGGGGTAGCCTCCGTCCCTCGAAGGTTTTGAGGTTTGTGAATGTTCCTTTGAGCTTTGCCCACATGAAAGTGAGGCTTTGTAACCTCTCCTTCCAGAAATGAAAGTTTTATCCATCCATCTCTTAATTTATTTTGCGCATTTACATTATGTCTTTACTTTACGCAATTTAAATTCAGCATTTACTTTCCCGCAATTACATTCTCGCAATTTACTTTCACGCAATTTGGATTTGCCTCCCCTCCTTCTAAATGCTGTTGATCTTGGATGTTTTGAGTGTGTTCATTTGGTTTTACATCTCTTTTGCACTCTTGGATTGAGTAGAGAACATCTTTTATTTCAAGTTCCAACTTTGTTCAGAACTTGTTCTTTGTGCAGCATTTAGTATTTGATTTTTATAAAAATATAGAAAAATCCTTTTTAAGTGATTCTTATTGTACGAGGTGCAGGACTCTAATATCCACTTGCACAAAAATTTTGGAGTTCACTTATTGCACCGTTTGGGTGCCATGTGGTGAAAACCGAGCCCCAAACTTTCTGCTCAAAGTTCTTGACTAACTGTGTTATTCGATTTTTCCTGTTTTTTCTGTAATGCTTTTTGAGGAGAAATGTGGTGGAGTTCTTCACGACTCTGATGCTCATTGGGAGAAACATTCTCAAAATTTTGTGAGCTGCAGAAACCCACCAACCTCCTGTTCAAATTGAGGACAAGTTCTGGAAATTCTGCTTTTGCTTTTCTGAAAGTGACTTTTGTGATTTGAATTGATGTTCTTTCTAAAAGCAAGAGTTGGATTGATTCCTCTTTATCTTGGACACTAGACAAACAGGATTGTGACTCAAAAATCCCCACATATTTGATGGTACTTATCTATGCAAGCTTGGGGTACACATAGTTGTCTAGTTTTTCGGGTTTTTCACGATTTCCTTTGAGCGATCTTGTCGAGGTTTTTGTTGGAGTATTTTGGGGGAAAATTTATTTGCGACCATTCACCCCCCCTCTGTTCGCCATCTCGGTCCTTCAATTGGTATCAGAGTCGGTTTTGCTCTTCCATAGATCTTGACCGGTCTTAAGTGCCATGGCGATGGACAAGTATTTCACCAAGCCTCCTATTTTTTCTGGAGTTGATTTTCCTTTTTGGAAATCTCGAATGGAGTCATACATCACTGCCAAGGGCTTCCTGATATGGCAGAAGGTGAAATTCCCGTATGAGGTTCCTGCTGATGAAAACGTCACGACCGGCAATATGGCTGACGTTGAGGCAAACACTAAGGCAAGGAACATCCTCATACAGGGTCTTAGCCGTAGTGAGTATGACAGGATTTCTCACCTTCGTTCTGCTCATGAGATTTGGGTGACCCTCGATGCTTACCATGAGGGCACTACCCAAATCAAGACGGTTCGACAGGACCAATTCAAACATGAGTTCAACAAGTTTGAACAACCGACGGGTGAGAGTCTTGATGAGTGCTTGGTCGTTTACCAAGATCTTGGCGATCTTGAGCGGTTGGTTGCATATACCACGACTCGGATAATGCTCGACATTTCTTGACCGCACTCGATTTGCGTGTTTGGGAGATGAAGGTGACCACCATCAAGGACACCATCGACTTGTTGACTCGACTCTTGGCGGGCTTTATTCCGCCTCAAGACTCATGAGATCGATGTCGTCTCACGGAAGACGAAATCTCAGTCGATGGCCTTGGTCACCGATCCCATTGGATCTTCTTCTTCTGATCCTTCTATTGGTTTAACTCTTTCCGCCCTTTGTGAGCTAAGCGATGACCAACAGGAAAAATTTCCAGAAAATGAGCTTGCTCTTCTCGCTCGCAAGTTTTCTCATACATACAAGAGGGTGAGAGAGAGGAAGAGAGGTGGCATGATCACCGCTTGAGTGTGGTGGCCCCAACCACATTGGTGCGAATCCCAAGCCGGAGAAGGGCAAAACGGCGTTGGCAATTCGGGCAAGAACGACTACACCGACAAGAACGCAACAAGAAGCCTCGGTTCGTGAGCCGACACGTGAGAAGAAGTATCGCAACTTCTCCAAGAACAAGAAGCTCTTCCACCGCGTCCTCGCTGTGCTTGACGACATCAACATCTCCGACACGGAGACATGGAGCGACGAGGGCGAGGATGATCTGCAAGAGAAGAAAGGCGACGACGACTTCTCCGGCATGTGCTTCATGGCCGACGCCAACGGCATCAGCGACTCTGAGCTGTACAGCGACTCCGAGCTGTATAGCGACACGGATGAGGTACCCACCTACGACGAGTTAAATGATGCCTTCTGTAAATTAGGCAAGTTTCATGCTAAGGCTAGGTCGAGGTATTCTGAGTTAAAGAAGGAAGTAGGTACCTTGACTCGGGAGTTAGCTTCACTTAGATCTTCTCCCTCCCGAGTCATCGATGACCGTGTTCTGCGTGATCTTTGTTCTTGTGGAGTTGGAGAACCTAAGGACCATACATGATAGTGTGCTTGCTGAACTTGATGGTCTTAGGTTGAAGAATGCTAGCACTAGTTATGTTGATGCTATTCCTGTTGAGGCTAGTTTTCTTCATGCTCACTCCACAACATCATGCTCTAATTGCCCTAAATTACTTGCTGAAATTGATGCCATGAGTTCACACCTTAAGAAGCTTTCTGCTAGAAATGATGAACTTGAATTGCATGCTTCTAAGGACCCAGTCAGCTCATTTGAGGGCTGTACGCAACTAAAACTTGACAATGATGCTTTGAATGTCAAGTGTGATGAACTTGCTAAGGACTTATTAGTTAAGTCAAAATCTGGTTGCCTGCTGTGTGCTGGGGTTAAGGATGATGTGGATCAAATCCATGTCGAGCTTAGGAAGAAGTTAGAAGACCAAACCCTTAGGATTAGAGATGCTCCTTGCGTTTCTTATGAGGCCCTCAAGATTGAGGCAGCCGTGCTGAGGGAACAAAAAGCACGTGCTAAGAGATCTTCTCATTCTGGTTCTTCTTCTTCCTCTCCTTCCCCCTGTTCTTCTTGTGCTTCTTTCTTTCGAGATTGCCAGTATCTTATGAGCACTCTCGAGAAGTTTGTTGGAGGCAAGAAGAAGCTCAATCTTATTCTAGACCAATTCAAAATTAGTAGATTCAATCAAGGTCTAGGATTTGATCCCTTGGAGCACGTTCGGGCGCATCCTCCCAGCATTGTGCGCGGCTCCAAGAGTGGTGAGATTGTGGTAGCTCCCAGAGTGAGCACCACTGTGTTTAGGTCTGCTGGGGTTGTCCATAGGACTTGACCCGAAAGGTGTTACTCTGTTGCTTCGTCTCTAGCAAGGCGAAGTACACATGCACCTTCCGTAAGAAGAATGGTCACCTAGTAGATTTACCTTGAGCGCGCCAAGATCACTCAGCGTGAGCGTGTTGCTTTCATTCTTAGAGGTATTCGTGGTCATCCCGGACTTTGAGTGCTCCAAAGACACACCTTGCTTCTAGACGAGTTAGAGAGTCGCTGTTTTGGGCAGCGTCAAGACTCGGTTTTCATGCTAGTTCTTTGAGTTTTAGTCCCGGAGCTGTTCGTAGTCGGTCTTTCCGTCGTCCTCTTGATATTCCTCGTTTTTCTCATCAAGGTAGATATCGGTAGCGTGAGGTGTTTTCGGTAGGAGTTTTAGGCGACTTCACCGGGTGGTTGGTTTGTTGCACCACGGCGAGCCAACCCGATTTCGGCTCTAGATCATCTACTAGAGTTTCTCTTGATCTTGTTAGGGTTAAGCGTCGAGAGAGACACTCGAGTCGATCTTCTTACGTGGATCGGTACTGAGGCGTCGTGTGGTTGATATTAGGTTCCCAAGTCTTCACTCTATCCCGATCTTGAGTCATCTTTCTCTCTTGTGTCTTGATCAGGTTCGTCGGATGGGAAAGGGAGATGTTTGGATTGTCGACTCTGGTTGTTCTCGTCATATGACCGGAGATTCTCGATGGTTCTCTTCCCTAGTCCGAGCCCCTGGTGATGAATTGATCACTTTCGGGGATGCTTCTTCAGGTAGAGTCATCGCTAAAGGTACCATTTGCATTAATGACAATTTCATTCTTAAAGATTTTGCCTCAGTAAGTAAGCTGCAATATAATTTGCTTTCTGTTTCTCAGCTTATTGATGACTCTTTCGAGGTGAGTTTTAAGAGTAATGCCTGTAGAATCCTCGATTCATCAGGAGGGTTAGTTTGCAGGATTTCTAGATTTAGGAGAGTCTTCCATGCTGATTTTTCTGTTTCTTCTGGAGACTCTCTTCGGTGTTTGATTGCTTCAGAGTCCTGTGATCTCTCCTTCTGGCATAGGAGACTTGGTCACATTGGATTTGATCATTTGACCCGAGTTAGCAGCCACGATCTCATTCGTGGTTTGCCCAAACTCAAAATGGTCAAAAACTTAGTTTGCTCTCCCTACCGACATGGCAAGATGGTTCCTGCTTCTCATCCCCTAGTCACTGTTGTGATGACTGATGCACCAGGACAGCTTTTACATATGGACACTGTTGGTTCGGCTAGAGTCACGATCGATGGGTGGGAAGTGGTATGTTCTTGTCATTGTTGATGATTTTTGAGGTATTCTTGGGTGTTTTCATGTCCTCGAAGGATGAGACTTTTACCCATTTTAGGGTTTGGTTCATAGGTTGTCTTTTGAGCTCCCCGGTGCCCTACGAGCTATCTGCATGACAATGGCACGGAGTTCAAGAACTCCTATTTTGAGAGTTTTTGTGTGGAGTCTGGTTTAGAGCATCGTTCTCCTCTCCCTCGTCCCTCGGCAAAATGGCGTAGTGGAAAGGAAGAACAGGACCACAGTAGAAATGGCCGGGATGATGCTAGGCAGTACAATACTCCTAGAAAGTTTTGAATGAGGCTATAGCTCTGCTTGCCATGTTTCTAATAGTGTATTCTTGAGAGCACATTTGCACCGCACTTCTTACGAGATGAGGTATGGCGAAAGCCGGTGTTTCTCATTTTCGTGTGTTTGGTTGCAAGTGTTTTATTTTGAAGTCCTGTAACTGGATAAGTTTGAGTCTCGTTCTTACGATGGTATCTTTCGGGTTATTCGACTTCTTCTTGTAGCTATAAGGTGCAGGTTGCGATGCGCATAGGATCATAGAGACACGTGAAGTGACCTTTGATGAGGCTAGCCGGAGCTAGACCCGATATTTCAGGCTCTTCTTCTTCCTCCGAGACCATCTTTGTAGAGGATGAGGATGATGGAGATGATGGTGTTCCACCTGATCCAGTCCCCTCTACACCTTAGGTGCCTCCTGTTTCCATTTCTGCACCTCAAGAAGGCCAGCCCTTGCCTTCTGACTCTCATTTAGCTAGTGGCTCTGCTCCTACCTCTTCTGTGCATGAGGTAGATGCCACTTCTGCTTCTGGTCCTCCCCGACATATCCAGAAAGCTCATCCACCTGATCAGATCATTGGTGATCTGTTTGAGCGGGTCACTCGCTCAAAATCAGGTTTATCCAGTTTTTGCCTCCACTCTGCCTTCGTTGCCTCCTTTGAGCCGAAGGATATTTCTCATGCATTATCCAATGAGTCATGGATTAATGCTATGCATGAGGAACTTGAGAACTTTGAGAGAAACAAGGTATGGCAGCTTGTCGAGCCCCCATCTGGTCATAATGTCATTAGGACCAAGTGGGTGTTCAAAAACAAGCAGAGTGAGGATGGGATTGTAGTTAGAAACAAGGCTAGACTAGTTGCACAGGGCTTTTCTCAGGTTGAGGGTCTTGACTTTGAGAAGACCTTTGCTCCTGTAGCTAGGCTAGAGGCTATCCGAATCCTGCTTGCATTTTCTGCATCCAAAAGCTTCAAGCTTTATCAAATGGATGTCAAGAGTGCATTCCTCAATGGCTATATTGAGGAAGAGGTTTATGTCAAGCAACCTCTAGGATTCGAGAACCCCAAATTTCCGAGTCATGTATACAAGCTTTCCAAAGCTCTGTATGGACTCAAGCAGGCCCCCAGAGCATGGTATGAGAGGCTCAAGTCTTATCTTCTCAGCCATGACTTTAAAATGGGCATAGTAGACAAAACTCTGTTCATCAGACACCATGAGTCTCATTTTCTTCTCGTCCAAATTTGTGTGGACGATATCATTTTTGGTGGCTTGTCTCATTCGCTTGTGTCTCAGTTTTCTGAGGTGAAGAGCACAGAGTTTGAGATGAGTATGATGGGCGAGTTGAGCTACTTTCTTGGCTTCCAAATCAAGCAGACTCGGGAGGGTACTTTCTCGCATCAAGGCAAGTATACTCGTGACCTTCTGAGGCGCTTTGATATGTCTGATGGGAAGCCGGTGATGACTCCTATGGCCACCACTGCTGTCCTCGAGCCCGATGAGGATGGTGAGCTCACGATCAAAAGGAGTTTGAAGCATGATTGGCTCCTCTTGTACCTCAACGCTTGAGGCCGGACATACATTTTGCTGTGTGTCTGTGCGCTCGATTTCAAGCTTCTCCTCGCGCCTCTCACCGCCAGGCGATCAAGCGCATCTTCAGGTACCTTCGTGCTACCACTGATTATGGTATTTGGTATTCTTCTTCTTCTTGTCTATCTCTTAGAGCCTTTTCCGATGCCGACTTTGCTGGTTGTAGGATAGATAGGAAGAGCACTTCTGGCACTTGCCAATTCATTGGCACTTCTCTTGTTTCTTGGTCATATTGGAGCGATGCAGGGTTGCACGTCCACCGAGGCGAGTATGTTCTTTGCGACCGATTCTTTGTAGCTAGGTGCTCTGGATGAGATCGACCTTATGGGACTATGGGTTGGAGATAGAGAGTGTGCCACTCTTCTGTGATAACACTTCAGCTATTTGCATTGCTAAAAACCCAGTGCAACATTCTCGGACCAAGCACATTGATATTAGATATCACTTCCTTAGAGATCATGTGGAGAAGGGAGATATCGCGCTTCAGTTCGTAGAGAGTGATCTTGATTAGCGATATCTTCACCAAGCCTTTGGATAGCTCAGTTTGTTGCTTTGAGGAGTGAGCTTGTAGTCGTGAGCCCTTACGGCCTTTCGCGAGGGGAGTGGTTTGTATATTATGTATTATATGTTTTCTTCCACTTTTCTTTTCTTTGTGCTTCTTACGGGTGACTTTGGGCTTGTTTTCTTGAGTTGAGTTCACTCACTTAGACTTCAGCATACCTTGCATGGACCTCTTATCTTGTGCTTTAGGTTGCTATCATGCGTGATTAGTCGTTCTCTCTTCTCTCTAGGTTGAGTTCCCTCACGTCTTATAAGTCTAGCGGTATTGGGCCTCCAGGTAGACAGTGCATGTGCACTCCTTAGTTGGGATCTAGAGTCAGCTTCCCTATGTCAGTCTCTGGGGAAGATAAGAGCGAGTCTGAGCCGTAGTGTGTCTCTTCTATCTTATCTATGCTCAATAGCCATCCAGTTTTGCAGTTTCTCAATTTCTTCTCCTCATTCTGTTTTTCCGGTTATTATTGAGTTCATTCGGGTTTTCTTTATGCCTAATCTTGATAATAACTCAACTTTAACCAGATTTGAGCTTAAAATTGATTCATTTGTTGAGGGGGAGTTTGGGAATCTGTTCGTACATTGCATATAGATTGCATTTCCTGTTTAATGAGCTTTGTCTATTATGCAATTGATTTCTTCTTCATGCTATACACCATGCTACATCATATGGAGGAAATCACTAGCTTAGATATGTCCAAGTTCATTTAACTTGCTAAGCTAAAAAAAATGAAATAAGCCTTAAATGAAAAATTTGATGAAACTTGTTGCTTTTACTTGCTAGGTTTCTTCTCTAGAGGTTTGTGCCATAATTTGAGAAATTTTGGAGCTCTCTAGAGTCCCTATAGCAACTTGGGTGAAACTAGTTTGATCCATGCTAGAGTCCTTCAATTGCTCATAAATCATTGTGCTAAAAATGAAAATTAAACAAAATTGACTCTTCTTGTGCACATACGATTCAACACCTTGCATTCACAAGATCGCTTCTCATTGCACTTGGGATGAACATGGAATACATCGTGTTTGACCTAGACCATCCTCTTAAGAGTTCATCTTGAGATGGTCGCATACGGCTTGAGTCAATTGGTTGTCAAAAGAAAATGCAAATAAATTAAAAACAAAGACATATGTGGGTAAAGAATGCAAATAATGTCAAACATTTGCACCCTGCTATGTCTTGTATGATGATGAATCAAAATTTGCATTAAGTGATAAATGAGCCCGAAGGACCTTGTATGCTCTTCTAGATTCCCCAAAGTGTTGAGTAGGTTGAACTCTAGGTTTTCCTTTTGATCCTTAGAGTGGCTATTCTTCTATTTTTGAAACTAAAGCTAAGTATTGCACTTGTCAAATCTTGCTAAAAATGATATATTCAAAACTAAGCTCGTATTTGCACTTGGACATGTCTTAGTTTAGTCATCTTCTGAAATTGACAAGCTTGGTGTAATATCCTTCCATTTTGATCAATTGGATAATATCAAAGCTCTTTCGATTGCATTTCTAGCATACATAAAAAGAGGGAGAAAATTCCATTTTGATGCTTATATTGCCAAAAGGGGGAGAAAATGTAGAAAAGGCATCATTAAAAGAGAGAGAGAGAGATAAAAATGTGAAAGCTTGTTGCTTCTTATGATCTTTGTAAATCTTTGCTATTTTTTATGGATCATAATCACATTTGGCACTTACGATTGGTTTTTAGAGCTTTTGTGGAAAACTTGCTCTTTTCATGGTCTTGCCCTAAATTCTTTCTGCCAACTTGGTCATGATTTTATATCTTTCTCTCTGGACCAAGTTTGACTTTGCAATCAAATTGCTTTCTTCTTCTCTCATTCAAACTCAAATTTATGCCTTTTATGTGGTTTGTCAATATACTCATCAAGGGGCAGATAGAAGGACCATGTGGAGGTCCATCCATGTTTGTGATGAGTATTTGACTTTATTTGAGAAAGGTGTGCTCAAGTTTGAGTTTGATTTGGATTGATTTTCAAATTGAAGCAATTTGAGTTGTCTCTGCCAGAGTGGCGATCTGCGGCCGTATGGGCGCGTAGTGATGAGTTGGATGGTTTCTTGCATATCATTGTGGGCATTGCTATGTGCTGTGTTTCCTTGTCTTTGATGGTTGCAGGCGGCGGTGCTAGGTCATGGTGAGGCGGAGGATGACCGGGACTAGGCGAGGCGTCGGAGGTCCAGACGGTTGGGAGATCGCCGGAAGATGATCGGAGACGGAGTCCGGGCAAGTCAAGAAGACAAGGAAAGGAGAAGATGCTAGCTAGATGCCGCGTGGATCAATGAGGGCCGTCGGATTTAGGTTTAGTTGATAGGTTAGCGGGTCTAGGTAGTATGCTTTGAAAACCGTGCAAGAAAACCCGGTATGTGTGTGGGTATTGGATTAGCCCTTGCATTGTTGTGTGTGTGGGTTAATCCTAGCCCTTAGATGAGTGCTCTAGGGTTGAGGGACTCATCCAAGGGTGGTAGGTGGCCCAAGAGTAGTATAAATAGGGGTGGAGGGGTAGCCTCCGTCCCTCGAAGGTTTTGAGGTTTGTGAATGTTCCTTTGAGCTTTGCCCACATGAAAGTGAGGCTTTGTAACCTCTCCTTCCAGAAATGAAAGTTTTATCCATCCATCTCTGAATTTATTTTGCGCATTTACATTATGTCTTTACTTTACGCAATTTAAATTCAGCATTAACTTTCCCGCAATTACATTCTCGCAATTTACTTTCACGCAATTTGGATTTGCCTCCCCTCCTTCTAAATACTGTTGATCTTGGATGTTTTGAGCGTGTTCATATGGTTTTACATCTCTTTTGCACTCTTGGATTGAGTAGAGAACATCTTTTCTTTCAAGTTCCAACTTTGTTCAGAACTTGTTCTTTGCGCAGTATTTAGTATTTGATTTTTATAAAAATATAGAAAAATCCTTTTTAGGTGATTCTTATTGGAGGAGGTGCGGGACTCTAATATCCACTTGCAGAAAAATTTTGGAGTTCACTTGTTGCACCGTTTGGGGAGTTCACTTGTTGCACCGTTTGGGCCCCAAACTTTCTGCTCGAAGTTCTTGACTGACTGTGTTCTTCGATTTTTCCTGTTTTTTCTGTAATTATTTTTGAGTAGAAATTTGGTGGAGTTCTTCACGACTCTGATGCTCATGGGGAGAAAAAGTCTCAAAATTTTGTGAGCTGCAGAAACCCACCAACCTCCTGTTCAAATTGAGGACAAGTTCTGAAAATTCTGCTTTTGCTTTTTTGAAAGTGACTTTTGTGATTTGAATTGATGTTCTTTCTAAAAGCAAGAGTTGAATTGATTCCTCTTTATATTGGACACTAGGCAACCAGGATTGTGACTCAAATATCCCCACATATTTTATGGTACTTATCTATGCAAGCTTGGGGTACACATAGTTGTCTAGTTTTTCGGGTTTTTCACGATTTCCTTTGAGCGATCTTGTCGAGGTTTTTGTTGGAGTATTTTGGGGGGAAATTTATTTGCGACCATTCACCCGCCCTCTGTTCGCCATCTCGGTCCTTCAATGACCGATATCGTGAGGCAAAAGAAAATGCATATAGGACATTGTTGAGGTTCGTCCGATCTTTACATGTACTCGGGAGTCGGTAAGTCCTACTAGGGCCCGCTATCGACTATTGGTTGAAAGGTCGATAATCAAGTAGGAGTACTTGATGATCGAGTAGGTGTACCCGATGGTTGAGTAGGAGCACTCAACGATCGATAGGGGTACTCTAACCATGTCCGAGTGCATGTGAACCTATAGGGTCGCATGCTTAAGGGGCTGTAACCAATTCGGATAGGAATCTGAGTTGTAATGGGCTTAGAGTTCCTAATGGGCTTCAAGGGTTGAAACCCGTTATGGGATGTCTATATAAAGGGAGGAGGTGGTGGCTTTGCGGGGTGTGAGATATATACGAAGAGACATATCAGGAATTCGGAATTCCTGAAACCCTAGCCGCCACCCCTCCTCTGCCCAAAACCACATAGCCGGCGCTAGCACACCGGCGCGTGGTGTTCCTGCCCCATATGTGTGGATACCTTGGAGGCGTTGCTACGAAGCTTCAACGCTAGGACGATCCGCAACCTGCGGCAGTCACAAGGAGCTGTTGGGGAGGCGCGAGGCTAGTGCGACTACATCTGTACTACCGCGCTACATCGACTCTACTTCCTCTATGGGTCTGTGCTTCTAGTGGTAATTCTATGATCTATAACTTGCAGTGGTTCCTTGGTTATGTTGTAGAAAATTTTGATTTTTCGCTAGAGTAGCCTACCCGTTCCCCAGCACTTTCTTCACACCTGGAGGGTAGGAAAATTTTCCACCTAGTGGTCGGATATCTCTGTAGCTTTGTACCATGCAGAAAGGACTACATCGACGACCATCTCCAAATTCTTTCCAAATCTCCCAAAAGAGCCGACATTATTGACTAACTCTTGTAGCAACAACTCAAGTTCTAGCAGCAATGATAGTTCATCAGGCTACACTAATACAAGCCTTGTAGAGATATTACTAGCGAGGTATTGGCTAAATTAGATTTTTGTTGTTTGATATCCAAACATTTTTGAACTTTGCTGATAGACTTCTTTTATTTTGCAGACTAAGGCAGTAGGCAAGAAGGCCGCCACTGACCTATCGGGTGCTGGTCAAACAAGCAAACAACCACGCCCGACTGCTCTATCGGGCTACTCCTCGGGTACACTAGGAGTTCAATCCCTTTAACTTTCTAATTTGGAAAAACAACAGCCAAGTACATACCCGTCGACTTTATTTCATACTTTTGTTGCCCTTGTTGTTAACTAACTCCTTTAGCCGACTATTTAATAGAGAAAAAGCGTGCGTTGACCTAACAAGAAGGTCTTGGCTAGTAGGGTCCAGAAACCCCAAGAAGAATCAGGCGAGAGCTCTCCTCATGCTTCAGCCATGGTCCAGGTAAAGCTTCTTCCTTTAAATTGATTCCATGTCTAATGTGTAAACAAATCGGCTAACAGGACTAATAACATTTCTTTACAGCGTGCTCTTTCTTCGCCATCCTTCACTCCTGAAGTTTTGGACAACCTCCCATCTATGGAAGTCAACTTACCTCCCGCTGCATCACAACCGACTCCTCAAGCCAAAATCCCCCAAAGCGCACCAGTTATCGCTACCGCTCATGCGGCTGCTGTAGAACCGGCCAACAAATCGACAGAACCCCTCACCAATGTGTTGGGATTTGACTGGTCGGATTTTGAGGATGAAGCCAATTTGGCCACAGATAACTTCCCAGAAGAAATCCAAAAGATCTTGGTCATTTTCAAGGATGCATTAGCCCAAGTGGTATCTGCTCCAAGCATGACGGAGAGGCTGAACATTTTTTTCAAACTACTCTCCACTCCGTCGGCCAATCTGCTAGAAGATGCCCAACCTGTCAAAGATGCCATGGCGATGGTGCAAGCCGATCTACTAGAAGAAGTGATGGCTGCATTATTAAACCTATGCCATCTCAATGAAAAAAGAGAGATGGTGAACGCACCTAAGGCTAGGCTTGCACATCGGGATGCCCAACGAGAAGACCAGAAAATTCTGGATCAAATGGTAGCCAACACTAAAGCCAAGAAGGCCAAATATGACGAAGACATGGTGTCCTTCAAGGTCAACAGAGATGCAACACTGAAGCTAAAGTCGACTAAAAACTTCCTTAAAGCAGAGTTGGCCAAACTCCACACAAATAGCAGATGTCATCAAATGCTAGTAGACTCCTCTTCGGCTTTGAAAGCCCAAAAAGTCGATCTGGTCTGGCCATTTCATCAGTAAAGAAACAAAGGCCAAGATGACTCACGTGCCTGGAACTGCAGAAGAGGATAAAAAAATCCTTAATGATGTAGAGCAAACCATAGCCAAGGCTGCTGCTGTGCTTTTGAGTCTCAGAGCCAAGCTCAACAACTCTGGAATATGATTGGCAATGCTCACGAATGCTTGTAATTAGCTTAGTTTGAAAACAATGATTGGATGCTTTTGATTGGTTGTGCTTTTGTAACAATGCTTGGAATGTTTTTGTAACAATATTTATAATTGGCTGTTTAACCGATTTATGCTTATTTAACGCTATTTCCTCTGCTAAGTATAATGTGTGTAATCGGCTATAATCCATTTACCACTGTATTTCAATAGTTAGAATTAACTGCAATGAGTTAATTTGGTCTTTCACAACCGACATTTGCATTTAGCCGATTAAGAACCAATTCAAATACTTGGGTGATACTTTTTCAAGTATTTGCCATTGATTGCCTTAGAAAACACAACCCCTTCCAGAGTCTCCAAAATATAAGAATTTCCATCCACATGCCGATAGATCTTGAGACCATTTATCAAATTGATTATCCCTAGAGCCGACATGCAATATAGTTTTTCAGACTAAATCGGCTTCGTGAAATGATTTTGGCAACACATTTTTATTATAAGCCCTTACAGCTCTTACCTTATTGTTCTTTAGTCGATCCAACGTTCATAACCGTAATTCCACCAAGTCATCCAAATTATTGGTCATTAGATATTTGTAATCTTGAGCCGATAATCCATTTTGTCTGGCTATTCTGATCGAGTCAATATCTCCATAGGCAACACAGCTTCTTGTCCATAAAACAATTGATAAGGTGACAACTTTGTTGCACCATGTCAAGCAATCCAATAGGCCCACAATGACTCCGATAATTTCACATGCCAATTCCTTGGTCTTTCTTCGATTTTCCTCTTAATTAGCTTTATCAATGTCTTATTTGATGACTTGGCTTAACCATTGGTTTGTGCATAATAATGCGACGAATTTAGTAACTTGATCCTTAAACTTTGAGCAAAACTTCAAAATTCATCAGACATAAACACAGTGCCTTGATCAATCATAATAGTTGAGGAATTCCAAACTGATGAATAATGTGTTCCATAACAAATCCAATCGCCTCAACAGAAGTCACTTTTTTCAAAGGTATTGCTTCAACCCATTTAGAAAAATAATCGGTCGTAGCCAAAATATATTTATGGCCTTTAGATGACGCTGGAAATATTTGTCCGATTACATCTATTCCCCATCCTCTGAACGGCCAAGGCTTGATAATTGGGTACAAAGCCGATGCTGGAGCTAGTTGTAAATTGCCAAATTTCTAACAATATTAGCATCCTTTATAGTATTTAAAACAATCTTCCAACATTGTCGATCAAAAATATCCACTATGCCTGAGTAGACATTTCATTTTATGAGCCAACTGATGAGTTCCACAAATTCCTTCATGCACCTCTCCTATGGCCACTTTAGCTTCCTCAGTTTCAAGACATCTTAACAATAAACCCTCTGAAGTCCGATAATAAAGTACATTATCAAGCAAGACGTATTTTAGGGTTTGTCTCTTAATTTTTCGATCAGTGGGTTTTGAAGGATCGGTCAAATAACCAATTACTTTTGTCCTCCAATCATCTGTAGTGATGCACATGACCATATTCTCTATTGGCTCATAGTCTTCTGATCGGCCAAAACTTTATAACCCGATGCTTGTTGAGCTAACAAGTTGGCCTTGCCATTCAATTCATGAGGAATATGGCAAATTGATAAAGAGGTAAATGAGCCGATTATGTTGAGGCACTGCTCTAAATATTTGACCAAGATTTCATCATAGCAGTTATGTTCTCCTTTAATATGCTGAACCAATAATAAGGACCTCTATAAGCCTCGACACAGTCAACACCAATATTGTCGAGCAACTATAGGCCTTTTAGCAAAGCTTCGTACTCGGCTTGATTATTAGAACATTTACAATTTAGCCTGAATGCAAACTCAAAACTATATCCTTTTGGTGAAATTAAACCTACCCCAATTTCATCACCTTCTTAGCATACGAATCCATCAAAAAATAATTACCAAGGGGCAATAGATACTAGATCGGCATTCAAATCGGTTTCATATCCTGTTATAAAATTGGCAATCACCTGACCTTTGATGAACTTGGCCGATTCATATGTTAAGTCGAACTCGATGAGCGTGTATGACCATTTGCCAAGTCAACCTCGTAAAATTGGAGCAGACAACATATATTTTATCACATGGGTTTTATAAAAAATTTTGTAAACCGATGCTAAAATATAATGCCTTAACTTGGTGCAAGCAAAATATAATGACAAGCAAAGTTTTTCTACAAAAGGGTACCTGGTTTCTGCATCAATTAACTACCGGCTCAAGTAGAAAATAACTCGCTCTTTACCATCGATCTCCTGTGCCAAAGCAACCACAATTGTCGCCTCCTCAGTCGATATATATAATTTAAATGGTATGCCTTTTTGAGATGTAGCTAAAATTTGAGGCTTGGACAAATACTCCTTTATACTCTTGAAAGCTTTCTACTGATCGGTTTCCCAAATAAATTCTTGATTTTCTTTTAATTTTAGCAATGGGGTAAATGAACCAATTTGGCCAGACAAATTTGAAATAAAACACCGTAAATAATTAATCTTGCCGATCAACTTTTGTAAATCCTTTTTGCAAGCTGGTAGCTTAGTATTGGCTATAGCTTTGATCATTTCTTGATCAATTTCAATCCCTTTTTCATGGATCATAAAGCCTAAAAACTACCTAGTCGATACACCAAAAGCACATTTGCATGGATTCATCTTTAAGTCATGTGCCCTTGTCTTCTTGAACATTGTTTCCAAATTGGTTAGATGCTGAAAATCTTCTTTCGATTTCACAACAACACCATCGATATAAATTTCCACAATATGGTCGATTAAGTTGTGAAATATCAAATTCATAGCATGCTGATATGTCGCACTAGCATTTTTTAAGCTGAATGCCATCACTACCCATTAAACCAAACCCAGGGCGCTAGGGCACCTAAAAGCTATCTTAGGGATATCGGCTTATGCCATGAATATTTGATTATAGCTAGCATTACAATCAAGGAAGCTAATAATCTTATTCTCCGATGCAACATTGATAAGCATATCGGCTATAGGTATCAGATATTCATCTTTAAGTGTGCTTTATGAAAGATCGAGATGGCGAACAGAGGGGGGTGAATGATCGCAACTTAAAATTCCCCCAAAAAATAATTCAAACAAGCCTGCGAGAAAAACACACAAGAGGAGCCAACCAAAGGGAGCCTTTTGTGCTGTCTGGCCGGTGCTACCACACGGGGTCCGGTAGCACCGGAGACCGGTAGAACCGTAGGAAGAGCGGTAGCACCGGGTTCAAGAACATCTCAAGAACAGTCTTAAAACCAGCACAACCTAAAAGCAAATTTCGAGGAATCTTTTGATCGGCGGGACAAAAACTCCCGAAACTTGGTAGATATGATCCTGGGTATGTTAGGAACTCATTCCAACCATCAATCGTGAGGATTGATGTCAAAGTTTCGACCTTTTAGCCCGAGAAGGAAGAACACAACAAGTTTATGTAAGAACCCAAGAAATCGACTCAGGGCTTGCTTGTGGGATTTTAATGATCAAGATGATCTTGGATAGCTTCTCACAAGTCATAGCAAGCAAAAACACAAGTCTTAACATCCACAGACGTGATTTACAAGATCATTATTCAAGAACGCAAAAACCGGTTTCTTGCAAGAAAAACGCATGGATTGCCTAGATGATTTGGATATGATCTAAAGCGAGATTCATCCATCAATCAACATCCTCGGCATAATAATCGTAAGCATTTTGGAAGGAGAGGAGGCAAATCCAAAAGCATGTAGAAGGAGGGGAGGCAAATCCAAATTACGTGAATGTAAATTGCAAGAATGTAAGTGCGGAATTTAAATGCTTAATTTAAGTGCGTAAAATAAATTCAAGCATAAGAGAAAATGATTTGTATTTCTGGAAGGGAGGTTTACAAAGCCTCACAACAAAGTGGGCAAAGCTCAAAGGAGCATAAAACCTCTAAAACCTTCTAAGAGGAGGAAGGCCACCCCTCCTCCTCTATTTATACTACTCTTGGGCCACCTACCACCCTTGGATGAGTCCCTCAACCCTAGGGCACTCCATCAAGGGCTAGGATTGACCCACTCACACAACCATGCAAGGGCTAACCCAAAACCCTCCACACAAACTGGGATTTCTTGCACGGTTTTCAAATCACACTAACTAGACCAGCTATCCTATCAACTAGATCGCGATCCGACGGTCCTCATTGATCAAAGCAGCTTCTAGCTATCATCTCATCCGTTTCTTGTCTTCTTTGGCTTGCACCGACTTCGTCTCTGATCATCTTCTAGCGATCTTCGATCATCTGGACCTCCGACACTCCTCGCCTGGTCCCGATCATCCTCCGCCACACCATGACCTAGCACCGTCGTCCTGCAACCATAAAAAAAAAGGAAACACATCACATAGCAATGTCCCAAAAGATTTGCGTTGAAACCCATCAAAATCCCAAGACAAAGATTCATCTTCGCTCATATTGGCCGGTGCTACCGCCCTTAGGCTGGTAGCACCGTCCATAGTGGATCGGTGCTACCGCCCCCAGGCCAATAGCACCGCTCTACGCCAACACCAGAAAATACCTTCTTTGGAATTTTTACACCGCTCCAAAGGGCCGGTGCTACCGCTCGCCCGGTAGCACTGGGCTACCATGGCTGGTAGCACCGCCCAACCAGAACCCCTAAAAACACCCTCTCTGAAATTTTCACACCGACCATTTGGGCCAGTGCTACCGCTCACCCGGTAGCACCGCGCTATCATGGCCGGTAGCACCGCGCTATCATGGCCGGTAGCACCGGGAAAACAGAGAAAGGCTCAAATTGCTTCATGTTTCAAATCCAATTCAAATCAAACTAAAACCAGAGCATACTAAGCTCAAGCTTAGTCAAAATACTCATCACAAACCTAGGTAGACCTCCACATGGTCTTTTCACTTTATTTAAATATCTAAAATCAAATAGTGAATCCAATCTCATCCCAACAGAATGTTGCAATTTCCCTTAGCGTCAACCACAAAAAAGGCAGTCGACAAAGTTTTGCTGCCGACTGTAAGCTCTGTCACCATGATACCTTTTGCTTCAGTGGGATGACCTGTGAAGTCATTCAAAACCATGTTAGTTTTAATAAGATCTTCATCGGACTTACTCAGCTTTTTGCACGTGGTATAAAGCATCAAGTTGACAGTTACGCCTCTATCGACTAGCATCCTTGATATCGGTTTGCCATTAATATGTCATTTTAAATATAATGGTTTCAAATGCCGATGATCGTCTTGAGGCTTTTCAAAAATAACATCTTGAGCACCCAAACAAAACTAAGCCAAAGTTTCTCTATCCAACGCAGTACTTATTTTGAACTCAATCGGCAGGGTAAACACCATATTGACTTCCATCGAGGGTGAAGAATTATCTCGAATTACAGGGGAAACTAAATCATCGGCTGAGTCAAATTCATCCTCAACCGGCTCCATTTTTCTCCCCTGCTGTTTAGCAATCTTGATCGGCCAAAGCTCGTTAAAGGCTTCATCCCTTTATTTTTCCTATTCAACCTCTCTCATATCTTGGGTCCTTAGTCTCTGAAGTCATCTGCATTGAGATCAGTTAAGTCCAAGAGGAAACCATCTAGGCTTCGGTTTGATCGGCTCACATATTTTTCCTGCCAGATCAACCTTAACCTGACCCCTCATCCGATCGTGTTTGCTCCTGGATCGACCTGGAAATCCTTTCGTGGACCGATCCCCTTTTGATCTGTTCACCACGACATTCTTGCATCGGCTCAGATATCATGTCTTTAGCCAACCGCCGCTACCTGTCATCTTGGAGGGGTAATACTCCATCGGACAGGTGTATGGTGACGACAAAGCTGACCCCCTCTCATAATAGAATTTCCAAAATAGGCATCATTGGTGAGCCTTTTTGAGGTTGTCGGGCCAATACATGTTATCTGGCCGATGCGCAGGATAATGCAACCTATTGTTTTTCCTTTCATATTTTTTAAATAACTGGGAGAAAGTTGGCTTTGACTTATGAACCAGCTTCTGTGGTGATGATGCTCTATCAGCCTTGTACCACTTGCCTATTTGCATGTCTCCCTTTGGCTCGATGGTTCTTGAATTTTTTCTTTCACAGTTGGTTTCTATTTGAATTAAGCCGACCGTAAATTTCAGGGTCTCCTTGCCACTGGAGTTTGACTGTATGTCAACATGACGCGCAACCTTTGACCCTACATCTTGTGTCTCCTTGGTCTCCTTTTAAGAGCACTGGACCATGTTGATCAGGAAGGGATTAGCATTCAATTGCATCATCGGCTCTTCTAGAAATTTGAGTCGGCCATCTTCTATAGCTGATTATATCTGTTGTTAGAAAATATTGCAATCGTTAGTGTTATGAGAAAAAGAATGATGCCATTTGCAATACCTTCGCTTTTTAATTTCATCAGCCGATAGTATAGCATGACCTTTAGGCAACCGTATTATCTTTTCTTGCAGCAGCAAATCAAAAATACAGTCACACTTTGATATATCAAAAGAATATTTTATCTCTGACCGATTCTTGGTCGGCTTAAGCCATGAACAGACTAAAGAATTCTTAGACCCTTTAACCCATTTGACTATATTTATTTTAATCATTTTTGATGAATCACTTGAACCATATTCGATGAGGTTTACTTTGGCTTTTTTTTATCCTTATTTTTGAACTTATCTTTAAAGGCTCTATCGGTAAAACGGCATTCTTGAGCCGATACACGATGTAACAGATGACTTAAATTAGTAAACTCTTGCCCGCCGAATTTCTCCTTCTGTTGGGGAATTAATCATTAGAAGGCTAAATCGGCTAGCTAATTATTAGATAGGGTAATACTAAAGCAAAGATTTCTCACTTCTCTAAATCTTTTAATGTAATCTGTGATCGATTTCCCAAACTTCTGATGAGTAGAACTAGTGTCCCAAATTCTAAGTTCTAAATTTCTGCAGAAAAAGTATTCATAGAATCAGCTTTCCAAATCGGTGCAAGAGTTGACCGAATTTGGGGGCAAGGTTGTGAAGCAAGTGAGAGAAGCCTTTGACAAAGGTAACGCGAATAATTTCATCCTCAACCTATCGGTCTGAGCTGCTTCATCGCATTGTGCAAATAATCGTCCAATATGCTCCAAGGTCGTAGTAGAATGATATCCCAAATTGTTTTGCAAAATTAGGGACCTTGAAGTTATTGGGGTAAGGTATCCAATCAATGGAATCAACATACGGCTTCCAGTAGCCAGTAACCTTCCCTTTAGGCTGTATACCTGTTGCGCCAAAAAATATGACGCCAGATTAATCGGCTCAAACACACTCGAACGTCGGGTTCAAGAGGTTCGAGGCGTGCCAGCCGATTTGATCCTGCAATCGACAAGAGAGATGAAAAATATGCCTATAGCCGATTTAATATAATAATAAGCAAAGATCTAAACAACTGTAAGAAGCAGATCAAATCAAAGGTAATGATAAGTCTAAACAGCCTATTAGGATTGATTAGATGATTGATAAATGTAGATTTTTCTGAAGAAGGCGATGCGCAACAAGATTGGAGAAAACCAAACCTGGCGTAATTGAGGAAGATCAACAATCGATGATGCACAACTTTATTGATCAAAATCGAATTATAAGGGAGATTCTAAATTAGAAAGCTACTCCTAGTCGACAAGAAAAAAGTAGATAAAAGTAGATGCGAGTTGTTTGATTGGTTGGTTTTCTACTTGCCCTCGATCTTCTTTTTATACTGCATAGGCTGATCATATCCTTCTCCAATGCGTTGCCAACTGTGATTTGCATCGGCCTTTGTACGGATAAAATTCCATCTTTGAATCAACATCGGTCATGATTCTATCTTTAACTTAACTTTCCCTTTTTAACCGATATAGGCCAGAAATACTCATTTTATCCTTAGCATGACAAATTGGTCATGCCTTGCCAAATTGTGGTGCTAACATATGCCGAATTGGCCTCGTAATATGATAGATATCTGATTGGCCCAATTGACTGTCTGAGCTGATTGTGGTTGAGGAACTTGCCAATTATGTTTGCAATTTGCATGCTGCCTACGGAGCGTCAACTCGGGTTGATATGGTATAGGTGGAGGTTGTGGGTCGTATGGGCGTTCATAGCCGACGTTTGATCTTCTGGTCGTCGGCTCTGGTAGCTGAACAAAAGGCTCTGAGTATTTCACAACTCTATATGGGACCAGATTATTTTGTGGGATTGGCTCACAGTATTGTGGACATACCTAAGGCTCTGTCAGTGATGTAGCCGACTGTGGGAAGATGTAAAATAGGGCCGATGGCGGTAAGCTGGCTTGAGGGTAACTTGGCATTGTTAGTATGCATGTAGTAATGTTGTATTGTGCTTGCACCCGAATCACGTGGTAGAATCACAGTTGGCTGGGTCTGCATCAGAGTTAGAGTCGGAACTGATGGCTTAGGATCGTCTATTGGAACAGAATTCTGGGTGTTTGCCGGTATCGAGTAGACCAGATAATTGTCAAAACTTGCATCGAATCTAACAAATTTCAAACCAATGCTAACTCCTGAGCAATGACTTTAACACTATTAGCAATTATCGACTTAAGAGTTGTTAACAAGGCTGACTGCTGGTTGATCAAAGCGTGATGCACAAACTGATTAATCATAGCAGATAATTCAGCCTGTGCAGGCAAGCATCGGCTTACCGATGTATCCGTGGTCTCTGTATTGCGAAAGGGATTGACCGTTGACAGAACGGTCTTTTGAATGATGTCGCGTCGAGTCTTCTGATAACAATTCAACATCATCTCTTCAAGCGTAGCTTTTCGATCCTTAATTTTCTTGCACTCTTCTGGTGTCAAATCATCCAATGTCGGGATGATTATAGCATCGGAGTTGATATCAGACGACGGAATTGATTTTCCTGAAGAAGGCATTTGGTCCCACCGGGCGTGCCAAAAGTGTGTTGGCGCCGAAAATATGATGAATGATTTGATCGACTCAAACACACGCAAACACTGGGTTTAAGAAGTTCAAGGTGTGCTAGCCGATTTGATCATGCAATCGGCAAGGATATTATGATCTAAACAACTATTACAGCTGATTAGGTTTTCAATAATAATCTGATCTAAACAGCTATTTTGCCGATTAAACCATAAGTAATGATAATTCTAAGTAGCTTGTCATGGCCGATTAGATAGATTGGTAAAGGTAGATTTTCCCGAAAAAGACGATGCGCAACAAGATTGGAGAAAAATAAACCTTGGTAGATTGGCGTAATCGAGGATGATCAATAATCGGCAATACGCAACTTTATTGATTAAGAACATATTACAATGTCTAAATTACAAGAGCTACTTCTAGTCGACTGAAAGTAAATAAAGATAGATGCGAGTTGTTTGATTGATTGTTGGATTTCTTCGGCTCGCCTTTGTCCCCTTGTATAGTATATAGGCCAATCGTATCCTTCTTCGATCCGTTACAAACCATGAACTGTATCGGTCCTTATTTCTTGCAGACAAAATTCTATCGCCGAATCAATATCGTCTAGAATTCCGATTTTAACTTAAATTTTCCCTTTTGAACCGATATCGGCCATAAATATCAATTTCATCCTTAGTCTGACAAATTAGTTACACCTTGTCAAATTCTGGTGCTAACAGTTTCCCTTGCCCCTATCTTTTTCTCGTGTCGGCGCTTTGTGAGTCTTGACCTTAAAATACCCGTAACGGCGTTCCGGAGACCCTACCATAGGTTGGATAGAATGAGAGAGGTGTTATTCAACAAAAATATAGCGTGGTATGGAGGCATGGAGCAATCATGGCCTTATCGGAGAAGAGTTGGACAATGGTGCTGTGTAGGAATCTCAACGACGTGGCATGTATGTAGCCCGTTAGAATCGCGACAAGGATTGCCTACGAGGCAGAGAAGCAGAGTGAAAATCAAAATTATCCAAAACCATTTACACTGCTAGGCTGGGATTTTAGGCATCACAAACAAGTGCTTAGTAGCAAAAGTCAAAGGAATAGATGCAAAAACAACTTGTCAAATTCCATCTATTCGAGATAGGAAAAACACCACTTTACTAATTTTTTTGCCACCTCCTCCGTCGAAACACCACAATTTGGCAAAGCCATCACTTTTCTAGCCTCTTGACAGTTTTTTTGCAAATCTGGTCCTATTTCGAGTGCAATTACAAAAATATCACAAAAATATCTCCCTCCACGATTGCAGAAGCGCCAGTAGATGACACGTATCAACTGCCATGATCCCTACCATAGCAGGAGGTGCCACACAACAGGTGCTCGGGAAGAGCACCTGCCGAGCATTGCTACCTTGGTGCTTTAATGCACTCAGTTAATTAAGCAAAATACATTTTATTGAGTGATTAATCAAGTAATTAATTGCTCAATTAAGGATTAATTAAGTGATTAAGTAAATGATTAACTAATTAAAGTGAGTAATTAACACCACAAAGTCTTGCAGCGGAGTGGTACCTTGGTAGGTACTTGCCGCGGCCCCAGCGCGGCAGGTGACACGTGACACATATCGACGCTTCTGAGGTCAGGGAGGGCGCTATTTTTGTAATTGCATTTAGAAGAGGACCATATTTGCAAAGAAAGATTGTTAGGTGGCTAGAAAAGTGATGGTTTCCAATCTGGCACTCAGTGAGATCTTCCGCGGTTGGAGTGGGGGTTATTTTTGCAATTGCACTTGGAAGAGGATTAGATTTGCAAAGAAAGATTGTTAGAGGACTAGAAAAGTGATAGTTTCAAATCTGGCACCCAGCAAGGCGCGGGTAGTGCAAGGGGGTTTGAGTCATGGAGATGACTCTGTAGGGAACAATGGATAAGGAAGTTACAAAGACAAAGGCCAGAGCCCACATTTGCGACGCCTCCTTATATAATAAAGTTGTGTTATGATCGGCTAAGAATAACAGCGACATGCACAAGTAGAAACTCTCATCGTTTAATACACGATGACTTATTCATATAGTACTTTTTAAGTCTTGCTACAGTGAATACTACACCGCCTGCCTATGTATTCGATAAGTCTCTTGTGCTTCCCTGATGATAGTCTACTACTCCATGAATTCCTGGTAGCCAACTTCCTCGTAGTCACAACCCACATCAACAACATCATACTAGAGGCAATCATTGTCATAAGTACTAACCTCTACCTCATTAGAATTAGCATACATCACACTTTCTGAAAAAAAAGCAAGCCAAGTATAGAAGCACATAATGGAATATAATTACCCTTTCGTGGTTGGGAAATTCAAATTTTAAGTTAGATTTCTATTGGTGGTAGCCCGACATGGGATCTTAACACATGTGTTGGAGGAAAACCCACATGACACACTTTCAAATTGAAAGTTAAGAGTGATATCACATTTTACTCTGATTGAAGGTGTACTGCTTCGCCCATAGCATCATTTGGCTTATAAACTAAGCTAAGGAACCAAAACATTTAAAAATCCCATACATTGTCCTCTGCCTCGTATTACCTTGCCTTACTAAAGGCGCACAGGTCGAGACCCCTACTTGACAATCTCACCATAGGTTGATTGCCCTACTTAATACAATTAGCTCCTCATCCGTGGTAGGGTTAGCTACTTGGCTAATTAATTAGTTCAACTAGTTCCATTCTTGGTCTTTGGTCATTACGGTTTTCACTTCTTTTGAAGTCATCACCAGTTTGTTGTGTTCTTAAGCACTATCCCTATATAGAGGAGTCCTGATTTTCACAACACAACCTTACCTAGATTGTTTCTACCTTGAACTCTTCTACCCACCAAATATTCTCTTCATAACCCTTCTTGGACCATAAACAAATAATAATACTACCTAACCACCGGGGTGATCTTCCAAACCCACTTAACTCCTTTCATTTGTTATTAGAAAGTTGATTTTTGGTGACCATGCAATAATTTTGAAATCCACCCACAATCCTATAAATCAAATTAGAAGACATGGTCAACGGAGCAACTTGCGTGAGTGTGCTCCCACCAGTTTGTCAACATCAGAAACGGACCCTACATGTCCTAGGTTGCCCTCGAAATTAACTCCTAAGGAGAAATTCCAAATTTAAGGCTAAAGCATTTCTCAAATATGATGCAAAATCTTAATTATGTGTGATGCGCAGATTTTCCTAATTTGACATGATTTTAAATACAATTTTTTGTACTATTTAAATTATTCATATTACATAAAATTAAATCTAGGGGTGTATATGTAACAGCAGGAGAATACAACAGAATAAATCTCAGAACCTACTATTCCTATTGGGATCAGGCTACTCCTTCAGCTTGCCCTAGCCGAGTCAACTGCACACAGTCTAGCTAACCGGCCCATTCAGTTCATCCACTGGCCACCCCACTTAACCCTAACCCTACCCCTATCTCTCCACTTTCTCCACTCCCTTTCTCAGCCACCCTTCTCTTTCTTTGTTTCTCCAACCTGAGCAGTGCCATTTGCCCTGATCCATTGCCTTTGGTGGCCTCCTTGCTGCCGGTGGTCTTCCTCGACTCTCCTCGATTCCTTCTACCTCTAACCAAACTCGGCTAGCTTCACCGCCTCCTAAAACCATGACGTCAGTGGCGTGCTTAGCCATTGCCACTGAAGTCGCTAGCTTTGACGATGTCTCTATGATGGCACGAGGTATGTTGCGGCGGCATGCTTAACCACTACCATTGATGTTGCTGGCTTCGACGACGTCTCTGTGATGGTGCGAGGTATGTCGCGGCGGCCCCTCACCTTTCCTCACCCTCGATGTATGATTGTGCCACCGCGACCTAACTGGTGTCATGCATTGTTCCCTACAATCGTGTCTTCGCCAACACTGACGATGCCTCCGGCATCCTCTCGCCTTTCTCAAGCTTCTCCCGCTGATGGCTCGTGTCGGCTCCCTCTCTAACTCCAGTGCCGCAGAACCCTATCCCGGTGGGGTCATCTTCTTCAGCTCCAGCTGCTTCGCCACCATTTCTAACGACAATGATTGTGCCGATGTGGTGAGCTCGTACCCCATCTCTCTTGGCTCAAATTGCACTCGGCCAGCCCATCGCCACTGCGGCTCGATTTAGCAACGACATCGTCTCCAAGCGACGTCAAGCGCTTTGGAGCACGATGACCGATCATGGCATTGTAGTCAATCATCCTATTTCTGTTGAAGCCTAAACATTTCCATGTAATCACATTATGCTAGTCTAGGTATTTGTTGCACAATCAACCTTATTGCTACATAGAATCTAGTTGCTAGCATTGCTATGTTGGACAATCAAACATGGCATTGCATTTAGTTCTACTTCTATCTAATGATATTTTACTCATTTATGCAGTCAATGCACAGTGAAGCACATTGTCCTAAGAATAAATGCATGAGCAAATACATACTACTACTTTATTGTAAACTGGATCAGGAAAGGACATTCAGGTTGTTTATGGCACCTTCTTTACTGAAGGGAATATGGAAAGGATGGTGGGATTGAAGGAAAGGGACAAGGTGGCTATCTATTTTCTTCTTCCCTTTTGGCCTGCCTCTCTGTCTTTGACACAGAGGGATGGTGAGGATGACAGTAAAAGTGGGCAATGTTGACAAAAAGGTGGACGGTGAAATGGTGGGGTAGGTTTTTGTAGCAGGTGAAAAATGGTGAGTTAATGGGAAAACTATGGGTCTAGTCTTTGGGTTGTGAGGGAGAGGAGGGTATAGGTGGAGGCCATGTATGCGGTATGCCTTACATGCATGCAGCATGCCACCTGCCTTCTTGAAAGACCATGTGGAGGTCAATCCTTGTGTGTGATGAGTAATTGATGAGTTTTGAGCTTGGTTTGATTTGAATTGAATTGGATTTGAAGCAATTTGAGTGTTGGGTGTTCTTCTTAGTGCTACCGGCCTAGGTGTAGTAGCACCGGACCATTGAGAGCAATTATGATCAATTAATGATTTTGGGATAATCATTGAATATCTTTGTGGGCATTGCTATGTGAAAGATTTTTTCCTTGTCTTTGATGGTTGCAGGGCGACGGTGCTAGGTCATGGTGAGGCGGAGGACGACCGGGACTAGGCGAGGAGCGTCGGAGGTCAGACGGTTGGGAGATCGCGGAAGATGATCGGAGATGGAGTCGGGCAAGTCAAGAAGATAAGGAAAGGAGATGATGCTAGCTAGATGCCGCGTGGATCAATGAGGGCCGTCGGATTGAGGTCTAGTTGATAGGTTAGCGGGTCTAGGTAGTATGCTTTGAAAACCGTGCAAGAAAACCCTGTATGTGTGTGGGTTTTGGGTTAGCCCTTGCATGGCTGTGTATGTGGGTTAATCCTAGCCCTTAGATGAGTGCTCTAGGGTTTAGGGACTCATCCAAGGGTGGTAGGTGGCCCAAGAGTAGTATAAATAGGGGTGGAGGGGTAGCCAGGACCCTTAGAAGGTTTTTGAGGTTTTTGAATGCTCCTTTGAGCTTTGCCCACATGAATGTCAGGCTTTGTAACCTCTCCTTCCAGAAATGAAAGTTTTATCCATCCAACTCTGAATTTGTTTTGCGCATTTACATTATGTCTTTACTTTACTCAATTTAAATTCAGCATTTACTTTCCCGCAATTACATTCCCGCAATTTACTTTCACGCAATTTGGATTTGTCTCCCCTCCTTCTAAATGCTGTTGATCTTGGATGTTTTGAGTGTGTTCATATGGCTTTACATCTCTTTTGCACTCTTGGATTGAGTAGAGAACATCTTTTCTTTCAAGTTCCAACTTTGTTCAGAACTTATTCTTGATTTTTATAATAATCTAGAGAAATCATTTTTAAGTGATTCTTGTTGGAGGAGGTTCGGAACTCTGATATCCACCTGCATAAAAATTTTGAAGTTCACTTGTTGCACCGTTTGGGCGCCATAAGGTGAAAACCGAGCCCCAAACTTTCTGCTCGAAGTTCTTGACTGACTGTGTTCTTCGATTTTTCCTGTTTTTTCTGTAAGGCTTTTTGAGGAAATATTTGGTGGAGTTCTTCATGACTCTTCTTCTCATAGGGAGAATAATTCTCAAAATTTTGTGAGCTGCAGAAACCCACCAACCTCTTGTTCAAATTGAGGACAATTTCTGGAAATTCTGCTTTTGCTTTTCTGAAAGTGACTTTTGTGATTTGAATTGATATCCCTTCTAAAAGCAAGAGTTAGATTGATTCCTCTTTATCTTGGATACTAGACAACCAGGATTGTGACTCAAAAATCTCCACATATTTTATGGTACTTATCCATGCAAGCTAGGGGTACACATAGTTGTCCAGTTTTTCGGGTTTTCACGATTTCCTTTGAGCGATTTTGTCGAGGTTTTTGTTGGAGTATTTTGGGGGAAAATTTATTTGCGACCATTCACCCCCCTCTGTTCGCCATCTCGATCCTTCAATTGGTATCAGAGCCGATTCTGCTCTTTCTAGATCTTGACCGGTCTCAAGAGCCATGGCGACGGACAAATATTCCACCAAGCCTCCCATCTTTAATGGAGTTGATTTTTCTTTTTGGAAGTCCCGGATGGAGTCATACATCACTGCCCAGGGCTACCTGATATGGCAGAAGGTGAAACTCCCGTATGAGGTTCCTGCTGATGAAAATGTCAGGGCCATCAATATGGCTAACGTTGAGGCGAATGCTAAGGCAAGGAACATTCTCATACAGGGTCTTAGCCGCGGTGAGTATGATAGGATTTATCACCTTCGCTCCGCTCACGAGATTTGGGTAACCCTCGATGCTTACCATGAGGGTTCTACTCAAATCAAGACTGTGAGACATGACCAGTTCAAGTGCGAGTACAACAAGTTTGATCAACACGCTGGTGAGAGTCTCGACGAGTGTTTTGGTCAGTTTACAAAGATCTTGAGCGACCTCTGAGCAGTTGGTTGCATATACTCTGACTCGGACAATGCTCGGCATTTCTTGACCGTACTCGACCTTCGGGTTTGGGAGATGAAGGTGACCACCATCAAGGACACCACCGACTTATCGACTCTGACTCTTGACGGGCTTTATTCCTGCCTCAAGACTCATGAGATCGATGTCGTCTCTCGGAGGACGAAATCTCAGTCGATGGCTTTGGTCACCGATCCCAATGGATCTTCTTCTAATTCTTCTGTCGGTCTCTCCCTCTCCACCCTTTGGGAGCTAAGCGATGAACAACTGAAATTTTTTTCAGAAAATGAGCTTGCTCTTCTTACTCGCAAATTCTCTCATGCATACAAGAGGGTGAGAGAGAGGGAAAGAGGTGTCATGATCACCTGCTTCGAGTGTGGTGGCCCCAACCACATTCAGGCGAACTGTCCCAAGCTGGAGAAGGGCAAGAATAACGTTGGCGGTTCGGGCAAGAAAGACTACACCGACAAGAACCGCAACAAGAAGCCTCCGATTCGTGAATGGCGCGCGAAGAAGTACCGCAACTTCTCCAAGAACAAGAAGCTCTTCCACCGTGTCCTCGCCGCGCTTGACGACATCAACATCTCCGACACGGAGACATGGAGCGACGAGGGCGAGGATGATCCGCAAGAGAAGAAAGGCGGCGACGACTTCTCCGGCATGTGCTTCATGGCCGACGTCAACGGCATCAGCGACTCCGAGCTGTACAGCGACACGGACGAGGTACCCTCCTATGACCAGCTCAATAAAGCTTTCTGCAAATTAGGAAAATTTCACGCTAGAGCTAGAGCTAGGTGTACGGAGCTTGAGAAGGAAGTAGGTACCTTGACTCGGGAGTCACGCACCTTCTTCAATAAGAATCACTCAAAAGGATTTTTCTAGAGTTTTCTAAAAATGAAAGACTGATTGCTGAGCGAAGAACAAGTTCTGGTCAGAATGACAACTTGATAGAAAATTTGATCTTTAGTCTATCCTAGGGTGCAAGAGAAGTGTAAAACCATATAAATACTCTCAAGATATCTTAGAACAACAACATTTAGAAGGAGGGGAGGCAAATCCAAATTGCGAAAAAGTAAATTGCGAGAATGTAAATGCGAGAAAGTAAATGTTGAATTTAATTTGCGTAAAGTAAAGACATAATGTAAATGCGCAATTTAAATTCATAATAAGGTAAAGAAAATTTTTGTATTTTCTGGATAGAAGGTTTACAAAGCCTCACTTGATGTGGGCAAAACTCAAAGGAGGAACTCAAACCTTTAAGGGGGAAGGCTACCCCTTCACCTCTATTTATACAACTCTTTGACCACCTACCACCCTTGGATGAGCCTCTAAACTCTAGAGCATCCATCAAGGGTTAGGATTTACCCACTCAATCAGTCATGCAAGGATTCACCTAAAACCCACAACACATAATGGTTTTTCTTGCACGGTTCTCAAAGCACACTAATTAGACCTGCTAACCTATCAATTAGACCAAGATTCAATGGTCCTCATTGATCCATGCAGCGTCTAGCTATCATCTCATCCGTTCCTTGTCTTCACGGCTTGCCACGACTCCGTCTCCAATCATCTTCCGGCGATCCCCGACCGTCTGGACCTCCGACGCTTCTCGTCTAGTCCCAGTCATCCTTCGCCTCACCATGATTTAGCACGTCGTCCTGCAACCATCAAAAACAAGAAAATACCTCACATAGCAATGCCTACAATGATATGCAATAGATTCATCACAGTCCACAAATTAAATTTTATTTTTGTTTGTCCTGGCCGGTGTTACCGCAAAAACTGGAGGACTCAAATTGCTTCAAATTTCAATTTAAATCAAACTCAAATCTAAGCACACATTGCTCAAATAAAGTCAAATACTCATCACAAATATAGATGGACCTCCACATGGTCCTTCAGTGTAACTATCACATACGGTTTTTCGTGGATAACTGATCGTGATGCGTAACTGTCACATGACCACTCACTATCAATGACTCTTTTTTCACAGACAATTCTAAGACAATTCTAAGACAGTACGGACTTCAAACCTCGTACTGGAATTCAAAGTTTGTTATAGAATTGAACCGTTGAACTCGAATAAGGAATTGTTACAACTGGAATTATGAATTCGTCAGATATATAAATGGTTGTGGCATTGGTATGCATATGTTTTTAGCGCGATTGGCAATTTAGCATGTATATGATGACCATATGTTGCGAATTAGACATCGTCAATATGGCCATGGCATGCTTGGTATTTTTGCTATGCGTTCACGACCAACTCACGGACGTCCGATCCGATCAGATTTGCATACAGGAAGCTCTGCTGTTCTTACGTGACAACTAGAGCAGATCTTTACGATCCATCTGCTTTCCCACGCCTCACCTCGCCATTGGTATTCTCTTTTTTCGTCGCAACAAGCAGACACCGCGCGTGCTTGTAGAAACGAAACCCACGATCGACGCAAAGCCACACTCGGCAGCCGATGGAGAGCAGCGTGCACGCGGCAGGAGCTGTCCGTCCGCCCCCGCCCCCTGCACGACAAATCGACGTGTGATGCCAGGCTGCCACGAAGCCGAGCCCTCGACTCAGCAGCAGTACCACTCGCCTTCGCGAGAGCCCAAAGACGAAAGGATTATGAGTCAATCATACACGCCGACCGCGGTGGCCTACCCGTCCCGTCCTCCGCTCCTGACGGCATTTTCCTGTCTGCGAACGGTTTCTGTTGGGGCAAAGAGCAACGCTAATCAACCTGCCGTGCTGCCGCGGCGTGGGAGGAGCGCGAAGCTTTGGTTTAGGTGGTCCTATACCGCACTCTTTTCTATATATATAAACTAGCAGATTTATTTGCGTAACTGCGTATATATATATTATAATATAATTATCTTTGATATACAACACTACTGGTAATGATTGAAATGCAATTGTATTTGTTATATAACTCTATTTATATATGATTAATCTACACCGTTATAATCTAGTGCCATCAAAATAAGCGGTGGAGATCCTTTTCTTTGATGTACAACTCCACTTTTAATTATTGAAATACAATTGTATTTGTTATGTAAGATTAATCTGCACCGTTATAATCTGGTCCACCAAAATAAGCGGTGGAGATCTTTTTTTTTCTTTCTTCTAATTAATGTGATAATTTCTAAAATTTAGGGTTATTGTGGGTTTTTTTTGCCCTTAAAACGAAAAAGATGTCTTGAATATCACCAGTTATTATATATATATATATAATTTTTTTTCTTAGAAAAAAGATTCGGATGTAATTTTTTTCGGTCAGCTCGGCTCGTGAACCGAGCCGGCTTGCTCCACGGCTCAAATCAACGATAAGGCATGAAACCTGTCAGGATTAGGAAAGGCAGTATGAGACGAAACCAAAATGAAAAGGAGGCCTGCCACTGCGTACACACAGGCTTCGAGGAGCGCGACCGTCGTGACGGCCACGGGGCGCGCATGATCAATCAGCAGCGGCACGTGGACGGCCATGTGCCGGCCCCCCGTCCTCGTCCTGCCCTCACGGGCCCCATCCACGCCCCACGCAAGAGGACAAAAGCGCACCTCTGCCCACGCACTCACAGTTCTCTCTCACAGTCACAAACTCGCTCAGTCACATTCTAACAGCTAGCGGACAGGAGAAACGGGGGTAAAAAATGATGGGAGGGAGCTGACGCAGATGACGCTGGCAGAAGGGGATGGAGTGAACGGCTGGCCGTGCGCGAATCTTGATGCGGTCGGGCCGTAGGGCTGCCCGAAACGAAAACTTGTGCCCGACGGCTCGACCTCGTTGGGCGGTGATGGCTTTCTGATCTAGGCCCTAAAGGATAAAGATGGGGGTGTGATTAAAAACGTAAATGGTTGTCATTGATCTCGTGCTAACAAAAGCCTGGGGATCTGATCGACTGAACGCTTTACTAGTAGAGTAGTAGTAGAGAAGTGTAATGATCTTTTTTTATTTGCTCAGCCTCAGGGCCCTCCCACCGATTCTCCCAGCTTGTATCTGAACCTACGCGGCATCAGATTTGTGGTAAAGTAGAAGAAAGAGAGGGAGGAGATAATACACTTATATCTTGGGTGAGATACGAGCTGGGCACACAGATCAAGATAATACATACTAGTAACACTGCATTGAGGGGGAGCTTGTGACGAGGATTCTGGATCGGGTTAATTTTCCTATAAAAGACGGTCTCACACGTCAAGGGTCTAATTAATATAATGGTCATGTCTATAGCCTATAAAAGACGGTCTCACACAAGGATCTAATTAATATAATAGTTATGTCTATAGCCATGATTCAAATGATACATTATTGTTGGCGTCAAAAAACGTGAAGAGAGGTTAATCGGTTACAATACACCGGACGAACATCGGGTTCTACGGTTCGAGGCGTGCCAACCGATTTGATTCTGCAATCGGTAAGATAGATGGAAGAATATTGTTTGCACCAAAATTTGGCAGATAGGGTCAGAACCGGCTGTCCAAGATCAACAAGATACGACCAGGATACAGATTGAAGATATTTGGAAACGGAACATGTTGTTAAGGAAAGCATCATCCAAATAGAGGCCGATACGGATTCTACTCCTAACGTGTTGTACTAGGACTCTATCGGCCAATAGGTATAAAAGAGGTCTAGAGGTGATAAGAAAAGCTGTCCAGAGCCAATCAACCAATTCGCGTCTACTTTTCATCTACTTTTCCGTCGACTATGAGTAGTCTCTGTAATTTAGATTCTTGTAACTCAGTTTCGATCAATAAAGTTGCGCATCGCCGATTGTTGATCATCCTCAATTACGCCCCAGGTTTGATTTATTCTGATTTTGTTACGCATCGTCTTCTTCAGAATCGATCTACCTTTATCTTCTGATTAGCCTTAATCAGCTAATTAGACTTATCCTGTTACTTTGATCTTGATCGGCTTCAAGCTGATTGAGTCTAAGCCGATTGATTTTCACGGTCAGCTTTGAGTGAATTTTATATTTCTACCTTGTCGATTACAGGTCAAATCGACTGGCACACTCTGAACCAGGAGTTCGTCTGGTGTGTTGTTGTCAGAAACCCTACTTCAAGTTTTTGACGCCAACACACTCTTGGCACGCCCAGTGGGACCACAATGTCTTCATCAGGGAAGTCGATTCCACCATCCGATCTCAACGCTGAAACTATAATCGTCCCGACGATGGATGATTTAACTCTAGAACAATGTAGAGAGATCGAAGATCGGAAAGCCGCTCTTGAAGAGATGATGCTAAGTTGTTACCAGAAAACTAGACGGGGCGTCACTCAAAAAACCGTGTTGCCAACGGTTAACACCCTTGACGATGCAGGCGTCACAGATGGTCCGATAAGTTCATACCTACCCACTAAAGCCGAATTATCGGCTATGATTAATCAATCTATACATCACGCGCTGGTAAACCAATCATCGGCTCTTGTTACAACGCTGAAGCCGATGATTGCGAATAGTGTGAAGACAATCGCTCAAGAATTGGCATCATCTGGGAGTCTGCTTGACCCGATGCAAGCTCTGTCAAGCTATCCTGTTTTTTCAACAGCGCAAAATACGCAGAGTACGTTAGCCGATCCTAAACCATCGGCTATAACTTCACCCCCAACCATGATACTGACTCAACCTACCGTCATATTACAGTGAGACTCACGCCTTAGCGGGTCACACATTATCGGCGTACTGCGATGCGCTAGACTAAACATGTCGCCTACTTTGCCGCCGTCGACTCGCTTAATATTTTCCCACAATCGGTCTCACGGTAGATTGAACAAATTAAACACGTCCGAGCACCAAGAGCCGATTCTACTCGAGAATTCGGTCCTCATAAGGTGATAACCTCGCGAGCCCTTTGTCCTGTCGAGAACCACCGGCTAGGAGGTACGGCGGGTATGATCAAAACCAACAAAATCCGTCGGCTCGGTCTAGCAAGCGGCCGAGTTTGCACTCGGGGCGTAATACTAGTCATGATCATTGGCGAGCCCGATATCTTGTCGGCTAACAACATTAATTGGTGACCAGATTACGCGTGTTGAGAGATCAATTCGCTACGACCAAAGGGTAGAGTCATCGGCTATAGAAAGTCGTATCCGGATTATATAGATCGCATGCAATATCCACATAATTTTAAAGTTCCTGATTTTGCCAAATTTTCTGGGAATGATTCGGTCACGACCTTAGAGCACGTCGGACGCTTTATCACTCAGTGTGGCGAGGTAGCTCAATCCGACGGGCTGAAAATTAGATTATTCCCCTTGTCTTTATCGGGAGCTGCTTTCACTTGGTTTACTAGTTTACCTCCAAATTCGGCTCATTTTTGGAACGATTTGGAAAGCCGATTCCATGAGTACTTTTTCTCCGGCAGTCTGGAACTCCGGATTTCAGATCTAAGTTCTGTCCAACAGAAGACCGGGGAATCGATAAATGATTATGTTAAGAGATTTAGGGAAGTGAGAAATATGTGTTTTAGTGTTACCCTGCCTGATAATCAGTTGGCCGATTTAGCTTTCTAGGGGTTGATACCCCCATTAAGAGAAAAATTCGGCGAGCAGGAGTTCACCAATTTGAGTCATATCCTACAACGAGTATCAGCCCAAGAAAGTCGTTTCTCCAATGAAAAGGGCTTCAAAGATGAATTCAAGAATTACAAAGACAGGATACAATCGGCTATAGAGGATGACCAATTTAAATTTTCAGAAGAGCCGACGATGCAGCTGGACGTTGATCCTTTTCCAATTAACATGATCCATTGCTCTAAAAAGAAGGAAAAGCCGACAGAAGATGCAGAGCCTAAGGATCAAATTCATATATCATCGGCTATAAAAATGACATGTCAAGCCGATGTACAATCAAATTCTGATAGCAATAAGACACTCATGATTACTGTTAGCTATATACAAATAAAAGCCGATCGTGAAGGGGAAAATTTTAAAACAATCACACCAAAGGTTTATCAGGCTGAAAGAGCATTGCCACTATGTAAGCCGATACAGAAGTTGAAGCCCACTTTTTCCCAACTACTAGCAAAATATGAAAGGAGGAATGAAAGGCCACGACGAAGTCCTCCACATCAGCCAGTTAATGAATATCGGCTAGGCGCCCCTAAAAGAGCTCACCAACGGTGCCCTTTTTGGCAATTTTGCTGGAAGAGGGGATTAGCTTTGTCATCACCAAACACATGTCCTGCAGTATTACCCATGTGAAGGTGATAGACAGCGATGGTCGGCTAAAGATAGAATTTCTAAGTCGACCATAAGTCAGAAACAAGACCAAGATGAAGGGTCTAGCACTGCGGCTAGTTTGGATCTGGTAGGAAAAATATATAATTCGATCGAACCAAATCCGAGATGGTGTCCTTCGGGTTTAAGCCGATCACAAAGAAGAAGGCTTCAGCGGCTAAGGACTCAAGAGATGAGGGAAGCTGAACAAGAAAAACGAAGGGATAAAACTTTTAACGAGCTTTATCCGATTAAGATTGCGAGAAATGAGTGGAGGAAGAAAAAACCAGATCCAGCCGATGATTTTAGTTCGATAAAGCCGATCTAGTCTGAAAAATCATACCACCCGTCAACTCGAGAGATAGCCGATTTGGTAAATGGTCAACGTGGGATCGTGTAGTGTGTGTACATCGGATTGTCCCAGGTACTGGATGGATCTTGATTGGCTAAAACTCAACTACGAATATACGAGTTGGTCAATTAACGATCTGAAAGCCAAATTAACTCGATGTAGTTAAAATTTTGGCTATGATAAGAAAATATATGTTTAAGCCGATGATGAAATTTTTGAAAGATAACATGTTATCTCCCAAAAATAGGGGACATATGTTTGCACCAAAATTTGGCAGATAGGGTCAGAATCGGCTGTCCAAGATCAACAAGATACGACCAGGATACAGATTGAAGATATTTGGAAACGGAACATGTTGTTAAGGAAAGCACCATCCAAATAGAGGCCGATACGGATTCTACTCCTAACGTGTTGTACCAGAACTCTATCGGCCAATGGGTATAAAAGAGGTTTAGAGGTGATAAGAAAAGCTGCGCAGAGCCAATCAACCAATTCGTGTCTACTTTTCATCTACTTTTCTGTCGACTAGGAGTAGTTTTTGTAATTTAGATTATTGTAACTCAATTTCGATCAATAAAGTTGCGCATCGCCGATTGTTGATCATCCTCAGTTACGCCCCAGGTTTGATTTATTCTGATTTTGTTACGCATCGTCTTCTTCAGAATCGATCTACCTTTATCTTCTGATTAGCCTTAATTGGCTAATTAGACTTATCCTGTTACTTTGATTTTGATCGACTTCAAGCTGATTGAGTCTAAGCCGATTGATCTTCACGATCGGCTTTGAGTGAATTTTATATTTCTACCTTTTCGATTACAGGTCAAATCAACTGGAACGCTCTGAACCAGGTGTTCGTCTAGTGTGCTGTTGTCAGAAACCCTACTTCAAGTTTTTGACGCCAACAAATATGTTCAAAACTGATCTAGCGAAACAATCAGCAAAGATCTAAACAGCTAAAAACCAGATTGAATCTATGGTAACAATAAGTCTATTTAGCCGATTAGAGCTAATAAGATGATACAGGTAGATCTCTTTCGAAAAAGGCGATACGCAACAAGATCAAAGAAAAATCAAACCTGATTGGCGTAATTGATGAAGAACAATAATCGACGATGCGCAACTTCATTGATCGATATCAGATTACAAGAAAGAATCTAAATTATAGAAGTTACTCCTAATCGACAGGAAAATAAAAGAGTAAATGTGAGTTGTTTTATTGATTGTCTGTATCTTCCTCGCTTGCCCTTGACCGTCTTTTTTAACTGTCGGCCGATCGTGTCCTCTTCCAACACGCCGCAGAGCATGATCCGTATCGGCCTTAATCCGGACAATTCTTCCTAAAACATCGGTTATAACCAAAATTCGAACCTCCTTCCATATCCGATGTCAGCTACAATATCTCTTAATCCTTAGCCTGATAATGCGTTTATTCCTACCAAATCTTGGTGCAAACATATGCCCCAATTTTTGTGAGATAACATGTTATTTTCGAAAAGTCTTAGCCATTGGCTTATATAGATATCGGCTTGACGCAAAATTCTTCACCAATAACCATCCCATTTATGGCACCGTAAAATCTTGAAACGCGTATCATGTGTTTTAACTGCACACGCCCCTCAAAATCTCTTTACATCGTTTCACTTTTTTCACCCCTCTATAAATATCAGGTCCCCACACTGTCATCCTCATGCGCATGAGCTCTCAGAACCTCTGATATCGGCTTTTGAGTACACTTTTGCTGACAAACTCCTCAGTTCTCCAGTCTTCATCAATGCCCAATCGGCTAATTTTCGATCGGTTGAATGGACCCCAATCATGTACTTATTTCGATTCCTAATAGTGATGACCAGTATTATCTAAGCCCGGTAAGAAACCTAGATTCCGACACGGTCATAAATCAAGAAATCCCTCGCCTCCCTCTATCGGCTTCTGGACACAATATAAAAGGATGGAGAAACTGGTACAACCAGGTAGTAGCCCAGAAGAGAGAGATTTGGGAGAGGATGGGCATAGCCAAGTGCCTCCCACTATCTTTAGCCGATCTAGAGGCCAATGAGCACTTAGTGACCACGGCTTGTTATTTCTAGTTGGATACTTTGTATGTCTTTATGTTTAGAACTGGTCTGATCGGCCCAACTCTGCTGGATGTAGCCCAACTCTACTGCTTGCGACCTGATGGGGAGCAAATATCGACGTCAGTGCCAATCCAAAGTTTAAGTTGATCAGATCCAAAGGTGAAGGATGTGGTAAATACATTGGCAATAACAACAAAGAAACCGAGCCCGTATCGGATGAAGAGCACGTCGCTTTCCTCAATCTTTGGCTGGATCGCTTTATCTTTTGTGGGGTATCTCTTGGGCCGACCCAAGTTTACCAGATCGTAGCAGAGCAGTTGGTAGAGGGCCATCGGCTAGCCTTAGGAAAAATGTTGCTAGGGGCAGTCTTTCAGATGATGCACATCATAAGGAGTCGGCTATTCACAAGCTTTGGCAACTTCACTATCGGCAACGTAGGAGGGATGCTTTGGTTTGCGTAGATCTGGTTGTATTGTATATTCAGCCAATCTTTTGCTTTGAATCCAACCGATAATACCCCATTTCCACAGGAGGAAACCCTAGAGGACATAGAGCTCCAGTATAGAGCAAGCCGATCTTTCGGCGAAAGATTCATACCGTGCTCCGTGAATGAGACAAGGATCATGCCTATCGGCTCAAGGAAATATCTAGCATTCTTTTTACAGCTCGACAGTGAAGACCTCAAGCAACAAGATTTCTTCAGCTACAACAATGCAGCCGATTTTGTTTGGCCATCCTTTCTGCACTTAGAAGCCAACAGCTCTCTGATGCCTCAAGAAACTTTGGAGCTTTACAAGCTATTTATATCTCCAAGTATACTGCATGTCGGCTTGCACACAAGAAATCGGACCTTCTAGCCCTCGTATGAATTTTATCACCCGTCAATCTATGCTAGACAATTGGGTTTTGGACAAGTCATTCCAAGTCTCTGAATCCTCGATCAGCTTCAGCCAAGGGCTAGGGTTCGCAACGCAGCTGCTGCCAGTATTATCCTAGAAACAGCCGATGACCTTCAGATTGAGGACTTGCCACATTTCATCCTGAACACGCGTCGGGTAGAGCATTTTTCTTCCTGGTGGTCAACCATTGCAGAGGCGCCTTATTCAGAGAAGACACCGTCGGTTATAATTAATCAATTTTTTCCAAATCTGCCTGAGTCGACGGTAGTTACTAATAGTGACTCGAGCGATGAGTCTAGCTCTTCTGGATATACTAATATAAGTTTAGTAGATATTACCAGCGAGGTATCGGCTTGAATGAATCCTTTGTTATATATCTTTAACTCTCATCAAGTACATTTTACTAATTGGCTTTGCTTTCTTTTTGTAGACCAAGGCTACCGGGAAGAAGGTAATGATCGGCCCGTCGGCCAGCAGTTAGTCGAGCAAAAGGCCTCATTAGTCGACAGGCCTGACAGGCTATACATCCGACACACTGGGCATCCAAAGCCCTTCTTTGTCAGATATAGAGAAGCAACAGCAGCCCAGTAAGTACACTTCAATCAGCTAGTATTTCTTTATCTCACATTATATAAGCTAATACTTGTAGCCGATTTATTTCGAGAGAAAAACACGCCAAGGCTCCTGCTAAAAGAGGCTCTAAGCCAATGGAACAAAGCGGCGAGAGTTCCACACACTCTCCACATGTATCGATCATCAGAGGGGTAAGTTAACTTCATAAATTTTCCTTGTTAAGTATTTGATACATCAGCTTTATCTTACTTTGAATTCTTTTCCAGCATTCTCCGTCAGTGCAAGCGGCTACCATTTTAGACAATTTTCCTACCGCCTCTATCGAGCCTTCACCACCATCATCTCGGTCGATGTCACTAGCCCCAACAACTACTGTTGTCCCAGCATCGTCTGACCCAACCGATCTGTTGGGTTTCTATTTGGCCAATCTGGATGACCCTGAGGTGGTAGCCACAGACGACTACCCAGCGAACATTAGAAAAATCCTTGAAGTCTCCAAGGAGGTGTCGGTCGCAGTGACATCGGCCCCAAGGATGCAAGAGCAGCTCGACAAGCTCTTCAACTTGGTGATAAGGCCACAAGCAGAAATCCTCAGCAACAACCAACCGATCCGGGATGCTTTGGCCGCCGTTGAAGCCGATTAGCCCCTAGAGGCAATGGCTTCACTGCTTGATGTCTGTCACTAAGACAACAAGAAGGCAGCGATCAAGGCGGCCCAAGCTAGGATTGATCTGAGGGAGGCCCAAGAAGCTGACCAGAAGCTGCTGAATGAATTGGTGGCCGATACCAAGGCGAAGAAGCATAAATTTGATGCAGATGTCTAATCGCTCAAGGCCAACAGAGAAGTAGTGCAGAAGCTTGAGTCGACTAAAAGACTCCTCGAAGAAGAGTTGGCCAAGCTGACAAAGCAAATTTTCAATGGCCAACAACTTATTAAGAATTTTGTATCGGCTATCAAAGAGCAAAAGCTCGGAATAGCCTTGGTCGTGGCCAGCGTCAAGGAACAGTCGGCCAAAATTGCCCCTATACCTGTAAGCGCCAAGGAGGATGAAAAGATTCTTGATGAGGCGCAGGGGACAATTGCCAAGGCTACGGGAACTCTATCGGCTTTGGGCACACAACTTCCAGGATTTGGGATGTAATTGACTTAATGACTTGTCAACACTTCTGTCGACTTTTGTTGAAACAATACTTGAAACACTTTTGTAACCACAATCGGCTGTTTAACCGATTGTTTATTTCTAAATCTTGATCCCTGTATGTATAACTTGTTCTATTTTTCCAACTTTAGCCAAAATTAACTGCATCAATTTAGTTTGGCCTCTCAAGCGATAAACGTTAATAACCGATTAGGAACCAATCCAAATGCTAGGGTAGTATTTCTTTAAGTATTTCCCGTTGATTGCTTTAGGAAACACCACACCTTATAACGTTTCCAAAATGTAGGAGTTTTCATCAACAAGCCGATTTACTTTATATGGTCCTTCCCACGTAGGGGACCATTTACCAAACCGGTTATCTCTAGAGCCGATAGGTAGTACAGTTTTTCAGACCAAATCGGCTTCACCAAAAGACTTAGGCATTACCTTTCTATTATAAACCTTAGCAACTCTCATCTTATTCTTATTAAGCCAATCCAATGTACATAAATGTAATTTCGCCAAATCGTCTAAGTTATCAATTATCAAATACTTATAATCTTGAGCCGACAAACTGTTTTGCCTGGCCACTCGTATGGAGTCAATATTGATCTCTACAGGTAAAACAGCTTCCTGCCCATAAACTAGCTGATAGGGTGAAAGCTTTGTTGCTCCATGATATACAAGCCGATAAGCCCGCAATGACTCCGTTAACGTTGAATGTCAATTCCTTGGCTTTTCTTCAATTTTCCTCTTAATTAGTTTGATTAGCATTTTATTATATGATTTAGCTTGACCATTGGCTTGAGCATAATAAAGTGATGAATTCAATAGCTTGATACCCAAACTTTTGGCAAAATTTTGAAAGTCATCGGACATAAACACAGTTCCTTGATCGGTCATAATAGTTTACGAAATTTCAAATCGATGAATAATATGTTCTATAACAAATCTGATGGCTTCAACACTCGTAACCTTTTTGAGTGGAATGGCTTCAACCCATTTAGAAAAATAATCGGCCGCGGTCAAAATGAACCTATAGCCCTTACTTAAGGCAGGAAAGATCTGTCTGATTACATCTATCCCCCATCCCCTAAACGGCTAAGGCTTGATAATAGGGTGTAAAGCCGATGCTGGAGCCAATTGTACATTGCCAAATTTTTGACAAGTCTGGTATCCTTTATAATACTTAAAACAATCCTCTAGTATTGTTGGCCAAAAATACCCTGTTCACCTTAACATCTATTTCATCTCATAAGCTGATTGATAGAATCGCAAATACCTTCGTGTACTTCACCCTTGCGACTCTAGCTTCATCGGCTTCAAGGCATCTTAACTGCAAACCTTCTAACATCCGATAATATAATACATTATCCAAGATCACGTACTTTATAGCAAACCTTCTAACATCCGATAATATAATACATTATCCAAGATCACGTACTTTATAGCTTGCCACCTAATTTTTCGCTTTGTCGGTTTTGAAGGATCGATAAGGTATTCCATTATTTTTGTCCTCCAATATCTGTCGGTTTTGAAGGATCGATAAGGTATTCCATTATTTTTGTCCTCCAATCAGCAGCACTGACACACATTACTGTTTTCTCAATCGGTTCATATTCCTCAAGTTGGCCAAAAGCATTATAACCCGATGCTTGCTGAGATAATAAGTTGGCCTTGTCGTTCATCTCTCGAGGAATATGATTAATAGAGAAACTTGTAAATGAGCCGATTACAGCAAGGCATTGTTCTAGATACTTAGTCAAAATTTTGTCATAACAGTTATATTCTCTTTTGACCTATTGTACAACCAGCAAGGAGTCACTGTAGGCCTCAACAAAATCTACTCCGATATTTTCGAGTAGCTGTAGGCCTCTAAGTAACGCTTCATATCCAGCCTGGTTGTTAGAGCATTGGCAATTTAGCCGGAATGCAAACTCAAAACTATGTCTTCTTGGCGAGATGAGTACAATTCAAATACCATCGCCTCCTCAACACACCGATCCATCAAAATATAATTGCCAAGGGGCTACAGACACTAGATTGGCATTTGTATCAAGTCCTGTTATAAAATCGGCTATTACCTGTCCTTTAACCGCTTTAGCCGATTCATATGTTAGGTCAAACTCGATGAGCGCATAAGACCATTTACCAAGTAGACCACGCATAATTGGAGCTGACAGCACATACTTTACAACATCGGTTTTACAAATAACCTTACAAGCCGATGCTAAAATATAATGCCTTAACTTCGTGCAAGCACAATATAAAGATAGACAGAGTTTCTCTATAAAGGGATACCTGGTCTCAGTATCAATTAGTCGCCGGCTTAAATAGAAAATAACTTATTCTTTTCCATCAACTTCTTACACCAAAACAACTCCAATAGTTTCCTCCTCAGCCGATATGTATAATTTGAACGGTATACCTTTTTGAGGTGTGGATATGACTGGAGGATTAGTCAAGTATTCCTTGACATTCTCAAAAGCTTTTTGTTGATCAGCTCCCCATACAAACTCTTGATTGTCCTTCAACTTCAAGAGTGGGGTAAATGCACTAATACGACCAGACAGATTTGAAATAAACCATCGTAAATAATTGATTTTGCCGATCAACTTTTGTAAGTCATTTTTACATGCCAGTGGCTTTGTCTTGGCTATGACTTTGACTCTCTCTTGATTGACCTCAATCCCTCTTTCATGAACCATAAAGCCTAAAATTTGTCTAGCCAACACACCAAAAGTACACTTGTATGGATTCATCTTTAAACGATACGCTCTTGTATTCTTGAAGACTATCTCTAAATTGGCTAAATGTTGTAATTCTTCTCTGGATTTCACAACAACATCATCGATGTAAATCTCCACAACTTGTCCGATTAGATCATCAAAAATCAAGTTCATAGCTTGCTGATATGTCGCGCTAGCGTTCTTCAAGCCGAACGTCATTATAGCCCACTCAAATAACCCTAAGGCTCCAAGGCACCTAAAGGATGTTTTTGGTATATCGGCTTCTGCCATGAATATCTGATTATATCCCGCATTACCATCAAGAAAACTAATGATTTTATTTCCTGATGCAGCATCGATAAGCATATCGGCTATAGGCATTGGATATTCATCTTTTGGTGTAGCCTTGTTTAAGCCTCTGAAATCAACGCACACCCTGAGCTTACCATTCTTTTCCATAACAGGAACGATGCTAGAAACCCACTCAACGTATCGGCAAGGCCTGATAAACTTGGCCTCCAGCAATCGTTCGACTTCTTCTTTTGTAACATTGTACAAGGCTGGATTAAATCTCTTAGGGGATTGTTTAAACGGCCGTTAACCTGGTTTTATAGGTAGCCGATGTTCAACAAGCTATCGGCTTAAACATGTTATCTTATGGTATTCCCAAGCAAAACAATCTTTATAATTTCTAAGAATTTTGACCAACTTATCCTTATAATCTACATCTAACTTTCCACTAATAAAAGTTTGTTTTTTCCTATCTCCATCGCCTATATTGACTTCTTCAAGCAAATTAATCGACGTAAACCCCTGGCCTAACTTTTCGATTTCTTAAAAATCTTTGATGGCTTCATAGCTATCCGTTTCTTGCCGATAGCATTGCATTTTATCTTGTAAGGTTTTCACTGCTCGCTTGGACTCCATCGGTGCAAAACTTCACTTGTTCGATCAAAAGTACTAGGCCTTACATTGATCGGAATAAGCCATGTCTTGTTTATGCAAATAAAATCACAATCGCCCAAAGCTTTGCCCGATATGCACTCGACTTCTTCATGCTGCCAATTTGCATCTAAACTGGTTATAGCAATGTGAGCCGATGTGTCAGCTTGAACGACTTCGACCTCATCTCTATTCCATTGGATGAGTAACTAGTGCATAGTTGACGATATGCAGCAATTGGCGTGAATCCAATCTCGTTCAAGCAAGACACTGTAATTGCCTTTGGCGTCGACTACGAAAAAAGCAGTCAGCAATGTTTTGTAGCCGACAGTCAACTCAGTTACCATAACACCCCTTGCCTTGGTGGGATCGCCTGTGAAATCATTCAAAACTATATTAGTTTTAATAAGGTCTTCATCGGACTTACCCGGCATCTTGCAGGTGATGTATGGCATTAAATTAACTGTTGCTCCGCTGTCAACAAGCATTCTCGATATCGACTTGCCATTAATACGCCCTTTCAAGTATAATGGCTTAAGATGCCGATGAGCATCTTAGGGCTTCTCAAAGACTACATCTTGGGCTCCTAAACACAACTGAGCAAGTGTTTCTTTAGCAGATTATGTCTTTATTTTGAATTTGACAGGTAAGGTGAACACCATGTTGATGTCCATCGGAGGAGTGTCATCCCGAATCATGGGAGAGTCTACGTCATTGGCTGAAGCCAATTCTTCTTCAACCGGTTCCTTCTTCCTCCATTCTTTTCTAATAGTTTTGAACGGCCGAAGCTCGTTGAAAGCCTGATGCCTTTGCTTTCTTTGCTCATCCTCCCTGAACTCCTCTGTCCTCAACCTTTGGAGTCACCTACGCTGTAATCGATTAAGGCCAGGAGGACACCATCTTGGCTTAGGCTCAATCGGCCTTCGTATTTTACTAGCCATATTCTCCTGGCTTGCAGAATTCGGCCCTTCTACTTCTGCTTTGGCCTGACTTGGCACATAAACTCTTTCTTGCATCGGCTTTTTGTGATTTCTGTTAGGGTAATCACGCACTAGCCCAGACAATCTATATTTAGCCGATCACCTTGGCCAATCATCCTGGGGATAATGCTCCATTGGGCAAGCATACGGCGAGGGCAAAACAGTTCCCCTCTCCCAACAGAATTGCCAAAAGGGGCACTGTTGGTGAGCCCTTTCCAGATTCTCAGGCCAATACAGATTATCTGGCCGACGCGCAAGATAGCGTGACCAATTGCTTCTCCTCTCATACTTCTTCAGCAACTGGGAGAACGTTGGTTTAGGCTCATTCATCGGTCGTCGTGGTGGCGATTTCTTCGCCCTGTACCACTTGCCGATTTGTGGATCTCCTTTAAGTTTAACAGTTCTGAAGTTTTTACCCTCATGGTCGGTTTCTCTTTGTAACGAGACAACTGTAATTTTTAGAGTCTCCTTGTCGCTGGAGGTCGATTGGTTGTCAACATGTTGGGCCATTTTTGATTCTTCGTCTTGCATCGGCTCTTTTCCTTTTTTAGAGCATTGCACCATGTTTATTGGAAAATGATTGACATCCACTTGCATGGTCGGCTCCTTAGCAGACTTAAGACGATCATCTTCTATAGCTGATTGTATCTACTACCGAAAAATATTGCAATCGTTAGTGTTGTGAGAAAAAGAATGATGCCATTTGCAATACCTTCGCTTCTTAGTCTCATCGGTTGATGGTATTACATGTCCCTCAGGCAACCGTATAATCTTTTCTTGTAACAGTAAATCAAAAATACGATCACACTTGGAGACATCAAATGCATATTTTACTTTGGACTTACTCTTCGTCGGCTTAAGCCAGAAATAGATGAGGGATTTTTTAGATCCCTTAACCCATTCAGCTATATTTATTTCTGCCTCATCGTCTTCAGAGGTCTCACTTGAGCAATAATCGACCAGATTAAATTTAGCTTTATCTTTAAACCCTTTGTTATCATTAAATCGGCTTTCCTGAGCCGACACTCTATGAAGCAAATGTCTTAAATTAGTAAATTCCTATCCAGCAAAATTTTCCCTTAGTGGGGGAATGAATCCCTGGAAAGCCAAATCGGCTACCTGATTATCGGGCAAAGTGACGCTAAAGCACCGATTTCTAACTTCCCTAAACCTTTTAATGTAATCTGTCACCGATTCCCCAAATTTTTGGCGGATAGAGCTTAGGTCAGAAATCTTGAGTTCCAGACTACCAGAGAAAAAGTACTCATGAATCGGCTTTCTAAATCGGTCCAGAAGTGAACCAAATTTGGAGGTAAGCTAGTAAACCAAGTAAAGGCAGCTCCTAATAACGACAATGGGAACAACCTAATTTTGAGACCATCAGACCGAGTGGCTTCACCACATTGTGCAATAAAGCATCCAACATGTTCCAATGTGGTGACAGTATCATCTCCTGAAAATTTAGCGAAGTCAGGCACTCTAAAATTGTTAGGGTAAGGCGTACAGTCAATATAATCAGGATACGGTTTTCTATAGCCGATAACCTACCCTTGGGCTATATGCCAAATTGATCTCTCAACACGACAGATATTTGGTCAGCCCAATTAACATTGCTAGCCGATATCATGGTAGGGTTCTGCCAATTATAATCCTAATTGGCATTCTGCCCCCCAAGCGTAAGCTCAGGTTGACGATTTGGTTGAGCCAACATGTATTGAGAAAGTTGCTCATATCCATTATTCCTCCTAACAGTCGACTCTAGAGCTGGGACAAAAGGCTCTGAGTATGTTACAACTTTGTACGAGGCCGTATTCTTAGATGGAATCAGCTCGGCATATTGTAGAGGCCTGTTATGTTCAATCGACTGTGGAACCGATTGGAGAAAAGCGTAAAACAGAGCTGATAGTGGCAAGTTAGCTAATGTATCCAACTTAGAGGCATCGGTATATGCTTGATAAAACGCAACCCCACTTGCACGATGGTTTCGTGGCAATATAACAGTAGGTTGGGTTGTCATCATAGTCAAAGGTGAACTTATAACCGATGGTTTAGGATCGGCTGTTGTACCTTGAATATTCTATGGTACCGAATAGACAGGATGATTCTGTAAAGCTTGCGCTGGATCGAGCAGGCTTCCAGCTAACACTAACTCTTAAGCTATAGTTTTTATACTATTAGTTATCATCGGCTTAAGGGTTGTGACTAGAGCCGATGACTGATTAACCAAAGCGTGATGTACAGACTTATTAATCATATCCAATAATTAACCAAAGCGTCGCCGAGGGCATTAACCGTCAGCAATGCAGCTTTTTCAGTGACGCCACGTCGGGTCTTCTGATAGCATCCCAGCATCATCTCCTCAAGCTCGGCATTCCGATCTTTAATCTCTTTGCATTGTTCTGGCATTAAATCAGCCAACGGAGGGACGATTATGGCCTCAGCATTGAGATCAAACGGCGAAATTAACTTTCCTGATGATGACATCCTTCGTCCCACCGGGCGTGCGAAGAGTATGTTGGTGCCAAAAAACGTGAAGAGGGGTTAATCGGCCACAACACACCGAACGAACACCGGGTTCTGTTGTTCGGGGCATGCCAACCGATTTGATCTTGCAATCGGTAAGATAGATGGAAGAATATGTTCAAAGCCGATCTAGCGAAACAATCAGCAAAGATCTAAACAGTTAAAAAGCCGATTGAATCTATGGTAACGATAAGTCTAATTAGCTGATTAGAGCTAATCAAATGATAGAGGTAGATCTCTTTCGAAAAAGGCGATATGCAACAAGATCAGAGAAAAATCAAACTTGATTGGAGTAATTGTTGAAGATCAATAATCGGCGATGCACAATTTTATTGATCGATATCAGATTACAAGAAAGAATCTAAATTACAAAAGCTACTCCTAGTCGACAGGAAAATAAAAGATTAAATGTGAGTTGTTTTATTGATTGTCTGTATCTTCCTCGCTTGCCCTTGAACGTCTTTTATAGCTGTTGGCCGATCGTGTCCTCTTCCAACACACCACAGAGCATGATTCGTATCGGTCTCAATCTGGACAATTCTTCCTAAAATATTGGTTATAAGCAACATTCGGACCTCCTTCCATATCCGATGTCGGCTACAATATCTCTTAATCCTTAGCCTGATAATGCGTCCGTATTCCTACCAAATCTTGGTGCAAACAATTATCTTTTTAGTAACAAACTGGTTGGAAGCCAATGACAACCAATTATAACCGAGAGACAACCAGTTTGGGATAATGACGATCAGTCATAAGGTTCCGTTAGCTCCGATTAGGTTAACTGGTGAGGAGAAATGGCAATTTCTCACGCGATTAACATGAGAGCAATTATTAGCACATATGGCAACTTATGATGGTTGGATAAGGGACGCGACGATTGGCCGAAGAACATGGCGGTTCAGGACTGAACGGAGATACATGCATGAACACAAAAGGAATTTTTAGCGGCATTAACTACCACCATTTAGATAGGCATAAATAGGATGGCTTGTGTGCCTCAAAACACATCGGATTCATTCCTATTATTTCTGTTCACAACAATAAAGTCTATTTGATTGTGCTATGTTGTTTTTACTTTTCCTTCAGTATGATAGAGGGCTTGGGTCCTGTTCATTGAAAGTTGGTGCTAGAAGGAGGGCCGTGTCAAGTCAGAGATCCCCGCCGTGATGTTCCCGTGTCCTTACAGATGGACAAGAAGAACACCTTTGATCTCATCTACTACATCGACCTCATGAACGAGGACTACATCCCCGAGGAGTCGTGCAAGTGCGACTTCTACCTATAGTTTGTTCTGGAGGGAGAACCTGCGTTGTCTGCAACCAATCCCCTTGGGACCGAGACAACGAAAATGATGCTACCGCCCCAAGCAACTCCAAGGGCGAGTGTATTCCCACTGCTATCTCAACTGGAGAGACAGTTAACCATGATGTCAATACCGTGGCACCCGACGATGATCTCACTAATGATATCAATGTTGAGGTTCTAGTATAATAATCTTCGAAACATCTACTCAAAAATCTCGACTACTACCCCTCTTTTGATGAAAACGGGACATTCTCATCCTCCCTCCATCTACTCCGAATTCCGTGCATGTGCAGTCATCAATGCTAATGAGACCGACGAACAACAAATAGCTCGTGACCAATGTGAGGCCCAGGGGAGGCTGAATGTTTGGTATAGGAACAACACAACAACCATTTGCTTGATGCCAAACAGAAGGCAACAAAGGAGGCATGTCGCTAGTATCACACCATTGCACCAGGGACGTCCCGAAGAACCAACACTAATACATGCGGAGATCACCCTCAACAATAATCGTCAACCATGCCTCAAGTTGTCCCTAGGCCAACGGTAAGAGATCTTAACACCTTATTTTCTCCTTCATAGGTTTAAACACCAGTGGATCATGTTTGCATACTATCAAATGCGATCCTCAACTACAAGATGGGGGAAAACAATGAGCAAGATCTCTTGATCATTTGTTCATTGGCTACTGACTTACAAGAGGTGCTACAGAAGTGCATTCTTTCACAATCTTCAAGAGACTGGTTCTAATGCAGACCACTCTACCTTTGGATATTACCATCACCACAATGACCATCACCAAGAGGACCATCTGTACCAACGAAGCGTGTTCGAAAGTCTAGGCCCAAGATGCAAAGCTTTCTCACCTAGGCTAATAAAAGTTACCTAGACTGAGAAATTCAAGCTAGGGCATTTGGAGAGCTTTAATGGTACTCATAATCCTTCAGAGTTCCTCCATATCTACACTATTGCCATCTAGACCGTGAGCGGTGACAAGAAGGTAATGGCTAATTACTTACCCATTGTATTAAAAGGATATGCTCAGTATTATTATTTTACTAACTGGAAAGTTCAATTTATAGTTGGGAAAATCTATGCCATGCTATTTTAAAAAACTTTAAAAGTTGTTACACTAAGCCAAGAAAGAATAATTATTTTATATCTTATTCGCCAAACTTCTGGTGAAAATTTACATCAATTTGTTAAAAGGTTTGTAGAAGTGTGCAATACCATTTGTAACATTACTGACGATTCTGTTATTCAAGCATTTAACTAGGTGATATGCTATAAGAGGTTTACGGAAGCACTACTACAGAAAGGCCTATATAAGATGCTTCATCATAGACAGTTTTCAAAAACCATCCGTGTTAAAGCTAATGATAGACGGTTTTGCTAGCACGACCTTCAAAGTTACAGGATATGCTAAAAACCGTATGTGATGACACTTCCATATTATATATATCATACTAGGGTTTGTGCCCGCCGCACACCTCACCTAAACGAAATCTTACTGATGACCTCGGCCTCCTAGTTGAGACTTTCCCCATAAGCCAATCCTTACTGCTTGGAAACTCACTAGATTGACTTTATCTAAAATCTCACCTACGTACATTGTAAAGATTATACTAGTCAACAACCTTAAAATTATCACACTACTAAGTCCTTGCAATAAGTTTACCATTTCACTAATCAAATACATCACAATCGGGGCTAGTAATATACCAGAATAACATAAGCAAATAAAAAGATTACGAGGCAAAAATATTTGCATCATTACAATAATAATCAAGTCATCAGTTTACTTGAACTAGAATTTCACATTTTTCATATATTTTGCAACTAAAGTAGCTACTTCCTCTCTTCTTTTCTTGATCTCTTCTGCAGAATCCAAGTACAGATCAAGAACTAACCTCTCCAATTCTACTGTATCCTTGTAAAAATGTTTTAACTTGATGAATAAGGTGCTAGAATGGGTGACTACAATAGATTGGAGACAGGTCTTCATGGATTGGGCCATCTTTGGAATGTGATTGATAATATGCTTCATTTGAGAGTTGATGTCATCAACTAGCTCTTAGGCAGATGGGTCACTCTTTGTATGTATGACCTCGGTGCACTTTAATTCACAACAATTGTTTTAAACTGCTTCAAAATGAAAGTTAAAGTAGAGAGATTGGATTGTTGGCTCTTCTTAGTTACTTTTATTAAGGATTTCTTTTCTTCTCCTAACTTTAAATTTTTTTCATGGAGTTTATACCATAGCCTTTCTATTTGTTTTTTCTCCAACATTTCTTTTTGAGTAGAAAATTTCTACTCTTTAATTTGTTTTGTAAATACAAAATTTTAGGAAACATAATTATGAGTTATTCACACTTAAAATATAGACGAAGTTACCAGGAAAGATTTGTACCTTTTGTCTTTTTATTGTACATGCCAAGAAGTGTATCATGATGTTAAACGAGCATCTCATAAGTTGTGTTACACTCCTTGTGGTCTAAAGAAATCTTCTGATTTAGCTCTCGAAGATGTTCACCTTCTGCACTGACCTCCTTGATAATATCATTCTTCATTTTGAGGCTTTCTTTTGCTCGAACAAGTTGGGACTTATAATCCTTGGCAATATTATCAGTATAAATCAAACTATTATCATACCCCCTGAATTATCCGACCAGAAGATCTCTTTTCCTAGCGAGCTCTCTGAAATTGCAAAAATTTAGAAAAGGCAAAAAATGATCTAAGTAGTTGAACAAGAATTTTTTATACTTCTTCAATCTTGCAATCTCAACATCTTTGGATGCATATGCTTTCCCATAATTGCTCATGTAAGCTTTCACCATGCCAAATATTTCGATTGTATTCAGAGACTATAGCAACAATAAATCAGAATTTTTGTCTTTTGATTCTAAAACCATAAGTCAAGAGGTTATTATCTTTTGCTCAAATCTACAAGTTTGTTTTCTAAGTCACCATACCCAAAATCAACTGGGATAGTGTTACCAATAAAAGGGTGTAGTTCTTAAGAAAGGAGAATATTTTCCTCTCATCTTCGTTCTAATTAAATGATTGAAATGATTGTGCAGAGAAAAAAAACATTCTTAATATACATTTCGAGGCAAGAAAGCCTTAAGTAAATATTTCTTATTTATTTGATGTGCACCCCAAAACACATCGAATTTGTTCCTGTAACATTCTTTTTGTCTACGGCAATAAAGTTTCTACTTGATTGTGCTCTCTTGTTTTTACTTTTTTGTAAGTTCGATAGGGGACCCTGGGTCCCGATCATTGATAGTTTGTATCTACACCATGTGGTTTGGGGGGAGATATATGGGAGAGAAGAGGTTCGCTGGGCCTAGTGAGAGAAGAGGGATATGTGTTCATGAATTCGCACCAAATATACAAATGACTGGAGAGGTTGTTTCTATTACTGTATCTAATTGTGGAAGGTATAAATATAATGAGTAAATTTCACAAAACTACAGGTTTTTTATATAAACTATTAAAAAACTACAGATTTTAGCTTCTATTTCACAAAACTACAGAATTTATGAGAACTTGTGTCACAAAACTACATGTTTCAGAATTGAACGCTTCTTGTAACGGGTCTGACAGTGTGGGCCCACATGACAGCCTGAGCGCCCTCATTTCCCGTTTCACTTGCGTGTGAGGCTGCCATGTGGGCCTAGACCGTCAAACCCATTACAAGAAACATTTAATTCTAAAACCTGTAGTTTTGTGATAAATGTTCTCTTAAAATCTATAATTTTGTGAAATGGAAGCTAAAATCTGTAGTTTTCTGATAACTTATGCAAGAAACCTGTAGTTTTATGTAATTTACTCAAATATAAGCTATAGATACAAGTTACTGGGGGTGCCCTCACCTCCTTTTCACATGAAATTTTATGCTTTTTTCAGGCGAGCTATGTCTATGAGATTAACATATTTTAGTTCTGGGTGAAGTTTTCTCAGTTGAGAATTATATTTTACTGGTACAACCACTTACCACTTAAGACTTGTTTGGATAAAGGGAATCTCGATGAAATTTAGTTAAACATATTCAAATATAAAGAAATAAAGTTTTCTCCTTGATGCAAAGACGTGTAGAGTTCATGCGGGTTCTAGGAAAACAAATATAAAGAAAGAGGGCATTCTAAGATAGTAATATTTGCTTAAGAACAGAACGTTTGAAAATCCATAAATTATACAATTAATTTAGTTATGACGTTCTAACTGGATTTCCTACTGAATCTGGGGCTAGAGTTGATTATACGTGATGTGGCTTAACATGCACAAAAGGGGTTTGTCAAATTTAATCAAGCTAACCCAACGTCTAGCTTGCAAATATAAATAAATAAATGTGTGCTTCTGGTTTTGCCCTATGTCCAGGCCTAATTTGTCGAAGTGTGGTGTAATGAAAAGTTTGCTTATGTCCCATTGTATTTTCAATTGGGATATACAGTTATTGTACAATTTACTTCTAGCTTCATGGCTATACTTGAGTTGATGACCCACTTAACCTGGCTACCTGTGGATGTATATACTACTAAAAAAAGGCTTATATTAGACCTATCATCAATGATGGTTTTAAAAAACCGTCCATAATAGTTATTATCTTCACTTACGGTTTTAGCTAAAAACTATCAGAGTTGACTACCATTGACATCACTGACGGTTTTTGGCTAAAACCGTAAGTGATGTGAGCCTCATTAGAGACGGTTTTAGCAAAGAACCGTCAGTGATGACGACCATTCACATCATTGATGATTTTTGGCTAAAATTGTTAGTGATGTGAGAATCATTAGAGACGGTTTTAGCCAACAACCGTCAGTAATGACTACCATTCACATCACTGACTATTTTAATTAAAAACCGTTAGTGATGTGAATTCTCATCACTGACACTTTTAGCCAAAAACCGTCAGTGATATGAATGTTTGTCATCACTGACGGTTCTTGGTTAAAACAGTCTGTGATGAGAATTTCTTAGAAATAAGTACAGAGAGCCTCGACTCACTTAGTGTTTTTAGGGTTTCCCGAGTTATTTTTGAGGTGGCTGCGATCGAGGGGCGATCTAATGAAAGGAGACTGTGAATTTGGAAGAGTGATTGTAGATCCTTTTGTTCTTAGTGATCTAAGGTTAGTAATTGGTTCTAATTGCAATATATTCAAAATATAGCTTGGTAAAGAGGGAATTAAAGATGGTTTAGATCTACTTGGTGTAGATCCATTTGTTCTTTCTGATCTAAAGTAGTAATTGGTTGACGAGTATTCATACAATGGGTACCCCAGCGGCCCGGAGTAACGAACGGGTTGTCCCAAGCCCGGCTCCGACCAAAGGCCTCACAGGTCCACAAAGGACACTAGACCCCAACCTAACGAGCTGCTCCAAGGTCGTCCCTGACCTAACGGGGCGTCCGACCCCCGCCACAGGTCGGGCTCCCCACAGGCTCCGACAAAGCTGAGGCAATCTCCGCCAAGGGCCAAGTGTCAGGCCTCCGCCGGCCATCGGCCACGTGGTCTACGGACACGACCGCTCGAAGTGACCGTGAGGGGGCAAGTAGCTCCTTCCCAAGACAACACAAAGGTTGCTAAATTCAAGACTCTAGTCTCATCATCCAGTCACACACAGTATGTAGATACGCTCCCTCCCGAGGCAGCACCAAAAACGCAACATGGCGTCAGCGCCGTCGAGCTCGCAGAGAGCGGTGTGCGCTGCTTTCCCAATGAAGCAAATAATCGATCTACTCGATGAGCCCACCAACCCGGTATGGGCAGAAGAGGAGGTCAACCAACCACCAAGACCGAGGGTCAGAACTCCTAGCATAGATGTCTTCATCCTTCCCTCTCCAACTTTCCATGTAACCTTCCCCCTCCGACTATATAAAGGGAGGCAGGGTCTTCTGGAGAGGGGACGAACGGACAGACGAACGGTCTCTCTCACTCTCTTCTCTAGATCCCTCAATGAATAGGCAGTTTACGCTCTCACGTTCGAGCCCCCAGCTCCCGCTTGTAAACACTGTGCAGTCTTCTGCACCTAAAGCAATACGATAACACCACACGAATCGAGTAGGGACATTCGCCCGAATCGATACATTCAGGCTTTTTAGTCTAACCATTGAAGGAGAGGGAGCGCGCGGCCCCTTAGACTTATAAATTTACTTGCAGGTGACTCGAAACCCCGACAGTTGGCGCGCCAGGTAGGGGCCTCCACGCGTCTTCATCGACATCTCCGGATTCCCTCTTGCTTCCTTGATGGCATTCTTCATCCACGACGGCGTGTCTACGTCAAGGAACCGAATCCGTTTCGGCTCCCTCGACTTCACCGCCACTTCGGCGGGAGAGCTCGCGCTCGTCCCCGCCACCTCTGGAGACCAGGCGTCCCCTTGAAGCCTGAACTCCATCACCGACAACCTCGCCAACCTCTGGCTCGAGGGCCCCGCGCGGACCCCGAGGCCAAGGCACACCGAGTGCTGCGCCGTCTTCGGCAGTAGCACCCGTGAGTTCACGCAGGTAACCACCTCACCTCCCGCGGGCTCACAATTCGTGGTGATGATCGGCTACGCGCCGGCATCCGTCCACAATTTGCAGGAGGACTCCTCCAGCCACGACTCCAGCTCCGATACGGAGCGCGTCACTGACGGATTGCATTCTCATGAATGCAACATGGCGGGTTTGGTCGACCTGACCGCGACCCCCACAACTACGGGAGCTCTCATCCAGCGCGCTGAGGCGCAGAAGAGGAATCTCGCCAGAGCCGCTGAACGCGCCTGCGCGCGCCTGAGCTCCAAAGAAGAATGACGAGGAACTAGAGGCCCAAGGGTCGAGCTCGACAAACTCGTGCCGACTGAGGCGAGCCCACCGAGCCCTTGCTTGTGCTCGACACACACAAGACGTGTAACATCCCAAAATTTGGCCTATAATTTCACTTATGTGCATTTTGGTGATTTTCTGAATTTATTGGATTTTTCCAGAAATTATTTGAATTTATTTTAATTAAGTATATTGAACCTTTAGTGAAAACTAAATGTATATATAGATAAAGTTAACATAAAGTTTTAATAAAAATATTTTATTTGAGCTCAAAATGTCTCAAAGTATTTATGAGAATTTTCCTGGATTTTTCCTGATATTTTAATTGCCTTAAATGAATTAATCTAATTTCGGGAATTATTTTAAATCAAAAGGCTTTTGAAAAATCTTGGAACAAGATCGGGCCAAGCCCAAAGATCGTCGTCTTGTGCCCATCGCGGTGCGGCCCGTCGGCCAGCCGCTTTCCGCCCAGCGCGTGTGACCGTTGGATCCAGATCAAACGGCTGTCTCCTTTCGCGAAACCCTAGCGCCTTAGGCCGTTGGATCAAGATCGCGCGTGAGGATTCCTTGCGTTGTTTTGAAAGATCCGATCGCATCCGCTGATTTTGGAAAGAGCGGATCGGATCGTATTGCGCTCGGAGGAATCATAGCCGTTCATCGCAGACGGACGGACCGCAGCCATCGCCTCCGATTCGCTTTCGAATCCGCCACCGCTTCTTGCGCCGCCGCGTGATTTTAGGGTTGCCGCTTTAGCGCGCATGCCGAGGCTATAAAAGGCGTGGGTGCACCGAGGTTCCTCATCGCCTTGCGCTTCCGGCCGCTCTAGTCTTCGCCGTCGAGTCGCCGTCGCCGTCGATGAGAGCTCGCCGCGATTTTTCGTAGCGCCACGGCCGTTTTTTTAGTTTGCGCTCCGTCAAACCGCCGTTCGCGAATCGGTTCCAGATCCGCTCGCCGCGTCAAGCCGCGACGGTAGCCACTTCATCCCGCCGAGTCGCGCGAACGCCGTTCGGGTGGCCGCCGTCCTCCGCTCCGGTGCGGATCGCCGCCGTCCGCCATCTTCGCCGGAAGCTTCATCACCGTTGGATCTTCGTCGACCGCGCGATCGTGCCACTTCTCGGTAGAACGAAGAACGCTCGGGTAGCGCCGGCCGTTGGATCAGTTTGTTCGGTTGAGATCGCGCGCGTGTGCGTTAGAGCGTTAGCCGTTGGATCGTCGCCGGATGTGCGCCGCGTGTCGGCAAAGATCGCGCAGGCGGCGTTGCGACCGATCGATGTGCGCCGCGTGTCGGCGCGTGGCGCGAGGCGCCGTGGGCCACGCCCACGGTGGACAGAGGCGGTCCCATGGACCGAGTCCATGGACGAGCGACGATGTCGGCCGATTGGTCGAGTCGTATGACGTCGGCGTTGCGCAATAAAGATCTTTTCCAATAGAAAAATAATTCTGAAAAATCGGTTATTCTATTTTCTGTAATTTCAGTATTTATTCAAACTTCCAAAAGCTATATCTTTTGCATTTTAACTCGGATTTGAGTGGTTCAAATTTCTAAAAATTTGTAAAATCAAGATCTATTTATTGGTTAATTCTATTTTATTTTTGAAGTTTGGTTGCTCTCTGTTTTGGTGTTTATTTGCTATTTTGGCATCGTTTCGCGTAGACGTTGAACTGCTCGGTGATCCGGAGGAAGATTCATCGCTTCAAGACCCATGCTCAGAGCAAGACCAGCACCTACTCCAAGGCAAGTTGTGCTTTGATCATGTTGCACCTAATTTTCACCAAATTGCTATTTTGTCTATTAAACTTTATGCATGATAATTTATGTGTATAAATGATTTCAATTAATCTGGGAATTAGATAATATGCCTATTTGAATTAAATCATACCTTGTCAATTATATGCCATGATCTATTTGTCACCCTAGGATGTGGAACTATAGTTGGTTAATATTGATAATCAACATGGGCTAGTTAGACCGTCATAGATTGCTTAGCCATGCCACGTCATCACATGTGTCCGAATGTTGATACTTAATCTTGACTAATGGAATATGGAACAATGTTTATGAATTGGTGTGTCATGTGTTGTCGCACTGTGATATCAAGTTGTCGTGGCGAGGAGGTCACACATCTAGATTGAAATGTTGATGGCATGTGGTGCATGGTAATCAACTGGGGTGGTAATGATTTTAGATTGGGGCAAGTGGCAAGGGGCAGTGTGTCAAGGTGGGCCAGGGATGGCAGGGGTATGTGGAAGTCTTGCCTTAATCACTTTAAGGACTTAACCTTGCAAGCCTTTGACCGAGTCCTTCTTGCAACCACATGTCTGAATGGGACAGCCTAGTCAATAATTTGTGAAACCTAGATTTGATCTTGTCGTGGTGAATAGTGAGTCCCGGTTACGGTTTAACTCACATGGCGCAAGAGGGGCCTGTTGTGGTGGTTTAACCCTTGATGTTGAAACCTTAGCGAGCAATCTCGGGTCTAGGTGTAGCATTGTAAAGGCTTTGTTATGATCACTCGCCTTGGTGGTGTTTGGTTGTATCATGTGGGTAAAGTGCATAACCTCTGCAGAGTGTACAATCTATTCGAATAGCCGTGCTCACGGTATTGGGCAATGCTCGAATTACAGCTTAAGGGTTAGACTTTTGTTAAACAAAAACCTATTGGGATGGCAAGGTGCCATGGAAGGTGGAAAATAATTTAGGATTGAGAAACTTGGTTACTTGAAATGCTGAATTTATTAATTATTGTATTTGTTTTATCGCTTTCCAATCTATTTATTGTATTCTTGTTAAATGTCGCTTATTGCAAAATACCCTTATTAGCCATTCCTTTGGATTAAGCCAAGCATATAGAATATTAGACTTGCATTATTGTGCACAACTTGTTGAGTGCTTTATGTACTCACCCCAACAACAACAACTTCGAAGAGGAGGAATCTACGCCTTCGTGGAGGAGGATTATATGGATGCGAATGCTTAGGGTCCGAGCCTCGTCGCTTGCCTCGTGGCGAATCGAGCGCCACTGCGCTTATTTTATTTCATTGCGCCATTGATACTTTTATTTAAGCCTGTGAGGCATTATTCATGTAAGACAACAGATTATTATTAATCATTGAAGTTTATGCTATATTTCGATGTGTACGACTATGATAGCATCTATGTTGCGCTGTGTGCACTAGCGTGATCTCGACTAGTGCGGTATACACAGAGGGTCCGGATTTGCAAATTCGGTCCCGACAGAGGTGGTATCGAGCCATACCGACTATAGGTCTTGGCCCTAGGTAGTTGGTATCTCTTAGAGTGTCCAAAATTATTTTCTAAAGAAAAAGGTGAAATTGACTAATAAGAAACCCTTGGCTTATCTCATCCCTCTACTCTCATCCTTGCTAAATTACCTTCTTATCGTTGCCGTTTCGAGTGGAGGTCTTATTCAAAATTTTGTTTTGAATAGATGCCGATCTTCCAGTCTTTCGAGTCGAGGCAGGGTGGCTACGCCATGGAGCTATGGAGAGTTCTTCAAGTGATTGGAGGCTTTGATCGTCCGCTCTACCGAGGAAGCAACTGGAACATCAACGGTGTGCATCGGGGATTCTTCTGCAAGCTGATCATCTTCGCTCGAGAGTGCGACGAGACCACCAGACCGATCCACATCACCACCCGGAGGTTCACTTACGAGGCTGGAGTTCAGGAGGCTGCTAGACTTGCTCTACGACGGATCTGCCACGACTACGCCTACGAGCTTCACGACACCGTGTTTCGGCTTCACCCGACAGTGCGAGCGTGCCAGCGTCGATGGATCGTGGAGGGGGAGTGTGCCACTGCGGTACACCTCGCTGAGTTCGCCACAGCCCAGGAGGAGCACCTGAGGGACACTGCGCAGGAGCTGGAGATAGCGTGTGAGGCGTTGAGAGTGGCGGAGCGAGAGCTTCAAAAGACCCATGACGCCGCAGCCAGAGTCATCGGTGAGTTGGAGGAGGCCTTGCAGGTAGCTGAGGAGATAGCAGACCAGGTCGTCCAGGAGCCGGATGAGGACGCCAAGAAGAAGAAGACCCTAAGAACGTGAGTGGGAGCCCGAGGAGCCAGCAGAGGGTCACGTGATAGGTTCGCACCATGCCACCCCACCAACGTGTATGCACGGATCGATCTCACCAGGGTGGTGGATGAGTGAGAGTCGGTCTTAGAGTTGTGTTGAGACTCGAGTGTTGAGTCGCGTCTTTAAGTTAGCCTTTACCTTTTAGTAGATGTTAAGGTTGCATGTTTAGTTTGGTTCTTAATTGTTTGTCGAGTGTGCGTATGTGTTGCAAAGCCCTTAGGCATTGTAAGCAACCATACCAAGTATTAATAAAGATTATTTAAGTTGGGTTTAACCTGCTTCCCGCCTTAGAAATTCTTGCATCTTATCTATGCTACATCTACCTTTCCTAACCCAAGAAGCAATCAAGCGGATGGTGAATACCCGCAAAGAACAACGGAGCTTGTGAAGTGGTCTCCGCGCCCGCAACAATCCCAACGAAGGAGCACCACCGCATCAGCACCGCCGATGGATATACGTAACTTGGGAGCTTTTCTCGCAAGCAGACTCGCTTGATGCGCATAATGATGCAAGAGCAGATGACCAATATGGTCGCAGCCAACAACCCCGCTACTCAGATTAATAACGGCGGACCTCGTTCTTATTCCAAATTGTCGACTTTATGAGGACCCGACCGCCAACATTCTCGCAACGCCAACCCCTTGGAAGCGTATGATTGGTGAGAACCATTGAGAGGAAGTTGTACATCACGCAATGTGAAGGGCATGAGAAGGTTCTTTATGCATCCCATCGCCTTGAGGGAACAAACGAGAATGGTGGGAGAACCATCGTGCTACTCACGAGGCACCCATGGAAATCACGTGGGAAGAATTCACAACGGCCTTTCGCCAATACCACGCACTGAAGGAATGATGGACTGAAAAGGAAGAATTGTGGCGCTTAAGCAAGGAGGCCAACCGGTGGTGATTACTTGAACAAATTCACGCAGCTTAGCTCGCTATGCTCCTCAAGATGTGGCGACGGACAAGGCTAGGCGATCCGATTCATGAAGGGATTAAACTCGGGATCGCAAGTGGGGTGACACCCACACTTTTCCGATTTTCAAGAATTGGTAAACAAGGCTTTGATTACGAGGATAAGCGCAGGAGCTTGGGGAAAATCGCAAGCGCTTGATGACTAACCTGTGGACGCCCTAACCACCGCAAATGAGGATGACCCCGCAACGCTTGCTAAGTTCCAACCGCAAGCTGTTAACAAACCAGCAACACCTGCACCGCGACCACCAGGACAGAGTTATCATACGCCGGTTCAGGGTAACAATGCCCAAGGAGGAGTGCAGCAGTCAGCCGCCAGAAGGTGCTACAATTGCAATGAGTCAGGCATTATGCTAATAGATGTCCCGTAAAGGAGGTATCACGCCAAGACGTTTCAACCTTAGAACGACACTGCTAAGGCACCGATGACGGAGCAAATCGAGGAGCGGGACAGGCGGAGCAACGCCTCAAGCTACTATTCGAGGCGAGTCAACCACATCACCGCCGATGGAGCCTGTGAAGCATCGACGTCAGATCGGGTAAGTTTTTGTAAACTCAAGACTGCAATAAGATTATTTGATTCAGAGCTTCGCATTCATTTGTCTCTCGAGCTTTTGCATCCAAAATGGTTTGAGCATGAAAAATCTTAAGTGTATGATGCTAGTCCAAGCCCCGTGATCCGAGTTAAGATCTAACCTTGGATGTTTGGGGTAAAGCTAAAAATTAATGGGGTAGAGTTCCTAGCTAACTTGATTATTCTAGATGCCCAAGTTTTAGATGTTATCCTCGGTATGGATTGGTTAACCAAGCATAAGACAATATTGGATTGCGGTCAAAGGATTGTATCCATTGAGAGCCCTAGAGGAGAAAAGGTGGAATTAGAGCGACATCGGTTCGTAAGGTCAATTAATTGTTAATAGCGTGAAAGCCACGGCATAGATGACGTGCGGTGGTCGTGGAATATCCAGATGTATTTCGGAGGATCTACCGAATGCCGCTGCATCGTGACATCGAGTTTGTCATTGAGTTAGTACCGAACAAAGACCGATAGCAAAAGACCTTATCGGATGCCTACCGATGAGTTGGTGGAAATGAAGAAGCGGTCGACGAGTTATTAGAGAAGGGTTTTATAAGACCAAGTTCGCCGCCATGGGGAGCGCCAGCTTTGTTTGTCGGGAAAAAGATGGAAGCCTTAGAATGTGTATTGATTACCGTGCACTTAATGAAGTGACGATTAAGAATAAGTATCCGCTGCCAAATGTTGATGATCCGTTCGACCGGTTGAGAGGAGCCGAGTTTTCTCAAGATAGACCTTCGTTCCGATATCATCAACTAAAGATTCGAGCGGAAGATGTTCCAAAGACCGCATTTTCTTCAAGATACGGACATTATGAGTTCACGGTCATGTCTTTTGATTGACCAATGCTCCAAAGATATTTCATGAACTTGATGAATAAGATTTTCATGGAATACTTGGACAAGTTTGTTGTTGTGTTCATAGATGATATTTTGGTATATTCAAAGACCAAGAAGAGCACGCAAATCATCCGAGGCTAGTGTTGGAAAAGTCAAGTGCGCAACAAATGTATGCTAAATTCAAGAATGCGACTTTTGAAGGAAAAGGTGGAATTTCTCGGTCATGTTATGATCACAAGGAGTTCTGTCGACCCAAGCAAAGTGGAGGCAAGTGTTGCATTGGGAACAACCAAAGTCCGCACTCAAGTCCGAAGTTTTCGGAATGGCGAGGATATTATCGCCGATTCATAGAAGGATTTTCGACGATTGCGAGACCTCTTACGCAGCTTGTTGAAAAAGGAAAAGAAATTTTCATGGACGCTTGATTGTGATAAGGGTTTTGAGGAATTAAAGAAGTTTGACCACACCCGTGTTGGTTTTGCCTAATGTTCATAACGGCTTGATATATATTGTGATGCGTCAAGACAGGTCTTGGATGCGATTGATGCAAGAGGGTAAAGTGGTCGATATGCGTCAAGGCGCTTAAGACCGCATGAAGGGAATTATCCTATGCATGACTTGGAATTGGTCGCCGTGGTGCATGCCTTGAAATTGTGGCGTCATTATCTCATGGGAAATAGATGTGAGATATATACGGACCACAAGAGTTTGAAATATATCTTCACCCAATGATCTTAACATGAGGCAAAGGAGATGGTTGGGCCGATCAAGGATTATAATATGGGAATCCACTACCATCCGAAAAGGCTAATGTAGTGGCCGATGCCTTGAGTCGTAAAACCATGTTACAAACATGATGGTACAGAAGATCAATCGGAGTTGTGTAAGGAGTTTGAAGTTAAAATTGGTAATGGTTCCAGCAGGATTTATAGCTGCTTTGGAAGTAAGGCCGACGCTGAAGATCGATTTGGGAAGGGCAAAGGATGATGAGAAAATCAACCGAATCAAAGCTAAAAAGGATGAAGGATTAGCGCAGATTTTACTATGGATGGCCGGGTACCATGTGGTTCAAGGGTCGATTTGTGTGCCAAATGACGAGCTTAAGCAGCTTGATTTTAGAAGAGGCTCACGATTCCAAGTATTCAATCCACCCAGAAGCGCCAAGATGTACCAGACTTAAAGGAAAGGTTTTGGTGGCGAATATGAAGCGTGAAGTCGTGAGCATGTTGCCTTATGTGATATATGCCGAGAGTTAAGGCAATACACCGAGACTGCAGGATTATTACAACCGTTAAAAGTTCCAGAATGGAAATGGGAAGAAATCGGTATGGATTTCATCACGGGTTGCCAAGAACCCAAAGTGGGTATGATTCTATATGGGTTATCGTGGATCGATCGACCAAAGTTGCTCACTTCATTCCAATCAAGACAACTTACTCGGAGACCGGTTAGCGTAATTATACATAGCCGTAATCGTGTGTTTGCATGGTGTGCCTAAGAAAATAGTGTCGATGAGGTACTCACTTCACCTCGAGATTTTGGGATAAATTGCATGAAGCCATGGGAACGCTGCTTGAACTTCAAAGACAAAGATATCATCCGCAGATCGATGGTCAAACAGAAAGAGTAAATCGATTTTGGAAGATATGTTAAGAGCTTGCGCATTAGCCTATACTACATCATGGGATAAATGCTTACAGTATGCAGAGTTCAAATATAACAACAGCTTACTGTGCTAGTTTGCGATGTCGCCATTCAAAGCTTTATATGGTCGTGCTCGTCATGCACTTAATCGAATTGGAATGAGACAGGAGCGTATGATATTTGGCCCTAATATTCTTAAGGAAGTCAAGAGCAAGTTGCCATGATAAGAGACGGAGTTGAAAATCGCGCACCAAGACAAAAAGTTATGCGATATATCGACGCCGTGATTTGAGTTTCGAACCCGATGATTTCGTGTATCTTAGGGTTACCCCTCTAAAAGGAGGTTCCACGCTAAAGGAAAGCTTGCCCCAAGATATGTTGGACCGTTCAAAATTTTGAGCCGTCGAGGGGAGGTTGCTTATCAGTTGGAATTGCCGCAGCCACTAGCAGGCGTGCATGATGTGTTCCATGTGTCTCAGCTCAAGAAGTGTCTTCGGGTGCCAGCAGAGCAGACACCATTGGGAGAGATTGAATTGCAGAAAGATCTGACCTACAAGGAGCAACCAATCAGAATCCTGGATGTTATGGACCGCAAGACCAGGACCAAGTTAGTTCGCTTTTGCAGGGTTCAGTGGAGCAACCATTCCGAGAATGAGGCAACCTGGGAGCGTGAAGAGGATCTGAAGTCAGAATTTCCAAACCTATTCCCTAGTCAACCTTCAATCTCGGGGTCGAGATTCTGTTAAGGGGGGAGGTTTGTAACATCCCAAAATTTGGCCTATAATTTCACTTATGTGCATTTTGGTGATTTTCTGAATTTATTGGATTTTTCCAGAAATTATTTGAATTTATTTTAATTAAGTATATTGAACCTTTAGTGAAAACTAAATGTATATATAGATAAAGTTAATATAAAGTTTTACCAAAAATATTTTATTTGAGCTCAGAATGTCTCAAAGTATTTATGAGAATTTTCCTGGATTTTTCCTGATATTTTAATTGCCTTAAATGAATTAATCTAATTTCGGGAATTATTTTAAATCAAAAAGCTTTTGAAAATCATGGAACAAGATCGGGCCAAGCCCAAAGACTGCGGCGTCGGGTCTATCGCGGTCGCGGCCGTCGGCACCCCGCTTCGCCGCTGCGTGTGACCGTTGGATCCGGATCGACCACCGTCTCCTTCGCGAAACCCTAGCGCCTTGGCCGTTGGATCAAGATCGCGCGTGAGGATTCCTTGCGTTGTTTTGGAAAGATCCGATCGCATCCGCTGATTTTGGAAAGAGCGGATCGGATCGTATCGCGTTCGGAGGAATCATAGCCGTTCATCGCAGACGGACGGACCGCATCATCGCCTCCGATTCGGTTTCGACCGCCGCTGCCGCCGCCACCGCGTGATTTTAGGGTTGCCGCTTTAGCGCATGCCGAGGCTATAAAAGCGTGGGCCGCACTCGAGGTTCCTCATCGCCTTGCGCCTCCGGCCGCTCTAGTCTTCGCCGCCGAGTCGCCGTCGCCCGTGCGATAGAGCTCGCCGCATTTTAAATAGCGCCACGGCCGTTTTCTTTAGTTTGCGTCTCCGTCAAACCGCCGTTCGCCGAATCGGTTCCAGATCCGGGCTCGTCGCGTCAAGCCGCATCGGGGTAGCCACTTCATCCCGCCGGAGTCGCGCCGGAACGCCGTTCGGTGGTCGTCGTCCTCGCTCGGTGCGGCATCGCCGCCGTCGCCATCTTCGTCGGGAAGCTTCATCAGCCGTTGGATCTTCGTCGGACCGCTGCGATCGCGCCACTTCTCGGTAAGAACAGTAAACGGCTCGGGTAAGCGTCGGCCGTTGGATCAGGTTTGTTCGGTTGAGATCGCGCCGCGTGTGCGTTAGAGCGTTAGCCGTTGGATCGTCGCCGGATGTGCGCGCGTGTCGGCATCGGCACGGCGGCGTTGCGGCCGATCGATGTGCGCCAGTGTCGGGCGCGCGTGGCGCGAGGCGCCGTGGGCCACGTCCACGGTGGACCAGAGGCGGTCCCATGGACCGAGTCCATGGACCAGGCGACGTGTCGGCCGATTGGTCCGAGTCGTGGCGACGCCGCGCAATAAAGATCTTTTCCAATAGAAAATAATTCAAAAATCGGTTATTCTATTTTCTGTAATTTCAGTATTTATTCAAACTTCAAAAGGCTATATCTTTTGCATTTTAACTCGGATTTGAGTGTTTCAAATTTCTAAAAATTTGTAAAATCAAGATCTATTTATTGGTGAATTTTATTTTATTTTATTTTTGAAGTTTTGTTGTTCACTGTTTTAGTGTTTATTTGCTATTTTGGCATCGTTTCGCGTAGACGTTGAACTGCTCGGTGATCCGGAGGAAGATTCATCGCTTCAAGACCCAAGCTCAGAGCAAGACCAGCACCTACTCCAAGGGAAGTTGTGCTTTGATCATGTTGCACCTAATTTTCACCAAATTGCTATTTTGTCTATTAAACTTTATGCATGATAATTTATGTGTATAAATGATTTCAATTAATCTGGGAATTAGATAATATGCCTATTTGAATTAAATCATACCTTGTCAATTATATGCCATGATCTATTTGTCACCCTAGGATGTGGAACTATAGTTGGTTAATATTGATAATCAACATGGGCTAGTTAGACCGTCATAGATTGCTTAGCCATGCCACGCCATCACATGTGTCCGAATGTTGATACTTAATCTTGACTAATGGAATATGGAACAATGTTTATGAATTGGTGTGTCATGTCTTTGTCGCACCGTGATATCAAGTTGTCGTGGCGAGGAGGTCACACATCTAGATTGAAATGTTGATGGCATGTGGTGCTTGGTAATCAACTGGGGTGGTAATGATTTTAGATTGGGGCAAGTGGCAAGGGCAAGGTGTGCCAAGGTGGGCGAGGATGGCAGGGTATGTGGAAGTCTTGCCTTAATCACTTTAAGGACTTAACCTTGCAAGCCTTTGACCCGAGTCCTTGCAACCACATGTCCGAATGGGACAGACCTAGTGAATAATTTATGAAACCTAGATTTGATCTTGTCGTGGTGAATAGTGAGTCCCGGTTACGGTTTAACTCACATGGCGCAAGAGGGGGCCTGTTGTGGTGGTTTAACCCTTCAAAGTTGAAACCTTAGCGAGCGATCGGGTCTAGGTGTAGCATTGTAAAGGCTTTGTTATGATCACTCGCCTTGGTGGTGTTTGGTTGTATCGTTAGGTAAAGTGCATAACCTCTGCAGAGTGTACAATCTATTCAATAGCCGTGCTCACGGTATTGGGCAATGCTCGAATTACAGTTAAGGGTTAGACTTTTGTTAAACAAAACCTATTGGGATGGCAAGGTGCCATGGAAGGTGGAAAATAATTTAGGATTGAGAAACTTGGTTACTTAAGAAATGCTGAATTTATTAATTATCAGATTTGTTTTATCGCTTTCCAATCTATTTATTGTATTCTTGTTAAATGTCGCTTATTGCAAAATACCCTTATTAGCCATTCCTTTGGATTAAGCCAAGCATATAGAATATTAGACTTGCATTATTGTGCACAACTTGTTGAGTGCTTTATGTACTCACCCCAACAACAACAACTTCAGAAGAGGAGGAATCTACGCCCTTCGTGGAGGAGGATTATATGGATGCGAATGCTTAGGGTCCGAGCCTCGTCAGTTGCTCGTGGCGAATCGAGCGCCATCGCTTATTTTATTTCCGCTGCTTTTCATTGATACTTTTTATTTAAGCCCTGTGAGGCATTATTCATGTAAGACAACAGTTATTATTAATCATTGAAGTTTATGCTATATTTCGATGTGTACGACTATGATAGCATCTATGTTGCGCCTGTGTGCACTAGCGTGATCCTGGACTAGTGCGGTATACACAGAGGGTCTGGATTTGCAAATTCGGGTCCCGACAGCACGCGCGCGCCAGGTACACCACCAGCTGGCGGAGGAATCCGACGGCCCTCAGCTTTTCCTTCACGCAAGTCAAAACGTGGCCGCAGCCGCGATGCTGCTCCGCGGCCTTCCCGAGCTTGACAACCTGGAGGCCAAGGCAACGTACCGTAACCTCCGGAATCCGTGGAACGCGCCACCGCGGCAAAGACATGCAGGCTCCGGCCCACCACTCGGCGCCTCCTCCGCCGCCCGAGCCGCACCGCCGCCGGAGCCGATCGGGTCCGACGGCGGCGGCATAAAGGCGAATGAGCCCAGCCTCGCGCGCCGGCGGCGCCAGCGCCTCGGCAACGACTACGACGTCTGTGCCACCCTCGATGCGCGGAGAAAGGCGGCGGACGAAGCGGCCCGGTCACGGGTCGTAGACAGCGGACGCCGCAATGCCCGCAACCCGAGCCCCGATGGTCCAGGACCACGGGCCTTCTGTCAGGGGATCTGCCATGCGGATTTCCCTGCCAGGTTCCAGGCACCAACCAACATAGCCAAATACACTGGGGCCACGAACCTCAGCGTTTGGCTGGAAAACTACCGGCTCGCATGCTGGGCGGGAGGAGCTACGGATGATCTCTTCATCATTCAGTACCCCCCATCTACCTTGCGGATTCGGCTCGAGCCTGGCTCGAGTACTTGCCCACGAGAACCATCAGGAACTGGGGCGACCTGAAGAATCTCTTCGTCGGCAACTTCCAGGGCACCTACAAGCGCCCTGGGAACTCCTGACTCGAAAAGCGCAAACAGCGGCTGTGGAGACCCTCCGGATTACATCCGCGCTCCCGCCAATGTAATGAACTCCCGACATCTCCGACGCCGACGCCGTCGGCGCTTCATCTACGGGACTCTTGCAAGGCCTTGGTGCTCAAGCCGGGTTGCGCCAAACCCGTAACCACCAAGGAGCTCCTTGACATCGCCACCAACCACGCCCGGCGAGGAGGCCGTGGGGCCATCTTCGAAGGGAAGGCCAAATGAGAGCCCAGTGCCGCCGCCTCCCCTTCGACCGCCTCGACAAGCGTAAGCGGGGGAAACAGTCCGAGAGGGCCACCGGTCGTGGCCGCCGACCACCGCGCCAAGCAACAGCGCCGACCGGCCGCCGCGCCGACCATTTCGAAACCGATGGAGAGTCCGTGTTCAATCACGGGTTCCCGTCAGCACAAGTACCGGATCGCCAAGTCTCGGCACTTCTCTCCTCACCCCACACCATCGAAGGGGAAGGAAAGGGAAAGAAGCGTGACTCAGCCGCAGCCGAAGATAAAAGGCGCGACGACGAGTTCCTCGAACCCGACGGTTGCCTCATGATCTTCGGCGAGCCGGCGCGGCTACGCCGACAAGCGCCGCCAAGCTCGCCTTTCCGCGAGGTCCACACCGCAACTCCACCGCCCCCACTACCTTCGTGGTCTGAGTCCCCGATCACCTTTACAGATCGACCACCCCGACCACATCCCGCAGCCGGGAGATACCACGTGGTCGACCCCATCGTGGGGAAGAAGCGCCACGAAGGTGCTCATGGATCGCGGCACGGCCTCAACATCCTTTATGTTGAGACGCCGACGCCATGGGAATCCCCGCCGAGCCTCCGACGAGCAAGGCGCCTTCCATGGCGCTATCCCGCCACCAAAGCTCACCTGCTCGTGCAGGTCGACCGCCTTACATTTGGAGGATCTGAAAACTTCCGCATGGAAACCCTCACGCTTGAGGTTCCGGATTTTCCCGGCTCCTACCATGCCATCCTGGGGAGACCATGCTACGCCAAGTTCATGGCGGTCCCCAGCTACACCTACCTCAAGCTGGAGATGCCTAGGCCACAAGGAGTAATCACCATGGCCTCCTCTTTTCAAATTTTGCCTACAATCAAGGAAGCGATTGCTTATGAGCCGTCGGCGAGCCATTGCCTCTGCCGAGCTCGCGAACCACCGAGGGAAACCTTCGAATCGCCTCGACTTCAGCAAGTCGGGCCGGATCCTTCAAATCCGCCGAGGATACGAGGAGGTCGCGGTCGATCCCGAGGATTCGACCAAAACCGCGGCGGGTTGGAGCCACGCCCCGCCAAATAGGAAAGCGCGCGCCGACTTCCTCCGCCCAACAAGGACGTCTTCGCATAGAGGCCCTCCGACATGCCAGGAATCCCAAAGGAAGTCGCCGAGCACTCCCTGAATGTCCGACCACGCTCGAGGTCGGTCGCCCAACCACTGCGCCGCTTCGACGACCAGAAGCGCAGGATCATAGGGGAGGAAATCGCCAAACTTTTGGCCGCAGTGTTTGTAAAAGAGATGCGCCACCCCGAGTGGCTAGCCAACCCTGTCCTTGTAAAAAAGAAAATCGGGCAATGGAGAATGTGCATTGACTACACGAGCTCGAACAAGGGTGTCCTAAGGACCCGCTCTCACTCGCGCATCGACCAAGTCATTAACTCCACCGCAGGTGCGAAACCGCCCTTCTCGATGCCTACTCAAAGCTATCACCGTGATATCGGCGAAGGAGTCCGACCAGCCCGCAACTTCTTTTATCACCCCTTTCGGCTCCTATTGCTACGTAACGATGCCGTTTGCTCTGAAAAACGCGGGCGCAACATACCAGCGATGTATGCAAACGTGCTTTACCGACCAGATAGGCCGTAACGTCGAAGCGTACGTCGACGACATCGTCGTCAAGACCAGGAAGGCCGATGACCTCGTCTCCGACAAGGAAGAGACCTTGCGAACGTCTGACGGTTCTGTATAAGGCTCAACCCCGAGAAATGTGTTTTGGGGTCCCTAAGGAAAGGTGCTTTCGCTTCATCGCTCTCCGAGCGTGGCATCGAAGCCAACCAGGAAAAGATCTCGGCGATCATGAGGATGGGCCCGATCGGCAACCTAAAGGGAGTCCAAAAACTGACAGGATGCCTTGCAGCCGTAAGCCATTTCGTGTCTCGCCTTGGCGAGCGCAGGATGCCGCTTTACAAGCTACTCAAGAAGTCCAATCACTTCACCGACCCGTGAGGATCGAAGCCTCACCCAACCAAGGTATTCTCGACCTACTCTCACCCCGTCGCCTGCACCAGGAGAACTGCTACGCTCTACATCGCCGCTTCGACCCAGGTTGTCAGTGCAGCTCTCGTTGTAGAACGAGCGGAAGAAGACCATGTGCACAAGGTACAATGGCCGGTCTACTTCGTCAGCAAGGTGCTCTCCGAGTCAAAAGCTTGGTACCCGCAAGTGCAAAAACAGCTCTATGCGGTGCTCATCACAAAGAGGAAGTTGGTCCATTACTTCGACCGGCACCCCATCTCCGTGGTGACCTCGTCGCCACTCGGCGAAATCGTCCACAACCGCGACGCCTCAGGAAGGATAGCCAAGTGGACACTCGAGATCAACGGCCACGACATATCATACGTTCCTCGAACGACGGTTAAGTCGCAGGCCCTGGCCGACCTCATCGCCGAGTGGACCGAAGCCCAGGCACCGCCGGCGCTCGAAGACCCCGAGTACTGAACAATGTACTTCGACGGGTCCTACACCAAGAACGGCTAGGGTGCGGGAGTCTTCATCGTCTCCCCGCTCAGGAATAAGCTCCAGTATGCCATTCGGCTGCTCTTCGATGCGACCAACAACGTCGCCGAGTACGAGGCTCTCGTCAACGGTCTCCGGATCGCTGTCGACCTCGGCACTCGCCGACTCTACGTCCACGGAGACTCCAAGCTCGTCGTCGACCAAGTCATGAAGGCCGCGGAGCCCCGAGACGCCCGCATGGCCGCGTACTGTCGGGAAGTGCGCAAGCTCGAATAAAAATTCAAAGGTTTCGAGCTTCACCATAGCTACAGACGCTACAACTGTGAGGCCGATTACCTAGCCAATCTCGCCTCCAGTAGAGGACCAGTCCCGCCTGGGATCTTTGTCTGTGATCTTCGAAAATCTTCCGTCCTACTGGACTCGACGACCGAGCGGTCGTCCGACCTGTCCGATGAGAACACTCAGACCGCCGACCGGTCAGGTGAAGGGTCGCCCAGGTCGGACCGCGACGTACTGACGGCTGACTCCGACTGGAGGGAGCCCTTCATCGACCGCCTGACCGATGGATCGCTCCCCACCGACCCAACCGGCGACGCGCCGCCTCGCCGGGCGAAATCTTTCGTCCTGGTCGGAGAAGACCTCTACAAAAGGAATCCCTCTGGAGTCCTCCAAAAGTGCATCCTGGCCGACCAAGGGGGGCTACTACTGCTCGATATCCATGGTGGCGTCTGTGGCCACCACGCCGCACCACGGTCCCTAGTAGGAAAGGCTTTCCGGCAAGGTTTCTACAGGCCGACCGCCCTGGCCGACGCCGAGCAAATCGCTCGCGACTGCGAGGGATGCCGCCACCGCGCAGACGATCTTCCGCACATGCCTTACAGACGATCCCGTCACATGGCCATTCGCGGTCTAGGGACTCGATCCGCCTGCCCTTCGTAAAGGCACCGGGCTTTACCCACCTCTTTGTCGCGTGGATAAGTTCACCAAGTGGATAGAGGCTGCCGATCGCCAAGATCACATTGGTGCAGCGCCAACTTCATCCGCGACATCGCCTTCCGCTTTGAGTCCCGAACTCCATCATCACCGATAATGGCACGAGATCACGGGAAGGAGTTCTTGAGTTCGCGACGACTTCAACATCCGCTACAATTGGGCGCCGTGGCCCATCTCGCGACCAACAACAAAGCCGAGCGAGCAAACGGCATGATTCTCCAGGAGGCTCAAGCCACGAATCTTCGCTATCAAGAGATTCGCGGACGATGGGTGGCCGAGTTACCTTCCGCCCTTTGAGCTTGCGGACCGCACCGACCGGGCGATCGTTTACACCATTCTTTATGGTATTCGGTCGGGCCGCCTTGCCAACCGACTCGAATACGGCGCCTAAGACTACAAGCCTTCGACGAGGCTCGGGGGCTCGTCTCGCAACAAGACGCCATCGACCAGCTCGACGAGGCGCGTGACGTGGCCATTCTATGATCGGCCAAGTACTAGCAGGCGCTGCGACGCTACCACACTGCCGTCCGGTCGCCTTCAACGCTTGGCGACCGTCCTACGGCGGCTTCACCCAAGAAAGACAAGCACAAGCTCACCGCTCGAAGGTCCTTCACCGCCGTGGAGGTTCTCCGACCCGGCACCTTCCGACTCAAGGACACGGATGGCAACGTCATCTCCAACGCATGGAACATAGAAAAGTTAAGGCGTTTCTACCCTTAAAACTCTTTCTTGCCCCTTGCGCCTTTTTTACCCTTCTTCCAAGCGCCCGGACGCCGCGCGGCGCTCGGGGTTGCTTGTTGATGCCATCGATGTGTCGCTCGCCTCGGCTCAGCTACACAAGGCTGGATCGGTGACCCGACCAACAACAGGGCTCCTCCTAGACGGTAACCCTCTCGACCCAAGTGCTACGGCCTATGCCCCAACAAGCTACGACATGTAAATAGCACTTTATGGAAGAAGGAGGCCCGAATGGAGCAACCCTTGGTCTGGCCGGGAACACCTGGGCCCAGCGCAAGCACACCGCCCACGCCTTCACAGGTTGGTGACCCACCAACCACGTGGCTCCTCCTAGGCTGTGAACCCTCTCGACCTAAGTACTACTACTCGCTACAAATGCCGCTACGGTTACTAAGTGGCTCTTTGCGGAAGAAGGAAGTGCCCGAACAGGGCAGCCCTTGGTCGGTCGGGAACACTCCTATCCCGTGCAAGTGCGCGTAAATGCTTCATAGCCAAAGTTCTAGTCCCCTTTACACCTCCCTCATAAATGGTAACGCTCCGACCTACGCTTAACCAACCCCTGCGGTTTCTAGAGCTACGGACGCTGAGCGTTTCATCACAACAGGAAAGTGCGAAAGATGGATTGGAGCTCATCAAACCTTCAGTTTATTGCTTGCTAAGGTCTTTTACAATAAGAAAAGGAAAAAACATCTAATTCCTCCCTATTTTTCGTGGAGGATGCTCCCCGGCGCAATCCTATCGGCGATCAGGCCAAGTGGCTTCGACTTGAAGTTCGAGCTCGCCGACCTCCTCGCCACCGGCCTCGCGATCCCACTGCTAACGATGGCGAGGTCGATGCCATCATAGTAAGAGACGGTGTGGACGAACGCCGAGGAAGCTCCGAGCACGGCGCCCTCGCTCACCGAGCTCTTGACGTGCTCCGGCACTCGGGCCAGCGCGGTGGCAAGTGAGCTAGGGCCTGACGGGGCTCTGAGCACTCGATCGCAGATGTCCTGGCCGACCTTGCGAAGGGTCCCCAACTCTACGGCCAGGTCGGACCGTTCTCCCTCGGCCACCAGCAGCTCGGCCAAGGCCGCGTCCCGCGTCGCGGGCCTCCACCGCCTCTCTCCGCACCTCCACGGCGCTGCCGAGGTTCTTCTGCAGCCTGCAGACGGATAGCGCCGGCGCCTAACGAGCCACGATTGCAAAGTCGACAGGAGTTCACCACTTAACGGCCGTGGAGCTCGCTAGAGGGCGGCTCCTCCCGGCCTTGGCTGGCCCTCCCGAGCGGCGCCACGCCGGATTGCGCCGCCGCCTCTCTCGTGTTCGATCCGCCGCTTTGAAGGCAGGCCGCCCGATCACGGTCCTTCAAAGAGCGACGGCGGTGTCCTTGCGCCGCCGCCGCCAAAGGGACTCTAGTTCGACACCGTGCCGCTAAGGACTGTTCGGCGGCCATCAAGAAGCGACTGGTGGCTCGACCACCCGGCGGGCCTTTCCACCGCTTCGCGCCACGAATCAAGGCCTCTGAAAGGCCGCGCAGCTCGACGCAGCCTTATCGCGCTTCTTCTCGCCACCAACTTCCGGCCCTGCAAACCCCGGAGGAACTGAGACTTCTCCCCCGAACGGGCCCGCAAGAGCTGCAAAGCACGACACTCTCTTAGCCTGTGACGAATCCGTCAAAAGTTACAAGGGCCAAGTTTTGCCGACTTACCGCACCAACCGGGAGAATCCCCTCAGTGATCCCGTCTAGCACTCCGCTGGAATAATCGAGTATGAGAGCCAGACCCTCCTGGATCTATTTTGTCTCGGTCGCGGCGCGCCTGACGCTATCCCGGAAAGCTTCCCATTCACTGCGCTCCGCTGGGTCGTCCAGAGTGAGGGATGATCCGCCGGTCTGGTCGCCTCCCAACCAGATCAACACAGTAAGGGCGGCCGAGCGGACTACCGCTGGTCGGCGCAAGCAAGTTTATACCCGCGGAGGCCACTCAGCCCTCGCGCGGCTCCAAGGATCAACTCCGACGCTCGACCGCTTCCCGCCGACGGCAAGCGGGCGGCGTTAGCATCGCTCGAGGCCGGACCAGTGTCGATGGGCTCCCGGCGGTGGCGGCGAGCTCCTCCCGACCTCCTCAACCGCAAGGGAGCCCCGATTCATCAAGGATCGGCGGATCTCCTCATGCCCCGGCCGCCTCGCATCGCGACCGCGCCGCCCCGCGGCGGCTCCAACATCGCCGCGCCGCCACGACCCTTGCTCGGCCGGCGCGCCCACCGCCTCCCCGAGCCGCCTCGCTCGCCGACGCTTTCGCCCCCACCGGCCGCAGAGGATGAGCCGCCCGCGGGGCCACCGCCGGGCGTGCTGCCGCCGATACGGCCACCCCTGTGTAGGTACTGCGCACAACAAACGATCAGGGGTTGCTCGGACGACCCTACTACGACAAAGTTGAAAGAAGCGGATACTTATCGCGCTGATTGCGCGCTGGCACCGCTCTCTTCGCCCCCCTCGCAGAGGCGAGTCGGCTCTACTTTTCCCCAATGACACTTCCACCGGGGACACATCCACCTGGGGCGCGACGACAACGGCGCCCACGCGGTCGCCCTCCACCGGACCTCCGCCGTTCAACGGCCCCAAAATCGGACCAGCGGATGCGGGTTGCGCCGCCGCGCCATCGTTACTAGAAGTTGACCCGCACCGCCCGCCTCGACAATGTTGTTTCGGACATCTCCTCGCTGGCGAGGGGCAAGGCCTCCTCCTTCTTCTTCCTCCCCTTCTCCTTCCTGCGCTTCTTGCGCGCGGATCCGAGCTAAGCGGCCTCGCTGGCCGCCACCCTCGCCGCCCCCCCAAAGAACACCGAGACCATCCCGGTAAGCCCCTGAGAAATGCAGAAACAACGGTCAAGACCCAATGCTAGGAAAAAGAAAAGGGGGGAGGAAACAAGAAGAAGTTTGCTCGGATTACCAGGTCCGGGGGTTGAGCTGCCGAGAATGGCTCGAGGTGTCCGCCCGCCGCTTCGGTGGCACTTCCGCCCGTGACGGCGGACACCCGGGCCTCATTCTCCGAGGCGGAGAGCTCTGGCCCGGCCATCCTTATGGGGTCAGACGTCCCCCCGTATCGGAAAATGGGGAGCAGCCTACCCATGAGGGGCTGGACGCGCATCTTCATGAAAGTGCGCACGACAAAGATCGCCGCCGCCCCGCCCCTTTGACCTTGATCGATCAATGATCTCGCCACCTTGGCCTTCTCCTTCTTGGCGGCGTCCCAGGTCCACTCGGGCCCCGCCTCGACCAACCGACCAATGAAGACCGGCGCCGCTTCCCGTGTTTCAACATAGAACCACCAGAGTGCCAGCCCGGGGCCGACGACTTGCAACTTCACGCCGATATAATCTCACTTCTACGACACGCATTTGGAGCGCTAAGCGCTTATGGGCGCCGGTGTCCGATGGCTTATCCTTCTCGCCCGCGCATGGAAGAGATGCCGCCATAGCGCATAAAGGCGGCTCGATACCCAAGAACGCCTCGCACAGCGTCATGAAAATCGCAATATGCAGGACGCCGTTGGAATTAAGATGCTGCACCTCCGCCTTGTAGTGAGAGAGCAGCCCCTGAATGAATGGGTGCAAAAGAAGACCGATCCCGCGCTCGTAAAACGAGGCGGGCACGACGATCTCATCGTCCCCCGGTGAGGGGACGACGGCCGCTGGGACCTCCACCTGAGACGCTTTATGGGAAGGAACCCTTTCTTCACCAGGACGAGCGCGCGGCTGGGCTAGATAGAGCACTCCGGCCACGACATCTTCGAAGAAGAGCAGCAAAAAGGCGAGGAAGGGGGAAGGTGTTTTATCCTCTCGGGCTTCCGCTGTCTACTTTTTCTGTCTCAGGCGAAGGCAAGAGAACGAGGAAAGGAAAAGGCAGGCAATCGCCCAAGCATCCTCAAGGCTAAATTTATAAAGGCCGAGCAGCGCGCGCCGAAACCCACCGGTACCGAACAGACACCGCCTCGAGCGAATCATCGCGCGTCCCGTCCCTCCGGCTGCTACGTCGAGCAAAATGGTAACCCCACAATTTCCAATTCCCCTCTATGCATTTAAGTCTGGTAGGACAGCAGGAGGCGAATAGACGTCGTATCGGGTAGTGCGCCCCGTGAACCCTTCGGTTTCTGCCTCTGGGCCGGATCGGCTGCACCGTTATGAGTCTAAAAGGCCCCTCCGGGCCGCGGCGACCTCAAAGCGGTGAAAGAGCTCGAAAGCTCGCGCCCGAGGCCCAGCCTAAAGCTGCGGGTTCCGAAGGCCAGACCCACCAAGTGGGATAGAGCCGCCCCAGCGAAAATTTTGAGCAAGGGGCGAATACAAGGCGAGCTCCCAGTGGGCCTCTAGTTGGGTTGGCTGACGACCCAATCGCCTTGACTCGTGTCCGAGACCATACTTCACACTCTCCCGCAGAGCCCATCGATGGGTGATAACCAACCGCACTCTGGCCTGGCGACGACCCAGAGTCCGATACGGGATCGAGTAAAGAAAGGTTTCTCATGGTCGCCTGCGGGCCGGACACCTGTGCTACTGACCGTCCGCTGAAGGGTCCCCTGGGAGGGACCTCCAAGGACCCACTCGGATCACCCGCTATTAGCTCCACGAGCACGGCGCCCAAACCAACGCGGTAAACGCTGTCGCCACCCTCCGTGTCCCACACCGCGAACGGGAGTCTACGTGGGATGAGCGGTGGCCACTCCTCTCGCAGCTACCCTCGCCAGACAAGGACTCGGGATGGACGCCCAACGTCCAGCTACGACGTTAAACGAGCACTCGGACACCAGAACCTCCCGAGAGGCATCTGGTCGTCCCAGCCGATCTAAGGCCGCGTCCAGCTATGACGTTAAACGAGCACTCGGACACCAGAACCTCCCGAGAGGCATCTGGTCGTCCCGGCCGACCTAAGGCAAAGTCCAGCTACGACGATTAAATGAGCCAACGTCCAGCTACGACGTTAAACGAGCCAACGTCCAGCTCCGACGTTAAACGAACCACCGTCCAGCTACGATGTTAAACGAGCAAACGTCTAGCTACAACGTTAAACGAGCCACCATCCAGCTACGACATTAAACGAGCCAACGTCCAGCTACGACGATTAAACGAGCCAATGTCCAGCTAAGACGTTAAACGAGCCACCGTCCAGCTACGACGTTAAATGAGCAAACGTCTAGCTACGACGTTAAACGAGCACTCAGACACCGGAACCACCCGAGAGGCATCTGGTCGTCTGCGCTGACCAAGGCACCGTCCAGCTACGACATTAAACGAGCACTCGAACACTAGAACCTCCCGAGAGACATCTGGTTGTCCGCCCCGACCAAGGCACCGTCCAGCTACGATGTTAAACGAGCACTCGGACACCGAAACCTCCCGAGAGGCATCTAGTCGTCTGCGCTGACCAAGGCACCGTCCAGCTACGACGTTAAACGAGCACTAGGACACCGGAACCTCCCGAGAGGCATTTGGTCTTCCGCGCTGACCAAGGCACTGTCTAGCTACGACATTAAATGAGCACTCAGGCACCGAAACCTCCCGAGAGGCATCTGGTCGTCCTCGCCGACCAAGGCATTTGAATGTCCGTACTTAAGAAAAACGGCCACGCGACCGATCCTCGACTTCTGGGCACGATTGGTCTGAGAAAGCGCCTAAAGCGAAGTCGTCACACAGATGCATCAATCGCAAAAGAAAGGGAAATTTTATTATAAGCCGACAAGCTCAAACATTACACAATGTTACATGATATGGTGTTACGTGATATAGTGGAGCTTTTTCAGCACCATGTATTATATCACGACTTCAGATTAACGCAGTCAGACAAGACGACGGCTACTCATACAAGACGCCGCCATCGCTTCCAAGAGGGCGCCTCACCACGAAGAGCTTCGGAACAACCCCGAGCAGCGCGTCGATGGCAGCGGTGTCACGGGCCACGGCCTCCTCCTCCATGAGCTCGGCCATCGCCTGGTCACGCTCAGCCCAGAGCTTGGCCAAGGGATCCTCCTCCACCGCCTCAACATCGTCACCAAAGCCAAAGACCAATGGATGCGCCAAGCCATTGGAGGATTGAAAAGAGGATTCTAGGTGGGGTAACCATTCAAGCAAGCGGTGGTACCCTTATATACCCAGAGGAAGGAAGATCAAACGACCGCATAAATGCCGACGCAGAAAATGAAGCGCCTTCACGGATCCCGGTTACCGAGAAGACGAATGGTCAAGACGCAAAAACCATGCGCCGACACGCACAACCAAGCAATTAAAAACTTCCGGCAGGGGGTACCCGATAGGTCCCTATGCGCTGTCGGATATCGCCTGGCACACCAGTCGAGCCAACTAACTGGTCGGTCGGACTACCGACCAACCGGCCGCGCCGACCATGCTTTACCGACCAAGCTCAACCCCGACCGATCTAACTAACTCGCTCGGGGTTCGGGGAACTATTGACGAGTATTCATACAATGGGTACCCCAATGCCCGGCAACGAACGGTTGTCCCAAGCCCGGCTCCGACTAAAGGCCTCACAGGTCCACAATGGACACTCGACCCCGACCTAACGAGCTGCTCCAAGGTTGTCCCCGACCTAACGGGGCATCCGACAAAGCTGAGGCAATCTCTGCCAAGGGCCAAGTGTCAGGCCTCCGCCGGCCATCAGCCACGTGGTCTACGGACACGACCGCTCGAAGTGACCGTGCGGGGGCTAGTGGCTCCTTCCCAAGACAACACAAAGGTTGCTAAAGTCAAGACTCCGCCTCATCGCCCATCCGCGACAAGATGTAGATACGCCCTCCCGAGGCAAAGACCAAAAACGCAACATGGCGCCGCCACCACGCTCGCAGAAGGCAGGTGCGCTGTTTTCCAATGAAGCAGTGAACTGATCTACTCGATGAGCCCACCAACCCGGTATTGGCAGAAGAGGAGGTCGACCAACCACCAAGACCGAGGGTCAGAACTCCTAACATAGATGTCTTCATCCTTCCCTCTCCCAACTTTCCATGTAACCCGCCCCTCCGACTATATAAAGGGAGGTGGTCTTCCGAGAGGGGACGAACAGATGCATTTAACGGTCTCTCTCGCTTTCTTCTCTAGATCCCTCAACGAATAGGCAGTTTATGCTCTCACGTTCGAGCCCCCAGCTCCCACTTGTAAACACTGTGCAGTCTTCTGCACCTAAAGCAATACGATAACACCACACGAACTGGAGTAGGGACATTCGGCCCGAACCAGTATACATTCTGGGCTTTTTAGTCTAACCATTGAAGGAGAGGGAGCGCGCGGCCCCTTAGACTTATAAATTTACTTGCCGGTGACTCGATACCCCGACATTGGTTCTACCTGCATTATACTCAAGATGTAGCTAGCTAGGTAAAGAAAGAATTGAAGATGCTAAGTTCAAATGTAGCTTATATAAAGATCCATTTCTTCTTTGTGATCTAAGAAGCTAGGTTGGTGAGTTTAAATGTAGCTTATATGTAGATTGTATATCCGTTTGTTCAGGAAACCTGATGTGATGGTATTTTTGAATCGTTTGTGATAAGATTTTCTGTACTAGTGCAAATTCATGTATGCTAAAAAGGACGCAACAGGAATTATAGTGCAAATAAGAACACTGCATGAACACCAAATAAAGCCAAAAGCTAGCTAAATGATACCACTCGGCCAGTCATCAGAACTATACTACGCTCATCAATGCCAACCAGTGACCTCGCGGTCGACAGAGCGGCTTATGCAAAACCCCTCCTATAGAGAGGCCATTTGCGAAGTGAGGGTGCGTGACGGGAGGAAGAGGGGGAGAGGAGACGCCGAGGGAGAGGGCGGCTTGAGGAGGAATGTATAATGTGGCCATGTGACATAGGAGTCTCCTAATCTTCAAGTAATTAGTGATAGTTTTAATCTTGTTTTAGGAATTTTGTTTTGGAAAGCTTGTAGACTCCGAGTAGTACACAGTTTGTTGAATCCGAGTAGAGTAGCTATTACCGAGTCGGTTGTTGGGATCTTGCTATTTAAGCAGGTGCTATGATAGATTGTAACTTGAGTTGAGAAAAAGAAGCAAAAAAGAGATTGAAAACACAATGAGCTATGTAGCTCGGTTGGTTTGAGGTTCAAGTCTTCTCGGTGATTGTTTTTTTGTTGATTTTGGTTCTTATTTTTTAATGTTTCAACAATTGGTATCAGAGCCTAAGTTCCAATCAAGATGAAGGTATATATGAGGGCTCAAGGATTGTGGGACGCGATCGTGGACAGCAACATCGATGTGCGCAAGGATCAAATGGCCTTGGCAACCATCTATGGAGGCATCTCGGAGGAAACGCTCTTCCTACTGGCCGAAAAAGAGATGGCCAAAGCTGCGTGGGAGGCGTTGAAGACGATGTATCTTGGCGCCAATCGTGTAAAAGAGGCAAAGGTACGGACCCATAAAGCTGAGTTCGAGGGGCTGCGCATGGCGAGACAGAGTCAGTCGACAATTTCGCCATCCGGTTGGCAACAATCATCAACAAAATCAAAGGGCTTGGTGACAAGATGGAAGAGAGCTATGTGGTAAGGAAATTTCTTCATGCAGTCCATGGCAGGTTCCTGCAAATCGTCTCCACCATTGAGTAGTTCGGCGACCTCAAGGTGATGACAATTGAGGAGGTGATCGGTCGCTTGAAGGCACATGAAGAACGGATTAGGGGATCTGATAGTGGTAATGAAGAGCAGCTACTCTTGATGTGCGCCGAGTGGGTGGCCTGATCATCGGGGGCGGCAGCGAGTCTCCTTCGATGGCGCTAAAGGCGATGGTCAACGAGGCCGCAAGAATCAGAAATTTGACAAGGCAAAAGTGAAGTGCTATAATTGTAATGATTATGAGCATTTTGCTTTAGAGTGCCACAAGCTGAAGGAGGCAAAGAAAGCACACCTTACTGAAGCTCTAAGTGACGGCGAACCGACACTACTTTGACGCAGTGTCAAGTAAGTAAGTTGGGTACATGACGTTGAAGAGATGTGTTCGCCGTCCTAAGTCGAGTCCGCCAAAGTTGACTCTGGGACGTTGAGAAGACGCGTTTCACCATCCAAAGTCATGTCCGTCGAAGATGAGACCAAGACATTAAGGAGATGTGTTCGCCATCTTGATTTAAGTAAGTTGAGTACATGATGTTGAGGAGATACTTTCTCCATCCTGTATCGAGTAAATGTTGAGTAAGTCATATTTGAGATCGACTACCTCAACAAGTTAGAGTTGTGTTACAAGATTAAAGGGGTGATTGATAGTTTTAATCTTGTTTTAGGAAAGTTTGTTTTGGAAAGCTCGTAGACTCCGAGTAGTACACATTTTGTTGAATCTGAGTGGAGTAGCTGTTGGGATCTTGCTATTTAAGCAGGTGCTGTGATAGATTGTAAATTGAGTTGAGAAAAGAAGCAAAAGAGAGATTTTAAACACAATGAGCTATGTAGGTCGGTTGGTTTGAGCGCTGGCTTTTCTCTGAGAGATCGTGTGTTCCAGTCTTCTCGTCGACTGTAATTTTGTTGATTTTGGTTCTTCTTTCGTAATGTTCCAACAATTAGGAACCCACCGTTTTGTTAACTACTACATAGTAATGACACACGCAAACTCCATTGCATTATGCGTCTTCAAAAAATAGACATGCATCTGGCACCGATTCATGTTTCTTTAACGTGGAAAATTATTGGATCCCTTCATCCTTTGTTCTGGTCGATACTATAGTAACTGAATCAACAACTTCAAAAGACATCAAAAGGGGGACGGCATTAGAGTTCACACGACCATTGCCGCCCCTGGCGTGCCGACGGCTATGAGGGTCATGAAGCCTGCATATGGGCTATCTACAACAGGTGGGCATAGAGGATCGCAAAACAGCGTCACATCCAGGTAATAGCCAAAACTATTGTAGCTGAGGAGCTGTCTCTTAGGTGAATTGGATAGCTGGGTCCAATGGAGCCATGGAGGTACTAAGCTACATGCAACAATTTTGACTGCACTTAATTCTGTGGGTGATCTCTTAGTTACTCAACCAATACGTGTAGAAAAGAAATAGCAGGCATCTAGTAACATACAAAAAATATTTTAGCCATAGGAAAATAGAGGTTGCTTTATTAATGTAGTTTATTCTTCACATGACATGTACAACCAAGGAGTATTTTCCTTAGTAAGTAGGTCCATGCATGTGCAAATGCACCCTCCAATCACACAACTTGTGCATCACCCAACCTTTGGAATGCGAAAGACGATGGCATTTTCACCATCACCACAGTTGGTTAAACAATCGACCCAGATCCAGACACGGTTGCAGCAGTAGTCCATAAAAACAACTTCGCCTCGATTAACAATAAACAATCCATCAATGTCAGGCCTCTCTTTATGAATCAAAGCTTTAGCTTCCTTGCCCGTCCTACCCAGCAGCTCCGGCCACCGTATCTTGCCAGCTACATGTGAAATTTTGCAAGGCTCTTAGGGTCATCAGTCTCGGTTCTTAAATCATAATGTACTATCAGAAAGAAAACTGCAATTCCATATACTCGGATGTATATTATTCGATTAGAAATAAACAAAAGATCTTACGGCATTCATCAGCACCACTTTCGCAGGTCCAATCAGCAAGGTATGACATGGTTCCTAATCTTTTGCGATATACCCCAGAAGAGGAGTGAACCCATATTTATATGCAAAACTAATAATGGCTCACTAAATGCAATACAATGAATACATATCCTTCCATGCACCATCACATGGATTAGTTTGGGCAATTATTATTGAATATATTGGGCAATTATTATTGAAGATATTGGGCAATCATTATTGGAGATATTTCTGAATACTATATCTTAAGATATATCCATCCCTGGACCAGTGCAGGCAGTATTTGGCAACTATTATTGGAGATATATGTAAAGGCATATCCATCTCTGAACCACCACAGGCATTATTTGGCAATTGTTATTGGCGATATATCAGATGAGCATATCTGAGGTGTCACTGTAAATAGGCACACATTTAATTGATAGCAGCTGCGGAATTCAAGTAAATCCAATTAGAATATTTGATGCGTGACTTTAGGTAGAAAACACATTTAATTGATAGAAATTGAGGGTTCCGAATAAAAAATGTCAAGACCCTCTCTTCTGTCGTGGAATACCAGAGGGTCACTTATATATACCGTACTAGTTCCATGATCAGTGCCTATTACACACATTTATAACTTGGCGATGACATCTATACAAATATACATATCATAAATACGAAGGTAAGTGGTATATAGTTCTTACAAATAGGCCTTAAAAGGAAAACAAAATACAACAGAATAAATAGTGGATGGTATCAACGCATGGCTTGACTTGGTCGATATGGGCATCAGACTTGAGTTAGCACCGAAAGTGATCGATAAAGGCCGAACGTATTGTGAACCTGCTTGTTACACTCTGCCCAAAGCCGAGAGAATTGAACTGTGCCAGTGCTTGCACGGTGTGAAAGTTCCGTCCAGTTACTCCTCCAACATGAAGAGACTTGTTTCGATGCAAGATTTGAAATTAACTGGCATAAAGTCTTATGATTGTCATGTGCTGATGACACAGATGCTCCTTATCGGAATTAGAAGTAGTTTGCTGATCAAGGTCTAGGAGACAATCATGAGGCTGTGTTATTTCTTTAACACAATTGCTCAAAAAGTCATCGATCCCAAAGAACTAGATGCTCTGCAGGGTGAGGTGGTCATCACTTTGTGTAATCTTGAGATGTATTTTGTCGGGGCCCGAATATGTAAATCCGGACCCTCTGTGTATTCCACACTAGTCTATGATCACGCTAGTGCACACAGGCTCAACATTGATGAATATCACAATCATACTCAACAATAACATAATAAAGACTTCATCAATATTAAATACAATTGTTGGACGACCTTATGGTCAACCTTACATGAGTACGCCTTGCAGGGCTAAGACTAAAAAGTAAATAAATAGCACCAGAAATAAACATAAGTGTAGAAACCCTTCAATATGTCATAGGCAACTGACAAGGTTTGAACCCTAGTTAATCGCCTCCTCCTGGTGCTCTTCCTCAAAAGCAGGTGTTGCTTCTTCTCTAACTGGTCATGTTTTGTTGCAAGGGGGGTGATGTAACATTCCAAAAATTTGGATTTTAGAATGTTTGAATTTCAAATTCACCATTTGCAATTTTTCTTGAATTAATTTCAGCTTAATATGAATTTTCTATTTATAAAAGGATTTAATTTGGCTAATCTATTCATCAAACATAAGATTTTTGTTGGCTTCATTACGCTGCAAGGAATTTTTCTGTATTTTTGGAGATTTTTCTGAATTTATTTGATATTTATTTGAATTTATTTGCTTTTATTTGAATTTCAGGAATTTCTTAAATTCGGAAAATGAATTTTTATTCCGGTTTCCTTTTCGGGCCGAATCATTTTTTTCCCTAGCCCGTTTCCCTACCATCTCCTTCGCCTACCATTCGCTTTTCCTCCCTACCAATGCCGGCGTGCGCTTGCAAATTGCTCGATGCGCTGCCACGCTGCTGCTTCGGATCGTACGCAACGCTGCTCGCGCGCCCCACCAAAACCCTAACTGAATCCTCATGAACTCGGCGTCCGGTTACGCTGCGCTCTCGAGGCTATTTAAAGCCCCGAGGACCCTATCCCGAGGTTCGCCTCCTCGCGCAGATCCGCCGCCTTTTTCTCGCCGCCGAGACGCCGCTCTCGCAAGCACGAAGCTTGCCGGGTTCCCGCCGTGCCAGCGTGCTTCTCGCTGCTTTGCCTCCTCGCCGGTGAGCCTCCGCCGTTGGTTTTGGTCCCGCCAACTCCCCGCGCCGCCCTCTTTCTTTTGCCCCAAATTCCACCCCGACCATCACGGATTTGCGCTGGCCGGCCTTCTTCCCGCCTCCGGCGCCGGCTGCCGCTCGCTGCCTGCTCCGCGCCCCGCGACGTTGAGCTCACTGGCGTCTGCGTGGGCCACGCGACGCCACGCTGCCGCCGCTCTCAAGCCACTCGCGCCAAGCGTCGGCACTGCGTCGCCTCATCTCCGCGCCGCACCACGTCACTCGTCCGCATGGCGGCCGCGTCTGCCGTGCCGGCGCCACGCCGGCCACCACGTCGGCCGCTCGCGCGTCGCCTCAGATCCCCTCGGTGGACGCAGTCCACCATGAGTTGAATCTCTGACTCGTGGGCCCCACGTGTCAGCGGCATTTCTTTTTCTTTTTCTGATTTTCCAGAAAACCCAAAATTCCAGCCAATCACGTGTTGCCACGTGTCAGCCTCTCTGATTTTCTCTGTTTTTCTGATCTGAAATCTTCCAGGAGCTCGTTCTCCTTCGTTCGAGCTCTGATTCCAGTGATTCAAATTTCTAAATTCATCTAAATTCAAGATCTATCTTCCAGTACCATTATTTTCAATTTTTGAATTTTATTTGAATTTGTTTTATTTATTTGCTCGTTTCATGTAGACGACGCAATCGAAGATCACCGAATCAAGAATCGAGGTAGAACCAAAGAAGAGGCAATAAGGAAAGTCTTCCTTGAACATGTTGATCCCAAAGTTTATGAAAATGTTATGTTGTTTTTAAATTATGCATGCTTACTTTATGCAATGTACTTTAAACATAGTTTTAGAGTATAGTTAAATTCCACTTTGTTATACCTCATTGGTATTGATCATGTCGAACCTTTGACACCCTAGATGATATATACTAGCTATTTTATTTGGTGATAACCAGAGATTAGCATGGAACAGTAGAATTGCTTAGTCTAGCTTAAGCGCTTTGTATTGTGCCATTATGGGAATCATTTCAAATATTGTTCAAACTTATTTGTGAAAGTGCGGCAATTAGTGTTGCTGCTGTGATTTAAATGAAATAAAGTGGAAATGGTTTAGACCAGTATGATGGATGTTTGGCGGTGCAAAGCACGAGACCTTGGTATGTGAATGTTCCGCCTAGTCAATTAAGGACCGAAGCATGTGTTACCATGGACCGAGCACTACCGTACAACCACAAGTCCATATGAGTACGACCTGGCTAAATAATTTGTGCGTCTCATTATTAGCTTCGCCACTTGGTGAGTGCCGATGTTGGCAGCGCAAGAGGGGCTTCAGATCAAGGGCGGCTAGAACCCTAACAAATGTGAAACCTTAGCGCGAGGTTAATAGTGGGGTTGTGCATTGTAAAGGCCTTGTCATGATCTCTCTGCCGACATACCAAAGGAAGTGTGTTATGCATGGCAACAAGAGTCGATCATGTCTTGTGGGTAAAGTGTACACACTCTGCAGAGTTAAAACTACTTAAGTAGTCGTGCCCACGGTCAAGGGCAGGCGAGGTACGCTTGCACATTGTAGATTTTATGGTTTTGTTTCAAAGGAAAATGATGGTTTGGGAATCCAGAGCAGATGGAACTCTCGGGTTATGGTTTAGCGGATGGAGCCACTGTAGATGGAACCTGCTTTAATTGTTATATCAAATTCAATTACTATGCTATTACATTTTGTTCAAATGATGCTTTATGAAATTACTATTGGTATTTATAGTTAAACTTTGCTTTATGCTAAAAGAGCCATATTATGCCTTCAATTGCTTAGCCTTGCATATAGTTATCATGCATTATGTTTCCAAGACTTGTGGAGTACATTTTGTGCTCACCCTTGCAACATCCCCAACCTTCCACAGAAGAGTGTGCAGAAGCTGAAGCTGACTACGATTTCTACGCTTGTGGTTATGATGAAGGCGATCCGAATGCTAGGACGCGAACCCCACCGATTGCTGTTGGGCAAATGGATGGGCTTACTTACTTTGTCAGCGTTATTTCGCTTCACTGCTTCTTATTGAACTCAAGCTATGATGCTTCTTAGTTGTAATAATTGGCCATAAGGCTAATACTCTTTCGCTTAATTAATATTATTTGATTCGTGATATGGATGTGATGTCATCACTGTTTCCACTGTGTGTGCTAGCTTTTCCTGGACTAGCACAGGTTATACACAGAGGGTTCGGATTTGGAGATCCGGTCCCGACAGGTGAGTACATAAAGCACTCAACAAGTCGTGCACAGAATTCAAGTCTAATATACTATATGTATGGCTTATTACAAAGGATAGGCTAACATGGTTATTTTGTATAAACAGCATTTGTAAAGGAATAGCATAAATAGATTGAAAGACAGTAAAATAAATAATAACAATAATACATTTTTCATTTGTTTTCCAATAACCAACTCATAACCTTATTCCACATTTCCACATCCATACCCACATTTATTTTTAATAAAATCTAACACTTGACTGTAATCACTGAGCAATGCTCAATACTGCTAGCACGCCTATTCGAATAGGTTTTACACTCTGCAGAGGTTATACACTTTCCCCACATGATACAACCATACACCACAAAGGCGAGTGATTAAAACAAAGCATTTCCAATGCCTGTCTAAACTCAGTACTACCCGCTAAGGTTTCAACACTGGTGGGACTGGTTACCACATCCAGGGCCCCCCTCTTGTGCCATGTGAGTCTACCCGTACACTCGAACCCACACTACCAAGATAGTACCAAAGTCTATATATAACAAATTAATCAGTTAGATCTGTCCCATAACAGACATGTGGTTGTATTAATGACTCAGTTCAAATTCTTGCAAAGTTAAGTCCTTAATTGACCAAGGCAAGACTAACTAAAAATCATCATAACCATGAACCTACCATTATCATAAAAGCAATGCGACCGCCCAGGTGCCACATTGGCCCACCACAACTTCTTGCCACTTACCTCAGTCTAAATCATTTTACCACCCTAATTGATTTACCATGCACCATGTGCCATCAACAATAATAACATTGTGTGACAACACCCGACACACAAGTTAATAAATATGTTCCATAATCATTAAGCAAGATTAATCATTTTTATATAAATTGATGACTCGTTGCACGGCTAAGCATACTACCTGCGTTCTAACTACCCATATTGGCAATTATAACTACCAACCAATATTAAACCATTCTAGGGTGACAAATGAAATACGACATACGACATGGCAAGGTGGATATATCACAATTAGACGAATAACTATACCCAACATAATTGAAACAAGTAAAACTTGAATTAGTATGCAATACATTGAAACAATATAGTATTTTAAACATGGGTTCAACATGATCAAAGCACAACTTGCCTTCAAATAGCTCCGACTCCTACTCTGAACCTTGCTCGGGTGCTAGCTCCTCAACCACAAACTCACCGGGCAACTCGACGTCTACGCGTAACAAAAGAGAAAGCAATAAATACCAAAAAAAGAGAGCAAAATCAGCTCCAAAAATTAAATACAATTCACCATTAAATAGAGCTTGATTTTACAAATTTTTAGAAATTGGAATCACCTTAATCGGAGCTCGAATGCAAAAGATATAGCTATTCAAAGTTTGAAATAAAAGATAAATCAGAAAATTGGAAAAACCGAATTATTTTTATACTAAAAACTAGCATTTATGACGTCATGCTGATGTCAGCACCGAATATACTTTTTGGCGAATTATTTTTCTGAAGAAAAACTGAATTGTGAGGTTACGCTGACGTCAGCAGACACGTGGCCCAATCAGATGCTAACACGCAGCACAACCACAGTGCGACACGCGTCAGCGGCGTATGGACTCTGTCCATGGTGTACTGGCGACACTATGCTATGCATCGGCTGACACAAGTTGTGTACGTGTGTAACATCCCAAAAATTTTGCCCCAAATATTATTTTAATGTCATTTGTGCATTTTTTATTTTCCTGAAATTTATTGGATTTTTTGTAGAATTTAATTGAATCTAATTCAAAAAATGTATATTGACCTTTTGTGAAAACACATTAAATATATATAAAGTTTTGCCAAAAAATATTTTATTGAATCCAAAATGTCTCAAAGTATTTATGAGAATTTTCTAGGATTTTTCCTGATATTTTTATAGCTTAAAACAAATTAAAATAATTCCTGTAATTATTTTAAAAGTTATATTGGGAAAAACCGATGAACAGTACTGGGCCGGAGCCCATTATTGTGCGCGTGAGCGGCCCGTTTATCGCGCGGCCCATTCGGCCTGTTCCGGTTAGGGTGAGCATCGGTTGTTGGATCTTCATCGCGTGGGCTTCATCAAGCCACATCATGGCGTTGGATGGGCCGTTGGATCAAGATCGTGCGGTGGATTTTGCGTTCCATTAGTTTGGAAAGGATCAGATCGCATCCGTTGGTTTTGGAAAGGAGGGATCGGATCGTATCGCATTCGGGGAAATCTCGGCCGTTCATCACAGATCGGACGGACCGCAGTCATCGTCTCCGATTCGGTTTCCGAATTCGCCGCTGATTAGCCGCCGCCACCGCGTGATTTAGGTTTGCCTTTTCCATAACCATGCCAAGGCTATTTAAGGCGTAGCCCGCACCCCAAGAATCGCCGTTCCTTTACGCATCTGTAGCCCAAGCCATCATCGTTGTGCCGTCGCTATTCGTGCACTAGAGCTCACCGGAGTTCCCAAGGGCACCGTCGTTCATTTTCTTCGCCGCCGTCGCCGCTGCCGCTCACGCCATGTGGGTTCTGCACCAGATTCACCGCAGAAGCGCGATCGGAGCCACCACTTCTTCGTCGTCGGAGGAGCCCGATTCGCCGTCAGGTGGGTCGTCGTCCTCGCGTCCGATGAACCTGCGCCACCGTGCTGCCATCTACGTCTCGAAGCTTCGGACAACCGTCGGATCTTCATTGAACCGTCAAGATCGCGCCGCATCATCTTCATCAACAGTGAACGTCTCCGGTATCATCAGCCGTTGGATCAAAGGTGAGCGGTCGATATTTTGCCGCGTATGCGTTGTTTGATGACCGTTAGATCACGTTTGAGTGGGTGAGATCGCACCGCTCTGTTCGGCCAATGGTGTGCCGACGCTTGGCAGTGCAGGAACCGAAGCATTGTGCGTCGGGTGCACGGTGGACAGGCATTGTGCCGTGGACGTGGTCCGTAGACCGAGCGACGTGGTGCAATCTGATTGGTCCACGTGTCGCGATGATGTCATGCTGACATCAACCGGTCCACGAGCACAATACCTCGAGTCCACGGTGAACCAGTGAAGTTTTGTGGACCAGGTCCATGCACCGAAGCCACGTGTCAGCCTCTGGTTGGTCCACATGTCTCTTGCGCAATAATGTGATTTTTCTTTATAAAAATAATTCGGGAAATTCGGAATTTCTATTTTCTGTATTCCAGAATTTATTCAAACTTTGAATAGCTATAACTTTTGCATATGAACTCGGATTTGGGTGATTCAAATTTATAAAAAAAATTAAAATCAAGATCTATTTTATGGTGAATTTTATTTTATTTTTGGAGTTGGTTTACTCTCTTTTTTGATGTTTAATTTTTTCTTGCCTCGATTCGCGTAGACGTTGCTTTGTTCGATACTCTGGAGGAGAATTCATCGCTTCAAGATCCAAGTCCAGAGCAAGATCAGCACCTATTCCAAGGCAAGTTGGGCTTTTATCATGTTGCTCCTGGTTTTACAAATTCGCTATATTGCCTTTAAACTATTGCATGATATTTCATAAGTACAAATAGTTTTTGATTACTTTGGGATTTAGTTATTATGCCTAGTTGAGATATAACCTACCTTGTCAATTGTATGCCATGATTTAATTGTCACCCTAGGATGGTTAAATTACTAGTTGGTTAATATTAGCAATCAACATAGGTTGGTTAGACCATGTTAGTCTGCTTAGTCATGCCACGTACCTGTCACACATTTGGAATGTTGAAAGTTAATGTTGACTTATGGAATATGGAACCATGTTATGAACTTGTGTGTCAAGTGTGGTCACACAGTGATGTCGAGTTGTAGTGGCGGGGAGGTCACACAACGAGATTGAATTGTTGATGGCACGTGGTGCTTGGCAATCAACTGGGGTGGTAATAATTTAGATTAGGGCAAGTGGCGAGGGGCAGTGTGCCAAGGTGGGCCAGGAATGACCTGAGTCTTTCTTGCAACCAAATGTCTAGAATGGGACAGCCTAGCTGACTAATTTGTGATGTCTAGATTTCAGTACTATCGTGGTGATTAGTGAGTCCCGGGTTTACCGATTAACTCACATGGCGCAAGAGGGGGGCCCTGTTGTGGTTTAGCCCTTCAGTGTTGAAACCTTAGCGAGCAGTATTGGGTTTAGGTGGAGCATTGTAAAGGCTTTGTTACGATCACTCGCCTTTGTGGTGTTTGGTTGTATTGTGTGGGTAGAGTGCATAACCTTTGCAGAGTGTATAATCTATTCGAATAGCTGTGCTCGCGGTATTGAGCAATGCTCGGGAATTACAGTCAAGGGTTAAACTTTTATTTAAATATAACTTGGAGGGGATGGCGGTTTGCCATTGGAAACTGAAAGATGATTAGGAGTTAAACTATGTTACTGAGAAATGTTGCAAGTTATTAATATTGATAGTTGTTTTACCGCTTTCAATTTATTTACTGTATTCTTCATCAAATACTGCTTTAGTGCAAATTAGCCTTGTTAGCCATTCCTTTGGAACAAGCCTTGCATATAGTTATGGTAGAATTGCATTTTGTGCACAACTTATTGAGTGCTTTATGTACTCACCCCACCAACAATAACAACCTCAGAGGACGAAGAGGCTATCCTTGCTGTGGAGGAGGAGTATCATGATGATGCGAATGCTTAGGGTTCGAGCCTCGTCAGTTGCTTGTGGTGAACTGGAGAGCCTCTACATTCGTTTATTTTCCGCTGCTGCATATTTCTATTTCTTGGTTTAAGCCCTGCGTGGCAATAATCATGTAAGTCACAACAATTATTACTAAATAATGGAACTATTATCTTATTCCGCTGTGTATGATTGTTATAACATCTTTGTTGAGCCTGTGTGCACTAGCGTGATCCTGGACTAGTGCGGTATACACAGAGGGACCGGATTTGCACATTCGGGTCCCGATAGAGGTGGTATCAGAGCCATACTGACCATAGGTCTTGGCCCTAGGTAGTCTGGCTAGGAGTGTCCATATACTATTTTCTAAAAGCGAAAATAAAATTGTCTAATAAGGAACTCTTGACTCATCCCGTTCATTCACTCTTGCCTTGCTAAAAATATCGTTTTCTCATTGCCGTTCCATGTGGAGGTCTCACTCAAGTTCTTTTTGAGCATATGCCGATCCACCAGGCTTTTGGGGAGAGAGAAGGTGGCTATGCTATGGAGCTGTGGAGAGTTCTTCAGGTGCTTGGAGGTTTCTCTTGTCCACTTTACCAGAGAAGCAGCTGGTCAGACAACAGAGTGGTGCGAGGGTCCATCTGCAAACTGGTCATCTATGCCCAGGAGAACGAGGAAGCCAGTAGGGCGGTCTACATCACCGTGAGGAGGTCTTCGTATGAGGTTGGGATCCAGGAGGCTGCTCGACATGCTCTTCACCGCATCTGCCACGACTACGCCGACGAGCTTCACGACACGGTGTTCAGGCTTCACCCTGCTATGCGAGCGTCCCGTCGTCAGCGGATCGTGGAGAAGGAGTGTGCTACTGCAGTGCACCTTGATGAGTTCGCACTCGCCCAGGAGGAGCACATGAGGGAGACCGCTCAGGAGCTAGAGATGATGTACGTAGTGCTAAGGGTGGCAGAGAAGGAGCTTCAGAAGACCTGTGATGCAGCCGCTGAGGTGATCGGGGAGCTAGAGGAGGCCTTGCAGGAAGCTGAAGACCAAGTGGCTTATGCAACCCTAGAAGCTCAAGAACCAGCTGAGGAGGATCCAGAAGAGCAAGAGATGGAGCCAGAGGAGCATGATATGCATGTTGTCACAGAGGAGCAGGCAGCAGGTCATCAGGACAGGTTTGCGCCCATGCTAGCCCACCCACCGGTGTATGCGTCGGGTCAGCCTCAGCCTGGGTTAGAGTTGGGTTGAGACTCAAGTATTGAGTCATGTCTTTAAGTTAGCCTTTACCCTTTAGTAGACGTTAAGGTTGCGTGTTTAGTTTGTTTCTTCATGTTTGCTGAGTGTGCAGTATGTGTTGCGGAGCCCTTAGGCATTGTAAGCGACCATACCAAGTATTAATAAAGATTGTTCTAGTTTGGGTTTAACTTGTTTTTCCCCCGCTTTAGACACTCTTGTATCTCATCTATTTTGTATCTATCTTTCCTAACCTAAGAAGCAATCAGCAAATGCTGAACAGTCGTGGCAACAATGGATCATCAGGAAGTGGAACCCACCCTCAAAATGTTGGAGGCAATCCTCAACCTCCACCGTCGGTGGACATGCAGAATTTGGGAGCATTTCTTGCCGCTCAGATGCAGCTAATGCAGGCTATGATGCAACACATGACAACATGGCTACAACCAACAATAATCCTGCTACTCAGAATCAGAATGGTGTGCCCCGTCCTTACTTCAAGTTATCAGATTTTATGAGGACACGACCGCCAACATTCACAGGAAATGTTAATCCCTTGGAAGCCGATGATTGTCTAAGGACCATTGAGAGAAAGCTGCACATCACTCAATGCGAAGGGAATGAGAAGGTTCTTTACGCTTCTCACTAGTTAGAAGATATTGTAGCAGAATGGTGGGAGAACTACTGTGCTGCTCATGAGGCACCAATGGAGATCACTTGGGAAGAATTCACAACAGTGACAATAGCGGGGACACGTGGCACAATCTGGTCTATTCGGCACGGATCCAATGGCGGAGGCAGACGGAGCGGCAGCGCACACACGCGGCAAGATCTAGACCAACCATCCTTAATCCGACGGCTGAGACTAAACCTAACGTGATTCTATGCGATGCAATATAAATGGCACGATTTAGATCTAACGGCAGTGCGAGCTCGCGAAGGCGGCGATGTGTCAGGACCCGAATATGCAAATTCGAACCCTCTGTGTATACTGTACTAGTCCAGGATCACACTAGTGCACACAGGTTCAACATAGATGAATATCACAATCATACACAGCGGAAATACAATAAAAGACTTCATATATTAAATAACACTTGTTGAATGACCTTATGGTCAACTTACATGACTATGCCTCGCAAGGCTGAACAACAAATTAAACTACAGCGGAATGTAAACGTAGATAAACCCCTCAGTATACCACAGGCAACTGACAAGGCTCGCATCCTAAACATTCGTCTCTTCATGGTACTCCTTCAGTATTGGTGTAGACTCCTCAACTGGTGATGTTGTTGTTGGCAAGGCTGAGTACATAAAGCACTCAATAAATTGTGCACAGAATGCAATTCTATGTAACTATATGCAAGGATTATTCCAAAGGAAAAGGCTTCTATGGCTATTTTGCAATAAGCAGCATTTATGAGCAAATACAATAAATAGATTGTAAAGACTGTAAAACAAATAACAGTAATAGATAGATTCAGCATTTCTCAAGTAAACCAAGTTTCCAATCCTAAGTCAAGTTCCAACCTTCTATATGGCAATCCCGCCATCCCAACCAAGTTTTCCATTTAATTAAGCTAACCCTTAACTGTAATTGCTGAGCGTTACTCCATACCGCGAACACAGCTATTCGAATAGATTTACACTTTGCAGAGGTTATGCACTTTACCCACACGACATGATCGTCTCTTGTTGCCAAGCTATTGACACACTTCCTTTGGTGTGTCGGTGGAGAGATCATGACAAAGCCTTTACAATGCTCTGGCTTAACCCAGTACTACCCGCTAAGGTTTCAACATTGGTGGGTCTGAAAACCACAACCAGGGCCCCCCTCTTTCATCATGTGAGTTGCTTCATAACTCGAGAACTCACACCGCCATTGATAGTACGAAGCTAAGACATTACAAATTAATCAGCTAGGCTGTTCCATGCCAGACATGTGGTTGCATGATTGACTCAGGTCAAAGGCTTGCAAGGTTAAGTCCTTAGGATGATCGAAGCAAGACTTCCACATACCCTCTACCAATCGGGCCCACCTTGGCATACTCGCCCCTTGTCACTTGCCCCAATCTAAGTGATTACCACCCCAGTTGATTACCAAGCACCACGTGCCATCAACAATTCAATGTCGTTGTGTGACATGACTTGCCACTACAACTCTATCTCATTGTGTGATCTCACATGACACACAAGTTCATAACATTGTTCCATATTCCATTAGTCAAGATTAAACATTGATGACTCAAGTACATGTGATGATGTGGCATGGCTAAGCAACTAACACGGTCTAACCTTCCATGTTGATTTTAGTATTAACCAACTATAATGAACCAATCTAGGGTGACAATAGATCATGGCATACAAATGACAAGGTAGGGTAGATCAAATTGGTATATTAGCTAAGTTCCAATTCAATTTGAAATAATTGTATATGTGAAATAACATGCAATAGAGTAAAATAATATAGCGATTTTGTAAACATGGGTTCAACATGATCAAAGCACAATTTACCTTAGAAAAGCCCTTATTCTTGCTCTGGACCTTAGTCTTGGTTCAACGAATCCTCCTCGGACACTTCGCATAATTTGACGTCTACACGAAACGAGAGAACACCAAATAAACACTAAAATAGAGAGAAAACAAACTATAAAAATCAAATAAAATTCACCATTAGATAGATCTCAATTTTAAAAAATTTTAGAAATTTGAATCACCTCAATCGGAGCTCGTATGAGGGAGAACGGGCTTGAAGAAGATTTAAAAATCATAAAAACCTGAAAATTGGAAAATCAAATAATAAACCGAATAATTTTTATATTGCGTCAGCCTGACGTCGGCATGACATCATTGCTGCTGTGGCGCTGACATGTGGCCCTCTGGTCCATGCACCTGGTCCACGGGGCCAGATCCGTCCACCGTGGACCTGGTGCACCGATCTTTCTCACCGACACGCGGGCCCGCACAAGCTGACGAACACGCACACGTGTGCGGTGACGCGGATACCCACACGATGCCACCTCAACCCTGAGCGTCCATCTGGCATCGAGCTGGTGCTAATTCGTCCACCACATGTCACCCATCCGACCATGCAACCTCGGCCACGGCGGCGCAACGCCCTAGGGTTGCCAGAGGTGAGCGCAAAAGCCACCTATCGCAAGCTCTCATTGCCGCGAACTCTGTGACGTGATCGGATCGAGACTTTGTGCACGGGATCTTGGGTGGCGACGTCTTCTTCTCCGATGGGGGTGACCCTCGCGATGATCTCCTTCCCCGGCGGGTCTCTAGCGAATAAAAGGCGCGCACTGTGTAGATCTTCCCCTAGCGGTCCGAACGGCACTGGTGAAGATCCTCGGAAAGCTCTGATGGTGGTGATTCCACGAGTTCTTGCTTGTAGCCGCCTCCGCAAAAACCCTCAAAATCCGACGAGCACACAACCGCTCTAGACAAATTTATTTGGGGCTTTTAGTCTTTGAACTCTGGCGAACTTGATGCGCGACTTAAATAGCCGAAGGAGTCCTAGGTTGGGCCTGCTATCCTTGGAGTTCGAGCTCTAAATGTCGGCAGCGCTGGGAAGAGTCCCGCTTGGACACGCGAAGACGATGACCGAGCTACGTTCGATCGCCAACGAACGGCAGCGATGCACCCCAACGTGGCAAGGTCCTAACCGCCTACACAAACTAATGGACACGATCCAAAGAGACCCGATCCACCCCGACTCATCCCGCGTCGCACGATCTCAATCCAACAGCCATGGGTCATTAGGGTTTTCATTAAACGCATCCACCGTTGGATCTGAATCCGATGGCTCGAAAGCAGATTTCTAGAAAACGGGCCGATGGGCCTTGCGCACAGGTCAGCTGAGAGGAACAGTAATGGGCTCGGCCCATTACTATTAAATAATTTCCCACAAGTTTTTCATTTAAAATAATTTCAGAAATTAATTTAATCATTTATAGGCAATAAAAATATCAGTAAAAATCCCATAAAAATCTCAAAAATACTTTGAGACATTTTGAACTCTAATAAAATATTTTTGGCAAAAATTTATATTAACTTTGTACATATTTAATAAATTTGCATAAAAGGCCAATATACATATTTCAAAATAAATTCAAATAAATTCCAGAAAAATCCAATAAATTCATAAAAATCACAAAATGAACAAATAACATCGAAAATATTATTTAAGGTAAATTTTGGGATGTTACACGATGGCACGGCGACGTAGGATGACGAGGGTCTTACCGGTGCTGGGGACGAAGATCACGGCGACGGCGTTTGAGGGCAGCTCTGACGACGAGAGATGACGGAATCGGTGTGTCTTGACACGACGAGCACGATGGCAACCTTGGCAACGGTGGAACCTCAATGGACGTCGAGCAAATGACGAAAAACCGCGATAGATGCTTTGGTGGACTTCGGCGAGCTCTTGCAGGCAAATGACGGTGGCTCAGGATGCGCGTGATGGGGCTACGAGTTCATCTCGATGTGCGCAACACAGGGGTGGCGGCGGCGCATTAAATAGGGGCCTCAACGAGCACGAAAGGGATGGAAAAGGATTCCCAGGATTGTAGGATATGACGGCGTGACGGATTCAGATGAAGCCAATGTGGCGCAATCCAGAGTGTCCACGTAGATTCATTCGAGTGGTTGACAACGAGTAGCAGCGCGAGGCGATCCCAACCGTTGGATCAAAATCCAACGGTTGCGCGACAAGGGTTTGTGGAGCGGGCTACGCGGGCTGACGAACTAGGCTGCGGTGCACAGAAATGGGCTGGACCAACGGGATTTCGGCCCAAAAACTATTCACCGGATTTTAAAACAATTCAGATAAATATACAAAGCTCGAATAAATAGCAAAAATATTAGAAAAAATCCAGAAAAATTCCAAAAAATACTTTAAAACATTTAGAACTCAAATAAAATATTTTCAACAAAAGATCACAAATACTTTTCACTAAATAATTAAAAGATAACAAAAGGTTTAATTCCACAAATTCAAAAATGAATTAAATAAAATCCCAGAATATTCAGTAAAAAGGAAAAAAAAGCACAATAAATCCAATAAAAGCAAAATTTGAGATGTTCCATATTTTCTTCCGTCGTTTTTCGATATCATGGTTCATCTCATTGTTCACCTTGTGAGAGAGATAAAGGTGTGTGGGCCCGTGTTCCTATGTAGCATGTACCCATTCGAGAGGTACATGGGAATTCTTAAATCGTATGTACGAAATCGATCTCTGTCGAAAGGTAGCATTGTTGAAGGCTATGTAATCGAAGAGGTCGTCAAGTTCTTCGTCGATTACAAGGCTCAGGTCGAACCTATAGGTGTGCCTCGATCTCGCCATGAGGGGAGGCTCGAGGGTATCGGGACCATCGAAAGGAAAGCAATCATGCCTGATCCGGTTGCGTACGCTCAAGCCTATTTCACGGCTTTACAACACATGGTTGTAGTGTCCCTGTATATCGAAGAGCACAAGCACTGGCTAAGGCAAGGGAATCTGGTGCGGTAGGAGTCTTGGGTCACGAGACAGCACAACCTTCAGTTCAACAAATGGTTGAAGGAGCGACCCATCACTAGGAGCTCATCAGGTGATTATGATACGCTGACATGATTGGCAAAAGGGCCAACATTTACAGTTGTCATATGGAAAGGATATGACTTAAATGGGTGCACATTTTACACTAGAGATCAGGATATGATGAGCACAAACCAGAATAGCGGTGTCCGCATTGATGCATTCAATACCATTGGGTAGACAAGGAGCTCCTAATATGGGTTCACAGAGGAGATTTGGGAGCTCGACTACATACTATTCAAGATCCCTTTATTTTGGTGCTGTTGGGTCCACCTCTAGCAGGTGAGGGTTGACAAGTACAGCGTCACTATTGTGGACCTCGAACGTGTCGGATATCAAGATGAACCGTTCGTACTCGCTAACCAAGTTGTTCAAGTCTTCTATGTAATTGACCCGTCCAACAAGAAGCGCCACGTAATTCTTCAGGGAAAAAGGAGGATTGTCGGAGTTGAGAATGTAGTAGATGAGGAAGAGTATAATCAATTAGATGAGTTGCCTCCTATCGGAAATGCCATCACGGTCCATGAAGAACAACCTGAGGAAGCTAGCTACAAACGTGTCGATTATCGTGAAGGGCTAATTTTCATACAAAAGAATAAGCAAGTGGAGTTATGAGGAGGTGTTGTCATATTTATTTGTCATGTGTAAAATGCTGAATTTGTAAGCAAGTGGATGATTGTGATGAACTTTGCAAAAGCTACGGTGCATATCTATATATTGATTGTGATCAATTGCTAACATACTAACCTTTATGATTTTGGCGCATAAAATCAACTTGAAATTCTATTGAAAATATTAAGAGCAAATTATCAGTGTGACCTAGAAGTTAGTGCATCTATAGCCCAAAGGCAGCTGCATCTGGAGTTTTACTTTGGCCAGTTGTACTATAACCATCACAGATGGTTCTAAACTATAACTATCTATGATATAAACAACATAGATGGTTCTATTATAGAACTGTATGTGATATGCACACATCACATATGGTTCTAAACTATAACCGTCTGTGATACGAACATCATAGACGGTTCTATTATAGAACCATCTGTGATATCTTTAGTATATATATTGCTAGGGTTGGAACCGCAGTCCTCAAACGCCATTGTGCCTCCCCACAGCCCGTGCCCTTTAGCCTCCTCTCGTTGCCGTGAGCCGCAATCCCCGAGCCCGTCTGGGATCGTCGAGCCTATGCGCCGTCCTCCCTGAGCCTGTGCGCCACTGTCCTCCTCGAACCCGTGTGCCATCATCCTCTAGCCCGTGCGTCGTCCTCCCCGAGGTAATCTTGTTCTTGATTTTTTGTGCATGGGTCACCCTTGGTATTTATAATCTTGTCATTATCTTTTCTGATATGAAACAAAATACGTGTATTCTTGTATCACGATTCCAATTTGGATCATGATCAGTAAGGAAAAACACTAGATGGACGTCTAATAGGAGTTCTTTCAAACTAACCTGATGGGTGACCAAGAATTTGTCCAGTTGACTAGCCAGTGTGTGTATCTTTCTGATCACTTCAGCAAACGTCTTTTGGGGAAAAATAGTATCTTCAACATCTATAGCATGATAGTATTCCAGTAACAATAAATCATTATAAGAATTTGAGATGTACCAATGGGTTAGCATACTCTATTCCTCTTATTTCAACTCCTTTGGGCCAATCAACAAAAGATTACCCCTGTGGTATACATTCACTGCACCAGATTTAAATATTCCATCTGTCTCCATTATGTGGAATCAAGCACATTGGCCGCAAAGTACTTAAGCTTAATTCAGCACAGTGAATTCAAGATGCATCGAGACAAAGTTCCAGACAGTGATAACTTTCTTCACTAAAGAAAGGAACCAAAATGGATCATAATAATCACGCATGGACTATGCACCAGAACTAAAGGGTAGATTAGCAATTGCCTACGAACTAATTGATAACCGGTAGTTGCCGAAGACAACATAATTACAAAATCCTAAACCTCTCCTTTTAAAAAAATCATTCATGAGAAGTCCACAAGAGTGCCATATTGTCCTCTGAGACAGATGTACAAGACAGCACATTTGCCGTCGATGAAATCCAGGTAATACATATGTCTGCAATGCTCCATAGATAGAATTTATTGGATGTCTTAGCTAATTGTGTACTGTTATGTAGAAGGCCACGCTGTGCAAGCTCCAAGTGATGCTTGCCGATAGCTCTCTTACCCTACAAGCTAGTTGGGGGTGCGTGTATCCAACCAGTGAAGGGACAACTGTTCACAATCGCCCGGTAGCGTCGGGTTACATGAAGGTCACTATGGACTACACGAATGAATCTTTCAAGTTAGTCCCACTGGAGATGCCTCCAAATGATGAAATTGTGACACTAGGGGATGCCATTGACACATTCATCCAGTGGCGCAAGAGGGGCATCTTCATCGACGACCATCCTCTATCACCGGAGCAACATGCAGAACATGATCCACCTGCTGCAGTGGAGATACTAGCACTACCGAAGCTACCAGCTGCACCGAAGCAGCCCACCACATCGGCTGTCGTGCCTAGAGCACCAGTGCAGGCCGATACAACACTTCATGCCCACTCCTCTCTCGTGAAGGCGACCAATAGTGCAAAGGGAGACAAGGGAAAATCCAAGCAGATCACGAAGAACCTGGAATATGAATATGCCCGGTTGGCCTGGAAATTCAAACTAGGAGAGCCTTTAGTAATGAAAGAGGACCTATAAGAACATTCAACGGAATCCATTACATTGCATGATTGGTACATGGAACAAGCAAAAAAGCTGGGGGCAACATGCATAACGAGTATCTTGATCAGCTTCAAGCACGAGTATCTTTTCAACTAGTCGTCGGGGGGCTTCTTTACGTTCGACTTCAATGACTTGTTCAATCTTTTCAACCTCAACGCCATGGACGCTGCACTCATGATATGCTGGACATTGTAAGTGTGTGTGAAAGATCGAAATGACGATCAGAGGGGGGGTGAATGATCCCAAATAAAATTTCCCCCACTCAAAGTACTCAAAACACTTTTGCAATAAAAATCTAAAGTACCCAAATATTTTCATTCAAACTGGTGCTTCTCATATTCGCACACCCTCCAAAATCCAGAACAATTAGACAACTATGTGTACCCCTAGCTTGCATGGATAAGAACCATGAATCATATGAGAGGTTTTTTAATCACAATCCTGGTTGTCAAGTGTCCAAACAAAAGAGGAATCAATTCAAAAGACGTCTTTTCTAAAAGAGATAAAGCTAAAATACCAAAGTCTCTTTTCAGAAAAGTTAAAGCAGATTTTCAGAAATTATCCTCAGTTGGAACAGGTCGTTGGTGAGTTTCTGTAGCTCTAAAATTTTTGGGCATTTTGGTCCCTGTGAGAAGTAGAGTCGTGAAACACTCCACCAAAAATCACCTCATAAAGCTTTGTAGAATAAGAATGAAAAATTAAGCAATACAGACAGTCAGGAACATCGACCAGAAAGTTTGAGGCTCGGTTTTCACTTCATAGCTCTCAAAAGGTGCAACCAGTGGAATCAAGAAATTTGATAAAGATGTATATATGAGTCCTGCACCTTCTCCAAAAATAATCACCTAAAAATGATTTTTATATATTTTTAGAAAAATCAAACACTGACTGCTACGTGAAGAACAAGTTCTGGACGGATTTGCAATTTGATAAAAAACTTGATCTCTAGTCTATCCAAGGGTGTAAGAAAGATGTAAAACCAAATGAACACCCTCAAGACATCCTAGAAGAACAGCATTTAGAAGGAGGGGAGGCAAATCCAAATTGCATAAATGTAAATTGCAAGAATGTAAGTGCTGAATTTAATTGCGAATTTAAGTGCATAATGTAAATTATGTAATTTAAATGCGTAATGTAAATGCACAAAGAAAAGAAATGATTTGAGGAAACATTTCATTTCTAGAAGGAGAGGTTACAAAGCCTCACATTCATGTGGGCAAAGCTCAAAGGAGCATCAAAAACCTCAAAACCTTCAAGAGGAGGAGGCTACCCCACCACCCCTATTTATACTACTCTTGGGCCACCTACCACCCTTGGATGAGTCCCTCAACCCTAGAGCACTCATCTAAGGGCTAGGATTAACCCACACACACAGCCATGCAAGGGCTAACCCAAAACCCACACACATAACGGGTTTTCTTGCACGGTTTTCAAAGCATACTACCTAGACCCGCTAACCTATCAACTAGACCTCAATCCGACGGCCCTCATTGATCCACGCGGCATCTAGCTAGCATCATCTCCTTTCCTTGTCTTCTTGACTTGCCCGGACTCCGTCTCCGATCATTTTCCGGCGATCTCCCAACCGTCTGGACCTCCGACGCTCCTCGCCTAGTCCCGGTCATCCTCCGCGTCACCATGACCTAGCACCGTCGCCCTGCAACCATCAAAGATAAGGAAACTCCTCACATAGCAATGCCTACAAAGATGTGAAATAAATCCATCAAAGTACACTCATTAAAATTCATTTTTTTCTCGTTCTAGCCGGTAGCACCGGGAAAACAGAGAAGACCTCAAATTGCTTCCAATTGAAAATCAAATTCAAATCAAACTCAAACAAGAGCAACCCAAGCTCAAATTTAGTCAAATACTCATCACAAACATGAATGGACCTCCACATTGTCCTTCAATCTCCCCCTTGATGAGTATATTGATAAACCACACAAAAGGCATAAATTTGAGTTTGAATGAGAGAAGAAGAAAGCAATTTGATTGCAAAGCCAAACTTGGTCCAGAGATAAAGATATAAAATCATGACCAAGTTGACGAAGATGAATTTAGATTTTAGAGTTAAATTTAAGAAAGAGCAAGTTTTCAACAAAAACTCTAAAATCCAACTAAACATGTCAAATGTGATTATGAAATTATGATCCAAAAGAAGTAGTAGCATAGATATACAAAGATCATAATAACCAAATAAGCATTCACATTTTTATCTTTTTAGTGATGCCTTTTCTACGTTTTCTCCCCCTTTTGGCAATATAGGCATCAAAAAAAAATTTATGTATGCATGAAATGCAATCTAAAGAGCTTTGAAGATTATCCAATTGATCAAAATGGAAAGATATTACACCAAGCTTGTCAATTTCAGAATATGACTGAACTAAGACATGTCCAAGACCAATACATTTTATGAAAAAGCTGGGTTTTACAATATTTCATTTTAGCATGATCTGACAAGTGCAAAACTTAGCAAAGTTTCAAAGCTAGAAGCAAAACCACTCAAGGATCAAATGAAAAACCTAGAGTTCAACCTACTCAATACTTTGGGGAATTTTGAAGTGCATATAAGGTCCTTCAAGCTCATTTTTCAATTTATGCAAATTTTCTTTAAGACTTTAAAAAAACATAGCAGGGTGTAAATGTTTGACATTATTTGCATTCTTTACCCACTTATGTGTTTGATATTTGCATTTTTTTTTAAAATTGACTCAAGCCTTTTTCGATCATCTCAAGAGTAACTCTTAAGAGAATGATCTTGGTCACACACAATATATTCCAAGTTCATCCCAAGTGCAATGGGAAGCAAACTCGTGAATATAAAGTGTTGAGATCAATTTTGCACAAAAGAGTCAATTTTCTTTTTAATTTAGCACATATGAGCAATTCTGAAGGACTCAAATATGGATCAAACAAATTTCACCCAAGTTGCTATAGGGACTCTAGAGAAATCCAAAATTTCACAATTCATGGTAAAAACCCCTAGAGAAAAAACTTAGTAAGTAAAAGCAACATGTTTTGTCAAGTTTTCATTTAAAGCTTTCAAATTTTTCAGATTTTAATAAGCTTAGCATGATAAATGGATTTGGACATATCTAAGCTAGTGATTTTCTTCAAAAGATATAGCATGATGTATTTCATGAAGATTGAGTAAATTGTATAATAGACAAAGCTCATAAAACAGAAAATACAGTCTAAATGCAATGCATGAACAGATTCCCAAACTCCCCCTCAACAAATGAATCAATTTTAAGCTTAAACCTGGATAAAGTTGAGTTATTATCAAGATTAGGCATAAATAAAACCCGAATGAACTCAATAACAACCAGAAAAACAGAATGAGGAGAAGAAGTCAAGAAACTGCAAAACTGGATGGCTATTGAGCTTAGATAAGATAGAAGAGACTCACTACGGCTCAGACTCGCTCTTATCTTCCCCAGTGACTGACATAGGGAAGCTAACTCTAGATCCCAACTAAGGAGTGCACACAGACCCTGTCTACCCAGGAGGCCCAATACCTGCTAGACTTATAAGACTGTGAGGGAACTCAACCTAGAGAGAAGAGAGAACAGCTAATCACGCATGATAGCAACCTAAAGCACAAGATGAAGGACCATGTGGAGGTCCATCCATGTTTGTGATGAGTATTTGACTTTATTTGAGCAAGGTGTGCTCAAGTTTGAGTTTGATTTGGATTGTTTTTCGAGCTAGAGCAATTTGAGTTACTGGTTGGAGACCAGTCGTCCGACCCCGAGTGGTTGGGTCGTCCGACCTGAGTGGTTGGGGCTTTGGCTGGTTGGAGACCAGTCGTCCGACCCCGAGTGGTCGGGTCGTCCGACCTGAGAGGTCTGGGCTTTGGCTGGTCGGAGACCAGTCGTCTGACCCCGAGTGGTCAGGTCTTTGGTTGGTCGGAGACCAGTTGTCCGACCCAGAGAGGTCTGGGCTGTGGCTGGTCGGAGACCAGTCGTCTGACCCCGAGTGGTCAGGTCTCTCGCTGGTCGGAGACCAGTCGTCAGACCTCGAGTGGTCGGAATGGAGATTAGTGGTCAGACCTCGAGTGGTCGGGATGGAGACCAGTGGTCAGACCACGTGTGGTCGGGGTTTTGCTGGTCAGCGTAGTGTATATCTTTCTGTTGAGATGGATATGTGTTGTTGGACATTGCTATGTGATGTGGTTTCTTGTCTATGATGGTTGCAGGACTTTGGAGCTAGGTCATGGTGAGGCGAAAGGGATCAGGACTAGGCTGAGAGAGTTGAGGTCCAGATGATCAAGGTGTCGCCAAAGATAACTGAGGCCAGGGAGTAGCTGCAAGCCGAGAAGACAAAGGAATGGATGAGATGCTAACTTGGAGCTGCTCTGATCAAGGAGGACCGTTGGATCGCGGTAAGGAAGATAGAGTAGCGGGTCAAGTTAGTGTGAGTTAAAAAGCGTGCAAAACCCGTTGTGTTGTTGGGTTTCGGGTGAGCCCATGCATAGCTGTGTGAGTGGGTAAAAACTCAGCCCTTGATGGAGTGCTCTAGGGTTTAGAGGCTCATCCAAGGGTGGTAGGTGTTCCAAGCCTACTACTAGACAGGGAGAAGGGTGTCTCCCTGGGGCGTGGTAAGCAGGTGAGGAAAGTATACGTGAGTAGTTGAGAGTTGTTGAGAGTGACAATGTAAGGATCAAATCCTGGCTCTTGGATGTTGGCTTAGGTTTGAAGCAGGACATCCAAAGGTGGGAATTGATCCCAAGTCACTATAAAAAGAGGGGTAGGGGCAGCCTCCCCTCTGTGAAGGTTCTGAGGTTTTCTTTGCTCATTTGAGCTTTGCCCACTTTGTTGTGAGGCTTTGTAAACCTCCCTTCGAAATGAAATGTTCTTCATTTATATTCTTGTTTCATTTCTCTTACGTATTTACATTACGCACTTAAATTACATTATCTAAATTCGCATTTACTTACTTGCAATTTACTTTACGTAATTTGGATTTGCCTCATCTCCTTCTACGTGCTATTGAGTCTTTGTTGAAATTCATGATTGATGAACTCTTCTCTGGACTTGGTGCTTTCAATCATCTAGGCAATCCTTGCATTCTTGTTGCAAGTTAGTAAATCTGTGTGTTCTTAAAGTGCATAAACGTGTGACTTGCGTTCTTTAGTCTTGATTGGCTTACGGTTCTTGTTGCCAAGGATGAAAGATTCTTTGGATGAATCTTCTATAGATCATATCCCAATCATCTAGGCAATCTACAACCTCTTCTACTCGATTTGCAAGAAACCAATTTACGTGCCTAGTTTTGGATAGTGTTTCTATTTGTTTGAAGGGTTGTTTCTTCGTGTTCTTACTTGCTATGATTTGTGGAGAGTCATCCAAGGATTTCTGACCATCAACTCCCACCAGCAAGTTAGGGGTGAAATCTGTGTTCGTGACTCTGTTTTTTTGTGTTGCATTTGTTAAACTGAAAAGGACGGAACCTTGGTATTAATTCCTTCGATTGTTGATTGAAATAGGTTCCTGGCATCCTTTGGGAGGTGCACACCAATTTTCTCTATTTTTGGATCAGCCGATCAAAAGTTACATCGATTTCTGTTTTTGAGATCGTGCTGATTTTACTGTTCACCCAAACACTATTCAACCGAGTATTGTTCATCCGACCACTTCAGTCGGAGTCTTATTCATCGTGCCTCCGCAGTCGGAGGCCTTTGTTCATCCAGTCGAAGTCTTGTTCACACAAGCGCTATTCAACCGAGTACTGTTCATCCGACCTCCGTAGGTCGGAGGTACTGTTCATCTGGTCGGGGGGTACTGTTCCACCGGACACTATTCACCTAAGTACTGTTCATCCGACCACTTGGTCGGAGTATCTTCATTCATCCGACCGATCTTTGGTCGAGTCTGCTCACCGAACACTATTCATTTCAGTCTTGTTCATCAGGCAGAAATACCCGACCAGTACAGTTCCTTTCTGGTCTTTTGGTGGTTTGAATTTTAGAGGGAGAGTTTATTCGAAAGTTTTATTTGGCTCCTATTCACCCCCTCTAGTCGCCTTTTTCGATCTTTCAATTGGTATCAGAGCCGGTTCTACTCTTTCTAGATCTTGACCGGTCTGAAGAGCCATGGCGATGGACAAGTATTCCACCAAGCCTCCTATTTTCTCTGGAGTTGATTTTCCTTTTTGGAAATCTCGGATGGAGTCGTACATCACGCCTGGGGTTTCTGATATGGCGGAAGGTGAAGCTCCGTGTGAGGTTCTGCCGATGAGAACGTCACGGCCGGCAATATGGGCGATGTTGAGGCAAATGCTAAGGCAAGGAACATCCTCATACAGGGCCTTAGTCGCGATAAGTACGATAGGATCTCTCACCTTCGTTACGCTCATGAGATTTGGGTGACCCTCGATGCTTACCATGAGGCACTACCCAAATCAAGGCGGTTCGGCAGGACCAATTCAAGCGTGAGTTCAACAAGTTTGAACAACACGCGGTGAGAATCTTGACGAGTGCTTTGGTCGGTTTATGAAGATTTTGGCGACCTTGAGCGATCGGTTGCATATACCTCGACTCGGATAATGCTCGACATTTCTTGACCGCGCTCGATCTTCGTGTTTGGGAGATGAAGGTGACCACCATCAAGGACACCACCGACCTGTCGACCTTGACTTTTGACGGGCTTTATTCCCGCCTCAAGACTCATGAGATCGATGTCGTCTCGCGGAAGACGAAGTCTCAGTCGATGGCTTTGGTCACCGATCCCATTGGATCCTCTCTTTCTGATTCTTCTGTTGGTTTCTCTCTCTCCGCCCTTTGCGAGCTAAGCGATGACCAAGTGGAAAAATTTCCAGAAAATGAGCTTGTTCTTCTTGCTCACAAATTTTCATATGCATACAAGAAAGTGAGAGAGAGGAAGAGAGGTGGGATGATCACCTGTTTCGAGTGTGGTGGCCCCAACCACATTCGAGCAAACTGTCCCAAGCTGGAGAAGGGCAAAAAGCGAACAAAGGCGGTTCGGGCAAGAACGACTACACCGACAAGAACCGCAACAAGAAGCCTCCAGTTCGTGAGCCGCGCACGAGAAGAAGTACCGCAACTTCTCCAAGAACAAGAAGCTCTTCCACCGCGTCCTCGCCGCTTGAGCGACATCAACCTCTCCGACACGGAGACATGGAGCGACGAGGCGAGGATGATCCGCAATTGAAGAAGGCGGCGGCGACTTCTCCGGCATGTGCTTCATGACCGACACCAACGACATCGGTGACTCAGGCTCTCTGATGACTCGGATGAGGTACCCTCCTATGACCAACTCAACGAAGCTTTCTGCAAATTAGGAAAATTTCATGCTAGAGCTAGAGCTAGGTGTACGGAGCTTGAGAAGGAAGTAGGTACCTTGACTCGGGAGTTAGCTTCACTTAGATCTTCTCCCTCCCGAGTCACTGATGACTGTGTTCTCTGTGATGCTGTTCTTGTGGAGTTGGAGAACCTAAGGACCATACATGATAGTTTGTTGGAGGCAAGAAGAAGCTCAATCTTATTCTAGACCAATCCAAGATTAGTAGATTCAATCAAGGTTTAGGATTTGACCCCTTGAAGCACGCTCGGGCGCATCCTCCCACCATTGTGCGCGGCTCCAAGAGTGGTGAGATTGTGGTAGCTCCCAGAGTGAGTACCACCATGTTTAGGTCATTTGGGGTTGTCCATAGGACTTCTAACCGAAGGGTGTTACTCCTATTGCTACGCCTCTAGCAAGGCGAAGTACACATGCACCTTCATAAGAAGGATGGTCACCTAGTAGATTTACCTTGAGCGCGCCAAGATCACTCGGCGTGGCGTGTTGCTGCTCTTAGGGGTATTCGAGGTCATCCCGGACTTTGAGTGCTCCTAAGGCACACTGCGCTTCTAGGCAGATTAGAGAGTCGCTTTGTTTTGGGCGATGTCAAGACTCGGTTTTCATCTTTGGTTCTTGAGTCTTAGTCTTGGAGCTGTTCGTAGTCGGTCTTTCCGCCGTCCTCTTGATATTCCTCGTTTTCCCATCGAGGTAAATATCGTGGCGTGAGTGTTCCGGTAGGAGATCCGAGCGACCTTCTTGGGATGGTCGGCTTTTGCACCACGGCATGCCAACCCGTTTTGACTCCTAGATTATCTACGAGTTGCTCTGATCGTGTGAGAGTTGGCGTCGGAGAGACACTCGAGTCGATCTTCTTCGTGGATCGTACTGAGAGGCGTCGAGTGGTTCAATGTTGGGTCCCTAAGTCTTCACTCTATCCCAGTATTGAGTCATCTTTCCCTCTTGTGTCAATTCCTTGTGTCATGTCTATGCAATGATGCTTTTAAGTGCCTCTTGCCTTTTCATGGCATGAGTCGCTGAGGCTAGCTTGAGGATATGATCACTTTGCCTAGTGGAGTGGATTTGGGTCATCTTGTGGACTTGTCCTTTCTTAGTTCGATTCTTAGTCCATGAGTTGTCACGAGGCATCATCTTCGCCGTGCATAAGTAGTAGACCTCGTTTTCCTCGAGGTACTCACTCCGGCAAGAGTTGCGAGTAAGTATGTTGGTCATGTTGATCCTTACTAATCTCATCTAGGATCGTTTTGTCGCTTTTCAATGTTGGCACTCGATGTGAATTCCGAGTTGGCCTTTGCGGCTTGTCTCTAGAGCATTGGATCTTCCTGCATGACCATCATGAGCATCATGCTAACCTGCATGTACTTTCAACTTTGTTTGCCTCGTGTTTCGCTCCACAAGTGTTGAGCTTCATGATAACAGCATTGGGGACTTTCACTTCCATGGTGAGCTATCTCATATCCTCATGTCGGTTATTCTTGTGATCATCATTTTCATGACATGTTGTGATTGCTCTTGCTCCCATGTGTATTATATGTACTTTGCTAGGTCTTGTTAGTTTTTGTCTGTCTTGTTTTGTGCCATAGCATGTTTTCCCCAACCATCTTTGTGCTTCACGTATTATATCCTAAATTCATGAGCTTTTTTCCAGCATGTGATTTTCTTGTTTTTATCCTGTCCATGATATTGTTCATTTGGTATGAGCATTTGTATTAACTATGGGCACGTGCTATATATCATTTACTTTATTTTGTCATGAGTAGTATCTAGGTTATATGACCCTGATTTTCTATTACATCCATGATTAGCCTTGTTTAGACTTTGTTTGTCAGACTTTGTGCTACATGTGAGTGCCTTTCATGAGATTAGGGTTATATGATCTAGCTGCCATTATATGACTTATATTGTTCATGATCACCTTTTATTGTCCTTCATGCTTATATGCTTCATACCTATTTTGCATGAGCTTGTGTTCTTCATTCATGGCATGTATTCATCATCATGCATAGAGTGTTGCCATAAGTAGCTTCTCATCTTTGTGTCCATTGTCACCATTTACTTTCATCTTTTGTGTCCTCATGACCTTTTGTTTGGTCTTCTTTTGGCGGGCCTTTTCGCGACAAGTAAATATTGTTATTGAGACTATGGATAAATGGATCTTGATGTTGCTAACTGGTTTGTTTTATGCATGATCCTCTTTGGCTGTCTTCATTCATCTTGCTCATGTTATATCTAGTAGCATGTTGTTGTGCTTCATTGTGGTATTTCCTCATTTACATGCTCATTGCCATGTTTAGGGTAGTATCTTGATCCATGTATTTCTAGGCTTTCACATGATCCTGCTAGCATTTTGTTCTTTGTGATACACCTTGCTTAGCTTCTTATGCCAAGATGTGATTGCTATGATGCACCTTCTTTGTTGTTTATCATGTGGATATGTTTTCACTGTTGTCTATGGATATATGGATCTTGATGCTATCTTTAGCTTGGTTGTGATACATGATCTTACATTACCTTCTGCACCATGTTCATGCTCTAGATGATTGTTTGCCACATTTTTCCTGTATCTTGTCCATTCGTGCCTAGGAACTGGATCTGCCTAACCCTAGTTTCGAAAGCATAGATTTGTTGGATGCATGTATGTAGGCTTTCTGGTGAGGAGACCATCATCCTAGGAATATCTCTAAGTCTTCTTCCTCTGCTTTTTGGATCCACTTCAGGTCATTTGCCACACTTGCTCTACACTGCAATAGGTAAGTACCTCTGAAAATGTTGATGATAGTGATGGGTCTCTTAGGAGGTTGTGGTTCTTTTGTAGGTAGAGCTTGTGTCCTGTTTGTCTAGAGTCTTTTGGTTGGACTTCTAGCATATTTAGGTTGCTTTTTACCTTGAGCCGTCTTGCTCCTTAGAGACCATGTGGTTTTAGATCTTATCTTTTTTCCTCTAGCTTTCTACCTATCTCTTGTGAGGTGAGAGTTTTAGAGTGTGCCTCAAGGGGAGTAGAGTGTGGTCAGGGGGATTTGAGCTTCGGTTTGTGAGCCCTTACGGCCTTTCGTGAGGGGGAGCTGGTTTGTATATTATGTACTATATATTCTCTTCCAGCATTTCCTTTCTTCTTCTGGGTGACTTTGGGCTTGTTTTCTTGAGTTGAGTTCACTCACTTAGACTTTTGGCATGCCTCGCATGGACCTCTTATCTTGTGCTTTAGGTTGCTATAATGCGTGATTAGCTGTTCTCTCTTCTCTCTAGGTTGAGTTCCCTCACAGTCTTATAAGTCTAGCAGGTTTTGTGGCCTCACAGGTAGACAGTGCTGTGTGCACTCCTTAGTTGGGATCTAGAGTCGACTTTCCTATGTCGATCTCAGGGAAGATAAAGCGAGCTTTGGCCGTAGTGAGTCTCTTCTATCTTATCTATGCTCAATAGCCATCCAGTTTTGTAGTTTCGACTTCTTCTCCTCATTACATTTTTTCGGTTGTTATTGAGTTCATTCGGTTTTTCTTTATGCCTAACCTTGATAATAACTCAACTTTAACCAGATTTGAGCTTAAAATTGATTCAATTGTTGAGGGGGAGTTTGGGAATCTGTTCATGCATTGCATTTAGACTGCATTTTCCGTTCTATGAGCTTTGTCTATTATGCATTTGACTCGATCTTCGTGAAATACATCATGCTATATCTTTTGAAGAAAATCACTAGCTTAGATATGTCCAAGTTCTTTTATCAAGCTAATGTTCATTGAAATCTGAAAAACTTAAAAGCTTTAAATGAAAACTTGATGAAACATGTTGCTTTTACTTACTAAGTTTCTTCTCTAAGAGCTTTTACCATGAATTGTGAAATTTTGGAATTCTCTAGAGTCCCTATAGCAACTTGGGTGAAATTTGCTTGATCTATATTTGAGTCCTTCAGAATTGCTTATATGTGCTAAATTGAAAATTAAAAAAATTGACTCTTTTGTGCAAAATTGATCTCAAGACTTTATATTCTCGAGATCGCCTCCCATTGCATTTGGTATGAACTTGGAATATATTGTGTATGACCAAGATCATTCTCTTAAGAGTTACTCTTGAGATGATCGAAAATGGCTTGAGTCAATCAACAAAAAATGCAAATATCAAACACATAAGTGGGTAAAGAATGCAAATAATGTCAAACATTTGCACCCGCTATGTTTTTCAAGTCTTAAAGAAAATTTGCATAAATTGAAAAATGGGCTCGAAGGACCTTATATGCACTTCAAATTTCCCCAAAGTGTTGAGTAGGTTGAACTCTAGGTTTTCCATTTGATCCCTGAGTGGTTTTGCTTCTAGTTTTGAAACTTTGCTAAGTTTTGTACTTGTCAAATCTTGCTAAAAATGATACATTTTCAAAACTTCGCTTATGAGCAAAATTTGTTATTTGCACTTGGACATGTCTTAGTTTGGTCATAATCTGAGATTGATAAGCTTGGTGTCATATCTTGTCATTATGATCATTTGGATAATCTTCAAAGCTCCCTTAGGTTGCATTTCATGCATACATAAAAGAGGGAGAAAATTCTATTTTGATGCCTATATTGCCAAAAGGGGGAGAAAATGTAGAAAAAGGCATCATTTAAAATGTAGAAAAGGAGGAGATAGAAATGTGAAAGCTTGTTGGTTCTTATGATTTTTGTAAATCTTTGCTATCTCTTATGGATCATAATCACATTTGACACTTATGATTGGTTTTTAGAGCTTTTGTTGAAAACTTGCTCTTTTCATGATCTTGCTCTAAACTCTTTCTGCCAACTTGGTCATAATTTTATATCTTTCTCTCTAGACCAAGTTTGGCTTTGCAATCAAATTGCTTTCTTCTTCTCTCATTCAAACTCAAATTTATGCCTTTTGTGTGGTTTGTCAATATACTCATCAAGGGGGAGATTGAAGGACCATGTGGAGGTCCATCCATGTTTGTGATGAGTATTTGACTTTATTTGAGCAAGGTGTGCTCAAGTTTGAGTTTGATTTGGATTGTTTTTCGAGCTAGAGCAATTTGAGTTACTGGTTGGAGACCGTCGTCCGAGGCCCGTGGTCGGGTCGTCCGACCTGAGTGGTCGGGGCTTTGGCTGGTTGGAGACCAGTCGTCCTACCCCGAGTGGTCGGGTCGTCCGACCTGAGAGGTCTGGGCTTTGGCTGGTCGGAGACCAGTCGTCCGACTCCGAGTGGTCAGGTCTTTGGTTGGTCGGAGACCAGTTGTCCGACCCAGAGAGGTCTAGGCATGGTGGTCGGAGACCGATCGTCGACCAGTGGTCGTCTCTCATTGGTCGGAGACCAGTCGTCAGACCTCGAGTGGTCGGAATGGAGACTAGTGGTCAGACCTCGAGTGGTCGGGATGGAGACCAGTGGTCAGACCATGGTTGGTCGGGATGGAGACCAATGGTTAGACCACGTGTGGTCGGGGTTTTGCTGGTCAGCGTTGTGTATATCTTTCTGTTGAGATGGATATGTGTTGTTGGACATTGCTATGTGATGTGGTTTCTTTGTCTATGATGGTTGCAGGACTTTGGAGCTAGGTCATGGTGAGGCGAAGGGGATCGGGACTAGGTGAGAGAGCCGAGGTCGGATGATCAAGGTGTCGCCAAAGATGACTGAGGTCAGGGAGTAGCTGCAAGCCGAGAAGACAAAGGAATGGATGAGATGCTAACTTGGAGCTGCTCTGATCAAGGAGGACCGTTGGATCTCGGTCAGGAAGATAGTGTAGCGGGTCAAGTTAGTGTGAGTTAAAAAGCGTGCAAAACCCGTTGTGTTGTTGGGTTTCGGGTGAGCCCATGCATAGCTGTGTGAGTGGGTAAAAACTCAGCCCTTGATGGAGTGCTCTAGGTTTAGAGGCTCATCCAAGGGTGGTAGGTGTTCAAGCTCGCTACTAGGCAGGGAGAGGGTGTCTCCTCTGGGGCGTGGTGGCGGTGAGGAAAGTGTACATGAGTAGTTGAGAGTTGTTGAGAGTGACAGTGTAAGGATCAAATCCTGGCTCTTGGATGTTGGCTTAGGTTTGAAGCAGGACATCCAAAGGTGGGAATTGATCCCAAGTCACTATAAATAGAGGGTAGGGCAGCCTCCCTCTGTGAAGGTTCTGAGGTTTTTGCTGCTCATTTGAGCTTTGCCCACTTTGTTGTGAGGCTTTGTAAACCTCCCATCCAGAAATGAAATGTTCTTCATTTATATTCTTGTTTCATTTCTCTTACGTATTTACATTACGCACTTAAATTACATTATCTAAATTCGCATTTACTTACTTGCAATTTACTTTACGTAATTTGGATTTGCCTCATCTCCTTCTACATGCTATTGAGTCTTTGTTGAAATTCATGATTGATGAACTCTTCTCTGGACTTGGTGCTTTCAATCATCTAGGCAATCCTTGCATTCTTGTTGCAAGTTAGTAAATCTGTGTGTTCTTAAAGTGCATAAGCGTGTGACTTGCGGTTCTTTAGTCTTGATTGGCTTACGGTTCTTGTTGCCAAGGATGAAAGATTCTTTGGATGAATCTTCTATAGATCATATCCCAATCATCTAGGCAATCTACAACCTCTTCTATTCAGTTTTGCAAGAAACCAATTTACGTGCCTAGTTTTGGATAGTGTTTCTATTTGTTTGAAGGGTTGTTTCTTCGTGTTCTTACTTGCTATGATTTGTGGAGAGTCATCCAAGGATTTCGACCATCAACTCCCACCAGCAAGTTAGGGGTGAAATCTGTGTTCGTGACTCTGTTTTTTGTGTTGCATTTGTTAAACGAAAAGGACGGAACCTTGGTATTAATTCCTTCGATTGTTGATTGAAATAGGTTCTGGCATCCTTTGGGAGGTGCACACCAATTTTCTGTTTTTGGATCAGTAGATCAAAAGTTACATCGATTTGCTTTTGAGATCGTGCTGATTTTCTTGCTCACTCAATTACTATTCACCCGAGTCTTGTTCATCCGACCACTTGGTCGAGTATCTTGTTGATCCGACCACTTCGGTCGGAGTCTGCATTCATCGGGACTCATGGTCGAGCGTCTTGTTCATCAGTCGAGTCTTGTTCACACAAGCGCTATTCAACCGAGTCTTGTTCATCAGACCTCCGCGGTCGGAGGTACTATTCATCTGATCGTGAAGTCTTGTTCATCGAACACTATTCACACGAGTCTTGTTCGGCCGACCACTTGGTCGAGTCTTGCTCATCCGACCACTTTTAGGTCGGAGTCTTATCATTCGACCGATCTTTGGTGAGTCTTATTCACCCGAATACTATTCATTTCGAGTCTTGTTCATCAGACCTCTGTGGTCGGGGTACTATCCATCCGACAGAAATACCCGACCGGTCACAGTTCCTTTCTGGTCTTTTGGTGGTTTGAATTTTAGGGGGAGAGTTTATTCGAAAATTTTATTTGGCTCCTATTCACCCCCCTCTAGTCGCCTTTTTCGATCTTTCACAAGATAACAGATCCATACAAGGCATGCTAGAAGTCTAAGTGAGTGAACTCAACTCAAGAAAACAAGCCCAAAGTCACCCAGAAGAAACACAAAGAAAAGAAAAGCTGAAAGAAAACATATAATACATAATATACAAATCAGCTCTCCCTCACGAAAGGCCGTAAGGGCTCACGACTCCAAGCTCACTCCTCAAGGCAACAAATCTAGAGCTATCCAAAGGCTTGGTGAAGATATCGGCTAACTGAAGATCACTCTCTACGAACTGAAGCGCGATATCTCCCTTCTCCACATGGTCTCTAAGGAATTGATATCTAATATCAATGTGCTTGGTCCGGGAATGTTGCACTGGGTTTTTAGCAATGCAAATAGTGAAGTGTTGTCACGAGAAAAGTGGCACACTCTCTATCTCTAACCCATACTCCCGTAAGGTCGATCTCATCCAGCACACTGCTCTGAGAATCGGCGCAAACAATATACTCGGCCTCGTGTGGTGTGCAACCCTGCATCGCTTCCTAGATGACCAAGAAACAAGAGAAGTACCAATGAATTGGCAAGTGCGGAAGTGCTCTTCCTATCTATCCTCTGACCCGCAAAGTCGGCATCGAAAAAGGCTCTAAGAGATAGACAAGAAGAAGAAGAGTACCAAATACCATAATCGATGGTAGCACAAAGGTACTGAAGATGCGCTTGACCGCTTAGCGGTGAGAGCGCGAGGAGAAGCTTGAAATCGAGCGCCACGACACACAAATAAATGTATGTCCGACCTCGAAGCAGTGAGGTATAAGAGGGAGCCGATCATGCTCCGAAACTCCTTTTAATCAGCAGGCTCACCATCCTCATCGGGCTCGAGGAAAGTAGTGGTGGCCATAGGAGTCATCACTGGCTTCCCATCAGACATATCAAAGCGCCTCAGAGGTCACGGGTATACTTGCCTTGATGCAAGAAAGTACCCTCCCGAGTCTGCTTGATTTGAAAGCCAAGAAATTAGCTCAACTCGCCCATCATACTACTCTCAAACTCTGTGCTCATCACCTCAGAAAACTGAGACACAAGCGAATGAGACGAACCACCAAAAATGATATCGTCCACATAAATCTGGACGAGAAGAAAATCGACTCATGGTGTCGATGAGCGAGTCTTGTCTACTACGCCCATTTTGAAGTCATGGCTAAGAAGATAAGACTTGAGCCTCTCATACCATGCTCAGGAGCTCGCTTGAGTCTATCTGAGCTTTGGAGAGCTTGTATACATGACTCGAAACTTGGGGTTCTCAAATCCTGGAGGTTGTTTGACATAAACCTCTTCCTCAATATAGCCATTGAGGAATGCACTCTTGACATCCATTTGATAGAGCTTGAAGCCCCAGGATGTAGAAAATGCAAGCAGGATCCTAATAGCCTCTAGCCTAGCTACAGGGGCAAAGGTCTCCTCAAAGTCAAGACCCTCAACCTGAGAAAAGCCCTGTGCAACTAGCCTAGCCTTGTTGCGAACCCCATCCTCACTATGCTTGTTTTTGAACACCCACTTGGTCCCAATGACATTATGACCAGATGAACGTTCTACAAGCTGCTAGACTTTGTTCCTCTCGAAGTTTTCAAGTTCCTCATGCATAGCATTAGTCCAAGACTCGTCAGATAATGCATGAGTCACATTCTTCGGCTCAAGCGAGGCAACAAAGGCGAGTTAAAGCGGCTGGACAAACTGATTTTGGCGAGTGTCTCACTCAAATAGATCGCCGATGATCGATCGGTGGATGAGAACGCTGAATATGACGGGAGGTCCGAAGCGTAGTGGCCTCTACCTCATGCACGTAAGAGGTAGGAGCGAGCCACTAGGTGAATGAGAGTCGATGAGGCAAGGGTTGGCCTTCCTGAGGTGTAGAAATGGAAGCAGGAGGCACCTCGTGTGTAGAGGGGCTGGATTAGGTGGAAAAAGATCATCTCCATCATCCTCATCCTCTACAAAGATGGTCTCGGAGGAAGAAGAAGAGCTTGAAATATCAGGTCTAGCTCCTGGGCTAGCATCATCAAAGGTCACTTCACAGGTCTCTATGATCCTATGCGCATCGCAACTCCAGACCCTATAGCTACGAGAAGAAGTCGAATAACACAGAAAGATACCATCGGAAGAACGAGACTCAAACTTATCCGAGTTACGGACTTCAAAATAAAACACTTGCAACCAAACACACGAAAATGAGAAACACCGGCTTTCGCCCATACCTCAACTCGTAAGAAGTGCGGTGCAGATGTGCTCTCAAGAATACACAATTAGAAACATGGCAAGCAGTAGCTATAGCCTCACCCAAAACTTCCTAGAGTCTTGTACTCGTCTTGCATCGTCTGGCCATTTCTACTAGGGTCTGTTCTTCCTTTCCACTCGCCATTTCTTTGAGGGCGTAGGGAGAGGAGAACGATACTATAAACCAGACTCCACACAAAACTCTCAAAATAGGAGTTCTTGAACTCCGTGCCATTGTCACTGTGTATAACTCGTAGGGCACCAGGGAGCTCAAAAGACAACCTATGAACCAAACCCCTAAAATGGGTAAAAGTCTCATCCTTCGAGGACATGAAGAACACCGAAGAATACCTCGAAAAATCATCAACAATGACAAGAACATGCCACTTCCTCCCACCGATGTTGCACTCTAGCCGACCAACGGTGTCCATATGTAAAAGCTGTCCTGGTGCATCAGTCATCACAACAGTGACTGGGGGATGAGAAGCAGCAACCATCTTGCCATGTCGGCAGGGAGAGCAAACTAAGTCTTTCACCATTTTAAGTTTGGGCAAACCACGAATGAGATCGTGGCTGCTAACTCGGGTCAAATGATCAAATCCAATGTGACCAAGTCTCCTATGCTAGAAGGAGAGAACACGGGACTCTGAAGCAATCAAACACCGAAGAGAGTCTCCAGAAGAAATAGAAAAATCAGCACGGAGGACTCTCCCAAATCTAGAAATCCCGCAAACTAACACTCCTGATGAATCGAGGATTCTACAGGCATTACTCTTAAAACTCACCTCGAAAGAGTCATCAATAAGCTGAGAAACAGAAAGCAAATTGTATTGCGACTTACTTACTAAGGCAACATCTTTAAGAATGAAATTGTCATTAATGCAAATGGTACCTTTAGCAATGACTCTACCTGAAGAGGCATCCCCAAAAGTGATCAACTCATCACTGGGGGCTCGGACTAGGGAAGAGAACCATCGAGAATCTCCGGTCATATGACGAGAACAACCGGAGTCGACAATCCAAACATCTCCCTTCCCCATCCGACGAACCTGATCAAGACACAAGAGAGAAAGATGACTCAGTACTGGGATAGAGTGAAGACTTAGAAACCCAATATTGAACCATACGACACCTCAGAGTACCAGTCATAGAAGAAGACTGGACTCGAGTGTCTCTCCGACGTTTAACCCTAACAAGATCAGTAGCAACTCTAGTAGATGATCTAGGAGCTGAAACTGGGTTGGCCTGCCGTGGTGCAAAAGCCGAACCACCCCAGTGAAGCTGCCTAAAACTCCTACCAGAAAACACCTCACGCCACTGATATCTACCTCGATGAGAAAAATGAGGAATATCAAGAGGACGGCGGAAAGACTGACTACGAACAGCTCCAGGACTAAAACTCAAAGAACTAGAATGAAAACCAAGTCCTGGACGCTGCCCAAAAACAGGTGACTCTCTAACCTGTCTAGAAGCAGTGTGTGCCTTAGGAGCACTCAAATTCTGGGGATGACCTTGAATACCCTTAAGGGCAGCAACACGCTCACGCCGATTGATCTTGACACGTCTGAAGCAGAAATCTACTAGATCACCATCCTTCTTACAGAAGGTGCATGTGTACTTTGCCTTGCTAGAGGCAGAAGCAATAGGAGTAACACCCTTCTGGTCAGAAGTCCTATGGACAACCCAGTGAGACCTAAACACGGTGGTGCTCACTGGGAGCTACCACAATCTCACCACTCTTGGAGCAGCACAATGGTGGGAGGATGTGCCGGCGTGCTCAAGGGATCAAATCCTAGACCTTGATTGAATCTACTAATCTTGGATTGGTCTAGAATAAGATGGAGTTTCTTCTTGCCTCCAACAAACTTCTCAAGAGTGCTCATAAGATACTGGCAATCTCGAAAGAAAGAAGCACAAGAAGAACAGGGGGAAGGAGAGGAAGAAGAAGAACCAGAAAGAGAAAGAGAAGATTTCTCAGCACGTGCTTTTTTTCCCTTAGCACGGCTGCCTCAATCTTGAGGGCCTCACAAGAAATACAAGATGCATTTCTAATTCTATGGGCTTGGTCTTCTAATTTTTTCCTAAGCTCGACATGGATTTTATCCACATCATCCTTAACCCCAACACACAGCAGGCAACCAGCTTTTGACTTAACTAGTAAGTCCTTAGCAAGTTGATCACACTTGACATTCAAAGCATCATTGTCAAGTTTTAGTTGCCTCTGACCCTCACATGAGTCGACTGGGTCCTTAGAAGCATGCAATTCAAGTTCATCATTTCTAGCAGAAAGCTTCTTAAGGTGTGAACTCATGGCATCAATTTCAGCAAGCAATTTAGGGCAATTATAGCATGATGGATTAGAGTGAGCATGAAGAAAACTAGCCTCAACAGGAATAGCATCAATAGAACTAGTGCTAGCATTCTTCAACCTAAGACCATCAAGTTCAGCAAGCACACTGTCATGTATGGTCCTTAGGTTCTCCAACTCCACAAGAACAGCATCACAGAGAACACAGTCATCAGTAAGAAAGATGTAAAACCAAATGAACACCCTCAAGAAATCTTAGAAGAACAGCATTTAGAAGGAGGGGAGGCAAATCCAAATTGCATAAATGTAAATTGCAAGAATGTAAGTGCTGAATTTAATTGCGAATTTAAGTGCATAATGTAAATTGCGTAATTTAAATGCGTAATGTAAATGCACAAAGAAAATAAATGATTTGAGGAAACATTTCATTTCTAGAAGGAGAGGTTACAAAGCCTCACATTCATGTGGGCAAAGCTCAAAGGAGCATCAAAAACCTCAAAACCTTCAATAGGAGGAGGCTACCCCTCCACCCCTATTTATACTACTCTTGGGCCACCTACCACCCTTGGATGAGTCCCTCAACCCTAGAGCACTCATCTAAGGGCTAGGATTAACCCACACACACAGCCATGCAAGGGCTAACCCAAAACCCACACACATATCGGGTTTTCTTGCACGGTTTTCAAAGCATACTACCTAAACCCGCTAACCTATCAACTAGACCTCAATCCGACGGCCCTCATTGATCCACGCGGCATCTAGCTAGCATCATCTCCTTTCCTTGTCTTCTTGACTTGCCTGAACTCCGTCTCCGATTATCTTCCGGCGATCTCCCAACCGTCTGGACCTCCGACGCTCCTCGTCTAGTCTCGGTCATCCTCCGCCTCACCATGACCTAGCACCTTCGCCCTGCAACCATCAAAGATAAGGAAACTCCTCACATAGCAATGCCCACAAAGATGTGAAATAAATCCATCAAAGTACACTCATTAAAATTCATTTTTTCTCGTTCTAGCCGGTAGCACCGGGAAAACAGAGAAGACCTCAAATTGCTTCCAATTGAAAATCCAATTCAAATCAAACTCAAACAAGAGCAACCCAAGCTCAAATTTAGTCAAATACTCATCACAAACATGGATGGACCTCCACATGGTCCTTCAGTGTGCAATCACAGTCTATACATTCGTGTAATACCGATAAATATCATATAACTCCTTACTTTTGTGTATATAGAACATGATGCTTCAAGCGAGAAGGAACAAACAACCGGTGGGTTTCCTTGACCCATACATAGTCTCGAGGCAAACAATGAACGAAAATTCTCGTTACGTCGAGGATTACGTGATAGAGGCATCACTGTGTCAACACGACATAGAGTACATACTTCTACCCTATAACCCGTCATAAGTGTTGCACTACCTACTATACTTTGATTTGTACTTTACAGGCAACTCAAAGTTAGGTTGAGTAACCATGGTAACATTCTTGTGTAGGTTTCACTAGGTTCTAATTGTATTTGAACTAAGAAAAAACCGGGTTAACTACGTTGATTCCTTACGTAAGGACAGCCACGACTTGAGGCCTATCGGAAGACTACTCGACTGGTAATCACGTTTACTCCATAGATAACTCTCCTGTAGTTCGTGGAATGGCTGAGGCTAACTTTTTTGGAATCATATAGGGCGTTCAAAGTGTATAGATATCGTAGTGGGCCACACAAAGACGTGTCGAAGCTGAAACACGATTTTTCCTTTCTAGTAGCCACTAGTACACAATAATCCTATATCACTTCATAATAATGCCCCTGGAACTAACCAATTCTATTTTCGTAGTGCGTCCAGCAGGGACAGGGAAATAACCTATGTGCCTTCTACGTTAGCCATAACATGCGAACTCTCTGTCACTACAAAGAAGATCATTGTTGCAACTATGTTGAAAAAGACCTATCTGGAGGCAATTCGAGAACACCTCTTGACTTCTTGATGCGTGAGGTCATACATCCAAAAGGCACATTCCACGCTGCCTAATTTGTAAAACTTGAGCATTCTATTGGTTAATTTGTGAAACTTGTGTGAATTTGTGAATTCTAATTGCGCATTCCATTGGTTAATATAACATTTGAGTTGATTTCTGAAATGGTTATGTAATCTATGATATAATCAGTTTCAGATCTATTGGTTAATATAACATTTGAATTGATTTCTGAAATGGTTATATAATCTGTGATATAATCAGCTTGTGATGTGTGCAATCTGCTTGCGATATAATCTGTGTAATCTGCTTGTTTGAGAGGGCATGGCTAACATTTCCTAAGACTAGCCAATAAACAGAAAAATATTCAGCAGTAAAAAATAATATCACAGACGGTTCTAATAAAGAATCGTCTGTGACTGTGATGTGAGTTTCACAGATGGCTCAATATGCAATGACGTTTTAGAATCGTCTGTGATAATTTTCTCTGTAGTAGTTAAAGGGTTACGTGCCCAAACTTGTATCGTCGTAAACTCAAATATTGTACCGCTAACATCAACCATGGTATTGACATATATTGACTAGTTCCCTTTTAGAAAACCTTTGATTTATTTGTTGAGAGTGCCGCCAACCCTCTACTACCACTCCACTTCTAACTGGTTAACATTTTTAACATGACACCAAGAAGCTCTTGATTTTTCCGTCGCCTTTTTTTCTTTGTTCAGAATAAACCATCTTTTATGTCCTTGTTCTACCATTAACTTTGCTAACATGCACACCGCCATGCCCCAATAGGTACTATGTCACCTTATTAATGGATCTCGTTTGACTTACTAGCCTCCGCAAGAGACATCAAGTCAACAAAAAAAAAGTTTTCCAGAGCTAGCCGCTTGTTGTCCACGCAGGAAATAACTCATGTACTATGTCATAATATTACACCGAAAGATATATTCCAGGTGGAACAAAAATTTTTGAGTAAAGACCACTAATAGAAAAATTGGTTGTTTAGTACTTCCTCCATCCAAATTTATAATACATATTTCTTCTTGGCATATAGACCAAAAAGATATTAAAAATAACTAGATTACCCCTAATATTATCACTAATAAGGACTACATTCAATGCATGCATATAGAGAATATGAAGTACAGAAGGATAATTATTAAGGGTATATACTTCATCACACTAATTTTACATTAGAATATGGAATACGTTCTATATTTATAAACAAGATCATTAAAAATTACATCTTATAAACTTAGCCGGAGGGAGTAAGTAGCAAGTATAAAAAAACAAGCTCGATCACTTCAATTAATATAGTAGTACACCAATGTCCTTGATAAGTCATAAGAGTATTACGCCATTTGTTCTGTGAGACACAATTGGTCTAAATCCACATGTTAGTGACATAAATCAATGGTAAATGAAAATTTTCAAAACCAAACAATGGCAAATGCAATGCTTGTCCCAACTATTTTCCCTAATTTCCATATATGTACATTTTCTGTGCAATTTGTGCTCTAGTTTCTGTGCTATGTTTGAGCCAAATGGCCACTCTCGCATAACTGGTTAATTTACATTTCAAGGGTTACATATGCATGTTTGTTTTATCATGAACTCAAATTTTGCAGTGGTTACTTCTGATGTGCGATTATACTAGGGGAAATTTTTTTCTTGTGATATTAACATAGACTTTTCTTCTTTTAGGAAGACTTTGATTTAGTTATGAAAATAGCCATCGACCTAATCCTGTTGGATATGATCTTGGCTAACAGCCAGATCCAAAAATTATGGGCTAAAAACTGCCCTTTACTCACGTTCGCGCTCTGATCGGGAGCTCTCCAACAGAATTTCGGTTAGGTCCGATAGCCAGCACCACATTAAAAGGGTGAGATCGGCACTCAAGTTTTTCAAGTTTTAACCTTGAGTTTTGCCTCTACCCGAAAGACTTTTTCGATCAAAGGTTTTGGCGCAAGGTTATCGAAGACCCTCACCATCACCGTGAGAATCACGGTGCTCCCGGTTGTCTTCATCGCGCACGTTAGCTTTTCTTCTACACCGACAAACCCTAATGGCTTCCTCCTCTCCGGGTGAGTTCTTCTAACGTTTATTTCCGCATTACTTTTGGTGATCATGTATTAAGCTAGTTCATAATGTTCATGTTTAGTTAAACCTTATGCTATCAGTTGGTATCAGAGCGTCCTAGCCTAATCTTGATCCCATTTAGCCCGGTTTAAGCCATGTTTTTGTCGGATTAGTATGTTTCTTGGGCTCGGTTAGCATTGAGAAGAAGGGGAAAAGAGTAGATCCGAACCCAAAAATGCCCAAATCTAGAACCCTAATCCTTTTCTGTCCCCAAATCAAGCCAATAAGATATCATCCACATAAAGCACTAATATAGTAATTTTGCTCCCCTTAGTCTTAATGTATATGCAATTGTCCACTTGATTTTCTTTGAAACCAAAATTTCTTATGGTCTCATCGAACTTAAGGTACCATTGTCTCGATGCTTGTTTTAATCCATAGATGGATTTCTTAAGTCGACATCTCATATGCTCCTTGCCTTCCACGACAAAACCTTCCGGTTGAGCCATGTAAATATTCTCATGCAAGTCACCATTAAAGAATGCGGTTTTAACATCCATCTGATGTAACTCTAAATCATAATGAGAAACAAGCGCCATGACAATTCTTCGTGAATCTTTCTTTGAGACGGGAGAGAAAGTATCAACATAATCAATCCCCTCTCTTTGTATAAACCCTTTCGCTACAAGCCTTGCCTTGAATCTTTCGACATTTCCTTTAGAGTCATGCTTAGTTTTGTAGACCCATCTACAGCCTACTGTTTTGACTCCATCAGGAATTTCTACTAGATCCCAGACGTCATTAATGCTCATAGACTTAATTTCATCCTGCATGGCCTCAAGCCACTTGGGTGAATCCTTAGCCATCATAGCCTCCTTAAATGAGGTAGGATCATCGACCTTCCCTATGTCATTAACATCTTCATTCATGTATACGACAAAGTCATTCGGGATGGCAGACCTTCTTTCCCGCTGTGATCTTCTTAGTGGTTCATTAATTATCACAGGGGGCTGTGGAGGCTCATCATTAGATGTTGTATTATTAATCCCAGAATTCTCAGGTGGAGGCTCAACTCCAGGATTCAAAACTGGAGGTATAACTGGAAGAGGTACAGGAAGAATAGTCTCTTGGATTATCGGTAATGGAACATAAGTCCGAATCTCCTCAAGATCTATTTTCCTAGCCTCTGAGCTCCCACTGATTCCATCATTCTCTAAAAATACAACATGTCGGGTTTCCACAAACTTAGTGACACGATCTGGACAATAAAATCGATATCCCTTAGATCTTTCAGGATATCCAATAAAATGGCAACTTACTGTTTTAGGATCTAATTTTCCAATATGTGGATTGAAGATTTTAGCTTCAGCAGGACAACCCCACACATGTAAATATTTTAAGCTTGGTTTCCTCCCAGTCCATAATTCATAAGGTGTCTTAGGTACTGATTTATTGGGAACCCGATTAAGTATATGTGCGGCTGTCTTTAATGCTTCCATCCACAAACCAACTGGTAAACTGGAGTAACTCATCATGCTACGCACCATATCCATAAGGGTGCGATTGCGTCTTTCAGCTACTCCATTTTGCTGAGGTTCACCAGGTGTTGAATATTGGGCTATTATGCCATTTTCTGAAAGAAACTTAGCAAATGGACCTGGAATTTGTCCATAAGGAGCATGTCTCCCATAATATTCTCCTCCACGATCTGATCTCGCTACCTTAATCTTTAAATTATGCTGATTTTCTACTTCAGATCTAAGAGGGGTTCTTCGGGACTTACCTCCTCAGGTAGTCGTCGTCGTCGTCGGCTGCTCCGTGCGTCGTGCTCCGTTCGCCGTCGCGAGCCTTAGTCTCGCCCGCGCCTGCGCCCGGGCTTGTAGCCTTCTCGCCGTCACCGCGCACGACAACAGTCCGCCGCGCGTGTGCTCGTCGATCTGCGCTGCGCCATTGAGCCGCTTCGCTTCGCGGCGTCGGCGCCGCCCGCTCCGCCATCTTTTTTTTCGTCGCGCGCTCGGTTTCGCTATTTCGCGTTTTTTCCGGGGAGACAAAGTGGTGGGGATTAGGGTTAGGGTTTTCATCGCCCGGCTCGTCTTTTTGTTCCGACTTGCACGGGATCTCGACCGTCCATTTCGGATCAACGGACGTCGCCTCGCCTCCCCGCGCGTGGACTAGCTCCTCGCGTCGCGCGCGGCCGTCACTTCGCCCTCCGTGCCAGGCCGCCGCCTCGTCTCCCGCACGGGCTCCTCGCGTCGCCGCGGCGGCGTTCGGTTGAGCACGCAGCGTCGGCTGGGCCACTTTTCTTCGCGCATGGGCCGCGCCTCGTAGCTGGGCCGACGCGGCAGCTCTTGGCCGTGGGTTTCGCTGGACGGGCTGACCGCGGGAGCACGGTGGGCAGCGTGGCTAGGCTGCTTTTGGATGGGCTGAGGTTTAATTGTTTTATTCTTTTGTCTCCTTTAATTTCAGCAATTAAGTATTGCTTAAATATCCATTTCCTGAGTATTTATATCAATTTTATGATTAACTTTTGGGCATATTATTTAATGTGGTAATTATTGTAATGTGATGATTATTTCTTAGCATTATCTTTAATTAAAATGGAACCAACGAGAAGTTTTGATTAGAGATTAATTGTCTAATGTTGAAATTGGGATAATGTCATGACCATATTCATATACTGACCATCGTTGTTTATGAACATGTGTCACCCATAAAATAATTCAGTTCCTTTTCGTTTCTGCCCAACGGTGATGCGAACTTGAACTTTAATGTTTCTTGTCATTAGCATGTTGTTAATCAGACCAACGTAGGGTTAGTTTCATGCATGACATTTGATTTTCTTTTTCTAAATGATTACTGATTAAATTTTATTTTTGATTCAGCCATGAAAAACACTAATGTTGCCGCTTACTTGAACGGCATTGAGTAGCTAACAGGGACAAACTTTCCTTCTTGGAAGGAGAGAATATTGATTGTCCTTGGAGTTATGGACTTGGATTATGCATTACGAGAGGACACTCCCATAGCTCCTTCCGTTGATGATGAGAGTTTCACTGAGAAAAAGAAACTCTATGACTTAACAGCGGAAAAGTGGGAGCGGTCTAATCGCATGTCCTTGATGATTATGAAGAGCACCATATCTATAGGGATAAAGGGAGCAATCCCTGAATCCGATAATGCTAAGCAGTACCTGGCCTTAGTTGAGGAGCAATTCAAGGGCTCTTCAAAAGTTTATGCCAGTACCTTAATCATGAAGATGCTCACCACTAAGTATGATGGCTCTAGTAGCGTACGTGAGCATATCATGATGATGACTGATATGGCTGCCAAACTTAAAGGCATGGACATGGCCATTTCTGATAGTTTCTTAGTCCATTTTATTATGACCTCCCTCCCTTCTGAGTACAATGCCTTCAAAATTAATTATAATACTCAGAAAGAGCAGTGGACCATGAGCGAGTTGATCGCGATGTGTGTCCAAAAGGAGGAGAGGATTAAGGCTGAAAAGAAGGACCAAGTTTTCCATGTTGGCCATGGAAAAAGGAAATTCCAAGGGGATTTTAAGTCCAAAAAGAAGCTGCATTTTTTCCCTAAGGCTGAGTCAAGTAAGTCAAAGCCAAAGGAGAAGGCCCCTGCTGCATCAAATTCAACTTCTAATGGGCCCATCTGTCGTTTCTGTAAGAACAGTGGGCATATTCAGAAAGATTGTGTGGGCTTCATGAAGTGGCTTGCCAAGAAGGGTAATGACATAATTTCCACTGTTAATGAAACCCTTTTTGCTGATTTTTCCCCTAATACCTGGTGGATTGATTCAGGTGCCTCTGTGCATGTTTCCAATTCATTGCAGGGATTCCTTACCGTGAAGACAATAAGAAAGGGGGAACGAAGCCTTAGAGTTGCTGATGGAAGGGAGGCTGAAATTGAAGCCGTTGGCACACTATCATTAGCATTAGATAGTGGCTTCATCCTTCAATTAAATAATGTTGTTTATGTTCCCAATATGAGGAGGAACCTTATTTCTGTTTCTCTTTTAGATGATAATGGATACATTTGTAACTTTGGGGATAATAAATGTATTATAAGTTTTAATTCAAATAATATTGGTCTCGCGACTCGTGAGACAAACTCTATATGCTTTCTCTCCTGAATACCTGTGTCAATGAATGTGTGATGCCACCAATAAGCGAAAGAGAAGTATAAATGATGAGACTTCATCGAAATTGTGGCACTGTCGTTTAGGCCACATTTCGAAGGGGAGAATGGAGCGTCTCATTAAGGAAGAGATACTCCATCCATTAGACTTGTCTGACTCAGATTATTGTATTGATTGTATTAAGGGAAAATATGTAAAACAAATTAAGAAAGGAGCCACACGAAGCAAAGGAATATTAGAATTAATCCACACTGATATATGTGGACCTTTTCCTATAACTTCAGTTGATGGGTACGACTCCTTTATCACGTTTACTGATGACTTCTCCTGTTATGGTTATATTTTCCCCATTCGTGATCGATCTGAATCACTTGATAAGTTTAAAATATTTAAAGCTGAAGTAGAAAATCAGCATAATTTAAAGATTAAGGTAGTGAGATCAGATCGTGGAGGAGAATATTACGGGAGACATGCTCCTTATGGACAAATTTCAGGTCCATTTGCTAAGTTTCTTTCAGAAAATGGCACAATAGCCCAATATTCAACACCTGGTGAACCTCAGCAAAATAGAGTAGCTGAAAGACGCAATCGCACCCTTATGGATATGGTGCGTAGCATGATGAGTTACTCCAGTTTACCAGTTGGTTTGTGGATGGAAGCATTAAAGACAGCCGCACATATACCTAATCGGGTTCCCAGTAAATCAATACCTAAGACACCTTATGAATTATGGACTGGGAGGAAACCAAGCTTAAAATATTTACATGTGTGGGGTTGTCCTGCTGAAGCTAAAATCTTCAATCCACATATTGGAAAATTAGATCCTAAAATAGTAAGTTGCCATTTTATTGGATATCCTGAAAGATCTAAGGGATATCGATTTTATTGTCCAGATCGTGTCACTAAGTTTGTGGAAACCCGACATGCTGTATTTTTAGAGAATAATGGAATCAGTGGGAGCTCAGAGGCTAGGAAAATAGATCTTGAGGAGATTCGGACTTATGTTCCATTACCGATAATCCAAGAGACTATTCTTCCTGTACCTCTTCCAGTTATACCTCCAGTTTTGAATCCTGGAGTTGAGCCTCCACCTGAGAATTCTGGGATTAATAATACAGCATCTAATGATGAGCCTCCACAGCCCTCTGTGATAATTAATGAACTACTAAGAAGATCACAGCGGGAAAGAAGGTCTGCCATCCCGAATGACTATGTCGTATACATGAATGAAGATGTTAATGACATAGGGAAGGTCGATGATCCTACCTCATTTAAGGAGCCTATGATGGCAAGGATTCACCCAAGTGGCTTGAGGCCATGCAGAATGAAATTAAGTCTATGAGCATTAATGAAGTCTAGGATCTAGTAGAAATTCCTAATGGAGTCAAAACAGTAGGATGTAGATGGGTCTACAAAACTAAGCATGACTCTAAAGGAAATGTCGAAAGATTCAAGGCAAGGCTTGTAGCGAAAGGGTTTACACAAAGAGAGGGGATTGATTATGTTGATACTTTCTCTCCCGTCTCAAAGAAAGATTCACTAAGAATTGTCATGGCGCTTGTTGCTCATTATGATTTAGAGCTACATTAGATGGATGTTAAAACCGCATTCCTTAATGGTGACTTGCATGAGAATATTTACATGGCTCAACCGGAAGGTTTTGTCGTGGAAGGCAAGGAGCATATGAGATGTCGACTTAAGAAATCCATCTATGGATTAAAACAAGCATCGAGACAATGGTACCTTAAGTTCGATGAGACCATAAGAAATTTTGGTTTCAAAGAAAATCAAGTGGACAATTGCATATACATTAAGACTAAGGGGAGCAAAATTACTATATTAGTGCTTTATGTGGATGATATCTTATTGGCTTGCAGCGATAAGGATATGCTGTATGAGACCAAAAGATTTCTTTCCGCTAATTTTGACATAAAGGATCTTGGTGATGCCTCTTATGTTTTGGGCATTGAGATTCACCGAGATAGGTCCAAAGAGATATTAGGCTTATCGCAAAAGACATACATTGACAGAGTGCTTAAGAGATTTAATATGCATAACTGCTCTGCCACGCCTGCTCCTATTGTTAAGGGCGATAAGTTTGGAACATTCCAATGTCCAAGGAATCAATTAGATTCTGATCAGATGAAGGGGATTCCTTACGCTTCAGCTGTCGGAAGCATTATGTATGCTCAAGTATGTACTGCCTACGACTTAGCATTCATAGCACCGGATGCTTGGCGATATCAATCTAATCCGAGTTGGACCACCGGAAAGCCGTTAAGAAAGTCTTGCGTTATTTGCAAGGCACTAAGCATTTCATGCTCACATATAAGAAGTCCGATGCCCTTGAGGTTGTGGGTTATTGAGGCGATTTTGCGAGTTGTGTTGATACTAAGAAATCCACATCAGATTATATCTTCACACTTGCGGGAGGAGCTATTTCGTGGAAAAGCTCTAAACAATCACTTACTGCATCATCAACGATGCAGGCTGAGTTTGTGGCATGTTATGAGGCTACTGGGTAGGCTGTATGGCTTAAGAATTTTATCCCGGGATTAAGAGTGGTAGACAGCATATCTAAACCACTACCTTTATACTGCGATAATTTAGCCGCAGTTTTCTATTCAAGTAACAACAAGTCAAGTGGTGCTGCCAAACACATTGACATTAAGTATCATGTTGTGAAAGATAGAATCCAGGATCAGACTATTGATGTCAAGCATATAAGTACTAAGTCTATGCTTGCGGATCCACTAACTAAAGGCTTACCACCCAGTCTCTTTCGAGAGCATGTTGCCAGCATGGGTTTAATGGAAAGCCTATGATTCTGGAAATGATGACCATAAGAATAAGACCAACTCCCATTAAGAATAAGTAATTACCCTATCGAGATAGAATGATGCACTATAGATACTGGGGTTGGAACGGTGTTTGAATTAATCGTTGTAATACTTTATCTTGGTGTATTGTTCTGTTTAGAGTGGGTTTATGATGTTAGCCTTACGATCAAGTGGGAGAATGTTGGATATGATCTTGGCTAACAGCCAGATCCGAAAATTATGGGCTAAAAACTGCCCTTTACTCACGTTCGCGCTCTGATCGGGAGCTCTCCAACAGAATTTCGGTTTGGTCCCGATAGCCAGCGCCACATTAAAAAGGTGAGATCGGCACTCAAGTTTTTCAAGTTTTAACCTTGAGTTTTGCCTCTACCCGAAAGACTTTTCTGATCAAAGGTTTTGGCGCAAGGTTATCGAAGATCCTCACCATCACTGTGAGAATCACGGTGCTCCCGGTTGTCTTCATCGCGCACGTCAGCTTTTCTTCTACACCGACAAACCTTAATGGCTTCCTCCTCTCCGGGTGAGTTCTTCTAACGTTTATTTCCGCATTACTTTTGGTGATCATGTATTAGGCTAGTTCATAATGTTCATGTTTAGTTAAACCTTATGCTATCAAATCCTTCCACTCCACTTTCAACAAGCATGCTCCTAGTGTATTCCTAACATAACACTATAAGAAGCATCTTGATTTTCACATCGATCACCTTTCTATAAGCTTCCAAAGAAGCCTTTTGTTACATCCTCGTTTTGCCGTTAATATTGCTAACATTGCACGTCCTAAATAGGTGCACTTTCACTATCGCCTTAATGCATGTTGTTTGACTTCTAGCCTTCGGAAGAGCCATCAAACCATCAAATCAGCTAACGCAAAAGTTAGCGGAACTAGCCACTTGTCATCCACACCAAAATAACTCATGTACTAGCACACAATATTACACCGAAAGACATATTCCAGGGTTTTTTGTTTCTTATTTTGGCCTTTTTTTATTCAATTTTTGTTAAAAAGACCTAGCTAGAAACTATGCCCAGAAATAGCTCCTTTTCTCAGCGCCAAACACGAATAGCGCTGAGATTTGACACCTCGGAGCCCGTTTGAGGTTACATCTGTTTGGAATTATGCGCAATATTTTTATTCCAGATTTTATATCGAGACAAATGAAGTAAAAGATTAGAGATGCACAAAACAGCAGGTAACGCATTGTATTTCAGAATATGCTCAAGGATTGTATATTAACAAAGTTGATCTATCACACGAATGACTTACAATTGGGCTTGCTAAAGAATAGGAAGCAGCGCAGCGCAGACGCAGTCGTGGAAGTAGTCAACGTCGAGGAAGAAGTAGAGCGGTCACGCTGATGCGCTGCCTAGAAATCTTATTGCCGCCCCCGTGCAGGCGAACTTTGCGACAATGGTTCGAAGATACCGCTCACCCTCCTTCATGGTGCACGCCGAGGAGGAAGGCCGGCGAGTTTCAACAGCTCAACTCAGCAGTACAGTAATTCAGAGATGAGGGGAAAGAATGGAGGAGGAATTCAGTTCCTGTCTTGGATGTCTCCAAGAGATTATATACACGCGCACCAGTAACTGACCATATTATGTCAGTTAAATGCGGCGGTTACTAGTAACTGACAGCATAATGTCAATTAACTCACTAATAACTGACTGCATAATGACACCAAATTCAAACATATGTTTAAATCACATTTAAACAGATTAAATGGAGAGATAATTGCAAGGTTCAGCAAAACAAAAGGTGAATTCGAAGTGCCAGGAGACACACTACGACGCGGGTCACGCAAATTTTCACGCGAAAATACTCGAATACGCGCGCATGTGTGTTTAGCCACTGTCCACCTTATGTCATTCTCATGCCAAGTGTAATTAATCAAGAGGTGGTAAGGATTCCACCTTTTAAATTGTCTTTCCTCCACTTGACTAGACAATATGGTACTAAACCATGTATGCTTTAGAATTAAAGGAAATGAGCCTCCCAATGGGCTAATTTCTAACAACATCCACATCAGTGCCACCTTCGCATCGGCAGAGGTTCAACGCTGGTGATCACACGCTGACCTAAACTATCTTGGTGACAACTTTGTTGGCACTGAAGTGATTTCCTCTGCTCAGTTTTGGCCAGTACTGAGTTATTCCCTCTGTCCAATTTTATAAATCGTATTTTTAATAGTTTTATCTATAAATATATGATATATTTCATATTTCAATGTAAAATTAGTGTGATGTTCCTTCTATACTCTTAATAAATATTCACATTTACTTTATATTCTTTATATGCATACTTTGAATACAGTGTTTAATGATAATAATTAAGAGTAATATAGTTATTTTCAATGTTTTCTTATTTTACGTGCTAAAAAAAATAAGCCTTATAAAATTCGACGAGAGAGTACTAAAGAAACTTGCATGGAGACACACCGACAAACTACGCTTAGATCAATGCATCAACTCATTGAGTCATCATTGATCATGAAACTATTAACTAAACACAACTTGCGTTCTTATTCGTTCAAAAGGTACTCCCTCCGTCCTTGAAAGTAAGGGAGAGAAGCGTTCAACTTATGTCCTCTAATATTAGGGATTGAGAGCTCTTCCCCTTTAAATTGTGTTCTCAAATTGTGTCCATGCATGCAGATGCACGCAGATACATACGACCACACATATTCCAAAACAAAACGCGACAGGTTATTCGCTATAATCGTGATTAATTAATGCATGCATGTTGCCAATTAATAGAGACACAGTATTAAATAGGGGCATTAGAGTCTTTTGGTAGAAACCATAATCTGTCCTAAAATTTCTTCTGTCCCTTACTTTCGAGGACGGAGGGAGTATTTGCGAGCACGCGAGTACACACAAGTGTTGTTACGTACATTTCTTGTTCTCGCCATCCTCCTATTTTGATCTTAAGCCCGTAGATTTGAAGACTTGATTAACTAAGTTATGCCTCGACTTGGTTCACTGTAACTTTGACTACACTCTCTAGCTCGGTCTTAATAAGCCCACATGTATGTCGTATCTGGAGATTAGGATGGATTTGACGTGTTACAAGAGGCAGATGCAAGGCCATTCATCCAAGACATGCTCCCAAGTAATTGGGCTAAATTAATTTAGCAACTCCTCTCTCTATTACTGAATTACGAAATGATGTTTAGATTGTGTGCATGCTACGGCACCCTTATTTTAATAGTTGTTTGATTTATAGAATAGCAGAACATAATGTTTAGATGTTACTATCCATTGATTTATTGAAGTTAGAAGGACACCATGCAAGAAACAAACTATTAACTATGAATTGAATAAGGAGGCTACCGGCCGCGAATTGCATGGACCACCTAGCTCTTGTTACTAAAACTATACAATCAAATTCTTAAAACTTTGACCCATTATATACACAAAAACATTTGGATTGGTCGCATCAAAATAGTGTCAGACGATTGTTCGTCAAAAAATATAGGGGCAAAGTCTCATTTAATTAGCCTCTTCACCCGTATTTTAGTGGTCGTTTCACTTATAAGAAAACATGAGATAATAATAAGAGGTTATATCTGTTAAGAACCTCGCTATCGAATAGTCCGGGGTTCCCGAACAGATCTAAAGTGGAGAACAGAGAGAGAGACACAGGTATATGGGGAGCGACGACGGAATTCTTTATTGCTTTGTGATTCTTGTACATAGGGGGGACCCCCCTCCTCCTTATATAGCGCTCACCTAGGGTTCCGGCTTAGGGACCATCGTGGGCTTTTCATTGGGCCACGTGGTTTCCCAACACTCCCCCTTGGGCCCTTTGCCGCGAGATGCATATGCCTCATTAAAAACTCCAGAAAAACCAAGTGGGAAAAATACTTGGAGAAAGAGTACATAGCATACGCTTACTATGTTGCACTAATTGCCTCGTTAAAACCTTATGCAAGAAAACGTCATGAAAAACTTGCTAAGGAAAAAGAGTACAATTCACCCAAACTTCAACCACTAATCTTCGATATTCATGTTGGGTACTCAAAATTCATATTTGAGATTTATGTGGGAGTATGTGAAATATCTCCCCCTGAAATCTGCACTTCTCTAAGTCTCATCATTCCAATTCCTTTAATGCACCTTTCAAAGGTAGATGCTGGAAGTGATTTAGTGAACAAACCTGCAAGATTTTCACATGACTTAGTATGCAATATCTTGATCTCGTTCATCTTATGCAATTCGTGAGCATAGAAGAACTTGGTGTTAATATGCTTCGTGAGATTGCTCTTCACATAACCCATCTGTGCTTGGGCGACACAAGCTGCATTATCTTCATAGATTATCGTGGGAGTTTGCTCAATGTTCAAGCCACATGACTTCTGAATGTGGTGAACCATTCTTCGGAGCCATGCACATTCACGAGATGCTTCATATAAAGCGATGATTTCCGAGTGGTTTGTCGACGTCGAGATGAGAGTCTGTTTAGACGACTTCCAAGAAATTGCTGTTCCTCCACATAGGAAAACATAGCCAGTTTGGGACTTGCCAGTATGCGGGTCTGATAAGTACCCAGTATCGGCGTAGCCAACCAAATTCAATTCATTGTTTCTTCTGAAAAACAAACCAAGATCTTTGCTTCTTTGGAGGTAACGGAAGATGTCCTTGATCCCTTTCCAATGCCTTTTGGTGGGTTCTGCACTGTACCGGGCTAGCAAATTCACAACGAACGCAATGTCCGGCCTAGTGCTATTCGCAAGGTACATGAGTGCTCCAACTGCACTCAGATATGGGAATTCTGCTCCCAGGACTTCCTCCCCCTCTTCTCTAGATCTGTATGGGTCTAGGTCTGCTTGGAGTGACCTTCCGACCATTGGAGTCTTTGCAGGATATGCCTTTTCAAAGCCAAACTTTTCCAACGCTTTCTGCGTGTAGGTTGATTGATGTACCAAGATTCCTCCTTGGACATGCTCAAGCTACAAGCCTAAACAAAACTTGGTTTTACCCAAATCCTTCATTTCAAACTCAGACTTCAAGTATGAGCATGCTTCTTCAATTTCTTCATCCGTCCCAATGATGTTCAAGTCATCTACATAGACGGAGATTATACAAGAATCCATTCGGGATCATTGTATAAACACACATGGACAATCTTATTTGTTTGTGTAGCCTTTCTTGCGAGAAAGTCACTCAGCGATTGTACCACATTCTTCTGATCGCTTCAAATTATACGGTGATTTCTCCAATTTCACACTGTAAAGGTTTCTATCTGCTCCGCCTTGGTTCGGGATAGGAATTCCTTCCGGTACTTTGTTGACAATAAGCATACATGCGATCATTTCGAGGAAGCATCGATGAGCACCATAAAGTATCGAAATGGCCCTGACAAGGGTTGAATCGGGCCGCAAATATCACCCTGGATGCGTTCCAGGAATGCAGGGATTTCACTTTGCACTTTCATGACAGAGGGTCTAGTTATTAATTTCCCGGTGGCACATGCAGGGCACACAAAATCTTCATGATTCGGGAAATTTTTAACATTAATACCATGACCTTGTGAGTTTTTCACTATATTTCTCATCATTCTAAGACCGGGATGACCTAATCTACCATGCCATAAAGAAAATAACTCAGAGCTTCTAAAAACAGTCTTCAAGGAAGTATACACTTCGGGTGCATGAATATTCGTGTAGTACAACCCAGATTCATATGAGGGACATTTTTCTAATACCATTTTTCCACATACCGCGTGCTTCACAATGTACAAGTATTCTTTGCCATTTTCTTCATTGGTTTCTACGTGAAAACCATTGGCGTGGATGTCTTTGAAGCTTAAGAGAGTGCGCGTTGATTCAGGGTACAAAAGGTCTTCTTCGATTACCAAAGTTGTACCCATAGGCAATATAATAGTGGCTCTTCCTGAGCCGATTACATATGAGTCGCTTCCTGCGATCGTAGTAATCTTTCCAGCGTTCTTCATGATCGATTGGAAGTATTTAGACTCTCTTAAGATGGTATTTGTTGTGCCACTATCAACAATGCATATCTCTTCCATTTGGACGCTATACGATTTCTAGATAAAAGAAATATAATTCTAATCAGATAGAGGCAAAATAAACCAAATATTGCTTGCAAATTTCAAGAATAAAAGAATAAATTGTATATTTATTCATGAGAGAAGTATGCTCTTCTAGAGCTTACAATTCATTATTCAAAAGAAAATGCTAACAACCATAATCTAAAAAAATGCATTAAATAGAATCTATAAAATATGCATTAATTTCTGCTTCTATGTCATCGACAGAATTTTTCTCTTCATTTGCCATAATATTGGCTGCAGCGTCGATGTCCAGGCTATTCTGTGAGGATGAGACAAGTGGGGTATCTTCATCCATGGCATCATCATCACCGATATTGGCGAAGTGCACCTCTGCGGGGGCATTTTCTTTTGCCTTCCTCTTAGCCTGATATGCGTTGATCACTTCCTTGGATTCTCGACATATCTTCGACCAGTGTCCCCATGTACCACACTTGAAGCACGTTTGGTTCTGCTGTCCATACGGCTTGGCGTGTGTCTTTTCTTTGTCATCCTTTTTCACTGTGGCTTTGGACTTTCCTTTGGCCTGAGTCCTCTCTTTTCCACCCTGCTTGCCCTTCTTTCTATTAATGGGCTTTCTCACCTTGTAGCTATTGGCATTGACTTCTGTGCCAGTGCCTCGTCCAGGTGGCTGCAAGACATAGATCTTGCGTAGAACATCGTCTTGCGATTCCGCAACTTTCATTACATCAATCAGTTCGCTATACTCCTTGTATGCGTCCTGACGATAGCTGCGTGCACTCTGGATAGCATTAGGGTGGAAGGTGGAGAGAGTTTTCTCAATCTTCTCCTCATCTGTGATCTTCTTGCCACATAGGGAGAGATTGGTACAAATTCTGTGCAAGGAAGAATTGTACTCGGCCACTGTTTTAAAGTCTGCAAATCTCAGGCGCACCCAATCTTGCTGTGCTTGGGGCAAGATGGTGTACTTGAGCTTTTCGAACCGCTTCTGAGGTGCAGTCCAAAGCTCATGTGCACTCTCCTCAGCCATGTATTCGTTCTTCAAAGTGGCTGAGAGGTGGTGCCTGAGAAAATGCAAGGCTTGATCGTTCTGCTTTCGGCAGAGGTTTCGCGTCCTGCGAGGACCCTAGACCAATCGCTGCATAGAGCTTCTTGCCCCCAAGAACGATCTTCACGTCTGATGCCCAAGTGAGGTAGTTCTGACCGTGCGTGGCCAGTTCTTCAAACTCACGATTCACGATGTCGGACATCTGCATGTTTTCAAAAATTCCAACATTAGATTACTGCGTGTAATCTAATAGAAAATGGTTGCAAAAGCATAAAGTGCAGAAAAATAAATTGCTATGCATTGCAGAATATAAAATTGAGCAATGAATTCAAATTCATAAAGAATAATCATAAAACAGAGAAATAAGGTTAGAAAAAATTAAAACAGAGCCAAATAAATCTTCTTGATTTTTCTGGCAATTTTTTAAATTTTTTCTGCAAATTTTTTTTTCGTTTTTTTTTCTTCTTCTTCTTCTTTTTCTTTCTTTCTTTCCTTTTTCCTTTCTTTCTCGGCCGAACCGGCTTTTGGGCTTGCTCACTTTCCTTTTCCCCACACGCGCCGCCTCTCCTTCCCCACGCGCGCCGCCTTGCCTTCACGCACGGTCCAAGGGCCGGCGGTGACGGAACTTCGGGCGGCGTCGCTTCGGGCGACGGGCGGCGGAGCATGCGGAGGCCGAAGGCCTGGCCAGAGACAGCGTCGCGAGGCCAAGGCCGTGGCGTGCGGGGGCGGCTTCAGCCGGGCGACGCGATCGCAGTTTAACGCCGAGGCCGAGGAGAGCGAGGCGGCGGCGGCCGCGTCGTGAGCGCTGGGCGCCGAGTGGCGGCGAACCGAGGAGGCAGCAGGCGACGGCGTCGGCCGCGAAGCCGAGGCGGCCGGCGGCCGCCGCCAGTGGAACCCGGCGCGCGACGAGGCCGGGTGGCGCGTGGGCCAATGCGCGCGGCGGCGCTCGCGAGTCCGGCGTCGCGGCGACGGCGCCGCAAGGCCGACGGCGACGGCGCCGCATGGCCGAGGCGAACACGGCGCTGCGAAGTTCGGTCTTGCGACGGCGGCGCAAGGCCGACGGCGACGGCACGCATGGCCGAGGCGGCGACGGTCTTTGCAAGTCCGGCGTGCGATGGCGCTGCAAGCCGATGGGCGACGGCGCTGCGCGCTGATAGCGAGCCGATCGGTGACGGCGGAGGCCGGTCCGGCGGCGGCGCACGCTGGCCGGAGCCGAGGAGGCGCAGCTTCGTGCCGTGCGCAGCCGGGACTCTGGTGGACGACGCAGTTGTGGCGGCTTCGTGCCGTGTGTGGTCGGGGTGAGCCGAGGGCGGCTTCGTGCCGACGGCGCGCAATCCGGTGTTTTTTTTTCTGGATGAATAGTACTGTAGCTTCGTGCCGTACTGAGTAGCTTCGAGCGTTCTCCGAGTAGCTTCGTGCCACGTGACGGACAGTACTATATGCGTAGGTTAGATGCATGCATAGAGAACAACAGCGATTAGATTCAATCGCCGAAACCCACCTTTCTCACCTTTCAAAACTGAACTCCGGTAGAGCTTCGTGCTGATAACGTGTTAAGAACCTCGCTATCGAATAGTCCGGGGTTCCCGAACAGATCTAAAGTGGAGAACAGAGAGAGAGACACAGGTATATGGGGAGCGACGACGGAATTCTTTATTGTTTTGTGATTCTTGTACATAGGGGGGACCCCTCTCCTCCTTATATAGCGCTCACCTAGGGTTTCGACTTAGGGACCATCGTGGGTTTTTCATTGGGCCACGTGGTTTCCCAACAATATCCTCTAATTTACAGAAGTTAGGAAGAAAATCATGAAAGAAATAACCACTAATTGGATTGGAAAGGACTAGCTGTGTAACTGTGCGGGCCATCTAGGTAGTTATAATATTATGAAAGTATTTTTTTAAGATAAATCTTCACGTATCATTTTATTTGTTCATTCTAAATATTAAAAAAATATAACGATAGCTATAAATTATAATGTTTGACTGCACACAAATTAAAATGATTTTCTCTTTGACTGGATGGAATAGACAGGAAAGAGTAGTTTGATCACTAAGTATGGCCGTCAATGAGGAACAGTAATCCAAGATTGGGCACATGCCATACATGGTAATTGAATCTAAGTTTAGGTAAATATGTATGCATGAATATTGTCAATTCTCAAGAATAGAACAAAAATAGGATCACCATCAGTGTTCTAAATATCTAACTATAGCTTTTTTGGATCCAAAACGCGAACCTACGGGGCAATGTTCCATTATATTAGCTACAAGCGCTATAACTAGCGATAGCTCCACTATCGTACATATGTACCTATGAGAAAAAACATTGGGCTCATTTTGAAATCTAATAATATTAAAAGGCTCAAATGCATCTCTTATAAGTCTGAACTATAAGAAAACCTAGTAAAAGACCCCATCCCACCCTTTTTCAATAATCCAACATCCACATTTAGTGATTAAGTACTTATTACTAAGAACATTTATATAGTTATCATTTATAGTCTCTTTTAGGCTTGTATTTGTATCACTGCTACGGAAAGGCCTATATAAGACGTCTGATCACAGACGGTTTTTAAAAATCGCCTGTGTTCAAGCTAATTACAGATGGTTTTGCTAGCACGACCGTCAAAGTTACAGGATATGCTAAGATCCGTCTTTGATAAGCTAACATCACATATGGTTGCGTCTATGACATTAACTTATCACAGATGGTTTTTTAATCGAATCGTCTATGATAACACTACCCTGTTATATATATCATTTCTAGGGTTTGTGCCCGCCGCACTAATCACCCAAACGAAATCTCTTTTATCGACCTCGGCCTCCTTCTTGAGCCCATCACCGCCGCCCGTACATGACGCCGCAGCCCTCGAGCCCATCGCGCACCTCCTCCTCGAGCATATCGCCGCCTCCTCCCCGAGCCCTAAGGTCATATGGTTTGGACATTATTTATCATTTATTCTTTGATTGTATTGTTGCTAAGATTGTTTAGGCTTCTGGTTTTAAAATGTATCATAAAGTAATTGTTCATGATGCTGAATCTGGTCTATAGCAAGGTGTTGGTTGAGTAACATTAAAACCTCAATTCTAAATATAGTTTTGTTGCTTCGAGGTGTATCAGTCCATGAACTCACGTAATATCCTAGTGACTGCAAATTAAACATCAAGGTGAAGATAAGCACATGATAAACACAAGTTTCCCTGTCACTTTGTACATCACCAATTTTGACATATATAAAAACAAAACTCAAGCCTACATCTATTATTTGATTATTTCTCCATTTATGATTCTGTTGTGTAGTTGTATACTTATTTAATTGATTTGCTTTGACAAGCTAGGTCAATTGCTTTGTCTGTTCAAAGGAAATAAAAGAATAAAATGTGGAACATGCTTGGTCTATTTTAATTTCACCACTTTTCGATCTGGCCTAGAAATTAAACACTACCTTCATGTTGCATCCATGTATGATTAGAGGACTAAGTTTGTTACAACATTAAAATCTCACCGTCATGTTGAATGTAGATGTTTAACTTCTTATTGAGAGAGAGAGTAATTTGGATGTTTATATGAAATTATTCAATTTACAAATAGTAATCCAATTATAGAAAGTATCCAAAAAATTAGGCGCAAGAATAGAAGAAAATAAAACTATAGCCATTACTACATCTGTCATGATTCATCATATATTTATTTATGTCCCAGTGACTGCAAATTGCACATATAAAATAGAGCCTACAAACAAGATATATGACATGAAGAAGCTATTGGATGCTAAACAGAAAATTGGGATAGAGATAGAACAACTAAAGGGAAAGTCTGATGTAATAGAGCAAAACAGAAGTGAAGAAGATTCTGAGTTAACAAAAAAGATTTATGATATGAAACAAAAATCTGAAAGATATAGATGACAAATCGCAAGATATTGAATCTCTTACTAGGTACTCATCATTAAGGGACGCATGACGATTGCAGAGTTAGAAGAAGCCAAAACTAAACTTATAGAGGTAATATAAAGGTTTTTAGAATTTAATTTGATGTGGTTACTAATAATATACTAAGACATTGTTTTCACAACAATATAATTACTTTTATACGGATTAAGAGATATGATTGAAAGTCAATCAGTTATTAGTGCCAAACAAATAGGAATTGTGCCGTAGCTATGGAACCTTAGAAGAACCGAAAAGCCTTTATTGCTGAAGCTATGGCACATATGATGGCGGATATGGAAAAACCCTAAGATCTGCTTGTCTTGATCTATCAAATAATGTTGTTTCTCAATGTATGCTTGTTGATATTTGTGGTATCATATTTTCTCAATGTATTGTCACAAGAAATTATCCTTGATATTTGCTCATCTTGGATCCAATTTACTGAAAAGTGTCTTGCTTGTTAGAACCAAAATGTTATTATAGGAATATGCTACTGCACAATAGATGGATAGAAAATTTGTCTTGAATTGAAAACTCTATGATCCAAAAGTTTTTCTTACTCTATTGGTAGAACTTTCATGATTAGTATTTGTTGTTAAAAATATTCTTTTTCTGAGATATTTCTGCAACGATATTTATAAGGCACAATCAGTTATAGATTTTGCAATTTAATCACTAAGCATCCTATATGCATCGAGGAACACTACTACAGAAAAGCTCATCACAAACGGTTCGGAAACCTCATCACTGACGGTTTTGTGAACCGTCTGCAAAAATGTGTCAGTGATGAGAAGACACGTCACAGAAGGTTTCCGAACTGTCAGTAAAACTAATATCAGAGACGGGTCTATCTACGAACCGTCTGTGATAATCTTTTGTCTTAGATAGTTCTAAGATAGAACCGTCTCTAATGATAAGTAATCACAGACGGTTTTTAATTATAACCGTTTGTGATATGATTATCACAAACGGTTTTTAAATAGAACTGTCTGTGTTATAGTTTTTTCCTTCTAACTCTCTTGGCAGAACTTCCATGATTAGTATCTGATGTTCAAAATTTTATTCACCTTAGATATTTATGCAATGACATTTACAAGACACAACTAATTATAGATTTTGCAATTCAATATCAAAACATCCTAGATGCATTGAGGCAACAGCTTGTCTGATGAGAAAAATAGGGTCATAAAATCTCTGTGGTACTCTAGATGCAATTGCTTCATAAGCAATTGCATCTAGAGTGTGAAGCAATTGCATCTAGAGTACCACAGAGATTTTTCTCATCAGACAAGTTGTTGCCTCAATGCATTTAGGATGTTTTGATATTGAATTGCAAAATTTATAATTGGTTGTGTCTTGTAAATGTCATTGCATAAATATCTAAGGAGAATAAAATTTCGAACATCAGATACTAATCATGGAAGTTCTGCCAAGAGAGTTAGGGGAAAACATTATTTCATAGGTTAAGGCCAGAAGACCTTACCACAAATATGATAACAAAATATTTCATAGTTCAGGTAACAATACATTAACAAAATATGATATATACCACAAATATCAATAAGTGTTCAGCTAGAAACCACATTATTTCGTAATTCAAACAAGAAAACCTTATAGTTTTTTCATGTCTTCCATCATATGTGCCATAGCTTCCGCAATAGAGGCTTCTCGATTATCTCTGAAGTTCCATAACTCCAGTACAGAACCGATTTGTTTGACACCAATAACCGATTGATCTTCAGTCATATCTCTCAATCCCTACAAATTAAAAGCGATTATGTTGTTGTGAGAAGGGCAGTAACCACATTGAATTCAGTACTACAAACCTTCATATTACCTCTATAAGCTTAGCTTTAGCTTCTTCCAGCTCTGCATTCGCTCTGCGGTCCTTACTGATGAGTGCCGTGCTAAAGGATTTGATATCTTGCAAACGATCATCTATGTCTTTCAATTCTTGTTTGATCTCACAAATCTTTTCTGTTATCTCAGATTTCCCCTTAAGTTGTTCGATCTCCACTTCGAGTTTTTGTTTAGTTTCTAACAACTTTTTCATGTCTTTACCATAAATATATTATAATGAATTAGGTATTCACTTCAGTATGAGGATGCAAGATAGAGATAGGATGACACGTACATAAGTTTCAAACATTATCACCTAGTATAGGCACAAAAGAGGCATTGAACATTCAACACATAGTAGCTCCAAAACATCAATCCTTGTGTGATATAACAAGTTTAATGTTGAATTCTAGATTATATGAATTTTATGTTCTTATATATATAACTCAAGTCTAGCTAGCAAACTAATCCATACAAAGAAATAAAGATCTAACATATTGATATAGAAAAATGAAATTGCGTTACAGTGACCTAATGAGGCATTAAAGCTTGCTAAGCTATATATATGCAGTTTGCTAAGAATTTTATGTTTGACCTCTCATGAATCCTATATCCAGTTTTGTTCAACCATCATGAATCCTATATACAGCCTCATTCCTTCTAAACATTATTCACAAACATTATTAATTCACAAACTCAAAATGGTTTCCCTAGTCAAACATATCGGTTTCCCTGGTCAAGCATTTGAGCTACAATTCTTTAGTTACAGCCTCATTCTTTCTAAACATCATTCACAAATATCATTCACAAACATCATTCACAAACATCTTCACAAACATCATTCACAAATATCATTCACAAACACAATAACCTAGTCAAGCATATCGGTTTCATACACAACTCACCGACGGAGATGAGGAGGAGGTGCTCTTGGATGAGGAGGTAGCCGACGGGGAGGAGGAGGAGGTGCTCGCCTACGAGGGTAGCTGACGGCCGGGGAGGAGGAGGAGGTAGCCGATGGGGAAGGTGCTCGCGGAGGAGGAGGTAGCCGACGGGGAGAAGTAGGTGCTCGCGAAAGTCATCGGGGAGGAGTTCGCCGAGAAGGAGGATTGCCGGGGGGCTAGGGTTTGCAGGAGACGAAACGCATGGATCTGACGCTACAAACCTCTATCGGTATGGTTATATAGGGGTCTCAGGTCATATCACAGACGGTTCCTAGTTAGAACCGTCTGTGATATGATCATAGATGAGTTTTAACTAGAACCGTCTGTGATATGACTGATGGTTCATAAAGAGAACCGTCTGTGATTAAATCACTGACGGTTACGCTAGAGAACCGTCTGTGATGTTTATCATAACAGACGGTTTTTTGAAACCGTCTGTGAAGAGAAGTCTAATATAAACCTTTCTGTAGTAGTGGCAACAGCTTGCCTAATTAGGATCGTCTTAAAATATGAACATTTGTAGCACTTTCATCTCCTTTCTTATTCTAATGTTGATGGATTTTAAGGCAAAATCCAATTACATCCCCAGTTTGTCCTGAAAGTTGTTATGCTATGATTTATCTTTCACTTTATCCTTATTCCCAAATGAGAATACCGTAGGCAACCCATTTTCATTCTGATCTTGTGCAGGAACATGATCATTTTGTTGAACTTTATATTTGATGAACTACATATTTGATGAGCTCTTTGAAAATGATCATGCTCCTGTATAAGACCACAGTGAAAATATGTTGGCTATGGCATTCTCATTCTAGGATGAGGATGAAGTGGAAGATAAATCAAGGAATGACAACTTTCAGGTTGAACAGTTGATGGAATTGGATTTTGCCTTGGAATCCATGAACATTAGAATAAGAAAGGAGATGAAAGTGCTATAAAGGCTCATATTTTAAGACGATCCTGATTAGACAACCTATTGCCTCGATGCATCTTGGATGTTTAGATATTCAATTACAAAGTCTATAACCGGTTGTGCATGTAAATGTAGTTGTAGAAATATCTAAGGAGAAGAAAATTTACAACAACAAATACTAATCATGTAGATTCTACAAGGAGGGATAGAAAAACATCTTATGACAGACGGTTCTTTAAACAAATCGTCTATGATAGCCTATTATTACAGAAGGTTCTTAATACAAACCGTCTGTGCTAGCTTATTATCACAGACGGTTTGTACTACGTTTTACAGGCGGTTCAAAAACCGTCTGTAATGTATCATATTATCACTGACATATGTTTATAGACGGTTTATAAAATCGTCTGTGACGACTTTTTCAACCATCTGTGATGATCTTTTATGTAGTATTGTATGTTTGTTGATTCTAGATTTTACTCGTATTCTTTTTAATTATATAAATACTATGTTTTTAAGATTTGTTTGGAGATGACTTATATTATATACATATTAAAATTTAATACTGAAAACACGATGAAGGATATCTTTCGTGATAGTTGCTGTAGCTTTTTAGGATATTGCTGTGAAGCCGCAAAAATCGCAATTTAAACCCTTGATTACTACTGCCACTGATATTTACATGCAGGTGTGGTGGCGATATTTGTTCCTAATATTACTAGCATCATTGTGCCACTAGTATAGTGCCCGGTCTTCCGGTTTCCTTTTCTCAACACGTAATATATGGTCTTTTCCTTTTCTAGAACGTTTGTTTCCTTTTTCTTAATTCCAGGATATTTGTTTCCTTTTCCTTGAGATGATGCTGGAGGTGGGGGGAGATCTGTTGTGGGTCACAGGGATGAGTTAGACACATTAAATAATGGCCATCGGATGTGGGTGAGTAAAGCTGAGGAAAGATCTGAGAGGTTAATTTTGATGGAGGCAAATTTCTGAGGACGTTTCGCTGGGTGCATGAAGGTTGGGTCATCTCTAGTGAGGTGCATTATTTGAGGTGAACGTAGAAAAGAATGCTTAGATGCATTATAAAGGAGTATAGATGAATCACGGCCTCATGCATGCGCACTACATTCAAAGAGACACCTGCACCTCACGATCGCTACTCAGCGTCAACCCGCCGAGGCGATGCAGCTCATCTCAGCGCCAAAGAACCTGGCGCTGAACCGTGCTGACTTGGCAATACCCTCTTTCATGTTAGAGTGCACGCTGACATGGAACGTAAGATCAGCGTCAAGATCGCCAATGGTCTGGGTGCTGATATATTAACTCTCAGCGTTATTCGTGCTTGCAAAAAGAAGAGAGCTATTTTTATAATTAGTTTCTAGGAGGGTTGTTTTTGAAAATAGAACGAAAGAAGAGCAAAAATGAGGGGGGAAATACTATTCTAGGCGGACAAAAATCATTACGCACAGGCAATTGGAAGAAAAGTCAGCTGTTCAGTAGGGGTAACCGTTCGAAAACCACGTGGCCCAATAAAAAGTCCACGATAGTCCCTTAGCCGAAACCCTAGACGACTACTATAAAAGGAGGAGAGGGTCCCCCTATGTACAAGAAATCAGAAAGCAAAAAAGTATTATGTCGTCGCTCTCCCTAAACCTATGTCTCTCTCTGTTCTCCAATTCAGATCTGTTCGGGAACCCCGGACTATTCGATAGCGAGGTTCCTTAACACGTTATCAGCACGAAGCTCTACTGGTGAATGGATTGAAAAGGTGAGAAGAGGTGAGAATCGGCGATCGAATCTAAACGTTTGTTGATTCTATGCATGCATCTATCCTTTGCATCTCGTACTGTTTGTCGCGTGGCATGAAGCTACGCAGATATGGCTCGGAGCTACAGTGCAAGACGTTTTTACAATTGAGTTTACTGTTCATGCAAGAAATCAAAATTCGCCATTGCTTCGGCTTGCGTGCCTGCAGCGTGCCGCCATTGCCTCGGCGTCGCGCGCCAAACTAAGAAATCGTCGCCCGGCTCGCAGCCCTCGCCGCGTCGCCGCCGCCGCTCGCCAGCCGACTCGGCCTCCATGCGCGTGCGCCGCCAAGCGCGCCGGCTCGGTCGCGGCCGCGCTTAGGGCACCGCACGCCGGCATCGCCGCCAGCCGCCGCTGCCCGGCTTGCGGCCGTCGCGGCGCGCCGCACCGGCCCGACCACCTCGGCCTCGGCGCCAGATCGCTCGCGGCCGCCGCGCTCGCCCGCCGCGCTCGTCGCATCTCGACCGCCGCTGCTCGCGGCGCCTCGGCGCCTCACGGAAGAAGGCCGGCCACCGTCGGTCGTCGCCCGGCTTGGCCGCGCAAGAAGCGCCCTCGCCGCCGTCGCCGCGCCGACACACCAAACGCCACCGCACGGCAGCTGTCGGCCTCGGCGCCCCCAACCCGACCGCCTCGACTTGGTTTGCGCACCCGCAGCGCGCCATTGCCGCTTTGGCTCGCGCCCGAAGAATAGCCGCCACCTCGGCTCCGTCGGCGCCGCGCGAACGAAGCGCCGCCGCCGCCTCGTGTCCGTGCCTTGGCCCTGCAGGCGTTTCACGGCCCTCACCCGCATGAGCCCGAAGCGTAGCAGTCGGGGAGGAGGGCGGCGCTAGGAAGAAGAAGCGAGGGGCATGCAGGCGTGGCGGCGCAAGCGGGAGGACGCGCTGGCGGTTAGGGCTTGGGAACCCTAGCCGCCGGTTCTTTATGGGCCGAAAGAAGAGGCAGGCGCGGCCGTGGGGCCCAAAGGCCGATTCGGCTGGGAAACAAAAAGAAAAGGAAGAAAAGAAAGAGAAAAGAAAAGGTAAGGAAAAGAAAGGGAAGAAAAGAAAAGAAAGAAAAAAAATAGTAGAAATTTTTTGAAAATTGCTAGAAAATTCCAAAACATTATCTGGCTCAGTTTTTAATTTTTCTAACCTTATTTCTCTGTTTTAATGAATATTCTTTATGAACTTTGAATTCATTACTTTATTTTGTATACTGCAAAGCATGGCTATTTATTTTTCTGCACTTTTTGCTTTTGCAATCATTTTCTATTAGATTACACGCAGTAATCTAATGCCGGAATTTTGAAATCATGCAGATGTCCGGCATCGTAAATCGTGAGTTTGAAGAACTAACGCAGCACGGTCAGAACTACCTCACTTGGGCATCGGACGTGAAGATCGTTCTTGGGGGCAAGAAGCTCCGTGCAGCGATTGGTCTAGGGTCCTCGCAGGACGCGAAACCTATTGCCGAGCAGAACGATCAAGCCTTGCACTTCCTCAGGCACCACCTCTCAACCACTCTAAAGAATGAATATATGGCTGAGGAGAGTGCACTTGAACTTTGGACTGCACTTCAGAAGCGGTTCGAGAAGCTCAAGTACACCATCTTGCCCCAAGCACAGCAAGATTGGGTCCGCCTGAGGTTTGCAGACTTCAAAACAGTGGCCGAGTACAATTCTATCTTGCACAGAATTTGTACCAATCTCTCTCTATGTGGCAAGAAGATCACTGATGAGGAGAAGATTGAGAAAACTCTCTCTACCTTCCACCCAAATGCTATCCAGAGTGCACGCAGCTATCGTCAGGACGCATACAAGGAGTATAGCGAACTGATTGATCTAATGCAAGTTACGGAATCGCAAGACGATGTTCTACGCAAGAATTATGTATCGCAGCCACCTGGATAAGACACTGGCACAGAAGTCAATGCCAATAGCTATAAAGTGAGAAAGTCCATTCATAGAAAGAAGGGCAAACAGGGTGGAAAAGAGAGGAATCAGGCCAAAGGAAAGTCCAAAGCCCTAGTGAAGAAGGACGACAAAGAAAAGGCGCACGCCAAGCCGTATGGAGAGCAGAACCAAACGTGCTTCAGGTGTGGCACTTGGAGACACTGGTCGAAGATATGTCGAGAATCCAAGGAAGTGATCAACGCATATCAGGCTAAGAGGAAGGCAAAGGAAAATGCCCCAGCAGAGGCGCACTTCGCCAAGATTGGTGATGATGATGCCATGGATGAAGATACCCCACTAGTCTCATCCTCACAGACTAGCCTGGACATCGATGCTGCAGCCAATATTATGGCAAATGAAGAGAAAACTTCTTTCGATGACATAGAAGCAGAAATTAAAGCATATTTTACAAATTCTGTTTAATGCATTTTTTTAGATTATGGTTGTTAGCTTTTTCCTTTGAATAATGGATTGTAAGCTCTAGAAGAGCATACTTCACTCATGAATAAATATGCAATTTATTCTTTATCCCAGTATTCTTCAATTTGCAAGCAATGTTTGAATTATTTTGCCTCTATCTGATTAGAATTATATTTCTTTTATCTAGAAATCGTGTAGCGCCCAAATGGAAGAGATATGCATTGTTGATAGTGGCACAACAAATACCATCTTAAGAGAGTCTAAATACTTCCAGTCGATCACGAAGAAAGCTGGAAAGATTACTACGATCGTAGGAAGCGATTCATATGTAATAGGCTCAGGAAGAGCCACTATTATATTGCCTATAGGTACAACTTTGGTAATTGAAGAAGCCCTTTTGTACCCTGAATCAACGCGCACTCTCTTAAGCTTTAAAGACATCCGCGCCAATGGTTTTCATGTAGAAACCAATGAAGAAAATGGCAAAGAATACTTGTGCATTGTGAAGCACGCGGTATGTGGAAAAATGGTATTAGAAAAATGTCCCTCATATGAATCTGGGTTGTACTACACGAATATTCATGCACCCAAAGTGTATACTTCCTTGAAGACTGTTTTTAGAAGCTCTGAGTTATTTTCTTTATGGTATGGTAGATTAGGTCATCCTGGTCTTAGAATGATGAGAGATATAGTGAACAACTCACAAGGTCATGGCATTAATGTTAAAAATTTCCCGAATCATGAAGATTTCGTGTGCCCTGCATGTGCTACCGGGAAATTCATAACTAGACCCTCTATCATGAAAGTGCAAAGTGAAATTCCTGCATTCCTGGAACGCATCCAGAGGGATATTTGCGGCCCGATTTTGCCCCTGTCAGGGCCATTTCGATACTTTATGGTGCTCATCGATGCTTCCTCGAAATGGTCGCATGTATGCTTATTGTCAACAAGAAACCATGCTTTTGCAAAGCTGATCTCGCAGATCATAAGAATTAAGAACGCTTTCCCTGATCATCGCGTGAAGTCCATTAGAATGGACAATGCTAGAGATTTTATTTCGAAGGCATTTGATGATTATTGCACTGCAACAGGGATAGCAGTTGAGCACTCCGTACCGCACGTCCATACGCAGAATGGACTAGCTGAAGCACTAATAAAGAGGATTAAGTTCATTGCCAGACCGCTTTTGCAGAGTTGTAACCTGCCCAACACTTGTTGGGGACACGCAGTCCTTCACGCAGCAGCTCTCATCAATTTCAGACCTTCGGCCTACAACATCCATTCTCCTATGCAACTGTGTTCGGGATCATCCCGAAAATCTCCCACCTCAGGAAATTTGGGTGTATAGTATATGTTCCTATACCACCCCCTCAGCGGACTGCAATGGGCCCTCTCTGCAAGTTTGGGATATACGTTGGTTATGAGAGTGCATCCATAATCAGGTATTTGGAACCCATGATCGAGACTTGCATACACCCGATTCGATTGCATATTTGACGAGGATCATTTCTGTCATTAGGGGAGAAATCAACCTTTGGATGAAAAATGCCAGAAATCATATGGCATTCCATCGATCCCCGCGCATGACCCCGCACTAATGAAGCAAATCAAGAAGTCCAGAAGATAATTGATTTGCAGAATTTAGCAAATGAACTACCTGATCATTTTTGTGATCTGAAGGGCGTGGTTAAGTCGCATGTACCCGCAAGAAATGCACCAGAGAGGGTGGAAATACCAAAGAAAACAGAAGGTATCCCTTATCCTGTTCAGAGGCCTCAAAGACAAAGAACAGGAAAACTGGCTCCTCAAACCCAAAGTACCCGAAGACGTCTGGAGAAAACTGGGCGAAAGGACTTACCACAACCAATCACGGAAATACCCCAAGGAAAGAAGAGGAGCCAGTTGAGACCTGGCACTGGAAAGAAGCCGACGAAAAAGGCAATTCCAGACTTGAATCTTCTACTGCAGGAAGCCGCCGAAAATAATGTGTGCGCACACATAGGCGATAAAAAGCTAAAGGAACTTGCTCCTGCGATAGGGAATAGCAGTGAAGAGCAAGTATAAGTGCATGAAGCATCCCATGAAGAAATAGCCATAAACTTTGTAATAACAGGAGAATCCCTGAATAGAGCAAAAACCAACGTTGATTCATACTTTGCAAAGAAGATTGCCTCGATCATTGATCATGATCCCGAGCCCGCATCTCTCGCAGAGTGCAAGAAAAGGCTAGATTGGGAAGAATGGAAAAATGCAATCACTGCAGAGTTAGTCTCTCTGAACAAGAGAGAGTGTTTGCTCCGTATGCCGCACACCTCCCCATATAAACCCCAGAGGTCACAAATGGGTCTTTGTTCTAAGAGGAATGAAAACAACGGTTGTAAGGTACAAGGCAAGGTTTGTAGCTCAAGGTTTCACTCAACGTCCCGGAGTTGATTATGAAGAAACCTATTCTCCGATCATGGGAGGAATTACCTTTAGATATTTGATCTCAATGGCGATCAACTTGAAGATGAGAATGAAGCTAATGGATGTTGTCACAAAGATATTTGTATGGAAACTTGGATTCGAGAGATATACATGAAGGTACCTAATGTATTCCTATCCCAACCAAGATGGAGCAAATAGAAACACATGCAAAGGTGAAATTGGAGAAATCACTGTATGGGCTAAAGCAGTCAGGAAGAATGTAGTACAATCGCTTGAGCGACTTTCTCTGCAAGAAAGGCTACACAAACAGCGAAGATTATCCATGCGTATTTATACAACGATCCCCGAATGGATTCTGTATAATCTCCGTCTATGTAGATGACTTGAACATCATTGGGACGGATGAAGAAATTGAAGAAGCATGCTCATACTTGAAGTCTGAGTTTGAAATGAAGGATTTGGGTAAAACCAAGTTTTGTTTAGGCTTGCAGCTTGAGCATGTCCAAGGAGGAATCTTGGTACATCAATCAACCTACACGCAGAAAGCGTTGGAAAAGTTTGGCTTTGAAAAGGCATATCCTGCAAAGACTCCAATGGTCGGAAGGTCACTCCAAGCGCACCTAGACCCATACTGCACCTAGAGAAGAGGGGAGGAAGTCACGGGAGCGGAATTCCCATATCCGAGTGCGCTTGGAGCACTCATGTACCTTGCGAATAGCACTAGGCCGGACATTGCGTTCGTTGTGAATTTGCTAGCCCGGTACAGTGCAGAACCCACCAAAAGGCATTGGAAAGGGATCAAGGACATCTTCCGTTACCTCCAAGGAAGCAAAGATCTCGGTTTGTTTTTTAGAAGAAACAATGAATTGAATTTGATCGGCTACGCCGATGCTGGGTACTTATCAGACCCGCATACTGGCAAGTCCCAAACTAGCTATATTTTCCTATGTGGAGGAACAGCAGTTTCCTGGAAGTCGTCTAAGTAGACTCTCTTCTCGACGTCGACAAACCACTTGGAAATCATCGCTTTGTACGAAGCATATCGTGAATGTGCATGGCTCCGAAGAATGATTCACCCCATCCAAAAGTCATGTGGCTTGAACATTGAGCAAACTCCCACAATCATTTATGAAGATAATGCAGCTTGTGTTGCCCAAGCACAGATAGGTTATGTGAAGAGCAATCTCACGAAGCATATCAACCCCAAGTTCTTCTATGCTCACGAATTGCATAAGATGAACGAGATCAAGATATTGCATACTAAGTTATGTGAAAATCTCGCAGATTTGTTCATTAAATCACTTGCAGCATCTACCTTTGAAAGGTGCGTAAAAGGGATTGGGATGATGAGACTTAGAGAAGTGCAGATTTCAGGGGGAGATATTTCACATACTCCCACATAAATCTCAAATATGAATTTTGAGTACCCAACATGAATCTCGAAGATTAGTGGTTGAAGTTTGGGTGAATTGTACTCTTTTTCCTTAGCAAGTTTTTCATGAAGTTTTCTTGCATAAGGTTTTAACGAGGCAATTCGTGCAACACAGTAAGCGTATGCTATGTACTCTTTCTCCAAGTATTTTTCCCACTGGGTTTTTCTGAAGTTTTAATGAGGCATATGCATCTCGTGGCAAAGGGCCCAAGGGGGAGTGTTGGGAAACCACGTGGCCCAATGAAAAGCCCACGATAGTCCCTTAGCCGAAACCCTAGGCGACTCTATAAAAGGAGGAGGGGTACCCCCTATGTACAAGAAATCAGAAAGCAATAAAGTATTCTGTCGTCGCTCTCCCTAAACCTATGTCTCTCTCTGTTCTCCAATTCAGATCTGTTCGGGAACCCCGGACTATTCGATAGCGAGGTTCCTTAACAGTAACAAGTTCGACAAAAACAGGCACGATTGCTTCAATTAATATAGGTAGTACATAAGTGCTCTTGGTAAGAGTATAACTTCGCTGCAACCAATTTGCACAGACGTCACATTTTTCATTCGGTACTATTAGGAATCAGACGCCCGATAGAATACAATATTTTTTACTAATACGTGTAACATTTGTAATCATCGTGTGCAATAAAAATACAGAATAACAGTAAGAATGTCGATCTGTATCGAATGCGATATTTTTTGATAATGCGTGCAACAATTGTAATCACCGTGTGCAACAAAAACGCAGAATAACTGTAGGAATGTCGATTAATGTTGTGCACGGTGATTACAATTGTTGCACGCATTATCAAAAAAATGTTACGCCGACGTGTCCGATAAAAACTCTCTCATCGGACGTCCGATCCTTAGCACTCGCCTTTTTCATTTGCCAGCGAGAATCAGATTTCCAAAAAAAAACAACAGAAACCAGAGTGCCCCATTTTATAAACCGCATTAAAACACGGCAGGAGGGGAAACTCAGAAGTAGGGATGGCAATCGGGTGGGTACTGGGTACCACTGCCTTAAACCCAAACCCAAACCCAAACAAAGTCCCGTCTACCCAAACCCACTAAATTTTATGGGTACAGATCTGTGTCCATGCCGAAACCCAATGAGTACCCACGGGCACAGATCTGTGTGCGAGCACCAAAGGGCGAAGGCGGAGAGGTGGGGGGCGCTACGACCGCCGCATGCTCCCCTCCCCCTCACTGTAAGGACCCGAATCCACTAATTCGAACCCACTGTGTTTACCGCACTAGTCCCAGGATCAACGCTAGTGCACACAGCTCAACATCAGTACATATCATATCATACTCAACGATAATAGAATAGTACTCCATTTATTGATATAGCTAAGTGTATGATCTTATGACCGACTTACATTATTAAGCCACGCAGGGCAAAACTGGAAATATAAGCTAAGAATTAAGCGTGGAAAGTAGAAAACGTAGATAGCTCATCGATTCACCACAGCAACCGACAAGGCTCGGACCCTAATGACTCGTGTCCTCCTCGAATTCCTCCTCCAACACAGTGTAGATTCTTCAACTGTTGATTATTGTTGTTGGCAAGGGTGAGTACTTAAAGCACTCAACAAGTTGTGCATGAAATGCAATTCTATGTAACTATATGTAAGGCTTATTCCAATGGATAGGCTATCATGGCTATTTTGCAATAAGCGACATTTATGAACAATTATAATAAATAGATTATAAAGATCAGAAACAAATAACAATAAATAGATTCACAGATTATCAAGTAAACCAAGTTTCAATTCTAAGTCAAATTCCATCTTCCACATGGCACTCCGCCATCCCAACCAAGTTGTCCATTTAATTAAGCTAACCCTTAATCAGAATTCCGAGCATTGCTCAATACCGCGAGCACGGCTATCCAAATAGTTTCACACTCTGCAGAGGTTATGCACTTTACCCACGCGATACAACTAAACACCACCAAGGCGAGTGATTATAACAAAGCCTTTACAATGCTGCCGCTTAACCCGGTACCACCCGCTAAGGTTTCAACATCGGTGGGACTGGTTACCACATCCGTGGCCCCCTCTTGCGCCATGTGAATTACTCCATAACTCGGGAACTCACACCGACCACGATAGTACCAAAATTAAGACATTGCAAATTAATCAGCTAGGCGGGCCCACACCAGACATGTGGTTGCATGATTAACTCAGGTCAAAGGCTTGCAAGGTTAAGTCCTTAGAGTGATCAAGGCAACACATCCACATACCCTCTGCCCATCAGGCCCACCTTGGCATACTCGCCCCTTGTCACTTGCCCTAATCTAAGTGAATATCACCCAAGTTGATTACCAAGCACCACGTGCCATCAACAATTCAACATCGTTGCGTGACATGACTCGCCACAACAACTCAATCTCATCGTGTGATCCCACATGACACACAAGTTCATAACATCGTTCCATATTCCATTAGTCAAGATTAATTATCAATGTCTCAATCACATGTGATGACGTGGCATGGCTAAGCAACTAATACGGTCTAACCATCCCATGTTGATTATTATTACTAACCAACTATAATGAACCAATCTAGGGTGACAATAGATCATGGCATACAATGACAAGGTAAGGTGTAGATCAAATTGGTATAATAGCTAAGTCCCAATTTAATTTGAAACAATTGTATGCTTGAAATAATATGCAATAGGGTAAAACAAATATAACAATTTTATAAACATGAGTTCAACATGATCAAAGCACAACTTGCCTTGGAATAGGTCCTGATCTTGATCTGGAGCTTGCTCTTGAGTTGCTGGATCTTCCTCCGAAGCGTCGCACAATTCAACGTCTATGCATACCGAAGGAGAAAAACAAATAAACACCAAAACAGAGAGCAAATGAACACAAAAAATCAATTAAATTTCACCATTAAATAGATCTCAATTTTACAAATTTTTAGAAGTTTGAATCACTCAAATCCAAGTTAAGATGCAAAAGATATAGCCTTTTGAAGTTTGATTAAATACTGAAATTGCAAAATTAAAAATTCAGAATTAACAGAATTATTTTTAAACTGAAAAACCGATTTATGACGTCAGCGTGACCTCATGATGACGTCATCATCACAGAATTTCCAATCGGATTATTTTCCAATTGAAAAATTCAATTATGACGCAAGCATGACGTCGACCTTGATCCGAAACAATCGTAACGCGACACGTGTCTCGGTGTATGGACTGAGTCCACGGCGCAGCGCTGGACCACGGTGAACCCGGTTCACGACGCCTCGGCACCAGCGCTCGACACGAGGCGGCACGCAATTGGTTGCGGCGACGGTGCGATTTGGCACGCACAGATTCGATCGGACGGCTACGATTCGATCAAGGGTTTGAACCACGCGTCCTTCATCCAACGGCTTACCCCAAGATCCGACGGTCGAACGCGAGCGCGAAGAAACGACGATGGCGCGACGGCGCCTTTCACCGGTGATGGAGAAGACGACCCACGGCGTGGCGCTCCGGCGGGCTTCTGGTGACGAGACGACGGGGATCCGAAGCGGCACGATTCGGCGAACTCGTTCCTGCAGCCCAAACGATGGAAGACGGCGGATCGGCGACGTTCTCGGGCAAAAACCGCGGCGGCTCCAAGCTTCAGCTCCGGCGAGCTCGCGGCTGCGTTCTAAGGTTGCTCTCGAGGAACCACTCCGACCAAAAGCTGCAGCGCACGACTGCGAACCTCGGGGCGCTACCCCCCTTATTTATAGCCCTCGACGGCCGCGTATGGCGCCTGGGATCCTAACCGACGTGGCGGCGGAGTCCATCTCGGATACGGCAGCGGCGCCAGAGTCCCGCTCGAAGACGACGCACGGCGACCGTCCACGTGGCGCAACGGACGCACCAGATTCCCCCGACGAGATCTAATCTGGACCGTCACTTGGATCAATGGCTACGATTGGCTAGGGTTACGAAAAGACACGGCCAATCCTGTCCACGCGATCGCGATCCCACTACCGGGCGAACTTAGCCCGCGCGGCGCACGCAAGCCACACGATTGCAATCCAACGGGCCGACGCGATTCTCCTGGAATCCTGGGCTAACGACCGCGCCACCCTGGGCCGCTTGTGCACAGTACACGGGCCGAGCCCAGTACTGTTCACAGGGGTTTTTAAAGAGTTTTGAATTAAAATAATTACAGAAAATAACTTACTTCATTTTAGGCAATAAAAATATCATGAAAAATCCCAGAAAAATCTCAAAAATATGTTGAGATATGTTGGACTCAAATACAATATTTTTGGCAAAACTTTACTTTAGCTTTGCATAAATTTAAATAGTTTTCAATAAAAGGCCAAAACACTTAATTTGTAATTAATTTGAATAAATCCAGAAAAATCCAAATAAATTCCAGAAAAATCATAAAATGCACAAATGTCAATAAAATAATATCTGGGCAAATTTTTGGGATGTTACACTCACGGACATCGGAGGCCGAGGGAGGTGGCCATGGCGGAGGAGGCGACAACACCAGCGAGTCAGAGGGGTGATTCTCCAATGACGGCTGGTCAATTCTTTTCGCCTATTGTTTCTTCTCTCCTCCATAAAAGAAATCCACCAAGAACTACTCTGACATACCAAGAATGGCAAACCATTGAACCAAGAAACCAAAACCCGGTGCATCAACCACACCACAGGAGCGAGGGGAGGGAGAGAGAGGTACCTCAGACTCGAGTCGGGTGATGTAGGTGATGAGCGTCGTGGCGCCACCTTGTCACGGTGCCTGACGGACTCCTTGTCAAAGTGGACCTCGCGGAGCTTACTCCAGATCGCTTGTCCTGGTGACACCGCCGTTTCCGGTCGGCCGTGGGCTCACCATGGCTCGGTCCGCCGGAACACTAGACCTCAGGGGTATGGCGGGGGGCAGTGCGTTTCGGGTGATAGGGGTCGCCTCTCCCTCTATCTCTTTCTCACCTCTCATTTCTTTCTCTTCTTTTGGGCACTGTGCGCGCCGGGACGGAGGGAGGCGAGGCGAGAGGAGGAGCGAGCGTCGGTCGCCGAGGGAGGCAAAGGCGAGGGGAGGGAGGCCAAGGCAATCAGGTGATGGGGGCAAGGGGAGGGAGGCGATTGGGGTGGGGGGAATTAGAGAGGAGCCGACTCAGCCGTGCAGTCAGTGAGTTTGTTTTTCTAATATATCTCTAAAAAGTGGACTCATGTGTCATAGGATACCCATTGAATACCATGGGTTTAAATTGACACCCACACCCATTTTATGAACTTATCGGGTACTCAAATCCGTAAACCCATAGATCTGAAGTGTTATCATACCCGCTCTTATCAGATCGGGTACCCACGGGTACTCAAACCCATGAGTAAAACTGTCATCCCTACTCAGAAGGCAACGAGACATATTTGAATGGTCAACACCACTAGAATAATAAAAAAAACCGACGATTATATGTAATACTACATCTCTAATTAAGAACAAATTATATATTGTCTGTACAGTAATCTATAGTAGTATCTCGTATAATTAAATTCTGTAAACACAGAATTTAACGCGGGGAATTACACAGATCCGTGTTGGCTTCGTTCCCTACCCAGTGTGCTCCACAGATATATTCTCCGTACTTTTTTTTCACCGACACCCCGCGGTAAAAACACCGCGGGACATCGGCCGTCCGATCCCCCGACCGGTCGCATCCAGCGGCGGGGCCACGCGCGCACCTGCCCCCATTTATTGCGCTGCTTCTAATAGCCTCCAGTCCAGTCCAGTCCACCAGTCTCTGCTCCCCCCACTCGCTACCGCTCAATCTCTCGCCACCTCTCGGCGGTGGCGGCGGCGAACTCTCCGGCCACGAACACCGAGGAGCCGGGCGCTAGGCCCACGAAAAACCCGCTTCGAGTCGAGCGCCCGCATTCCGGTTCGCGTCTCTTCGTCTCCGCGTGATCTGGTATTCTGGTGAGCCTTTAGTCTGCTTTCTTTCCCCTCCTCCACGGTGGAATTAGTGGTGAGGTGCCGGAGGCGGAGATCTGGCGGTGCGGCGCGTAATGGCAGTGGTGCGGGCGGGGGTTTCGCGGGTTGCTGTGGGTTTTGGGCGGCGGGGAGGTGGATTTGCAGGGATCTGCTTCTGGTTCGGATGTTGGCGATTGATCTGGTAAAAGGGAAGGTGTTTTTTTTTTTGGATCGATTTTTGATAGCTACGTGCTCAGATCGCGATGTTTTGGATGGATGCGTTCTGGTTTCTTGCTCGGTCAAATGCGGTCAAAGCTTGCGGTTTTAATGGATTTTACCTTGGTGTGGGATTTGAGGGTTTTGGTGTGATATTCCCTGGGTTTAAGGTAAATCTTAGCTGTGGGATTCCCTCCTAGAGTTTAGGTGTTTAGATGTCTCTATTAGTGGCAATGATGGGGTGATTCTAGTGTCAGTATGGCCATTAGCTCTATGATATTATTAGTGTGAAATTTGGGGATAGTTTGTTGTCTTACTTGCGATGCATGGCTGATTTATTGCCTGCTTTAGACCGACATCGACATGATTGTTGGGGAGGTTTGGTTTGATTATGCGTTAGTGCCGTCAAGTTTGGAAGTGCATTCCCTGTTGACTTCTTAATTAGGAAAGCAATAATTTTCTCAAGTGATGCTGCTTCCTTACAGGTTCCTCTGTTCTGAAATGGCTGGCGAAATTACGTGCGGATCCTTGCTGCAGAAACTGCAGGTATGCGGTTGTTATTTGTGCTTTGCAAATTGCAACATTTTGTTTTTTCGCTTCGACTTGTGCAGTTGATGGCGATACGCTTGATTTTTTTTTTAAAAAAAATCAACTGTAGTTGATATGGGATGAAGTTGGCGAGAGCGAGGAGGACCGCGACAAGGTCCTGTACCAGCTAGATCAGGAGTGCCTGGATGTTTACAAGAGGAAAGTTGATCAGGCCACGAACTCTAGGGATCTCCTTATCCAGGCGCTGGATGACTCAAAGATTGAGCTTGCCAGACTTCTTTCTGCTCTTGGAGAAAAAGCTATAGCAAGAACTGTAAGTGAATATTGTCAGTGCTTCGGATAACCATTGGTTGATTTCAACATAGAGTAGCTCTGAGGTGTACATGCATGATACAATATATTAATGTTATGCCTACTTAGGGGAACTAGGGTACCAACTTATAAAGTTTATCTGAATTATGAATTCTCACTGCATTCTTTGCCTCTTGAATGTCTTGTGCACGAGATTTGATTTTCTAGCTCAGGAGTCAGATGATATTTCATCTGAATGTTTATATTTTATTATTTTTAGTAAAATTGAGAATACTCAATACATGCAGCCCGAGAAGACATCAGGGACAATCAAGCAACAGCTGGCCGCTATAGCGCCAACACTTGAGCAGTTGAATAAGCAGAAAAACGAGAGAGTAAGGGAATTTGTTAATGTACAGTCACAAATTGATCAAATATGTGGTGAGATTGCTGGCACCACAGAGGTGGGTGAGCAGGTAGCAACACCACAAGTCAACGAGGACGATTTGACACTTGAGAGGCTTGAAGATTTTCGGTCTCAACTCCAGGAGCTTGAGAAAGAGAAGGTATTTGTCTATCTCTTCTCTTCATGTTAGTTACGATGCTTGACCAAGCTTCATCTTGTTTTCCCATGGCTAACAAGATTTTCCCCCCATTGAAAAATTGGTTTGCAGAGCAATAGGTTGGAGAAGGTTCTCGAGTATGTAAGGATGGTGCATGATCTCTGTACTGTCTTGGGGATGGATTTTCTTAGCACAGTGACTGAAGTTCATCCCAGTCTAGATGACTCTATTGCTGAGAACTGCAAGAGCATTAGCAACGATACATTGTCAAAACTTGATAAGACAGTAGCCACACGTAATGACGATAAAAGGTTGAGGCTAAGCAAGGTAAAGGCACATTTTTTAATCCTCCTTAAAATCTGAAGCGCACCCCCTTTTACATGCACAATCTCATCAATCGTCCACTTCCTGTTCTCAGCTTCAAGAGCTGGCTGGTCAACTCTATGATCTTTGGGATCTCATGGATGCCCCCATGCAAGAAAGGACCATGTTTGATCATGTCACCTGCAACAGATCAGCATCTGCGGATGAAGTCACTGCACCTGGAACTCTTGCACTTGATTTAATTGAACAAGTGAGATTAAATTGTAAATTATTTGCTAGGATTACCGCCTGATATGAATTGCTCCTTCCACCCTATTTGACTTTTTATTTCCAAATTGTTCAGGCTGAGGTAGAGGTTCAAAGGCTAGACCAGCTGAAATATAGCAAGATGAAAGAAATAGCTTTCAAGAAGCAAACTGAGTTGGAAGACATCTATGCCGGTGCTCACATTGTAATTGACACGGCTGCTGCCCATGAGAAAATATTAGCACTGATTGAGGCAGGGAACAGAGAACCATCAGAATTGATTGCAGATATGGATGATCAGATAGCAAGAGCAAAGGAAGAAGCATTGAGCAGAAAAGAAATATTAGATAAGGTCGAAAGATGGATGTCTGCATGCGAGGAAGAAAGCTGGCTTGAAGATTATAACCGGGTATGTTAATAATTAATTTTAGCAAATCAAAAGTACTGGTGCATATATTCTGTGATTATCTGTGTGATATTACCAAACTGTGCTGGTTTTAAAATAGCTTCTTATGCACAAATTAAAAATCCTTCTACAGGATGACAACAGATATAACTCAAGCCGAGGTGCCCATCTGAATCTCAAACGTGCAGAAAAAGCTCGTGTTCTTGTTAACAAGATTCCAGGTACTTGTTTGAAAAACAACAGTGGATGTCTGTTGCTTTAGCTGCGAATAATTTTATGCCTTGGAAGATCTATTTATGTTCATGGGGCTTATTTTTAGAGAAATTTTATAGTGCATTATACTGGTAGTATACGGTGGGTAGTAAAAATCAAATCTAGCCATTTATTTGTTGAGGGTATTCCTACTACTCTACTACCGGAGGAAGTATAAATAAATAGTAGCTAATCCGATTCATTGGATTGAAAAGAATGAACGATCCATATTGAATTTAGTGTGCCATAAAACAGCTCTATTTTTAGCTATGCTGGTTATTTCTGGGTGAATTTATAGAGTACAGTTACTTTAATTCTGCTGGTCATACATTTTATTCTATTCATTGCTAACGTAATGAATGCTTTCATTCTAGCACTTGTTGAAACTCTGGTGGCCAAGACCAGGCAATGGGAAGAGAGTCGTGGTCTGTCCTTTATGTACGATGGTGTGCCTCTTCTAGCTATGTTGGATGAGTATGTCATGCTCAGGCAGGAAAGGGAAGAAGAGAAGAAAAGAATGCGGGTAAGTGCTAGTTGATCTTCAAATCTGGAAGGCACTGGTTCCTGAATATGGAATGCCTTTTGTATTCTATTTAAATCTCTCTTCATTCTGTCAATATATTTAAGTTACAATATGCTGAATGTGTTTTGCAACTGTCATTTGGGTCATAGAATGGCATTCCTCTTCTTTTGCGTTTGACTTATGTCATCAATTGCCGGTTTGCTACACTTAATAGTTCAATTCATTTGGATGGCGTTGTGATACCTAATCATTGCTAGGGGAAAATGAAACTTGGGACAGTACATCGCCACCTCATGGAATGCCTAGATTGTTTCTCTATGTGGCGTATGCTTCCAACTGCTGCTGCTGTAATATTAACTCTTCACTTTGTCTGGTACTTTCACATCCCAGGAACAAAAACGCTACATCGAGCAGCAACTGAACACTGATCATGAAGGGCCATTTGGAGCACGAGTGAGCCCTAATAGGCCAGTCAGTGCAAAGAAGGTACCTGGCCCGAAGTCCAATGGCAGCACCTCAAATGGCACTCCTCCAAATAGAAGACTATCAATCAGTGGTCAACAGAACGGGGGCCATGCTGTCAGGTCTGGTGGGAAGGATAGCAAAAGAGACGCTGCGAATACAGCATCTCCGGGGAATGGAGCTGCAGCTGCTAAGGAAGACGCATCCTCCTACATTTCTGGCACCGATCCAGTTCCGAGTACACCATGATGGCATGATCTTTAACTTAATATGGTATATTAGATAAAAAAAAAAGACATTTTCTGATGTTTTACAATGTTTTGTGGTAATATATTGTAATGTATTTGTAACGAGGAGTAATTATATGACGTCCATCCTTCAGCCGCTTGGCCAGGATTGTTTACTTCTGGTGTAAGTGGTGTTCCACTTTTGGTTAGTTCACTCAGCTGTATTGTTTCTACTTCGATCAGACGATGTAGTGTAGTCTTTGCTGGTCTGTATTATTTGTTAACCTATTTGCTAGATGTACAAGTTGTTGAAATGGCTTTGGTGTGCATCTGCCTGGTCATTGCCCCCTACGAACGCAACGTACTTTGCATTACACTTGGATTTCACTAGCATGTTGTGTTGTGGGTGATTAATTTGTTTACTTGGTAGAAATTGATTTATTCTATGACGTGTTGAAATGACATTTGTTAAATAGCTATCTACCAGTATCTTATAACCTATGAAACGGTTTAATTTTCGTAGAAGCTTGGATAATTTTCTACGTTCTAACTACAAGTATGATTTATATCTAAAAACAAAAGGAGTATATGTCTCTCTTTGGAGATATCCGATAAAATTGGAAGCATACAGAGAAGACTACATGTCTCTTTGGGGTCTCTTCGGACATTCGATAAATTGGAACCTTACAGAGAAGACATGTCCCTTCTCTTTAGAGACTTCCGATAAAATTGGAACCCAGAGATGATTACCATCTGCTTGGTTTATTTTCAATGGTTACTGATGCTTGCTTTATTAAATTTTGATAATGTTGACCAAATCTAGGAAGTATTTGATTTGTAACCAAATTTTGGGAAGATTCTTTTCTCCCTTAGTTCTTTAGTTCATTTGCTTGGCAATCTTTGGCCAAAAGATTGAAGCCAATTTAATGACCAGAGTTTAGCGATACCAAATTTTAGTAAAGTTTAGTGAGACAAATTTGTCATCAAATCAAATAGACCCGTAGACGGTCTTTTCGGAGGCATCTGTCAAAAAGAAAAGTATGAAAACACCTCTCTTTCGTAAATATATGGGCTGTGCGCAAAGATGGCACAAGTAATGGTCTAAAGTACTTTTTTTTTGCTTGGTCTATATTTTTTCTTCAAGGAAAGTGTATAACCGTAGAACCTTCTTATCTGTGAGGTGACAAGAAGACGTTTAGATGGCTTTGGAAATCTTGTTGCATGAGCAAATATAAATTTTTCGTGTGGCTTCTTTTAAAGGATCGGCTCAACACAAGAAATCTGCTTGCCCGAAAGAATTTTCGTGTCCAATGCCATGACTGTGTTCTTTGCACTTCTAAAACGGAGGGGACTTTAGTGCACCTTTTCTTCACCTGCTCTTTCAGTCAACGATGCTGGCGTCTAGTTCATATTAGCTGGGATTTATCTCTATTTGTGCAAGACATGATCCAGGAAGCTAAATAAAGAATGAGATTAACATGCTTTAAGGAAATTATTATAATAGCTGCATGGACAATTTGGAACCATCGCAACAAAATTATCTTTGACCACGGAGTTCTTTCATTGGCAACATAGTTCAAGGAAGCATTCGGTTTGTTATCCATAGGTCGAAGCCTTCTTTGAAAGAAAAAAAATGAAGAATTAGCTGAGTAGTTTCTTTCAGCGTTTTCTTGTTCCTCTGCTTATGGCATCGTATATTCTTACCCTTAATGCTTGTACATAAATTCTTTTTATAATACCAAATATCAGCAGGGGACTTCGCTCCTGTTTTCCTTAAAAAAAAAGGGAGTATCGGACAATTCAAGTGCATTCCTAGCTTTTGCTCTCCAAAAGTACCTAGTGTAAATGAACATAAAATGGAAGTTGATTACACAAAAACTTCAAAGTGGTACACTTGGACAAAACAACATGAATGTGCAGCATGGACGAGAACTTTTGACAAACTTTTTTTCTTAATGAAACTCTCTCCCCAAACAGGGCATAGTTTAGAGAGCATTGCACCATTGATAGCCAGCAAAATTAGAGGTATTCATTGGTGTATTCGGTAAATATGATATTTTCTAGTATATGGTACCAAATTTCTAAATAAAACTTTGGTTTGGTATCCGTAGATACAATAATATTTCTGTTCATTAAGTAACATATTTACAAAATTAACACAGAACAACAGGACATACCACGCAGCACCAAAGTGATACAAATAAAATTAAGTACCTAAATGGCTAAAAAGTAAAATTTACTCAAAATAATTACAATATTTAATCGGTAAGGGTTTATATGTTACCATATGATGGTACTTCAAAGCAACGGAAGGGTAGCATGATATGTTCGGTTCGATAAAATAGATGACAATTTTTTTTGTTTTTTGAAAATGAAAACAAAATACCATATTGAATACCAAATTTAGTGCATATTTCGGTAGATTAGACTCGGTGTGGTTTTGAACAACCCTAGGCACATTTCGTATGGTGTACAATTTGTAAAGAAAACCAAAAGAGTTACAAATTTGTGAATAGGTCTCTTGAGTTGGCAAGGGATAGACAAAATTTGTATTAGGAAAAAACATCATTACAAACTATCACTAACACATGATCCCAAACAAATTTATTATTGTATAGATTATATTGTCAACAACTATTCATATGTACTCCATCCATTCAAGTTCATAGGACCTACTTTTTTAATGATCTTGTCCACAAATGTAGGACGTATTTCATATTTCAATGCAAAATTAGTGTGATATTTCATTTATATCCCTAATAAATATCTAGCTTTACTTTATACTCTATACATACATGCATTGAATATAGTGCTAGTGATGATAATTAGGGGTAATCTAGTCATTTTAATTTTTCTTGGTTTATGTTCCAAGAAAAAATACACATTATAAACTAGGACGAAGGGAGTACATAAATTTTAACGGTTGAAACCTAGTAAACCTAAATCAACATATTATCTTCAGCAAATACGCATTGCCACTCTGCCCTGCTGGTGTTCCTTACCCCTCAATTTTGCTATCACCCCCACTGTAACATCCTAAAATTCATAAAAGTTATATATCATGTTCCAAAAAATCTATTTTCTACATTTTCTTGCTTTTTCCAAGATTTTTAGCATTTAAGAAAATTATTTCTTTAAATCTAGCTGCTGTTTTTCAATTTTAAAATTCATTTAAAACTTGTCTAGAGCCTACAAATAATTTATTTTGTTCCTAAATAATCTTAGGAGCCTCTCCAAAAATTTTGGAGTTGGTTTACTAATTTTAGAAACTCAAACTTGTTTCTACGATAAAATTATTGAAAAAACCGTTTTAGAACCTGGTTTTCTTTTTCTGTGCCAAATCTTAGCCGTGGCCCGTTTCCTTTCTCTCCTCACCCTGCCATTCTAGCCCAGCCACAGCCCAGCTCGCTCACACCCGCTCGCCCTCCCTCCTTCTCACTAACTCGCTGGGCCCGCATGCCAGACCTTGTGTTCCACCTTGCGTCGCGCCTGCACCCACAAGGAGAGCCGTTGTGTCCATCACCCTCTGCCTCACCATTGGCTCATGGGCCCCCATCGTAGGATCCGGCGTCCACCTCGTCGCCCGCGAGTCAACTACCCAGCCCGTCCGTTGTTCGTCGAGCGTGGCCGACGTGTATCGCGGCGCCGCTCTTGGTTTTCGACTAAGCCACCCCTGGTTTCATCACCTGGCACAGTCGACTTCCTCCTCCTCGCCTTGCCCTGTCATCGCTTAGCATCTCTTTCCCCTTGTCCTCTTCCATGCATCGTCAGCAAGGGAAGGGACCCAAACACCACGCCCGTTACTCTGTCTCATCACGCCCACGAGAACTCATGAGTCTTCCCAGAGCTACTCATCCCTACTTAAGCTCCAATGGCCACCTCACCATCACTCTAGCTTGCCACTCATTCCATTAACTGTTACTGTTCATACGTTTTTAAAAGGATTTTTGATTTAAAATAATTACAGAAAATCATTTAACTTGCTTTAGGCAATAAAATTATCAGGAAAAATCCCAGAAAAATCTCAAAAATACTTTGAGGCATTTTGAGCTCAGATAAAATATTTTTGGCAAAACTTTATTTTAACTTTGCATAAATTTAAATAGTTTTCAACAAAAGACCAATATACTTAATTTAAAGTTAATTCAAATAAATCCAGAAAAATCCAAAAAATTCCAGAAAACATAAAATGGACAAATAACCAATAAAATGATATTAAAGCAAATTTTGGGATGTTACATTATGTCAGTTCTAACTGCCGAGGAGACCTGAGCGAGGGTCGCAAATATTCTGTGGGTCCTCTCAGATGGATCTGACTAGGGCACTTTGGACAAGCAGCCCACCAGCCTAATCGGGCAGTCTAATGAGTTCATAAATGAACGCATTGAGGTAAATACCAAGTAATTCCTTTGGTTACTTGTTCATTAACTACTTGTGCTAACAATTAGTTTATATTTAGATGCATGTTGCAACATCCCAATTTTTTTTTATTTTAATATGTTATTTATGCATTTTATGAAATTTGGGAATTTTTAGATTTTTTTGGAATTTATATTGCATTTTTAAATTATGTTCAATATGGATATTATTTAATTATGTGAAAATTTTAAATTAACTTTTGTCAAAAATATTTTATTTGAGTTCTAAAGGTCTCAAAATATTTTTAGGGATTTTTCCAAAAATTTTCTAATATTTTTTCTATTTTATTTGGCTTAAAATATTTTTAGAATTAATTTTAATTGGAAAAAGCTTTTGAAAAAGGTATAAATAGTGTTGGACTTTGATCCTGGTGCGGCCTGGTGCAATCCGCTTGGCTCGTGCACCGTGTGTCTTGGATTCGTAGCCATTGGATCCCAATCGTGCATATGTGGATCAGAACCCTAGAAGCTCTAGCCGTTGGATTTGGAGCGTACAGCTATAATCAAGTGGGGGTAAGAGAAACCCTAATAGACCTAGTCGTTGGTTGCTGTGAACGATCTGGATCGATCTGTATCTTGTGCATCGTGTCCACCCATCGCGCCACATGGACGGTTGAGCTTCGTTGTACCCGCGAGTCCGCTGCGGTCTGAACTCGGACTCCACCGCTGAGTTGGTTCGGTTCTCCAATTCATACATGGAAGCCAAGGCAATAAAAGGGTGATTAGGACCCTATTCGAGGTTCATCGAAGCCTGTCGCATCGTTTGCCCCAAAAATCATCGCCTGAGACGCTGCTGTGAGAGCTCGCCGTAGTTTCTGTCGTCGCCGCTGTGTTCAAGCGCTTGGATCTCATTGTCCGTTGAACCTCCATCAAAGTCAAGGTCATCACATCGTGATCTTCAAGATCCATGAAAGTTCTAACCTGAAGAGTAGCCGGATCGTCGCGCAGTATGATCCGACAAGACCCATCGAATGTGCACCGTGTGTCAAGCCCGCATCTTACCGTGTGTCCGTGTGACGTTAGTGCATGCATCATTGCTTACGTGAGCCATGCATCAGTCAATCTGCCGTGTGGATCGATTCCACCGTGGACTCGCATGGGTCCATGGACTGGGTCCATAGACCCGACCCACCGGTCAGAAAGATATTGGATGTTTTAGAATTTTCTTTATTCAGTGAAAGAGGTTTATGATGTCAGCTGATGTCATTAATCGGGATTTTCAAGTATAAAAATAATTTGGGAAATAATGATTTTTCTATTTTCTGGATTTTTCTTTTATTCAAATATTTCGAGAGCCCACTCTTCTTCGTACGATTTTTGATTGAGGCGATTCAAGTTTCTAAAAATTTGTAAAGTTGAGATCTATTTAATGGTTAATTTTATTTGATTTTAGGGTTTGTTTGCTCTCAAGTTTAGTATTTATTTGGTATTCTCTTAATTCACTGAAGGACCATGTGGAGGTCCATTCTTGTTTATGATGAGTATTTGACTTTATGTGATCTAGGATAGCTTAGATTTGAGTTTGGATTTAAATTTGATTTCAAGTTGGAGTTGTTTTTGCGCCGGTCCAAATCTCAGCTCTTGGCCGAGTGATATTTATATCCGACTGCTGTAGGATACAGATCTGGTCCAACTTGGAACATATCACTCTTTCATGGCTCTTGGCCGAGTGATATCTATATTCGACTGCTGTAGGATACAGATCTGGTCCAACTTGGGACATATCACTCTTTCATGGCTCTTGGCCGAGTGATCTATATCCGACTGCTGTAGGATACAGATCTGGTCCAACTTGAGACATATCACTCGTTCATGGCTCTTGGGCGAGTGATATCTATATCCGACTGCTGTAGGATACAGATCTGGTCCAACTTGGGACATATCACTCGTTCATGGCTCTTGGCCGAGTGATATCTATATCCGACTGCTGTGGGATACAGATCTGGTCCAACTTAGGACATATCACTCTTGTGTGGCTCTTGGCTGAGTGATACCCATATCCGACTCGGACCAATTTTCAGTGAGCTTCACGTGTATACCGGACCAATTTATTGCTGTATTAAAAACAAGTTGTTAGCACTCGGTTGAAGTGTTTTGGTTCGTTTTGGTTTGTTCTAACCCCAATTTTGTGATAAAATCGATGTGCTAGGTTCATGGTGGAACCAAGAAGGGTCTTCTTGTCTTTGTGGATGTAGGACTTCATTTGGTGGACATGGTGAGGCGAAGGGAGGCCGGGACTAGGCGAGGAGCGTCGGAGGTTTAGACGGTCGGGGATCGTCGGAAGATGGCCGGAGATGAAGTCGGTACAGTCCCAAGAGACAAGAGATCAGTGGAGAAGCTAGCTTATCACTACTTGGATCAGGGAGAGCTGTCGGGTTGTAGTTCTGGAAGATAGAGTGGTGAATAAGTGTAGCTTGCTTTGAAAACCGTGCAAGGAAACCCATGTGTGTGGTGGATTTTGGGTTAGCTGAAGGACCATGTGGAGGTCCATCCATGTTTGTGATGAGTATTTGACTTTATTTGAGCAAGGTGTGCTCAAGTTTGAGTTTGATTTGGATTGATTTTCAAAATGAAGCAATTTGAGTTGTCTTTGCCAGGAGTGGCAGTACCGGTCGTATGGACGCGGTAGTGATGAGTTGGATGGTTTATTGCACATCTTTGTGGGCATTGCTATGTGATGTGTTTCCTTGTCTTTGATGGTTGCAGGACGACAGTGCTAGGTCATGGTGTGGCGAAAGATGACCGGGACTAGGCGAGGAGCGTCGGAGGTCCAGACGGTTGGGAGATCGCCAGAAGATGATCGAAGACGGAGTCCGGGCAAATCAAGAAGACAAGGAAAGGAGTTGATGCTAGCTAGATGCCGCGTGGATCAATGAGGGTCGTCGGATTGAGGTCTAGTTGATAGGTTAGCGGGTCTAGGTAGTATGCTTTGAAAACCGTGCAAGAAAACCCGGTATATGTGTGGGTTTTGGGTTAGCCCTTGCATGGCTGTGTGTGTGGGTTAATCATAGCCCTTAGATGAGTGCTCTAGGGTTGAGAGACTCATACAAGGGTGGTAGGTGGCCCAAAAGTAGTATAAATAGGGGTGGAGGGGTAGCCTCCTCCCCTTGAAGGTTTTGAGGTTTGTGAATGCTCCTTTGAGCTTTGCCCACATGAAAGTGAGGCTTTGTAACCTCTCCTTCCAGAAATGAAAGTTTTATCCATCCACCTCTGAATTTATTTTGCGCATTTACATTATGTCTTTACTTTACGCAATTTAAATTCAGTATTTACTTTCCCGCAATTACATTCTCGCAATTTACTTTCATGTAATTTGGATTTGCCTCCCCTCCTTCTAAATGCTGCTGTTCTTGGATGTTTTGAGTGTGTTCATATGGTTTTACATCTCTTTTGCACTCTTGGATTGAGTAGAGAACATCTTTTCTTTCAAGTTCCAACTTTGTTCATAACTTGTTCTTCGCGCAGCAGTCAGTGCTTGATTTTTATAAAAATATAGAAAAATGTTTTGCAAGTGATTCTTATTGGAGGAGGTGCGGGACTCTGATATCCACTTGAAGAAAAATTTTAGAGTTCACTTGTTGCACCGTTTGGGTGCCATGAGGTGAAAACCGAGCCCCAAACGTTCTGCTCGAAGTTCTTGACCAGAATGTGTTCTTAAATTTTTACTGTTTTTTCTGTAAGGGTTTTTGAGGTGAAATTTGGTGGAGTTCTTCATTACTCTGATGCTCATATGGAGAAAAATTCTCAAAATTTTATGAGCTGCATAAACCCACCAACCTCCTGTACAAATTGAGGACAAGTTCTGGAAATTCTGCTTTTGCTTTTCTGAAAGTGACTTTTGTGATTTGAATTGATGTCCTTTCTAAAAGCAAGAGTTTGAATTGATTCCTCTTTATCTTGGACACTAGACAACCAGGATTGTGACTCAAAAATCCCCACATATTTTATGGTACTTATCCATGCAAGCTTGGGGTACACATAGTTGTCTAGTTTTTCAGGTTTTTCAAGATTTCCTTTGAGCGATCTTGTCGAGGTTTTTGTTGGAGTGTTTTGGGGGAAATTTTATTTGCGACCATTCACCCCCCCTCTGTTCGCCATCTCGGTCCTTCATTAGCCCTTGCAAGGCTGGTTGAGTGGGTCTATCCTAGCCCTTGATGGATGCTCTAGGGTTTAGAGGTTCATCCAAGGGTGGTAGGTGGCCCAAGAGTTATATAAATAGGGGTGGAGAGGCAGCCTCCCCGGTAATGAAAAAAAGAGGAGGTGAAGGTTTTTAGAGGTTTGCCCACCTTGTTGTGAGGCTTTTTGCCCATTGTGTTGTGAGGCTTTGTAAACCTACCTTTCAGAAATGAAATGTTTCCCCAAATCATTTCTTTTCTTTGTGCATTTACATTACGCACTTAATTTCTGCATTTAAATTCTATACTTAAATTCAGCACTTACATTCTTGCAATTTAAATTTATGCAATTTGGATTTGCCTCCCCTCCTTCTATTTTTCTTATGAATCTTTTGCTGGGGTTGATGTTTGATTTTTCTTTCATTCATCTAGGCTATTCATGCGTTTTCTTTGCAAGAAGATGTTCTTCGCGTTCTTGAGTGCGTAGTCTTGTTGACGTGCTTTGCTTTGAGTTTTGTGCTTGCTGGGATGTGTGGGGAGTTACTGAAGATCATCTGGATCATCGAAAACCCACGAGCAATCCTCGATCGAAGATTTTTCGATTTTTATCAAAACTTGGTGTGTTCTTCCTTCCCGGGCATAAAGGTCGGAACTTTGACATCAATCCTTGTGATTGAAGGTTGGAATAAGTTTCTGACATCCCGTGAACCTTATCTACCAAGTTTGGTGATTTTCTACCCAGCCGATCAAAAGTTCTCTTGATTTTCATTTTGTAATCGTGCTGTTTTCAGAGCTGCTTTTGAGCCCGGTGCTACCGCCCCCTGGAGCGGTGCTACCGGATTTCGGTGCTACCGGCCCTTGAGCGGTTGCACCGGCCAGACAGCAAAGTGTCTTGTTTCAATCAACTCTTTTGAGTGTTTTCTTTGTGAGATTATTTGGAGTATTTGGGGGAGTTAATTTTTGAGTTGCGACCATTCACCCCCCCTCTGATCGCCATTTTGGTCTTTCAATTGGTATCAGAGTCGGTTCTGCTCTTTCATAGATCTTGACCGATCTCAAGAGCCATGGCGATGGACAAATATTCCACCAAGCCTACTATTTTCTCTGGAGTTGATTTTCCTTTTTGGAAATCTCGAATGGAGTCATACATCACTGCCCAGGGCTTCCTGATATGGCAGAAGGTGAAACTCCCGTATGAGGTTCCTGCTGATGAAAACGTCACGGCCGGCAATATGGCTGACGTTGAGGCAAACGCTAAGGTAAGGAACATTCTCATACAGGGTCTTTGCCGCAGTGAGTATGATAGGATTTCTCACCTTCGTTCTGCTCACGAGATTTGGGTGACCCTCGATGCTTACCATGAGGGCACTACCCAAATCAAGACGGTTCGACAGGACCAATTCAAGCGTGAGTTCAACAAGTTTGAACAACACGCTGGTGAGAGTCTTGACGAGTGCTTTGGTCGGTTTACAAACATCTTGAGCAACCTCCGAGCAGTCAGTTGCATATACCCTGACTCGGATAATGCTCGTCATTTCTTGACCGCACTCGACCTTCGAGTTTGGGAAATGAAAGTGACCACCATCAAGGACACTACTGACTTGTCGACCTTGACTCTTGATGGGCTTTAATCCCGTCTTAAGACTCATGAGATCAACGTCGTCTCTCGCAAGACGAAATCTCAGTCGATGGCCTTGGTCACCGATCCCATTGGATCTTCCTCTTTGGATTCTTCTATTGGCTTCTCTCTTTTCGCCCTTTGCGAGCTAAGCGATGACAAACTAGAAAAATTTACAGAAAATGAGCTTGCTCTTCTTGCTCGCAAATTCTCACATGCATACAAGAGGGTGAGAGAGAGAAAGAGAGGGGACATGATCACTTGCTTCGAGTGTGGTGGCCCCAACCACATTCGGGCTAAGTGCCCCAAATTGGAGAAGGCCAAGAACAACGTCGGCGGTTCGGGCAAGAATGACTGCACCGACAAGAACTGCAATAAGAAGCCTCCAGTTCGTGAGCCGACGCGTGAGAAGAAGTACCGCAACTTCTCCAAGAACAAGAAGCTCTTCCACCGCGTCTGAAAGCATCTAGGCACCCATGGTGTTTTGGTTTTGATAATTAATGACAACTTTGTTACTTGATCTAATATTTTCCTTGAGATTATTGGAAGTAGGTTAATCCCAAGATTGATGACCATTGAAATACCAAGGAAAGTGCAAAGGAAAGATCAAATATGTCAAGATCGTATAAAGGTAAATTTATAAGGTTCTTTTCTAGTCTTTTATTGATCTTGGAGATTGGAATAAAGATCGGTTTGCTAGAATTAGGGCCGTACTATTAAGAGGGATCTTGACACTTATCTTGATGTCATTTAGGGTTTAAAGGCTCAAAATGCATATTCAAATAGTTGCTTAATGATAAATAAGTTCCAATATTGAAAATCTTTTGAAACAAATCAAGTCTCTGGAAATCCGGTGCTACCACCCATGGTGGGCCGGTGCTACCAGACTATCGGTAGCACCGGACATCAACCCGGTGTGAAAATCACAGAGGGGTGTATTTTTGGGTGTTTTGGTCGCCCGGTGCTACCACCCATGGTGGGCCGGTGCTACCGGACTATTGGTAGCACCAGACATCAACCCGGTGTGAAAATCATAGAGGGGTGTATTTTTGGGTGTTTTGGTAGCCTGGTGCTACCGCCTATGGTGGGCCGGTGCTACCGGACTATTGGTAGCACCGGACATCAACCCAGTGTGAAAATCACAGAGGGGAGTATTTTTTGGGTGTTTTGGTGGCGCGGTGCTACCGCCCTTGGTATCCCGGTGCTATCGGACCCACGGTAGCACCGGTTCTAAGCCTGGTGCTATAATTCCAGAGAGATCCCTTTTCGAGGGAAGAAATCGTAATAGAGCCCGGTGCTACCGGCCCTAGTTGGGAGGTAGCACCGGACCATTCTTAACGGTCTCTGGCAAGTGCATTAAATGCACTGTTCTAGCCGTTGAAGTGGAGCCCGGTGCTACCGGTCCTACATGGGCGGTAGCACTGAAAAAACAGATTTTTGCCAAATTCGAGCTCCAACGGCTAGAAAGTTTGGTGGAGGCTATAAATAACTCCCCACCTGCATTCTAGAGCCATTCTTGGTCTTCATTGATGATATTTGAGCTCTAGCAAGTGTTCTCCACTCTTGTGTGCATTCAATTTCCATTTGTGAGTGTGAGAAACAAGTTGGAGTGTTGCATTTAGTGATTGAGCCTTTAGACACCAATATTTGACCTCAAGCAAGCGTCAAGGTTTATTACTCTTGGAGGTTGCCGCCTCCTAGACAACTTGGAGGAGATCGTGCACGGTGAGCTTCTCAACAGAGATTATGAGAAAGCCCTGGCAAGTTGTGAAGGCCGGAGTTCGCCTACCCGGAGCGGGGAAGAACTACCTTAGTGATGGAGGAAGGCTCAAGCGAGTGGAGCCGGCTTGAAGTGATTCCAGTCACCTCAACGTGGAGTAGGGGAGATCGGCAAGTCTCCGAGACCACGGGTTAAAATTCTTGTCTCATATTTATTTGTGATTGGTATTCCTCTTTGTTGAGAATTTATTTCATTGATAGCATACTCTTGATAGTATTTGTGATCACTTGTATATTTGCTACACTAAATTTGACATAGTATCTCATGTGTTTGCTAGAGAAATTTAGTGTGATCTTGCATTGTGTATCTCTATATCTTTGTGTCTTTCGTTATTTCTAAATAGTGTCAAAAAAGTTAGAAACCTCCTATTCATCCCCCCTCTAGTCGGTTATCCTTGATACTACAACGTCCTCGCCGCGCTTAACAACATTGACCTCTTCGACACGGAGACATGGAGCGACGAGGGCGAGGATGATCCGCAAGAGAAGAAAGGCAGCGACAACTTCTCCAGCATGTGCTTCATGGCCGACACCAACAGCATCAGCGACTCCGAGCTTTACAGCGACTCGGACGAGCTACCCTCATATGACCAGCTCAATGAAGCTTTCTGCAAGCTAGGAAAATTTCATGCTAGAGCTAGAGCTAGAGCTAGGTGTATGGAGCTAGAGAAGGAAGTAGGTACTTTGACTCGGGAGTTAGCTTCTCTTAGATCTTCTCCCTCCTGAGTCATTGATGACTGCTCTTTGTGTGATGCTGTACTTGAGGAGTTAGAGAAACTAAGGACCATACATGATAGTGTGCTTATTGAACTTGATGGCCTTAGGTGAAGAATGCTAGCACTTGTTCTGTAGATGCTAAACCTATTGAGGCTAGTTTTCTTCATGCTCACTCTACTCCCTCTTGCTCAAATTGCCCTAAATTGCTTGCCGAAATTGATGCCATGAGCGATCATCTTAGGAAGCTTTCTTCTAGAAACGATGAACTTGAAATGCATGCTTCTAAGGACCCAGTCGGCTCATGTGAGGGCTGTAGGCAACTAAAACTTGACAATGAATCCTTAAATGTCAAGTGTGCTAAACTTGCTAAGGACTTACTAGATAAGTCACAAGAAAGTTGCTTGCGATGTTCTGTGATTGAGGGGGACTTGGATAAAATCCATGTCGAGCTTAGAAAGAAATTAGAAGACCAAGCCCATAGAATTAGAAATGCATCTTGCGTTTCTTGTGAGGCTCTCAAGATTGAGGCAGCCGTGCCGAGGGAGAAAAATGCACGTGCTGAGAGAGCTCATCTTTCTGGTTCTTCTTCTTCTTCCCCCTGTTCTTCTTGTGCCTCTTTCTTTCGAGATTGCCAGTATCTTATGAGTACTCTCGAGAAGTTTGTAGGAGGCAAGAAGAAGCTCAATCTTATTCTAGACCAATCCAAGATTAGTAGATTCAATCGAGGTCTTGGATTTGATCCCTTGGAGCACGCTCGGGCGCATCCTCCCACCATTGTGCGCGGCTTCAAGAGTGGTGAGATTGTGGTAGCTCTCAGAGTGAGCACCACTGTGTTTAGGTCTGCTAGTGTTGTCCATGGGACTTCAAACAAGAAGGGTGTTACTCATGTTGTTTCTGCTTCTAGCAAGGTGAAGTACATATGCACCTTCTGTAAGAAGGATGGTCATCTAGCAGATTTTTGCTTCAGGCACGCCAAGATCACTCGGCGTGAGCGTGTTGATGCTCTTCGGGTTATTCAGAGTCATCCCTAGATTTTGAGTGCTCCTAAGGCACACACTGCTTCTAGACAGGTTAGAGAGTCGCCTGTTTTTGGGCAGCGTCCAGGACTCGGTTTTCATGCTAGTTATTCGTGTTTTAGTCCTGGAGCTGTTCGTAGTCAGTCTTTCCGCCGTCCTCTTGATATTCCTCATTTTTCTCATCGAGGTAGATATCAGCGGCGTGAGGTGTTTTCTGGTAGGAGTTCTAGGCAGCTTCACTAGGATGGTTCAGCTTTTGCACCACGGCAGGCCAACCCAGTTTCAGCTCTTAGATCATCTACTAGAGTTGCTACTGATCTTGTTAAGTTTAAACGTCAAAGAGACACTCGAGTTCAGTCTTCTTCTGTGGCGGGTACTTTGAGGCGCTGAGTGGTTCAGTATTAGGTCCCCAAGTCTTCATTCTATCCCAGTACTGAGTCATCTTTCTCTCTTATGTCTTGATCAGGTTCGTCGGATGGGGAAGGGAGATGTTTGGATTGTCGACTCCGGTTGCTCTCGTCATATGACCGGAGATTCTCGATGATTCTCTTCCCTAGTCCGAGCCCCCGGTGATGAGTTGATCACTTTTGGGGATGCTTCATCAGGTAGAGTCATTGTTAAGGGCATCATTTGCATTAATGACAATTTCATTTTTAAAGATGTTGCCTTAGTAAGTAAGATGCAATACAATTTGCTTTCTGTTTCTCAGCTTATTGATGACTCTTTCGAGGTGAGTTTCAAGAGAAGCGCCTGTAGAATCCTCGATTCTTCAGGAGGGTTAGTTTGCGGGATTTCTAGATATGGGAGTCTTTCTTGCTGATTTTTCTGCTTCTTCTGGAGACTCTCTCTGTTGTTTGATTGCTTCAGAGTCCCGTGATTTCTCCTTCTGGCATAGGAGACTTGATCACATTGGATTTGATCATTTGACCCGAGTTAGCAGTCACGACCTCATTTATGGTTTGCCTAACCTTGCCGACATGGCAAGATGGTTGCTGCTTCTCATCCCCCTGTCACTGTTGTGATGACTGATGCACCAGGACAGCTTTTACATATTGACACTGTTGGTCCAGCTAGAGTGCAGTCAGTGGGTGGGAAGTGGTATGTTCTTGTCATTGTTGATGATTTTTCGAGGTATTCTTAGGTGTTTTTTATGTCCTCGAAGGATGAGACTTTTACCCATTTTAGGGGTTTGGTTCATAGGTTGTCTTTTGAGCTCCTTAGTGCCTTACGAGCTATACGCAGTGATAATGGCACGAAGTTCAAGAACTCTTATTTTGAGAGTTTCTGTGTGGAGTCTGGTTTAGAGCTTAGTTGCTTAGCCATGCCACATATAACTCATGTCTTTTGAAATATCAAAATCAATCTTGACTAATGGAATATAGAACATATTTATGGAAAGGTGTGTCAGGTGTTATCACACAATGATGTTGAGTTGTGGTGACACGTTTTATCTCACAAGGATGTGGTGACACGTTTTATCTCACAAGGATGCTGATTTGAATATGGCATGTATGCACGATAATCAATTGGGGTGGTAAATGATTTAGATTGGGGCAAGTGGCAAGGGGCCATGTGCCAAGGTAGGCCTGTGTGGCAGTTGGGTTATGGAAGTCTTGCCTCGGTCAGTTAAGGACTTAACCTTGCAAGCATTTGAACTGAGTCAATCATGCAACCACATGTCTGGAATAGGACGGGCCTAACCAAGTAGGTTATGGGGAGGATGTGGTGTAATACAGTCTCACATTGGTCTAGCGACAAGTGCTCCTATTCTTCTCTCAATTGGAGGAAAGAGTGAGGTAGGCTTGTCAGGAGGGTCAGTGTTGGGATAAAAGTTTTCTGAAAGGTTTTGTTATGATCTACTAGTCGCACATGAATGGGTGTGTTTTGGCAGACAATATAGTTTGATCATATCATGTGAGTAAAGTGCATAACCTCTGCAGAGTATAAATCTATTTGGATAGCCGTGTCTATGGTAATGGACAATGCTCGGGAATTATAGTCAAGGGGTCTATTTTATAAAATGAAACTTGGGAAGGGAAGGCTTTATGCCATTGGAAAGTGTGAGACCATGTGGAGGTCAACCCATGGATATGTGATTAGTATTTGATATTTGTTAGGCTTATGTTGATTTGTGTGAGTTTGTTTTAGTTTAGAAAACTAAATTTGTAATTTTGAGTTGTTGTCGGCCTTCCCAGTGAGCTTGAGTGATACGTTTAGTTGGGAATTCATGTGTTAATTATATGTTGTATATTATGTTGAGCAATGCTATGTGATGTGTTTTCTTGTCTATGATGGTTGTAGGACTTCAAAGCTAGGTCATGGTGAGGTGGAGGAAAACGGGACTAGGCTAGAAGAGCTAAGGTCCAGACAGTCAAGGTGATGCCAGAAGATTGTAGGATCAAGGATAACCGACTAGAGGGGGGTTAATAGGAGGTTTCTAAATTTTTCGAAACTATTTAGCTATTACGAATGACACTAAGATATAGAAGTAAAAATTGCAAATTCACACTAATAATCTCTAGAAATCACTTAAGATACTTCGTCAATTCAAGCGTAGCAAAAGCAATTTTAAGCACAAGGACTACCCAATTTATGCTATAAATGAAATGGATCGCAAGAATGAAAAATACAAATCACAAGAAAATAGGAGACAAGAAATTTAACCCATGGTTTCAGAGACTTGCCGGTCTCCCCTACTCCATGTTGAGGTGACTTGAACAACGTCAAGCCAGCTCCACTCGCTTGAGCCTTCCTCGATCACTAAGGTAGTTCTTCCCCGCTCTGGGTAGGCGAACTCCGGCCTTCACAACTTGCCAGGGCTTCTCTCGATCCTCGTTGAGAAAGCTCATCCATAGGATTTTCTTCCTCTGTTTCCTCACTGCTAGATTCTGATTCAATTTGTTTTCCTTTGGATTGCCTTGAGCTGCCACCAATGTCTTGCTTACTCTTTTGTCTGACTTCACGACGTCTTGAGGCTATGGGAATACCATCTTCACTGTCTGAGGCTTGAGGAGGAGGAGGGCGACCTCTATTTGCAGCAATTTTCTTATAAGAGCCAGTGCCTCGGGTTTTAGGCATGATTACTGGATATAAAGGAGGAAAACAAGGAGTGAGATCAAGGTTATATGCCCTAGAGATAGAGAATCTTGAAAAACAGAATTTTTGAATAAATTGACTGCAAACCCGGTGCTACTGCTCATGCTAGATCGGTAGCACCGAGCTTGCTGCGGTGCTACCGTGCATACTGAATCGGTAGCACCGGACATAAGGCGGTGCTACCGCACTGAGACCGGTAGCACCGATCAATTTGAGATTGAACCCTAATTTTGACAAAACTTGGTTTTAATTGATTTGATTCAAGAGAATTAATCTAATGACATGGAGAGACCTTATTACACTCATTCCATCCACAAATTTTAACAAAATTACCATAAATTTTGCTACATTCCACTAGAACCCTAAAGATAAGAAATGGAATCTAGGGCATGCCAAAAGGAAGACTTTTTTATTATAAAAAACAGAGAAATGGGTTACCTGAGCGGAGAGAGACTCAAGGAAATGCTTAGGGAGAATAAGACTTCGAATTTCTTGAGATTTTTGAGAGGAGAACAAAGAGGGAATGAGGGGAGAGAGAGAAGATGATGGTGCGGTGTGAAGGAGAAGAGAGGGCGGTTACACCGCACGAGACTTAATCCCCCAATCCCGACTAATCCGGTGCTACCGCATATTTGCCGGTAGTACCGGTCTCCGGTGCTACCGCCCATGTGTGGGCGGTGCTACCGGACTAAGCAGCCGAAAAGGCAAAAAAAATCCAGAAAATCCAAAATAGCTTATAAAGTTCCATCACTTTATTGAAGATATATATTAGCATCCCAATCTTATATAAACTTTTCATGAATTTTTACTTAATTATGATTTAAACTTACTCTTTTGAAACATGTAGCACTATTTAAAATTTTCACACATATATTTTAAAAACATTGTAGAAAATATATGATGAAAAATACTCCCCCTTAATGTGTGCTATTATTTAAAGAATTTAAGAACATTAAATAAGATCCAAAAGAACATCCAATAAACATCAAACATGATACAAATATTTAAACCACATTTGAGATATTTATGACATTTAATTCATTCCTCAATTTACAGAACCGAGCTTCATCTAAAGGCTTGGTTAGAATATCCGCTAATTGATCTTCGGTTCTAATGTGACTAATCACAATATCTCCTTTGCTAACATGATCTCTCAAGAAATGATGAAGAATTTCTATATGTTTAGTTCTTGAGTGTTGGACCGGGTGTTGGCTATTTTAACGGCACTTTCATTATCACATAATAGAGGCATATTTTTTAAATTTATTCCATAGTCCATTAAAGTTTGCCTCATCCACAATAATTGAGCACAACAACTACCGGCAAAAATGTATTCGGCTTCGGCGGTGGATAGAGCTACAGAGTTTTATTTCTTGGAGAACCAAGAAATGAGGGATCTACCTAGAAATTGGCAATCCCCGGAGGGCCTTTTTCTATCCACTTTGCAACCCGCAAAATCTGAGTCCGAATATCCAATTAAATCGAATTTAGCACCTTTAGGATACCATAACCCTATGTTTGAGGAATGCTTTAAATATCTTAGAATTCTCTTAACAGCTACTAAATGACATTCTTTAGGGGAAGCTTGAAAACGAGCACACATGCAAACAATAAACTTGATATCGGGCCTAGATGCGATGAGATAAAGTAGACTACCAATCATAGAATGATAAAGCTTCAAGTCTACCAGTTTACCTCCCTTATTTAGATCAAGATACCCGTTGAAAGCCATTGGAGTCTTGGTAGGCTTTGAGTCTTCCATGCCAAACCTTTTGAGCAAATCTTTAACATATTTGGTTTGACTCACGAATGTCCCATTTTTGAGTTGCTTGATTTGAAGCCCAAGGAAAAAGCTTAATTCTCCAATCATTGACATCTCAAATTCCCTAGACATCATATCACCAAATTCTTTGCAAAAGTCTTCGTTAGTAGAACCAAATATAATATCATCAACATAGATTTGGCATACAAAGAATTCTTCATCAATTATTTTTGTAAAGAGTGTTGTATCAACCTTCCCAATTTTGAAACCTTTAGAAAGTAGAAAGTCTCTAAGCCGCTCATACCATGCTCTAGGAGCTTGTTTGAGACCATATAGCGCCTTAGAGAGTTTGTAAACATGATTTGGATATTTAGGGCTTTCAAAACCGGGGGTTGTTCAACAAATACCAATTCAGATATTTCTCCATTTAGAAATGCACTATTTACATCCATTTGAAATAGTTTAATACCAAAACAAGATGCAAAAGCAAGTAAGATTCTAATAGCTTCTAATCTAGCCACAGGTGCAAAGGTTTCACCAAAATCCAATCCTTCGATTTGAGTGAATCCTTGAGCCACTAACCGAGCCTTATTTCTTACCACAATACCATTTTCATCTTGTTTGTTTCGGAATACCCATTTTGTGTCTATCACGTTATATTCTTTGGGTCTTTCCACTAAAGTCCAAACATCATTCTGGGCGAAGTTGTTGAGTTCTTCATGCATTGAATTCACCCAATCCAAATCATCTAAAGCTTCATCTATATGAGTAGGTTCAAAAGAAGATACGAAAGAGTAGTGTTCACAAAAAGAAGCGACACGAGATCGAGTTTGAACACCCTTACTAACGTCACCCAATATTTGATCTATTGGATGATCTTTGGAGAGCCCATGATGAATTCTTTGAGGTAAGGTGTGAGTTTGTTGATCACTCTCCTTTTCATCCACATCAATGGGTTGATCTTGACTTGGCGTTGTGGAAGTAGAAGGTTCAACTTTAGTGGATGAAGGTTGATCCTGTTTATCCTCCTTTGGTTTTATGTCTCCAAGCGTCATGTTCTTCATTGCTTTTCTTAGTCCTTCTTTACCTACATCATCCAAATTTTCTTGCTCTTCTTGAGAGCCATTAGTTTCATCAAATTCAACATCGCAAGTTTCTTCAACAAAACCTTTATTTTTGTTAAATACACGATATGCTTTACTATTTGAGGAGTATCCAAGCAAGAAACCTTCATCACAACGACTTTGAAATTTTGAAAACCGAACACCCTTTTTCAAGATATAGCATTTGCAACCGAAAACTCGAAAATAAGAAATGTTTGGTCTTCTTTCAACAAGAATCTCATAAGGTGTCTTTTTCAAAAGACGATGCAAATAAAGCCTATTTGTTGCATGGCAAGCGGTATTAATGGCTTCCGCCCAAGAATTATCAGAAGTGCCATACTCATCAAGCATAGTTCTTGCCATTTCGATTAATGTTCGATTTTTCCGTTCCACAACTCCATTTTGTTCTGGAGTGTAGGTAGCGGAAAGCTCATGCTTTATTCTAAGTTCATCACAATAATCTTCAATTTTTGTATTTTTGAACTCGGAACCGTTGTCACTATGAATTTTCTTAATTTTAAAATCAAATTTATTTTGAGCCCTTTTTGCAAAGTTTTTAAAGCCCTTGAATAATCATCAACAACAACCAAGCAATAAGAATTGCCTCCGATGCTCTTATAGGTTGTTGGGCCAAACAAATCCATATGTAAGAGCTCTAATGGTCTAGATGTAGACATGATACTTTTTGAAGGATGAGAACTAGCTACTTGCTTGCCGGGTTGACAAGCACTACAAAGTCTATTTTTCTCAAACTTCACATCTTTCAAGCTCACAACTAAATCATTTTTAAAAAGCTTTTTGAGCTGGATCATCCCATCATGAGCTAGTCTTCTATGCCATAGCCATCCTAAAGATGTTTTTGGAATTAAACAAGTTTGAAGACATGACTCATTTGAGGTGAAATCAACCAAATACAAATTTCCGAATCTAAAACCTTTGAACACTAAAGAATTATCATTTTCTTTAGAGATCACTACACCATTCATAGAAAACATGCAAGTAAGACCAAGATCACAAATTTGAGCAACCGATAACAAATTGAAATTTAAAGTTTCTACTAGAGAAACATTTGAAATAGAAAGGTCATTTGAGATAGCAATTTTACCCAAACCTAATACCTTTCCTTTGCTATTATTGCCAAATGTGATCTTGTCATTTTGCCCATTTCCTACTTCAAAGGTGGTGAACATTTTCTGGTCACCGGCCATATGTTGAGTGCATCCGCTATCCAACACCCAATGTCGTCCACCGGTCTTGTAGTTCACCTACAAAAGAGAATCAAGTCTTTTTAGGTACCCAAATTTGTTTGGGTCCTTGGAGGTTAGTAACCAAGGCTTTGGGCACCCAAATGGCATTCTTTTTACGGCCAAGTATAGGAGTGCCAACAAATTTAGCAATAATTTTACCAAAACTATCTTTCTTAAGCACATAGCAAGAATCATAAATATTATTTTTAGTTGTTTTACCTAAAAGGCAATCATTTGATAGATGACCTACTTCATGGCATTTATAACAAAACTTCCCATTTGATTTTACGAATCGAGGAGCTTTGTTATTGATCTTTTTACCCTTCTTAGGAACATATCCTAGTCCTTTATTATAGGAGCATCTTTGACCATTCAAGATTTTTTTAAGAGTATCTTTACCCTTAAAACATCTATCAAGACTTTTGCTAAGTTTGTTCACTTGTTCCTTAAGTTCATTATTTTCTACTACTAGGTTTTCATGGCAAGAAGTAGAACTAGAGCATGAAGTTGATGGCATATCAAATAAATCATCACAAGATGTAGATATGCTAGTTTTTGATATACAACATGAATCGATTTCTAAGCAAGATACCTCATCAATGATCATGCAACTAATGCCCATATCATTTTGAGACTTTGAATGGTCCTTAGTAAGAAGAGTCTCATGAGCTTCCTTTAGCTTCTCATAGGAATCTTTGAGAGAAAGGTATTCTTTTCTCAAAACTTTATGTTTAGACTTTTCTTTACCGAGATACTCATTCAAGTCCTCAAGCATATCCATTAATTCATCATAGGAGGGTTAATAATTATCATTTGATTTTACCTTAAAATCTCCTTTTGCTATGAGACACAAAGGAGTGACGAAAGGTGATGAAGCCTCCTCGATAGCAATGCCGGCAAGACCCTTCTTCTTTGGAGGTGTATCATCCTCGGAAGAGTCGGAGTCCGAATATTCTTCTTCGGAATTCCACTCCCCAATGTAAGCCTCGCCTTTCCTATCTTTATTCAACCTCTTGAGGAGCTTCTTCTTTCCATGAAGGAACTTCTTCTTCAAGGGCGACTTGTTCTTGTCATCCTTTTTCTTTGGACATTTTGAGGCAATATGTCCCTTCTCATCACACTCATAGCACCGAATATTTGCATATCGGTTGGTGCTAGAGTATTGTCCCTTCTTGAATTTTTGAGGAGTACTTGTGCTTGAGCGCTTCTTCATGAATCTTCTCATTCTTCTTACAAGGAGGGCCATTTCATCCTCGGTGTCTTCATCATCATCGGAGTCGTCAAGCATCTCATCGCTTGACTCCGCTTTCGCCTTGAAGGCGATGTTCTTCTTCTTCGAAGAGCTTTGCTCCAAAAGCTCTTCCTTGTCCTTCTTGTAAAGCTCATTGGTTATGAGATTTCCAAGGAGTCCCGTTGGCGTCATTCTTGACAACTCCGGTGAGTTGAGAAACGTCACCAAGGTCTCATATTTTTCCGGAAGAGCTCTAAGCATCTTACGAACAATATCAAAATCGGTTAGTGATGCTCCAAGGCCCTTGAGCTCATTTACTATGTTGTTCAACCATGAATACATCTCATTGATGTTCTCATGGGGAAACATAATAAAACTCTCATATTTGATCCGAAGCATATGCAATTTGGCTTCTTTGATCGAGGATGTCCCCTCATGAATTTCTGAGAGGGTTGTCCAAATCTCATGAGCAGTTTCAAGATTGCTCACTCGATTGAACTCATCCGCGTTCAAAGCACCAAAAAGAGCATTCATAGCTTGAGCATTGAGATGAGTGTTTCGCTCCTTGTTCTATCGTGAGTGTGGGATTGACCCCCGGAGTGAAACCCTCAACTACAATTCTCCATATACTTGGGCTCATGGCCTTAAGATAAACGGTCATGCGAATTTTCCAATAAGCATAATTTGTTCCATCGAAAAATAGCACCTTACCTATTGATACCCCATCGCTAGCCATCCTTACTCTCTAAGCGGTGAAGCCCCAAAAGAGAGTCGAAGCTCTGATACCACTTGTAGGATCAAGGATAACCGACTAGAGGGGGGTGAATAGGAGGTTTCTAAATTTTTCGAAACTATTTAGCAATTACGAATGACACTAAGAGATAGAAGTAAAAATTGCAAATCCACACTAATAATCTCTAGCGATCACTTAAGATACTTCGTCAATTCAAGCGTAGCAAAAGCACTTTTAAGCACAAGGACTACCCAATTTATGCTATCAATGAAATGGATCGCAAGAATGAAAAATACAAATCACAAGAAAATAGGAGACAAGAAATTTAACCCATGGTCTCGGAGACTTGCCGGTCTCCTCTACTCCACATTGAGGTGACTTGAACCACATCAAGCCGGCTCCACTCGCTTGAGCCTTCTTCGATCACTAAGGTAGTTCTTCCCTGCTCCGGGTAGACGAACTCCGGCCTTCACAACTTGCCGGGGCTTCTCACAATCTTCGTTGAGAAGCTCACCGTGCATGATCGCCTCTAAGCCGTCTAGGAGGCGGCAACCTCTAAGAGTAATAAACCTTGGCACTTGCTTGAGGTCAAATATTGGTGTCTAAAAGCTCAAACACAAAATGCAATACTCAACCTTGCTCCTCACACTCACAAATGGAAATTGAATGCACAAAAGAGTGGAGAGCACTTGCTAGAGCTCAAATATCATCAATGAGGACCAAGAGCACCTCTAGAATGCAGGTGGGAAGGTATTTATAGCCTCCACCAAATTTTCTAGCCATTGGAGCTCGAAATGGGCAAAAATCTGTTTTTTCGGTGCTACCACCCATGTAGGACCAGTAGCACCGGGCTCCATTGAAAGCATCTAGGCACCCGATATGTTTTGGTTTTGATAATTAATGACAACGTTGCTATATGATCTAATGCTTTTGATGAGGATATTGAAAGTAGGTCGTTTCCAAGAAGGATGATCATGGAAATACCAAGGAAAAGTTCAAGCCAATCAAGCTTATGTCAAGATCATGTAAAGGTATTTTTTTTATATATAAGGTTCTTTTTAGTCCTTTGACGATCTTGGAGTTTGGAAGAAAGATCCGTCTATTAGATTTAGGGCCGTACTATTAAGAGGGATCGTGACGCTTATCTTGATGTCGTTTAAGGGTTTAAAGGCTCAAATATGCTGTTCAAATTAGCTGCCAATTTTTAGACAAGTTCCTTTTTTGAAAAATCCTGAATTATTTCAAGTCTCTGGAAATCCGGTGCTACCGCCCATGGCATCGCGGTGCTACCGGGTTCGCGGTAGCACCGGCTAAACAGACCGGTGTGAAAAATTCCAGAGAAGGGCTTTAGGGCGTTTTTGTAGCCCGGTGCTACCGCCCATTGTAGCCCGGTGCTATCGGGATTACGGTAGCACCGGACCTTAGCCCGGTGTGAAAATCACAGAGGGTGTGTTTTTGGGTGTTTTGGTGGCCCGGTGCTACCGCCCATAGTAGCCTGGTGCTACCGGACTTTCGGTAACACCGGACCTTAGCCCGGTGTAAAAATTCCAGAGAAGCACTTTTCTTAAGTTTTTTGAGTGCCCGGTGCTACCGCACATAGTGTCCCGGTGCTACGGACCTTGTAGCACCGACCTCATCCGTGCTATATTTCCAGAGAGGTGTGTTTCACGAAAGAAAAAGAAATAGATCCTGTGTTACTGGCCCTAGTTGGGCGTGAGCACCGACTTCTATAACGGTCTCTGGCAAGTGCATTAAATGCACTGTTCTAGCCGTTGAAATGGAGCCCGGTGCTACCGGTCCTACATGGGCGGTAGCACCGGAAAAACAGATTTTTACAGATTTCGAGCTCCAACGGCTAGAAAGTTTGGTGGAGGCTATAAATACCTCCCCACCTGCCTTCTAGAGCAACTCTTGGTCCTCATTGATGATATTTGAGCTCTAGCAAGTGTTCTCCACTCTTGTGTGCATTCAATTTCCTTTTGTGAGTGTGAGAAGCAAAATTTGGTGTTGCATTTAGTGTTTGAGCCTTTAGACACCGACATTCGACCTCAAGCTAGCGTCAAGGTTTATTACTCTTGGAGGTTGCCGCCTCCTAGACGGCTTGGTGGCGATCGTGCACGGTGAGCTTCTCAACGGAGATTGTGAGAAGCCCCGGCAAGTTGTGAAGGCTGGAGTTCGCCTACCCGGAGCGGGGAAGAACTACCTTAGTGATCGAGGAAGGCTCAAGCAAGTGGAGCCGGCTTGACGAAAATCAAGTCACCTCAACGTGGAGTAGGGGAGACCGGCAAGTCTCTGAGACCACAGGTTAAAACTCCTTGTCTCCTATCCTATTGTGCTTGGTATTATTGATTGTTGGAAATCCATTTGATTAATACCATATGCTTCATAGTTCTTGTGCTCATAAGTATATTTGCTTCACTTGTATTGCCATAGCATCTTAAGCATTGTTAGAAACTTTAGTGTGCTCTTCTTATATGTAGCTCAATTTCGTAGTGTCTTTTGTAATTTCTAACTTGTGTCGAAAAATTTAGAATCCTCCTATTCACCCCCCTCTAGTCGGTTATCCTTGATCCTATATCCATTTCAACGGTTAGAACAGTGCATTAAATGCACTTACCAGAGACCGTTACACAGGGTCCGGTGCTACCTCCCAACTAGGGCCGGCAGCATCGGGACCCTTTTTATTTTTCTTCATCATATTTTGATCTCTCTGGAATTTAAGCACCGGGCTGAGGACCGATGCTACCGCTGGCCCGGTAGCACCGAGCTACAAAAATGCCCAAAAACATACCCTCTGTGATTTTCACACCGAGTTATATGACCGGTGCTACCGCTGGTCTGGTAACACCTGGCTACCATGTGCGGTAGCATCGGGCTACCAAAAGCCCAAAAACATACCCCTTTGTGATTTTCACACCAGGTTATATGACTGGTGCTACCGCTGGTCCGGTAGCACCGGGCTACCATGGGCAGTAGCACTGGGCTACCAAATTGCCCAGAAACATACCCCTCTGTGATTTTCACACCGGGTTATATGACCGGTGCTACCGCTGGTCCGGTAGCACCGGGCTACCAAAATGCCCAAAAAGAGCTTCTCTGGAATTTTCACACCGCCCTACTGGGCTGGTGCTACCGCGACCCCAGTAGCACCGTGCTGCCATGGGCGGTAGCATCGGGTTTCCAGAGACTTTGATATATTTTCAAATGGTTTTATCTTTTGGAACATATATATCATAAAGCACTACTACAGAATGGTACAACACTATCGCTTCATTTGTGTTGGTTCCTAACTTTTGAAGACAAAACCGATTGTGATATGTGTATGTAATTTGTAATTTTTGTAAATAGGGTCATCACAATCGGTTCTATCTCAGAACCGACACAGATGAGATGCCCATCATCACAATCGGTTCTTAGCTAGAACCGATTGTGATGACACCCCCTCATCTGTGTCGGTTCTTTCTCAGAACCGACACAGATGAGGGCAACCCTCATCACAATCGGTTCTTACTCAGAACCGACACAGGTGGGGCTCTCATTTGTGTCGGTTCTGAGTAAGAACTGATTGTGATAATACCACCTCATCACAATCGGTTCTTTATCAAAACCGATTGTGATGATGTCATCACAATCGGTTTTTATAAAGAACCGATTGTGATGAGTCTCGCTAGGTTTTATTGTGTACTATGAATGTGATATGCTTTTGTTGTGAATGTACTTATATTTGGTAATGTTATGTGATATTGTGTTAGATATTGCTAATGTGGACTATCTGTGCTTAAAGAATTGACTGTTGATATTATGTAATACCTACGCTGAAAAGAACAGATTGTGACTGTTGATATTATGTAATATCTATTTTATATAATATTTTTCAGAATCAAACTCACAAATGAGCATACTCTAATATATAGACTGGAAACAAGGATTAAATAAGCTATAATGAAAACAAATTCAAACTAGCAACAAACAATCGACGAAAACGGGTACCGAAACTTCAGAGGCTGTTTTGAGGCCTTAAACGTCGTTTTTTGGGGTTGAAACTTTTTCCAAAGCCTCGCGAAGAATTCGCGACTTAGCCTTGGCCTTGGGCTTATGGATTTTCAAATCTATCTCTTCGTCCTCTTCAATTCGAGTACTCGTACGTCGAAAACGGACACCGTATGCAAAAGTTATGGTTATTTTAATGACAGGTGCACGATTGTGCCTAATTGGTCAATCCAATTGGTTCTTAATGAAAAGCGACACAAAAGGTGTAAATGCAATTTGTTCATGATGCAATTTGTTCCTAATAAAATATTATTACAATCGGTTCCTAGAAACCGACACAAATAGCTAATTACTCATTGCAATCGGTTTCTTATTAGAACTGACACAAATAACGTGTGCATCATTTCAATCGGTTTCCTTTTAGAACCGACACAATAGCTTGTGCATCATTTCAATCAGTTTCCTATTAGAACTAACACAAATGTGTATTAGTTCATATGGTCCCTAAAACCTTCATTTGTGTCGTTCTAGCCGAAAAGCGATACTGATATGCTCCTTATTTGTGTCGGTTCCGGTTCAAAACCGATACTGATATCTAGTCATTTGTGTAGGTTTTTTCTTAAAACCGATAGTGATGTATTTTTTATTTGTGTTGGTTTCTATGAAAAAACGATATTGAAATGGTTAAATTTGTGTCGGTTTTTGTTATAAACCGATAGTACCTTCATATACTTGTGTGTCGGTTTTTAGTGAAAAACCGATAGTGAAGTGAGTTCAAACTCGATAGTGAACTGGTATACTTTTGTGTCGGTTTTTGTTGCAAACCGATAGTGTATTCAACATTTGTATCGGTTTTTTTTCTAAAACCGACAGTGATGTTATCTGTATATTTGTGTCGGTTTTTGTTGATAAACCAATAGTGAAGTGGTATTATTTGTGTCGGTCTCTTTTAACAAACCGATCGTGAAGTGGTTATATTTGTATCGGTTTCTGTTAACAAACTGACACAAATGCTCCATGAGGACACATTTATTCCGCGCGCATTCTCCTGCGCCCTAACTTCGGTTCCCGCCGCTTGCCTAACCCTAGTTTCCTCGTTGCCCGCGAGCTCCCCTCACGGGGCCAAGCCTCCGCGCCACCCTCCCCTCTGCGCCGCCGTCCCCTCCGCGCCGTCGATCGAGCCAAGCTGGCACGCCGTCGTCCCCTCCGCGCCGCCATCCCCTCCGCGTCGCCAACCTGGACAAGCCTCCACGCCGCCATCCCCTCCACGCCGCCGACCGGGCCAAGCCTTCATGCCGTCGTCCCCTCCGTGCAGCCGACCAGGCCAAGCCTCCACGCCGACATAACTCAAGTATCTATCCCCTTCCTTCTGACAGAATATTATTGATGCTAAACACAATATTAATACTTACGTGATCTCAAAGCTCTTGGGAGCTTAACAACTAATTGACAGGAAGGAAGCTCAGAGTCACAGTAGTGGAGGGTAGGGCCCTTGCAATAAATAGTAAATCTGGAAAATGTGATCCTTATGTGAAGTTCCAGTATGGGAAGGTTGTTGTTGCCTTACTCAACTTTAGTTTCACTAACTATTCAGGTTAGGTAATTTGGTATTCTAACCTCAAATTTTGTTAGGCTCTATACAGGACGAAGACGCTCTCTCATACAGTCAGACCAGTTTGGAATGACAAGTTTGAGTTTGATGAGATATCCTCGGCCACCTCCGACGTCGTCCCCATCGTCTGCGATGCCTCAGCCACCTCCAACGCCGTCCCCACCATCCCCGATGCCTCGGCCACCTCCGACGCTGGCCCTGCCATCCCCGACGCCTCAGCCACCTCCGACGCATTTGGTACGAGATTTAGAACACTTGGCAGATTCAGATTGAATATCTGATTCAGTATTGTATGCATATTGAAAACCCAACTTCCTGAAAGATTCAGCTTGAATATCTGATATATCTTCTAAACAGCTACATAAATTTTTGTGTTCATGCTATGTACAAAAATGCTTGTCTTTAACTATTGTTATCAAGTCCTGTCCATAAGCAATTGTTGCTTTGTAGTTTGTATTGCCCGTATGAGTAGCTTGGCTTGAATAAGTTAGGTCATTTTTTTGTTAAATATTGTTAATACACATCATTTACCCTTTTTTATATATGTTCTCAGTGCACTGATATAAGTAATGGTGTCTCAAGTTGGAAAAAATTATGTGTAATGAGTGGAAACAGGAGCTCATCACATTTTCTCAGTTTATTGAGAGAATGTGGTCACCTAATTGTTCTGAAAATCTAACGAGCCTAGCTAATAACATATGACGATAGAGCCTCTCCTCTACTCAGTAAATGGAGGCTTCGCATAAGATTGGAATATTGCTCTCACCGCTAATAGGCTAGACTGTAACTACAGAGGCTACTAACAAAACCAATCTAGAGAATGTGGAGAAGACAAGTGCTTCCATAGAAAGAATAGGGTTATACTACTGTCCTTTTGTAGCTAGAGATATCTCAAGTTTACATGGCATGACACAACACTAGATGTCTAGAAATAGATTTTCTTTTTCTAGAAAAGTTGGAAAAGGAAAGAGATTAGTGACTGAATGGCATCTTTGGATGGGTTAGGTCCATTCTATTCCAACTGAGCTGCTTTTGTCCCTCCCCTTCCCTTTCGTTTGCAAAAGAGAGTTTAATAATTAACACTAGAATCACACTCTCGTTCTCTTAAAACTGATGAACAACAGTGAAAATGAACTCCATATCAGGAACACTAAGCTCAAAATCTATTGCAAGTTTTTGTTTAACTTCTATATGTGACTCTGTATGTAGTAGCTTTTTTGAAGTCACCTTGAGTTATTACCAACTAGTAAGTAGTATCTGAAGTGTTCTGATATCTAAAGTTGAGTTAGAGAGTTGAGCTCGACTGTAGTTTAAGCAGGTTGTGACATGTCCCGTGACTACTAGTCCATATGTGAACAATATTACTTATGTGAATGCGATTGCATGTGTACTGACTGTGAAGCATGTTTGAGTTCTGTTTTGTGAACGAATGTGATATGTGTTGTAATAAAATTTTTGTGTTATGTGAATGTGATATATGTATAATGTGTGCTATTGCTGAGTGAATGTGATATGTGCATACTATGTGAATTATGTGCTGATTGGGGGTGAATTGAAAAATAGCACACCCCCTCATCTCTATCGGTTCTGAGAAAAAATGATAGAGATAAGGGGTCATCTCTATCGGTTCTTTGTAAGAAGCGATAGAGATGACCACCTTATCTCTATCGGTTCATTAGAAGAAGCGATAGAGATGAGTGTGTCATCTCTATCGCTTCTTCTAAATAACCGATAGAGATGACTGCCTCATCTCTATCGGTTCTTTAGAAGAAGCGATAGAGATGACATGCTCGTCTCTATCGGTTCCTTATAAGAACCGATAGAGATAAGGTGGTCATCTCTATCGCTTCTTGTAAAGAACCGATAGAGATGACACACTCATCTCTATCGGGTAAGAACCGACTGTAATAGCGATGCCTCATCTCTGTCTCATGACTTTGTGTTGCCACCAGAACCGACTGTGATGATAAAAAAGAACCGATTGTGATGTATATTCGTGTAGTAGTGAAGCATGTGCTTGAATGTGTAATTTGAGCCTTTAAACCCTAAATGACATCAAGATAAACATCAAGATCCCTCTTTATAGTACGGCCCTAATTCTAGCAACCCGATCTTTTCTCCAGACTCCAAGATCGACAAAAAGGCTAGAAAAAGATCCTTATATTTGTACCTTTTCACGATCTTGACGTATTGATCTTCCCTTTGCACCTTTCTTGGTATTTCCATGGTCACCAAGCCTGGGATCAACCTACTTTCAATGTTCTCAAGGAAAGTATTAGTCCATTGACCAAAGTTGTCATTAATTATCAAAACCAAAAACAACATGGGTGCCTAGATGCTTTCAATCTCCCCCTCTTTGGTAATTGATGACAACCTTGAAGTGATAATTGAATTGAAGTTGATTTTGAGTGAACAATAGATACAATATGTTGTTTTCCTTTAAGAATTTGAATTTTTATAAGATTTTGCTTCTTGAAACAACAAGCTATTCAAACATGATATTTAGAGTGAAAAATCCCCCTAGAGAGGTGCATATTTAGTAGGAAGTGGATATTTGCACATGAAAAGGCAAGTTTTTTTAAAAAAATTAATAGAGTTTCATTTAAAAATTTGAATCCGTGGATGAGTAAGTAATATATGATAGTTAATCATCAATATGATATTCATGAGCAATATAAAAAAAACAACCATAAGTATTTAACCATCCCATCCACTACACATACAACCATAACATCAACAAGTACCACAAGCAAACACCAGTACCAAACTCACACAAAACAACTACGAAGCTACTCTCTGATAGTTTCTTCACTTCTACTCTCCCCCTTTGGCATCAATTGCCAAAAACAAAGAAGACCTTCGTGAGCTCAAGAAGATGGAGGAGAAGGAGGAGTAGACGGAGGAGCACGAGATCCAGAGCGCTGATAAAAGACAGGAACTGATGAACGGAGCTCGGAAATAGATGAATCTATAGAGTCCAGTCGTCCTCTGACCTCCTCAACAATTTGCCTTGTCTGAGCCTGAGGCTCGTCCAATCTAACAAATCCACTCATCATGTCAGATCTCATATTTGCTCAGCTGTCCATAAGGTCATTCTTTAGATTGACAAGAAATTGATCATGAGAAACATGCTGGGATGAGAGAGGGAGCTCTGTTGCCTCTGGGATCTCCTGAGACTGAGGCAGCTGTGATGAAGATTGAGCTCGCTGACCAATAGCCTGGGGAGCTGCCTCACGAGGACGATATGGCTTATGAGCACACCCACAGCCCCCTCTATATCCGGTCACCTTTTTTATTATCATCATAATGAAGGGAGCAAAATAGAGTCTTTTACCTTTATCGCAAGCAGAAGAGACCATCTCTCTAATCATGAAGTCAACAACATCAAATTTGTGTTTGCTGGTAACTTATAAAATTTTTCCACCTTTCTCTTTTATGCACAAGGATACTGTAACTGGAGCTATATTTGGTCCGTACTTGTAGGATAATACAATATATGGAGCTATTCGCGGATTGGAGGTATGAGCTTAGTGTGCAGACTTTAAGTCTTCAAGAACTCCTTTTACATATTTTTATGTTTTTCACCCTGCTGATTGTACACGTGTTGCATCATCTACAAAGATCTAGTTAGAGAGTTATAAGTATGCACTCACTTGATGATACCTTTGGTTCTATTTATTTATTAATTAGTTAGTGTTGTGCTAGTCTTGTAATTGTTTACTATTGTGCTATAGTTTCTTGGCTTCTTTACTTTTATATCTTTTCTTGAAAATATATCTTGTGGAATTGATTGACAGACATTCAGTTAGTTGTGTGTTTCTAACTATGGTACCAAAAATGTTGAAGTGCGCTATGCCCCATGGTACATTCAAGATGAACCACGCTTTGCTTTTCGTGGGTTGCTCCTAGGTAAGCGATGGAGCTCGAAGGGTTATGCTAATATGACTGGATAATCCACTTCAATGTAAATGTATAATGCCAAGATGATTAGTTTTCCCTCTGTCGATCTGTTGCAGACACCTCAAGGCATTACCTCCCAGTAGATGTGATTAAGCAAGTGATTGATTCCATGTCATTTGCTAAGTTGGTAATCTACTATCTTTTGGATCATGCAAGTTATTTTACCAGAACAACCTTTCCCTCCCTCGATCACCATATAATGAAATCTGGAGTTGTGTCCAGTAGAATGTTCTTCATTGTTTATGCTTGATAATTTGATTATATTTGTTAAACTATATTGACTAGAAGTTTTTTTCTCTTTCACATGATAATTAGTCAAACTTGCGGCTAGTAAAAATACATTAATGGCATAAAATTTCATTGCACTACAGCATCATATAGTCGTTTATTCTTTATGCATCATTGTCAAGAGGTCCAACTGAGCAAGGAGTGTGCTTGGATGCTCTGATATTGCCGATGTTGGATTCACCTTCCAATCAAATTGTACGCTTTAGCTCTTTACCTAATGTTATGATTGTTAATTTTTCTTCTATTTAGGATGAGTGTTCAATTGCTGAATGTAAGAGAGATTTTGCAAATATAAGCTAGCAAATAGCTCTATTGATTTGGATCTACGACCCTGATGTATGCTTAGATCTGTGACCCTGATGTATGCTTGGATCTGTGACACATTACATACGGTTCTAAACAAGAACCGTCTTTGATGTCTCTTTTCACAAACGGTTCAAAAACTGTCTGTGATATGCCCTTACATCACTGACACATTGTTACTGACGGTTCACAAAACCGTCTGAGATTACGATTTTGAACCGTATGAGATGATGATTTTGTAGTATGGTCTGTTCTGCGTATTCTTGAACTTAGTGTTTGCTTCATAGCATTAGTGTTCCAGAAGAGATTTTTGAGGGGAAATTTTTATTTGGCTCCTATTCACCCTCCCTCTAGTCGCCGATTTTGGTCCTTTAGAAAGTTTTAAAGATGTTAAGGGCTTGATGCCAGTTTACTCTTCAGAAATACTTGAAAGTTATTATTAATTACTATTATTTGTTTTACTTTCATTTCAATCTATTTATTGTATTCATTTATAAATGTTGCTTTATTGCAAAACAACCATATTAGCCACTCATTTGGAATAAGTCATGCATATAGATATATTAGAATTGCATTCTATGCACAACTTGTAGAGTGCTCTAAGTACTCACCCTTGTCAACAACAAAATCATCAGTGGAAGAGGAGTTGTAACACCCCGGCATCTCACGTGCCCTGAATGCCACAACATCATACTATTTTGCTAAAACTTAACCAATTTACCCATAAATATCAGCAAGACTTCTCCTCATTTAACTACTCCAAACAAACCAATCAATCACTAGAACAATCGACAAATAAACCTTAAACACCGACTAAAGGTTACTCACCAGTAAATTACATGGAAGGAATAATAACAAACTAAACTTGATTGTCTCATGACATTAATATAAACCACCGGCATAATTTAACATGGCAAAGCCCAACGCCATCACATTGTTTAACAATAGGCTATCCATGGCCCTAATTTTCATCTAACCTAACCTCAACAACAACATACACATAACCAAATAACCTTTCACATTGACAATTTTATTAAACATATTCCAAGGTTGGGAGAGTCTAAATTTAATCCAATGATCTATTCACGATTAAGTACTAGAGAACATTGAAGGGTGGTAGATTGTCATTAGACGCGATTATGCTACTTTCTTGTCCCATATGCCGCTCTCAGTGTACCTAAAAACAATTCAATAAACAAGCGTGAGTCCAAAACTCAGCAAAGTGCATAATAAAACAATAACATAAACAATTATCACATTTAAATCTAGCAAGGGTGAATCCATGACTCAACCAATACGTAAGAAACAATATCATACCAGTTGTCACCTTTATCACATTAGTCATCATTGGATAAGTTCACGACTCATCCACATAACCATTTATCACGATCATCACATTAACCATCATTCATCATTAGCAACGCTATGCAATGCAAATATGCTTGTATGCCCATATGCACATTTCATAGCTTATACCGGTATAGCTTGAGTGCACACCCGTCGATGTCACACTCTTATTCCCTACCATCCCAATAGAGGGGCCTACCGAAAAGGTCTTACTCAAGAGCACTCAGGTCAAGTCATATACCTTTCTCACCGACTTAGCCTATGCACTTCGAATTAGTTATATGACTCTTTTACCGACCTGGCTCATATGCACTTTTAATGATATGAATGCAAGTGATGCAACACTTTTTAATAACCAATCACCCTGTAGCAACAATTCCCATGTGACCATCCACATCATGTACTCAATATCATCATCTCAAGATCACAAGCATAAATAATGACAATGATTAACATTAATCATACAAACAGCAAGGTGATATTTATCAATCTAAACAACAATTCATTCCACCACCAAATTATCATTCTACCATGAACTTGCCTTACCACAAAGAGCAGAGTGGCGCGAGGTTGAGGCCACTCCTAAAGTCACATCACCTGAAAATAAATCACATACAACTCAACAATACAATTCCAGCATAAGCAATAAAATTTAGCAACATCGAATCTACACCCTACCTCAATTCTAATAACTTTCTCACTCGACGAACAAAACCGTCCCTCAGCTGTCCCGATGGTTTAAAGGTTATAAGTTCCACCCTTATAACCCAAACCTCAGAGGCCAAGAACTTTATGAAACTACTGAAAATTACCCACATATTATCCATTAAATAATTCTCTCAAATAAAACATTTAGCCTTTCATATTTAGCCCTGAAACCCGATCTGCTACCACCCTGGACAGCAGAATTCAACATAGCATAGCTAATTTTATACAATTCCAAATGAATTAAAGGATGAAATTTATGAAATCTAAAGGAAATTTTCTAACTCAATTTGGTCATTAGAAAATTTAATTCAACTTCTAGATAGCCCTACTCTGCAGTTTTCCGCAACTGCTGCCAGCAGACACAGATTCTAGACAGCAGTCAATCAAACAGCCATAACTTTTAAACTACCCAATCAAAATTCATGATCTTGGTCTCTAAATAGATTTAAGACGATGATCTACAACTTTCCCAATGGCCAACACCTCTGGAAATGACTATAACTATTTTTAATCTCTGCCCTAACATGGGGGTTTGCGCTGCCCGAACCCAAACCACGCCCAGCCCCAGATTTTCTCACATCCAAACTAATCACAGCAATAGTACCAGAAATTCTAATGATCCAAACAATTTTTTTTAGATCACAAGATCCACCAAAATTAACCTAGGAGCAACATACCTTCTCCAAGAACAGCAGGAAAACTCCCAGGGAAAGGCAGGCTATGTGGGAAGAGATGGCTGCTGGAGAGGGAGGAAGAGGAGGGGAATGGGGTGGCTGGAGGGGGAGGGAAGGGGGAAGGGCTAGGGTTAGAGATTCCCCCCTCCCCCCTAGGCCAAAACCTGGCCCAACGCAGCCCACGAATGGTCCAACACTGAGAATGGACCCCCAAAACAGTCCATGCTGCTCGAAAACAAGCAAAAAAACTCATGACTGAATAAATTTAAACGGGATATTACAGGAGCCTACACCAGCTACGGAGGAGGAGTACCAGAAGGAGATGAACGTTTAAGGTGTGAGCCTTGTCAGTTGCCTGTGGTATACTGGGAGGTTTATCTATATTTTCTTTCTGCTGTAGTTTAATTTGTTATCTATAGTTTTGCCCTGCGTGACAAAGTCATGTATAAGTCGACCATAAGGTCAATCAACTGGTTATATTTAATATATGAAGTCTTTTATTATGTTTTCGCTGTGTATAATTATGATATTCATCTATGTTAAGTCTGTGTGCACTAGTGTGATCAGGGACTAGTGCGAAATACGCAAAGAGATCGGATTTGTATATTCGGGTTCCGACAGAGGTGGTATCAGAGTCGTACAAACTATAGGTGTTGACCCTAAGTAGAATGTCGTCTGTTAGGTGAGTATTTTCTAAAGGAAAATTTAACTTGATTAATAATAAGTTCTTGACTCATCTTATTCTTCTATTATTGTCCTTTTACTGAATTTTTCTTTCTTCTCCTGCTAGTTTGAGTTGAGGTCTTATCCCAAGTTGTCTTTACCAGATGTCAGTGCCTTCCACCTATGATGAGTATACCATTGGGTATGCTGTAAAACTCTGGAGATCTTTGCAATTGCTGCGTGGATACGAGAGACTACGTTATAGGGGAACATGCTGGTATGAGAATGGCAAGGTTCGTGGGATAATAAAGGTCATTATCTACGCCAAGAAGGATAATAGGGCAAGTTGCACCATAATTGTAACATCCTAATGTTTTTCTTATTTGGATTTAATATGCATTTTGTGAATTTTTAGAATTTTTGAGATTTTCCTAGAATTTATTTGGATTTATTTATTGTTTTGAATATGGCCTATTAAGAATTTTTTTTAAATAATGAGAAAGTTTAAATAAAGTTTTACCAAAAGTATTTTATTTGGGTTCTAAATGTCTTAAAATATTTTCCAGAGTTTTTCTGGAATTTTTCTCATATTTTACTACTTTATTTGAATTAGTTTAATTTCTAGAATTATTTAAATGGGAAAAGCTTTTAAAATGTTGTAAATAGTAATTGGGCCGAAACCCATTAGGTTGGCTCATAATCGCGCCAGCCCACTCGCCTGCGTAAACCCTAACCCTTGATCATGAACCGTTGGATTTGCATAGGATGGTCGAGGTTGATCATGAAAACCGTATCGAATGGTGGTTGTTAGATCAAGTCGATGCGGACGTTCCAGATCATGCCACGTCTCGTGCGATGGATGCTGCCGAATTTGTGTTGCGTGTAAGGTAGGGATTCCGTCTTCTCTGTGTGACCGCCACCGTCATGAGCTCGAACTCCGTTATCGCGTCGGTTCGGGTCTCCGAGGTTTGCACGAAAGCCGAGGCCCTATAAAGCTACGTTAACTCTGCCTTGACAATCGCCGTCTTTTGCCATACTAGTTGCCCTAGCTAACATCGCTAGAGCCACTGTTATCTGTGTATGAGAGCTTGCCGAAGTTCATTAAAGCACCACGTCGGGTTTTGCTGTGTTCTGTCACCGTCAGGACGTCGTAGCCGAAGCCAAGCTGAGATCCTGTCGGGACCCGAATGTGCAAATCCGGACCCTTTGTGTATACTGCACTAGTCCAGGATCACGCTAGTGCACACAGGCTCAACATAGATGTTATCACAAACATAAACAACAGAATAAGATAATAGTACCATTATTTAGTAATAACTGTTGTGACTTACATGATTATTGCCACGCAGGGCTTAAACTAAGAATAAGGAAATATGCAGCAGCGAAAAATAAACGAACGTAGCGGCTCTCCAGTTCACCATAGATAACTGACGAGGCTCGAACCCTAAGCATTTGCATCATCATGGTACTCCTCCTCCATAGCAAGTGTAGCCTCTTCATCCTCTGAGGTTGTTGTTCTTGGTGGGGTGAGTACATAAAGCACTCAATAAGTTGTTCACAAAATGCAATTCCACCATAACTATATGCAAGACTTGTCCCAAAGGAATGGCTAATAAGGCTAATTTGTAGTAAAGCAGTATTTAATAAAGAATACAATAAATAGATTGAAAGCGGTAAAACAACTATCAATATTAATAACTTGCAACATTTCTCAAGTAACATAGTTTAACCCCTAATCATCTTTCAATTTCCAATGGCGATCCGCCATTCTCTCCAGGTTTTATTTAATTAAGAGTTTAACCCTTGGCTGTAATTCCCGAGCATTGCTCAATACCATGAACACGACTATTCGAATAGATTATACACTCTGCAGAGGTTATGCACATTACCCACACGATACAACCAAACACGACAAAGACGAGTGATCGTAACAAAGCCTTTACAATGCTCCACCTAGACCCAGTACTGCTCGCTAAGGTTTCAACACTGAAGGGCTAAACCACAACAGGGCCCCCCTTTTGCGCCATATGAGTTAATCCGTGAACCCGGGACTCACTATTCACCACGACAATACTGAAATCTAGACATCACAAATTAGTCAGCTAGGCTGTCCCATTCTAGACATGTGGTTGCATGAAAGACTCAGGTCAAAGGCTTGCAAGGTTAAGTCCTTAGTGTGATTAAGGCAAGACTTCTACATACCCTCTGCCCATCAGGCCCACCTTGGCATACTCGCCCCTCGTCACTTGCCCCAATCTAAATGATTACCATCCCAGTTGATTTCCAAGCACCACGTGCCATCAACAATTCAATATCATTGTGGACATCCCTCGCCACAACAACTCAATCTCATCGTGTGACCATACATGACATTCAAGTTCATAACATTGTTGCATACTCCATTAGTCAAGATTAACTTTCAGCGTTCCAAATATGTGACTTGTACGTGGCATGGCTAAGCAGACTAACATGGTCTAACCAACCCATATTGATTGCTAATATTAACCAATTAGTAATTGAACCATCCTAGGGTGACAATTAGATCATGAAATACAATTGACAAGGTAGGGTATAACTCAACTAGGCATAATAACTAGATCCCAAAGTAATCAAAATCATTTGTACACATGAAATATTATGCAATAGTTTAAAGACAATATAGCGAATTTGTAAAACTAGGTGCAACATGATCAAAGCCCAACTTGCCATGGAATAGGTTCTGATCTTGCTCTCAACTTGGGTCTTGAAGCGATGAATCCTCTTCAGGAGTTTGATCAAATCAACGTCTACGCGAATCGAGACAAGAATAGCAATTAAACACCCAAATAGAGAGCAAACAAACTCCAAAAATTCACCATGAAATAGATCTTGATTTTACAAACTTTTAGAAATTTGAATTACCCAAATCCGAGTTTATATGCAAAAGTTATAGCTATTCAAAGTTTGAATAAATTCTGGAAATACAGAAAATAGAAATTTTGAATTTCCCGAATTATTTTTATAAAGAAATATCACATTATTACGCAAACGACACGTGGACCAACCAGAGACTGACACGTGGCTTCAACGCATGGACCTGGCCCACGAAACTTCGCTGGTCCACCATGGACTCGAGGTATTGTGCTCGTGGACTGGCTGATGCCAGCATGACGTCATCGTGACACGTGGTGCATCCAGATTGCGCCACGTCGCTCGGTCTACGGACTGCGTCCACAGCATAGTGCCTGCCCACCGTGCACCCGACGCACGGCGCTTTGGTTCTCGCACTACCACGCGTCACTCATCCGCGCGACAATCCAGCGGTCACCGATCTACTCGTACGTGGCAAAATCTTGACCGCTCACCTCCGATCTAACGGTTGATCTTACCGGTGGCATTCACTGTTAAGATTTCGACGTGGCGTGATCCCAGCGGTCTGGAGAAGATCCGACGGTCGACGAATCTCCCCAACGTAGATGGCAGCACGGCGGTGTAGCTTCACCGGACGAGAGGACGACGACACCCAAAGCGGCGCTTTGGCGACCTTCTAGTGACAAGACGATGACGATCCGACGCGGCTTGATGCAGCGAATCCGAAACTAGAACCCACACGGCGGAGGATGGCTTGACGGTGACGGAAGAAGAAAAAACGAACGGCGGCGCTTCAGAAAACTCCGGCGAGCTCTAGCTCACGAATGGCGACGGCACAAGTGACGGCGGCTAGGGCTACGGGTGCGCAATGGCACGGCAAAACTCGGGGTGCGGGCTGCGCCTTAAATAGCCTCAGCATGCATGCTAAAAATTGAAACCTAGCTCTACGCGGTGGCGGTGGCGAATTGGCGATGGATTTGGAATCCTGATCCGAGACGACGATGGACAGCCATCCGATCGACGATCAACGGCTGCGATCACTCTCACCGTGGCACGATTAGATCCTTCCTTTCCAAAACCAATGGATACGATCCAATCTTACCAAAATCAATGCGACGCAGACTCCACCACAGGATCTTGATCCGACGGCCCGCAGTGCTAGGGTTTCTAAACGCCCTCGATCGCCCGATCCAACATCTAACGGCTGCCACCAAATCTACTAGAAGGCAGGCCTTGAGCCGACGACGCAAGCGACTGGGCTGCACAGTGCTGGGCTCTGGACCATCACTATTCACTTGATTTTTCTGAGTTAACTTTTAAAATAATTACATAAATTATTTTAATTTTTTTTAGTCTATAAAAATATCAGGAAAAATCCCAGAAAATTCTCAAAAATACTTTAAGACATTTTGGATTCAAATAAAATATTTTGACAAAACCTTATATATATTTAATTTGTTTTCATAAAAGGCCAATATACATTATTTGAAATAGATTCCAATAAATTCCAAAAAAATACAAAATGCACAAATAACATTAAAATAATATTTAGGGCAAAATTTTGGGATGTTATAGATCCAAGTTCCTTGTGTCAAGCCGCTGCAGATCCAGGTGATAACGTCACTGAGAAAGCGCCAAACTGCCATCACCGTGGTCGTCTTCCTCAGCGCCAGTAAGCACCTCGCCGTTCTGTACCGCCATCTCTCACGTGCTTCCTCAACAGTCGGATCGAGAGAGCACGTTCCAGATTGCGCTGCATAGAAGACTTGCTTGTGCATCGCATGTCGGCACCACCGTCGTCCCGGACCTCTCAGCTGCAGCCATCTGATCGATCTTGGGTGGATCGAATTGTGCCACACGTCAGCCGCCAAATGCCGCTGCATGGGCAGCACCGCATCCAATCTCGTGCCGCCACGTGTCGGGCACACCGTGTGAACCGCCGTGGACTGCATCCACGATAAACAAGTATGGTCTAGTGGACTGCGTCCATGCATCATGGCGACGTGTTGCATCCCGATTGGTCCAGATTGGTGATGACGTAATAAATAGATTTTCTAGTATAAAAATAATTCAATTAATTCGGTATTTTCCAATTTTCTGATTTTTCTTTTATTTTAAACTTTCGTGAGCCCGTTCTTCTTCATACGAGCTCCGATTGTCGCAATTCAAATTTTTAAAACTTTTTCAAATTGACATCTATTTAATGGTGAATTTTATTTGATTTTTGGAGTTTTTTTGTATCTATTTTGGTGTTTATTTGGTGTTTTCTCTCGATATGCGTAGAGATAGAAGTGCTCGGAGTGTCTGAGGAGGAATCATTGAACCAAGAGCAAGGTCTAGAGCTGGAAAAAGAACTTTTCCAAGGCAAGTTGTGCTTTGATCATGTTGAACCCAGTTTTACAAAGCTGCTATGTTGATTTAAATTATGCATGTTATTTAACATGTACCTCTGTTTCCAAATTTAGTTTGGGATCTAGTTATTCATCACAATTGAATTATATCCTACCTTATCATTTGTATGCCATAATAACTGTCAACCTAGGATGGTTCATTACTAGTTGGTTATTAGTAGAGATCAACATGGGTTGGTTAGATCGTGTATAGTTTGCTTAGCCTTGCCATGTATGACACATGTCTTTTGAAATATCAAAGTTAATCTTGACTAATGGAATATGGAATATGTTATTGGAATTGGTGTGTCATGTGTTGTCATGCGATGATGTTGAGTTGTGGTAACATGTGTTGTTCTGCAACGAACTTGAAATTGTTGATGGCATGTGTTGCATGGTAATCAACTCGGGTGGTAATGATTTAGATTGGGGCAAGTGGAAAGGGGCAATATGCTAAGGTGGGTCTATGTGGTGGAATGGGTTGTAGAAATCTTGCCTTGGTCAACCTAAGGACTTAACCTTGAAAGCATTTCACCCGAGTCAAACATGCAACCACATGTCTGTAACGGAACATACCTAGATGATTACTTTGCAATGTCTTAGCTTTGATACTACAAGTGGTGGTGTGAGGTCCGATCGAACAATGAAACTCACATGGCTCAAGACGGGGGCCTGATTATAGTAACCAGTCCTTCAGTGTTGAAATCTTAGTGGGTAGTACTGGGTTAAAACAGAACATTGTAAAAGCTTTGTTATGATCACTCGCCCATGTTCCTTCGTAGCATGTACCCGTTCGAGAGGTACATGAGAATTCTCAAGTCCTATGTACAGAATTGATCTCGGCCGTTGGGTAGCATTGTCGAAGGTTATGCAACCCAATAGGTCGTCAAATTCTGTGTCGATTACATGGAATAGGTCGAACTGATAGGTGTGCCTCGATCTCGCTGGAGAGGCTCCAGGGTATTGGGACCATCGAAAGGAAAGAAATCACGCCTGATCTGGTTGCGGTTAATCAAGCCCATTTCACAGTTTTGCAATGCATGGTTGTAGTGTCCCCGTATATCGATGAGCACAAGCGATAGCTATGGCAATAGAATATGGCATGGCAGGAGTCTTAGATCATGAGACAGTACAATCTTCAGTTCAATAAATAGTTGAAGGAGCAACCCATCACTGGGAGCTTGTTAGGTGATACGCTGACATGGTTGGCAAAAGAGCCAACATGGTTGGCGAAAGAGCCAACATTTACAATTGTGACATGGAAATGATACAATTTAAATGGGTACACATTTTACATGAGAGATTAGGATATGACGAGCACAAATCAGAATAGTGGTGTCTGCAAAGATGCGTTCAATATCGCTGGGTCAACGAGGAGCTTGTATTATGGGTTCATTGAGGAGATTTGGGAGCTCGACTATGTACTTTTCAAGATCCCCTGTTTCAGTGCCGTTGGGTCCACCTCTAGTAGGTGAAGGTTGATAAGTATGGCATCACTACTGTGGCTCAAACGTATCGGATACCAAGACGAACCAGTTGTACTCACTAACTAAGTTGTTCAAGTCTTCTATGTAACTGACCCATCCAACAAGAAGTGTCACATGGTTCTTCTGGGAAAAAGGAGGATTATCAAAGTTAAGAATGTAGTAGATGAGGAAGAATACAATCAATTTGATGAGTTGCCTCCTATCAGAAATGACATCATGGTCCAGGAAGAACAACTTGAGGAAGCAAGCTACACACGCATCGATCATCATTAAGGGCTAATTTTTATACAAAGGAATAAGCAAGTAGAGTTGTGATCAGGTTGTCATGTTTATTTGTCATGTCTAAAAATAAATTAAAAAATCAGTTGTTGATTTTAAGTGTACTTTAGAGTTTCCTAGTAGGGGTATACAGATGACTTTGTGAAGAAGAGGTCGTCATGTGTTACAATCGATCATCGTGAAAGGCTAAGTTGTATGAGACTTTTTTTGTATAATGTTTATTTGTTGTAAGCCAATGTTGGTTCTTAATATGTACAATACGTTGACTAAAAAATCAATTGTTCTCTTCAAATAAACTTCATTTGATAAATTTAGTATACTTTCTATGTATAACAATTAATCTACTTTTGAATTTACAATCTATGTTAGCAAATATTGTCTAATTAAACATAACCATGTGTTTAATTGTAGTAGTAAGGAGTAGTACAACAAACTTCATTTGGAGGTGCATATCTCAGACGGTTTGGATTTAGAACTGTCTGTGATATCTCCATATCATAGATGGTTCTAAATGTGAACCGCCTAAGATATGCAAATATCACCGACGATTCTAAATTAGATACGTCTGTGATATAGAGATATCACAAACGGTTCGAAATCCGAACCATCTGATATATGCAAAATACATATAGGCCAGCCTCCTCACCCACACGCCACCCTCCTCGCCCTTGCACAAGCACGACAACGCCGCTCTCCTCGCTCTTCCACCGTCCTCCTCACCCATGCACCGCCTTCCTCATCGCCCTTCAACCCTAGCTCCCCCGTGTCAACCTGCTCCCCCACGTCTCAAACCCTAGCTCCCCCATGCCGTCCTCAAACCCTAGCTCCCCCATGCAGGCTTCCTCCCCCGCTCCAGCCTCCTCCCCCGCCCCTCCTCCCTCGCGCCGCCCCTCCTCCCCAGTGCCTGGCCTCCCGCCTCGATGCTGCCATTTTCCCTACGATGGATGCTGTCTTCCCAGGCCATCGAGTCCTCCTCTTACTCCCACAAGCCACCGTCGCCTCCTCTTCCACACCTGCCACGCGATGCCCAAATCCTCCCCAATCTGTAGGTATGCACACTACTCGATCCTCGGTTTAGATGAGGACTTTTTCAATTGTTTTGATGTATGCATGAAGATGCTTGTATATTGATGCATGGATTATCCTCCCCAAGATGGATGGATCTGTGTTCAACTATGCAGACCTGTTTTCAACTAGTCTTGTTTATTTTCTTGGTTAATCTGTTCAGCCCTATACCATGGATGGATGTGCATGGTGTATTACTAGTGGTATAAGGACAAGAGATACCAACTAATGATATTTTTTCTTACACCATCAATAAGCTACTAGTCGTAGTACCATTAGATCAAATTAAGCATGTCAATCTTTCAACTGAAGCCACTCTCAGAGCGGGAGTCAGTTTTTAATCAACATCGCTATCATCATCATCATCGTGAAGGACCATGTGGAGGTCTATCCATGTTTGTGATGAGTATTTGACTTTATTTGAGCAAGGTGTGCTCAAGTTTGAGTTTGATTTGGATTGATTTTCAAAATGAAGCAATTTGAGTTGTCTCTGCCAGGAGTGGTAGCACCGGCCGTATGGGCGCGGTAGTGATGAGTTGGATGGTTTATTGCATATCATTGTAGGCATTGCTATGTGATGTGTTTCCGTGTCTTTGATGGTTGCAGGGCGACGGTGCTAGGTCATGGTGAGGCGGAGGATGACCGGGACTAGGCGAGGAGCGTCGAAGGTCCAGACGGTTGGGAGATCGCCGGAAGATGATCGGAGACGGAGTCCGGGCAAGTCAAGAAGACAAGGAAAGGAGATGATGCTAGCTAGATGCCGCGTGGATCAATGAGGGCCGTCGGATTGAGGTCTAGTTGATAGGTTAGCGGGTCTAGGTAGTATGCTTTGAAAACCATGCAAGAAAACCCGGTATGTGTGTGGGTTTTGGGTTAGCCCTTGCATGGCTATGTGTGTGGGTTAATCCTAGCCCTTAGATGAGTGCTCTAGGGTTGAGGGACTCATCCAAGGGTGGTAGGTGGCCCAAGAGTAGTATAAATAGGGGTGGAGGGTAGCCTCCTCCTTAGAAGGTTTTGAGGTTTTTGAATGCTCCTTTGAGCTTTGCCCACATGAAAGTGAGGCTTTGTAACCTCTCCTTCCAGAAATGAAAGTTTTATCCATCCATCTCTGAATTTATTTTGCGCATTTACATTATGTCTTTACTTTACGTAATTTAAATTTAGCATTTACTTTCCCGCAATTACATTCTCGCAATTTACTTTCACGCAATTTGGATTTGCCTCCCCTCCTTCTAAATGATGTTGATCTTGGATGTTTTGAGTGTGTTTATATGGTTTTACATCTCTTTTGCACTCTTGGATTGAGTAGAGAACATCTTTTCTTTCAAGTTCCAACTTTGTTCAGAACTTGTTCTTTACGCAGCATTTAGTATTTGATTTTTATAAAAATCTATAAAAATCCTTTTGGAGAAGGTGTGGGACTCTGATATCCACCTGCAAAAAAAATTTTGGATTTCACTTGTTGCACCGTTTGGGTGCCATGAGGTGAAAACCGAACCCCAAACTTTCTGCTCGAAGTTCTTGACTGACTGTGTTCTTCAATTTTTCCTTTTTTTGTGTAAGGCTTTTTGAGGTGAAATTTGGTGCAGTTCTTCACGACGCTTCTGCTCAGAGGGAGAAAAATTATCAAAATTTTGTGAGCTGCAGAAACCCACCAACCTCCTGTTCAATTTGAGGACAATTTCTGGAAATTCTGCTTTTGCTTTTCTGAAAGTGACTTTTGTGATTTGAATTGATGTCCTTTATAAAAGCAAGAGTTGGATTGATTCCTCTTTATATTGGAAACTAGACAACCAGGATTGTGACTCAAAAATCCCCACATATTTTATGGTACTTATCCATGCAAGCTAGGGGTACACATAGTTGTCTAGTTTTTCGGGTTTTTCACGATTTCCTTTGAGCGATCTTGTCGAGGTTTTTGTTAGAGTATTTTGGGGAAAATTTATTTGCGACCATTCACCCCCCTCTATTCGCCATTTCAATCTTTCACGTCATCATCATCATCATCTACTAATAGTTTTATTCTCTTTTCTTTTAAATGGTCTAGATGAATGGCTCCTCTGCCTAGCTTCCTCTCCATCCAGAAAAACATATATTTTTTAAACAAATAAGAAAAAAGATATAGCCATATATACCAGGTACATATATACTGGTAATAAAAGTGGATGCCTACATCAAGTGATCAAGTGAACTGCAATTGATATCTTCTTTTTTCTGTTGACAAATAAAGTCTGTTTGATAATTTGATCCCAGAACGAATGGAAGTTATCTAGCTCCATCCAACTAGAGACAGTAACCAACACTTGGCTATGAAAAAACTAGAGATTGCATTCCAAAATGGGCTATGAATCGACACCTGTGTTGGGCTGTTGGGTCCTTTACTGTCATTTGAAGATGAACAAGTATGTGTGTGCTGCATACTACAAGCTCGGCCTATGGCCATACATTAGATTTTGCAAACAAAAATATTACATGAAAATTTTACTTTACTATGCAGATGATTGTTCATATAGTCATATTGCCATGGAAACCCTATTCTTGTTGCATCTTACTATAGCACTATCCTCTAACACTCCTGTTCAATGAAAATTTTACTTTACTATGTAGATGATTGTTCATATAGTCATAATACGTGTGTGTGTTTTGTTGCTCTTGGACTATATGGTTAATTTTGTTGTCACAACAATATTTGTTTTTCACCTAAGCCACAATATGGTAACTTTGTTAATAGCATCTGTTGATGCAGTGTTCATTACTAGTTTTTGCTATGATCTTGTGTGCTGCTCCGTATGTGAGCAAGTTTAGGCAGCTCCTTTCTCCTATTTTTTATATGCTAATTAATTTATGCATGTATTTTATCTTGCCAAGTTTTTATCTATCAAAATATCCTAATTATACTCTTTACTATCTTGCAAAAGGCCCAGACAATTTAATTATCTTGGGGACCTTGCATGTGGAGAAGCATTTGTTCAATGAGGAAATTAGGTGAATTGTTGATTTACCAACTTGCCTGATCTTTTAAGACCTAACACAGTGTAATTAAAAAGAACATGACATCCCCTCATTCGTCATCGCCAATTGGATCTGATGAGCCGAAGATAGGAAAATGAGGCGTGGTCTAAGAGGGCTAAGTAAAAGACCCTAGACCCGATATACCATCACGGTGGTCGATCCGTGGGATGGGGCCCCTACCGCACCTCCGAAGGCAGCGGCAGCATTCCAGACATTATGTGTGGGATAGTTGGACAGGAACGGGTTCGCATCACCTATGCATCCTGGAAGTCGCTGATAGATGAGGAGTACGATAGCCTGGTGATAGAAATTTTTGCATTATTCGAGCTCCCAAGAGAAGCCATGCACGTTCTGCGATGGTATGTGTTGCTAGTGGTGGGAAAGATGTGGAAGAACTTCAAGAGCATCCTTGTCAATAATTACGTGAATAAGGAAATGCCTCTATTCTAGAAGTATAGGTTCATCACTGAAGATGTGTGGGAACAATTTATTGAGATGAATATGACGGAAGAATTCGTGCATCAAAGTGAAGCGCACAAGACCGTCTAGGCAAAACACACCTACCCTCACAGACTCGGCACCACTGGGTACGTGGGTAAGATCGCACAATGGAGGAGGGAGGACAAGGAGGCCTGTCGGGACCCGGATTTGCAAATCCGAAACCCTCTGTGTATACTGCACTAGTCCAGGATCACGCTAGTGCACACAGTGGAATCATAGATGAAATATCATTCCATACAACGAATTAACTAAGAAGAAGCAAATTATTATTGAATAAAGAAAACGACCTTATGGTCAATGTTTACACCATTATGCCTCAAGGGCTTAAGAAACAAATACTATTGCAGCGGAAAAGATAACTTGAGCCATTCGACATGCCACAAGCAATCGTCTGGGGAACGCCTTCCTAATCCACGTAGTCTTCATAGAATTCCTCCTCATGATATTCATTATCTCCTTCAGCAACTGATCAACAAGGGCATAAAGCCGTGAGTACAAAGGTACTCAGCAAGCCATAGGGAATTGATGCAATATATTCATGCACGGCTTGACAAGGATGGCTATATGGTTCATTTGCAGAAAGCAATAACTTGAATTGAAAATACAATAAATAGATTGAAAGCATATTTATGAAAAGATAAGTAAATGACTGGTAGATCAATGGTAGACAACATGAACATAGAATGGCGAGGCATCACCCTACACCATCTAAAACAAGTATCAACCAATAAATTTAAAAGTATTAACTTTAGACAACAAAACAACAGTGAACTCCCCGTTCACATCCCAACAATTCCACATTCCACAATTCATGTAAACTCTATACCCCGTGTGAAATCCCGGGCTTGTCCATGACCATGACGCGCTATTCGAATAGTTTTACACTCTGCAGAGGTTGTACTTCTTTACCCACAAGACATGATCGGCTCTTGTTGCCATGCGCAATAAGCACACTTCCTTTGGTGTGTTGGCAGAGAGATCATGACAAAGCCTTTACAACGCACTGTCTAAACTCGGTACTGCCCGCTAAGGTTTCACCCCTTAGGGCCCCCTCTTGCGCCTTGCGAATCTACCCGTCCATCCCGGAACCCACACCACCAACTGGCAGTACTCAAGGCTAGACATTGCAAATTAATCAGCTAGGTCTGTCCCATTCCAGACATGTGGTAGTACGGTTAGGCCCAGTTCAATGGCGCACAAGATTAAGTCCTTAAGTTGTCTCAGGCAAGACATCCACATCCCAATGTGCTAGAAAGCACCCCTTTACTGCACGATCACTTGCAGGAAAACAATTCGTTCAACCAAGACCAATGGCAAACCCCGCCATGGTACAACAAATTTTACAACGATGGCTAACGGCCACGATTCAATATCTCATTAAGTCAAGATTAACATTATTCAACATGTGACATGAATCCCAACGTATATCTAAGCATGTCTAAGCATAGTTACGTAACCCAATGTTGGTATAATGATTATGTCCAACTAGTATTGTCCCAACCTAGGTCTAACAATGGATACATGGCATCCCAAATAATCAAGGTGGCATAATGTCAGCTAGGTATACATCTACTCCCATTAAATAAGCATTGATACACAAAATAGCATGCAATTGTATAAAAGTAAATTACTTTTGCAAACATAGGATGAATATGATCAAAGGTTACGACTTGCCTTGCTGATCTAGTGCTGAATCTTGGTCTTCAAAGTCTTCGTTCGCTCCCTCGGAATTAGCGTCTACCGGAAAAGAAGCAACGAAACCAAATAAATACAAAACAGAGACTCAAACAAGCTCAAAACTGAACATAAATGGCTCTGGAAGATAGATCTTGATTTTAGAAAAATTTAGAAACTTGAATCGCCTCAATCGGAGTTCGTATGAGGGAGAACGAGCTTTTGGAAAATTAAATTCAGAGAAAATACAGAAAATCGAAAATCGAATTTACGGATTTATTTTTGTATCTTGGCGATTTATTTCGCAACGCGTCATCGGGTTCATGGTGGACTGGGTCCACGGCACTACGCCGGTTCACCGTGCACCCGGCGCACCCGTGACGTCATCGCTGACACAGCAGATCGGCTGACGCGGCGACTGACGCAAGCGACCACGCCAGCGCTGACGCAGCGGCCACGCGTCGCGCATCTGTCGACTCAACCCGATCAGACGGCGGAGACGCAAGGGCTCGATCGACAGAGACGTGGCCGCATCTGGAGCGCACGTAGGCGATCGGACGACCGCCAAGAAGCGAAGGAGGACGACGACGAGCGGCGGCGCGGGCTCACCGGCAATGGGGAAGATGACCCGGCGATCGGCGAAAGATGGCCGGATCGGGCGCGGGGCAAGGCGGAACGGGGAGGGGACGACGTGGGGAAGACGAAGAGACCCACAACGGCGGCGGAGACGCACCGGCGGTGAAGAAAAAGGCGGTGGAAGGCGTCGGGCACGGCGAGGAACTTCGGCGAGGGCGCACGGAGCAACGGCAGCGCTACGGACGGCGAGAAAGGGGGCAAAAGAAGCGGCAGCACGAGGGGATCCTCGGGAGGCGCGCGGCACGACTTTTATAGCCTCAGGGAACGCGCAAAGGATGCGGCACAGACGCCAAGGCGTGCGGCGGCGGGACTCCGAGTCGACGGCGGCGGGGTTTCGCGGCGCGATCTCGGCCCGCACGTGGCGTCGATCGGACGGCCGACGACGTGGCTGGGCAGCGGCAGCGAGCGGCGCGAGAGATGGGTCGTGAGGCGGGCGAGGCGGCGGAGCGGGCGAAGGAGTGGAATAAATGAGGCAAGCGGGCGGAGAAGCAGGCCATGGAGATTCGGCCCGAGAGGCTTTTTGAAATTAAAAACATTTTCCGATTTAAGAAAACTCCAGAAATTCGAATAAATACAAATAAATTCAAATAAATATTAAATAAATTCAGAAAAATCCCCAAAAATACAGAAAAATTGCTTGGAGCACAATGAACCCAACTAAAACTGAAAATCTTTAGTTTGATGAATAGTTTAGTCAAATTAAATCCTTTCATTAATAGAAAAATCAAATTAAGGTTGGATTAATTCAAGAAAAATGCAAATGGTTTATTTTTTTGAATTCAAACATTCCAAAACTCAAATTTTGGGATGTTACAAACCTCCCCTCCTTAAATGGAATCTCGACCCCGAGATTCAGGCTGGCTAGAGAATAGGTGGGGAAACTCGGACTTCAGATCCTCTTCTCGGTCCCAAGTTGCTTCCTCTTCTGAATGATTGCTCCACTGGACCTTGCAAAAACGGATGATCTTGCTCCTCGTGATACGCTCTGCTATATCCAAAATTTTTACTGGTTGCTCCTTGTAGGTAAGATCCTCTTGCAAATCAATGGCTTCCAATGGCATCTGTTCCTCTGGCACACGCAGACATTTCTTCAACTGCGATACATGGAACACATCATGGATTCCAGCAAAAGACTGAGGCAATTCTAACTTGTAGGCAACCTCTCCTCTTCGTTCCAAGATTTTGAACGGTCCCACATATCTAGGGGCAAGCTTTCCTTTTACTTGAAATCTCTTAACTCCTTTGAGAGGAGTGACTCTCAGATAAACATAATCATTTGGCTCGAAACTCAAATCTCGACGACGATTATCGCATAACTCTTACATGCGCTTTGGCGATCTTTAAATGGTCTCGAATTAATTGGACTTGCTCTTCGGCTTCTTGCAGTATGGCAGGGCCAAACAATTGTCTTTCTCCGGTCTTCTTCCAATTGAGAGGGGTTCTGCACTTCCTTCCATATAAGGCTTCAAAAGGCGACATTTGCAGACTGGCTTGATAACTATTGTTGTACGAGAACTCGGCGTAGGGCAAACACTTGTCCCACTTGGCACCATAAGTTAAGGCACAAGCTCTTAACATATCCTTAAGAATCTGATTCACACGCTCAGTCTGTCCATCGGTTTGAGGGTGATAGGCAGTACTGAACCTGAGATGAGTTCCCATGTCTTCATTCAGACTCTGCCAAAAACGAGAGGTAAACTGGCTTCCTCTATCAGACACTATCTTCTTAGGCACTCCGTGAAGACTGACGATCCTTGACATATATAACTCTGCTAATTTATCTCCTGCATAGATAGTCTTAACTGGAATGAAGTGAGCTACCTTAGTCAATCGATCCACTATTACCCAGATCGAGTCATAACCTGCTTGGGTCTTAGGAAATCCGGTAATGAAATCCATACCAATTTCTTCCCACTTCCATTCTGGAATCTTCAATGGCTGCAGCAATCCTGCTGGCCTTTGATGCTCTGCCTTGACCTTCTGGCAAACATCACAAAGTGCAACATACTCTGCAATCTCACGTTTCATACTAGGCCACCAATACCTTTCCTTGAGGTCTTGATACATCTTGGTACTTCCAGGATGAATAGAGTATAAAGTCTCATGCGCTTCTTTGAGAATCAACTCTTTAAGCTCTTTCTGATCTGGCACGCAAATACGCTTCTCATACCAAATAGTACCTTGCTCATCTTCAGTGAAACCTGGGGCTTTTCCTTTCTTCATATTGCTCTTAATCTCCTTGATATCGGCATCATCTACCTGTGCTTCTCTAATATGATCTTCCAACGTAGGGCGTACTTCCAAAGTAGCTAAATACCCTTCCTGAACCAATTCCAAACTAAGCTTCTGAAATTCCTTATAGAGGGCTGGCTGACTTTCCTTAATCATCAGAGTATTGCAGTAGCTCTTTCTACTCAAAGCATCGGCTATGACATTGGCCTTGCCTGGATGATAATGAATCCCAATGTCATAGTCCTTGATCAATTCCAACCATCTTCTTTGTCTCATATTGAGGTCAGCTTGGGTAAAGATATACTTCAGACTCTTGTGATCAGTATAAACCTCACAACGATTACCAATGAGATAGTGACGCCAAATCTTTAAAGCATGCACTACGGCTGCTAATTCCAAATCATGGGTAGGATAGTTGACTTCATGTGGCCTTAGTTGTCGCGAAGCATACGCTACAACCTTCTTATCTTGCATTAGCACACAACCGAGTCCTTGTCGGAATGCATCGCAGAATATCTCAAAATCCTTCACATTATCTGGCAGGATAAGCACTGGGGCAGTTGTCAAACACTTCTTTAACTCTTGAAAACCTTGCTCACACTCTGGTGTCCAAACAAATTTCTTCTCCTTCTTTAAGAGTTGAGTAAGCGGTCTGGCTTTTCTAGAAAACCCTTCTATGAACCGGCGATAATATCCCGCCATTCCAAGAAAACTTCGGATTTGGGGTACCGTCTTGGGTGACTCCCAACTTAGCACATCTCGTACTTTACCAGAGTCAACAGCGACTCCTTCTGCCGATATGACGTGTCCTAGGAAAACAACTTCTTTCATCCATAACTCACATTTACTGAACTTTTGCATAAAGCTGATTCTCTCTTAGCTTCGTTAAAACTTCGCACAAGTGATCCTCATGTTCTTCCTCACTCTTGGAGTAGATCGAATGTCATCAATGAAAACAACAACAAACTTATCCAAATATTCCATGAATACCTTATTCATCATGGTCATGAAGTAGGCAGGGGCATTGGTCAATCCAAAAGACATCAGGTATACTCATACTGTCCATACCGAGTAACAAAAGCTGTTTTGGGTATATCCTCTTGACGAATCTTCAACGGTGATATCACGATCTCGTGTCAATCTTGAGAACACTCGGCTCCTTGAAGTGGTCAAACAAATCATCGATTCTTGGCAGAGGGTACTTATTCTTGATGGTGACCTCATTGAGTGAGCGATAATCTACGCACATTCTGTGAGTTCCATCTTTCTTTTCAACTAGAAGAACTGGTGCTCCCCATGGCGAAGAACTTGGTCGAACAAAACCTTGATCTTGCAGCTCTTTGATCTGTCTCTTTACTTCGGCTAACTCATTAGCAGGCATCCTATAAGGTCTCTTTGAAATGGGTGGTGTTCCAGGAACTAGCTCAATCAGGAATTCTATATCTCGGTCTGGTGGTATCCCAGGCAACTCATCCTGAAACACATTAGGAAATTCTCTAACAACTGGTACATCTTCCAACTTATTCCCTTAGCACTGCAAACTTTTATTCCTTCCAACTTCTCTGCAATTGGAAATTTTAACTTAGCTCCATTTGGACTGGCGTAGATCCCAAATTAAAACGGACTGGTGTCAAAGCTTGCTTCCTTAGGCAATTGTTGACATAATGCCCCACTTCAAGGCAGTTAAAACAAATGACTCATGCAGCTGGGTTGTTAGTCCTTTGAGGTGGATTACTGTTGGTGTTGAAGTTGTGATTTTTCGAAGGAGTTAGGCAGGGTGCTGGTGCAGGGGTTCTGAATGCATTCAGAGGAGTGAAACGAGCAGGCTGTTGAGCATTGGTTCTACTGGTTCAACACGTTTGCTAGAACAATGCGATCGATTCTGGCGATTCATCATGTTGTTTATGTTCGCATCATTGTGTTCATTAGGCGATCGAGCGGCGTAAAATGTCCCATGTTACGATCTGTCATTCTTTGGTGGTGGCGGTGGAGCATTTGGACTTGGGGTTGGCGCTAGCACTGGCATCCATGGACGAACTGCGATCGGCTCCAGAACAATGGCAAGATGGTTGATACTCACTCCGAAGTAGATCCAAGGGTTTGATAGGTAAGAGGGAAAAGAAATAGATAAGTGGTAAGATCATCTAGGGGAGAAGGTAATACCCGGGACAAAAGGACACAGCCGAAAAGGCTACAAATTAAAGAGGCAAATAAAGCTTTCAACTTGAGGTATGGTTGCAACACCATGCTTGGGGCAAGTGTACAACATACCAGCACACAAGCAAAGAAAATCTTAGTATACGCAGACTAAACGTAGCTAAACTGAAAAGGGAAAACATGCTCAAACATCGTTGAGCACCAAAAACCTATCTTATATGGTAGTCTTCTAGGCAAACTCTGGACGACTAGATCATCAACTTCCTTGATTTGATTCCTTGCAGAAGACTCGAGGCTTTGAGAAATTTCATGAGATAATATCAATTTAAATTTTGAAAACATGTTTCAGCAAAGGAGAGGAATAGGAACCTAAGGATAAGACGAGAGGAGACGAAAACTATTAAGTACCAATTTGTTGGTTTAATTTAGAAAATAATTTTGAAGACCATGCTAACTAGGATAGCGACCTACAGTCGATATGGCTTTGATACCATCTCTGTCGGGACCCGGATTTGCAAATCCGAAACCCTCTGTGTATACTGCACTAGTCCAGGATCACGCTAGTGCACACAGTGGAATCATAGATGAAATATCATTCCATACAACGAATTAACTAAGAAGAAGCAAATTATTATTGAATAAAGCAAACGACCTTATGGTCAATGTTTACACCATTATGCCTTAAGGGCTTAAGAAACAAATACTATTGCAGCGAAAAAGATAACTTGAGCCATTCGACATGCCACAGGCAATCGTCTGGGGAACGCCTTCCTAATCCACGTAGTCTTCATAGGATTCCTCCTCATGATATTCATTATCTCCTTCAGCAACTGATCAACAAGGGCATAAAGCCGTGAGTACAAAGGTACTCAGCAAGCCGTAGGGAATTGATGCAATATATTCATGCACGGCTTGACAAGGATGGCTATATGGTTCATTTGTAGAAAGCAATAACTTGAATTGAAAATACAATAAATAGATTGAAAGCATATTTATGAAAAGATAAGTAAATGACTGGTAGATCAATGGTAGACAATATGAACAGAATGGCGAGGCATCACCCTACACCATCTAAAACAAGTATCAACCAATAAATTTAAAAGTATTAACTTTAGACAACAAAACAACAGTGAACTCCCCGTTCACATCCCAACAATTCCACATTCCACAATTCATGTAAACTCTATACCCCGTGTGAAATTCCCGGGCTTGTCCATGACCGCGGACGCGGCTATTCGAATAGTTTTACACTCTGCAGAGGTTGTACTTCTTTACCCACAAGACATGATCGGCTCTTGTTGCCATGCGCAATAAGCACACTTCCTTTGGTGTGTTGGCAGAGAGATCATGACAAAGCCTTTACAACGCACTGTCTAAACTCGGTACTGCCCGCTAAGGTTTCGCCCCTTAGGGCCCCCTCTTGCGCCTTGCGAATCTACCCGTCCATCCCGGAACCCACACCACCAACTGGCAGTACTCAAGGCTAGACATTGCGTTAGGCCCAGTTCAATGGCGCACAAGATTAAGTCCTTAAGTTGTCTCAGGCAAGACATCCACATCCCAATGTGCTAGAAAGCACCCCCTTTACTGCACGATCACTTGCCCGAGGGAAAACAATTCGTTCAACCAAGACCAATAGCAAACCCCTCCATGGTACAACAAATTTTACAACAGTGGCTAACGGCCACGATTCAATATCTCATTAAGTCAAGATTAACATTATTCAACATGTGACATGAATCCCAACGTATATCTAAGCATGTCTAAGCATAGTTACGTAACCCAATGTTGGTATAATGATTATGTCCAACTAGTATTGTCCCAACCTAGGTCTAACAATGGATACATGGCATCCCAAATAATCAAGGTGGCATAATGTCAGCTAGGTATACATCTACTCCCATTAAATAAGCATTGATACACAAAATAGCATGCAATTGTATAAAAGTAAATTACTTTTGCAAACATAGGATGAATATGATCAAAGGTTACGACTTGCCTTGCTGATCTAGTGCTGAATCTTGGTCTTCGAAGTATTCGTTCGCTCCCTCGGAATTAGCGTCTACCGGAAAAGAAGCAACGAAACCAAATAAATACAAAACAGAGACTCAAACAAGCTCAAAACTGAACATAAATGGCTCTAGAAGATAGATCTTGATTTTAGAAAAATTTAGAAACTTGAATCGCCTCAATCGGAGTTCGTATGAGGGAGAACGAGCTTCTGGAAAATTAAATTCAGAGAAAATACAGAAAATCAGAATTTCTGGATTTATTTTTGTACTGAAAAAGCGATTTATTGCGCAACGCTGACGTCATCGGGTTCACGGTGGACTGGGTCCACGGCACTACGCCGGTTCACCGTGCACCCGGCGCACCCGTGACGTCATCGCTGACACAGCAGATCGGCTGACGCGGCGACTGACGCAAGCGACCACGCCAGCGCTGACGCAGCGGCCACGCGTCGCGCATCTGTTGACTCAACCCGATCGGACGGCGGGGACGCAAGGGCTCAGCCGACAGTGACGTGGCCGCATCTGGAGCGCACGCAGGCGATCGGACGGCCGCCAAGAAGCGAAGGAGGACGACGACGAGCGGCAGCGCGGGCTCACCGGCAATGGGGAAGATGACCCGGCGATCGGCGAAAGATGGCCGGATCGGGCGCGGGGCAAGGCGGAACGGGGAGGGGACGACGCGGGGAAGACGAAGAGACCCACAACGGCGGCGGAGACGCACCGGCGGTGAAGAAAAAGGCGGTGGAAGGCGTCCGGCACGGCGAGGAACTTCGGCGAGGGCGCACGGAGCAACGGCGGCGCTACGGATTGCGAGAAAGGGGGCAAAAGAAGCGGCAGCACGAGGGGATCCTCGAGAGGCGCGCGGCACGGCTTTTATAGCCTCGGGGAACGCGCAAAGGATGCGGCACGGACGCCAAGGCGTGCGGCGGCGGGACTCCGAGTCGACGGCGGCTAGGGTTTCACGGGCGCGATCTCAGCCGCACACGTGGCGTCGATCGGACGGCCGACGCAATGGTGGGGCGGCAGCCGAGCGGTCAGCAGAGATGGGCCGGAGGCGGGCTAAAGCGAGCGGAGCGGGCGAAGGGAAGCGAATGGGTGAGGCAAGGCGGGCCGGAGAAATGGGTCGGCGAGATTCGGCCGAGAGGCTTTGAAATTAAAACATTTTCCGATTTAAGAAAACTCCAGAAATTCGAATAAATGCAAATAAATTCAAATAAATATTAAATAAATTCAGAAAAATCCCCAAAAATACAGAAAAATTGCTTGGAGCACAATGAACCCAACTAAAACTGAAAATCTTTAGTTTGATGAATAGTTTAGTCAAATTAAATCCTTTCATTAATAGAAAAATCAAATTAAGGTAGGATTAATTCAAGAAAAATGCAAATGGTTTTTTTTTTTGAATTCAAACATTCCAAAACTCAAGTTTTGGGATGTTACAAGGCCTCCCCGCCATTTGCCTCGATCATTGACGAGCACGCCCGAAACTGGCTAAGAGCGAGGTTGTGTGCTACATCTTTCGGTACCATGTAGGAAGAGAGCCAAAATGTTTGAGATTTGGAATGTTTGAATTCAAAAATAAACCATTTGCATTTTTCTTGAATTAATTCCAGCTTAATTTGAATTTTCCATTAATGAAAGAATTTAATTTGACTAAACTATGCACCAAAATCAAGATTTTCAGTTTTAGTTGAGTTCCTTGTGCTCCAAGGAATTTTTCTGTATTTGTGGGGATTTCTATGAATTTATTTGCTATTTATTTGAATTTATTCGCTTTTATTTGAATTTTTGGCAATTTCTAAAATCGAAAAATGTTTTTATTTTCAAAAACCCCCCTCGGGCCGATTCCTCGGCGGCCCACTCCTTCGGCCCGCTTGGTCCACCACGCCTCGCCCCGCCTGCCCGCTTCGCCCGGCCCGCCTCCGCTCGCCCAGCCGCCAGCTAGCTCGCCCGCGCCAGCCAGCCAGCCAAGCGCTCCGCGAACCCTAGACGCCACCGCCGCTCGGAGTCCGCGCGCCGCACGCCTTGGAGTCCGGGTCGGACACGGCCGTCGAGGCCCCTATTTAAGCCGCCGCATACCTCCCGAGGTTCCCCGTTTCACCCCGCAGCTGCTGCCGCCCGAGATCTCGCCCTTCGCTCGTGCGCCCTCGCCGGAGTTCGCCGCCTTGCCGAAGCCTTCCGCCGCACGGATCTCCGCCGTCGGTCCTCCTCCGCCGCTACTGGTCGCACCACCGAGCTCGCCGCTCCGTCCTCTTTCGGATCCGTGCCACCTCGCGCTCGATCCGACGCTAAACCGCCGCTTGCCGCGTCATCTTCCCCGTTGCCAGTAAGCTCGCGCCGCTGCTCGCCGTCGTCCGTCTTCGCTGGAGTCCGGCCGTCCGATCTTCTACGAACGCTCCCGATCGCGCCGCGTCACCTCCGCCCGCAGCAGCGTTTCCAGCCGCCGGATCTGACCTTGAACCCGATGAGTGACGCGTGGCGCCCGTCACCGCTGCGTCGGCCAGCCGTGTCATCTGGCGGCGTCGGCCCTAAACCCGTGTCGATCTTGGCGTCGCGGTTGCGGCGGGTGCACGGTGAATCGGCGTCTTTGTGGACCCACTCCACCGTGAACCCGATGACGTCAGCAATTGCGCAATAAATCCTTTCTCCATATAAAAATAAATCCAGAAATTTTGATTTTCTGATTTTCTGTATTTTCTCTGAATTTAATTTTCCAGAAGCTCGTTCTCCCTCATACGAACTCCGATTGAGGCGATTCAAGTTTCTAAATTTTTATAAAATCAAGATCTATCTTCCAGAGCCATTTATTTTCAGTTTTGAGCTTGTTTGAGTCTCTGTTTTATATTTATTTGGTTTCGATGATTCTTTTCCGGTAGACGCTAATTCCGAGGGAGCGAACGAAGACTTCGAAGACCAAGACTCAGTACTAGATCAGCAAGGCAAGTCGTAATCCTTTGATCATATTGATCCTATGTTACAAAAGTAATTTACTTTTATACAATTGCATGCTATTTTGTGTATCAATGTTTATTTCATGGGAGTAGATGTATACCTAGTTGACATTATGCCACCTTGATTAATTGGGAAGCCATGTATCCGTTGTTAAACCTAGGTTGGAACATTACTAGTTGGACATAATCATTATACCAACATTGGGTTATCGTAGCTATGCTTAGACATGCTTAGATATACGTTGGGATTCATGTCACATATTAAATAATGTTAATCTTGACTTAATGAGATATTGAATCGTGGCCGTTAGCCACTGTTGTAAAATTTGTTATATCATGGCAGGGTTTGCCATTGGTCTTGGTTGAACGAATTGTTTTCCCTCGGGCAAGTGATCGTGCAGTAAAGGGGGTGCTTTCTAGCACATGGGGATGTGGATGTCTTGCCTGAGACAACTTAAGGACTTAATCCTGTGCGCCATTGATCTGGGCCTAATCGTACTACCACATGTCTGGAATGGGACAGATCTAGCTGATTAATTTGCAACGTCTAGTCTTGAGTACTGCCAGTTGGTGGTGTGGGTTCCGGGATGGACGGGTAGATTCGCAAGGCGCAAGAGTGGGCCCTAATGGGCGAAACCTTAGCGGGCGGTACCGAGTTTAGACAGTGCATTGTAAAGGCTTTGTCATGATATCTCTGCGACACACCAAAGGAAGTATGTTAGTAACGTTTGCACAAAGAGATGTTCATGTTTTGTGGGTAAAGTTGTACAACCTCTGCAAAGTGTAAAACTATTCGAATAGCCGCGTCCGCGGTCATGGACAAGCCCGGGAATTTCACACGGGGTATAGAGTATTTCATAAAATGTGGAATGTGGAATTGTTGGGATGTGAACGGGGAGTTCACTGTTGTTTTGTTGTCTATCATTGTTCTACCAGTTATTTATTTATCTTTTCATAAATATGCTTTCAATCTATTTATTGTATTTCAATTCAAGTATTGCTTTCTACAAATGAACTATATAGCCAACCTTGTCAAGCCGTGCATGAATATATTGCATCAATTCCCTACGGCTTGCTGAGTACCTTTGTACTCACGGCTTTATGCACTTGTTGATCAGTTGCTGAAGGAGATAATGAATATCATAAGGAGGAATTCTATGAAGACTACGTTGATTAGGAAGGCGTTCCCCAGACGATTGCCTGTGGCATGTCGAATGGCTCAAGTTACCTTTTCCACTGCAATAATTATTTGTTTCTTAAGCCCTTAAGGCATAGTGGTGTAAACATTGACCATAAGGTCATTTGTTTTATTCAATAATAATTTGCTTCTTCTTAGATAATTCGTTGTATGGAGTGATATTTCATCTATGTTTCCATTGTGTGCACTAGCGTGATCCTGGACTAGTGCAGTATACACAGAGGGTTTCGGATTTGCAAATCCAGGTCTCGACAGAGATGGCATCAGAGCCATATCGACTGTAGGTCGCTATCCTAGTTAGCATGGTCTTCAAAATTATTTTCTAAATCAAACCAACAAATTGGTACTTAATAGTTTTCGTCTCCTCTCGTCTTATTCTTAGGTTCTTATTCCTCTCCTTTGCTGAAACCTTGATTTGAAATTTAAATTGATCTTATCTCATGAAACTTCTCGAAGCCTCGAGTCTTCTGCAAGGAATCAAATAAAGGAAGATGATGATCAAGCCATATCCGAGAAGACTACCATATAAGATAGGTTTTTGGTGCTCAGTGGTGTTTGAGCCTGTTTTTCCCCTTTTCAGTTTAGTTACGTTTAGTCCGCGTATACTAAGATGTTCTTTGCTTGAGTGTCTGGTATGTTGTACACTTGCCCCCAGCACGGTGTTACAACCATACCTTTAATTGAAAAAGATTTATTTGCCTCTTTAATTTGAAGCCTTTCGGTTGTATCCTTTTGTCCTCGGGTATTACCTTCTCCCTAGATGATCTTACCACTTGTCTCGCTTTTCCCTCTTACCTATCAAACCCTTGTGCTGCATCTCGGATGGTTGACACTCGTTACGGGCCGTCGCGATTCGCCGTGGATGCGGTGCAGTGCCAACACCAACTCCAACCCCAATGCACCACCGCCACCACCGGTGTGGATGATCGTAACATGGGACATTTTCGGCGGCTCGAACTTCGGCTAATGAATACAATGATGCAGAATATGAACAACATGATGAATCAATAGAACCAGACTGCAGTTGCCTTAGCAAATCTGTTGAACCAGCAAAACCAAGCTGCTGCTGCACCCCCTCAAGCTCGTCTCCAGTCCAAGCTTGCAGAATTTATGAGGACGCGTCCGCCAACTTTCTCCAACTCTTCAGAACCATTGGACGCAGATGATTGGATCCGCTCCATTGAGAAGAAGCTTGAAATTGCCCAGTGCACCAATCGTGAGAAGGTTCTCTATGCCGCTCATCAGCTGGAGGGCACCGCCGCTGAATGGTGGGAGAACTCTGATCTTGCCCATGATGATCCCAGGACTATCACTTGGCGAGTTTTCCACCGCTTTCCGCCACTCTCATATTCCTGATGGCAAGGTTGAAATGAGGAAGAATGAATTCCGAGAGCTTAAGCAAGAAGGGATGTCAGTGAGTGAATACCTCAATAAGTTCACTCAACTTGCTCGCTACGCTCCAGAGGATGTAGCTACAGATGATGCTCGCCAAAAGAAGTTCAAACGTGGACTCAATCCAGGACTAAAAGTGCAAGTCATTGGCAATGACTATGCAGATTTTCAACACCTTGTAGATAAAGCTATGCTTATTGAGGAATCTCGTCGGCAATAGGAAGAATCCCGTAAGAGAAAGATGATGCAGCATGGAACCCATCAGAGTCACCAGCAGAGAGTCAGAACCAATGCTCAACAGCCTGCTCGTTTTACTCCTCCGAATGCATTCAGAACACCTGCACCAGCACCTCGCCCAACTCCTTCAGGCAATCGCAATCTCAGCACCAACAGCAATCCACCTCAAAGGACCAGTAATCCAGCTGCAGGAGTCACATGTTTCAACTGTCATGAAATCGGTCACTATGCCAATAATTGCCCAAGGAAGCAAGCTGTGACGCCAGTCCGTTTCAATTTGGGATCTACGCAAGCCAAGACCCCAGCACCAGGAGCAGGACGTGGAGTGCCCTGGACTCCTAACCAAGCCACGAGGACTCGCCGCTGCTTGGAAGAGGCGTGTGAATCACGTCACAACCGAGGACGCCTTGATGCGCACTGGCGTCATACTAGGTAAGCTCTAGTCAACTCGGCATCTGCCATGGTTTTGTTTGATTACGAGCTACGCATTCGTTTGTTTCTCGGAGTTTTGCTTGAAAATTATCAATTAAAGACAATGCCTCTTAAGATTGTTTTATTAGTGCAATCACCAGTTACGATTTGAGTACAGAACCAAGGCTGCCCAGAGTTAAGATATTAATTGGAGGGTAGAATTTCTAGCCAACCTTATTGTCCTAGACACCAAGTCCCTAGATGTGATCCTAGGAATGGATTGGCTCTCCAAGAACCAAGCAGTTTTGGATTGTGGGAATAGAGAGATCACTTTAACCAGTCCAGATGGAGCCAAATTAAAAGTTCAAGCCGCTTCAGATCAGTCCGAAGAGATAAAAGTTTGCAGTGCCAAAGGAATAAGTTTGGAAGATGTGCCAGTCGCCAGCGAATTTTCTGATGTGTTTCCGAATGAGTTGCCTGGAATGCCACCGGATCGAGATATAGAGTTCTTGATAGAACTAGTTCCAAGAGACCTTATAGGATGCCTGCTAATGAGTTAGCCGAAGTAAAGAGACAGATTAAAGAGCTGCAAGATCAAGGTTTTGTTCGACCAAGTTCTTCGCCATGGGGAGCGCCAGTTCTTCTAGTAGAAAAGAATGATGGAACTCAGAGAATGTGTGTAGATTATCGCTCACTCAATGAGGTTACCATCAAGAATAAGTACCCTCTGCCAAGAATCGATGATTTGTTTGACCAACTTCAAGGAGCCGGAGTGTTCTCGAAGATTGATCTGAGATCAGGATATCACCAGTTGAAGATCCGTCAAGAGGATATACCCAAAACAGCTTTTGTTACTCGGTATAGACAGTATGAGTATACCGTGATGTCTTTTGGATTGACCAATGCCCTTGCCTACTTCATGACCATGATGAATAAGGTATTCATGGAATATTTGGATAAGTTTGTTGTTGTTTTCATTGATGACATCCTAATCTACTCCAAAAGTGAGGAAGAACATGAGGATCTCTTGCGCCAAGTGTTAACGAAGCTAAGAGAGAATCAGCTTTATGCAAAGTTCAGTAAATGTGAGTTCTGGATGAAAGAAGTTGCTTTCCTAGGACATGTCATATCAGGAGAAGGAGTCGCTGTTGACCCTGGTAAGGTTCGAGATGTGCTAAGTTGGGAGTCACCCAAGACGGTACCCCAAATCCGAAGTTTTCTTGGAATGGCGGGATATTATCGCCATTTCATAGAAGGGTTTTCTAGAAAAGCTGGACCGCTCACTCAACTCTTAAAGAAGGAGAAGAAATTTGTTTGGACACCAGAGTGTGAGCAAAGTTTTCAAGAATTGAAGAAGTCTTTAACAACTGCCCCAATGCTTATCCTGCCAGATAATAGGAAGGATTTTGAGATATTCTGCGATGCATCCCGACAAGGACTCGGTTGTGTGCTAATGCAAGATAAGAAGGTTGTAGCGTATACTTCGCGACAACTAAGGCCACATGAAGTCAACTATCCTACCCATGATTTGGAATTAGCAGCCGTAGTGCATGCTTTGAAGATTTGGCGTCACTATCTCATTGGTAATCGTTGTGAGGTTTATACGGATTACAAGAGTTTGAAGTATATCTTTACCCAAGCTGACCTCAATATGAGACAAAGAAGATGCTTGGAATTGATCAAGGACTATGACATTGGGATTCATTATTATCCAGGCAAGGCTAATGTCGTAGCCGATGCTTTGAGTAGAAAGAGCTACTGCAATACTCTGATGATTAAGGAAAGTCAGCCAGCCCTTTATAAGGAATTTCAGAAGCTTAGTTTGGAATTGGTTCAGGAAGGGTATTTAGCTACTTTGGAAGTCGCCCTCGTTGGAAGGTCGATTCGAGAAGCACGGTAGATGATCTTGATGTCAAGGAGATTAAGAGCAATATGAAGAAAGGAAAAGCCCGTGTTTCATCAAGATGAACAAGGTACTATATGGTATGAGAAGCGTATTTGCGTGCGGATCGAGAAAGAGCTTAAGGAGTTGATACTCAAAGAAGCGCATGAGACTTTATACTCCATTCATCCTGGAAGTACCAAGATGTATCAAGACCTCAAGGAAAGGTATTGGTTGCCTAGTATGAAACGTGAGATTGCAGAGTATGTTGCACTTTGTGATGTCTGCCAGAAGGTCAAGGCAGAGCATCAGAGGCCAGCAGGATTACTGCAGCCATTGAAGATTCTAGAGTGGAAGTGGGAAGAAATTGGTATGGATTTCATTACCGGATTTCCTAAGACCCAAGCAGGTTATGACTCGATCTGGGTAATAGTGGATCGATTGACTAAGGTAGCTCACTTCATTCCAGTTAAGACTACCTATGCAGGAGATAAATTAGCAGAATTATATATGTCAAGGATCATCAGTCTTCACGGAGTGCCTATGAAGATAGTATCTGATAGAGGAACCCAATTTACCTCTCGTTTTTTGTAGAGTCTGCATGAAGCCATGGGAACTCATCTCAGATTCAGTACTTCCTATCACCCTCAAACCGATGGACAGACTGAGCGTGTGAATCAGATTCTTGAGGATATGTTAAGAGCTTGTGCCTTAACTTATGGAGCCAAGTGGGACAAGTGTTTGCCCTATCTGAAGTTTTCAGTACAACAATAGTTATCGGCCGATCTGCAAATGTCGCCTTTTGAAGCCTTATATGGAAGAAAGTGCGAGAACCCTCTCAACCGGAAGGAGTCGGAGAAAGACAATTGTTTGGCCTGCCATAATCTTGCAAGAAGCCAGAAGAGCAAGTCCAATTAATTGAGATCGTTTAAAGATTGCTCAAAGCGCATGTAAGAGTTATGCGATAATCGTCGCAGATTTGAGTTTCGAGCCCAATGATTATGTTTATCTCGAGTCACCCCTCTCAAGGAGTTAAGAGATTTCAAGTAAAGGAAGCTTGCCCATAGATATGTGGGACCGTTCAAAATCTTGGAGCGAAGAGGCGCGGTTGCCTACAAGTTAGAATTGCCTCAGTTGTTTGCCAGAATCCATGATGTGTTCCATGTATCGCGATTGAAGAAATACTGCGTGTGCGAGAGAGCAGATGCCATTGGAAGCCATTGATTTGCAAGAGGATCTTACCTACAAGGAGCAACCAAAGAAAATTTTGGATATAGCGAGCGTATCACGAGAGCAAGATCATCCGTTTTGCAAGGTCGGTGGAGCAATCATTCAAGATGAGGAAGCAACTTGGGAGCGCGAAGAAGATTTGAAGTCCGAGTTTCCCCACCTATTCCCTAGCCAGCCTGAATCTCGGGGTCGAGATTCCATTTAAGGGGGGGAGGTTTGTAACATCCCAAAATTTGAGATTTGGAATGTTTGAATTCAAAAATAAACCATTTGCATTTTTCTTGAATTAATTCCAGCTTAATTTGAATTTTCTATTAATGAAAGGATTTAATTTGACTAAACTATCCACCAAAATCAAGATTTTCAGTTTTAGTTGAGTTCCTTGTGCTCCAAGAAATTTTTCTGTATTTTTGGGGATTTTTATGAATTTATTTGCTATTTATTTGAATTTGTTCTCTTTTATTTGAATTTCTGGCAATTTCTAAAATCGAAAAATGTTTTTATTTTCAAAAACCCCCCTCGGGCCGATTCCCCGAGCGGCCCAGCTCCTTCCGGCCCGCCACGGTCCAGCCCACGCCTCCTCGGCTGCCGATCCGCCTGCCTAGCTCACTCACTTGCGGCCTACTTCGCTTCGCCGCATGACCCAGTAAAGCCAGATCACGAGGTAATCTTTTCTACTTGCTATACTTTGATTTGTACTATACACGCAACTCAAAGTTAGGTTGAATGACTATCGGGACCCGAATATGCAAATCCGGACCCTTTGTGTATACTGCACTAGTCCAGGATCACGCTAGTGTACACAGGCTCAACATAGATGAATATCATGATCATACACAGCGAAAATACAATAAAAGACTTCATATATTAAATAACACAGGTTGAATGACCTTATGGTCAACTTACATGACCATGCCTTGCAAGGCTGAACAATAATTTAAACTGCAGCGGAATGAAAACGTAGACAATCCCTCAGTATACCACAGGCAACTGACAAGGCTTGCGCCCTAAACATTCGTCTCCTCCTAGTACTCCTTCAACATGGATGTAGACTCCTCAACTGGTGATTTGTTGACGGCAAGGGTGAGTACATAAAGCACTCAACAAGTTGTGCACATAATGCAATTCTATGTAACTATATGCAAGGCTTATTCCAAAGGTAGCCTATTATGGCTATTTTGCAATAAGCAGCATTTATGAACAATACAATAAATAGATTGTAAAGATTGTAAAACAAATCACAGTAATAGATAGATTCAGCATTTCTCAAGTAAACCAAGTTTTCCAATCCTAAGTTAAGTTCCAACCTTCCATATGGCAAACTCGCCATCCCAACCAAGTTTTCCATTTAATTAAACTAACCGTTAACTGTAATTCTCGAGCATTGCTCAATACCGCGAGCACGGCTAGTCGAATAGTTTTACACTCTGCAGAGGTTATGCACTTTACCCACACGGCATGATCGTCTCTTGGTGCCATGCAATTAACACACTTCCTTTGGTGTGTCGACGGAGAGATCATGACAAAGCCTTTACAATGCTCTACCTTAACCTCGTACTACCCGCTAAGGTTTCAACACTGGTGGGACTGGTTACCACATGTAGGGCCCCCCTCTTGCGCCATGTGAATTACACCATAACTCGGGAACTCACACCGCCAATGATAGTACCAAGCTAAAGCTTCACAAATTAATCAGCTAGGCTGTCCCATTCCGGACATGTAGTTGCATAATTGACTCAGGTCAAAGGCTTGCAAGGTTAAGTCCTTAGAGTGATCAGAGCAAGACATCCACATACCCTCTGCCCATCGGGCCCACCTTGGCATACTCGCCCCTTGTCACTTGCCCAATCTAAGTGATTATCACCCAAGTTGATTACCAAGCACCACGTGCCAACAACAAATCAACATCGTTGCGTGACATGACTCGCCACTACAACTCAATCTCATTGTGTGACTTTACATGACACACAAGTTCACATCATTGTTCCATATTCCATTAGTCAAGATTAATCATTGATGATTCAGGTACATATGACGACGTGGCACGGCTAAGCAATCTACGACGGTCTAACCAGCCCATGTTGATTATCATTACCAACCAACTATAGTAGTCCAATCTAGGGTGGCAATAGATTATGGCATACAAATGACAAGGTAGGATATATAGATTAAATTGGTATAATAGCTAAGTCCCAATTTAATTTTAAACAATTGTATACTTGAAATATCATGTAATAGAGTAAACCAACATAGCAATTTTATAAACATGGGTTCAACATGATCAAAGCACAACTTGCCTTGGAACAGGTGATGGTCTTGCTCTGAACATGGGTCTTGAAGCGACGAATCTTCCTCCGGAGCACCGAGCAATTCAACGTCTACGCGAACTGAGGTAAAATAGCAATAAACACCCAAAACAGAGGGAAAATAGGCTCCAAAATTCAATTAAAAAGTACCATTAAATAGATCTTGATTTTACAAATTTTTAGAAATTTGAATCACTCAAATCCGAATTAAAATGCAAAAGTTATAGCCTTTTGAAGTTTGAATAAATATTGAAAATACAGAAATTAGAAAATCCGATTTTCCAGAATTATTTTTATAAAGAAAGCTCAGATTATTGCGCAAGCAACACGTGGACTGTAACATCCCAAAATCTGAGTTTTGGAATGTTTGAATTCAAAAATAAGCCTTGTGCATTTCTCTTGAATTAATTCTAGCTTAATTTGAATTTTCCATAAAATGAAAGGATTTAATTTGACTAAACTATTCATCAAACTAAAGATTTTCAATTTTAGCTGGGTTCATTGTGCTCCAAGGAATTTTTCTGTATTTTTGGGGATTTTTCTGAATTTATTTGCTATTTATTTGAATTTATTTGATTTTATTTGAATTTCTAGATTTTTCTTAAATCGGAAAATGTTTTTAAATTTCAAAAACCTCTCGGGCGAATTTCCTCGGCCCGCTCCGTTTCCCCTCACGCCCCGTTTCTCCGACCCATCGCCTCGGCCCGACCACTCACGACGGCCACTCTCTCACGGCAGCTGGCCGCCCGGCCGCTCGGCGTTGGCGCTCGATCGTGACACGTGTGCGGCGAGATTGCGCCACGTCGTCGCCGCCCGCGAAACCCTAACCTAAGCGCGCTCGAGTCCGGCCGCGCCGACGCGTCGATCTCGGATTCTGCGCTCTACACGCCTTCAAGACCGCTATTTAAGCGCGCGCTCCTCCGAGACTCCCCTGCTGCCGCGCCCGCGCGTCCTTCACCGTCGCCGAGAGCCCTCCGTCGACGAGATCTTCCTCGCCGAGTCCGCCGCCCTTGCCGAAGCTTCCGCCGCCTTTTCGCCGCGCCGGTGCGTCTTCGCCGTCGCCGTTGGTCTCCCGAGTTCCCAGCGTCATCCTCTCCCGTTCGCCTTATCCGGTCCGATCCGTCGCCATCTCGCCGTCGGTGTGTCGTCTTCTCGGTCCGGTGAGCTCGCGCGTCGCCTCGCCGCCGTCCTCCTTCGCCAACCCGATCGTCCGATCTTTGGCGGCGCTCGCGATCGCGCCACGTTCTTCGCCGCCACGCCTTTGTTTCGCCATCCGATCGGTGCCTCGCCCGGATGAGCGACACGTGGCCGTCTGCGTCGGCGCGCGTGTCGCTGCGTCGCCGCCAGCGTCGGTAAGCCGTTCGTCGTCGCGCCGGCGTCTGCCGTGCGCCGGTGCCTGAATGAACCGGCGTAGTGCCGTGGACCCGATCCACCGTGAACCCGCCGACGTCGTGATTGCGCAATAAATCCTTTTCCAGTACAAAAATAAATCCAGAAATTCTGATTTTCTGATTTTCTGTATTTTCTCTGAATTTAATCTTTCGGAGGCCCGTTCTCCCTCATACGAACTCCGATTGAGGTGATTCAAGTTTCTAAATTTTTCTAAAATCAAGATCTATCTTCCAGAGCCATTTATTTTCAGTTTTGAGCTTGTTTGAGTCTCTGTTTTGTATTTATTTGGTTTCGTTGCTTTCTTTTCGGTGAGCGCTAATCCCGAGGAGCAAGCGAAGACTTGAAGACAAAGATTCAGCACTAGATCAGCAAGGCAAGTCGTAACCTTTGATCATATTGATCCTATGTTTGGAAAGTAATTTATTTTATACACTTGCATGCTATTTTGTGTATCAATGCTTATTTAATGGGAGTAGATGTATACCTAGTTGACATTATGCCACCTTGATTAGTTGTATGCCATGTATCCATTGCTTGACCTAGGTTGGGACAATACTAGTTGGACATAATCATTATACCAACATTGGGTTACGTAACTATGCTTAGACATGCTTAGATATACGTTGGGATTCATGTCACATGTTGAATAATGTTAATCTTGACTTAATGAGATATTGAATCGTGGCCGTTAGCCACTGTTGTAAAATTTGTTGTACCATGGTGGGGTTTGCCATTGGTCTTGGTTGAGCAATTGTTTTCCCTCGGGCAAGTGATCGTGCGATAAAGGGGTGCTTTCTAGCACATTGGGATGTGGATGTCTTGCACGAGACAACAGGACTTGATCTTGTGCGCCATTGAACTGGGCCTAACCGTACTACCACATGTCCGGAATGGGACAGACCTAGTGATTAATTTGCAATGTCTAGCCTTGAGTAATCGCCAGTTGGTGGTGTGGGTTTGGGATGGGCGGGTAGATTCGCAAGGCGCAAGAGGGGGCCCTAAGGCGAAACCTTAGCGAGCGATCAGAGTTTAGGCGATTGCATTGTAAAGGCTTTGTCATGATCTCTCTGCCAACACACCAAAGGAAGTGTGCTTATTATGCATGACAACAAGAGCGATCATGTCTTGTGGGTAAAGAAGTACAACCTCTGCAGAGTGTAAAACTATTGAATAGCGCGTCATGATCATGGACAAGCCCGGGAATTTCACACGGGGTATAGAGTGTTTTATGAAATGTGGAATGTGGAATTGTTGGGATGTGAACAGGGAGTTCACTGTTGTTTTGTTGTCTAAAGTTAATACTGTTAAATTTATTGGTTGATACTTGTTTTAGATGGTGTAGGGTGATGCCTGCCATTACATTCATGTTGTCTACCATTGATCTACCAGTTATTTACTTATCTTTTCATAAATATGCTTTCAATCTATTTATTGTATTTTCAATTCAAGTTATTGCTTTCTGCAAATGAACCATATAGCCATCCTTGTCAAGCCGTGCATGAAAATATTGCATCAATTCCCTACGGCTTGCTGAGTACCTTTGTACTCACGGCTTTATGCCCTTGTTGATCAGTTGCTGAAGGAGATAATGAATATCATGAGGAGGAATTTTATGAAGACTACGTGGATTAGGAAGGCGTTCCCCAGACGATTGCCTGTGGCATGTCGAATGGCTCAAGTTATCTTTTCCGCTGCAATAGTATTTGTTTCTTAAGCCTTAATGCATAATAGAGTAAACATTGACCATAAAGTCATTTGCTTTATTCAATAATAATTTGCTTCTTCTTAGTTAATTCGTTGTTTGGAATGATATTTCATCTATGTTTCCACTGTGTGCACTAGCGTGATCCTGGACTAGTGCAGTATACACAGAGGGTTTCGGATTTGCAAATCCGGGTCCCGACATGGACCAATCCCAGGCTGACACGTGGCTCGGTCTACGGACCCGGTCCACAGACCTCCTTCTGGTCCACCGTGAACTCGGCGCACGGCGCTTCGGTTTCCACACCAACACGCGTCGCACATCCGCGAGATGACACAACGGCTACCGCACTACGCACACGTGGCTCAATCCCGAACGTCTATTCAAATCTAACGGCTAGAGCTTTACCCGAGCGAAACACTGTTGACGAAGCGACGTGGCACGATCGCAGCGGTTCGACGAGGATCCAACGATCGACGAAGCTTCCCGACGTGGATGGCGGCGCGGCGACGGACTTTCACCGGAGCGGAGGAAGACGACCACCATGACGGCGCTTCAGCGCAACTCTGACGTGGAAAAGTGGTAGCTTCGATGCGGCTTGGAACGTGGAGTCCGGATCTGGAACCCATGTGGCGAACGGCGGCTTGACAGCGGAAAAACTAGCGGCGGCGCTACGGGAAACTATGGCGAGCTCCTGAGCAACAACGACGGCGAAACTGGCGAAGAGGCTAGGCTGGCAGATGCGCACTGGGATGGCGATCATCGGGGTGCGGTCCGCACTTTAAATAGCCTCGACGAGCGCCCAGAAAAGGCAACCCTAAATCATGCGGCGGCGATGGCTAAATGGCGACGGATTCGAAAAACGAATCGGAGACGATGAGTGAGGACCGTTCGATCTGCGATGAACGGCTACGATTGCATCCCAGCCGATTTGATCCGATCCGCACCTTCCAAATCCAACGGATGCGATCCAACCTTTCCAAAAATAACACGATACGATTTCTTCCGCACGATCTTGATCCAACGGCTCGCAGGCGTTTGGGTTTCTGATCTCATCTTTAAATCACACGTGTCCCTTTGCGATCCAACGGCCGACGCGATACCGGCGACGTGGCTTGATGAAGACCACATGATGAAGATCTGACGGTTGGCGGATTCGTAGCGGCGACACGGCCGAAAGCGGTCGCACATCGGCGGGCACAAGCGCGCCACAGATCGGGCTCGGCCAAGATATTCATTGATTTTTAAACGGGTTTTTGATTTAAAATAATTACAGAAATCAGTTTAATCAGTTTTAAGCAATTAAAATACCAGGAAAAATCCCAAAAAATTCTCATAAATACTTTGAGATATTTTGAACTCAAATAAAATATTTTTGGCAAAACTTTATATTAGTTTTTATCTAGTTATAATTAGTTTTCACAAAAGGTTCAATATACTTTATTAAAATAAATTCAAATAAATTCTAGAAAATCCAATAAATTCAGAAAATCACAAAATGCACATGAATAAAATTATAGGTAATTTTTGGGATGTTACAATGACCATAGCGACATAACTCTGTAGGTTTCACTGGGTTCTAATTGTAATTCAACCAAGAAAGAACCGGGTTATGTACCTTGATTCCTTACAGAGTGGCAGCCACGACTTGAATCCTATCGCAAAATTACACAATAGGTTATCACGTTTCCTCCATAGATAACTCTCCTGTATGTTGTTTAAGGTGTACGTTGCTCCTGGAATGGTCGAGGCTTACTTTTTGGAATCACGTAGCTCATTCAATATGTACAAAGCTCGTGGAGGGCCTTATGGCAAGGATGGGGTTTAGCTGAAACAAGATTTTAAGTTTCTGGTACCCACTAGCACACAATACTCCTATATCACACTCTGTAATAATGCCTCTAGAACTAACCAATTCTTTATTTGCAGTGCCACCAACAGGAAAGGGAAATAACCTATGTGAATTTTACATTGCCACAACATGCAACTCCTCCTCGGTAAAAACAAGACAGATCAGGTTACAACTACGTTGCAACAGACCGTTCTGATCGAAATTCAAGGATAACTCTATTCCTTCTTGCCGAGTCAGGTCATAAATCCAAAAGGCGAGTTCCACTCTGCCTAACTTGAGGAGTTGTGTTATTTCTGAATTACCATTTTGTTTAATTTGTGAAACTTGTGCTGCAAATTTGTTAATTGTACTTATGCATTCAATTGTTAATATATCTGAGTTGATTTCTAAAATGGATGTGATGTACATTGTGTAATATGTAATCTAAGTAGATTTCTGTAATGGATGTGCTGTAGTGTTGTGCTTGTGCTATGATGTAATCTGAGTTGATTTTTTAAATGCATGCAATCTGTAATCTACTTGTGATGTACCTCTATAATCTGCTTGCTTCAGAGGGCATGGCTAGCATTTCCTAAGGCTAGCCAATAAATAGAAAAAAATTTATTAATACAAAATACACATCAGAGACGGTTCCTAACTGGAACCGTCTTGATATAATATCACAGACGGTTTCTAATGATGAACCGTCTGTGATGTTAGTATATCATAGATGGTTCTTGTTTGCACTAGAATTTGGCAAGACATGACCAATTTGTTAGGCTTGAGGTTAAAAGGATATTTTTGGCCCATATCGGTTAAAAAAGGACAAAGTTAAGTTAAAGATAGAGATATGAGTGATATTAATTCAAAGATGGCATTGTATCTAGGCCGATACGGGTCATGGTCGGCAATGCATTGAAGAAGGATATGATCGGCTAATACACTATAAAAAGGGATCAAGGGCGAGAAAAAGAAACAACACAATCAACCAAACAACTCACATCTACTTTTTATTTACTTTCCTATCAACTAGGAGTAGCTCTGTAATTTAGAATCTCTCTTGTAATCATATTTTGATCAATAAAGTTGCGTATCATCGACTGTTGGTCATCCTCGATTACACCAGGTTTGATTTTCTCCGATCTTGTTGCGCATCACCTTTTTTGGAAAGATCTACCTTTTACCATCTAACCAACCCTAATCGACTGTTTAGACTTATCGTTACCTTTGATTTGATCGGATTTTTATAGTTGTTTGAATCTTTGTCGATTGACATATTATACAGCTTTGAGCATATATTTTCTATCTATCTTAACGATTGCATGTCGGGACCTGAATTTACGAATCCGAAACCCTCTATGTATAGTGCACTAGTCCAAGATCACGCTAGTGCATATAGTGGCAATATAGATGAAATACCATATCATACAATGAATTGACTAAGAAAGTAGCAAATTATTATTAAATAAAGCAACAGATCTTATGGTCAATGTTTACACCATTATGCCTTGAGGGCTTAAGAAACAAATAAATTATTGCAACGAAAATAAAATAACTTGGGCCATTCGACATGCCACAGGCAATCGTCTAGGGAACGCCTTCCTAATCCACATAGTCTTCATAATACTCCTCATAGAATTCTATATTTCCTAGTCCTTTTTCAGTAACTGATCAATAAAGGCATATAGCCATGAGTACAAAAAGTACTTACCAAGTCGCAGGGGAATGATGCAATATATTCATACAAGGCTTGACAAAGGATAGTCATATGGTTCTTTTTGCAGAAAGCAATAACTTGAATTGAAATACAGTAAATAGATTCAAAGCATATTTATGAAAAAGATAAAAAATAACTGGTAAGTCAATGGTAGACAACATGAACAAAATGGTGAGGCACCACCCTACACCATCTAAAATAATTATCAAACCACTAAATTCAACAGTATTAACTTTAGACAACAAAACAACAGTGAACTCCCTGTTCACATCACAACAATTCCACACATTTTATGAAACACTCTATACCTTAAGTAAAATTTTCGGGCATGTCCATGACCGCAGACACGGCTATTCAAATAGTTTTACACTCTGCAAAGGTTGTACTACTTTACCCAAAAGACAAGATCGTCTCTTGTCGCCAAGCTATTAACACACTTCCTTTGGTGCGTCGGTAGAAAAATCATGGCAAAGCCTTTATATTGCCCTGTCTAAACTCGGTACTGCCCACTGAGGTTTTGCCCCTCAGTGCCCCCTCTTGAGCCATGTGAATCTACCCGTCCATCCCAGAACCCACACCACCAATTGGCAGTACTCAAATCTCAACATTGCAAATTAATCAGCTAGGTATGTCCCATTCCAGACATGTAGTTGTACGATTAGGCCCAGTTCAATGGCGCACAAGATTAAGTCCTTAAGTTATCTCAGGTAAGACATCCACATCCCAAATATGCTAACAGCACCACCTTTACTGCACGATCACTTGCTTGAGGGAAAAAAATTCTTGTTCAACCAAGACCAATGGCAAACCTTGCCATAGTACAATAAATTTTACAACTGTGGCTAGTGGATGCAATTTAATATCTCATTAAGTAAAGATTAACATTATTCAGCATGTGATATGAATCCCATCGTACAACTAAGCGTGTCTAAGCATAGCTACGATAACCCAATGTTGGTAATATGATCATGTCCAACTAATATTGTCCCAACCAAGGGTTAATAATGAATATTGGTCGTCCTGTCGACCAAGTTTCTTCTTCCAAGGAATTTTCCCCTTGGAGTATGCAAGTCATTCCAAAACGCCTGCGATCTCTCTCTGAACAATTTTCTTGTTCATCACCTTATGGTCTTTGGGCTTGAAGGTCTTTTTGGACTTTTTATCCTCAAACTTCTCTAGACCTGGTTGTGGTGACGTATGGCCTTTGTCAACCATACGATTCCATTCAACAGCCTCATGTGCATCCGAGTACCGATCTGCCATGTCGAACAGTTCTGATATTGTAGAAGGTGGATGAATGTTGAGATCTTCCATGAAGCATTTGTAACACACAACCTGTTTAAACGAATGGATAACAAAATCGTCAAAAATATTAGGAATGGTATTGCGAACCTCTACAAACCTATTAATAAATTTACGTAAATTTTCACCAAAGGTCTAACAAAGAAGATGCAGGTCATCCTCTGTGCACCGCCGCTGTGGGGACGCCGTCGATCATCGGCGTCCATGAGTCCCAGAGCTAGCCACTAAAAATGTTCGCTTCACCATGATGTGGGACAACTCGTGCGTGCATTGGATTCACTGAAAGATCATCAGAGAACCAACACCATCGTGAACTCGAAGCCACCACCGCTCTCGATGTCACCGCTGTCATTCAAGGTCGTCGGAGAAGAAACTGAATGCATCACCAGATTCATCTCATCGAGCTCTACCTGAAGGTGCCCTTCGCTATCGCCGCCGATGACCATAGGTCCACGAGCCACGGTGATTTGACGTAGCTATGACCTGGGCGTGAAGCGTGGCATGGTGATGTCATCGATGATGCCAGCAGGGCTGACATATGGAGCCCACATGTCAGTCACTGTGGAGGTTTTTCCTTTAAAAATAATTCAGCCAAAATCTTTAATTAGTTGCTAACGTCAAAAATCTGGTTTTTCAGTAGAAAAATAATTCTAGAAAATATGGATTTGATCTTTTTCTGATTTTTAAATGTTTCAAAAGCCTATTCTTCTGCCTACGAACTCCGATTGAGGCGATTTTGATTTCTAAAAATTTGTAAAAATTGAGATCTATTTAATGGTGAATTTTATTTGAGTTTTAGTGTTTGTTTGCTCTCTGGTTGGTATTTATTTGCTATTTTCTCCCGATTCACTTAAATGTCAAAGTGTTCGGAGTGTTCGAGGGTAAAGAGTTGATTCAAGAGCAAGGTTTAGAGCAGGAACAAGAGCTTTTCCATCCAAGTTATGCTTTGATCATGTTGAACCTAGTTTTACAAATGCTATGTTGCTTTAAATTACTACATGTTTTCAAATAGTTTGGGATCTAGTTATTCTACCCAATTGGATTATTTCTACCTTGTCATTTGTATGCCATGATTATTTGTCACCCTAGGATGGTTCATTATTAGTTGGTTGCAAATAGATGTCAACGTAGGTTGGTTAGAACGTGTGTAGTTTTGCTTAGCCATGCCATGTGTAACTCATGTCTTTTGAAAGTTCAAATCAATCTTGACTAATGTAATATGGAAAATATTTATGAAAACATGATGTTGAGACACAATGATGTTGAGTTGTTGATGGCATGTGTTGCACAATAATCAACTCGGGTGGTAAATGATTTAGCCTGGAGCATGTGGCAAGAGTTGTGAGTTGGTGGGCCTATGTGGCACTAGGTTGACATGATGAGATATGAGTGTTTGTGAGGTGGTTCTTATGTGAGTTGTTGGATGTCTTGCCTCGGTCAGTTAAGGACTTAACCTTGCAAACTTTTGAACTAAGTCAAACATGCAACCACATGTCTGGAATGGTACAGATCTAACTAAGTTTCTGAGTCTTAACATTTGATGCCTCAGGAAGATAACCAAACTGAGTGTGTGGTTATGAGGGGATTTGTGTGTACTACGCGTTGGCCACACATTTGTCCAACATCATATCCCTCCTATTCTTCTACTCTAATTGAGAGAAGGGATAGTGAGTTCAGATTTATCAAGAGGGTCAGTGTTATGACGAATTCTCCAAAAGGTTTTGTTATGATCTACTAGTCACATGTCGATGGGTGCGTGTTATGGCCGACAGTATAGTTTGATCATATGAGGTGGGTGAAGTGCGTAACCTCTACAGAGTGTAAATCTATTTGGATAGCCATATCCGTGGTATTGGACAATGCTTGGGAATCATAGTGAAGGGATAGATTTTGTAAAATAAAACTTGGGAATGGAGGATTTGTGGTATTGGAAAGTTTAGAAGTTGTTTAGGGTTGTGTGCCAGTTTACTTGAGAAATACCTGCAAATTACTTATTATTGTTATTTGTTTGACTATCATTTCAATCTAATTATTGTATTCATTTGTAAATATTGCTTTACTGCAAAATAACCATATCAACCATCTATTGGAATAAGCTTTGCATATAGTTATGTTCTATGCACAACTTGTTGAGTGCTTTAAGTACTCACCCTTGGCGCCGCAACTAAATCATCGATTGAGGAGGTGTCTACATCGGTGCGATCCTTGTCAGTTGCCTATGGTATACTGAGGTGTTATCTACGTTTTCCTTCTGCTACAGTATAATATCTATAGTTTAGCCCTGCGTGGCTTAGTCATGTTAAGTCGACCATAAGGTCAGTCAACAGGTTTATATTCAATAAATGAGGTCTTTTATTATGTTTTTGCTGTGTATGATTGTGATAGTCATCTTTGTTGACCCTGTGTAAGCTAGCATAATCCTGGACTAATGCGATATACACAAAGGGTCTAGATTTGCATATTCGGGTCCCGATAGAGATGGTATCAAAGCCATACTAACTTTAGGTCTTGGTCCTAAATAAAATGGTCGTCTCTTAGGTGTGTCCAAAAATTATTTTCTAAAATAAAATTTAACTTGATTAATAATAAGTTGTAGACTCATCTCACTCTTCTATTCTTGTCCCTTTGCTGAAGTTTTCTTTCTCTCCCTGCTGGTTTGAGTGGAGGTCTTACCCCAAGACGTTTTTATCAAATGAGGATGGTGAGTCCTATGGTGAGTGTACTGGTGGTTACGCTACTGAGCTTTGGAGGATTTTGCAAGTCCTTGGAGGTTTTGAGCGATCGATTTACCGAGGTACCAGCTAGGTCCTCAACGGCAAGGACCGAGGGATGCTTTGCAAGATCATCATCTACATGAGAGAAGATACCAAGGCTAGCCGATCAATCAGTATCACTATCAGGAGATCTACATTTGATGCTGGAAATCAAGAGTCATCGTGTCTTGCTCTACAAAGCATTTGCCATGACTACGCGGTGAGCTAGAGGAGACGATGTTCTGACTCCATCCCCAAGGAGGTGTTGTTCAACGCCAAAAAGTTGAAGGAGAAGATGATGCAACAGTGGTGCACTTGGCCAGGTTTACATATGCTTAGGAGGACTTGATGCAAGAGACTACTTAAGAACTAGAGCAAGCGTATGAAGCTTTGAGAGTGCTGAGGAAGTACTCCAGGAGACTCACATCATGGCTACTGATAGGATAATGGAGCTTGAGGAAGCCTTGCATGGTGCTGAAGAGCAAGTTGAGGAAGAGTTAGAGGAAGAAGATCCTGAGGAGGTCAAGATGGAGCCTGAGGACTCACAGCCTGAGATATGCGATGTGCTTGTGCAGTTTGAGGTTCCTGCTCCTGGTCATCAGGATCGCTTCGCACCTATGCCAGCTCACCCACCATCATATGCCCCAAGGGAGTCTCAACCTAGATGGCTTGATGAGTGATGGGTGTTATTCTATGGAGTTGAGACTCTTATTTTTGAATCACGTCCGCTTAAGTTAGAAATTGTTGCCCATGTAGACGTTAGCTTGTGTGCTTATGTTGAGTTGGTTCTGTCTTGATTGCTGAGTGTGTAGTATGTGTTGTATAGCTCTTAGGCTCATGTAAGCAATCATACCAAGTTATTAATAAAGTTATTTATTTTATTGGGTAAAACCTCTTTCCCCGCATTAGGATCCTTGTTACTTGTCTATGTTGTTCCCTCTCCCCTAACCTTGTGAAGGATCAGCAGATGGTGCAGACTCATGGAACCAATGGAGCTATTGGAAGTTGTACTCGATCCAATGACAACCCCAATGAAGGGAAATTCCCTCAACCGTCGCCTGCAGTGGATATGCAGAATTTTGGAGCATTCTTGGTTGCTCAGACTCAATTGATGCAAACCATGATGCAGCAAGTACAGAATATAACAAGTCAAGCTACAGTCAACAACGCCACTCAAGCTATCAACAATGGACCTTGTCCCTATTCAAAGTTGCTAGATTCTATGAGGACTCGCCAACACTCATCCACCAACATTCTCTGGGAATGTTAATCCTTTAGAAGCAGATGAGTGGCTCAGGAAAATAGAGAGGAAGCTGCACATTACCTAATGTGAGGGTAATGAGAATGTTCTCTATGCTTCCCATCAGCTAGAAGGAACTGCTGCTGAATGGTAGGAGAAATATTGTGCTGCCCATGAAGCCCCATAGGAGATCACCTGGGAGGAGTTTACTGTCGCTTTTCACCAATACCATGTACCGGAAGGTATCATGGATTTGAAGAAAGAGAAGTTCAGGGCAATCAAACAAGGAAGCCAATAAGTGGCAGATTATCTGAACAAGTTTGCACAGCTTGCTCGTTATGCCCCTGAAGATGTGGCAAATGATAAAGCAAGAAAGTCTTGTTTTATGAAGGGACTGAATTCTGGATTGCATCTTGGGTTGATTACCCATAACTTCCCTAATTTCCAAGAATTGGTTTTGATTTTGGAAGATAAGCACAAGCGCAAGGAGTTGGGTGATGACTGCAAGTGCAGAATGGCATAGCAAGGTGGTCGTCAAGGTCAACAAAGAGTGAGAGTTGCTCCTCATCAGTTTATCAAGTTTTAACCTCAAGCTATGTTCAAGACATCATCTCCTGCACCGCATCCATCTGAACAGAGTTTTCAGACACCTGCTCAAGCAATTAATGCGCTAGGAGGAAATCAACAGACTTCAAGCAAGTGCTACTATAGTTGCCATGAGCCGGGACATGTTGCCAATAACTGTCCCAAAAGAGGAGGTATTACACCTATTCGCTTCAACCTTGGTTCTACACCGACAAAGGCACCTGTGCTAGGAGAGAATCGGGGATCAAATCAAGTTGGAACTACGCCCTAGGTAATAGTGAGAGGTCGAGTCAACCACATCACAGCTGATAGAACACATAATGCATCAGACGTCATACTGGGTAAGTTCATGGTTAACACAATATCTACAATAGTTTTATTTGATTCTAGAGCTTCACATTCTTTTATTTATCGAGCTTTTGCTGTTGGGAATGGTTGGATGTTATAAACCTTAAGTGCATGCTATTAGTCCAATCCATTGGATTAGAATTCCGATCTAATCTAGGATGTTTAGGAGCTAAGTTGCTTATTATTGGAATAGAATTCATAGCGAACCTTATTATGTTGGATACCCAGACCCTCGATGTTATCCTTGGAATAGATTACTTGTCCAAGCATAATGATGTTTTGGATTTTGGTCGAAGAGTGGTACCAGTTGAAAGCCTGAAAGGCAAAAAAGTGGAATTCCAAGCGACCGTAGTTCGTGATTGTCAGTTAATAGTTAACAGTGTTAAAGCTATTAGTATGGAAGATGTGCTAGTGGTCAGTGAGTACCTGGATGTGTTTCCTAAGGATCTGCCTAGTATGCTGTCAAATCGAGATACTGAATTTGTTATTGAATTAGTGCCTGGTACAGCCCTAATAGCCAAGAGACCTTATCGGATGCCTACCTATGAGTTGGTGCAAATGAAGAAACAAATTGAAGAGCTACTAGAAAAAGGTTTTGTGAGACCTAGTTCGTCTCCATGGGGAGCACCTATTCTGTTTGTCATAAAGAAGGATGGGAGTCTAAGGATGTGTATTGATTATCGTATGCTTAATGAAGTGACAATAAAGAATAAGTATCCGATATAAAGGATTGATGATTTGTTTGATCAACTAAGAGGAGTTGGAGTTTTCTTCAAGATTGATCTTCGATTAGGGTACCGTCAATTGAAGATTTGTGCGAAGGATGTCCCTAAGACTGCATTCTCTACACAATATGGACATTACGAGTTCACGGTCATGTCTTTTGGATTGACTAATGCTCTTGCATACTTCAAGAACATGATGAATAAGGTTTTTATGGAATATTTGGACAAGTTTGTTGTTGTGTTCATAGATGATATATTGTTTTATTTCAAGTCAGAAGAAGAGCATGCAGACCATTTGAAATTTGTTCCTAAGAAGCTTTGAGAGCAACATTTATTTGCTAAGTTTAATAAGTGTGATTTCTGGAAAAAAGAAGTTGAGATTCTAGGTCATGTTATGACTACCAAAAGAGTTGCTGTTGACCGCAGTAAAGCAGAAGCAGTGCTGTATTGGGAGACACCGAAATCAGTTACCTAGATTCATAGTTTTCTGGGGATGGTGTGATATTATCATCAATTTATCGAAGGATTTTCAACAATCGCTAGGCCACTTACGCAGTTGTTGAAAAAGAAAAAGAAGTTTGCTTGGATGTCTGAGTGCGAGAAGATGAAAGACCATGTGTAGGTCTACCTAGGTTTGTGATGAGTATTTTGACTAAGCTTGAGCTTGGTATGCTCTGGTTTGAGTTTGATTTGAATTGGATTTGAAATTTGAAGCAACTTAAGCCTTTATCTATTTTCCCGGTGCTATGGGCCATGGTAGCGTGGTGCTACCGGGTGAGCGGTAACACCAGCCCAAATGGCCGGTGTAAAAATCTCAGAGAGGGTGTTTTTAGGGATTCTGGCTGGGCGGTGCTACCGGCCATGGTAGTCCAATGCTACCGGGCGCACCGGCCCTTTAGAGTGGTGTAAAAATTCTAGAGAATGTGTTTTCTGGTGCTAACATAGAGCGGTGCTACTGGCCTTCGGGCAGTAGCACCAGTCCACTATAGGCGGTGCTACCTGCTAGGGAACGGGTAGGCTACTCTAGCGAAAAATCAAAATTTTCTACCGCGTAACCAAGGAACCACTGCAAGTTATAGATCACAGAATTATCAGACGCACAGACCCGTAGCAGAAGTAGAGTCGATGTAGCGCGGTGGTGCAGATATAGTCGTACTAGCCTCGCGCCTCCAAGTAGCTCCTTGTGACTGAAGCAAGTTACGGATCGTCCTAGCATTGAAGCTTCGCAGCAACGCTTCCAAGGTATCCACACGTACAGGGCAGGAACACCACGCACCGGAGTGCTAGCGCCGGCTGCGCGGTTCTGGGTGGAGGAGGAGTGGCGATTAGGGTTTTAGGAATTCTGAATTCCTATTATGTTTCTTCGTGTATGGATCACTCCTCAAAGCCATCACCTTCTCCCTTTATATAGACGTCCCATAACGGGTTTCAACCCTTGAAGCCCATTAGAAACTCTATGCTCATTACAACTCGGATCCCTATCCGAATTGGTTACAGCCCCTTAAGCGTGCGACCCTATAGGTTCACGTACACTCGTACATGGCTGGAGTACCCCCTATCAATGTTGAGTACACCTACTCGATCCTCCGGTATACCTTCTCGACCATCAAGTACTCCTACTCGATCATAGAGCAAACGATCAATAGTCGATAGTGGCCCCTAGTAGGACTTATCGACTCCCGAGAACATGTAAAGATCAGACGAACCTCAACAATGTCCTATATGAATTTCTTTTTGCCTCACGATATTGGTCAAACCCAAGGCGAGTTGTTGTCATCCTTATTTGGATGGCTCGACCACTCTTTCTCGATGTCGTGACTCAGATTTTTGAATACATCGAGTTAACTCTTTGACTCGATGACTCGAGTAACTATTTACTCGAGTAGCATAGCCATGCGTTTCTAGAATCCGACCACTCGAGAGGCCTAGAGATATCTCTCCCGTTGTATGGAGGGGCAAATTCTATCTTGATTGACCATGCCTCGCAACATGTTTCATGACAAACACGAAAGCCATCTTTATAATTACCCAGTTACGGAGTAATGTTTGATGACCCCTAAGTAAGCCATTAAGCATCTTGAGAATATGTGACAATCTCAAGTCGAAGGATATAGCATACATATTGTATATGAGATAAACTGATGACATGAAAGAATACAACGTTCTCGTAGTGTCTCAAGGTGGGTCGATCCAACTCCATATTCTCCAACATGTGTTCATATTATTTGTTTGATATCTCCATATCTATGACCTGTGAAACATGGTCATCAACCAATACATATGCTAGTCTATTCATATGTGTCCTCATATGTTTATCGACTAGGAATCACTTTTAGAATGAACATCATAAAGATGAATATAGAGTTTCACAAACAAGCCATGTACTTATTAATCAATATCCATGATGTTATTCAAAGAACAATATCATAGTTTATGAACATTTATGGAAATATAATCATCTCTATGATTGCCTCTAGGGCATATTTCCAACACCACCGGCCTGAGGGCGGTAGCACCGGCCAGTATGAGTGAAGATGAATTTCAATGCGTGGACTTTGATGAATTTATTGCATAGCGTTTGGGACATTGCTATGTGAAGTGTTTCCTTGTTTTTTATGGCTGCAGGACGTCGGGTTTTGATCATGGTGAGGCGGAGGATGACCTGGACTAGGCGAGGAATGTCGGAGGTCCAAACGGTCGAGGATCGCCGGAAGATGATCGGAGACAAAGTCAGTGCAAGCTAAAGAAGACAAGGAATGGATGAGATGCTAGCTAGAAGCTGCTTGGATCAATGAGGGCCGTCGGATCATGGTCTAATTGATAGGATAGCGGGTCTAGTTAGTGTGCTTTGAAAACCGTGCAAGAAAACCCGGTTTATGTGGAGGGTTTTGGGTTAGCCCTTGCATGGCTGTGTGAGTGGGTCAATCTTAGTCCTTGATGGAGTGCCATAGGGTTGAGGGACTCATCCAAGGGTGGTTGGTGGCCCAAGAGTAGTATAAATAGAGGGGGAGGGGTGGCCTTCCTCCTCTTGAAGGTTTTAGAGGTTTTGTGCTTCTTTGAGCTTTACCCACTTTGTTGTGAGGCTTTGTAAACCTCCCATCCATAAATGCAAATCATTTTCTCTTATGCTTAAATTTACTTTACACATTTAAATTCCGCACTTACATTCTTGCAATTTACATTCATGTAATTTGGATTTGCCTCCCCTCCTTCTACATGCTTTTGGATTTGCCTCCTCTCCTTTTAAAATGCTTACGATTCTTACGTCGAGGATGTTGATTGATGGATGAATATCTCTTTAGATCATATCCCAATCATATAGGGAATCCATGTATTCTTCTTGCAAGAAACCGATTTTTGCGTTCTTAAACGAATGGTCTTGTAAATTGCATTTGTGGAAATTGAGACTTGTGATTTTTCTTGTTGTGACATGTGGGAAGCTATCGAAGATCATCTTGATCACTAAAATCCCACGAGTAAGCCTTAGGTCAATTTCTTGGGTTCTTGCGCAAACATGGTGTATTCTTCCTTCCCGGGCAAAAAAGTCAGAACTTTGATGTCAATCCTCACGATTGAAGGTTGGAATGAGTTCCTAACATCCCTAGGATCATTTCTACCAGGTTTTGTGAGTTTTTGTCAAGCCGATCAAAAGATTCCTCGAAATTTGCTTTTAGGTCGTGCTGTTTTTCAGACTGTTCTTGAGCTATTCTTGAGCCCGGTGCTACCGCTCTTCCTGCGGTACTACCGGTCTCCAATGCTACCAGCCCTCGTGCGGTAGCACCTGCCAGACAGCACAAAAGGCTCATTTTGGTCGGCTCATCTTGTGTGTTTTCTTCGCGGTCTTGTTTGAATTATTTTTGGGGGGAAATTTTAAGTTGTGATCATTCATCCCCCTCTGTTCGTCATCTCAATCCTTCAGAAGAGTTTTCAGGAGTTGAAGAAGTGTCTAACGACGGCACTATTGTGATGCTTCAAGACAAGAACTTGGATGTGTGTTGATGCAGAAAGGCAAAGTTGTTACGTATGCGTCAAGGCAGTTGAGACCGTATGAAGAGAATTATCCGACGTATGATTTGGAATTAATTGCCATAGTGCATTCTTTAAAGTTGTGGTGTTATTATCTCATCGAAAATAGATGTGAGATATATACGGACCACAAGAGTTTAAAGTTATATTTTCACTCAGTCAGATCTCAACATGAGACAGAGAAGATAGTTGGAGTTAGCAAAGGAATGTGGGAATCCACTATCATTCTGGAAAAGCTAAAGTGGTAGCCGATACATTAGTTCATAAGAGCCACAATGCTAATATACTAGTTCAGGAGAGTCAGTCTGAGCTATGCAAGGAGTTTCAAAAGTTGAAACTGGAAGTAGTTTCAAAAGGATTCTTAGCTACTTTGGAAGTAAAGCCGACTTTAGAGGATCATATCAGAGAAAGTCAAAATGACAATGATAAGATTAAAAGGATTAAATCTAAGATGGATGAAGGCAAAGAAAAGGATTTTACTTTGGATGGTCAAGGAACTTTATGATTCAAGAGTCAAATTTATGTACCTAATAAGGTGCTTAAGCAGTTGATTCTTGAGTAAGCTAATGATTCGAAGTATTTGATTCATCCAAGAAGTGCTAAGATGTATCAGGATCCTAAGGAAAGATTCTAGTGGCCTAATATGAAGAGTGAAGTTGTCAAACATGTTGCTTTGTGTGATGTGTGTCAAAAAGTAAAGGCGTTACATTAGAGACCTGCTGGTTTGCTATAGCCATTAAAGATTCCTGAATGAAAGTGGGATGAAATTGGTATGGATTTTATTACCGGTTTGCCTAGTATTCAGAGTGGATATGATTCTATATGGGTTATAATCGATTGTTTGACCAAGATTGCACATTTTATATCAGTTAAGACTACCTATTCAGGAGATTGCTTTGTAGAGTTATATATGTCAAAGATTGTGTGTTTGCATGGAGTGCCAAAGAAGATAGTGTCAGATAGAGGTATCCAATTTACCTCGAGATTTTGGAATAAGTTGCATGAAGCAATGGGAACTCGTTTGAATTTCAATACAGCGTATCATCCGTAGATAGATAGTCAGACTGAAAGAGTCAATCAGATTTTGGAAGATATGTTGAGAGCTTGTATTCTAGCTTACGCTACTTCGTGGGATAAGTGTTTGTTGTACGCTGAGATCAGCTAAAACTACAGTTATCAAGCAAGTTTGCAAATATCACAATTTGAAGCTTTATATGGTCATTCCTGTTGTACTCCGTTGAATGGAATGAGACAGGAGAGAGTCTTGTTTTTGGATTTGATATTCTTAAAGAAGCCGAGGAGCAGATTACTATGATCGGAGAAAGGTTGAAAGTAGCTCAGTCGAGGTAGAAAAGTTATGCCAATAATCACCGACAAGAGTTGAGCTTTGAGCCATAAGCTTTTGTTTATCTCAGAATTATCCCTCTTAAAGGTGTTAAAAGGTTTCACGCTAAAGGAGAGCTTGTATTAAGATATGTTGGTCCATTCAAAATCTTGAGTCATAGAGAAGAGGTTGCTTATCAGTTAGAGTTGCTGCAGTCATTGGCAGGTGTGCATGAAGTGTTTTATGTTTCTTAGCTTAAAAAGTGCTTTCGAATGCCAACAGAGAAAACCCCGTTGGAGGCAATTGAGTTGCAAGAGGATTTGACTTATAAAGAGCAACCGATTAAGATTTGGATGTTGTGGAGCGTAAGACCAAAAGCAAGTTAGTTTGTTTCTGCATAGTGCAGTGGAGTAATCATTCAGAAAGCGAAGCAACATGGGAGTGTGAGGAAGATATGAAGTAAGAGTTTTCTAACCTATTCTTTCGTCAGCCTTGAATCTCTAGGTCAAGATTTTGTTAGTGGTAAGGTTTGTAACATTCTAATTTTTTGGTTTCATTAAATTAATATTGTTATTTGTGCAAGTTGAGAATTTTGGGAATTTTTGAAATTTATTTGGATTATATTTAATATTTTTGAATCAGGCCTAATATGAAAATTATTTAAATATTTGAAAATTTTAAATAAACGTTTGTCAAAAATATATTATTTGAGTTCCAAATGTCTCATGGTATTTTTCAGGATTTTTTAGAATTTTTCTGATTTTTGTACTATTTTATTTGAATTATTTTAATTATTGGAATTATTTTAAATGAGTAAATCTTTAAAAATTCATGTGAATAGTGTTGGGCCTAGCCCAAATCACCGTCTTAGCTGTTAGCCATGGAATCCCTAGAGCCGTGACCATCAAATTCTAATGGGGTGGTTGTAATGATTTCGAAACCCTAGCATCTAAAAGCCGTTGGATCTCCGTGTATGGATGAGATCAATCTGAGCTTGCACCACATCTGGCCATTCATCGTGATGGGTGGCGCGCTATGGTTTATCGTCTCCGAGTTGGTCTCTGCTTCGAGCACCATGTTGGGACCCGAATATGCAAATCTAGACCATTTGTGTAAATCGCACTAGTATAGGATCACGTTAGTGCACACAGACTCAACATAGATGAATATCACAATCATACACATCGGAATATAATAAAAGACATCATTTATTAAGTATAATCTGTTGACTGACCTTATATGAATATAGCATGCAGGGCTAAACTAAAAATAATAGAGTAAACTGTAGCGAAACAGAAACGTAGATAACCCCTCAATACACCAAAGGCAACTGACAAGACTCGCACCCTAAACATTCATCTCTTCTGGATACTCCTCCTACAAAGTCGATGTAGACTCTTTCTCAACTGGTGATTTGTTATTGGCAAGGGTGAGTACTTAAAGCACTCAACAAGTTGTGCACAGAATGCAACTTTAGCATACTATATGCATGGCTTGTTCCAAAGGAATAGCTAACATGGCTATTTTGCAGTAAAGCAGCATTTATAAAATAATACAATAACTAGATTGAAATGATAGTAAATAGTAACTTTCAACATTTCGCAAGTAAATATGGCATCTAGCCCTAACATATTCCAAACTTCCACTAGCACCCAGCTTTCCCATCCAAGTTCTTATTTTACAAAATCTATTCCTTGAATGTAATTCCCGAGCATTGCTCAATACCACGAGCACGACTATCCAAATAGATTTTACACTTTGCAGAGATTATGCGCTTTACCCACACGACATGATCGTCTCTTGTTGCCATTCAATTAACACACTTCCTTTGGTGTGTCGGTAAAGAGATCATGACAAAGCCTACACCGAAGCATAATCAGCTAGGTCCATCCCATCCCAGACATGTAGTTTGCATGTTTAACTCAGGTCAAATGCTTGCAAGGTTAAGTCCTTAGGTTGATCGAGGCAAGACTTCCACAACCCAACTGCCACACAGACTCACCTTGTCACACTGCCCCTTGCCACTTGCCCCAATCTAAATCATTACCACCCCAGCTGATTACCGTGCAACACATGCCATCAACAATTAAACTTCATTGCAGAACAACACAAGTTACCACAACTCAGCATCATCGTGTGACAACATATGACACACTAATTCCATAAACATGTTTCATATCCCATTAGTCAAGATTAACTTTGATATTACAAAAGACATGTCATACATGGCACGACTAAGCAAACTATTCACGATCTAACCAACCCATGTTGCTCACTAATAGCAACCAACTAGTAATGAACTATCCTAGGGTGACAAATAATCATGTCATACAGATGACAATGTAGAGTATAATCCAATTGGGTTGAATAACTAGATCCCAAACTATTTTCAAAGCAGTTCTATGCATAAAATATCATGCATAATTTAAATCAACATAGCAATTTTGTAAAACTAGGTTCAACATGATCAAAGCACAACTTACCTTGGAAAAGTTCTTGTTCCTACTCTGGACCTTGCTCTTGAGTCAATGGTTGACCCTCGGACACACCGAGCACTCTGACGTCTACGTGAATCGAGAAAGAATTGCAATAAATACCAAAACTAGATAGCAAACAAACTTTAAAAATAAAATAAAATTCACCATTAAATAGATCTTAATTTTACAAATTTTTAGAAATTTGAATCACATCGATCGAAGCTCATATGTGGAAGAACAGGCTCTCGAAATATTTGAAAAATAGAAAAATACAGAAAATAGAAAAATCATAATTTAATGAATTAATTTTGTATTGAAAATTTTGATTTATTGCTTCAGCACAAAACCGAGCCAATCACATGCTGACATGTGGCCGGCGCACGGACTTGGTCCACGGACCTTACTGATCCACCATGTACCCACGGCGTTGTGCTGTGCACCGGCTAATGCAAGCGCTGACATCATGCGATGACATCAGGCCGACGCTAGCACACATGCGTGGCATGACGCGATGGCCAACACGCGGCGGATCTGGCGCACGATGAGTGACGCAATCCGGATCACACGCAATAGATCGAACGATGACAATTGCTCAAACATCGTGATGGCTGTGCGGACATGCGGTATATGGAGGCAGTGTCCACGCAGCTCAATCTAGGCGGTTAACTGTAGATACGACGGTCAGGGTTACACGAGTGACGGCGAAGATGGTGCCGTGGCGTAACCTACCGGAGCCGAAGACAAAGACCTCAACAACGACGTCTGGACAACTTCCTGGCTACGTTAACTGGTGTATCTAGGGTGGCTCGATGTGGGAAACATAATAGCGACCTTGGTGACGGCTGAAAGTGACCGGCGACGAAGATCCACACGAAAAGAAGCGGCGGCGCACCTCAACAACCATGGCGAACTCCCTCAGACGAACGATGACGTCTCGGCTAATGGCAGCAAGGGCAAAAGGCGCGGCACAAGGTGAGGAACATGGTGCGAGGGTCAAGGGGTATTTATTGTGCCTTCGAAGGCGTACTCGATGCGGATTCTACGGTGGCGGAGTCCGAGCTCCACACGTGGAGCGATGTGGCACAATCTTGGCCACCCAAGGGGCGCAACGGATGGCCATGATGCACAACAATGCAGATCAATCCGTGCTACAAACAGAGATCAACAGCTAGATCGCGCTAGGGTTTACATGATCCTCATCCACATTTAGATCACAATCCAACGGTGAATTCCTAGGGTTTCGCGGCGCGGGCTGGGGCAAGCTGTTCTGGGCCGAGTGGAGCAGAGAAAATGGGTTGGCCCAGACGGGTTCTAGCCCAACACTGATTCTATGGGTTTAAAAAAATACTTTTAAATTTAATATATTTTCAAAAATTAGAATAACTCATTAGAAATAGGAAAAATATCAGGAAATTTTTGGAAAAAATCCTAAAAATACTTTAAGACATTTGGAACTCAAATAAAATATTTGACAAAAGTTTATCTAACTTTTTCCCATTATTTAAATAGTTTCCACGTTGACCATAATACAAAATTAATGAATAGATCCAAATAAATTCCAGAAAAAAACCCAAAAATTCAGAAAATGCATAAGTAACATTAAAACAGTATTTTAAGCCAAAAATTGGGATGTTACATACCTCCATGCCGCCATGGACTCGGAGGCTCGCCAGATAGAGCACGGACTCCTAGGAGCTATGAAGGGGCGCATAGTGGTCGCCAATATCCAAGCAACCCGAACCCTAGGTCCATTAACCGAGTTTTACCGTGGTTTGGCCGCAATCAGAGTTTTTGTCTGTGCGCCGCCACCGTGGGGAAAGGCGTCGATTGCCGCCATCCGTGAGTCCCAGAGCTAGCCACTGGTTCTGTTCACTTCACCATGACGTAGGACAACTCGTGTGTGCGTTGGATTTGTCGAAAAATCATCGGATAGCCATCACCATCGTGGACCCAAAGCCACCACTGCTCTTGATGTCGCCATCATCATTCAAGGTCGCTGGAGAAGAAACCGAATGCATCACCAGATTCAAGTAGGTGCCCTTCGCCGTCGTTGTCGATGACCATAGGTCCGTGATCCACGTTGAGCCAACGTGACTATGACCCAGGCGTGACGCGTGGCATGGTGACGTTAGTGATGACGGCAGCAGGACTGACGTGTGGGGCCCACATGTTAGTTACTGCGGAGGTTTTTCTTTTGAAAAATAATTTGACCAAAATCTTTAATTAGTTGCTGACGTTAGCCGACGTCATAAATCAGATTTTTCAATAGAAAAATAATTCAGGAAAACATAGATTTATTCTTTTTTGGATTTTCAAATCTTTTGAGAGCCTATTGTTCTTCATACAAGCTCCGATTGAGGTGATTCAAATTTCTAAAAATTTGTAAAATTGAGATATATTTAATGGTAAATTTTATTTGATTTTTAGAATTTATTTTCTCTCTGGTTTGATATTTATTTGCTATTTTCTCTATATTCGTGTAGATGGCGAAGTGCCCAAGTTGTTCAAGGGTGAAGAGTTGATTCAAGAGCAAGGTCTAGAGCAGAAACAAGAACTTTTCAAAGGCAAGTTGTGCTTTGATCATGTTGAAACCAATTTTACAAATGCTATGTTGCTTTAAATTACTACATGATATTTTATGCTTAGAACTGTTTTCAAATAGTTTGGGATCTAATTATTTTACCCAATTGGATTATTCCAACCTTGTCATTTGTATGCCATGATTATTTGTCACACTAGGGTGGTTCATCATTAGTTGATTGCTAATAGATGCCAACGTGGGTTGGTAAGAACGTGTGTAGTTTTGCTTAGCCATGCCATGTATAACTCATTAACAGTTCAAATCAATCTTGACTAATAGAATATGGAACATGTTTATAAAAAGGTGTGTCGTGTGTTGTCACACAATGATGTTGAATTGTTTATGGCATGTGTTGCATGATAATCAACTGGGGTAGTAAATGATTTAGATTGGGGCATGTGGCAATAGTTGTGAGTTATAGTAGGCCTATGTGGCACTGGGTTGATATGTTGACATGATGAGATATGAGTGTTTGTGAGGTGGTTCTTATGTGAGTTATTGGAAGTCTTGCCTCGGTCAGTTAAGAACTTAACCTTGCAAGGCTTTGAACTAAGTCAAACATGCAACTACATGTCCGGAATGGGATAGACCTAACTAAGTAAGTTTCTGAGTCTTAACATTAATGCCTCAGGAAGATAACCAAACTGAGTGTGCGGTTATGGAGGATTTGTGTGTGCCGGTGGCCATACATCTGTCCAATGGTATATCCCTCCTATTCTTCTGCTCTGAGTGAGGGAAGGGATAGTGAGTTCAGATTTATCGGGAGGGTCAGTGTTATAACGAAGTCTCTGAAAGGTTTTGTTATGATCTACTAGTCGGACATTGATGGGTACATGTTATGACCGACAATATAGTTTGATCATATCATGTGGGTAAAGTGCGTAACCTTTGTAGAGTGTAAATCTATTTGGATAGCCATGTTCGTGGTATTGGACAATGCTCAGGAATTACAGTCAAGGGATAGATTTTGTAAAATAAAACTTGGAAAGGGAGACTTTGTGGTATTAGAAAGTTTGGAAGTTGTTTAGGGCTGTGTGCTAGTTTACTTGAGAAATACCTGTAAATTACTTATTATTGTTATTTGTTTTGCTATCATTTTAATCTAATTATTGTATTCATTTGTAAATATATTTTTAGTGCAAAATAAGCATATCAGCCATCCATTGGAATAAACTTTGCATATAGTTATATTAGAATTGCATTATGTGCATAACTTGTTGAGTGCTTTAAGTACTCACCTTGCTCGCAACTAAATCATTAGTTAGGGAGGTGTCTACACTAGCTTTGAAAGAGGAGTACCAAGAGGAGACAAACATTTAGGGTGTGAGTCTTGTTAGTTGCCTGTGGTATACTGAGGGATTATCTACGTTTTCTTTTCGCTGCAATATAATATTTATAGTTTAACTCTGCATGGCTTAGTAATGTGAAGTCAACCATAAGGTCAGTCAACTGGTTTATGTTCAATAAATGAAGTCTTTTATTATGTTTCCACTGTGTATGATTGTGATATTCGTCTATATTCACCCTGGGTGCACTAGTTGATCTTGGACTAGTGTGATATACATAGAGGGTCCGAATTTGCATATTCGGGTCCCGACACTTCATCCTACCAAAAAGTAGCTTATCTTAGTGTTGTCACACATTACTTGGATGACGACTACGTCCTTCATAAAAGGGTCATAGGGCTTAGGCCAATCGATGAGGCACACACCAGAGAGGCTATCGTTGCACGTGTACTTAAGGTTATTACCGACTTTAAAATAGAAAGTAGAATTATTTCTATCACTCTTGACAATGCATCAGCTAACACAATAGTCATGTAGTATCTGTCATCGCACCTAGAGACTTATGTTGGAGGTTTTGTACTACACTAAAGATGCATATGCTACATCATTAATCTCATTGTGCAAGCAGGTTTGCATGTAATGAAACCTAGTTTGAGAAACATACACGATGCTATCCAATTTGTTATAGGTTCGACTATAAAGTACGCCCAGTTCTCGGAGTACTGTAAGGCTAACAATAAGCCACCAAGAAAATTCAACCTTGATATGAACGATAGATGGAACTCTACGTATACTATACTAGAGCGATGCAAGGACTACGAGCACATATCACCATATTCGTCAATTGCAATAATGGTAAGCGGTTGGTTCATGATGTGGATTTGGAAGTTGCTCGTCATTTTTGTGATTTTTTAGAATTTTTTTACAATGCAACCAACATGTTATCCGGTGTGTACTACCCAACTTCTTGGTTAATCATTGAGTGGCTTTAGACTATTACTAACAATTTCAAAGAAAACAGAGATAATTATATTTTATAACCCATTATAGAACAAATGGTGAAAAAATTAAAATAATTATGAAGCTATTCCATACCTCTATTGTTTTGCTACTAATCTCGATCCTCAGAGAAACTTATTTGATTTGCAGGGCGCATTCGAGGGAATAGGTGAAGTATTCGATCTTGATTTTTCTGAGGCATATACTCATGTTTATAATGAGTTTTTCAGAGTTATCGACAAATATTATGAAAAGTTCGGCATCAGAAGTGAAGCAAGAAGATCTACTTCAACAACGCAACAAGCATGGGGCAGTTCGACCGCTTCAAACATATGGAAGAAGCTAAAAGGCAAAGCATCTAGTTTGTCTTTCGAAGCGCCGAGCAAGTCACAATGGAATCTATGAGTAGAGATCAACCACTATCTCAACACGCCTTTCGTAGAAACTGAGCTTGACATGGACGAGGACAATCGACTCCACTACAAGAATCAGGGAAAAATTCGTGGGCCAAAAACCCACGAATTTAAGCTAAAACCCACGAATTTAACTTAAATTCGTGAGCAAACCGTCGAATTTAGTTCACGAATTTAACTCGACGAAATTAATTAATTAAATTCGTGGGTACCACAATTTAAGTTAAATTCGTGAGTTTCTACTAAGCCCACGAATTTAATTGGGTTCGAGTTAAATTAGTGGGTTTAAAAACCCGAATTTAATCGATTAAATTAAATGGTGAAAAAACCCACGAATTTAATCGATTAAATTAATTGGGCTAAAAAGCCCACGAATTTAATCGATAAATTCGTGGGTTTTTTCAATTACAATTTAATCGATTAAATTCGTGGGTTTTTTCAAATACAATTTAATCGATTAAATTCGTGGGTTTTTATTTACAATTTATTTATCATTTTACAAAAAATGTATATATATCCAAATGATTTATATATATATATATATGTATCGCACTCAATACATATATGTATATATATCCAAATGTATGTATTTTTATATATATATATATCGCACTCAATACATATAACAACTAAAGAAGAAAAGAAAAGGCAAAAGAAAATTGAAACTAAAAATTGCTAGCGAAGAATAAATAAGATCATCTATTTTGTTCAAATCGATCGAAATCTGTAACACAAAGACAAACTCCACAATGAAGTTGAAGCGAGCGAATAATCAACAAGCGAGACACCAAACCTATTACCATACTAAAATCTGAAACCAACCTTTTAACTCTTCAAAACCGGCTTAAAACTAAGTCTTGAAATGTACAAAATTTCTGCATGACCTCTCTTGTAAATAGGACATCCACTCGTGAGACAAAAAAACATTTGCAGTTATAATATATATATCAATCTCTCAAACCAGAAGGAGACATTCTAGCAGATCCTTAGAATGATCACCCATGTCTTTCCTAGCACTCACGTTATCCTTTGTTTTGTCGGTTACATCAAACACCATGCTTATGATGCTTTCTGCCACATTGCGCTCTTGGTGCATCAAATCTATGTTATGCGGCAGAATCAAAGCTTTCGTAAGGCGCTCCCAAAGAAAAGAAATATGAGTCCGGTTGTGCTCCTTTCCATAGCCATGAAACCCACTTAGTAGATCGTACAAGCCGACTATGCCACTTAGCTATCTCCTCTCCTGTGAGTCGCTTCGGGGGCCCTTTTTTAACTTTCTGTCCTTTTCGAAATGCTTTGGCGTCGTTCCTAAAAGGGTGCCTCGCCGGAAGCCATCGTCGATGGCAATCGAAGAATGTGATCTTTTACGTGCGTGAGCTGAATGCATCAGAGTCAGACATACAAATTGGACAACACAAGCGACCATGAACACACCAGCCGGCCCAAATGCCATATGCCAACAAATCATGGACCGATCACGGTGTATGCGGCTCGTAAGGTAAACTCTCGCCACCAACGCTGTCAGTATGCCTTTTCCCTCGCCACAACTTCTTGACTCATCAATTAAGGGCCGCATGAACACATTGAGATTCTTCCTGGATGCTTAGGACTGGAATGACAAGAGCAAGGAATATGAACCCCTCTTTCAAGCAAATCTCGGTGGAAGATTGTATGGCATGATGAAGATCGGCCAACAAGAGTAGGGCTAGCGCTTGTCTTTGAAGGTGTGAAACCGTCAGTGGACAAACCAAGACGGACACTCCTAGGGTCGCTTGCAAATGCGAGGATCGAATCGGTCCAATGCCCGCCATGCCTCGCCATCAGACGGATGGACCATCATATCCGGTCTTGGTCCTCACGTTTACCTTCTTTGTGCCACCTCATATGTTTCATTGCTTTTTTGACATGTACTGACCGCTTAAGCCTATCCGTGATCGGCATGTCACCAAGTGTTTAGTCGCGACCTTTGTAGTCACCGATACCCCTTCCTCATCTACCACCTCAACGAATCGCACTTACCGCAATGCATACAATGGGTATCGTTGTCATGATCCTTCGAGCGAAGATGCAATTATTCTCGCACACATCAATCTTACGGTAATTCATCCGAGGCCGCCATCAACTTTTTCGATTGGTACAAATCCTTTGGCATCTTGTGGTTAGGCGGAAGGACATCATTCATTAGTTCAAGCAAAGCGTTGAAGCATTTGTTCGAAAAGTTGAACTTGACTTCATCGACATAAGCCGTGTAACCGCTGCAGACGGTCACATTGGTCAAGTCATGCGACTTCGTCCGAGGCGCAAGTAGCCTATAGAATTCCTTAACCTCCTCCTTGTGACCCCTCCCGGAGTTAAATTGATCCCCGCCAAGATCATCCAAAGATGTCTTCCATCCGGTCGTGATCCTCCACATGGTCCAAAGATCTCTTCTCTCGATAGCTTTGCCTGCGGCCTCTCCATGACGGTGCCACACCAAATAGTTAGGCATGAACCCGTTTTTGCAAATGTGATCTTGCACTATATCCTTCTTTGTAGTAGCATTTGTTATTCTCGCAGAGGTACACGGCAATACACATATTCAGCTCCTCCAAATAATGCTTGCTTCAAGAAAGCATCCGTGATCGGCCCCCATTCCCTTGAGTGCCCCCCATCACTCCTCCATCCGTCATACATCGCCCTTCGATCGTCACCCATTATCAAAGCTAAACAAATGAAACAATGTCAACGTACGACCGTGGCTTAGGTGACAAAGACAACCTATTAGGAAAGATTTGTCCTAAACCCACCCAAGAATGGAGGCTATTGCATGCGACACATGACGTCGCTCTGAACCGAACGAAATTTGGCGAAGATAACTCATTGTTCTCCAAACGCACGCTGATCTTTGTGCGTCGGAGAACAACAGGTTATGTGGCCGAAATCACGTTGGATCGCTTCACGCCACGTGCCCTATGCAACAACCAACATTCTCGGTCGTCCAAAATCTATTTGGACAATTAGGAACGCGCACCTCACAAGCAAATGTGAGATCGCCGTTCCCAACAGGTGACGCCTATGCTCTCAACGTTCGACACAAACCCTAAACTCTAACGTTACATACAACGGCAATGAGAAAATAAAAATATATATATCATATGCGTGAATATAAAATGAGATGAAATAACTTTAAACGAATATAAAAGAGACGAAATATACCTTCTCCAACACCGGGGGCGTCGCGAGGGTCCGGGAGGCGGGGTGGCGCCGTGGGCGGCGCGGCGCATGATGGCGCGCGGCGGGCAGCGGCGGCGGACAGGCGGCGAGGTGGAGGCGATGCGGTAAGCGACGAAAGTGGCGGGTGGGGCGCCGCCGTCAAAGCGGCGAGGCGGCGTCTCGGGCGGCCGAGCGGGCGGTGACGGGCGTAGCGAAGTGCGCAAGCGGCGGCAATGGCGGCGGCGGCCGGCCGGCCGGCGTCGCGGCGGGGCATGGCGGCGGCCGGCCGGGCGGCAGGCTAGCGGGAGGGCGCCGGGCGGCGGGCGAGCAAAGCGGCACGGCGAGCGGCAGGGGCGGCACAGGCGGCACCACGGCGGGTGGTCGGGCGCACCACGGGCGGCGGCCGTGGGCGTGGGCAAGGGCGCGGGCGCAAGACGGGCGGAGATGGCTGCCGGCGCGGCAGCGGCGGGGCAGCGTGGCCGGGCGACGGCCGAGGCGGGGCGGCCATGGCCGGGCGGTCACGGGTCATGGAATGCGGCGGAGGTCGACCGGCCGGCCGGCGGCGGGCTGGCGCGAGCCGGCCGGCGGGGCGGCGGCGGGCGGGCAAGGCGGCGGGCGGCGGCGTGGCGGCGGCCACGGGTGGGCTCAGAGCGAGCGGCGGCGAAGCCAGAAGAAGCGGCGAAGGAGGCGGCGCGCCGCAAGCCGAGCGAGCGCAGTCGAAGCGAAGCGGCGCGGCGGCGAGCGAAGCGATAAGGCGGGCAGCAGCCAGGGACGACATGAGAGGTGCGGGCGGCCGACGACGGCAGCGAGCGGGCGAAGCGCAAGCGCGCACACAAGGGGATTTTAGCCTCTATGGTGCGTGCGTGCTACGAGGGTTTTTTCCAGCTAAATTCGTGGGTATGCGGGCCCACAATTTAAAAGTTTAAATTGTGGGTATTGTTTGGCCCACTTAATTTAAATATTTAAATTCGTGGTTAATTTTTTGCCCCCAATTTAAAAGTTTAAATTGTGGGTATTGTTTGGCCCACAATTTAAATATTTAAATTGGGGTAATTTTGGCCCACAATTTAAATATTTAAATTGTGGGTTTCATTTTGGCCCACAAATTTAAATGTTTAAATTCGTGGGTTTCATTTTGGCCCACGAATTTAATTAAAAACGTGCGTTTTATTCAAACCGACGAATTTAAATAAATAAATTCGTGAGTTATTTTTGGGCCCACGAATTTAAAAAACCCACGAATTTTTGCCTGATTCTTGTAGTGCTCAGCTCAATGTATTTACCCCTACTATCGCACTTTGCATAGGACGTACTTGTGGTCCCGGCATCCACTGTCTCATCGGAAGCCACTTTCAGTTCGATGGGAGGATATTTGAGCCGAGGAGGTCGTCTCTCATGCCTGAGATGGTTGAGGCAATTACATGCCTTAAAGACGGGGAGTGTGCAGATGACAGGATACAACATCAGACCAAGGTCCGGAGATCACGGACGTATTAGCTGACTTTGACTACCTCGGTCTCGAGTAGTCTATGTATATGTATGTAGTTACTGTACTATTTTCCTTATCGGGGTGTAAGGTTTTTAACGAGACAGTAACTTTGTAAGACTGTACCTGTTCAAGAATGAATACAATTAACTTCTTTTTCCCAAAATATTTGTATCTATTGACTTAGCTCTGTGCGTCTCTGGCTCTTTTCTTCTCGTCGCAATAGTGTACATGGGCGAGCTCGACCGCAAACAAGACGGCGCAAATAGACCGCACTGGCTCGTCGGCGCGAAGCCGCCAATATCTGACACAAAGACGGTGGGTACAACGGGCCGCGGCGGCACGGCATGATTTAGGCATGAAGCACGATTAGCCCGTACCAGACCGACCTGGCATGACGCCCACCTCTAGGTACTTCCTTCGTCCAAGTTTATATGACGTATTTTCTCTTGAGTCGTACACTAAGCGGATATTGAAAATGATATAAATTATTCTTAATTATTATCTCTAACCACTATATTTAATGTATGTATGTAAAGATTATCAAGTAAATATGAATATTTATTAGGAGTTAAAAGGAAACCTAGCACGGATTTTTTATTAGAATATAAAGTACGTTATATATTTATTATATTTATAAGTAAGATAATTTGTACCGAGAGGTAAGTAATCGTGACAATTCTCGCTATTTTAAACACTTAAACCCTTCCACGTGTGTGATCTTAGGACACTTTACGAGCTCATGCCTCATGCATGGTTGATGCTCTTAGAGCATCTCCAAAAAGACTCTAAAACTCATTCTCCAAAAGCCAGATTTAGAGAACTCTATAAAAAAAATACCTCTCCATATATCCTTCCTCTCCAACAGCACTCTCCATATCACACTCTCTATTTTCTCTCTCCTATATTCTAATCATATTCCACATAACCGTCATAACAGCAACCGTTTTTTTATCGGTAAATTCAAACAGTTATATTTGAATGCGGAAATTTAAAAATTAAAATTTATTGTGACGACCACATTGTAACGGTTATCTTTGAACGGGTAAATTCGAACGACTATATTTGAACATGAGAATTTTAAATTTGAATTTTCCTGTAACGGTCATGTTGTAACAGCCAAGAATTTTAAATTTGAATTTTCCTGTAATGGTCATGTTGTAACGGCCAAGAATGTTCAACCTGTTCCTTTATTCGGTGTGCTTGGTTTATCTGAACATTAACCTAAATAAGTAAAATCAATATCAGATGGCTACCATAATATCCACCACTAAAATGGTGTGCTAAATTATACATTAGGAAAACAATCCAATCATCACATTTACATACAACAATGTTAATTGTACTCATATGGGTTTATTGTAGTACAACAAAGCATAATGAAGATCGGAAGTATAAACTTGAAAACAAGCAGCTTAACAAAGGTTTATTTCTGATAAACACTATATTTCTATACAAGATCAACGTAACAGGTATCACCATTGCAATTGTAACATAACCTCCTCACGCAACAAATAGACAAGCAAAAGGGACTTTTTCCCCAAAAATGAAAAACCATTTTCTTCAGAAAAAATATGTAAACTGTCACACACTCATACTGCAGACCTCCAAGATTTTTGCTTTTCTCAATTGAAATCTTTTGGGCATCTGCTAGCCTGTAACGCAAATGATTGCAGGAGATAAAATTCCAGGAGAACATATGATAAAAAGAAGACAACATGAAAGCGCAGACATAAGAATCGTGTGATCTGTTACCTCAAATCTATTCCAGGAGGTGCCACAGCATGAAATGAACCAAGCTCTGTAGGTTCATAGTTTGGGTTTTGATCTTCACAACGCTCCTTAGCACGATCTCGGTACTTGGGTGTCTCTGGTTCTTCTTTCTTCTCATCTCTGCATGGGAAAATCAAAGAGAATGAGGTTTGCCGAAAGAATTTAATAGCAGGGAAGGTACATTGAAGGTAGTTATAGTTTGCATCTGATTTATCATGATTCATGACCACTTTCTGATTTCACATGATTACAGATTCCAAAAATTTGCATGCACAGCCGTATAAAGTGTTTGAATTATGCCCACTGTCACTATCAGGGATTCAAGTACCCAAAAATATGGAGGAGAATACAAATCCTAGATATTTGTAGGCTCCCTTGATTCAGTGTTTTAACCATATAAACATGGTTCTGCTGCAGCACCAACTCATGACGCATTTATACTAGAGAGTAGAAAATATCGTAAAGAAAATTAGTAGGTTACAGACACAGATAATGGGAGCTATATGAGCACCATAATCATGGTTGTAGTTAAGCCCGTGTATTGCAGCAATCCGACTAGGCGATTATAAGGGTTAGTTTGCAACAAAAATAGGCCTCAGTCACTCATTCTATTTGAATACTTCATGTAATCATACTATCAAGAGTTGCAACTTTACTCAATATCTCTTCCACAGTATCTGCATCAGAATTCAGAAATTCCAAACATAAATAAAATTCCCCTTTTAAAAAGTTAAGTGAAACATTAGTTACAGACTTCAGAAACGAAAAATAAACAGCTAGAAGTGGAGGATTACTAACAAGCACTAACTAGGTACCTTGATTCCAAATGCACAGCTTTTGTTGCCCCATGAATCAACACAAAAAAAGCCAAACAAAACTATATATATCTTTGAACAAAGTGACCAGTGCTACTCGTCTAATCCCAAAAACGCATGCTGGTAGCAATTGAGCAAAACGAATCGAAAACAAAGGTATAGATAGGCACTCACTTCGGCCGCATCATCTTCTCCTTGTAGTAGTTCTTCTTCGATGACATCTTCTCCGATTAGACTGTATCCCTAGAAGCCAAAGCCAAACAGAATATTAGATTAAATCCCTAACGAAGTGAAGGGAATCGCACGAGGGAACAACAAGATGTGAGGTGGTGTACTGGCAGTGGAGAGGAGTTAGGGGCCGTACTAGCAGCGGAAAGGAGCTCCGGCGGCGGCGTGAACAACTGCACCAATCAAACGATCCAGTCGGGAGGGTAATCGGGATGGCTTCGAGTTCAAGTGGTGCGGCGTCGAGACCGTGAGGCGTAGGCGCGAGGCGTGCGGCATAGCGGAGGCCGCCAGGCCCAAAGGCTGAGACACCGCCGAGCGGGGGGAATGTCCTGGAAAGATTGGATGGGGAAGCGGAGCGTAGCCCTGCGAGGGCTCGCCGCGCGCCACCAGTCGCCGATGCCGGAGGAGAGGAAGCTGCGTCGGGGAGACGAAGCCTCCGGAGGCTTGCTTCCGCCTCCTCTCTCCTCTCGCGCCAAACGGAACCGTCCCTGCAGTCGCGCGAAGTCCTCTCTCCTCTCGCGCCTCGTCGGATAGCGAGCGGAGAGAGAATCGCTCCGCTCGCTAAAAATGGGGATGACGTTGGCGAGCCTGTTGGAGTCGTATTTTTCTCACGAATGGGTAAATAATGAGATAGGGAGCTTGCCAGAGAGGCTTTTGAAGATGCTCTTACATCCCCCGTCTCTATCGACATGCCACGTCACCCCCGGCCCTACGCGCGCCACACCCCGACGCAGTCTCCGCCGTCGATTCGCAACCAATGACCCAGAGTCCTCTATCTACACCCCGCTTTGACCCGCCTCCCGCGTGTCCTGTCCGCTTCCGTGGCCCGTGGGCGTCCGCCCCACCGGTCCGATCTGAAAAATCCAATAAAAAATATGCAAAATAATAATAATAAATGCCTCTTTCCATTCCAGCTCCTGCCTGCGAGCACCCGCAGAGGAGAACCCTCTCGATTCGATCGGCGGCGGCGGACGGAGATGAGGAAGAGGGAGCGGGAGAACCCCTGCGGGATCTGCGGCCACTACCACAAGTACGAGGAGGGGGAGGTGTGCGGGGTGTGCGGCCACCGCCCGCCGGCGGCGGAGGGAGCGGGGGCGCGGAGGCAGGACTCGGCGTTCCCATCGGAGATCCTCAAGGAGTTCCTCTTCCTCGGCAGCTACGACAACGCCTCCCGCTCCGAGCTCCTCAAGACCATCGGCATCTCCCACATCCTCAATGTATGCGTGCTTACATTCTTGCGCAATGCTTTCCTTTTGTGCGCTGGTCGATTTGGGGTTAGGTTTGAATTGATTAGTTCGCCGGGTTGGGTTCTATGGTTTGGTGTTGAGTTAAATAAATGCTAGTCCTTTTTGGTGCTGGTTGTTTTGATAAGTAAAAGAGAGGTTAAGTTGTATGCATGCGTAGGAATGGAAGGATGGTTCTAAGGTTTGGTAGCTTCCTTTCAATTGCCTGAAGCGTGGTTTTAGGGTCTGTGTGTGCTATTTTCTTGCCCATCTAATAGTGTATCCGGTTTTTGCCGGGAGACGCCAGAGGACTTACACTGTAGGATTTGGGCAAGAAATAGATGATCGATTGTAGGATGAGAAATGATTCTTTTGGTGATGAACGAGATGAGATGGGGAGTGTTTTAGTGTTATAAGTTTAGTTTCGGCATCCTGTTTTACTGATTGTTTAGGGTGATGAGCAGCAAATGTTCTGATATGTTTCTATGCTGAAATATCTCTGCTCATAAAAAGATTAAATTTTTATGAGGGGATTAGATGGATGCCTGGATGGCTAGGTTTATTTAGTGTTCCTCGAGGTTATTAGGTGTTGGTGGGCTGGAGTGTTTTAGTATTTTACATAAGTAGAAATGTCAAAGGGGACAACAAGTTTGTGGAATCACTAGTTTGCATACATGTGGAAGGATTTCTCATTGTAAGAACTCTATCTCATTTGAGCTTCTTTACTTTATTGAGAGGGATCAATCATCAGTGTGGCCTCTTTTGGAAAGAAGAAAAAGCGACATGATCTTACAATTTTTTTGTTTCTTCTTGAGTTTTTGTGGACAATTTGGATCTAGTTGCAGGTGTGCTGCACGATATTTAGGTGGCCCATAAGTTTGGGGTGTGCATGTTTCCGAGGTTCACGTGGTGCTCTCGAGATACTGACCGGAATTGTCATTTTGGTGAATAGCTTCTGTATTCAGAAACATTAAATATCTTGAAAGAATTAGCTTAGCATGCCTTCAGAAATTGTTGGTGAGAACTGAGAAGTTCAGTTTACCACTTGAAAGTTAACAGATAAAATTATATCAAAATGAGAATAGGCCAGTGGCCTAGTGGAGAGGAGGCTGTTTAACTTCTCAACCCACCCGGGTTCGAGGTCCTGGCCTACTTTACTTAATGCAGGAGAGCACAACTTCCAGACCTATGGTTACCAGATTCAATACCCACCCCACATTTTTTTATCGGATTAGTAATCCCCATGTTGATTCGCAGTACGAGGTATCAGTTTGGTGTGAAATTTTGGAAGAAAAACGTCATACCCATTACTGTGACCCTGTACCTCGACCAAGACATCCAAGCGTACCTACCATGTTCTATGTTAGGGTTAACACGGCAAAACAAGAGAAGATTTTTACGTGGAAAAACCTCACGAAGGAGGAAAAAACCACGGGAGACAAATCACTATGATCTCTCAATGTTACATGTGTAAGGGGGTAGCTTATATAGCCAAAAGAGTGAGTTGTAGATTTTGCAACCTACGTAATTCCAGGATCTTCAAAGTTTTGTTGTTTAAAAATGAAGGTTTTGCTCCAATGTCAGTTTGAGATGAAAGTTTAAAGTGCAAGGAGTTTGTTTCTACGTGGATACTACAACGTTGTTTAGTTGTCATTGCTCGATATGAGGGGTCTACTGCAATTTATACTCCATTGATGGCACGAGAGTTTTTCTTTATCTTGACAATTTTGAAAGAGCAGTTTCAACCATGTCATAGAATTTCGGTAGGCAGTTTAACGTACGTAATGGCTACACATGTAAGTTGCTCTTTCAATGAGCATTGTTGCTGAATTATATGTTCCAGGTGGAGCATGTCAAATATCCACGTTATAAGTTCTTCACTATCTATCAAGCATCATATGTCATGTCTTGGCTTATGCAATTTCATAATTGAGCGTTTGTTTCAGGAGGTCAGTTGCACAGACTCAGACTTTACTAAGGTTATGAATCATTGAAGATCTAGATTTCTTCATCTGCTTTGTTGATAGCCATGTGTTTGGATTGACTGTTCCAGTCTTTTTCTCGACCTATTGGTGGTTTGCTCATTCTTGCTTCGCAAGAAGCATTTGGATAAGACTATTCTAGTCTTTGTCTTTTGCACTATAAGTGTTTGAATTGATTATTCTAGTCTTCCTTGTTCATTAGTCCTTTGGACTTTTAACGCACTTGGTATTCATGGTATCGATTTTGAGTTAAGGGGAGGTTTGTTAGAGATAACTCAAATATCCAAAATATGGTTATTAGAGATATACTCAATATCTCTCTATAGGAGTCCAAATTATCTATAACTTAGTTAGCTTTTACCATTGAGTGCTGTGCCCAGTTTTCTGAGAAAAAAGTGTCGATTATATATATATATATAGGGTGGCAAAATAGGGGCACCATGGGACCCGGGCACCATAATTTTAAATGTGTGATTTCAAGCTAAATTCAGGTATATTTTTTGAAACTTTCTGTTTTAGGGTATATACCCATCTATAACAATTCAAATGAAACAAATACCTTTTAAAAAATATACTCAAATTCAAAGATTTGAATACTTGCTTTGGATCATGATGCCCAGGCACCATGGTGCCCCTGGGCATCATGATCTAAAAATGATAGTTTCTCTATGTATTTTCATGCGAAAGTTTTTGAAATTTTTAGGATGCTGAGTTTGACCAGTTTGCTAACTATTTCAAACAAGTTTGAACTGAAATTCAAACTAGAGTTTCCCTTTTTGACGATAGTTTGCTTGTAGGTATGTGCTGATTTTATATATAAATCAGCAAAGCATGTGATCCAAACTCATTCAAAATCTTTGAATTCGAGTATATTTTTTCAAAGGTATGTGTTTCATTTGAATTGTTAAAGATGGGTATATACCCTACAACTGAAATTTTTGAAAAACATACTCGAATATGGCTTGAATTCGCGCATTTGAAATCATGGTGCCCCATTTCGGCTTCCTATATATATATATATATATGTATTTTTTTTTCTTTTCTCTGGATAGGCTGGTGCAGACCGATCACTTGTGGTCTTGAACCTGAGGATACGAGATGGTAAAAAATGAGTGTTTAGGTATCCATCATGCAGAACATAAAACTGGAGTTAGCCTGTGTAAAGACAGCTGTCGTATCTGTTGTCTAGCTGTTAGTTTCCATTGAGCAACATGAGTGATCAGGATTGAACAAAGAAAGTATATATTCAATGGCTGATAATTAGTTTCCACTTTAGAATGGGCAACATGAATGGCTGATAAGATGCACTGGATGTTTCAGGACACCAAATCACGAATGTACTTAATTTGGCAATAGATGGAGAACAACTGCATTAGAACTGAGCTTGTGGCAGATTTAATTGGAAAGGAATGTAAAATTTGAAATTCTATTCATTCTATTTAAATCAAAAGGGTCGCCTCTATATTTATTGATAAACCTTCTCTCCGTAATTGCATGACAATTGACAAATCCTTGCACCTGCTGTTGAACAGTACATTTTGAAGCAAGTCAATCTTCTGGCATGAAACTTGCTATTGGAAGTGCCAGTGAGTCAATGACAAATTGACAAATAGGCAGGCAATGATCAGCTAGCCAATATCTGACATTGGACTGATCTTTTATTGTCTAGACATGTCATCTGAAAATCTTCAAATATTCTTGTTCTATTTGAAAGTGAAATGGTATTTTACAAGGCTCTTTACCTGGCAGACTGTACCTTTATGCCAAAACCTTTACCGGAATTCATTCACTTATCACTGCCTTCAAGACGACAAGATTTTTCAGTTTGATGATGCAATCCAGTTTCTAGGTATGCATGCTGTTGTCCTTCCAGTTCTTTTAGCCTGCAACAAATAGATTTGAGCTATACTTACCATTATCTGTTCTTCTATCCTGTAAGATTGGGATATTTGTTGCTTTGGCCTGCATTCATTATGTTTTACGATAACATGCACACTGAATATTCCAATGTAGTCATATGGCTTTCATGATTACTGTTAAAACTCATGCTCTGTAGATAGATACGCCTATGTTTTTTTGCTGCTGCTGCTACTCTCTCTCACTCACACACACATGCACGCCCACACACTGATCTTAGGTACATTTGGTTCTCAATCCATTGAACATAGGTTAATCTGGTAATCAGTCCACCCTCCTGTATATCATAATTTTGTTATTTTCAACTTCAGAACAATGCGAGAGGGATAAAGCGCGTGTTCTAGTCCACTGCATGTCAGGGAAAAGTAGGTGTGTACATATATGTGAATTCTTCTTGATAGTTATTATTTTCATATTGCTGGGTCTGATTTGACTAATCCTTCAGGTCAGCAGCATTTGTAATAGCCTTCTTGATGAAGTCCAGAGGGTGGAGACTTGCACAATGTTTCCAATGGGTGAAAGAACGGAGACCACAAGTTCAACTGGCTAATGGTAACTTTATACCTTATACAAACTTCTGCTGATATTCAAGATGATTTATTCTCACAAACTAGAAGAAAAATCGAAAGGCTGAATTGCACATGATTAATCTCATACCAAAAGCATGGAAAAGCATGGAAAGCACCTCTCTTATTTTATGCATAGTGGAATTTATTGTAGTAATTAATCTCATACCAATCCAATTTCTGCATCGAAAAAGAAGTGAAATCTGGACACCCTGATTGAAAACACCAAATTTACTGTAACATGGTAACTAGAAACATGAATTTTAATGGTATGCAGTTAAGCGGGCAATATGAGACATTATATTTTAAATTGTTCATATGTAGAGGATTTTTGGTACAGCCAAGGTAAAGGTACCCCTGGTAGAGAAGGATAGCTGTGGAATACAGAGGGTTTAGGCTGGTAGTCCTGGTGTCCAGGTGCCGTGGTGGCAGCCTTAAAGCCGAAGAGGACTGGGAAATAGAGAATGAGACTGGGAATAGTGACTTCTTTGTTGATTGCCTTCAAATGATGTGGTTCCTCTCTATTTTGTAGATGAGGTTAGCCCCTAACAAATGGAATCTAAAGATAACAAACCATAACAAACGATCTGATATCTCTAATTGGCTTAAGGCCGAGGGAATTATATAACAATTCAAGGATTCCTAATTGAAGTCTCTGAACTTATCTGCTTCATGTTTGCTGATCCTGACCTGGTTGCCGCCACCTTGTTCTATGCTGGTTTGGGGCCATGACACTGGTATGTAAGGCCCACATAACACCACCTCTCATCAGTTTTAGTTAATGAAAGCATGGAAAGGAAAGTTGAGCTACTATGAAAAAATTAAGTTAGCAGGTGAGCTAATATGAAACCTTGCATTCTAAACTTCAGCCGGCCTACATACCTTGCCCTATCATATTTGGATAATAGAATAATAGTATGAATCAGTATGAAGCAATCAGAAATTCAGAATACATCATCATGGGCTAATAAAAATCATTGACTTGTTTTCTTCAGCGTCGCAGCAGCAGCTGATTGAATATGAGCACAAGCTTTTCGATTCCATTGTTGGCATGCCAGCTCAGTCTTTTGCCCCAACAGATTCGTTCCCTTCTCTTGGATTTGGATTTCCAAAACAGTCAGGCGATGTCCAGTTGCCTACCTTTAATCAGCAGGCTCCAGCATCCAACTTTGAGCGTGTCAGCCCGAACAACTTTCCTAGTAATTTCACATTTGGGGCGGAAAGAACCACCGAAGTGAAGCTTTCAGATATCAATAACTTTGGTGTGGTCAAGTTGTCTGGGAGTGATAGCATGATGGACAGCTCTTAGGTTGTTTTTGCAATGATAAAAAAGGAATCAGCTGCAAATTTAGTAAAGATTTCTTGGGATGTTTTAGATTTCTGAGAAGTTGCATTTTTTTGCGCAAGGACATCTCAGAATGTGCAAGCATTTTGACTATTGCTATTGTGTGTTTTAACAGACATGAACGCTCTTTTTATTGAACTTTTTGGGTGTAATTTCAAATGAACTGAAATTACGCTGGAAAGTTTTGAAGGCTACGCATGTTCTTGTTAAAATGTACAGATTTGTCGCTCTTGTACAACTCAAAATCTATACAAGGTGATTGTAATCATCCATACTACTGTATGACCCAGTAAAATTACTCTGCACGGCTTCAAACTTCCCCTAGAAATCTGACAGTAGTGGCAGATTTTGTTTGGAATTGTTGATACGACTTGAATGGCTTGACTTGCAGAGTTGTTTACCTTGGGTGACCTTTTCTGCCAAAAGATGTGCTGTTTGTATTGAACTATTTGGTTTTTTTTTCTTCTTTCTGCATGCTACCTGTCGCTCTGACGCTCTGTTTCCTGATATGCCAATACGTCGACTAAAACTGAACAGAATCTCCCTCAAAGAATAAAAATAAAAATAAAAAATCGTGCAGGGGCAGGACTTGACATGCCGGTTCGATTATTTGTTATGTGGACGATTATATGTTCGTGACATATTCATTTATATTTAAGATCGACAACTAACATAATTATAATTGACTGAAACTGATCTACTCGCCCAGATTACGATAATTATGATAATTTATTCACATGTAAAACTTGATTAATCACCATTTATATTAGTGCCCATATGGTTCATAATTCACTTATATGACATTCTATGGGGATCACTACACAATGTAAAAGCTAACTAACAGTAGCAAATATGGAACATAAGCTATTTTTTAATAGTTGAATGGGGGGATAACAGCTAACTGATCGCTCAAAACTACTAAATGCATTCTCAGTACATTATGCGCGGTGATTTTGCCGAACATGTACGAACCAAATTTCAAGCATTATAATTACACACGACGTAGTCGCGTGAGCGCATGGTATTTCCCACTTCCCAGCCATCATCTCTACTATAAATCTATAATAATCTAAAATTTATTGTGAAGTATTGTTATGATTTTTTTCTCAACACAAGTTGTATAAATATGAAAGAACGAAAAAAAGAACCGCTCCAGCGCGGCAAACGTTGCCTACTGTACCTGTTCTTGCCGTTGCTGCCCTCTGTGATCTTTGCCGCATCGCCACTTCTTGCCTGCCCCACGCAAGCGAACAGCTCTAGTCGGCGCCGGCGCGGCGCATCGACGACACCGAGGCGGAGGATGTCGGCCAGACCGTCGGCGGCGACGGGGCGGCGCAATTCGAAAGAAGACGTGACGGAGGCTTCGATGCAGGTCTTTGCAGCTCATCAGGAAGCAAGAGAGTCCAAGCGCGCGCTCGCGAGTACGTCGCCGTCGACAGCTACTCGCTGCGTTGCCTCATCGACATCAACCTCGCCACCGAGTCCGAGAGCGCGTGGCCGAGTGCTCTGAGTATCATGCGCTCCCTGCGGTGCTTGTTGCAACGCCGGAGGCTCTCAGGGCGGCAACGGCCGTGCCCGAGTACATCCCCGGCCCAGGCACGCACGCGCCGCAATGGAGGCGGGCGGGGTACGTACAGGTGATTGACAGGTTGAAAGATTGAAAAAGGTGATTAGAGAGAGGGTGAATAAGAGCCAAATAAAATTTTCGAATAAACTCTCTCTCTAAAATTCAAACCACCAAAAGATCAGAAAGAAAGAACTGAACCATCGATCAGGCAATTTCATGAACAGAGGCTCCGACCAATTAAGGTCGGATGAACAGTAAAAACTGCACTGTTCGGGTACTCTAGTCGGATGAACAGTACTGCGAACTGGTTGTCAGTACTAGTCGGATGAACAGTACTCCCGACCTTCAGAGGTCGGATGAACAGTACTCGGAGTGAATAGTATTCGGATGAACAGTACCCCTGACCAGCACTGGTCGGTTGAACAGTACTCCGGATCTGCAGAGGTCGGATGAACAGTACTCCCGACCTGCAGAGGTCGGATGAACAGTACTCGGGATGAATAGTAAAATCAGTACGATCTCAAAAACATAAATCGATATAACTTTTGATCATCTCTCTAAGGATGTCAGGAACCTATTTCAATCATCAATTGAAGGAAGTGATACTAAGGTTCCGTCCCTTTTCAGTTTAACAAATGCAACACCAAAAACAGAGTCACGAACACAGACCTCACCCCTAACTTGCTGGTGGGAGTTGATGGTCAGAAATCCTTGGATGACTCTCCACAAATCATAGCAAGTAAGTACACGAGAAACAACCCTTCAAACAAATAGAAACACGATCCAAGGCACTTTCTTCTACTAGGCATAAAATTGGTTTCTTGCAAAACTGAATAGAAGAGGTTGTAGATTGCCTAGATGATTGGGATATGATCTACGAAGATTCATCCAAAATCTTTCATCCTTGGCAACAAGAACCGAAGCCAATCAAGACTAAAGAACGCAAGTCACACGTTTACGCACTTTAAGAACACACGATTTACAACTTGCAACAAGAACGCAAGGATTGCCTAAATGATTGAAAGCATCGAATCCGAGAAGAGTTCATCAATCATGAATTTCAATAAAGACTCAATAGCATGTAGAAGGAGATGAGGCAAATCCAAATTACGTAAAGTAAATTGCAAGTAAGTAAATGCGAAATTAGATAATGTAATTTAAGTGCGTAATGTAAATACGTAAGGAAATGAAACAAGAACATAAATGAAGAACATTTTATTTACGGAAGGGAGGTTTTCAAAGCCTCACAACAAAGTGGGCAAAACTCAAATGAGCAAAGAAAACCTCGGAACCTTCAAAGAGGGAGGCTGTCCCTACCCTCTATTTATAGTGACTTGGGATCAATTCCCACCTTTGGATGTCTGCTTCAATCCTAAGCCAACATCCAAGAGCCAGGATTTGATCCTTACACTGTCACTCTCAACAACTCTCAACTACTCTCAGGTACTATCTCAGTACACCTGACAGCAAGCTATACTTTATCCACTACTTTATCTTCCGGAACTGCAACCCTACAGCTCTCCTTGATCCAAGTAGTGACAAGCTAGCTTCATCTCCTTTCCTTGTCTTCTTGACTTGCCCGGACTCCGTCTCAGATCATCTTCCGGCGATCTCCCGACCGTCTGGACCTCTGACACTCATTGCCTAGTCCCGGTCACCCTTCGCCTCACCATGACCTAGCACCGTTGCCCTGCAACCATCAAAGACAAGAAAACTCCTTACATAGCAATGCCCACAACACATATCCATCTCAACAGAAAGATATACACTACGCTGACCAGCATAACCCTGACAACACGTGGTCTGACCACTGGTCTCCATCCCGACCACTCGAGATCTGACCACTGGTCTCCGACCAGCCAAGGCCCAGACCACTCCGGGTCGGATCACTGGTCTCCATCTCGACCAGCGAAAGCCTCCGACCACTCGGGGTCGGACAACTGGTCTCCGACTAGCCAAAGCCCCGAAGCCGGTAGACCAACACTCAAATTGCTTCAAATCCAAATCAATTTAAAACAACACAAGCTCAAAACTCATCAATTACTCATCACACACAAGGATAGACCTCCACATGGTCTTTCAATCTCCCCCTTGATGAGTATATTGACAAACACATGAAAAGGCATAAGTTTTGAGTTTGAATAAGAGAGAAGAAAGCAATTTGAATGCAAAGCCAAACTTGGTCCAGAATAAGGAAATAAGATCATGACCAAGTTGGCAGAAAAGGGATTTTTAGAGCTAAACTTTAGAGAGAGCAAGTTTTCAACAAAAGCTCTAAAAGATCCAATAAAACTCACTCAAAAGAACCAAAGTGGATTAATATTTTTTCCCCTTGTATATGTATGCATGAAATGCATCGTAAGTGAGCTTTGAGAATTACCCAAGTGATCATAAATGCAAGATATGACACCAAGCTAGTCAATTTAGAAAATGAGTGAACTAGGATGTCTCTAAGAACAAATTCATTTTGCTCATAAGCTTTGTTTACAAGATTTTATTTTAGCAAGATTTGAACAAGTGCAAAACTTAGCAAAAGTTTCAAAGTTAGAAGCAAACACCACTCATAGGATCAAATGGAAAACCTAGAGTTCAACCTACTCAACACTTTGGGGAATCTTGAAGTACATATAGAGTCCTTCGAGCTCATTTTTCAATTTATGCAAATTCTTCTACTTTGATATTTTGAAAGACATAGCGGGGTGCAAATGTTTGACATTATTTGCATTCTTTACCCACTTATGTTTTTGTTATTTGCATTTCTTAATGATTGACTCAAGCCATGTTCGATCACCCCAAGAGTAACTCTTAAGAGAATGATCTTGGTCATACACGATATATTCCAAGTTCATCCCAAGTGCAATGGGAGGCGCCTAGAGAATATATAGTGTTGAGTTCAATTTTGCACAAAAGAGAGTCAAATTTTTCTTAATTTAGCACATATGAGCAATTTTGAAGGACTAAAATATGGATCAAGCAAGTTTCACCCAAGTTGCTATAGGGACTCTAGAGAACTCCATAAATTCACAATTCATGGTAAAAACCTCTAGAGAAGAAACTTATCAAGAAAAAGCAACATGTTTTTCATTTAAGATTTTCAATTTTTCAGATTTTAACAAGCTTAGTATGATAGATGAACTTGGATAGACCTAAGCTAGTGATTTTCTTCAAAGATGTAGCAAGGTGCCTTACATGAAGATTGAATCAATTGCATAATAGACAAAGCTCATAAAACAGAAAATGCAGTCTAAATGCAATGCATGAACAGATTCCCAAACTCCCCCTCAACAATTGAATCAATTTTAAGCTCAAATCTGGTTAAAATTGAGTTATTATCAAGATTAGGCATAAAGAAAACCCGAATAAACTCAATAATACCCAGAAAAAAAAACAGAATGAGGAGAACAGTCGAGAAACCGCAAAACTGGATGGTTATAGAGCATAGAAAAGATATAAGAAACTCACTACGGCTTAGACTCGCTCTTATCTTCCCAAGAGACTGATATAGGGAAGCTGACTCTAGATTCCAACTAAGGAGTGCACACAGACCCTGTCTACCCAGGAGGCCCAATACCTGCTAGACTTATAAGACTGTGAGGGAAATCAACCTACAGAGAAGAGAGAACAGCTAATCACGCATGATATCAACCTAAAGTACAAGATAAGAGGTCCATGCGAGGCATGCCAGAAGTCTAAGTGAGTGAACTCAACTCAAGAAAACAAACCCAAAGTCACCCAGAAGAAGAAAGGAAAAGCTGGAAGAAAATATATAGTACATAATATACAAACCAGCTCCCCCTCAAGAAAGGCCGTAAGGGCTCACGACTCCAAGCTCACTCCTCAAGGCAACAAATCTGGAGCTATCCAAAGGTTTGGTGAAGATATCAGCTAACTGGAGGTCACTCTCTACAAACTGAAGCGCGATATCTCCCTTCTCCACATGGTCTCTAAGGAAGTGATATCTAATATCAATGTGCTTGGTCCGGAATGTTGCAATCGGGTTTTTAGCAATGCAAATAGCTGAAGTGTTGTCACGAAAAGTGGCACACTCTCTATCTCTAACCCATAGTCCCAAGGTCGATCTCATCCAGAGCACTGCTCACAAAGAATCGATCGCAACAATATACTCGCCTCGGTGATTGGATCAGCAACTTGGATGCTTCCTAGATGACCAAGAAACAAGAGAAGTGCCAATGAATTGGCAAGTGCTAGAAGTGCTCTTCCTATCTATCCTACAGCCAGCAAAGTCGGCATCGGAAAAGGCTCTAAGAGATAGACAAGAAGAAGAAGAGTACCAAATACCATAATTAGTGGTAGCACGAAGGTACCTGAAGATGCGCTTGATCGCCTGGCGGTGAGAGGCGCGAGGAGAAGCTTGAAATCGAGCGCACAGACACATAGCGAAATGTATGTCCGGCCTCGAAGCAGAGAGGTACAAGAGGGAGCCGATCATGCTCCGAAACTCCTTTTGATCAGCAGGCTCACCATCCTCGTCGGGCTCGAGGACAGTAGTGGTGGCCATAGGAGTCATCACTGGCTTCCCATCAGACATATCGAAGCGCCTCAGGAGGTCACGAGTATACTTGCCTTGATGCAAGAAAGTACCCTCCCGAGTCTGCTTGATTTGGAAGCCAAGAAAGTAGCTCAACTCGCCCATCATACTCATCTCAAACTCTGTACTCATCACATCAGAAAACTGAGAGACAAGAGAATGAGAAGAGCCACCAAAAATGATATCGTCCACATAAATGCGGACAAGAAGAAAATGAGACTCATGGTGTCGATGAATGAGTTTTGTCTACTATGCCCATTTTAAAGTCATGGTGAGAAGATAAGACTTGAGCCTCTCATACCATGCTCTGGGACTGCTTGAGTCCATCTGAGCTTTGGAAAGCTTGTATACATGACTCGAAAACTTGGGGTTCTCGAATCTCGGAGGTTGCTTGACATAAACCTCTTCCTCAATATAGCCATTGAGGAATGCACTCTTGACATCCATTTGATAAAGCTTGAAGCCTTTGGATGCGAGAAAATGCAAGCGAGATTCGGATAGCCTCTAGCCTAGCTACAGGAGCAAAGGTCTTCTCAAAGTCAAGACCCTCAACCCGAGAAAAGCCCCTGCAACTAGTCTAGCCTTGTTTCTAATTACAACCCCATCCTCACTCTGCTTGTTTTGAACACCCACTTGGTCCCAATGACATTATGACCAGATGGGGGCTTGACAAGCTGCCATACCTTGTTCCTCTCAAAGTTCTCAAGTTCCTCATGCATAGCATTAATCCACGACTCATCGGATAATGCATGAGAAACATCCTTCGGCTCAAAGGAGGCAACGAAGGCAGAATGGAGGCAGAAGGAGGACAGACCCGTTCTTGAGCGTGTGACACGCTCGAACAAATCGCCAATCATCTGATCAGAAGGATGACGTCTCTGAATATGACAGGGAGGTCCAGCAACAGAAGTGGCCTCTACCTCTTGAACAGAAGAGGTAGGAACAGAGCCACTCGCTGGAGGAGAGTCGGAAAGCAAAGGCTGGTCTCCCTGAGGTGCAGAAATGAAAACAGGAGGCACCTCAGGTGAAGAGGGGACTGGATCCGGTGGAACACCATCATCTCCATCATCCTTATCTTCTTCAAAGATGGTCTCAGAGGGATAAGAAAAGCCTGAAACATCAGGTCTAGCTCCTGGGCTAGCCTCATCAAAGGTCACATCACAGGTCTCTATAATCCTATGTGCATCAACACTCCAGACCCTATAGCTACGAGAAGAAGACGAGTAACCTAAAAAGATACCATCAGAAGAGCGAGACTCGAACTTATCTAGGTTACCGACTTCAAGATAAAACACTTGCAACCGAAAACGCGAAAATGAGACACACTGGGCTTTCGCCCATACCTCAACTCATAAGAAGTGCGATGCAAATGTGCTCTCAAAAACACGCGATTAGAAACATGGCAAGCAGTAGCTATAGCCTCAGCCCAAAACTTCCTAGGAGTACTGTACTCATCTAGCATCGTCCTAGCCATCTCAACCAGGGTCCTGTTCTTCCTTTCCACTATGCCATTTTGCTGAGGGGCGTAGGGAGAAGAGAATTGATGCTCTAAACCAGACTCCACACAAAAACTCTCAAAGTAGGAATTCTTGAACTCCGTGCCATTATCACTGCGTATAGCTCGTAATGCACCTGGGAGCTCAATAGACAACCTACTGACCAAACCCCTGAAGTGAGAAAAAGTCTCATCTTTCGAGGCCATGAAGAATACCCAAGAGAATCTAGAAAATCATCAACGATGACAAGAACATACCACTTCCCTCCCGCCGATCGCACTCTAGCCGGACCAACGGTGTCCATATGTAAAAGCTGTCCCGGTGCATCACCATCACTCTGATCACTAGAGGATGAGAAGCAGTAACCATCTTGCCATGTCGGCAAGGAGAGCAAACTAAGTCTTTGACCATCTTGAGTTTGGGCAAACCCCGAATGAGATCGTGGCTGCTAACTCGGATCAAATGATCAAAACCAATGTGACCAAGTCTCCTATGCCAGAAGGAGAGCTCACGGGACTCAGAAGCAATCAAACATCGAAGAGAGTCTCCAGAAGAAGCAGAAAAATCAGCATGAAAGACTCTCCCAAATCTAGAAATCCCGCAAACTAACCCTCCTGATGAATCAAGGATTCTAGAGGCATTACTCTTGAAGCTTACCTCGAAAGAGTCATCAATAAGCTGAGAAACAGAGAGCAGATTGTATTGCAGCTTACTTACTAAGGCAACATCTTTAAGAATGAAAATTTGGTTAATGCAGATGGTACCTTTAGCAATGACTCTACCTGAAGAAGCATCCCCGAAAGTGATCAACTCATCACCGGGGGCTCGGACTAGGGAAGAAAACCATCGAGAATCTCCGATCATATGACGAGAACAACCGAGTCGATAATCCAAACATCTCCTTCCCCATCCGATTTAACTGATCAAGACACAAGAGAGAGATGACTCAAGATCGGGATAGAGTGAAGACTTGGGAACCCAATCTCAACCACACGACGCCTCAGTACCGACCATAGAAGAAGATCGGACTCGAGTGTCTCTCCGACGCTTAACCCTAACAAGATCAAGATCAACTCTAGTAGATGATCTAGGAGTGAAGCCGGGTTGGCATGCCGTGGTGCAAAAGCCGAGCCACCCAAAGAGGCTTCCTAAATCTCCAACCAGAAAACACCTCACGCCACGATATCTACCTCGATGGGAAAAACGAGGAATATCAAAAGGACGGCGGAAAGACCCGACTCTGAACAGCTCCAAGACTAAAACTCAAGAACCAAGATGAAAACCGAGTCCCGGGCGCCCCCAAAACAAAGCGACTCTCTAACTGTCTAGAAGCAGCAGTGTGCCTTAGGAGCACTCAAAGTCCGGGATGACCTTGAATACCCCTAAGAGCAAGAACACGCCACGCCGAGTGATCTTGGCGTGCAAGCGTAAATCTACTAGGTGACCATCCTTCTTACGGAAGGTGCATGTGTACTTCGCCTTGCTAGAGACAGAAGCAACTGGAGTAACACCCTTCTGGTCAGAAGTCCTATGGACAACCCCAGCAGACATAACTTGGTGATGCTCACACCGAGCTACCACAATCTCACCACTCTTGGAGCCGCGACAATGGTGGGAGGATGCGCCGGCGTGCTCAAGGATCAAATCCTAGACCTTGATTGAATCTACTAATCTTGGATTGGTCTAGAATAAGATTGAGCTTCTTCATGCCTCCAACAAACTTCTCGAGAGTGCTCATAAGATACTGGCAATCTCGAAAGAAAGAAGCACAAGAAGAACAGGGGAAGAAGAAGAAGAAGAACCAGAAAGATGAGCTCTCTCAACACGTGTATTTTTCTCCCTCAGCACGGCTGCCTCAATCTTGAGGGCCTCACAAGAAACACAAGACGCATTTCTAATTCTATGGGCTTGGTCTTCTAATTTCTTCCTAAGCTCGACATGGATTTTATCCAAGTCCCCCTCAATCACAGAACATCACAAGCAACTTTCTTGTGACTTATCTAGTAAGTCCTTAGCAAGTTTAGCACACTTGACATTTAAGGATTCATTGTCAAGTTTTAGTTGCCTACAGCCCTCACATAAGCTGACAGGTTCCTTAGAAGCATGCATTTCAAGTTCATTGTTTCTAGAAGAAAGCTTCCTAAGGTGATCGCTCATGGCATCAATTTCGGCAAACAATTTAGGGCAATTAGCACAAGAAGGAGTAGAGTGAGCATGAAGAAAACTAGCATCTACAGAATGAGTATCAACAGATTCATTGCTAGCATTCTTCAACCTAAAACTATCTAGTTCAGACAACACATTATCATGCATAGTTCTTAGGTTCTCTAACTCCACAAGCAAAGCATCACACAAAGTACAGTCATCAATGACTCGGGAGGGAGAAGATCTAAGTGAAGCTAACTCCCGAGTCAAGGTACCTACTTCCTTTTCTAACTCGTAACACCTCGACCTAGCCTTAGCATGAAACTTGCCTAATTTACTGATGCATGATTTAATTCGTCGAGGTGGGTACCTCGTCCGAGTCATTTGTCAGACTCGAGTCGCTTGCTTCAATGGCGCTGCCATGAAGCACATGCTTGAGAAGTCGTCGCCGCTCTTCTTCACTGCGGTTCATCCTCGCCTTCGCCGCTCCACGTCTCGAGTCGGAGAGCTCGATATCATCTAGCGCGAGGACACGTGAAAGAGCTTCTTGTTCTTGGCAAAGTTGTGGTACTTCTTCTTCACGGCCACGAGTGGGCCTTCTTGTTGCGGTTCTTGTCGGTGTAGTCGTTCTTGCCCGAACCGCCTTGTTCGTTTTTGCCTTTCTCCAGCTTGGGACAGTTTGCTCGAATGTGGTTGGGGCCACCACACTCGAAACAGGTGATCATCCCACCTCTCTTCCTCTCTCTCACTCTCTTGTATGCATATGAAAATTTGCGAGCAAGAAGAGGAAGTTCATTTTCGAAAATTTTCCAGCTTGGTCATCGCTAGCTCGCAAAGGGCGGAGAGAGAAACCAATGTAAGAATCGAAAGAGAGGATCCAATGGGATCAGTGACCAAAGCCATCGACTGAGACTTCGTCTTCCGCGAGACGACGTCGATCTCATGAGTCTTGAGGCGGGAATAAAGCCCGTCAAGAGTCAAGGTCGACAGGTCGGTGGTGTCCTTGATGGTGGTTACTTTCATTTTCCAAACACGAAGATCAAGTGCGGTCAAGAAATGTCGAGCATTATCCGAGTCAGGGTATATGCAACCGACTGCTCGGAGGTCGCTCAAAATCTTCGTAAACCGACCAAAGCACTTGTCAAGACTCTCACCAGCGTGCTGTTCAAACTTGTTGAACTCACGCTTGAATTGGTCCTGTCGAACCGTCTTGATTTGGGTAATGCCCTCATGGTAAGCATCGAGGGTCACCTAAATCTCATGAGCAGAACGAAGGTGAGAAATCCTATCATACTCATTGCGGCTAAGACCCTGTATGAGGATGTTCCTTGCTTTAACGTTCGCCTCAACGTCAGCCATATTTCCGACCGTGACGTTTTCATCAGCAGGAACCTCATACGGGAGTTTCACCTTCTGCCATATCAGGAAGCCCTGGGCAGTGATGTATGACTCCATCCGCGATTTCCAAAACGGAAAATCAACTCTAGCAAAAATGGGAGGTTTGGTGGAATACTTGTCTATCGCCATGGCTCTTGAGACCGGTCAAGATCTAGAAAGAGCAGAACCGGCTCTGATACCAATTGAAAGATCGAAAAGGCGACTAGAGGGGTGAATAGGAGCCAAATAAAATTTTCGAATAAACTCTCCCCTAGAATTCAAACCACCAAAAGACCGAAAGAAAGAATCAACCATCGATCGGGCAATTTCATGAATGAGAGGCTCCACCGATTAAGGTCGGGTAAGCGATAAAACTGCACTGGTCGGGTAGCTCTAGTCGGATGAACAGTACTGCGAACTGGTCGTCAGTACTAGTCGGATGAACAGTGCTCCCGACCTGCAGAGGTCGGATGAACAGTACTCGTGGTGAATAGTGTTCAGATGAACATTACTCATGGTGAATAGTGTTCGGATGAACAGTACTCCTCGACCAGCAGAGGTCGGGTGAACAGTACTCCCGACCTGCAGAGGTTGAATGAACAGTGCTCGGGGTGAATAGTATTTGGGTGAATAGTAAAATCAGCACGATCTCAAAAACAGAAATCGATGTAACTTTTGATCGACTGATCCAAAAACAGTGAAAATTGGTGTGCACCTCTCTAAGGATGTCAGGAACCTATTTCAATCATCAATTGAAGGAATTGATACCAAGGTTCCGTCCCTTTTCAGTTTAACAAATGCAACACCAAAAACAGAGTCACGAACACAGACCTCACCCCTAACTTGCTGGTGGGAGTTGATGGTCAGAAATCCTTGGATGACTCTCCACAAATCATAGCAAGTAAGTACACGAGAAACAACCCTTCAAACAAATAGAAACACGATCCAAGGCACTTTCTTCTACTAGGCATAAAAATTGGTTTCTTGCAAAGCTCAATAGAAGAGGTTGTAGATTGCCTAGATGATTGGGATATGATCTACGAAGATTCATCCAGCAATCTTTCATCCTTGGCAACAAGAACCGAAGCCAATCAACACTAAAGAACGCAAGTCACACGCTTACGCACTTTAAGAACACACAGATTTACAACTTGCAACAAGAACGCAAGGATTGCCTAAATGATTGAAAGCATCGAATCCGGAGAAGAGTTCATCAATCATGAATTTCAATAAAGACTCAATAGCATGTAGAAGGAGATGAGGCAAATCCAAATTACGAAAGTAAATTGCAAGTAAGTAAATGCGAAATTAGATAATGTAATTTAAGTGCGTAATGTAAATACGTAAGGAAATGAAACAAGAACATAAATGAAGAACATTTCATTTCGAAGGAGGTTTTCAAAGCCTCACAACAAAGTGGGCAAAACTCAAATGAGCAAAGAAAACCTCAGAACCTTCAAAGAGGGAGGTGTCCCTACCCTCTATTTATAGTGACACAGGATCAATTCCCACCTTTGGATGTCCCGCTTCAATCCTAAGGCAACATCCAAGAGCCGAATTTGATCCTTACATCACTCTCAACAACTCTCAACTACTCTCGGTACTATCTCAAGACACCGACAAAGAAGCTATACTTTATCCACTACTTTATCTTCCTAATCGCAACCCTACAGCTCTCCTTGATCCAAGTAGTGACAAGCAAGCTTCATCTCCTTTCCTTTTCTTCTTGACTTGCCCGGACTCCATCTCAGATCATCTTCCGGCGATCTCCCGACCGTCTGGACCTCTGACACTCATTGCCTAGTCCCGGTCACCCTTCGCCTCACCATGACCTAGCACCGTTGCCCTGCAACCATCAAAGACAAGGAAACTCCTCATATAGCAATGCCCACAACACATATCCATCTCAACAGAAGATATACACTACGCCGACCAAAGATAACCACGACAACACGTGGTCCGACCATCGGTCTCCATCCCGACCACTCGAGGTCGACCACCGGTTCCGACCACCAAGGCCTGGACCACTCCGGGTCGGATCACTGGTCTCCATCTCGACCACTCGAGGTCTGACCACTGGTCTCCGACCAGCCAAGGCCCAGACCACTCCGGGTCGGATCACTGGTCTCCATCTCGACCACTCGAGTCTGACCACTGGTCTCCGACCACCAAGGTCCGCACCACTACGGGTCGGATCACCGGTCTCCATCTCGACCGGTAAAGCCTCCACCACTCGGGGTCGGACAATTGGTCTCCGACTAGCCAAAGCCCCGAAGCCGGTAGACCAACACTCAAATTGCTTCAAATCCAAATCAATTTAAAACAACACAAGCTCAAAACTCATCAATTACTCATCACACACAAGGATAGACCTCCACATGATCTTTCACAGGTGTACCAAGGCGCAGGAAACGGTGAGGGCAGTGACCATAATTGGCTGGTCCAGCGTGCCATCTGGCAAATGGAGCAGGGGCAGTACTGGCTGTTAGGGCTGTAAACGAGCCGAGCTCGAGCGAGCCTGACCCTCCAGGCTCGAGCTCGGTAAGGCTCGGCTCGAGCTCGAGCCGGGCTCGGGTTCGAGCCTCGACCCAGGCTCGAGCTCGGCTCGGTACAAGCTCGAGTAGGCTCGAGCTCGGCTCGAGTAAACTCGATAACCTTGATAAGATCGAGTAAGCTCGGTAATTCTGGTAAGCTCGGTAGGCTCGGTAACAAGCTCGATTAAGCTCGGCTCGAGGAAGATCGGTAACAAGCTCGAGAAAGCTCGATTTAAGGAAGCTCGGTTCAGGCTCGAGTAGGCTCGCGAACTATTCGAGCTCGGCTCGGTTAAGCTCGCGAGCTCGAGCTCGAGCTCGAGTTCGGCTCGTTCGGAGCTCGAACTGAGCCTCTCGCGAGCCGAGCTCGAGTAGCTCGCAAGCCTCGAGCTTTTTTTACAGCCCTACTGGCTGTTGCTGTATGCCCTAGCATCCTTAAAATTTTGAAATGCGCTATAAAATCACCTCTTTAATAAATCAAATTTGTTGATTTAATTGATTCAATTTTAGTGGTTTGAGATTTTCAAAACATTTGAATTATTTGTATTGTACTTTTAGTAAATTTTAAATATATATGTAAGATTTATGATCTTATAAAATCATTGTATAACATTATAGTATGCACGTTTAATAAAAATTTTCTACTTCCGTCGCTTACTGATGGAACTTCTGCAGAATTGAGATGGTGGGATGCAGGGAGAGGCTGAGGGGCAGCTTGACGAGTTCGAGTTGTGATCTTTTGTTCAGGATATGGATCTGAATTTCTGCTGATTGTATACCTGCATGAGATTTTGATTTGTCTAGGACATTTGTCGGTCAAAAATGGTCAGACCTGATGTTTTTTTTTTAAAAAAGTTATGTAGTCAACATTAGTAAAAATTGATGGGAAAAAAAATAGAAGAGGTACGTTACTCTGACGGGAACGTGTCCTGCATGCCTCAGATGAAATCAGAAATTTACCATAGCGTAAATTTGTCTTTGTAATTTACTGTACTAGCTATTTTGCACCAAAGAAACTATAAACTGTAGATGGAACAACACTTCAAATTTTCTTTTAGTGTATAATTTTACTAGTTTAGCCTGACCCAGCACTTAGACATCAGACTGGAAAGAAAAAAATATACGAACTGGAGTTGATCACTTAGAAATCCAGTGCCTATTGCCAAACATGGAGCACCACATACGCAGACTAGAAGGGGAAACTAGGCAAAATGGAGAAAGTCCCACTTGCGAGCAAAGTTTAAAATCTCGCCGAAATTTTGCGAGATCTCGCCGAGATCTCAGTTTTCGGATGTGGATGAGTTTTGAAATGCCAGTCGAAGTAAAAAAACTCGAAAAAATTTAAATTGCTATAGTAATCTCAGAAATCTCGACGAGATTTCGCCAAATCTCACAGAGATCTCGTATTTTTTTGACCGGTTTTTAACTTTCTTTTGACCGGATTTGGTCCAATAACTCTTCAGAAAGTCATTTCCTATGAGAATTTGTTGAAACAACGAATTTTTGAGATATTTTTTAAAAACTGCAGAAACAGTCGGATTTTTATAAACTTTTACATGCTTTTATCATGATGTAAAAAATTTATGGTACCATCCTAAGAAGTATAGGATCATAAATAAAAATTTTCAAAATATTTGAACTTCATTTGTTATCTTTAAAAAATCAAAAACAGAATGAACATAATTGGGATAGTAACCTTGTCAGAATTTTGTAAATTTTCTCGAGTGTGATCATGATCCAAAATTTTTATGAGAGCTTAATAATTTCCTCAGTACCATTAAATAAAATTTTCAAAAATTTTAAACTTTTTTTGTTTGTTCAATCAAATCTATGTATGCATTGAACTTCATTTGTTATATTTCAAAAATCAAAAATAGAAAGAACATAAATGGTACAGCACACTTGTAAGAATTTTATAAATTCACTGGAGTGTGATCATGATTCAAAAATTTTATGAGATCTTAAGAATTTCCTTAAAACCCTTTTGCAAAATTTTTTAGAAAAATAAACCTTTTTTAATTGCTAAAGCAAATCTATGTATTGATCATCGTGCTTTTATCAGGACGTAGCATTGTAAGATTTTTTGGAACTTTTTGAAGCTTAATCATCACTTGAAAATTTTATATAAACATTAATGATAGATCAGGACCATCCACAAAAATTTTATAACATGGTTTGTACCATTGTTCATTTGGTTGAAGTTTGCCGGTGATGCTTTTATTAGGACAGTAGCACTGTCCGAATTTTTAGAAATTCATGAAGCTTGATCATCATTTGAAAAAATTTATGCCAACATTAGTGATGCATCATAACCATGCACAAAAAATTTCAAAATTTTCTAACATGATTTGTTTCATTTGGTTCAAATTTGCCAGTCAGCGTTTTATCAGGATATTAGAAATGTTTGAATGTTTAAAAATTCCTCAGATTTGATAATCATCTAAAATTTTTATAGGAATATTACTGATCTGTTAGGAACCTCCAAAAAAAATTTCAAAAAATTTTGACATCGTTTTATCCATTTTTCGCTCGGTGCAATTTGGCTGAGGTCTCAACAAATCTCGCCGAGATCTCGGTTTTCTCGGTAGAAAAAAATCCGGATTTGAATTTTTGTTTTTGTATTTCATCCAGGATTTGTCCGTGAAAGGATCAAGTTGGCCTAGAGGGGATGAATAGGCAACTTTAAAAACTTTTAAGTATTAAGAAAAACTTTTCTCAATAAAAACTTACAACAGAAAATAATTAGAATAGGGAATCATCACAACTTAGTTGCAGTAAGAACTTAAATGAAAACTAACAATAAGATGAACACGCAAAGATAAACCAATATTAAGACGACTTAAGGATTTTTCAACGAGGTTCAGAGACCAATATCCTACGTCCTTGTTAGAGCACTTCTTCAGAAGTATTGCTCCACTAAATAGCCAATCTCAATGGCTTTTCGTTTTTCACTCGCTTGACTCTTCCACCACTCCAGTGAGGTGAGTCTCAACCTTTCATAGCAATGGTGGCCTTCCATAATCCCTTTTGAATAGGTCGCACCAACAACTTCTCCAACAGTCTAGGAACAGCTAGTTCCAAGAGTAATAGACTATCTACAAGCCCTGTCTTGTTGGTTCAGTAGCTAGATACTAACTAGACTCAGCTTGGAGCAAGAACTCTAAATGTTCAGAATGAGTGTTTGTGGTTTTTGAGTTGAAGCTCGAACTCTTTGATGGAATGAAAGCTCAGAAATGCTAAAGGTCAAAGAGATGTAAATGATTTGAAAGATATCAACGGTATTAAGAATGTCAAAGATGTGTATGTGCAAAAGTCTTTGTTTTTTTAGAGAGCTCAAGCACTGTATATATAGAGCCTGAACAGAAAGAACCGTTGTACCTGCCATTTGCCCGTTGGGGGTGACAGGATGAATGAGACAGGTCAACTATGGAGTCACAGGCTACCCCTTTTATAAGTATTTTAAGGTGTATGAGTCATACCGGACTGATATGATGAAACATATGCATGCGTCGGACTGAAAATGTTAGTCCGGGGTACACAAGTGTGGAGAAGTATTATTGTACCCAGTGTTACCCATTTGCGCCAGACCGACAAAACCGGTTCGTCGTATACATGTACTGGTAAAGGCGACAAAATTTGTCTAGCGTACACATGCTTTGTTCTATTTGAATACCAGCAAAATAATGTTTGCGCCGGACCGAAAAAGTTGGTCCGACGTAGAAGGGAGAAACAGCTGGTTTTACCAGAGAGAATCACGTTTGCGCCGAACCGAAAAAGTTGGTCCGGCGTACACTTAGAATTCGGTCCGCCATAAATGGTATATTCTCGGTTAAGATTTGAGTAAGAAATTCTTAACGCCGGACTAGGAATGATGGTCCGGAGTGAAAAGACAACATACGTCGGACTGAATATAAGTCTAAATTCACATCGGTCCGGCGTGAACGGTGTACGCTCGGTTGAAATAAATCAGAAGAGAGCTCTTAGCGTCGGACTGAAAAAGTCGGTCCGGCATACATGGAGTCCGCACGGTTAGAACTTGAAACTTGATTTTTCAGCGCCGGACTAAATGTAGATGGTTCGAAAAAGAACTCTTTTTGGCTAAGAGAGGGAATATCTGGATTTTTGAATGAGAGATATGAAATAACCTATGCTCTAAGTAATCTTAGTGATTTTTGCATATGAACCAAGATTATTACTTGTGTATAATCCCTCTTAATAGTATGGTTATTCTAGTTATATGGCTTGAATCAACTCAAAACTAAGAATAAACACTTTAGCCTTGTTATTCAAATATAGCTGTTGTCATCTTATACTAAGTATGCTTCTTGATCATCACACCAAAACCTACATAATAAGTATAACTAACAAAAATAGGGGGCCTAGTTTCTCTCAGTCCGAAATTCTGAGATCTCAACGAGATTTCGCTCTCCGGCCAGCTCTGAGATGTCGAGCGAAAACGAGATTTCAAACCCTGCTCGGGAGTAACATCTCCAAATTCTTTTTGTATACTATGTTAGTCCAGTAAAAGCTAGTAAACAAAGTTTAAACCATAACATATCATACAAAATTTTATTCATTTAATTATCAGAGTATTACATTATAAATGGCATGCAGGCCAACTAAAAAATATAGCAGCAGAAAGAAAAAAGTAGTAGAGCCTAGCAAATCTGATATAGGCAATCGATTAGCGCAGCGGCTTGCTTAGTAATCGAGATCCTCACCGCTGAACAAATACTCTAAAAACAACAGATATAGCAATTGAGTACATAAAGTACTCGCAAGTCATACATGAGATGCAATATTAATGCAAAGATAACAAAAGAAGGCATTTTATGGTTGATTTCAGCAATAAGCAACATTTCAAATAAAATTAGTAATTTCGATGGCATAGTTGATTAGTAAATCTGAGTGTTAAACCAATTCAACATGGGATCCATATTGGAGTTTCATCCCTAAATTTTCTAGATGAAACCCCCTTTCATCTATAAATCATTTTTCTTTAAAATCTCTTTTTGAAAATCAAAGCCTAATCCGTGAATGGCTTGTTCAGGATGCCCATGATCGTAGATGTGGCTAATCGATTAGTTTTACGCTCTGTAGAGATTGTACAACTTTAATATGATTATCTTATTTCCGTACAATTAATGCACTTCCTTTGCTGTGTAGCAAAGAGATCATAATAAGACCTTTACAAAGCTACATTCTAAAGCAGTCATACCTGCTAAGGTTCCACCGCCCTTGTCAGAAGCCCCCTCTTACGCCATGTGAGAATCGAAATTGAGACTCATATTCAACTAAATGGCACAACTGATATTAGAATGTTACAAATTAGTCTATCCTATACCAGACTTGTGAAAGTATAAATAGGCTTTACATTCAGTGAAACATAGACATGTCCTTAACTTACCAGGCAAACTTATCACAAACCCAAAACCATGACAAAACCACATGATAACCAAATATCGATAGTATAAATCACATTTTCACTTTTCTTTTAAACAATACCAATTTTTACAATATTCCATGGCACTCCAATACCAAGGAATGATTTTCATATCAAAAGTATATTTATTTGGCTTAAATTCCTATAAGTCCTAAATTCATGTTTAAGCATGTCTAAGCCATTAGTTATATAGCACTAGTTAATACTATATTAGTATACTAACTAGTGAAATTTATTAAGGTTACACTGGCACGAGGATTTCAATGTCAAATGTGGTAATAACAATTAGGAAGTAACTACACATTAAAAACTAGTATTTAAATTACACTAATAAAACTATGCATGTAGTAATTTAAATCTGGAATCAGCATGATCAAGGGTTATAACTTGCCTTGCAAAAAGCACTAGTGCTGAGATCCGACGATCTCGTACTCTTCCGATACTCTGAAATCTAAACGTTGAAAATCAACCAAATTCAATAAAATCCATATAAATTCAAATAAAATATAAAACTAGCATAAATAGGTATATTATAATTTTAGATGAATTTAGAAAGAAAAATAGAGTTAAATAGAGTTCGAACGGACTCCCAGAAGATTTAAATCAAGGAAAACTAGTATAGTGCCCTGTCTTCCGATTTCCTTTTCCTAGCACGTAATATATGGTCTTTTCCTTTTCTAGAACGTTTGTTTCCTTTTCCTTAATTCCAGGATATTTGTTTTTTCCTTTTCCTTGAGATGATGCTGGAGGTGAGGGGAGATCTGTTGTGGGCCACAGGGATGAGTTAAACACAAAACAATGGCCATCGGATGTGGGTGAGTAAAGCTGAGGAAAGATCTGAGAGGTTAATTTTGATGGAGACAAGTTTCTAGGAACGTTTCGCTGGGTGCATGAAGGTTGGGCCATCTCTTGTGGGGTGCATTATTTGGGGTGGACGTAGAAAAGAATACTTAGGTGCATTATAAAGGGGTATAGATGAGAGAGAACACACTATTTAGGTTTTTTTGGAATTTCAGAATTTTTTCTAAAAGAAAAACTGATTTATTGCGTAGGCATGACGTTGGCGAGGGAAAATGAATTTCGACCGAATTGATTTTGCAATAGAAAAAGATTTGAGTCGCTGATGTGTGAGCCCGTGGACCATGGACTTGATCCATAGCCCTACGCCAGTCCATCGTGGATCGGGCGCACGGCGGCGTGCACCGAAGGCGGTGGCAGCGCGAACGCACAGCCGGCAGCGATGACGGTGTTCTGGCGAGGTTTAGGCAGAGTGGTGGAGGGTAGCATCGGGGAGCGTACGGCGCACGCGAACTCAACGGCGGCCACAACGGAGGTGCAATCCGGCGAGGAACGTCGTTCGGCCGACAGCAAGGAAACTCGAAATCCGGCGTAGACGTCGCAGGTAACTCTGAATAGATTGAGGGGTTTGCTCGTGGTGCCCTGTAACACGTAGTGACGCGAAAGAAATTGTTAGAAACTCACGAGGAAACAGAGATGGAGTTGGAGCGCGTCGGTCGACGTTTGGGAAGACATTCAGGGTGCAAGGTGTTCCGACGAATTGAGCGAGAGGGATTGGCTTTAAATGCACACGATTTGGGAGAAGTAATGGCCGGTTTTCGAAGATTTGCGAAAACAGCCATGGCGACTGTGGCTCGGGCGCATGGCGTCAGGAGGAAGAAGATCTAAGCCAGGCAGGCAGGCCGAGGGGAAGAAAAGGCCATGGATGGGCTTGGCCGACGGAAGGGGAAGGAAAAATGGGAGGGTGGGCCATGCAGGAGGGGGAAGAAAGGACGATGGCGCGGGCCGAGAAAGCGGTCGGTTGGGCCGGAGGGAATGTTTAAGAAATTTTAAATCATTTCCGATTTTAAATAATTACAAAAATTCAAAGAAGCTTTTAGAAAATAGCAAATAGAGTTCAAAAACGTTAGGGAAAATTCATAGAAATTTCCTAACACATTTTGAACTTAATAAAATTATTTCCAACTTAAAATTGGTTTATATTTTTACACATAAATTACTTTTTAATTTTTGAAAATAAAAAAGCCTTTCAAAAATCATAGAAAATACCAGAAAAATCTGAAAATATTATTAGAAATCCATAAAAATCATATAAAATACAATAAAATCTGAAAATATTATTGGAAATCCAGAAAATTGAATTATTCTCGAAAAATTCTCAAAATCCAATATAATAACATTTTTAGTTTTTAAATAATCTCTTTATATATGGAAATATTCTGGGATGTTACAGAGAAGCAAAATGCATCATTCATTTCTTATTAACAATTTTTATGACAATGATCTGTTGCCGGTTCAATTATAGCCACATAAATAAGAAATTTAGAGAAAACTTGCGATCTATGCATAAATGATACTTCTTTCTTGTGCTATAAATCAAAACAAACTTCAGTGCATCAGTCGGCAAAACCCTTCGATCACACGAGTTAGGCAAAACCCTTCATTTCACCGGTAGGGCCAATGTAACTCACAAAATTTGCACGTCAGTCATCTTTGACAATTTGGAGAGCATGTAACATTAGATTCATCGTCTGATGTACTCAATCGTGCAGTTCTCCTTGAGCCACTCAAGCACCTTTGCTGCCTCTAGAACATCCTGAACCTGCATGGTTCAACCCACATACAGAACATACAGACATTAAGAATTTCAAGTTGTGGAATTAATGTTAGGTAGGACAGATAGTTTCCTTGGCATAGTCTTGTGCTTCTTATACTAGGCATACTCATGGTGGTTTAACTACCAACAAGTGGGTATATGTTTCAGTAGTTGAAAATTTGGTCAAAGTAAGATCAAGAAAGAATTGCAACACTACAATTAACTGAAGGGAATTCAGTATCAGAAATATAAGATGAAGCAACCAAAAACCTGTTGCTTGATGTTCCCCTCATCATAGTCCTGGTTATAGCGTTTGAACTCTTTTACAGAGTTCTCAACTTCCTTGACGAGCTGTTGGGTTGAGTACTGCACGACTATATGTTGTTAATACATGGATAAAAATGTGCGACTCAAAATCTAAAGCAGGGAGGTTCTAATGATTATCGCTGGAATCATAAATATAAACTGCAGGCGTATTATTACCTGTAAATTTTCTGCATTGAATATTTCACCAACAGCCAGCATTTGTTTAATGATTCTAGTAATGTTCTCCCTCTCACTTTCTAGGTACTCCTGGACTGCCTGTTGGCTTGAAAGGGACGCTAGCTGCTCCTTATCTAGCTTCCTTTCTGCCTGCAGGAGTTAATAAATCTACATTAAGAAAGGAAGAAATAAAAGATAATTGGGTGCTAGACTGGTTCAGTACCTGAAGTTGCAAAAGTTTGGCTCCATACAGTTGTTGGCCTTGCTCTTGAAATAAGGCACGCGGAACATCGACTTCAACCAACTAAAGAAACCAAAGGAAAATTAGCGCAAACATACAGTATCTTGGAGAGAAGGTGCAAAAGAATTCTGATAATGATTTCTCTACATAAAGACTTCAAAAGCTATTCAGAAGCAAGTCCGCAACCTTTCCCAGCTGATCGAGGATTGCATTATCTGTTGCTTGTTCTATGGCTGTTTTTTCCACTTCTTTACATCTTTGTAAAATCCGTTCTTGAACCTGTAACAGTCAGGAGGGATGATCGCTATTAAGAAACATTGAGAAAGTTATTTATTGTTGAAATATGCTAATCACAATCTAAAGCTAATATTTGACAAGATGAACTAATATCAGTTGGCAGTAGCTTCAGAAAAGTAGATTCAACTGGTACATATCCAGGAATGCTGATTTCAATTACTCCTAGTATACTACTAAATGATACAAAATTTTACAGCAATGGAAATAGAAACCTGATCAATGGTAGTGCATCCAGGAAGGAGCTTTCCAGAAAGTGAGTCATCCAATTCTGGCAACTCCCTGTAGAAGAGCTCTTTACACACAACCTACAGAATAAAGTGGAATTGGAATGAACACCTCGGGTACCAACTAAATGGTTGGAATTAATGAAGTACAACCTTTTTCTACAAAAAATATGTCACCGTGGTATCAGTGCAGTCAAACTTCTCAAACTTTGAGCACTAATATACTAGATTTGCCACATGAAAATAATAGTAATAGATTTATTTCAAAAATCAAAAGTAATTCTGAAGTGTTATGATTTTAAAGCTAATATATAACCATAGAAACTAACCATCAAAATTATGCCTTGGTGAGCATGCAATGACCAAAACAACATACATTTGTGAATGGCTGGAGTATTTATAATTAATCTTGTAATTTGAGTGTGACACACAGAATGATGTGATCAGTAACAAGCATGAAGTACACAGATATTTATAACGTGGTCTTTAGGGAGCGACACTCACAGTAAATTGAGCACGGACACCTCGTAGACTTTCTTGCTCAAATGATTCAGGGAACTGAATAGGAAATGATCTAGTCTCACCGGGACGAATCCCAATTAGTGCACCGAGAAATCCAGGAACAAGGTTATTATTTTCCTCAGTGTCCAAGTGGAAACCTGGAAATCATAGAGATATGCATGAGGAAGAAATACAGCACTATGATTACAAAAAGCTGGAAATGTAAGCAGTAGTGTGCCAACAGCTGATTCTGCAACCTAATGGCAGTTTCGTGAAGTAGTGGACAACTATTTGGAACCAGGTACTGAGACCTCTCAGAACCACCCTTGAATCAATTGACATCCTGGTTTCCTTGGTCAATTTGGAAGGAACACAGTGGGTGAATTTTCAACAATTCCACCTCAGACATGGGGACTATTCTGTCAAAAATCAAGGATGATTTCCATGCATGGAAGTTGGTAGGGTCGCACAAATTGCAGGAAATATCGTTGTAATTTTAGGTTTTCTCCCAGGTCGGGGTAATTTCACTTTTCTCGCACATAGGACTTCCTGGTCTCTGTGTTCTTTTTTCTCTGTTTTTTCCTTCTCTGTTTCGCCTGCGTTTCTTTTCCTTTGTTTTTTTTCCTTTCTTCTTAGCTTGGTCATTGTAATTTCGTTCTATCTTCATATAATGTGCGGTTCTCCCACATATTCTCAAAAATATAAGCAGCAGTGTGCATACTATTTGGTATACAAAAAAGAATTCTGAGGATTTGTGGAGCTAAATGTCGCATCACTACATTAGTTAGTTGCAAACAAAGTGCAAGAAATGTCATAAGTGCAGCATGCCAGCAATACCTTAAGGCAAGATACTTTTGAGGTAAACATTATCATCTCATTTTTCTAATGTGAATAAGTCATAATTGGTCAACAACAAAGTATTGAAAACAACAAAAAAAAAAGCACACACACAAAAAGTCAACAAACCTGTACTCTCGGCTGATGGAATTTTTTCACCTTTAGAGCCATCACTGGTAATACTTTCTGCAAATATATCTAGTACCACCAGATCGCTTACCTACATATATCCATAAATGGATGACATTACAATGTAACAATATTCACTGATGTTTAGTTGCTTACAAAGACAATGCATTTAATTTAACACGCAAACTTCACAAAAGTAAGTAGTTCATATATCCTTCATTTATATTTTTGAAAATAAGATTGCTTGACATTGACAAGGAAACATCTGAAGGGACAGGGAAATACATAACACGGAATCTACAGCAGCATCATGTATATAAAGAAGATAGGAGTTTTACAAAACCCATCAGTTGAAAGAATGGATTTATGCAAAAATAAAATAGCACCCACAACAACACCAGATGATGATCTCACCAGAGGAAACATTAGAAATCATCGCTTTTCTAGCCCCCTTCACCTTGTTTGTTTTGCAAATTTGGCCTCTTTCCGAACACAATTGCAAAAATAGTCCTATCCCCGACCGTGGAAATGCTGGAAGGTGATACATGTCACCTTCTGTGCTCCCTTACCATGGAAAGTCACCGGAGCTTCCAGGACCATGGCAGCACGCCTCCCACACTACCCGACCGCTGCAACGCGCCTCCTGCGCTCACTGCGTTCCCTATCTGCGGCAGCGCGTGTTCCGCGCTCAACAGCTTGCGCGCCCACACTCCCTGTGCGAAGCAACGCTTGCTACCGCGCTCGCCCACCCACTCTCGCGCTCCCTGGGCACGGCAGTGCCAACTTCCGCGTTCCCTGGGTGCGGCAGGGGATAGAAGCCTGCCACACCTTCCATGGTGGGGGAGGGGCCAAATATGCAAATGCGTTTGCCGGGGGTTAGATTTGCAAAAAACGAGGTCAGGCCTAAAAAAGCGACGATTTCGAAACATTACTATAAATGAAAATAACATATTGGTGAAATACCAATAAAGCCTCAAATCCATTTGGTACATGAAGTACAACCAGGATTCAGTTTTCCTTTGAGAACCAGCCAGTTACCAGTCATACTGGTCCTAAAGGACATTGCTAGTAATGGCTGGTATTAAGGGTATTTAAGCCGACTTTGATATGGTATATACCATAGTTACCAGAAACGCGGCTCGTCCGAATCATGGTATGGCATTCATGCTTGCGGTTTACCACTTTTTCTTCCAATTTCCACTGCAAACACGAACCCCATACCCTAAACCGGTTCGGGTTTGACGAATCCGATTTGCGATTCATGCGGGTTTACAACGAATATGATAACTATGGTATATTCATCTTAAGACTTTGGAAATACAAAAGCATGAGAACACAAAGAAAATGGGTACAAGTACCACTAACTGATACTAAAGTTATCATTAGTTTATTACATATTAGAGCAACTATAAGAAGTTACCTGCAGGCCTCTGTCAGTCACTATACGAAGTAGCCCCAGAGCTTTATGACGACGTTTAAGCTCTATCTCGGCTGCCTTTTTGGCGTCAACAATTTCATCTATTTCAACAACCACTTTGAGGTTCTTATATTTGTCTTCTGATAACCATCGGACTTCAGGGGCAACATCCACAGCGACATCATATCTGAGAAAATTTTGACATAAATAGAAAGATATGATATCGATATTACATTATAGTAAATTTGATAAATGACAACTAAAACCAAATTTTTAAACAAGTGTAAAAAATGAATTAAGTTGGACATCTAGACAGTAGTAACTGCGTACCTAAACACATCCTCTAGAGAGAAGGAATTTCCCATATCTTCAAACTTAGTAAGAATGCGTACCGAATCTTCTAATGCCCTGTCCTCTACCTAAAACACACAAAAAAAGAAAAAATTAGCTGGACAGATGTAATAGTAAATTCATCATAGAATATAGTATCTTTTGAGTGGGATAAAGTCATGATTCAGCAAGAGATTGGACCATTAAAGAGAGATAGTGATATATGCAGTACAAAAAAGTTCATGGAAAAATTTGAGCCCAAATTATTAGATAGTGATGATGACTGATGATCTTCTCAGAGTTCACAAGAATATAGCATATCACTATTTCATCATATTCAACTTTAACATCACTGATGAATAATGATGCAACAAAAAATACAGGTTACCAGATGTACGTTTTGCTTGTCATGAATGATTCAAAATAAATTCATCGTGATAAACATCAGGGTAGTGCTATCTAAATAGTACCGAAGACAATGCTTGAGGAAGTGTATGTCTTAAGATAGCTTCAATTGTCGCATCCTGTACATGCTGCGGTCCTACGTAGTTTATAAGAATGTCTTCTGGGACTTTCTTCCCGGGCCGAAATCCAGGAACCTGATAACAAGCAATAGCAGGGACCTTAGTATAAACTGTAGAATATAAAGCAGCACACAGTAAGGGACACCATCCTTCTTTGACAAAACTTTGCAGATATATCTCATTTCCCACTTTGGAATTCTCTGGTTTTTGAGTGGTCTAGCTATGACAGATTGATTATGAAATTTTGCACCAATGGATGAAAGCTGAAAATGCTAGATGTCTTGAGTATTTCCAATTCATAAATACATTGAATCTCAATTATACAAAAAAATATCAGGGCTCAATTTTTATGAGAATGTTGAGCACTTGCAACAAAACCACAAACAGAAAGGGCTATTGCTGCTATGCAGTGCGGCAACCACGTTGCACATATGGGTTGCCATTGCCAACTTCTACATAACTACAAAACATATACCCGTTAAAACTTTAGGAGAAGACTAATATCCGGTTGGGCCTTCTAGCTTTGCAAATTAATCAACTTTGTACATGGGTATGAATGTGTTTCGTTTGGTACATATAGGAGTTCGCACAGAAATGGTACCTTGAAACGCTTTGCGTACTCTTGGAGAGTGGATTCGTAGCATTCCTGACATATCGAGGGCGGCACCTCCACGCTGAACTTTACCTGCGAAGCAGCACAACCACGACCATGAGAATTAAGCATGAATTCATCGATACCACTCCTACCACTGCCCATTGCGCCAAACTGAGACAAGAAAAGCCCCACTGAAGAACCACTAGAGCTCTCCAATTCACATATGTAATTAGAGAGGCAATTAGTTAAGGAGAGGCTGAGGCGGGGCTAACACTGGAACCGGGCTGCAGCGTCTCGGTGACGCGGACGGAGTCGCCACCCCCCGCGGCGGCCTCGCGGAGCTCTACGGTAGCCGAGGAGACGGGGACTCGCCTCCTCTGGACTCGCGAGGTGGAGGCAGACGTGGAGAGGGGGATGAATTGACGGGCGGCGGAGGAGGGGAGCGAGGAATAATTAGCCCAGGAGACTGTGCGGGGAGAGGAGAAGCGGTTATGGGCGTGGTGTGTACGGGCTGTGGAGGCGATGGCGGCGGGGGCGGTGGCGAGCTCCATAACCGCTGCTCGGAGTGAAGCAGCGCGGCTGTACGTTTTGTGGGGGAGAAGATAGTGCGAGGGGATTAGATTTAGGACTTAGGAGGAAGATAAGGAAATAAAGAAAAACAAAAAATCTAGAGAACGTTATAACAGTTATAAGCTAATGCGACACGATAGGAAAGCCGTCCGATCCGATGGAATTCAATAATCAGTCCACCTCTGGCATTCCATCTTCCGAACATGCATCTCCACTCTTTAGCTGTTTTCATCTCTCGCTCGCTCAATCTCCCTGATCCAATTCAACGCAACACAGATCTCCTCTCCAACCATCCTCATCTCTCTCTCCCTATTCCAATCCAACACAGCACTGATTTGATGGGCGACAAGGGCGGTTGATTTGGTGGGCGAAGGTGTGCAAATGCCAAAGCAAGCAACCGTCCAGATGGTGGGATGGCGAGCTAGACCCAACAAGGAGGGAAAGCCCTAGCTCTTACAACGACATACAACATTGGGCTTAGCCTAGCGCGATCATTCAATAGCAAGCTCGGCCCTAGCTTGCATCTAGCAGACATGACTCCCACAAGATCGCATCCAGCGGTTGCAACTGGCTACGAGGCCTCGCATCCAAGTCCAATGATAAATGTGGCGGTTCCAACCATCGTTTTCGTCACCAATGATAAGATTTAGTAGATTCGATAACTCTGACCTCGGATCTGGTCAAATCTAACAGTAGTGCGACTTGGCGACTCAATAATATGATGCAGAGCTCGGGTTGGAGCTGGGGAAGAGGCAAAGATGGAGGCTCGACATGAAGCTCAATCACAGATTCAGCGGCACGCAGTGTCAGTGGCTCCATGGCTGTGGCGTAGTCAAGGCTAGAGTTGGGAAACAGGGTGCGACGACATGGACGGTGTCGGGTGGCCCTCGGATGCGTGGTAGTACTATCGTAGCCAGGTGAGCTTACTGAAACTAACCAAAACTTCTTAAAACTTGTTTGAAACCTATTGAAACTTCTTTAAATTTTTGGTTGAAACTTCTTGAAACATTTCATTAAAACTTGTTAAAACTCGATAAAACTTGTTAAAACTCATCGGTTGAAACTTTATGAAACTTGAGTTACAAAATCTAAAACTCATTGAAACTTTAGCTTGGAATCTTCTAGAAACTTCTGGAAGCACATGAAACTAAACGAAACATGAAAATTTTCAAACGTTCTCTTGAAACTTGCTGAATTGTATGAAACTTGCTGCTATACCGCTGCAACGATATACCGTTTTAGTTGCTTCCAAGAAAAATTGAGATTTGTTATCTGTCATGGTCATCGTTGACCAATCAAGATCACATAAATATGAAATTAGAATAGAGAAATAAGATGTAGATCTACAACTATCTCCTCTTTATTGGTACTTTCTGGTGTGTGTACAATGTACCCCCTTTACCCCACTTATATATGGGAAAGGAGAGAACCTTTTCTTGCAGGAGAAGAAAGCTAGATTTTAGAGTAATTTACTGAAACACTAAGCCCTCATTAGGAACCTCATAGGAGTCCATTTAGGAAAGTGTTCACACATATATGGAATAGAATATTCCATAACACTCCCTCTTGAACACTTTTCCAACATTATATTGATGCTTCGTTAAAAACTCCATTTGAAAACCCAATGGAAAAAAGGACATGAGAAAAGGGTACATAGCTGTAACACCCTAAATTTTGCTCTAATTTAAATTTTGGAGTATTTTTTATTTTTGAGAATTTTTGGGAATTTATTGAAATTTATTTAGATTTATTCAAATATGGCCTTTCTTGAATTCAATTAAATTCACGCAAAAGTTTATGCAAAGTTTTGTTGGAAATATTTTATTTGGGTTCTAGATGTTCCAAAATATTTTCCAGAATTTTTCTGGATTTTTCCGGACATTTTTGCTATCTATTTTGGCTTTGTTTATTTATATGAATTATTTTAATTCGAAAACGTTTTAAAAATCGCTGGAACAGTGTTGGGCCGAAACCTCCTTCGGTCTGGCCCATTTGCGCCCGTTGGCCCAGCTCAGCCTGAGCCGCGCAAACCCTAGCCGCCGCCGCGTTTCGCCCGTTGGATCGGCATCGTGTGGCTCAGGAGTTGCCGCGTCGTTTCGCCGCCTCGCCCGTCGGATCGCTGCGCGCGGACGCTCGGGATTTCGCCACGTCGCTTCTTCCTCGCGAGATCGTCGGAGCAACGGCCGTCCGCATGTTCGCCCGTTTCGCCGAGGATTGCGCGCACGTCGAGGCGCTATTTAGAGCGCCGCTGCCACCCCCGTGCTGCGCATTTCGAGACGCTTCCGTAGCACTAGCACACGCCTCCCGAGACGCCTCCGTTTGATTGCAAAAGCTCGCCGTAGTTGTTCCCTTTGCACCGCCCCTATTCTTCGCCGTTTCCTTCGCCGTCGGTCCATCGCCGCCGTTGCCAAGGCCACCGGAGTAACGCCCGCCCCAAGACGCGTCGAACACGCTAGATCTTCACGCCGGAGAAGCCCCGTAGCACCGTTGGCTGCGTCATCTTCCCCAGCTCCGGCGACCTTCTCTTTCTGCGCCGCCGTTTACCTCGCCAACCCTCGCCGGCCGTTCGATTTGCATCGCACGTTTCCAGTACGTCCACGTCGCCTTCTCTGTTTTCACCTAGATTAGATCTGAACCGTTAGATCAGTTATGGACAGTGTAGATTAACTCTAAGGTTTACACGTTAGTTTAATCTTGATCGTTAGATTTAGATTGAACGGCTGGGATTAGATCTAATTTCCACGCTATGTTTTAGTCTCAACCGTTGGATCGGTAGTTTACGTGTGGGATTGCGCCGCGTAGCGTGATGAATAGTAAATAGCTCGGTTACCGTGGGCCGTTGGATTAAATCTAGATGGTAGCGGTGGATTGAGCTGTGGCGCGGATCCGTGTCGTTCAAATTTGAACGTGCGGCTGAGATGACGCCGCACCTCCACCGAATCACGTGCAGACGTGTGTGCACTTTGACCGAGGGGAGACCAGATCTGACCGTCGCTTTCGGACGCGTCGCTGTGATCTTGCCGCGTGGCTGCACGTAAACCGAGACACCGCCGAACGTGCGCGTGATCCAGCCGTTAAATTCGGGTGTGCCGTTGGATGTGCGACGCGTGGAGGCGTGGAGCCCGAGGCGTCGCCGAGTTGGATGCAGACCGCTGGATGCGCGACGTGTGTCGCACGCATCTCGGTGCGCTGCGGTGCGCGTGAGGAAATCTGGCTGTTGATTCAAGTAACGGCTTGGATCGTGCCGCGTGGATGTACTGTGCTGATAGACCGAGTCCACGATGGACCAGTGCCGAATCATGGACCCAGTCCATAGACCAGAGCGACGTGGCAGCCTCTGGGCATGCCACGTGTCATGCTGACGTCATCGCAGATGTCATAAATATTTTTATATATAAAGATATTTTGGCTGAAATTCATTTCTATGCTGACGTCATCATGACACTATGCTGACGTCATAAATTCGATTTTTCAGTACAAAAATAATTTGGAAAAATCGGATTTTCTAATTTCTGTAATTTCAGATTTTATTCAAACTTCCAATGGCTATAACTTTTGCATTTTAACTCGGATTTGGGTGATTCAAATTTCTAAAAATTCATAAAATTGTGATCTATTTAATGATGAATTTTATTTGAATTTTTGAGGTCATTTAGTCCTCTCTATTAGTTATTTATTGTATGTATTGTCTGTACGCGTAGACGTAAATTTGCCGGAAGGATTCGAGGAAGAGTTCGTCGCTCAAGACGAAGCTTCGGAACATGACCAGCAACTCTTTGAAGGCAAGTGATGCTTTGATCATTTTGATCCCTGATTTTAAAATGTAATTTATGCTTTGAAATTATGCATGCTTATTTATTTAAAATGAATTTAAATTAATTTGGGCTAATGTAGTTAAACAACCCACTTTGTTATGCCACCTTGAAATTATTGATGGTATGCTCTAAATCATTGTCACCCTAAAGTTGATTATATTAGTTGGATGTTAATATTGTGCCAACACGGGAGGCTAGACCGTGAGTAGATGCTTAGCCTTGCAACGAATCATGAATGATCTTTCAGGAAAATTCTACAATATTGATTAAAGAAATATTGATTGTATTTTGAAAGTGGTGTGATGATGTCACATGATGAGATTGAGGTACAGAGACCTGTGTGGTTCTGTATCGATGTTGAGTTATTGCTGGCATGTGTTGCACAATAATCAACTAGGTGGGAAATGATTTAGACTGGGGCAAATGGCAAGAGGCTGTATGCCAGGTGGGCCTGTGTGGCAATGGGTTGTTGAGTGATGTGAGTCTGTGTGCCACATTGGGCTGTGTGCCACTGTCGAGTGTTGGAAGTCTTGCCTTGGTCAGTTAAGGACTTCACCTTGCAAGCCTTTGATCTGAGTCACCCGTACAACCACATGTCCGATATGGGATGACCTAGTTGATTAGGGTTACGATATCTTCCTCTCGATACCTTGGGGTGGTAGTACACGGGGTGTATCTGCACGGGAGCGCGTGCACGTACTCTGGCTTGGTGCCTATCCAGCGGTGATTGGCCCGCCCTATACTTGACTCTGTGTGAGGGAAGTGATAGTGAAGGCAATACCGAGAGGTTCTTTAGTTAAGGTAGAGGTTCTGAAAAGCTTTGTTGCGGACAATCACTGTGTGGTGAGCGGTCAGATCTTGTGGGTAAAGTGTACAACCTCTGCAGAGTGTCAAAACTATTCAATAACCGTGCTCGCGGTATTGAGCATTGCTCGGGATTACTGATCAAGGTGTAGATCTTCATAAACAAAATGTGGAAAGTGTGGTGTGTGCGTTGTTGAAAATGAACTCATAAGGTCATGTGCGAGAATCTTGAAGAAAAACTATTTGAAGAAATTAGTATTACTTATAACTGTTTCATTGCTTTAAATGAGATACTGGTTTAAAAATGCTGTTTGATGCAAAAGAACCATTTAAGCCAATCCTTTGGAATAAGCTTTGCATATAGTAATAGCGCTACATTCTGTGCATTACTTGTTGAGTGCCTTGTGTACTCACCCCTCCTTGCTTATCAACCCCAACATCATTGGAGGAGTCTACACCAGCGTGGGAGGAGGAGTACACTGAGGATCCGGACAATTAGGGTGCAGGCCTAGTCGGTTGCCTATGGCAAGATGGAGGCTTCCACGACATTTATCTCTTTTTATTCCGCTGCTATTTTAATTACTCTGAATAATGTAAGCCCTGCGTGGCTGATTTTATGTAAGGAGACCATAAGGTCGTACAACTCAGTGTATATAAATGTTTGCACTATTTATTCTTATATCGCTGTGAATGTCCGTGATGTGCAACCTCAGAAGATCGTGTGTGCTAGCGCGATCTGGACTAGCACAGAATACACAGAGGGTCCGGATTTGCAGATTCGGGTCCCGACAGAGGTGGTATCAGAGCAGGTTGACTGTAGGACTGGACCCTAGTTAGGTTGTATCCGGGAGGATAAAACTATTTTCTAAAATTTTATCAACTTGAGCAAGAATATCAATGAAATCTCGACTTACCTTTTCTCCCTTGCTTCATACCTATGCTGAATTCTTATTATTATTTTCTGTCTAATTTAAACAAGGTCAGTTTTGGCAGATGAGGATGATCCACACCTATGGAGAGCGCACCGGAGGATACGCCGCTGAGTTATGGCGTATGATGCAGTTGCTCGGAGGTTTTGACAGACCACTGTATCGAGGACCACGGTGGTGCGGGCAGGACTTGACATTGCCTGGGATGTCAAGATCACTGTCTATGCTCGAGAGAGGATGAGGGCGAGTCGTCCTATTTACATCACGGTCAGGAGGTCTTCTTTTGAGGCCGGATCCGAGAGACAAGACGTCAGCGATCGCGGCGATTGCCCGCACCTACTCCACAGAGTTGGAGGGCACCGTCTTTCGTCACCACCCGCGTCGAGACAATCGCTTCGACAGGATGGAGATCTTGGAGGAAGACGCCACGATCACCTACCTGGCGAGGTATGTCATCGCCTAGGAGGACGCCTTGGACGAGACAGTCCAGGAGCTGCAGAGAACCCGCGACGAGGTCACGGAGGTGAGGACCCAACTGCGGGAGGGCTTAGCACACTCCATGCAGAAGATCCAGGAGTTGGAGATGGCTCTATATGGACCTGAGCCTGAGCCAGTCTTGGAGCTACACGATCCAGATCCGGAGGAGCAGGCGCAGAGGCACGGTCACAGAGCCACCAAGACATGTGCAGCGACCGGGACCAGCAGAGTTGATGGGGTCTTTGCACCACCGCAGCAGTCATCGAGACCGATTCGCCCGATGCGAGCACCCACCGGTGTATGCTCCGGGGGAGCCGCAGCCGGGTTGGCTCGATGAGTGATCAAGTATAGTCGGGTGTAGTGTCGAGACTCGTGTGTTTGAGTCGCGTCTTTTGTTTCAGAGTCACCATTAGGTGTGAGTCGTTATGGATTCCTATGTTTGTTTACTTGTTTTTGGTTGTGAGTGTCTCGTATGTGTTGCATTGCCCTTAGGCACTTGTGAGCAACCATACTACCTTATATTATATCAATAAAGTGGCTAAATAATTTAAGTTACACCTGTTTCCTCCACATAAGTTCTTTTATTTGTCTATGCTTTCTTCTTTTCTTAACCATGGAAGTTTGCAACAGATGGTGAGGACTCATGAAACACTGGAGCCGTGAAGCGAGCTAATCGGTGACAACGTAATGAGGAACCAATCCCTCAACCGCCGCAAGTTGATATGCAGAATCTGGGAGCCTTTTTGGCTGCCAAACTCAACTCATGAACACGATGGTTCAGACCATGCAGCAGATATCCAATCAAGCTGCTGCGAATGTTCAACCTGGGGGTAACCATGGACCACACCCCTACTCAAGGTTGTCGGAGTTTATGCGAACCCGCCCACCTACCTTCTCAGGCAACGCCAATCCATTGGAGGCGGACGATTGGTTAAGGACAATTGAGAGAAAGCTACACATTACCCAGTGTGTGGGACATGAGAGGGTACTCTATGCCTCTCATCAACTAGAGGGAACTGCTGCAGAGTGGTGGGAAAACTTCTGCGCAGCTCATGAGGACCCACAAAGTATTACGTGGGAGGAATTCACCTCAGCTTTTCGTCAATACCATGTACCCGAGGGTATCATGGACCTTAAAAAGGAGGAATTTCGGAGCCTCAAGCAGGGTGGCCAATCAGTGGCCGATTACCTGAATAAGTTTACCCAACTGGCATGCTACGCACCAGGAGACGTGGCTACATATAAGGTTAGGCAATCCCGCTTCATGAAGGGATTGAATGCAGGGTTGCAGGTGGGACTGATCACCCACACATTCCCTGACTTTCAAGAGCTAGTTAACAAGGCTCTTATTTTGGAGGACAAGCGCCGAGAGTTGGATGACAACAAAAAACGCAGAATGGCGCAACAAGGAGGTCGTCAGGGCCAGCAGAGGCAGAGGACGGCACCTCAACAGTTCATCCGGTACCAGCCCAGAGGCAATGACAAGGCATCACTGCCGGCAAATCGTCCGGTGGGTCAGAATGCTCAGACTCCAGCCAGAACTATGGTACAGACTGGAGGTACCTCGCAGGCAGCAGGAAGACGTTGTTATCATTGCAACGAAATGGGGTATTTTGCCAACAACTGCCCTAAGAAAGGAGGTGTCACCCCAGTACGCTTTAACCTGGGAAACACACCCGCAAGAACTCCGGCACCAGCTATGAACCGCGGAGCAGCGTCATCGGCAACTCCATCTCAAGGAACTGCACGAGGCCGAGTCAATCACATCACTGAGGATGAGGTGCAGAATGCAACGGACGTTGTACTGGGTAAGTTCCTAGTAAACTCAGTACCAGCTACTGTTTTATTCGATTCGGGAGCTTCACATTCGTTTATTTCCCGAGATTTTGCTGTTCAAAATGATATGGATATAGTGAATCTTAAATGTGTGCTTATAGTCCAATCCCCTAGATCGGAACTCCGATCTAAAGTAGGATGTTCTGGGGTAAGACTAATAATTAATGGAGTTGAGTTCCTAGCGAACTTAATTGTCCTTAATACCCAAACCCTGGATGTTATTCCGGGAATGGATTGGTTAACCAAATACAAGGCCGTGCTGGACTGCGGGAAAAGAGTTATATCAATCGAGAGCCCAGAGGGGAGTAGGGTTGAGTTTGAAGCAAAAGTAGTACGAGATGGACAATTAATGGTCAACAGCATGAAGGCTGTCAGCTTGGAGGAAGTTTCCATAGTCAATGAATATCCGGATGTTTTCCCGGAGGATTTACCTGGAATGCCGCCAAATAGAGATATCGAGTTCGTGATAGAGCTTGTTCCAGGGACAGCTCCAATAGCTAAGAGACCTTACAGGATGTCCACAGAGGAATTGGTGGAAATGAAGAAGCAAATTGAAGAGCTACTGGAAAAAGGATTTATAAGACCTAGTTCATCGCCATGGGGAGCACCTGTCCTGTTCGTCAAGAAGAAGGACGGGAGTTTTAGGATGTGTATAGATTATCGTGCACTCAATGATGTGACAATAAAGAATAAGTATCCGCCACCCAGGATCGACGATCTTTTTGATCAATTGAGGGGAGCAGGAGTCTTCTCCAAGATTGACCTTCGATCAGGATACCATCAATTGAAGATCCGATTAGAGGATATTTCGAAGACTGCATTCTCGTCAAGATATGGACATTACGAGTTTACAGTGATGTCTTTTGGTTTGACAAATGCACCAGCATATTTCATGAATTTGATGAATAAAGTTTTTTATGGAATATTTAGATAAGTTTGTTATCGTGTTCATAGATTATATTCTTGTCTATTCCAAGACAAGAGAAGAGCACGCCGAACACCTGAGGCTAGTCCTTGAAAAGTTGAGAGAATAACAGTTGTTTGCAAAATTTAGTAAATGTGACTTCTGGAAGAATAAGGTGGAATTTCTTGGACACATAATGACAGCAGAAGGAGTTGCGGTAGATCCAAAGAAGGTGGAGACGGTTTTGCATTGGGAGCAGCCGAAGACGGTAACCCAAATCCGTAGTTTGCTTGGAATGGCGGGATATTACCGTCGATTCATCGAAGGATTCTCCACGATTGCGAGACCTCTTACGCAATTGTTGAAAAAGGAAAAGAAATTCTTATGGACACCTGAGTGTGAGAAGAGTTTTCAGGAGTTGAAGAAAAGATTAACATCGGCACCTGTATTAGTTTTACCTGACATTCATCAAGGCTTTGACATCTATTGTGATGCATCACGTCAGGGATTGGGATGCGTGTTGATGCAAAACCGAAAGGTAATTGCATATGCATCAAGGCAGTTGAGGCCACATGAGGAGAACTATCCGACTCACGATTTGGAATTAGCTGCCGTAGTGCATGCCCTAAAAATATGGCGTCACTATCTCATTGAAAACAGATGTGAAGTGTATACCGACCATAAAAGTCTTAAATATATCTTCACGCAAACTGACCTGAATATGAGGCAAAGAAGATGGCTTGAGTTAATCAAAGATTATAACGTTGGAATTCACTACCATCCTGGTAAAGCCAACGTAGTGGCAGACGCCTTGAGCAGAAAGAACCACAGTGTAAGCATGCTGTTGGAAACGAGTCAGGCAGAATTGTGTAAGGATTTCCAGAAATTAGAACTTGAAATGGTACCAGAAGGATTCTTAGAAACCTTGGAAGTAAAACCTGGGTGGAAGATCAGATTAGGGAAGGGCAGAAAGATGATGACAAAATCAAAAGAATTAAGGACAAGATGGATGCAGACAAGGCAAAGGATTTCAAACTAGATGAGCAAGGTACTATGTGGTTTAAAGGGCGCATTTGTGTGCCGAACAAAAAGGATTTGAAGCAGTTAATCTTGGAGGAGGCCCATGACTCCAAGTACTCAATTCATCCAGGAAGTGCGAAAATGTATCAAGATTTAAGGGAAAGATTTTGATGGCCAAGCATGAAACGGGAAGTCGCCGAATATGTTGCATTATGTGACATATGCCAAAGAGTTAAAGCTATGCATCAGAGACCAGTAGGACTATTACAACCCCTAAAGATACCTGAATGGAAATGGGCAGAAATTGGCATGGATTTCATAACCGGATTGCCCAGAACTCAAGGGGGATATGATTCCATATGGGTCATAGTGGATCGCTTAACTAAAGTTGCACATTTTATACCAGTAAAGACCACCTATTCCGGAGACCGGTTAGCGGAACTTTATATGGCAAGAATCGTCTGTTTGCATGGAGTACCAAAGAAGATAGTGTCGGACAGAGGTACTCAATTTACCTCCAGATTTTGGGGTAAGCTACATGAGGCAATGGGGACTCGTTTGAACTTCAGTACAGCCTACCATCCGCAGACAGATGGACAAACCGAGAGAGTTAACCAGATACTGGAAGATATGTTGAGGGCATGTGCTTTAGCATATTCTACTTCATGGAACAAGTGTTTGCCTTATGCTGAGTTTAGTTACAACAACAGTTATCAGGCGAGTCTACAGATGTCTCCATTTGAAGCTCTGTATGGTCGATCCTGTCGAATACCATTGAATTAGAATGAGACAGGTGAACGACATGTTTTTGGCCCGAATGTACTGCAAAAAGCGGAAGAGCAGATCACCATGATCAGAGAAAGACTGAAGATTGCCCAGTCAAGGCAGAAAAGCTATGCTGACAACCGTCGCAGGGAATTGAGCTTTGAACCCGAAGATTTTGTGTATCTCAGAGTCACGCCACTCAAAGGAGTCAGAAGATTCCACGCAAAAGGGAAACTCGCACCCAGATATGTTGGGCCGTTCAAGATCTTGAGCCGTAGAGGAGAAGTTGCGTATCAATTGGAGTTGCCATAGTCCTTGGCAGGAGTGCATGACGTATTCCATGTATCACAACTGAAGAAATGTCTTCGAGTACCGGAAGAGCAAACACCGTTAGAGGCCATCGAGCTGCAAGAAGATCTGACTTATAAGGAGCATCCGGTAAAGATTCTGGACATAACAGACAGAGAGACAAGGAACAAGTCAACACGCTTCTGCAGAGTTCAGTGGAGCAACCATTCGGAAAGTGAAGCACGTGGGAACGTGAGGAGGATCTAAAGAAGGAATTCCCTAACCTATTTCTGTAGACAGCCCTGAATCTAGGGCACGAGATTCTGTTAAGGGGGGAGGTTTGTAACACCCTAAATTTTGCTCTAATTTAAATTTTGGAGTATGTTTGATTTTTGAGAATTTTTGGGAATTTATTGAAATTTATTGAAATTTATTTGGATTTATTCAAATATGGCCTTTCTTGAATTCAATTAAATTCACGCAAAAGTTTATGCAAAGTTTTGTTGAAAATATTTTATTTGGGTTCTAGATGTTACAAAATATTTTCCAGAATTTTTCTGGATTTTTTCGGACATTTTTGCTATCTATTTTGGCTTTGTTTATTTATCTGAATTATTTTAATTCGAAAACGTTTTAAAAATCGTTGGAACAGTGTTCGGCCGAAACCTCCTTCGGTCCGGCCCATTTGCGCCCGTTGGCCCAGCTCAGCCCGCGCCGCGCAAACACTAGCCGCCGCCGTGTTTCACCCGTTGGATCGGCATCGTGTGGCTAAGGAGTTGCCGCGTCGTTTCGCCGCCTCGCCAGTCGGATCGCAGCAAGTGGACGCTCGGGATTTCGCCACATCGCTTCTTCCTCGCGAGATCGTTGGAGCAACGGCAGCCCGCATGTCGCCCATTTCGCCGAGGATTGCGTGCACGCCGAGGCGCTATTTAGTGCGCCGCTGCCACCCCCGCGCTGCGCATTTCGAGATGCTTCCGTAGCACTAGCACACGCCTCCCGAGACGCCTCCGTTTGCCCGCAAAAGCTCCCCGTAGTTGTTCCCTTTGCGCCGCCGCTGTTTTTCGCCGTTTCCTTCGCCGTCGGTCCATCGCCGCCGTTGCCAAGGCCACCGGAGTAACGCCCGCCCCGAGATGCGTCGAACACGCTAGATCTTCACGCCGGAGAAGCCCCGAGCGCCGTTGGCTGCGTCATCTTCCCCAGCTCCGGCGACCTTCTCTTTCTGCGTCGCTGTTTACCTCGCCAACCCTCGTCGGCCGTTCGATTTGCATCGCACGTTTCCGGTACGTCCACGTCGCCTTCTCTGTTTTCACCTAGATTAGATCTGAACCGTTAGATCAGTTATGGACGGTGTAGATTAACTCTAAGGTTTACACGTTAGTTGAATCTTGATCGTTAGATTTAGATTGAACGGCTGGGATTAGATCTAATTTATGCGCTATGTTTTAGTCTCAACCGTTGGATCGGTAGTGTATGCGTGGGATTGCGCCGCGTAGCGTGAAGAATAATAAACAACTCAGGTAACGTGGGCCGTTGGATTAAATCTAGATGGTAGCGGTGGATTGAGCTGTGGCGCGGATCCGTGCTGTTCAAATTTGAACGTGCGGATGAGATGACGCTGCACCTCCACCGAATCACGTGCAGATGCGTGTGCGCTTTGACCAGGGGGAGACCAGATCCGACCGTCGCTTTCGGACGCGTCGCTGTGATCTTGCCGCGTGGCTGCGCGTAAACCGACACTCCGCCGAACGTGCGCGTGATCCAGCCGTTAAATTCGGGTGCGCCGTTGGATGTGCGACGCGTGGAGGCGTGAAGCCCGATGCGTCGTCGAGTTGGATGCGGACCGCTGGATGCGCGACGCGTGTCGCATGCATCTCGGTGCGCTGCGGTGCGCGTGAGGAAATCTGACCGTTGATTCCAGTAACGGCTTGGATCGTGCCGCGTGGATGTACTGTGCAGATAGACCGAGTCCACGATAGACCAGTGTCGAATCGTGGACCCAGTCCATAGACCAGAGCGACGTGGCAGCCTCTTGGCATGCCACGTGTCATGCTGACGTCATCGCTGACGTCATAAATATTTTTATATATAAAAATATTTTGGCTGAAATTCATTTCTGTGCTGACGTCATCATGACGCGATGTTGACGTCATAAATGCGATTTTTCAGTACAAAAATAATTTGGAAAAATCGGATTTTCTAATTTCTGTAATTTCAGATTTTATTCAAACTTCAAATGGCTATAACTTTTGTATTTTAACTCGGATTTGGGTGATTCAAATTTCTAAAAATTCATAAAATTGTGATCTATTTAATGATGAATTTTATTTGAATTTTTGTTGTCATTTAGTCCTCTGTATTAGTTATTTATTGTATGTATTGTCTGTACGCGTAGACGCAAATTTGCCGGAAGGTTTCGAGGAAGAGTTCGTCGCTCAAGACGAAGCTCCGAAACACGACCAGCAACTCTTTGAAGGCAAGTGATGCTTTGATCATTTTGATCCCTGATTTTAAAATGTAATTTATGCTTTGAAATTATGCATGCTTATTTATTTAAAATGAATTTAAATTAATTTGGGCTAATGTAGTTAAACAACCCACTTTGTTATGCCACCTTGAAATTATTGATGGTATGCCCTAAATCATTGTCACCCTAAGGTTGATTATATTAGTTGGATGTTAATATTGTGCCAACACGGGAGGCTAGACCGTGAGTAGATGCTTAGCCTTGCAACGAATCATGAATGATCTTTCGGGAAAATGCTACAATATTGATTAAAGAAATATTGAATGTATTTTGAAAGTGGTGCGATGATGTCACATGATGAGATTGAGGTACAGAGACCTGTGTGGTTCTGTATCGATGTTGAGTTATTGCTAGCATGTGTTGCACAATAATCAACTGGATGGGAAATGATTTAGACTGGGGCAAATGGCAAGAGGTTGTGTGCCAGGTGGGCCTGTGTGGCAATGGGTTGTTGAGTGATGTGAGTCTGTGTGCCACATTGGGCTGTGTGCCACTGTCGAGTGTTGGAAGTCTTGCCTTGGTCAGTTAAGGACTTCACTTTGCAAGCCTTTGATCTGAGTCACCCGTACAACCACATGTCTGATATGGGACAGACCTAGTTGATTAGGGTTCTGATATCTTTCCTCTGATACCTCGGGGTGGCGATTACGGCGGTGTATCACATGCGGGGAGCGTGCACGTGCTACGGCTTGGTGCCCATCCAACGGTGATTGGCCTGCCCTATACTTCAGCTCTGTGTGAGGGAAGTGATAGTGAAGGCAATACTAGAGAGGTTCTTTGGTTAAGGTAGAGGTTCCTGAAAAGCTTTGTTGCGGACAATCACCTGTGTGGTGAGCGGCTGTATCTTGTGGGTAAAGTGTACAACCTCTGCAGAGTGTCAAAACTATTCGAATAACCGTGCTCGCGGTATTGAGCATTGCTCGGGGATTACAGTCAAGGGGTAGATCTTCATAAACAAAATGTGGAAAGTGTGGCTGTGTGCCAGTGTTGAAAATGAACTGTTAAGGCTGTGTGCCGATAATCTTCGAAGAAAAACTATTTGAAGAAATTAGTATTACTTATAACTGTTTCATTGGTTTAAATGAGATACTGGTTTAAAAATGCTGTTTGATGCAAAAGAACCATTTAAGCCAATCCTTTGGAATAAGCTTTGCATATAGTAATAGCGCTGCATTCTGTGCATTACTTGTTGAGTGCCTTGTGTACTCACCCCTCCTTGCTTATCAACCCCAACATCAGTGGAGGAGTCTACACCAGCGTGGGAGGAGGAGTACACTGAGGATCCGGACAATTAGGGTGCAGGCCCAGTCGGGTGCCTGTGGCAAGATGGAGGCTTCCACGACATTTATCTCTTTTTATTCCGCTGCTATTTCAATTTCTCTGAATATTGTAAGCCCTGCGTGGCTGATTTTATGTAAGGAGACCATAAGGTCGTACAACTCAGTGTATATAAATGTTTGCACTATTTATTCTTATATCACTGTGAATGTCTGTGATGTGCAACCCTGTAAGACTGTGTGTGCTAGCGCGATCCTGGACTAGCACAGAATACACAGAGGGTTCGGATTTGCAGATTCGGGTCCCCGACAATAGCTCGCGAGTCTAATGCTATTGCACATGTTGCTTCATTAAAAACCTTCTATTGAGAAAACCTAGTCGAACAAAACCCAATTGAGGGAAAAAGAATATATAACATATATCATCCCAAAGATCATCACATATGAAGTTCAAATATCTCCCTCTGAAGACTTCAACTCTATGAGTCTTTTCATACCTATGCTTCTCACATATTTCTCAAACGTAGAAGTCGGTAAGGCTTTAGTTAACAGATCAGCTAGATTTCATTAGTCTGAATCTTTTGTATTTCAACATGTATTTTATTGAAACATGCATTTTTTTATTTTTTCCATCTCCTACTACTCATGGTAATAGAAATACTTAGGAGACATATATTTTGTCATATTCATCTTGACATAACTTCTCTTCATTTGTGCAATGCATCCTGCATTATCCTCATAGATAATCGTGGAGATTTTATCTACCTCTACACCACATGACTCTTGATTACGATGAATCAATCTTCTAAGACAAATGCACCCAGGAATCATGTTATATAGTGCAATTATCTCAAAATGATTAGTTAATGTAACAACTATTGACTGCTTTACTGATTTATAAGAAATTTCAGTTCTTTTGCTTAGAAAGCCATATCCTACCTAAGATATGGCATTATGCGGATTAGACAAATAGCCAGTGTTAGAGTAACCATTATTTTGGTATATTGAACTTTTGGATAGAGTCCAAAGTCCACTGTATCTTTCAGATTACACTAAAATGTGTTTAATTCCAGTCCATTGTCTCTTCATGGGCTTAGATGAATATGCTGCCAAATAATTCATTGCAAAAGCAATGCCAAAACTGATAAAATTGACAAAGTATAGAAGTGCACCAATAGCACATAAATATAGATACTCCGGTCCTAATACATCTTTATCTTCTCATCTCGGACCATATGGATCTTTCTCTATATCCAATATCATAACGATCGTGGGTGTACTATATGGTTTTCCTTTATCATGAGCAATTTTCTCCGATATCTTTTTGGTGTGGTAGTTTAGTGCAATAATATGCCACTGGACATATTCTCATTCTCTAACCTGAGACAAAATTTGATTTCAAACAAAAAAATTTCATCTCAAGCTTTGTATTTAAGTATAAGCCAACTTTGATGATGTGCTCTTTGATTCTAATGATATTAAAATCATCTACATACACAGAGATGATACAAAATCATGATGGATTTCTTTATGAACACAAAGAGACGTGCATCACTGTTGACATATCCTTTATTAGAAGGGATTTACTCAGTTGGCTATATCATATATGACCAAGCTACTTTAATCCGTATAGTGATCTTTGCAATTTCACACTATAAATGTTGCGATTGTCATTCTCGCTCATACGTGTGACCTTCATGTAGATTCCTGAATCAAGTGGCCCATACAAATATGCAGTCACTACATCCATAAGTTTCATACTCAGATTAATGCCGACTGCCATAGATATTAGGTAATGGAATGTAGAGCGATTCATAACACGAGAATAAGTTTCATCGAAATTGATGTCAGGTCCTTGCATGAACCCTTGTATTACTAATCTCACTTTATATCTTGCCACTTCATTCTTTTCATTTCTCTTTCTCATAAACACCTATTTGTGTCCAATAGAAATGATATATCAAGAAGTCTTGACAAGTTGACCAAAGACCTTCATCTTATTTAATGAGTTTAGTTCAGCCTCAATTGTATCCTTCTTTTTTTATCCTAATTAGGGTAGTCTTCAGGTTGATATGTGAATTCTCAATATGGAAAGCAATCATAGAGGCAAAATAGCTGCTATTAGCACATTCTTATCTCAATTATATTTCTCTAGCATCCACATAGTTTCTAGCGTACTCTTTATTTAAATCAATTGGCACTTCATTTAAATCAATCAACTCTTGCGATTTCCCAATACAATAGAGTCTGTGATTCAATTTATGTAGTCCCAGTGTTATTTGTTATGCATGCGATTTTACTAGGTTTTGTTTCATCTCTCTTTGGATGAACATCTGTCACATTTATCTTAGAATAGACATTCTCATCTCTTGGACTCTATGAACCAGTGTCTCTTAGATGATTTTCATTTATATTCGATTCATGGAGTTTCTCCCCTGTTCAAGTCGTCTCTTAAGCGGACGTTTCCATGGTCTGAGATCTTTAGAATCATGAGGTCTCTCCCCTTCTTGCGCAAGAAAGGGGATTACGAGGTAGAACCCAGAGCCTGGGATTGGTCTACTTCTCTTCGACTTATTCAAAACTGGAATGTGTGACTAGGTAACTTCCTTATGATCCGTGAATGACTCTGGCTGCTTGTTTGGAAGGAATTGCAAATCAAGGATCCTTTGAACTACATTTTTAGTTTCTTTAGTGTGTGGATCCATATTATAAAGACTGCTACCATGCCATGATAATTCTTTGCATTACAATTTATGGTCATTTCCTCCCTTTAATGATATGAATGAGTTTTCATCAAATATGTAGTCAATGTATCTTGCTTCTAAGAGATCTCCTGTCCCACATAAAGTCCTAATTTATGGTAGGGGCCCATTGATGTATGGTGAGGTGGTGAGATCAGCACATACACAACACAACCGAATTTACACAGATGGGAAATACATGGTTCTTTTCCACACACTAACCGGAAATGTGAATACTCATGATAAGTGGATGGCCAAAGTTGTATCAATGCAGTGGCATGTAAAATTGCATGTCCCCAACATGTAGTGGGCAGCATACAACTCATCGGTAAAGGTCTAGCAATCAGCTTGATCCTTTTTAATTAGTGATTATGCAAGTCCATTCTAAGTATAAATGCATGGACATAATGTTCTACTTTAATACCTAGGGCTGTACAATAATCACTAAATGCTTTTGAACTGAGTTCTCCAAAATTATCCAATCTTATGGATTAGATCTAATTCTTCAAAAAATTGGCACATAGTGCAATAATCTATGAAATCAGCTAGTAGATGCATCAATCAGTACCATAAAGTATATGAATGGCCCAGACTTAGGCTCAATTAGTCCAGATATGTCCCCTTGAATATTCTCCAGGAAATCAAGTATCTCATCCCTTATCTTCTGATATAAGGGTCTCATAATCAGCTTGCCTTTAGTACAACCTTCACACACAAAGTGTGATGGATTAGGGATTTTGTTGTCCCTCAACTTATGGCCAGCAGAATGCTATATGATCTGGTGCATCATATGGTACCCAAGATGACCTAGATGTTCATGCCATGTTCCGAAACAATCTAGTTAACTGAGTTGTTTACTCATCACAACACATTCCTCATCATGTTTAATAAATGTGTAGTACAGTCTGAAGGTATAAGCGGTAAGCCTTTAAAGGTTTTCTTTCTAATATCCCGCTTTCTTTGTTATGAAAAAGTATTATGATCCATTCTCTTCTTCTGTTTCCAGAAGAAAACCATTATGTCATATATCTTTAAAAGTCAACAGAGTGCGTGTTTATTCTAGGAATAACAATACTTCCTCGATGATTATTTTAGTTTCATCGATAACACTACCAAAGCTCTTCCATATCCAACGATGTCACCACAATTGCTAGCTATTGTCAAAACATTGCTAGTCATCTTGCTCAGTGTCTGAAAATACTTTCTATCTCTCAAGATAGTATTCATGGTGCGATTGTTTACAAGACATATTTCTTTTTTCCCTCCATTCATTGTACTTCCTCTAGAAGTAGAAGATAAATAGTTGCACGTATTAATACATAGCAAAATTATTTATGCTAGTAAACATCAACCATAAACTTTGCAAGTAAACATCATGCATAAGATAGAATGAAATTTTATTCATAGACATGAACTAAATATCATACTTTAATTCAAGTATATTAACTGTCTTTTAATAGGATAGACCAATATTTGGTGTTTTATAAATTAACACCACATAATACATTATTCGACTGATAACAAATAATATTTAGGTATATAAGCAAAAATGTCATAATGAACCCTCTCAACTATGGGTATGTTACTTAAATATTGTCCTTCCATACTATAATACTGGCAAATATTGCCCAATATCGATTGTACTGACACAGTGGTATCCTCTAGCACTGTTATTCTTAAACTTTCATTTGTCACAACCATCTTGTTTGTGAAAACAAACCGGGAATTCCCTATTTCATTAATTCTGTATTGAATATACAAAATTCCTTGTACCCGCAGGAGCTCATCTTTCGTCTTATGTGTTTTTGCTTAAGGAGAATATCTAATTGGTGATTGTGTATTTCGTTGATTCCTGGAGCCTTTGTATGGTGCCCAGTTAATTACATCTATAGGCTTGGCCTACAGAATACCTCTGATTAAGCTACGCTAGGATAGTCATCTTTATATTTATATTGCTCATCCATATGCATGTATGATGTTGGTGTAGATGTAGATAATGAGGATGCGGATGTGATATGTGTGCTTTGTTTCACCGATGCCTGGTCACAATACGCCGTCATTGTGTCAGTTTGCGGATATGATATGTCGATGAAGCGGATGTCTTTCGCCTCGTCGGTGCCCAGTCATGTGTATGCGTACCTTCATCGGACACGGATGTGTGTGTTGCCTTTGCCTCATTGGTGTCTAACAACGAAGTGTCCAATCTCGTTCGTTTGGGACATGTTGATGGAGCAGTGACTTTGTTTCGTCGGCACTAGGCAATAATTTTGTCTAGCCACATCGGTCGTAGATATATGGTAATGCGCATGATAAAGTGGCCCCTTTTCTCTTCTCAACACCCGGTCATGATGTATATGTTTTAAAAATTATGCAGATTGCACGTCTCAGCCTTGCAAAGAGCGATGTGCATATGATACATTGGACGAAGCTTGCTTTGAAGCATTAAATAATTCTACTCTCATGTGAGGAGCAAAAATCAACATAGTATGACACTCTTTTATATTGATTTGCATAGTCCTAGTAGATTTTCTACCAATTAGGAATTCAAACTATGATTTTCATAGCTATTTCTATCGTGTTGGGAAAATCTATACAACACTCATGTGAACTTTCATTACCAAATTCCATCTTATTGAGAGAACATTCACTATGATCATTTTGATATTTAGCCGGTTTCACTTCAACGAGGAATATGTGACGTATGTTCTAAAGAATTTTATTCCCATTGAGTAAAATCAAATTGCTTACCTTCAAACCCAGACTTCATGAGTTATCGACGGAGTCGACAGTAGACCGCAGGAGGTGAGAAGCCAACAGCGTTTGGCCCCCTTTTCTTTTCTCCCTTCTGCTTCTTTTTCACGTGGCTTTGCTATTGCGTCTTTTTTAGATGCCGTGTGTGTTCTTCCAACAGTGGGGTGGCTGTGCTTGTGCGTGGGAGTTGTGCATGTGGCTCTGCCTCGGGTGTGCGTGCGTCTTTGTGCCTTTTATAGCCTGGCTCGGTGTGCTCATTTTATAGTAGAGGCCAGGGGCGTCCTAGAGATTTGTTCCGATCGTAGACGGTTATTATATTGTTGAGAACTTCCTTCTCTGTCTCAAAGCAGCAGCGGATGTGACGTGGGTTGGTTTAGTTTTTTGAGAAATCTTAGTAGTTAAATTAATACATGTACTTTCGAGACTTGAATATGTAAACTCGGATCTTTTATGTATACCACACTAATTCAGGATCACACTAGTACACACAGATTCAATATAGATGATTATTATAATCATACACATCAGAAACATAATAAAATACTTTATATATTAATTATTAACCTGTTGACTAACCTTATGATCAACCTTATATGACTTTGCCACATGGGCATAAATAGATTGAAAAGATAGCAAAACAAATAATAATAAGTAGTAACTTCAGTATTTTCTAAAGTAAACATGGCACCTAGCCCTAACATATTCCAACTTCTATATGCACCCAGCTTTCCCATCCAAGTTTTCATTTTACAAATTCTATTTCTTGACTATAATTCCTAAGCAATGCTCAATACCGTGAGCACGACTATCCAAGTAGATTTTACAATCTGCAGAGGTTATGCGCTTTACCCACACGACATGATCAACTTGTTTTGCCTGGCCATTAGCACACTTTCTTTGGTGTGCTGATAGAGAAATTATAACAAAGCCTTTACAATGCTCTAGCTAAACCTAGTACTACCTGCTAAGATTTCAATACTGAAGGGACTAGTTACCACAATCAGGACCCCCATTGCGCCATGTGAGTTTACCCATATAGTCGGGACTCACACCATCACTGGTAGTACCAAAGCTAAGGCCTTGCAAATTAGCCAGTTAGGTCTGTCCTATTCCAAACATGTGGTTGCATGTTTGACTCAGGTCAAATACTTGCAAAGTTAAGTCCTTAGGTTGACCAAGGCAAGACTTACACAACCCATTCCACCACATAGACCCACCTTGGCATATTGTCCCTTGTCACTTGTCCCAATCCAAGTCATTACTACCCCAGTTGATTACCATGCAACATATGCTATCAACAATTCAACTTCGTTGCAGAACACTACATGTTACCACAACTTATCATTATCGTGTGACAACACATGACACACTAATTCCATATTCCATTAGTCACGATTAACTTTGATATTTCAAAATACATGTGTTATACGTGGCATGGCTAAGCATACTAATCATGGTCTAACCATCACATATTGGTATCTATTAGCAACCAACTAATAATGAACCATTTTAGGATAACAATAATCATGGCATACAAATGACAAGTCATGGTATAATTCAATTGGGTTGAATAACTAGATTCCCAACTATTTTGAAAGCAATGCTACACGTAAAATAACATGCATAGTTTAAATAAACATAGCAATTTTATTAAATTGGGTACAATATGATCAAAGCACAACTGGCTTGCAAAAGTTCTTGTTCCTGCTCTAGACTATGCTTTTGGTTCAACGATTCCTCCTCAAACGCTCCAAGCATTTCAACATCTACGTATAACAAGAGAAAATACAAAAATAGAGAGCAAATAAACTCTAAAAATCAAATAAAAATCACCATTAAATAGATCTCAATTTTACAAATTTGTAGAAATTTGAATTGCCTTGATCGGAGCTTATATGAGGAAGAACGAGCTCTCAAAAAAATTGATAAATAAAAAAATTAGAAAATATTAAATAATTCATTTTTTGAATTAAATCTATACTGAAAAATCCCTTTATGACGTTATGCTGATGTCACAACCGTGCCAACCGACCACTGGTCGACACGTGGCATCAGTCCATGGACCAGGTGCACGCCTCGGTAAATGTTCACAATGGACTTGGTCCACAGCACAACGCTAACACTAATGTGCAGGCCCGTCCGATGATGCTGACTAGACTACATGTGAGCGCTAACCGAGTGGCCACATCAGCGGAACCTATGACATGGCAGCCATGTAAGCAACATGTGCCAACCACCGAGGCATGCCACGGAGGGTGGCGATGCATGGAGACCTATGGTCACCAGCGACGGCGGCGCTATTAAGATCTCGGCATCGCGAATCTGGTGCTCACCTTATCTCACACTCAGCTGTACCAGATCAACGACGACAAGCTTTCGTTCTCTAACGGCAACGGTTTCTCAGTGACTCGTAGCTTTGGCGATGCTCTAGCCAAAATAGCGTGCGCACGGGTGCTCCTTGATGCGGTGAACTCAATGGCGTTGTTGATGACCCAGATGGACCACCACCAGTGGAGAATCAACGAAAAGAATCACTCGACAGTGCAATAACTAAAACTCAGATTGCACCAAAATGGCAGCGCTTCTCGGCTAGCTAACTTATGGCTTTCATTATTGAGAATCTTGTGCACCCAGTGCGCACCTTATAAAGGCCTAGGAGTTAGCGCTTTGCACGGGACGAGCTCCAAGTCCATGGCGGCTATGACTCCCCTACAGAGTCTATCTCAGAGATGACCACCCGATGCTGTCCACTTATCCAAATGAACAAGCGAGATGCTCTGTGACGTGGAAAACCCCTAGCCGCTCACGAGATCCAATAGTTAAAGATCGTTAGGGTTTTTGGAATTATATTCACCGTTAGATCTAAATCCAATGGTCCGACTATTGGGGTTTCAGTGGAATTAGGCCAAGCCAGGCTGAGCCAGGCTGCACAGGACCATCCTACAGAAGAATTTGGCCCAAACACTATTCCTACGATTTCCTAGGTTTTTTCTAATTAAAATAATTCCCAAAAAGAGTTTAAGGAAAAATAAATAGTAAAAATACCAGAAAAATTTTGTAAAATATTTTGAGATATTTGGAACTCAAATAAAATATTTTGACAAAATTTTATTTAAAATTTCCTATTATTTAAATAATTTTCATAAGATGCCATATTCAATAATATTAAATAAATCCGAATAATTTCCAAAAAAATTCAAAAATTCAGAAAATCCACAAAATCCATATTAAATCCAAATAAGCCAATAATTAGGATGTTACAAACCTCCCCCTTAATAGAATCTCAACCCCGAGATTTAGGGCTAACTAGAGAATAAGTTAGGAAATTCTGAATTTAGATCTTCCTCATGCTCCCAGATAGCTTCACTTTCTGAATAGTTACTCCACTAAACTCTACAAAAGTGAATTGACTTATTTCTGATTTTGCGCTTCATAACATCTAGAATCTTAATCGGCTGTTCCTTGTAAGTCAAATCTTCTTGCAGCTCAATTGCTTCTAACGGTGTCTGCTCTATTAACACTTAAAGACAATTATTAAGTTGAGACACATGGAACACATCATGCACTCCTGCCAATAAATGTGGCAATTCCAACTGATAGACGACATCTCCTCGATGGCGCAAGATTTTTAACGGACCGACATATCTTGGCACAAGCTTTCCTTTAGCGTAAAACCTTTTAATTCCTTTGAGAGGGGTAACTCTAAGATACACAAAATCATCTGGCTCAAAACTCAACTCTCGTCTATGATTATCACTATAACTATTTTGTCTCGACTAAGCCACTTTCAACCTTTCTCTGATCACAACAATATGCTCTTTGGCTTCCTTAAGAATATCAGACCCAAACATAGGACACTCTCCTGTCTCATTCTAATTCAACGGAGAATGGCAAGCATGACCATACAAAGCTTCAAATGGTGACATTTGCAAACTTGTCTGATAGCTGTTGTTATAACTGAATTCTACATCGACAAATACTTGTCCCACGATGTAGCATAAGCTAAAGCACAAGCTCTCAACATATCCTTCAAAATCTGATTAACCCTGTCGGTCTGACCATCTGTCTGCGGATGATATGATGTATTGAAATTCAAACGAGTTCCCATCGCTTCATGCAACTTACTCTAAAATCTCGAGGTAAATTAGGTACCTCTATCTGATGCTATCTTTTTGGGCACTCTATGCAAGCACATAATCCTTGCCATATATAGTTCTGCCAAACGATCTCATGAATACATAGTCTTAACTGGTATAAAATGAGCAACTTTGGTCAAGCCATCAACGATGACCCATATGGAATCATAATCACTCTGAGTTCTAGAAAAACCAGTAATAAAATCCATACTGATTTCCTCCCACTTCCATTCAGGAACCTACAGTTGCTGTAACAAACCACCACGTCTCTGATGCATTGCCTCTACTCTCTAACTCTAAGATACATAACCTTAATTTCCAAACACGAAACTACATTTATGTACAATACAAACATTTCAAACACATAGCAACTGATACAATAACATACTCCTTTTATTTACAATACAACCCTTCTTGATGACCTACACGCATGTAGTTTCTTTCATGTGTGTCCTCGTCGCCGCTAAGACAGGCACCATCCGCAAATAGAGGTATTTCATTGAATTGGTCGTATTCATCTTCATCCACAACCTTTTTAACACCAACTATCGGTCGCTTGCTGTAAAGGACGACGTGCAACCTCGGATTGGCTGGATCACACACATAAAAGACTTGATTTGTTTGCTTCGCAAGGATGAATGGGTCATCTTTATAGGCAAGTCTGTTGAGATCCACAAGAGTAAAACCTCTCTTGTCGACCTTCACTCCCTGTGGAAGTCCCGCCCACTTACATCGAAATAATAGAACTTGGTATATTCCGTAATCGAGCTCCCAAATTTCTTCGATCACCCTGTAGTAAGAGTTCATTGCCGTTGAGGATCCCCCTTTCGAGTGATATTCATCGGACAAAGCATCTATACTTACACCACTATTTTGAACAGTACTCTTCGCATCCTGACTTTAAGTGTAAAAGGTGTACCCATTAATATCGTACCCCTCACATGTCTGTACATTAAATCTAGGTCCGTCAGCCAACTATTTGACATTCTCACTAACAGAGACCTCTGCCTTTTGTTTGAACCATGTAATAAATCTATCGTTGTGTTCTCGCATGATGGAAATCTCATCCATATGTGGATTCTCTTCCCGTAACATCAACTTGTGCTGCTCGATGTACCCTGCAACTTTTGTGCTGTGCTGCAAGACTGTCAAATGTGCTTTGCAATACATATCAAATCGTGACCTCGTTAGTTTCGACCCCACGGTTCCTTTGACAGCAAGTCTGCCCTCGTGGCGAGATACAGGAACACCGATTGCTTGTCTTTTTCTGAGATAGTCCACACAAAACTCGATAACCTCTTTAGTTCCATAACCTTCTACAATACTACCCTCAGGCTTCGACCGATTCCTCACGTAGGACTTTAATATACCCATGTATCTCTCGAACGGATACATGTAACGTAAGAAAGCGGGTCCACATATCTTAATCTCTCTAACAAGGTGAACAACAAGGTGGACCATGACGTCGAAGAACGACGATGGGAAATGCATCTCAAGCTGACATAGAGTCTGCACCACCTCACTCTGTAAGTTGTCTAGCACATCGGGGTCAATAACTTTGCAGGTGATCGTATTGAAGAAGTAACACAGCTTCGTGATTGCTAACCTGACATCCTCTGGCAGAATATTTCGGATTGCAACTGGGAGCATGGGTCATCAAGACATGGCAATCGTGGGACTTCATGCCTAACAACTTCAAATCATCCATGGACACAAGCTTCTTAATGTTCGCGGAGTAGCCAGATGGAACTTTAATACCTTGGAGACATTTGCAAAGGTCTTTTTTCTCCTTCTTGGACAGGGTGTAGCATGCAGCGGGGATGTACGGACCTCTTCCATCCTCCTCTATCACTGCAAGCCTGGGCCTGATTCCCATGTAGGCCATGTTGCAACGAGCATTTACACCATCCTTAGTCTTTCCAGGTATGTTTAGCAGGATGCCAACCAAATTATCGTAGACATTCTTCTCAACATGCATGCCATCAATACAATACCGGACATCTAACTCCTTCCAGTACGGTAAGTCCCAAAATATTGACCTCTTCTTCCAAATGGTCCTAGAACGAACAGATTTACGGCTCTTTCCGTACTGAACATCGATATCCTGTACACGTGAATATACTTGCCTACCACTCTTAGGCTGCGGTGTCGAACGGATTTCCCTCTTCCCATCAAATTTGTCATCCATCTTACGGTATCGATAACTTCAAGGTAGAAACCTACGGTGATCCATATACACAGTTTTCTTGGAGTTTGGTAGCTATAGGCTCTCAGTCTCCTCTTCACAAATAGGACACGCTTTGGCTCCTTTCGTACTGTAGCCCGCTAAATTACCAAGGGCCGAGAAATCATTTATGGTGCAAAATACCATTGCTCGTAGGGTGAAATGCTCTTTTTTGTACGCATCCCACACCATGACCCCCTTATTCCACAATGTTACCAAATCCTCGATCAGTGGTGCAAGGTATACATCAATATCATTTCCCGGCTGTTAGGGTCCCGAGATTAGCAATGGCATCATGATATACTTTCGCTTCATGCACAACCAAGGAGGGAGGTTGTAGATACACAATGAAGCGGCCACGTCTTTGTGACGATTGCTCATGTTACCAAATGGATTCATTCCAGCGGTACTCAACCCAAATCTTATGTTCCTCATTTCGGCACCAAACTCCTCATGTTTCCAATCGATGTTTCTCTATTGAGCCGAATCAGCAGGGTGTCTCAGCTTGCCATCTTCCTTTCGAGACTCATAATGCCAACGCAACAATTTTGCCTCTCTAGGATTTGCAAACAACCACTCCAGACGGGGAATGATGGGCAAGTACCACAATACCTTGGCCAGTGCACCTTTAGAGACCTCTTCACCGTCGTTGTCCTGGCTCTTACGCTTCTTGTTGTTACGCTTTTCCTTTTGTTTGTACCGAGGTACACCGCAAACTAGATAATGTGCAGCTCCTGATGTACGTTACGGTACAAGATGCAATCATTCGGACATGCATGTATCCTTTCTATTCCATTCCTATGGGACATAGTAGCTTTTTTTCTTCATAAGTGCTTGTTGGCAACTCGTTTCCCTCCGGAAGCAGATCAGATAGAAGAACTAGAAGTGCATTGAAACTTTTATCTGTCCAACGGTGTTTTGCCTTCAGTTCGAACAATGCAAGGACCGAACCCAACTTGGTGTATTCTGCTTTGCAACCTGTGAACAGTGGTTTGTCATCGTCTTCCATCAAGCTTTTAAACTTTTCAAACTCTCTTTCCGTATAGTTACCCTCCACATCCCGCAACATTTGCTCAAAATTCTCGTCCTCAAACATAAGCTACAACTCATCATCCAGTTCCACCGTGTCTTCATTGCATACCGGCAGGGTATTACTTGTCTCCCCGTGATGGATCCAACACGTGTAATTCCTCACAAAGCCACGTCGAATCAGGTGGTCCTCAATTTGAGTTGAGTTGTTAAATCTTCTCAGATTGGTGCAATCAATGCAATGACAATATATGAAGTTTACACCCCTCCTCACCATGTCCTCTTCGGCAATTTTTTTGAACTCCTTAACACCCCTCTAAAATTTAGCACTCACACGACTTTTGTCATACATCCATTCTTTACGGTTCATCTGCAATTAAACTTCACATAATAAATTAAAGAAAAACTGGAGCGACAGCAAGCTAGCTATTTGAAATATTGAGACATTATTTCAGTTAATATTAAATTTGCAAAGTAGAGGACAAGTTCCAAGATATATAAAATATGTACACCTGATCGATACCTAGATTCTTCCTTGGTTTAGAGCTTCCAATTCCCTATATAGGAGACATACATTTTTAACATCAACAATGATATCAAACAATCTAATTATATAGTGCAGTAGCTTACAAATCTTTTGACTACAATGAAACAAAACAAGGGTACCAACAATGACTCCTAATCTCTAAATAAGTTTGGTCCTAATCCCATTCGAGGATATGTGGTTCGGACAAGTTCCTAAGCCGTTGTACAACTCTAGAGAAAATTTCGGCAGCACCTCCCCGCTATTCTCCATATACACGTCTCGATAACAGGTCAAGAGGGTTGTGTATCTGGAGAATACTAGGGAGACGCTACCGAAATCTACTCTGTAGTTGTACAACACAGCTCAGGAACTTGCCCGAACCATATATCCTCGAACTATCAAACGTGGACAATTGAGATCGCCGCTTATAAATATGCCATTTCTTTCGGTATATTTATAAACAAGCATCCTCGAACGGGAGACGTATGTTCTGCAACCTAAACTCTAACATTCATCAGGTGACAACAATAATAATTCCATATTAACATCAAAGCACTATAAATTAGGATAATTAAATACATGTGTGCTTGTTAAATAAAGGGTGTGAAATCTGATAGGACATACACAATACCAGTGCAATCTAAACTTTCTCCGCGACATATCAAAATTACATAGTGCAAAATTAAAGGGGTTTGAAGGAATGCTCACATTTTGAAGAAAACCACAAATTATGCAAAATGATGGGAAATCTCCTCAAGTTAGGGCTTCAAATTTACCCTCTTAACACCCACCCTTGAGGATTTCAAATTTTCTCACCCAAGTATTGCTTCCATCCACATAATATGAGCTATTTTTTCGGGTGGTGACGGAGAAATCTCCTTTGGAACAATAACAGAGAAGAGTTCAGCTCGAGTAGTATAAATAACCTAACGAGGCACATCACTATCGGTTCTCATATAAAAAGCGATAGTGATGTGATTATCTGTATCACGATCGATTCTTATCGAGAAGCGATAGTGATGAGCGTTGTCATCATGTCGGTTCGCGTAAGCGATAGTGATGAAAGCGTTACATCACTATCGCTTCTCGCAAAAGAAGCATCACTATCGCTTCTTTTCTGAGAAGCGATAGTGACGTGCATTCTCATCACTATCGCTTCTTAAATAAGAACTGATAGTGATGTGTACGTTCTCATCACTATCGCTTTTTATGTGGAAACCGATAATGATGATCATGTACATCACTATCACTTCTCGCATAGGAATCGATTGTGATGTTCCCAGTGCTATATCACAATCACTTCTAACTTGAGAACCGATATAGTGATTATTATTAATGCCTCTCTTAAGTCATCTATCACAATCGTTTTTTCCTAAAAACTTAAAAACCGACATAGATGAAGCGATAGTGATGTATTATCCTGTAATAGTGATTTCTAAGATTTTATCCGAACGCTGGCTATTTACGAAGAACAAAACAAAATCAGGGCTAAAGCAGTAAAAAAACTCGCAGCAGCACAACCTCGACACGTGCTACAACTTCCCCGGCCACGGCGACGTGACGTTGCCAATGGTTGCGTTGGCGTTCAGCGGCGGCGAGATGGTCGACCTCGACGCGCCGTCCGGGATCCTGGTGGACGGCTAGCTGCCTCGCCTTCGCGAAGCTGGAGCTGGTCGACAGCGTCGTCGGAGTAGTAGTAGGCAACGTGAGCCAGCGCACACGTTCGAGGTGCTGTACGATGCTCGCGGCGGAAAAGCCGGGTTCATGGCTGCGTGCGTGATGAAGTTCTTATATTTTGTGGTGCAGGGTTATGACTTGTGTGCGACTTGCAACCTACCTTGCTTGGTATACAAATGTAGGCTGCAATCTTCCTTTATGACTCAGGTATATAGACTCAAATTATTTATGAACCACATTGTAAGTTTTTCTCACCATCAGGTTTATAGACTCATGCATGCTTTCCAACGGTCGACGTCATTTACTGATTTTTAGGTAAAAATGAGCGTGATATCTTGACAGGCCAAAATAAACATCTTTTAGAGTAGATGACTAATGGACTTTTTTTTTTCTTGGCTGTGGATTCTGGTCCCAAAGATGAATAAAAAACAAATAGTCCAATTTTGCTGACGGTTCAGCCCACCCATATACACTAGAATTTACAATCCACTTCATATGTGCTTCTGTAGATTCTGAAGAATATAAATATGAAAATACCACTAAAAATTCCAAATAATTACCCACCAAATGCCATCCTAAATCCAGAATCACTACAGCCATAATCTAAAATTAGCTTTTAGATAATCCACAACAAAAACAAATGGACTCTAAGGTCCTGTTTGTTTAGACTTTTTCACCAACTTAAAAAGCCAGAGTCTAAATAAATAGCTAGCTTTTTACCTGAGCCTTTTTAAAAGCCACAAACCTCCATATAACTAAAAGATAAAAGTTACTGAAGAGATATTTTTTTAGCTTATTGAGGATTAATCTTAGAGTAATACCACTAAAGTTAGAGTAAAATTATCTACCCCTACCATGTATAAAAGCTGATTACTTTTAAGCTCTTTAAGCTCAAAAACTGGCTTTAAGCTATAAGCCAAAAAGCTTAAGTCTAAATAAACAAGGTCTAACGTAAGGAAGAAAAATATTTGGCACACAAACTGTCAAGTAGAAAATATTTTGGTTTCAGATGAATTTTTTCACTATTGGATTTGCTTTAGGGCCTGTTTGGGGAGCTATAGCTTTTCTACAATGTTGTTTTTTTTTGGCTTTTTGAGCTAAAAAGCGGTTGTAACTTTTTATAAGAGACCGTTTAATAAATAGCTAATTTTTCTCAATAATTAACTGCAAAAGCAGGTCTAACCCAACTTTTAGCTTCTGTTAGTTATATATAGCTTTTAGTTTATATCAAAAATCGATTAAAAACTGAGCTATTTAGAGAAAAACTTACAAACTTTTTAGAAACCGAAGTTAGTTTTAAACCCTCCAAATAGAGCCTTAATTAGTATTTGTACATTAGCCACGTCTCTGCCTCCTCCGCTGACCTTAGCCCTTCACTCCGAATGTCCATCTACACGAAATGCCCCCTTTATCTTCAATATAGATAGGTTCTTTTGAATTGTCTTGGGCGAGGGAGGAAGTGGCGGCCGGCATACTGGGATGGCTGGCAGCACATGCCTGGCAGTGGAGAAGGCAAGCATTACAATGTTTTAGAACATTACTCACTAACACGGAGCCCTAAGTTAACGAGTGAAATGCATTTGCAACGTTAAACCTCTTCTGACGATTCTCTGCCATTTTCCCGTTCTTTGTTTTTGAGGTTGATTTACGTTTACCCCCATCAACGTTTCTTCCAATGGTCTGCATTCCAGACCACCCATCCTCCATCCCACGGCCCGAAACGGCAAAAGTAACGCCGTTCAAACTCGAACGGAGCCGCTCCGTCACCTCACTGCTCCGTCTGTTGTTGCTCCGTTTAACAATCAACTTGCACCATGCCGAAGCAATCGAGCATTCGAACGGGGAGGGATCCAATCTTGCGACGCAAGCCAAAATCCTTCAAAACCCCAACAACGCGAGCCCCATCCCCTCAATCCCACAAAAAACACAACACCAAATCAGCAGCAACCCCACCCTTCCCTCTCCCTCTCTCTCTCTCTCTGCCCGATGCCGAAGCGCACCAAATCGATCGAAATGGAGGCGGTGGCCGCGTCGCCACCGTGGGTCATCCTGGACCGCGTCACCCTCGTGTGGCACGACGACGAGGAGAACCCCGAGGACACCTCCGTCTCGCTCACCGCACCACCACGCATCTCCACCGTCACCGTGCCCACGAGCATCCACCCAGACCCCAGCGCCCACGACAAGCACCCCTACGTCATCGCCGCTGACCCCGACGGCCTCCTCCTCCTCCACCTATACTTCTGGCCCTTCGTCGGCATCGACATCGCCCCCAACCCCCAGGGCATCTTCGTCGTGGTGCGCGACTTTCTCCCAGCCCACGCCAGCATACTCGACGATCCCACCGGCACCGCTGTTCGTGTCCCCGACCGTGTCCAGCCCGCCATGCCCCGCGTCTCCAACATCAAACACGTCGGCCTTGTCTCCCTCCCCGGCAGCTGCGGCACCGACTACATCGTCGCCGAGCTCCAGGTCGTCAGGACCGACCGCGCCAGGCTCCTCTACTTCCGCTCGGGCACCCCCGCGTGGGCCGAGAAGGATCTGCCTGTCCCCGACATACCTGACCGCTTCTACTACATGTGGAAGTTCCACGACGTGATCTCCCACGACGGGAAGCTCTGGTGGGTCAATCTCGTGTGGGGCCTCCTCAGCTGCGACCCTTTCGACGATCACCCGGAGCTGCGATACAAGGATCTCCCGGAGACAATCGCTGGCAAATACCAGCACTGGCCGGAGGACATCGAGAATCACCGCTGCGTCAGAGTGAGCAAGGGCAGGCTGAGATACGTCGAGATGACCCGTGCCCGGATCGACCCCATCGAAGCAACGATAGTGGTCATGTGGATGCTGGTCGCGGGTCCGGACGGCTTGACGTTGTGGTGGCACCAGTGCGAGGCGATGCTCGACCGGATCTGGGAGAGCAACAGCTACAGGGCGACCGGAATGCCGGAGGAGGTTCCCTTGCTCGCTGTCGTGCACCCCAGCAACCCCGATGTGGTCTACTTCTTCCTCAGGCAGTACCTCTTCGGCGTCAATGTGCGGGAGAGCAGAGTCGTGGAGTTCATCGACGAGCCCTACGAGCTGATCGAGGTGGTTGCTGGGGCACGGCCGCCGCCGCCTCTCTCCTGGCGCTATGTTCTCGCTTGGGAGCTGCCACCCTCGCTTTCCCAAGGTACGTAATACACAATTGCAAATGCTACTACATTATCTATATTTCTTCTTGTGTGCGCTATGACTTTGATTTTATGTCGCTGAATGAAGGTATGTGGTTTTTGATTAGTTCTCTCTTCACCGATTTGGTAGTATCTCGCTTATTCCACATTCTTAATGCCAAGAGCAGGCCATGATTCATCTGCATATCCCCAATCATGTACTGTTTTTGTTTCTAGGCATTAGTGATATGCTAACTATATTGATGTTTGACTGCTGTCTGTGAAATCTAGTACTACCCTGTTACACAGGAGGCAGTTTAATGAGTTGTTACATAGTAGGCAACTTGTTAGTTAGCTAACCAGACATCTCTCTAGATTGATAAATTTACTTGTGTTTGCCCAATCATGGATAAAGCAGCCAAAAGGCAAATGCAGAGCATCTCTGATTTGGACATGTGCACGCCTTTTGTCTATCCATGACGATACTTGCATTGTTATGTACTAATGTACATATGGTGACCTACAATTCCATGGTAACGATATTGATATTTGAGTTCAATCGTATCTTTTATCTCTGCGATAGAACATGCAAATCAGATGGACTGCTTACTTTGGATGTACTAGAGAAAACTGTCCAATTTATGCCCTTACAGCAGGTGCATACTTGTTTGTACGAGATTGATACATCTAGAATGATTATGCTTGCTGCTAATTAAGTTACTTGTTTGCACTGTCTGATCCATGTACCTACTTGTATGTTTGAATTGCAACACACACATATGTAGTATGTTACTTAGTGATGCGTGCACTAGAAGAACCCATGTACAGAAGCTGTACCCACTAGCCATCTTGCTATTAATGTTCATTATATATCTGGCACATGGCTTAAGGCGTTTCTTGTTTTATGTTGCACCAAAAGTGCATTGGTCATGAATGGATGTAGATTTGTTTCTTGTTCCTACATAAAGCTGGACTATCAATATATGTGTTTTTCTTTCTGTGTGGGAGCAAAGGGTCAAACTAATCAAGGGAGGTTGTGTTCTTGTTGATCAGTAAGCAGTAAAAATGTCAATTGATGTTGACAATATGTGAATAAATTGCAATTGAAATCAAATCCCAGTTTTTTTCCATGGAAAACTAGCTAGGGTATTAGGGATGAAACTTACCGAGTTCCCACATGGGGACAGTCCCCTGAAAAAATGCGCTCAGGCGCTCAGCATAGTAGTAAATTGTTTATAGTCGAAATTCCAGTTGACAAAGCGTAAGACTTAACGACCGGTACACAGGATGCATTTTAATGCTTTATATATGAAACAGAGTATGTAGCAGAGATTGACTATTCTATATGGACATCAGTTATCTGCTCTTTGTTTTTCCAGAATCCAGAGACTAATCTCTAATCTCTTACTAGATTAGCATTTTCCCTCGGATTACTGTGTCTCCTAGCGTAGTGTTTTTTCAAAGAAAATTGGTCGCTCTGACATTTATTGTAGAAGAAAGAACAATGACTGAGAAACAAATGTGCACACACCAACACACGCACTCACACATATGCTGCACCTAACCATCATGCGCACTTGCGTCGGGCTGAAGCCTCGAACTAGAGTGGGCGGAGACGCGCCGACGTCCCGACCATCTGAGCTCGCATAGTGTTATGACTTATGATATTGCCATATGAAGTCATTGTTGACTAACTAGCATGCACTGCTTCTTTTGAAGAGCTTGAGGACCAGGGCGTCGCTTCTCATGCCGAAGAATGTGCGTCATCAGCGACAGTGCCATCGCCTTACGTGATGGCTGACTAGAATGGGTATGAAGCAAGGTTTATGGCTAACTTTTCCTAGGTGAGATTAAACTTCTCTTATGTTGAGCACCACTCTGCTGTCTGCACTACATTCCAACTAAATTCTCTTATGTACAGTCTGTACAAGAAATTTCTTCCATCAAATATCTTAACTTTCTTCTTTTCTGTCCAGGTCATAAAGGCGAGCTAACAAGACCTTTGTGGCCTTTCCTGTTGGTCCGATCCGACAACGGTGGGGGTCCTCATGGACTGAGATCTAAATCATTTTCTCAGACTGAAATGTGCTCCCAAAATTTACTTGTGTCGTTGATTTCTTTGAGATGGATTAGATATCGGTAATTAAAAGTCCAATATTATGATGCTCTCCTTATAGGATAGGATGTTAGTGCGCACATGCTTGAATTGTTGCTACACAAATTTTGAAACATGCTTATCTGATGATGAATCCTATAGGTTGATGGGGATAATGCTGTTGGTAGCTGGAAATGTCTATCGTGGTATTTTGTTGGATCCTAAGACCAACATCTTCTGGGTTGTACCATGTAAGGATGGGTTCGTCCATCTTAGTCGGATGACTCAAATCTCTTATTTTATACTATTACTTTACTTACTAGAAATGAGGTGATAATAGATCAATCCATTTAATTTCTTAAATTAAACAAGTGGATTAGATTTGGAGCCAGAATCAAACGGTACGGGCTCGAGAGTAGTGATGCAGAGGTCGCACAAGGTTAGCGGATGCGTGGATGCATGTAGTGCGTTTCTTGCGACCGGGTACCGAGCTGGAATCGGCCTACTGACTTAATGATTTGTGGCCCAAAGTCCTGGATGCGTGCGGCACCGGCTCGTCCCAATGCCGGAGTCCAAGCGGTTGTGCGGTGCAGTCAAGCGCAGAGATCCGGGACAAGACGCAGAGTGGCAGACACGAGGAGGATAGTATAGAGATTAGAGAAATTGAGGGAGAGAGATGGCGGTGGCAACGACGGCGATTAGGATCTCAGCGGCAAGAATTGGTTCTAAATATCGTCCGTGAACAAAATTTCGGCAAGATCTTAGAAATTCAAACAAATTTTAGCTGAAATGCAAAAACAGAATTTGAATTCTGTTTTTGTAGCCACTGGTATGCCCGAGATCTCGCCGGTTTTGCCAAGATCTCGGCAAAATTCGACGACGTGAAATCCGGTCGAAACAAACTAAATTTTTTTTGAAATTTTGTCTGGAGATAACTCACACATTGATGATGTTTTCATGTAAATTTCAGATAATTATGATTCCTGTGTAATTTTAAAAAATTCAAATATTATTACAGTCATAATAAAACACTGACCAACAATTTTGAACCGAACGAGAAATGGGACAAACCACGTTAGAAATATTTGTAATTTTTTGTGAATGATTCTATCATATCACTAATATTTTCATAAAATTTTCATGTGAGGGTGAAGCTAGAGGTATTTTTAAAAATTCGGAGAGCAGTGATGTCCGGATGAAAAATGGTTGAAAGTACTTAAAAAATTTTGAAATTTTAATTGGATGATTGTGATGCATCATTAACCGTGCCATAAAATTTTTAGATTATTATCGGTCTGTGAAGTTAGAAATTTCGGCAGCATTTCAACTGAAATTAGAATTTGGAGGTCACAATTGCAGACAATCGATGTATATTTGCATGATAATTAATAGGCATGAAATAAAATCAACACATATGACAATTTATCCTATATTTGCATCACATTAAAATCAATATCTATTTGCATCATGTACCTACGAGTAGTAGTACGCTTGTAATGCAAACTCCACCTCTGCGTTGTCGACAATGACCTCGTGAAGCCTTCTCTCGTGCTGTTGCTTGTATTCTTTACAGATCATGTCCCGCAGTAGTCAGACAGACTTCTAATGTTCGTAATGAAACATCCAGTCAGTATAATTCTCGGACTGGTAAAGGTACATGACACTAACAGATGAGTGCCGTGCATACGGATCGGTGTTTGGATTAGTGTAGTCAAACGGCCAATAGATGCTAGATCCGTCATAACTCTATCTGTAACCGTACCCACCTTGATCCCCTCAATAGGGTATTGAACCGTACCTGCTATGCTCAGTTGGGAAACCCAAATGGCTGGAAGATTGTTTGCCATAGATAAAGTATTCTTAATTCTGGACACTTCGTAGAAAAAATAATGATTAGGTGCATGCAATGAGAGTTCATTGTACATACAAAATCATAATTCATTTTTTAAGAATATGTCAGTAATGTTTGTTTATTACTGAAGAAGCTCTGATGCATGAATGTGTCCGGACCCAAATTTGAAAATCTGAAATCCTCTGTGCATACTGCACTAGTTCAGGATCACGCTAGTGCACACAGTGAAAATGAAGGACCATGTGGAGGTCCATCCATGTTTGTGATGAGTATTTGACTTTATTTGAGCAAGGTGTGCTCAAGTTTGAGTTTGATTTGGATTGTTTTTCGAGCTAGAGCAATTTGAGTTCTTGGTTGGAGACCCGATCGTCCAGGCCAGTGGTCGGGTCGTCCGACCGAGAGGTCAGGCTTTGGTGGTCGGAGACCGATCGCGACCCCAGTGGTCGGTCTTTGGTTGGTCGGAGACAGGTTGTCCGACCCAGAGAGTGCAGGCTGTGGTGGTCGGAGACCGATCGTCGACCCCGAGTGGTCAGTCTCTCGTGGTCGGAGACCGGTGGTCGACTCTCAGTGGTCGGGATGGAGACCAGTGGTCAGACCATTGTTGGTCGGGATGGAGACTAGTGGTCAGACCTTGGTTGGTCGGGATGGAGACCAGTGGTTAGACCATGGGTGGTCGGGATGGAGACCAGTGGTCAGACCACGTGTGGTCGGGGTTTTGCTGGTCAGCATAGTGTATATCTGTCTGTTGAGATGGATATGTGTTGTTGGACATTGCTATGTGATGTGGTTTCCTTGTCTATGATGGTTGCAGGACTTTGGAGCTAGGTCATGGTGAGACGAAGGGGATCAGGACTAGGCTGGGAGAGCTGAGGTCCGGATGATCAAGGTGTCGCCAAAGATGGTGAGGCGGGAGTAGGCGCAAGCCGAGAAGACAAAGGAATGGTGAGATGCTAACTTGGAGCTGCTCGATCTAGGAGGACCGTTGGATCGCGGTCGAAAGATAGAATAGCGGGTCAAGTTAGTGTGAGTTAGCGTGCAAAACCCGTTGTGTTGTTGGGTTTGGGTGAGCCCATGCATAGCTTTGTGAGTGGGTAAAATCTCAGCCCTTGATGGAGTGCTCTAGGGTTTAGAGGCTCATCCAAGGGTGATACGTGTTCCAAGCTCGCTACTAGACAGGAGAGGGTGTCTCCACAGGGCGTGGTGGCGGTGAGAAAGTGTCGTGAGTAGTTGAGAGTTGTTGAGAGTGATGATGTAAGGATCAAATCCTGGCTCTTGGATGGTGGCTTAGGATTGAAGCAGGACATCCAAAGGTGGGAATTGATCCTGTCACTATAAATAGAGGGTAGGGGCAGCCTCCCTCTCTCGAAGGTGTGAATGTTACGAGGTTTTCTTTGCTCATTTGAGCTTTGCCCACTTTGTTGTGAGGCTTTGTAAACCTCCTTCCGAAATGAAATGTTCTTCATTTCTATTCTGTTTCATTTCTCTTACGTATTTACATTACGCACTTAAATTACATTATCTAAATTCGCATTTACTTACTTGCAATTTACCTTACGTAATTTGGATTTGCCTCATCTCCTTCTACATGCTATTGAGTCTTTGTTGAAATTCATGATTGATGAACTCTTCTCTGGATTGGTGCTTTCAATCTTTTAGGCAATCCTTACGTTCTTGTTGCAAGTTGTAAATCATGTGTTCTTAAAGTGCGTAAGCGTGTGACTTGCAGTTCTTTAGTCCTGATTGGCTTCTGGTTCTTGTTGCCAAGGATGAAAGATTGTTGGATGAATCTTCTATAGATCATATCCCAATTATCTAGGCAATCTACAACCTCTTCTATTCAGTTTTGCAAGAAACCAATTTACGTGCCAAGTTTTGGATAGTGTTTCTATTTGTTTGAAGGGTTGTTTCTTCGTGTACTTACTTGCTATGATTTGTGGAGAGTCATCCAAGGATTTCGACCATCAACCCCAAAGACAAGTTAGAGGTGAAATCTGTGTTCGTGACTCTGTTTTTGGTGTTGCATTTGTTAAACTGAAAAGGACGGAACCTTGGTATTAATTCCTTCGATTGTTGATTGAAATAGGTTCTGACATCCTTTGGGAGGTGCACACCAATTTTCACTTTGTTTTGGATCACCCGATCAAAAGTTACATCGATTTGTTTTTGAGATCGTGCTGATTTTCTTGTTTACGAACACTATTCACACGAGCATTGTTCATCCGACCACTTGGTATGAGTCTTGCTTCATTTGGTCGGAAGTCTGTTCACCCGAACACTATTCACCCGAGTACAGTTCATCCGACCACTTGGTCGGAGTATCTTTATTCATCCAACCGATCTTTGGTCGAGTCATTCACCGAACACTATTCATTCAATCTTGTTCATCCGACCTCTGTAGGTCGAAGTGCTATTCATCCGACAGAAATACCCGACCAGTCAGCTTTCTTCCTGGTCTTTTGGTGGTTTGAATTTTAGGGGGAGAGTTTATTCAAAAATTTTATTTGGCTCCTATTCACCCCCCTCTAGTCGCCTTTTTCAATCTTTCAATTGGTATCAGAGCGGGTTCTGCTCTTTCTAGATCTTGACCGGTCTCAAGAGCCATAGCGATGGACAAGTATTCCACCAAGCCTCCCATTTTTGCTGGAGTTGATTTTCCGTTTTGGAAATCGCGGATAGAGTCATACATCACTGCCCAGGGCTTCCTGATATGGCAGAAGGTGAAACTCCCGTATGAGGTTCCTGCTGATGAAAACGTCACGGCCGAAAATATAGCTGACGTTGAGGCGAACGCTAAAGCAAGGAACATCCTCATACAGGGTCTTAGCCGCAGTGAGTATGATAGGATTTCTCACCTTCGTTCTGCTCATGAGATTTGGGTGACCCTCGATGCTTACCATGAGGGCACTACCCAAATCAAGGCGGTTCGACAGGACCAATTCAAGCGTGAGTTCAACAAGTTTGAACAACCTGCGGTGGTGAGAATCTTGACGAGTGCTTTGGTCGGTTCACGAAGATTTTGGCGACCTCGGCGATCGGTTGCATATACCCTGACTCGGATAATGCTCGACATTTCTTGACCGCACTTGATCTTCGTATTTGGGAGATGAAGGTGACCACCATCAAGGACACCACCGACCTGTCGACTTTGACTCTTGACGGGCTTTATTCCCGCCTCAAGACTCATGAGATCGACGTCGTCTCGCGGAAGACAAAATCTCAGTCGATGGCTTTGGTCACCGATCCCATTGGATCCTCTCTTTCTGATTCTTCTGCTGGTTTCTCTCTCTCCGCCCTTTGCAAGCTAAGTGATGACCAACTGGAAAAATTTCCAGAAAATGAGCTTGCTCTTCTTGCTCGCAAATTTTCATATGCATACAAGAGAGTGAGAGAGAGGAAGAGAGGTGGGATGATCACCTGTTTCGAGTGTGGTGGCCCCAACCACATTCGAGCAAACTGTCCCAAGCTGGAGAAGGGCAAAAACGAACAAGGCGGTTCGGGCAAGAACGACTACACCGACAAGAACCGCAACAAGAAGGCCCGGCTCGTGGCCGGCGAAGAAGAAGTACCGCAACTTTGCCAAGAACAAGAAGCTCTTTCACGGGTCCTCGCCAGCCTTTGGGCGACATCGAGCTCTCGACACGGAGAACCGGAGTGATGCAAGCGAGGGCGATCCGCAAGAGAAGGTGAAGGGCAAAGATGACTTCTCGGCATGTGCTTCATGGCGGCGCCATTGATGTAGCGACTCCGAGTGTCTGTGACTCGGACGAGGTACCCACCTACGACGAATTAAATCTTGCATACGTAAATTAGGCAAGTTTCATGCTAAGGCTAGGTCGAGGTGTTACGAGTTAGAAAGGAAGTAGGTACCTTGACTCGGGAGTTAGCTTCACTTAGATCTTCTCCCTACCGAGTCACTGATGACTGTACTTTGTGTGATGCTTTGCTTGTGGAGTTAGAGAACCTAAGGACTATGCATGATAGTGTGTTGAATGAACTAGATAGTCTTAGGTTGAAGAATGCTAGCAATGAATCTGTTGATACTCATTCTGTAGATGCTAGTTTTCTTCATGCTCACTCTACTCCTTCTTGTGCTAATTGCCCTAAATTGCTTGCCGAAATTGATGCCATGAGCGATCACCTTAGGAAGCTTTCTTCTAGAATCGATGAACTTGAAATGCATGCTTCTAAGGAACCAGTCAGCTCATGTGAGGGCTGTAGGCAACTAAAACTTGACAATAAATCCTTAAATATCAAGTGTGCTAAACTTGCTAAGGACTTACTAGATAAGTCACAAGAAAGTTGCTTGCGATGTTCTGTGATTGAGGGGGACTTGGATAAAATCTATGTCGAGCTTAGGAAGAAATTAGAAGACCAAGCCCATAGAATTAGAAATGCATCTTGTGTTTCTTGTGAGGCCCTCAAGATTGAGGCAGCCGTGCTGAGGGAGAAAAATGCACGTGTTGAGAGAGCTCATCTTTACGGTTTTCTTCTTCTTCTTCCCCTGTTCTTCTTGTGCTTCTTTCTTTCAAGATTGCCAAGATCTTATGAGCACTCTCGAGAAGTTTGTTGGAGGCAAGAAGAAGCTCAATCTTATTCTAGACCAATCCAAGATTAGTAGATTCAATCAAGGTCTAGGATTTGATCCCTTGGAGCACGCTCGGCGCATCCTCCCACCATTGTGCGCGCTCCAAGAGTGGTGAGATTGTGGTAGCTCCTGAGTGAGCACCACCAAGTTTAGGTCTCTTTGGGGTTGTCCATAGGACTTGACTAGAAGGGTGTTACTCCTGTTTACTGTCTCTAGCAAGGCGGTACACATGCACCTTCTATAAGAAGGATGGTCACCTAGTAGATTTACGCTTGAGCACGCCAAGATCACTCGGCGTGGCGTGTTGCTACTCTTAGGGGTATTCGTGGTCATCCCGGACTTTGAGTGCTCCTAAGGCACACACTTCTTCTAGACAAGTTAGAGAGTCGCTTTGTTTTTGGCGTCGTCCGACTCGGTTTTCATCTTTGGTTCTTGAGTTTTAGTCTTGGAGCTGTTCGTAGTCGGTCTTTCCGCCGTCCTTTTGATATTCCTCGTTTTCCCATCGAGGTAGATATCGGTAGCGTGAGGTGTTTTCTGGTAGGAGATTTAGGAAGCCTCACCGGGGTGGCTCGGCTTTTGCACCACGGCGTGCCAACCCGATTTGACTCTAGATTATCTACGAGTTGCTCTAATCATGTGAGAGTTGGCGTCGGAGAGACACTCGAGTCGATCTTCTTCTGTGGATGGTACTGAGGCGTCGTGTGGTTGATATTGGGTTCCCAAGTTTTCACTCTATCGATCTTGAGTCATCTCTCTCTCTGTGTCTTGATCGAGTTAAATCGGATGGGGAAGGAGATGTTTGGATTATCGACTCGGTTGTTCTCGTCATATGACCGGAGATTCTCGATGGTTCTCTTCCTAGTCCGAGCCCCGGTGATGAGTTGATCACTTTCGGGGATGCTTCTTCAGGTAGAGTCATAGCTAAAGGTACCATCTGCATTAACCAAAATTTCATTCTTAAAGATGTTGCCTTAGTAAGTAAGCTGCAATACAATCTGCTCTCTGTTTCTCATCTTATTGATGACTCTTTCGAGGTAAGCTTCAAGAGTAATGCCTGTAGAATCCTTGATTCATCGGGAGGGTTAGTTCTTGGATTTCTAGATTTAGGAGAGTCTTTCGTGCTGATTTTTACGCTTCTTCGGAGACTCTCTTGATGTTTGATTGCTTCGAGTCCGTGATCTCTCCTTCGGTATAGGAGACTTGGTCACATTGGTTTTGATCATTTGACCCGAGTTAGCGACCACGATCTCATTTGGGGTTTGCCCAAACTCAAGATGGTCAAAGACTTAGTTTGCTCTCCTTGCCGACATGGCAAGATGGTTACTGCTTCTCATCCTCCTGTGACCGTAGTGATGGTGATGCACCAGACAGCTTTTACATATGGACACTGTTGGTCCAAATAGAGTGCGATCGGCGGAGGGAAGTGGTATGTTCTTATCATCGTTGTTGATTTTCTAGATTCTCTTGGGTATTCTTCATGGCCTCGAAGGATGAGACTTTTTCTCACTTGGGGTTTGGTCAATGGGGTTGTCTATTGAGCTCCCGGTGCATTCTGAGCTATCTGCAGATGATAATGGCACGGAGTTCAAGAATTCCTACTTTGAGAGTTTTTGTGTGGAGTCAGGTTTAGAGCATCGGTTCTCTTCTCCCTCGCCCCTCGTGAGAATGGCATAGTGGAAAGAAAGAACAGGACCACAGTTGAGATGGCTAGGGCGATGCTAGATGAGTCTGATACTCCTAGGAAGTTTTGGGTGAGGCTATAGCTCTTGCTTGCCATTTTTCTAATCGCGTGTTTTGAGAGCACATTTGCATCGCACTTCTTATGAGTTGAGGTATGGGCGAAAGCCCGGTGTGTCTCATTTTCGCGTTTTCGGTTGCAAGTGTTTTATCTTGAAGTCCAGTAACCTAGATAAGTTTGAGTCTCGCTCTTACGATGGTATCTTTCTAGGTTACTCGTCTTCTTCTCGTAGCTATAAGTGCAGGTGTTGATGCACATAGGATCATAGAGACACGTGATGTGACCTTTGATGAGGCTAGCCCGGAGCTAGACACGATGTTTGAGCTCTTCTTATCCCTCCGAGACCATCTTTGAAGAAGATGAGGATGATGGAAATGATGGTGTTCCACGGATCCAATCCCTCTCCACAGAGGTGCCTCCTGTTTCCATTTACGCACCTCGGGAGACCACCCTTGCCTTGAGACTCTCCTTGGTAGTGGCTCTGTTCCTACCTCTTACATTCAAGAGGTAGAGGCTACTACATTCTGGACCTCCCGTCATATTCGAGAGCGTCATCCTCCCGATCGGATGGTTGGCGATTTGTTGAGCGTGTCACCCGCTCAGAGCAGGTCTATCCTCTTCGCCTCCTCTACGCCTTCGTTGCCTCCTTTGAGCCGAAGGATGTTTCTCATGCATTATCCGATGAGTCGTGGATTAATGCTATGCATGAGAACTTGAGAACTTTGAGAGGAACAAGGTATGGCGACTTGTCGAGCCCCATCTGGTCATAATGTCATTGGGACCAAGTGGGTGTTCAAAAACAAGCAGTGAGGATGGGGTTGTAATTAGAAACAAGGCTAGACTAGTTGCAGGGCTTTTCCGAGGTTGAGGTCTTGACTTTGAGGAGACCTTTGCTCCTGTAGCTAGGCTAGAGGCTATCCGAATCCTGCTTGCATTTTCTGCATCCAAAGGCCTCAAGCTTTATCAAATGGATGTCAAGAGTGCATTCCTCAATGGCTATATTGAGGAAGAGGTTTATGTTAGGCAACCTCCAGGATTCGAGAACCCCAAGTTTCCGAGTCATGTATACAAGCTTTCCAAAGCTCTGTATGGACTCAAGCAGGCCCCCAGAGCATGGTATGAGAGGCTCAAGTCTTATCTTCTCAGCCATGACTTTAAAATGGGCATAGTAGACAAAACTCTGTTCATCAGACACCATGAGTCTCATTTTCTCCTTGTCCAGATTTATGTGGATGATATCATTTTTGGTGGCTCTTCTCATTCTCTTGTCTCTCAGTTTTCTGATGTGATGAGTCTGAGTTTGAGATGAGTATGATGGGCGAGTTGAGCTACTTTCTTGGCTTCCAAATCAAGCGGACTCGGAGGTACTTTCTTGCATCAAGGCAAATATACGTGACCTTACGAGGCGCTTGATATGTCGATGGGAAGCGGTGATGACTCCTATGGCCACCACTCGCTGTTCTCGAGCCCGATGAGGATGGTGAGCTGCTTGATCAAAAGGAGTTTGAGCATGATCGGCTCCCTCTTGTACCTCACCGCTTGAGGCCGGACATACATTTATTTGTGTGTGCAGTGCGCTCGATTTCAAGCTTCTCCTCGCGCCTCTCACCGCCAGACGGTCAAGCGCATCTTGAGTACCTTCGTGCTACTACGATTATGGTATTTGGTACTCTTCTTCTTCTTGTCTATCTCTTAGAGCCTTTTCCGATGCCGACTTTCTTTGGTCAGAGGATAGATAGGAAAAGCACTTCGGCACTTGCCAATTCATTGGCACTTCTCTTGTTTCTTGGTCATCTAGGAAGCGATTCGGAGTTGCACATCCACTCTTTGAGGCCGAGTATGTTCTTTGCACCGATTCTTTGTAGCAGTGCTCTGGATGAGATCGACCTTGTGGGACTATGGGTTAGAAATAGAGAGTGTGCCACTTTTACGTGACAACACTTCAGCTATTTGCATTGCTAAAAACCCAGATGCATCATTCCGGACCAAGCACATTCATATTAGATATCACATCCTTAGAGACCATGTGGAGAAGGGAGATATCGCGCTTGATTCATAGAGTGACCTTGATTAGCGATATCTTTACCAAGCCTTTGGATAGCTCAGTTTGTTGCCTTGAGGAGTGAGCTTGGAGTCGTGAGCCCTTACGGCTTTTCTTGAGGGGAGCTGGTTTGTATATTATGTACTATATATTTTCTTCCAATTTCCTTTCTTCTTACGGATGACTTTGGGCTTGTTTTCTTAAGTTGAGTTCACTCACTTAGACTTACGCATGCCTCGCATGGACCTCTTATCTTGTGCTTTAGGTTGCTATCATGCGTGATTAGTGTTCTCTCTTCTCTCTAGGTTGAGTTCCCTCACGTCTTTTAAGTCTAGCGGGTTTTGGACCTCACAGGTAGGCAGGTGCATGTGCACTCCTTAGTTAGGATCTAGAGTCGACTTCCCTATGTCATCATTTGGGAAGAGCGAGTCTAAGTCTGTAGTGAGTTTCTTATATCTTTTCTATGCTCTATAGCCATCCGGTTTTGCGTTCTCGACTTCTTCTCCTCATTACATTTTTCCGTTATTATTGAGTTCATTCGGTTTTCTTTATGCCTAATCTTGATAATAACCCAACTTTAACCAGATTTGAGCTTAAAATTGATTCAATTGTTGAGGGGGAGTTTGGGAATCTGTTCATGCATTGCATTTAGACTGCATTTTCCGTTCTATGAGCTTTGTCTATTATGCATTTGACTCAATCATTCGTGAAATACATCATGCTATATCTTTCGAAGAAAATCACTAGCTTAGATATGTCCAAGTTCATTTATCAAGCTAATGTTCATTGAAATCTGAAAAACTTAAAAGCTTTAAATGAAAACTTGATGAAACATGTTGCTTTTACTTACTAAGTTTCTTCTCTAAGAGCTTTTACCATGAATTGTGAAATTTTGGAATTCTCTAGAGTCCCTATAGCAACTTGGGTGAAATTTGCTTGATCCATATTTGAGTCCTTGAATTGCTTATATGTGCTAAATTGAAAATTAAAAAAATTGACACTTTTGTGCAAAATTGATTTCACACTTTATATTCTCGAGACGACCTCCCATTGCATTTGGGATGAACTTGGAATATATTGTGTATGACCAAGATCATTCTCTTAAGAGTTACTCTTGAGATGATCGAAAATGGCTTGAGTCAATCAACAAAAAAAAAATGCAAATATCAAACACATAAGTGGGTAAAGAATACAAATAATGTCAAACATTTGCACCCCGCTATGTTTTTTTTAAGTCTTAAAGAAAATTTGCATAAATTGAAAAATGGGCTCGAAGGACCTTATATGCACTTCAAATTTCCCCAAAGTGTTGAGTAGGTTGAACTCTAGGTTTTCCATTTGATCCCTGAGTGGTTTTGCTTCTAGTTTTGAAACTTTGCTAAGTTTTGCACTTGTCAAATCTTGCTAAAAATGATACATTTTCAAAACTTCGCTTATGAGCAAAATTTGTTATTTGCACTTGGACATGTCTTAATTTGGTCATAATCTGAGACTAATAAGCTTGGTGTCATATCTTGTCATTATGATCATTTGGATAATCTTCAAAGCTCCCTTAGGTTGCATTTCATGCATATATAAAAGAGGGAGAAAATTCTTTTTGATGCCTATATTGCCAAAAGGGGGAGAAAATGTAGAAAAAGGCATTATTTAAAATGTAGAAAAGGAGGAGATAGAAATGTGAAAGCTTGTTGGTTCTTATGGATCATAATATCATTTGACACTTATGATTGGTTTTTAGAGCTTTTGTTGAAAACTTGCTCTTTTCATGGTCTTGCTCTAAATTCTTTCTGCCAACTTGGTCATTTTTTATATCTTTCTCTCTGGACCAAGTTTGGCTTTGCAATCAAATTGCTTTCTTCTTCTCTCATTCAAACTCAAATTTATGCCTTTTGTGTAGTTTGTCAATATACTCATCAAGGGGGAGATTGAAGGACCATGTGGAGGTCCATCCATGTTTGTGATGAGTATTTGACTTTATTTGAGCAAGGTGTGCTCAAGTTTGAGTTTGATTTGGATTGTTTTTGAGCTAGAGCAATTTGAGTTCTTGGTTGGAGACCGGTCGTCCGACCCCGAGTGGTCGGTCGTCCGACCCGAGAGGTCAGGCTTTGGCTGGTCGGAGACCGATCGTCGACCCCGAGTGGTCGGTCTTTGGTTGGTCGGAGACCGGTTGTCCGACCAGAGAGGTGCAGGCTGTGGTTGGTCGGAGACCGATCGTCGACCCCGAGTGGTCGAGTCTCTCGTGGTCGAGACCGGTGGTCGACCTCAGTGGTCGGGATGGAGACCGATGGTCGACCATTGTTGGTCGGGATGGAGACCGGTGGTCGGACCTTGGTTGGTCGGGATGGAGACCGATGGTCGGACCATGGGTGGTCGGGATGGAGACCGATGGTCGGACCACGTGTGGTCGGGTTTTCTTTGGTCGACATAGTGTATATCTGTCTGTTGTGATGGATATGTGTTGTTGGACATTGCTATGTGATGTGGTTTCCTTGTCTATGATGGTTGCAGGACTTTGGAGCTAGGTCATGGTGAGGCGAAGGGGATCAGGACTAGGCTGGGAGAGCTGAGGTCCAGATGATCAAGGTGTCGCCAAAGATGACTGACGCCAGGGAGTAGCTGCAAGCCGAGAAGACAAAGGAATAGATGAGATGCTAACTTGGAGCTGCTCTGATCTAGGAGGACCGTTGGATCGCGGTCACGAAGATAGAGTAGCGGGTCAAGTTAGTGTGAGTTGAAAAGCGTGCAAAACCCGTTGTGTTGTTGGGTTTCGGGTGAGCCCATGCATAGCTTTGTGAGTGGGTAAAATCTCAGCCCTTAATGGAGTGCTCTAGGGTTTAGAGGCTCATCCAAGGGTGGTACGTGTTCCAAGCCTGCTACTAGGCAGGAGAGGGTGTCTCCTGGGGCGTGGTGGCGGTGAGGAAAGTGTACGTGAGTAGTTGAGAGTTGTTGAGAGTGACAGTGTAAGGATCAAATCCTGGCTCTTGGATGGTGGCTTAGGATTGAAGCAGGACATCCAAAGGTGGGAATTGATCCTAGGTCACTATAAATAGAGGGGTAGGGGCAGCCTCCCCTCTCTGAAGGGTGTGAAGGTTCTGAGTTTTTTGCTGCTCATTTGAGCTTTGCCCACTTTGTTGTGAGGCTTTGTAAACCTCCTTCCGAAATGAAATGTTCTTCATTTCTATTCTGTTTCATTTCTCTTACGTATTTACATTCGCACTTAAATTCATTATCTAAATTCCGCATTTACTTACTTGCAATTTACCTTACGTAATTTGGATTTGCCTCATCTCCTTCTACATGCTATTGAGTCTTTGTTGAAATTCATGATTGATGAACTCTTCTCTGGATTCGGTGCTTTCAATCTTTTAGGCAATCCTTACGTTCTTGTTGCAAGTTGTAAATCTGTGTTCTTAAAGTGCGTAAACGTGTGACTTGCAGTTCTTTAGTCTTGATTGGCTTCTGGTTCTTGTTGCCAAGGATGAAAGATTGCTGGATGAATCTTCTATAGATCATATCCCAATCATCTAGGCAATCTACAACCTCTTCTATTCGGTTTTGCAATAAACCAATTCTTGTGTCTAGTTTTGGATAGTGTTTCTATTTGTTTGAAGGGTTGTTTCTTCGTGTACTTACTTGCTATGATTTGTGGAGAGTCATCCAAGGATTTCGACCATCAACTCCAGCACAAGTTAGGGTGAAGTCGTGTTCGTGACTCTTTTTGGTGTTGCATTTGTTAAACTGAAAAGGACGGAACCTTTGTATTAATTCCTTCGATTGTTGATTGAAATAGGTTCTGACATCCTTTGGGAGGTGCACACCAATTTTCACTGTTTTGGATCACCGATCAAAAGTTACATCGATTTACATTTTCGAGATCGTGCTGATTTTACTGTTTACCGGTCACTATTCACATGAGAACTGTTCATCCGATCACTTCAGGTCGGGAGTACTGTTCATCTGGTCAGGGGTACTGTTCACCCTTACACTATTCACCCGAGTACTGTTCATCCGACCACTTGGTAGAGAGTCTTGTTCATCCGACCAGTCTTTGGTCGAAGTACTATTCACCCGAATACTATTCATTCAGTCTTGTTCATCAGACATCCGTAGGTCGAGTCTTTATTCATCCGACAAAATACCCGACCAGTGTAGTTTCTTTCTGGTCTTTTGGTGGTTTGAATTTTAGGGGGAGAGTTTATTCAAAAATTTTATTTGGCTCCTATTCACCCCCCTCTAGTCGCCTTTTTCGATCTTTCAGAAAACATAGATGAAATATCATTCCATACAACGAATTAAGTAAGAAAGAGGCAATTTATTATTAAATAAAGCATCAGACCTTATAGTTAAAATTTACACCACTATGCCTTAAGGGCTTAAGAAACAAATAAACTATTGCAGCGAAAAAGATAACTTGGGCCATTCGACATGTCACAGGCAATCATCTAGGGAACATCTTCTTAATCCACGTAGTCTTCGTAATATTCATCCTTATGATATTCATTATTTCCTGGTCTTTCCTCAGCAACTGATCAACAAAGGCGTAAAACCATAAGTACAAAAGTACTTAGTAAGCCGTAGGAAAATGATGCAATATATTCATGCAAAGCTTGACAATGGATAGTCATATGGTTTATTTGCAGAAAGCAATAACTTGAATTGAAATACAGTAAATAGATTGAAAGCATATTTATGAAAAAGATAATAAATAACTGGTAAATCAATGGTAGACAATACGAACAGAATGGCGAGGCATCACCCTACACCATCTAAAACAATTATCAACCACCAAATTCAACAGCATAACTTTAGACAATAAAACAATAGTAAACTCCCAGTTCACGTCCCAATAATCTACCATCCAACATTTCATGAAAACACTCTATACCTCATGTGAAATTCCCGGGCATGTCCATGACCGCGGACGCGGCTATTCGAATAGTTTTACACTCTGCAGAGGTTGTATAACTTTACTCACAAGACATGATATTCTCCTTATGCCTGGCCATTAGCACACCTCCTTTGGTATGCCGACAGAGAAATCATGACAAAGCCTTTATAATGTACTTTCTAAACTCGGTACGGCCCACTAAGGTTTCGCCCCTTAAGGCCCCATCTTGCGCCTTGCGAATCTACCCGTCCATCCCGGAACCCACACCACCAATTGGCAGTACTCAAGGTTAGACATTGCAAATTAATCAGTAAGGTCTGTCCCAAACCAGACATGTGGTAGTACGAGTAGGCCTAGTTCAATGACGTACAAGATTAAGTCCTTATGTTGTCTGAGACAAGACAGCCACATCCCAATATGCTAGAAAGCACCTCCTTTACTGCACGATCACTTGCCCGAGAGAAAACAACTTTGTTCAACTAAGACCAATGGCAAACTCTGCCATGGTACAACAAATTTTACAATCAGTGGCTATCGGCCATAATTCAATATCTCATTAAGTCAAGATTAACATTATTAAACATGTGATATGAATCCCATCGAACAACTAAGCATAACTACGGTAACCCAGTGTTAGTAATATGATTATGTCCAGCTAGTACTGACCCAGCCTAGGGTTAACAATGGATACATGTCATCCCAATAATCAAGGTGGTATAATGTCAACTAGCTACATAGCTACTCCCGGCAAATAATCATTGTACAGAAATAGCATGCAATTGTATAGAGCAAAGTACTTTTGCAAACATAGGTCAATATGATCAAAGGTTATGACTTGTCTTGTTGATCTAGTTCTGAGTCTTGATCTTCGAAGTCTCCGTTCGCTCCCTCGGAATTAGCGTCTACCGGAAAAGAAAGTAACGAAATCAAATAAATACCAAACAAAGACTCAAACAAGCTCAAAACTGAAAATAAATGGTTCTAAAAGGTAGAGCTCGATTTTAGGAAAATTTAAAAACTTGAATCGCTTCAATCGGAGTTCGTACGAGAGAGAACCGAATTTTGGAAGCTTAAATCGCATAAAGCAATAAAGAAAGTATTTTCCAATTTTTTAAAATTATTTTTCATTAGAAAAATAAAAATCCAAATTTCTGTATAATATAAGTAATGTGAATTTTAAATTTCACAAAAATAAATTTATATTTTTTTCTTCCTTTTCTTTTTAGACTAATATACTCTCTCCTGCGCTGCTACAATACCATCGCTACTGTAACACCACGAGACCTGCTTGCTACGCTGGCTCTGGACAGGCTCGGCTTCACAGCATGGATAGCAATCACACCAACCTTTAGAGGGCATGGCAAAGAGGCAAGATTCAGCAAGGCTAGAGCAAATGTCATGGAAGGCAGGGGGTTCGCCCAAGGCACTGTCGGCCATGGCGGCTCACCGGCGAACGGCCGAGACAAACGACATGAACGACGATGAACACACTTTAAGAATTCGCAAAATTTATCGTGAACGGTGAATTAATCTTGAAATCGATTGAGGATTTAGCAATCACACCAACCTTTAGAGGGCATGGCAAAGAGGCAAGATTCAGCAAGGCTAGAGCAAATGTCATGGAAGGCAGGGGGTTCGCCCAAGGCACTGTCGGCCATGGCGGCTCACCGGCGAACGGCCGAGACAAACGACATGAACGACGATGAACACACTTTAAGAATTCGCAAAATTTATCGTGAACGGTGAATTAATCTTGAAATCGATTGAGGATTTAGCTTTGCAACAACCGGTGGCACGATGTGATGCGAACGGATTTGGATGAGGATGTCCGAGGAGTCGGAAAGCTTGCTATGGCACGTCGGCCGATGTTCGGTTCACGCTCCGGGCGTCGCGGCGTTCTGAGCAAACGAAGGCACAAGAGATTGGAACAAGTGGAGAAACGAGTAAAGAAATGAGAAAGGATCCCAGTACTCTCCTTAATTAGGCTCGAGTGGCTCGTAGAGATAGATACGGTTGGTTCAAAGAAGATTCCGTACCGGATTAAACTCAAATTTCTTCCGAAATAAAAGGGATTAGGATGAGAGAATCATGAGGATTAGTTGGGGATAAGATGACACATGTTTTGGACATGAATTCGGAAGCAAAAACGTGTTGGATTGAAGGTCCAAAATCTTGGCCATAGAGGAAGAGAGAGAACGGCTTGGGACAGCTTCTTGCTGGAGATTGAAGACAACATATCACATGTGCGCCCTTCTCTAATAATCATTTTCGAATTTAATTAATGCTGAAAATAAAAAGAATTTGAAACAGAAGTAAATAAGGTTCAAAAATTATGGAAAAATTCTCAAAAATACTTTAGAATATTTTCAAATTACCGGAAAAGTTTCATAAATTTTTGAATTATAATTTCACTACAGTAAATCTTTACGTAAAACTGAAAAAAGAAAAGCAGTTTTATAAAATCCAGAAAATTTAGCAAAACTTTCATAAAATTATAAATAAGTAATAAAATATTATTTTACAAATTTTGGGATGTTACAGCATATCTGTACTTGTTCTTCAATATGATTTATATGCATGTCTATACTTTAATCTACAACACGAGAAGAGACTATGCAATGAAAAGATTCTACATATCATCCTTATTCATGGTATTATCAAAAGTACAATGCATCTAACTTCCAAGGAACTGAAGAAGAAGGAAAAAAATAGAACAATTTTTTTTACCTCGATCTGGTGCTGTTCAGGCGAAATCTCGGTTAGAAATGACCGAGATCTCGATTCCTCCGGCCGAGATTTACCCTTCTCCTACCAGAGATGGCTTCAACACTGCCGGAATTGGCTGGATTTATCCCGGAGATGGCCGGTGACGGGGAGGTGAAACTGATGAAGTCTCGGGTTGATCTGGTTGAGTGAGCGTGAGTGAGTGAGTGAGTGAGAGTAAAGTGAGTGAGAGAGTCAATGATTGAGTATGTCTTAAAGGCAATGCAAATGATTCGTATAAATAGATTAATTCCTCGATGGTATTACGCAATAGAAGCTGTAGCCTAGTGGTGAGGTTTCAATCATTCTATCAGAATATCAGGAGGTCTTAGGTTCAAATCACAAGTTTGGCACTTCATTTGCAAGTTTTTTTTTCCATAGTTTTGAGCACGCAAAAAATTATGAAAATTTTTGTGGATACTCGTAAAGCATTTGTAATGTTCTCATAAAATTTTTACATCATGATGAAACCTAACAAATTCTCAAAAAATCTGAATGTGGTACTTCACAGTTTTCGGACTTCAGAGCGCGTGCTTGTATCGTTTACAATTTTTAAATTAGTAAACAAAATAGGTTTAATTTTTTTAAAAACTTTTACACAAGGCTTCTGATGTATTTATTAAGCTCTCATTAATATTTTAGATCAGGATCAAACTCGAAAAAATTATAAAATAACGACACTGTTACTATCTCATTTATGCTCATTCTGTTTTTTTATTTTTTACATATAACAGTTTAAGTTAAAATATTTTATAAATTTTTTTTACGATCCTAGACTCTTAAGATGGTACCATAAATTTTTCATAATATGAAAAGACATCTACAATTTTGTAAAATCCGATAATGTTTCTGCCGAAATTTAAAAAGGTCTCAAAAAATATCTTTTGGACAAATTATCATGGAAGATCACTTCTCTAAGGGTTCTTGACCTGATTCCAGTCAAATTCGGGCTTCAAATTGCAAATTCCGGACAACTATGCCAAGATCTCGGTCGAAATGGGTGAAATCTCGCAGAGAAAAAAGAGATTACCGTAGCAATTCAAATTTTTTTGAATTTTCAAATTTGTCTGGCATTCCTACAAACCATCATAGTCCAAAAACCGAGATCTCGGCGAAATCTTGTGAAATTCCGGAGAGATGTCCTGCGGGAGTCGTTCAGGCCGGGCGTCTGGGTTGGATCAGTGCATAACTTTCATCAACTGCGTGCTGTTAAGGCAGAACACGCACGACGTCCGTGGTGTACAAGATATGACCAGTGGAAATTATAGAGATAGTTATATTTCTTTGTGTCCATGATTTATTATCTTATTTTTTGAATAATATCATTATTATTTATTAGCAAGTATATGACTTGTTTATGAAACTCTATATATGACTTTGTGATGATTATTTTAATGTGATCCCTAGTCGATAAACATATGAGGACACATATGAATAGACTAGCATATGTATTGGTTGATGACCGTGTTTCACGGGTCATGGATATGGAGATATCAAACAAATAATATGGATATATGTTAGAGAGTATGGAGTTAGATCGACCCACCTCGAGACACTACGAGAACGTTGTAATCTTACTTATCATCAGTTGGTCTCATATACAATGTGTATGCTGTATCATTAGACTTGAGGTTGACGCATGTACTCAAGATGTGTAATGACTTACTTCAGGGTTAACAAACGCTACTCTGTAACTAGGTAGTTATAAAGGTGGCTTTCAGGTTTGTTGTGAAGCATGCTACGAGGCATGGTCGATCAAGATAGGATTTGCCCCTCCATACAATGGGACATATATCTCTAGATCTCTCATGTGGTCGGATTCTGGGAATGCATAGCGATGCTACTCGCGGTTAAAGAGTTAACCGTAGTCAGGGATTCTAAGCCACGCAATCGAGAAAGAGAGGTCGAGCTAGCTAAACAAGGATAGCATATACCCGCCTTGAGTTTGACTGATATCATGAGGCAAAGGGAAATGCATATAACTAAGCATTGTTAAGGTTCATCCGATGTGATCTTTACATATACTCAGGAGTTGGCACATCCTGCTAGTGACCACTACCGATTAATGGTCGAGTAAGAGTACTCGGGCCATGTATAAGTATACGTGAACCTGTAAGGTCGCACACTTAAAGGGTTGGGACTTAATTCGGATGGTGATCCGAATTTTGATGGACTTTGAGTTCCTAATGGGCCTCTAACGTAGAAACTCATTGTGGGGCGTCTATATAAAGGAAGATGTGATGGTTTTAGGGTTAGGAGACACTACAATAATTTGGAAGTCCCAAAACTCTAGTCACCACATCTCCTTCGTACAGACCTGAGCAGCCAGCGCTAGCACACCGGTATGTGGCATTTCTGCCTCGTACGTGTGGATACCTTAGAGACGTTGCTGTGAGACTTCAACACTAGGACGATCTGCAACCTATGACAGTCATGAGGAGCTGTTGGAGAAGGCACGAGGCTAGTACGACTACAATCGCACCAGTGCGCTACATCGACTCTACTTCAGTTACAGGTCTGTGTATCTAGTGGTAATTCCGTGATCTATTACTTATAGTGATTCCTTGGTCATGCGGTAGAAAATTTTGATTTTTAGCTAGAGTAGCCTACTTGTTCTCCTTCACGGGGGCCAAGCTCCTTGACAAGGCGACCGACGTCGTGGCCCTCAGGATCGTCATTCCGGCAAAGACGGCCAGGAAGCCGAGCGCACACGCTCTGGCTGGTGTTCGCCGAGATGTACTGTAACATCTCAAAAATTCAAATAAAATAAAAATGGAAATTCTGAATTTAAATATGTTTATTTCTGAACTTTTCTGACTTTATTGATTATTCTTGGATTTTTGCTCTAAAGAAAAATCATTTAATGGGATTACTAAAAGGGTAAATGTAAGAAGTAAAAGTAAAGTGCCAACAAAAAATCTACAAAAATAATATTAAATTTTTTAAAAGTGTCCGGTGACCTTTTTCAGCTGTCAAGAGATTTTAAGTGCATTGGAAAATGAAATGATTTGTGAAATGACATGTTTTGACTTCAAAATAGTGAGTTGTCAGAATTTAATAAAAATCTTCAAAACTTATCTTTGGATGAAAATTTTACCATGTCAATGATGTCATCCTCGTAATAGTATTAACCCCTGGTAAAAATATTAATAATTAATTTAATGCCTTTTATAATTCAAAAATATAAAATAGGGAAATCCGAAATATGCAATATTAGAATTAATAGAAAATAAATATGCGTGATATTGATCTGAAATTTTTATACAGGAATTATTAGCTCATATCAAACTCTCTAAAAAAGTTTCAAAATTTCTTGAATCTATTTTTATCCTCAAATAAAATAAGGACGTGTCTACACCACACTATACTGTCGAGTTGCGTATCGACGGTATAGCATCTAGCCGTATTCAGTATTGCAGTCTGTAGTCCGGCCTTCGGCGGAACTCATTCGCACTGAAAAGCGCATCGCCTCAAGCGAGAACTAGTTCGGGGGCAAGGACGCAGATTGCCTACGCCGCTACACGCTAAAGGTATCAAGTCTAAGGGCACATTTGATTCGTCGCCAACTTTACATAACTAGGCTTAAGTAAAGTGTGATATGCTAAAAAAGGTGCTGACAACAAAATGTTAGCCACCCATTTGGCAAAGAGGGAAGGGTTTGAGTGTATGACATATGGTCTATATGGTTAAAAAAATGAGTAGTGCTACCGTACGCTATAACGGTGTAATCACTTCCAACGGTATAGCTTGTTTCACTAGGTTTTAAAGTACTTTATTCACGTTTCGTAGGTTTCATTAGGTATCAAAAGAGTTTCAAACAGATTTTATAAATATTTCAAGATGTCTCAACAAATTTCAATGAGTTTCTAATATGAAACTACAAGTTTCGTTAAGTTTCAAATCTGAAACTTGATTTAAAACGAGATTCAAAATAATTTTAACTAAGTTTCAAGAGGCTAACTTCAAAGTTTCACAAGTTCCAAGGAAAGATAAATGAAAACAGTTTCATATGAGTTTCATGAGATTCGCCAAATATTAAAAAATCAAGCGTGTTTCACAGGGTTCGCAAATCTGGATGAAACACTGTAAAACCTCAATGAACTTTTAGAAGAACCGACAGTGTTGATATTTTTAAAAAAATCATAACTTTTTCATACGGAGTCGGATGGAGATAAAATTTATATAAAAATTGTAGATCTCGACGTGTTCTACAACTTTGTATTTGACAACTTTTTTATTTGAAGTAATTTAAATATCCAAATAATGGTATCACTGCCGGTTGACGGTTCGTATTCCCAACCGGTAGTAATAATGCTATCAACCATTTTTCGAAAAATCATAACTTTTTCATACGGAGTCGGATGAGATAAAATTTATATGAAAATTACAGCTCTCGACGAGATCTACAACTTTGTAGTTGACAATCTTTCCATTTGAAGTCATTTATATATCCAAATAATCATCAAAAGTTTCGGAGACAAACGAACAAAAGGAAAATATATCCTATATTAGTTGAGTAATGAGTGATAGAGTAAGGTGGGTTCACGCAGCTAGTAGATTGCGAGTTCGAGTCCTAACAACCGCATGCGCGTGAAAATCGCGTGACTTTGTGACTTGCGGTCGTACGTAGAATACGGGGTGGTCGGTCCGGATACAAATAATTTTTTTTATTTTACCAAGTGATTTACGAACCGGACTATCACTGTCGGTTCGCATACAAACTGGCAGTGATACCGACATCACTACCGGTTCTAGAATCGACATTGATAGTCGGACTACCACTGCCGGTTCTAAAATCCGACGGTATACCAGTTTAAAACCGACAATGATATGATGTTATATAGTAGTAGCATACTCGCCTCTACCACTACAAACCATGGCTTCTGCCCTCCTGATCTTTTGCCTGCTCTTGCCATGCAGTTTCTGTTCCACTGCTCAGGCGACGAGCACAAATTTACAGTCGTACCAACCAGCTCGTTTCAGTCAGAAGCTGCATGATGCTCTGCTTCTACATCGAGAGGTAAAGAAAATATACTTGAAGACCCAAGTTCAGTCTCTAGACATCAGCCGTAATATTGTGATCACGCCACGTTTCAGTGACTCGACGCCGGTCATGTCACTGGCGCACCGGCACGGACCGTGCGCGCCCTCGCGGACCATTACCAGGGACGAGCCATCCTTGGATGAAATGCTCCGCAGCCACCGCGCCCGGGCGAACTACATCACGAGAAGAGCCATGGAGCTCATGGCCGTCGAGCCGACCGGCGACGACAGGACCATCCCGGCGTACCCCGGCTACTCCGTCGACTCGCTGTACTACGTGGTCACCATGGGCTTTGGCACGCCCGCCGTCACGCAAGCCCTCGTGATCGACACCAGCAGCGACTTGTCGTGGATCCAGTGCAAGCCGTGCAGCTCCAGCAAGTGCTACTCCCAAAAGGGTCCCATGTTTGATCCGAGCAACTCTTCCACTTACGCTCCTCTCACACTGCGACTCTGATGCGTGCAAGAATCTTACTATCCTCTACCGCAATGGCTGCGCCATGAACAATTCGCGGTGTAGTTACAAGGTCGCCTACGTCGACGGCATGAACAGGACCGACATTGTAATGACCCTTCTTTTTTTTGTACGGAACACTAAGAAGAATAATCTATGTGTATATAGTATTAGTCCCATAGTCAATGACTAGTACGCATATTTACAATATTGGTAGCATATCTATACACAATCTTTTATATATTAATTGGAGGTCCTCCTAGAAGCCTCCACGTCAATCAGAAAATGATAGAAATTCTCACATTAATCTAAAAAAGAAAAAATGCTAGAAAATCCCACATTAATCGAATTAAATAAAAAAATATTTGTAGAGATACAGGCATCCTTTTCGTAGAGATACAGACATCCTTTCCTTGCGCATCCTTTCCGTGCAATAAATGACACATCTGGACTCCTTGTGATCCCTAATTGTGACACATACAGACTCCTTTCTGTTAAGGAACCTCGCTATCGAATAGTCCGGGGTTCCCGAACAGATCTAAATTAGAGAACAGAGAGAGAGACACAGGTATATAGGGAGCGACGACAGCGGAATACTTTATTGCTTTCTGATTGCATGTACATAGGGGGGACCCCCCTCCTCCTTATATAGCGCTCACCTAAGATTTTAGCTAAGGGACCATCGTGGGCTTTCATTGGGCCACGTGGTTTCCCAACACTCCCCCTTGGGCCCTTTGCCGCGAGATGCATATACCTCATTAAAACTCCAGAAAAACCCAGTGGGAAAAATACTTGGAGAAAGAGTACATAGCATACGCTTATGTGTTGCACGAATTGCCTCATTCAAAACCTTATGCAAGAAAACTTCATGAAAAACTTGCTAAGGAAAAAGAGTACAATTCACCCAAACTTCAATTGCTAATCTTCGAGATTCATGTTGGGTATTCAAAATTCATGTTCGAGGTTTATGTGGGAGTATGTGAAATATCTCCCCCTAAATTCTGCACTTCTCTAAGACTCATCATCCCAATCCCTTTTACGCACCTTTCAAAGGTAGATGCTGGGAGTAATTTAGTGAACAAATCTGCAAGATTTTCACATGACTTAGTATGCAATATCTTGATCTCGTTCATCTTATGCAATTCATGAGCATAGAAGAACTTAGGGTTGATATGCTTCGTGAGATTGCTCTTCACATAACCCATCTGTGCTTGGGCAACACAAGCTGCATTATCTTCATAAATGATTGTGGGAGTTCGCTCAATGTTCAAGCCACATGACTTCTGGATGTGGTGAACCATTCTTCGGAGCCATGCACATTCACGAGAGGCTTCATACAAAGCAATGATTTCCGAGTGGTTTATCGACGTCGAGACAAGAGTCTGCTTAGACGACTTCCAAGAAATTGCTGTTCCTCCACATAGGAAAACATAGCCAGTTTGGGTCTTGCCAGTATGCGGGTCTGATAAGTACCCAGCATCGGCGTAGCCAACCAAATTCAGTTCATTGTTTCTTCTAAAGAACAAACCAAGATCTTTGCTTCCTTGGAGGTAACGGAAGATGTCCTTGATCCCTTTCCAATGCCTTTTGGTGGTTTCTGCACTGTACCGGGCTAGCAAATTCACGGCGAACGCAATGTCCGGCCTGGTGCTATTCGCAAGGTACATGAGCGCTCCAACTACACTCAGATATGGGAATTCTGCTCCCAGGACTTCCTCCCCCTCTTCTCTAGGTCTGTATGGGTCTTGGTCTGCTTGGAGTGACCTTCCGACCATTGGAGTCTTTGCAGGATATGCCTTTTCAAAACCAAATCTTTCCAACACTTTCTGTGTGTAGGTTGATTGGTGTACCAAGATTCCTCCTTGGACATGCTCAAGCTGCAAGCCTAAACAAAATTTGGTTTTACCCAAATCCTTCATTTCAAACTCAGACTTCAAGTATGAGCATGCTTCTTCAATTTCTTCAACCGTCCCAATGATGTTCAAGTCATCTACATAGACGGAGATTATACAAAATCCATTCGGGGATCGCTGTATAAACACACATGAACAATCTTCGCTGTTTGTGTAGCCTTTCTTGCAGAGAAAGTCACTCAAGCGATTGTACCACATTCTTCCTGACTGATTTAGCCCATACAGTGATTTCTCCAATTTCACACTATACAGGTTTCTATTTGCTCCGTCTTAGTTCGGGATAGGAATTCCTTCCGATACTTTCATGTATATCTCTGAATCCAAGTTTCCATACAAATATGCTGTGACAACATCCATTAGCTTCATTCTCAACTTCAAGTTGACTGCCATTGAGATCAAATATCTAAAGGTAATTCCTCCCATGACTGGAGAATAGGTTTCTTCATAATCAACTCCAAGACGTTGAGTGAAACCTTGAGCTACGAGCCTTGCCTTGTACCTTACAACTTCGTTGTTTTCATTCCTCTTCCGAACAAAGACCCATTTGTGACCTACAGGGTTTATATGGGGAGGTGTGCGGCATACGGGCCCAAACACCTTTCTCTTGTTTAGGGAGACTAACTCTGCAATGATTGCCTTCTTCTATTCTTCTAGATCTAGCCTTTTCTTGCACTCTGCGAGATATGCAGGCTCGGGATCATGATCAATGATCGAGGCAATCTTCTTTGCAAAGTATGCATCAACGTTGGCTGTTCCTCTATTCAGGGATTCTCCTGTTATTACAAAGTTTATGTCCATTTCTTCATGGGGTGCTTCATGCACTTCTACTTGCTCTTCGCTGCTATTCCCTATCGCAGGAGCAAGTTCCTTTAGCTTTTCATCGCCTATGTGTGCGCACACATTATTTTCGGCGGCTTCCTGCAGTGGAAGGTTCAAGTCTGGAATTGCCTTTTCTGTTGGCTTCTTTCCAGTGCCAGGTCTCAACTGGCTCCCCTTATTTCCTTGGGGTATTTTCGTGATTGGTTGTGGTAAGTCCTCTCGCCCAGTTTTCTCCACGCCTCTCGGGTACTTTGGGTTTGAGGAGCCGATTTCTGTTCTTTTCTTTGAGGCCTCAACAGATGAGGATACCTTCTATTTTCTTTGGTATTTCCACCCTCTTTGGTGCATTTCTTGCGGTACATGCGACTTAACCACGCCCTTCGGATCACAAAATGATCAGCGGTTCATTTGCTAAATTCGCAAATCAATTATCTTCTGGACCTCTTGATTTGCTTCATTAGTGCGGGGGTCATGCGCGGGGATTCTAGTGGAATGCCATATGATTTCCCAGCATTTTTCATCCAAAGGTTGATTTCCTCCCCTTAATGACGGGAAACGATCCTCGTAAAAAATGCAATCAGCGAATCGGGCTGTATGCAAGTCTCCAGTCATGGGTTCCAAATACCTGATTATGGATGCACTCTCATAACCAACGTATATCCCAGACTTGCGGAGAGGGCCCATTGCAGTCCGCTAAGGGGGTGGTATAGGTACATATACCATACACCCAAATTTCCTGAGATGGGAGATCTTCGGGATGATCCCGTGCACAAGCTGCATAGGAGAATAGATGTTGTAGGTCGAAGGTCTGAAGTTGATAAGAGCTGCTGCGTGCAGGACTCCGTGTCCCCAACAAGTGTTGGACAAGTTACAACTCTGCAAAAGCGGTCTGATAATGAATTTAATCCTCTTTATTAGTGCTTCAGCTAGCCCATTTTGCGTGTGGACGTGCGGTACGGAGTGCTCAACTGCTATCCCTGTTGCCGTGCAATAATCATCAAATGCCTTTGAAGTAAATTCTCCGGCATTGTCCATTCTAATGGATTTCACGCAATGATTAGGGAAAGCATTCTTAATTCTTATGATCTGCGAGATCAGCTTTGCAAAAGCATGGTTTCTTGTTGACAATAAGCATACATGCGACCATTTCGAGGAAGCATCGATGAGCACCATAAAATATCGAAACGACCCTGACAAGGGCTGAATCGGGCTGCAAATATCCCCTTGGATGCGTTCCAGGAATGCAGGGATTTCACTTTACACTTTCATGATAGAGGGTCTAGTTATTAATTTCCCGGTGGCACATGCAGGGCACATAAAATCTTCATTATTCGGGAAATTTTTAACATTAATGCCATGACCTTGTGAGTTATTCACTATATTTCTCATCATTCTAAGACCAGGATGACCTAATCTACCATGCCATAAAGAAAATAACTCAGAGCTTGTAAAAACAGTCTTCAAGGAAGTATACACTTCGGGTGCATGAATATTCGTGTAGTACAACCCAGATTCATATGAGGGACATTTTTCTAATACCATTTTTCCACATACCGCGTGCTTCACAATGCACAAGTATTCTTTGCCATTTTCTTCATTGGTTTCTACATGAAAACCATTGGCGCGGATGTCTTTGAAGCTTAAGAGAGTGCGCGTTGATTCATGGTACAAAAGGGCTTCTTCAATTACCAAAGTTGTACCCATAGGCAATATAATAGTGGCTCTTCCTGAGCCTATTACATATGAATTGCTTCCTGCGATCGTTTTAATCTTTCCAGCGTTCTTCGTGATCGACTGGAAGTATTTAGACTCTCTTAAGATGGTATTTGTTGTGCCACTATCAACAATGCATATCTCTTCCATTTGGGCGCTACACGATTTCTAGATAAAAGAAATATAATTCAAATATTGCTTGTAAATGAAAGAATACTGGAATAAAGAATAAATTGCATATTTATCCATGAGAGAAGTATGCTCTTCTAGAGCTTACAATTCATTATTAAAAAAATGCTAACAACCATAATCTAAAAAATAATGCGATTCATGCATTAACGGGCTTTGGACTTTCCCTTGGACTGAAACTTCTCTTTTTCACCATGCTTGCCCTTCTTTTTATGAATGGGCTTTCTCACCTTATAGCTATTGGCATTAACTTCTGTGACAGTGCCCCTTTCAGGTGGCTGTGAGATATAGTTCTTGCGTAGAACATTGTCTTGCGATTCCGCAACTTGCATTACATCAATCAGTTCACTATACTCCTTGTATGCGTCCCGACGATAGCTGCGTGCACTCTGGATAGCATTTGGGTGGAAAGTAGAGAGAGTTTTCTCAATCTTCTCCTCATCAGTGATCTTCTTGCCACATAGGGAGAGATTAGTACAAATTCTGTGCAAGGCAGAATTGTACTCGGCCACTGTTCTGTAGTCTGCAAACCTCAGGCAGACCCAATCTTGCTGTGCTTGGGGCAAGATGGTGTACTTGAGCTTCTCGAACCGCTTCTGAAGTGCAGTCCAAAGCTCAAGTGCACTCTTCTCAGCCATATATTCATTCTTCAGAGTGGCTGAGAGGTGGTGCCTGAGGAAGTGCAGGGCTTGATCGTTCTGCTCGGTGGTAGGTTTCGCGTCCTGCGAGGACCCTAGACCAATCGCTACACAGAGCTTCTTGCCCCCAAGAACAATCTTTACGTCCGATGCCCAAGTGAGGTAGTTCTGACCGTGCGAGGCCAGTTCTTCAAACTCATGATTCACAATGCCGGACATCTGCATGATTTCAAAATTCCGACATTAGATTACTGCGTGTAATCTAATAGAAAATAGTTGCAAAAAGCATACAGTGCAGAAAATAAATTCACATGTATTTCCGGTATGCTAAACAAAGCAACGAATTAAAAGAACATAAAGAATATTCATAAAAATAGAGAAATAAAGCTAGAAAAGTTAAAAACAGAGCCAAATAAATCTTTTGGATTTTCTGGCAATTTTTTAAATTTTTTTGCTATTTTTCCAACATTTTCTAGCAATTTTCCTTTTCCTTTTGTTTTTTTTTCTCTCCGGCCGAAAACCTTTGGGCCGCTTTCCCTTCTGCGCGTGTCCTCTTGGCCCACTGGGCTGCGTCTTCATCAGGCCTTGAAGGCCGGATGGTCTGCGTGGCCGAAGAAAAACCCCGGCGGCTAGGGTTCCATCCCCTAGCCTCCATATCATACGCTTCAAGAAAAACGCACAGGCGCGCATACCGGGGTGACCAAGCGAGGGCTGTGGGCCGAGGCGCGGCGCGCGTTGGCCAAAGCGGGGCGCGGCGAGCCGGGCGATCGAGGCGGCGAGCGCCGGGCGCGGAGCGCCGGACGGGCACGGCCGCGGTTGGAGGTGGGGCGCCGGTGGCGCGGCCGGCGCCGCGACGCGTCGGCGAGCCGGCAACCGAGGCGGCGGCGCGTTTGGCGAGGGCGCGGCGGCGCGACGGCCGGGCGGCGTCCGCTGCGGGCTAGGCGGGTGACGACGGCGGGCGGCTGAGCCGAGCCGCCGAGGCGCGACGAGCCGGGCGGCGGCGATCGCCGGTGTGGCGCCGTGCGGCGCCGTGTGTGCGATGCTCGAGGCGACAACAGCGACGGAGGTCGAGCCAGGCGACGGTGGAGCCGAGGGCCTAGGTGGCGGTGCGGCCGGGCGCGGAGCCGCCGCGAGCCGGTCGGTCAAGGCGGTGGCGGCCAGACGCTGGTCGAGGCGGTGGCGACTAGCACGCTGGTCGAGGCCACACGGGCGGGCTGCGTGATAAGGCGACGCCGGAGGGCTTCGTGACGGGCCGGCGACGGCGCTGGGCCGGACGACGCTGCGGGCTTCATGCGCGCGCCATGGCGTGGCAGCGAGGGCACCGGGCCGGCGCTTCGCTGCGGCAACGCTTGTTGGCATCGTCGCGCTTCGTGCGCGAAAACCGAGGCGACAGCCTTTCTTTTTTTTTTCTTTTTTCTTTTCTGGATGTAAAGATGCTTCATGTGTACTATTGCTTCATGTCGATGTAGCTTCTTGCCACGTGACGAACGCAGTACCGATCCGTAGGTTAGATGCATGCATAGAAAACAACAGCGATTTAGATTCAATCGCCGAATTCTCACCTTTCAATTATGATTTCCGGTAGAGCTTCGTGCTAATAACGTGTTAAGGAACCTCGCTATCGAATAGTCCGGGGTTCCCGGACAGATCTAAATTGAAGAACAGAGAGAGAGACATGTATATAGGGAGCGACGACAGCGGAATACTTTATTGCTTTATGATTGCATGTACATAGGGGGACCCCCCTCCTCCTTATATAGCGTTCACCTAGGGTTTTGGCTAAGGGACCATCGTGGGTTTTCATTGGGCCACGTGGTTTCCTAACACTTTCCATGCAATAAATTAAAGATTTTTATTGTTACGTAATCTTCACACCTGCCGATTCTCTTTGATCCATAAATGACACAGAAACTTATTCGATTCCATATTCCTTATGGCCTACCTATTGACTTCTTAATTCATAATTGTGATACAAACATTAGATACTACCGGACAAGATGTAATATTTGATCTTTATTATTACCTAATCTGCACACATACAGATTCATTGATCCATAAATGTGACATAGATGGACAAAAACATACTATAATATAACTAGGTCAGGAATCCTATTCGATTTCCTGACTGAGAGGAAATTCGCTATATATAGATAGAGAGTGCCTTCATATATAGTACACATAGAAAAAACTGATTTCAATCTCCCTGTTTTTTGTGTCGAGTGCTAGGTATCGACAAAACAAAACTGTCATCGCCAGCTCTTCTTGTTCGAGTGCACGTTTCGCCAGAATAAATCTTGTGCTGCCAAACACTTCCAGTTCTATCGGTGACCAAATTGATCGCCAATCCCAGGTTTGGATAAAAGTCCTTCATTGAAAAAAAGAATTATCAGACATGCATATCTTTATTAACATATTTTTGTCTTCATGAATTCTTGGAATTTCAACATGCATGCATACCATTGCTATTGCACCTTCCGTTATTTCAGCACACAAAATTACAATGGCGTGCAATACCTTGAGTGAGGTTTATCTAGGTAAAGGATTATTGAAAATCAAGGCAAGGGTAGCAGGACTTTGGGATGCAATCATAATTAGTACCGGTGAATTTACCAGTCTTGACATGATTCTTACAGATGAGGAGGTTGGTTAATCATTACATTGCTCTATTTACCACTTTTGCAATTAAATACAATTTGATGCTGATTTAAAATAAATTCAGGGCACAAAGATGCATGGGGTTATCAACAAGCACTAAGTTGAAAAATTCAGATCATTAATCCAGGAAGGAAACATCTATATAATAACAAGTGTGAAAGTAACATCAGCACCAGATAAATTCAGACCAGTGGAAAATGACAAAGTACTCAATTTTTTACCCACCACAACTTTAGAGATGGCTGAAGATACAGAAGAAATTCCAAGGCATGGTTTCAAATTTTTCGAATATTGATATGCTCTCCAAAAGAATAGGTGACATGGTTTATCTCTCAGGTATCTTACTAATAAATTAATTCTTTTACTTAAATAGATTATTAGTACTATTCAGTGCCTCATAACTTCTTATGATCAATAGATGTTATAGGAGTTGCAAGATACATAGGGCCAATTAAAGAGACTACAAAAAGTTTTGGAGTTTCCAACCTTAGTGATATTGTGCTGCTAATCAAGTAGGTTCAAATATTTTGCACATAACAATATTACTGTTTTAATTATCAATTATTTTGTTGCACTTATATGTATATGTAGCTTCATATCCTATTACATATACTTTGTCAATTTAGAAATTATACCATAAACAGCCTACAAAAAATCGCAATAAGATATTAAAATCTTTAATATTCCCTGTTTTCACTTCTTTGTAGGTAGTGATGAAGAGGTCAGAGTTAGATTATGGGGTATCAAAGCTGAACAAATTGATGTCAGGTCAACGGCCCAAACCATTATAATAACATCTACAACAGTCAAGAAATTTGGCAGTAAACATTTGCACAAAATTAGTCATTCATTCATGTGAATAGTGTACACAAAACTTTTCATAAAGAGTTAATTGGTATAATGTGCAGTACACTCTATCATCAAGCAACGCAACACAAATTTATGTTAATTTACCCATTCCTGAGACTATGGAAATACATAACAGGTAAAATAAAATTCTACATTGATATTGTTATTTTATTAAATGCCATGTCACCTAACACGCTACATATTTATTTGCATGTGAGCAGAAATTGTTCAAATGAAGCTTCTATTAAACAAATACACAATGAAGCATATCTATACACAATATTATTAAAGCGGAAACTATTTATACAATATACTCTTACAATCCAAAGTAAGTTGCAGTGAAAATCCATAAGACTTGTGGTATGCCCATACAAACACTTAGGCAAATGACAAGGTATAAACCCTAGAAGATCGCATCATCGAAATTCCCGTATCCTGCGGCGAAGTGTATATCTTCGGAGGCCTCTTCTTTAAATAAACCAACAAATAAGTAAAGGTGAGTACTTTCGTACTTAGCAAGACTTGAGGTGTATCGCAAAATGCAGTAAATACAGGCTATATCAAAGGAGACTTCTACGGTTACTTTGCGTAAAGCGAAATTGAACATGTAATTAAGTAGTAATTTGCAAACGGAATTTTGTAAGAGCAGGTTTGATAGATATATACATAAATAAGAGTAGCATAGCATAGTATAACTCACAGTCCTCTATGAATATGAGAATTATATCATCTCGTTTTCATTCTCTAGCATAAAATCTGAAACAAAGACTTTGCAATAAATATGTCCAATTCAAACCATTTTGGAAAATACCAAAACTTCTAACTATGTGATGACCTTACCAAGTGCCCATGACCGCGGGTATAACTTTTCGAAAAGATTTAAACTCTTTAGAGGTGTACAATTTTACCTACAAGAAATGATTAGCCCTTTTTGTTAGACCAATAACACACTTCCTTTGGTGTGTCGGCAGGGAGATCATAATATAACTGTTACATTTCCTAGACCTAACTTTGCACTAGCTCGATGACGTCAAACACTTGCTATGGCAGCAGAAACACACACCCAAAACATGACAATTTATCCCTATCATTCACACAGTAACTCAAGCAGTCCATCCCTGCCACACCTGTTTCTCCCCATAGCAAGGCGTACACCACTGTGTCAGCAGGCGTTATTTCCAACACCTCGGTGAGGGCACCCCTTCGAGCAAAACTATCAGGATTGCCCGCACTACTCTAGCCTTCTAATGCGTAAAGTTAAATCTAAGCAACTTAATAGGTTAAGGTCATCGCATACCAGTGCTTATGGATGTACGTGTCTTTGGCCTAATAACAATCCATAGTTCGGTCCTTAATTTGACTCGGCGATAATCTCCCCCTATACTACGTGCAAGTCTCATGCACATCCGGCTATTGCCAATAATTGTTCGCGTCAAATCATAGTTTTATTTTTATTTTTACCAAAATATTAGCAACCTTTAATGTCATATTCAACATTTTTAAATCCTCAAGAAATAGTATAAATTGATTATTTCAGTTTCTATTACTAAAGTATGGCTAAGTATGTATATTATATAAGCACATATACCCATGTTGACATTATATATTGTTTAACCTTAATCTAGGATTATCAAGGTTCACAGTTCAATATTTATCAAGGAAGTTCTATGAGATAAGGTTATAACTACCAGTACCACAATATAGCGAATTTACAGAAAATACACGTATGCATAAAAAGATTTGACAAAACAAAACAAAATTAAAATACTGAGATCAATATGATTAAAGGGGGTACTTTCCTTGCTTTGTTGATTCAGAAATCGACTCGGGGTTGACGTCTTCAATAGTAGCTTTATGTATGTCGGTATCTACACGTGATTATTGTTTCGTATAACAGCAATAAGAAGCAATGATAATAAGAGGCAAAAAGAAGTCAAATAAATTGATATAAAGGTTCTGGTGATAAAAATATTTTGAATATTGATTATTTATTAATCGAATCCATTTGTTTGTGTTAGGGGTTTTGGGATTTATATTATAAAAGGTTAGGTTTTCTTAATAGGATTCAAATGCAAAGAATGTTTTTCTACAACTATCCTTGTAGCATTAAGTTGTGTGGATCTAAAGAGTAATTAAAAACTGGTTTTACATACTGTAGCTTTTGGTTGTGAAAGTTATTCATATTCCAATTATATATATATGTATATATAAGAATCAAGATCATTTACGAATCTTATCTTAAATTAAGTTTAGTGTTAAATATTTTTATATAAATAGAGGATTTATGATTTTTACAAGGTCTATAACCTATTTTCACGAAATCTTGGATTTATTTGTACTTATTACTACTTTTTGAATATTGCATATAATGAATACTTTACCCTAATTAAAGTTTGATGCAACTAAGTCTAAATTCAGATTTATTTACATAAATGGAGTGCTTATGATCTCTGTAATATTTAAAAATTTGTTTCATCCATTTTAATGTTAACATGCAAAAGTTCTTAATAGGGTATATTCTATATTTCATTCAAATTTAAATTTTAAACTTAAGAATAAAGGTCAAGAATTAAATATTTTTACAAAATTAAACTACTTATGGTCTCATATATTGTTAGGAGTTTATTTCATATTTTTAGGAACTAAGGTTTTTAAATTTTAAATAGTGTCCATATTAGGTTTATTTGAATTTTAAATTCAAGATATTTCATCTTAGATTAAGAATTAAATATCTTTGCATATTATGAAAGCTTAGGATTTTATATGAATTTAGAAATTTGTTTGACTCAATTTGGAGTTAGTTTGCACATGTTATAAGCATTTGATTGAGCTCTGTTTTGGAAAAAAAAGAAAAGAAAAGGGATGGACGGTGACTTATTGACTGTCCAGACCTCCAGGGTTTCTACATGATCGAAATTTTTGGGGCTTACAGGCCAAGTATGCCATACTCCCATATTTGAATCATTAGTTTAGTTGTGAAGTTTTATATGAGGATTCTATATGTCACATAAGCATAAAGACATAAGGTAGATAGATATATTGTTGGCACCAATTAAAGTTTGCTTAACTTGAAATACTGATAATTCAATTAGAGGTCACTTCAGCTAATCAGATTCTTGAGCTGAAATGCTGATTTCGATTTGAAGGCTTAATTAAAAAATCATGTCATTGAACTCACCCGCTGTCACTGGGCCCTAAATTTGTCAACCAGACCTGGCCATCCTTATTTGGTCCCACCTGCCATTGAGTATAAAGGCCAACAACAAGGATTTTACACTTGGGTCACATACCTTTAATTCTGAACACTCTCAGGTTCGACTGTTCTATATCGACTCTTTTCTTATTAATGCATTGGCAGAGCTCCTGCCCTATTTCAAAAAAAAAAACTTGGGTCACATGATAGAAAACAGAGTGGAGAAGCACGCACCACAAACTCCATGGCAGCGGCTCTGGCGAGCATGGTCCGCGGTAGGGCAACAGCTGGGAGGAGGATGCAATGCCTAAAATGGGTTCCTGGGACCTCAGTGATGCTGTTGGAGGCGGCGGTTGGAGCTATGCTGGCCTGTGGTGGCGGCGCGGCGAAGCCAGGTAGTGGTGGAACAGGGAGCCCGTGGCTACGGTTTGTCGGCAAGAGAAAGCTCCAATTGAGCAAGGGATCACATTTAGTTCAGGGATGGATGAAGATGATGTAGGCGCAGGTAATTGGAAAATGGTGCCTTAATTGCGGAGTTAGCTTGGCTTGGCTGTAATGGGGAAATGCAACCGTGGCGAGACTTGTGGCGGCTGAAGGGGCAATTGAGCAAAGCTTGCAAGGAGGGGGATGAGGGGAAGTGCAGGGAATTGAGTAGGGGTCTTGGCTTGATTAAAAAAGCAACGAAGGCAGTGATGGTAGTGTTTGACGCAGAGGGCTAGGTGCAACGGAACTACGTGCAGCGATGCAGGTCTTCTGGAGCGAGGATGACGCAGGGTAAGGCGAGGACAGACCGTGGCAGGGTATGGGCATGGGTAAAGGCGACCTTGGGCATATGCGGCGCTCTCGGCTAGGTCGGTGCGACTCAGTTGATTGGAAACAGGGAGAAAGAGAGGGGAGAGGACGGCACAACTCTCTGAGGAAGAAAGAGAAGGACAGGGCAGTAATGGAGCCATGAGGCACGAGAGGCGTGGTGGCGATGTCCTGTGCGACGCATGCCACGGCAGCGACGCAGTCGGTTTTGGCTTGTTGTGGCCAAGCTTGGGCAACGATGAGGCAGCTTCGGCCGAGTTCACTACTACAGATTGGTACATCACTATCACTTCATCTGTGTTGGTTCTTAAGTTTTTAGAAAAAAACGATTGTGATAGATGACTTAGGGGAGGCATTAGTAATAATCACTATCGGTTCTCAGGTTAGAAGTGATTGTGATGTGCACTGGGAACATCACAATCGGTTCTTATGCGAGAAATGATAGTGACGTGCATTATCATCACTATCGGTTCCCACATAAGAAGCGATAGAGATAAGCACGTTGACATCACTATCGGTTCTTATGTGAGAAGCGATAGTGATATCAACGTGCTCATCACTATCGCTTCTTATGTGGGAACCGATTGTGATGACAAATATCATCACTATCGCTTCTCTTATAAGAACCGACTGTGATGTGTCTCGTTTGGTTATTTATACCACTCGAGCTGAACTCTTCTCTGTTATTGTTCCAGAGGAGATTTCCCCGCCGCCACACGAAAAAATAGCTCATATTCTGTGGTTGGAAGCAATACTTGGTGAAAAAATTTGAAATCCTCAAAGGTGGGTGTTAAGAGGGTAAATTTGAAGCCCTAACTTGAGGAGATATCCCCTCATTTTGCATAATTTGTGGTTTTCTTCAAAATGTGAGCATTCCTTCAAACCCCTTTAATTTTGCACTATTTAATTTTGATTTGTCGCGAAGAAAGTTTAGATTGCACTGGTATTGTCTATGTCCTATCAGATTGCACACCCTTTATTTGACAAGCACACATGTATTTAATTATCTTAATTTGTAGTGCTTTGATGTTAATATGGTATTATTATTGCTGTCACCGATGAATGGTTAGAGTTTAGGCTGCGGAACCTACGTCTCCCGTTCGAGGATGCTTGTTTATAAATATGTTGAACGAAATGGCATATTTATAAGCGAGCAGTCTCGAATTGCCCACGTTCTTCGGACAGTTCGAGGATATGTCTGTTAGTGTTATGCCCTTGAGGCAATCATTTAGATGATTGTAACATGACTATGTTTATGAATAATAATATGATTATTGGTCCAATGAATGTATATCATTGTATTGATCAACAAGTATGTGACTTGCTTATGAAGCTCTTTACTTAATGATGTAATTCGATAAATATCTCTGATCGGATATCATCGTATAGGACAACGATGAATAGATCAAAGACATGTAGTGATCGATGATCATGCTTCATAGATCATGGGATATGGAGATATCATCTATACATTGTGGACGCATGTTGAAGAACATGGGTTAGATAGACCCGCAATGGGACATTGCGAGAATGTTTCATTCTTATGTGTCATCAGTGTATCTCATACCTAGTAGATGTATGATCCTTAGACCTGAGATTGTCATATTCCCTACATGTGTAATAGTTTTCCTTGGGGCTATCAAACACTACTTCCTAACCGGATAGTTATAAAGGTAGCTTTCATGTTTACTATGAAACGTGCAGAGGGAAGTAAGCAGTCAAGATGGAATTTGCCACTCCAATGAAACGGAGATATATGACAAGGCCACTCGTGTGATATGATTAAGGAAGTGCATGGCCATGCCGTGATTGAGGAAACAATCACAACTTATTAATATATCACGGATACGAGAGATGGATTGAATCCTCAAAGGATGACATGCTTCTCACCTTGAGATCAATCTTCATATACTTGGCAAAGGGATTATTACATGAGTACTTTTGATAGGTTCTGTCCGATTTGATCATAGTATGTTTGGGAGTTGGCATACTTTGCAAGAAGCCACTACCAACTATTGGATTGAAAAGGAGTTTTCCGAATCCATGTCCAAACGTATGTGAACCTGCAGGGTCACACACTTAATGGGCTGGGACGCATTAATTTGGATTGGATCCGTAATTAATGAACCTCGTGGGCTTAGCACGCTGATGGGCCCTAGTTTAGGGTTTCATCTCGTGGCTATATAAGGAGGGGAGGGTGCAGGGTGTGCTTTCCCACGGTTTAGGAGTGATTCACTCGAAACCCTAGCCTACTCCTCTCGCTGCCCCTGCCGAGCGACCAGGTGCTTGCACACCGACGCACGGCGTTCTATCTCTGGACGTGTGGACTACTGCGGTGACGCTGCAGCGACTGCGGCGTGCGAGGACGATCCACTACATCGACGCAACGACTGCGGCGAGAACGATCCACTACATCGACGCGCGAAGGATTCCGCAACTGCGCGTCTAGTGGTAATCTTATCTATGATCCCCTTCTTGCGAGTAGCTTTCTGGTTTCGTGGTAGAATTTTTTTTTGTGCTAGCGTAGCATACCGCGTTCCTCTTCAGTGGTATCAGAGCCAGGTTGTATAGTTTTGTGATCTGGATGTTGCACATATGATGTGTAAGGTTAGTAGATTGGATCTATTACATGTTCAACAGCCATGTGATGAATTGAGACGCGACCATCGATGAGATCGATCGGTTTAGGGTTTGAGGAAAGCGCAAACAGATTCAGTATTGATTTGGGTGAGTCCGTTCATGGTATGACGTTACCCTTACCGATCGGGTTACCGCCATCAGGGTTTCTGAAACGTATCCATATGGGACCAAGCCAATCAGGTTGAGTTGGATTGGGTCAATCTGGTTGATCCATGGTAAGCGCAAACAGATTCAATATTGATTTGGGTGAGTCCGTTCATGGTACGACGTTACCCTTACTGGTCGGGTTACCGCCATCAGGGTTTCTTAAACGTATCCATATGGGACCAAGCCAATCATATTAGATCGGATTGGGTCAATCTGGTTGATCCGTGGAAATTTTGAGGGCGTTTTCCAATGTCAGAAGACATGCCTCTAAAAAATTTTCCAAGGGCGCTGCCCTCGACCCGCCTGCTGACCGGCCAGCGGGACCGCCGCAACGGGCGCTGCCCCTCGGACCCCAGAGTCGTAGGGTTGCTTTTGTTTAACTCGTTTTTGCAGGGAATTATGTGAAATGGTATGGCCTATGTGTATGTGATGCATGTAATTTTCACATGGCCTGCGTGCCGTGTCAAGCCATAAGGCTATTTAAATTGTATAACGACCTGCGTGTCGACTTGTGATGCTTCAAACCCTCATGTAAAATTCATTATCAAAAGTTGTAAGGAGTTGCATCCATAATGATGAAGACGATGGTATCAAGCAAGATAGCTAGGTGAACAAATCAAGCAAGGTGGCTAGGTGTACAAACAAGCATGATGATGGAGATCTTAATGCTAAGGGCCATGCTATTTCACAGCTTATTTTGATTTTCTGTGGATGTGTGTTTAATCCTTACTATTTTCTTTATGCTCATTGCATGTGATGCCATGTTCATAGTAATCTTTGTTCATCCCTATAGTTAAAAATCTTAAATCAAATTGTCCATCCAATTGTTGCACCTATCAAGAATTTAGATCGTTATTGATATGACTACCAAAGTAGTATATCAATGGCTATCTCAATAGATGATAGGGATGTGTTGGACACATCACGCATAACAATGGTAGATTTAATCAAGCTATCAAAACGGTTTTGGGCTTGAGGACATAAGTGGTTGGGATTTGATTTCAGTAATGAAGGAACCTATACAAGACAAGTGGTGTCTAGGAAAACACACATGAGGCAGGTTTCTTAATTGGCACCAGATACGGAAGTGCTCCTCCTCATGTGAGCCCTTGGGGCAGGTTGACCTAGCCATGAGTCAAGTTGATGGAGGCATTCATTACTTGTTTTCATACTCAACAAACAAGAGTTACATATGATGTAATTAGCAAAGGTGTTGCTTACCTATGTCATTAAATTTCTAGCAGTGATGCCAAAGCTCACTAGTGTTTGATGAATATGGATCTTGAATACTCACTATGTGTCTATAAAAGGGACATAAAATAGAAGTGTCTTTAATTAAAAGTTTAATAAAAGTTTTACATAAACATAGTGCTTAGAATCTTTGCATGTTTTTGTTGTAGTTCAATGGCACCTTCTCCTACTCCTGCTACACTGGTTTTGCTTTGAGATCGGTTTTGGAAAGGAAAAACTGAATGGAACTAATTTTGTTGATTGGTATCGCAACCCGAGAATTGTTCTCAAGCATGAAAAGAAGGACTATGTTCTAGAGAATCCAATTCTGATGAACCAAATTAAAATGCTGCTCGCAATTTGAAGGTTGAATATGAAAAGCATGTTAATGCTTCAGAGAGGTCACCGTCTCATGCTAGTCACCATGGACTCGAGCTCCAAAAGCAATATGAGGACCAGGATGCTTACAATATGATTGTAGGCTTGAAGGGCATGTTTGGGAATCAAGCAAGAGCTGAGAGGTATGGTATCTCAAAGCTTTTATTTGCTTGTAAGTCGGTCAAGGCATCCGGTCATCCTCATGTGATCAAGATGATTGGTTACATTGGGAGATTGGAAAACTTGAGTTTCCCTTAGCCTCGGTTTGGCCACAGATGTTATTCTCCGGTCTCGCCTCAGAGCTTTGAGCCATTCATTATGAATTTTCATATGAATAGCATGGAGAAGAGCCTAACCGAGCTACATGGGATGCTCAAGGCTGCCGAGAAAGCATTAAGAAAAACCCAATCATGTGATGATGGTTCGAAAACAACCGCTTTCAAAAAGAGGAAGGCTAAGGTGGGGGCACGGAAAGAGCAAGGGCAAGGGCAAGGGCAAGGCTCAAGATGAGATCGCAAGCCTCAAAACTAAGCTTGAAGCTTAAAGTTGGCCCTCAACCCGATACCCAATGCTTCTATTGCAAGAAATCGGGGCATTGGAAACGGAATCGCGAAAAGTACTGGCAGATAAGAAGAATGGAAATGTGGTTTCCACTTGTATTAATGTTATAGAAATTAATCTTGCTACTTCTTCACTCAGCTCATGGGTATATGATACCGGTTCGGTTGCTCACATTTGCAATTCGTTGCAGGGGCTGATAAAGAGTAGAGACTTGGCAAAAGGAGAAGTGGATCTTCGCGTGGGGAATAAAGCAAGAGTTGTTGGTCTTGTTGTTGGCACATACCCATTGCATTTGCCTTCGTGGATTAGTTTTAGAACTTAATAATTGTTATTTTGTTCCATCTTTGAGTAGAAACATTATTTCATCTTCTTGTTTGGAACATGAAGGTTATGATTTCGAATAAAGAACTTTGTTTGTTCGATATTTTTGAATGATATGTATTATGGTCGTTGCCCCATGGTGGATGGGTTGTACGTCCTTGAACTCAAGAAAAACTGTCTATAATATTAATGTAAAAGGCATCGCCTAATGATTTGAACCCTACCTTTTGTGGCATTGTCGCTAGGTCATATAAATGAGAAGCGCATGAAGAAGCTCCATGGTGATGGACTTCTAACCTCATTTGATTTTGAATCATTTGAAACATGTGAATCTTGTTTACTTGGCAAGATGACAAAAGCCCTTTCACGTGTTTTAGTGAGAGAGCAAGTGAATTATTGGCCCTAGTACATACAGGATGTATGTGGACCAATGAGCTCGATCGCTAGGGGTGGGTTTCAAGATTTTGTAACTTTTATCGATGACTTCAGAGATATGGATATATCTATTTAATGAGGCATAAATCTGAAACTTTTGAAAGGTTCAAAGAGTTTCGTAACGAAGTACAAAATCAACTTGGCAAAACAATAAAACACTTACGATCCGATCGTGGTGGCGAATACTTGAGCCAAGAGTTTGGTGATCATCTAAAGCAATGTGGAATCGTTCGCAACTTACTCCGCCAGAACGCCTCAATGGAATGGCGTGTCCGAACGACGTAATCGAACTTTATTAGATATGGTTCGGTCAATGATCACCAAACAGATCCGCCATTATCCTTCCGGGTTTCGCTCTAGAGACAACAAGCGTTCACTTTGAATAGGGTCCCATCAAAATCCGTTGAGAAGACGACATATGAGATATGGACCGGAGAAGACCCATGTTGTCATTTCTCAAGATATGGGGATGTGAGGCTTATGTAAAACGTTTACAATCGATAAACTCGCACCTAAATCGGAAAAATGCTTTTTGTGGGGTATCCTAAAGAAACAAAAGAATATTACTTTTACAAAAGAAACGAGAACAAAGTTTTTGTTGCTCAAATGGTGTCTTTTGGAGAAAGAGTTTCTTTCAAAAGAAATCAGAGGAGTGATGTGTATCTTGATGAAGTTCGAGAATCACATGAATATGTTCAAGCTAACATCGAACCTTCACAAGATGTACAAAGTGTTGTACAACTTTGTGGAAGAGACTCACCCCACGTGAGGTCGGGAGGCCACGTCATGTACCTATAAGATATGGGAGTGACATATTATTGTTGGACAATGATGAGCCCACGACTTATGAAGAAGCAATGATGGACCCAAACTCCAAAAATGGCTTGAAGCCATGAGATCCAAATTCAATCCATGCATGACAATCAAGTTTGGAACTTGGTCGACTCTCCGATGGTGTAAAACCATTGAGTGCAAATGGATTTTCAAGAAAAGATAGACGAGATGGAAATGTTCAGATCTATAAGGCACGGTTGGTGGCAAAGGGTTTCAAACAAGTTCAAGGAGTTGACTATGATGAAACTTTCTCACCGTAGCCATGCTCAAGTCTGTCTGATCATTTTAGCTATTGTCGCATATTTTGATTATGAAATATGGCAATGGATGTCAAAACAAGATTCCTTAATGGGAATCTTTACGAGGATGTATACATGATACAACCTAAAGGTTTTGTTGATCCTAAATATGCTAAAAGGGTATGCAAGCTTCAAAGATCCATTTATGGGTTAAAGCAAGCATCTCGGAGTTGGAACATTCGTTTTGATGAAGTAGTCAAAGGTTTTGACTTTATCAAAAATGAAGAAGAGCCTTGTGTTTACAAGAAGGCTAGTGGGAGCGCACTTGTATTTCTGATTTTGTATGTGGATGACATATTATTGATCGGGAATGACATTCCTATGCTTGAAGATGTTAAGACTTCATTGAAAAGGAGTTTCTCAATGAAGGACTTGGGAGAAGCATGCTATATCTTGGGCATAAAAATCTATAGAGATAGATCAAAAAGGTTAATTGGATTAAGTCAGGAAACGTACATTGACAAGATATTGAAAAGGTTCAATATGCATGAATCCAAGAGAGGTTTCATGCCAATGTCACATGGCATCAGTCTCTGCAAGAATCAGTGTCCTTCGACATCTGATGAGCGAGACAGGATGAGCAAGATTCCATATGCTTCAGCTATTGGGTCTATTATGTATGCCATGATCTGTACACGCCGAGATGTCTCATATGCTCTAAGTGTCACGAGCAGATACCAAGCGGATCCTGGTGATGGTCATTGGATAGCCGTAAAAAATATCCTGAAGTACTTGAGAAGAACTAAGGGTATGTTCCTTGTTTTTGGAGGTAAGGAAGATCTGGTTGCAACGGGTTACACCGATGCAAGCTTCCAAACTGACAAAGATAATTTTCGATCGCAATCCGGGTTTGTGTTTACACTTAATGGAGGAGCAGTAAGCTGGATGAGTTCCAAGCAAAACACGGTGGCCGACTCTACGACAGAAGCGGAGTACATTGCGGCTTTGGAGGCCGCAAAGGAAGCTGTGTGGATTAAGAAGTTTATCACAGAGCTTGGTGTGGTCGCTAGTGACTCTAGTCCAATGGACATCTATTGTGATAATAGTGGTGCCATTGCACAAGCTAAAGAGCCTAGATCACATCAGAAGTCTAAACACATACTCCGTCGCTTTCACCTTATTCGCGAGATTGTGGATAGAGGTGACGTGAGAATATGCAAAGTACATACGGAAGCCAATGTGGCCGATCCGTTGACAAAGCCACTTTGCCACGACCTAAGCATGAGGCGCACACAAGGTCTATTGGTATTAGATACTTAATTGATTGACTCAAGTGCAAGTGGGAGATTGTTAGTGTTATGCCCTTGAGGCAATCATTTAGATGATTGTAACATGACTATGTTTATGAATAATAATATGATTATTGGTCCAATGAATGTATATCATTGTATTGATCAACAAGTATGTGACTTGCTTATGAAGCTCTTTACTTAATGATGTAATTCGATAAATATCTACGATCGGATATCATCGTATAGGACAACGATGAATAGATCAAGACATGTAGTGATCGATGATCATGCTTCATAGATCATGGGATATGGAGATATCATCTATACATTGTGGACGATATTGAAGAACATGGGTTAGATAGACCCGCAATGGGACAACTGCGAGAATGTTTCATTCTTATGTGTCATCGATGTATCTCATACCTAGTAGATGTATGATCCTTAGACCGAGATTTGAAGGAAACGCGGTATGCTACGCTAGCACAAAAAAACTACCGTGCAACGTAAAGCTACTCGCAAGAAGGGATCATAGATAAGATTACCACTAGACGCGATTGCGGAATCCTTCGCGTCGATGTAGTGGTTCGCCCTCGCCATGATCGTTGCGTCGATGTAGTGGATCGTCCTCGCCTCGCCGTGGATCGTCCTCCCACGCCCTTGATCGCAGCGTCCACCGCAGATAGTCCACACGTCCGAGATGGAACGCCATGCGCGTGTGTGTGCAAGCACCTAGTCGCTCGGCAAGGGGCGCGAGAGGAGGAGGCTAGGGTTTCAAGTGAATCAAACCTAAACCGTGGAAAGCACACTCTGCGCCTCCTCCTCCCTCCTTATATAGCCACGAGATGAAACCCTAAACCAGGGCCCACCAAAGATGCTAAGCCCACGAGGTTCATTAATTACGGATCCAATCCAAATTAATGCGTCCCACCATTAAGTGTGTGACCTGCGGGTTCACATACGTTTGGACATGGATTCGAAAACTCCTTTTCAATCCAATAGTTGGTAGCGGCTTCTTGCAAAGTATGCCAACTCCCAAACATACTGTGATCAAATCGAACAGAACCTATCAAAAGAACTCATGTAATAATCCCTTTGCCAAGTATATGAAGATTGATCTCAAGGCGAGAAGCATGTCATCCTTTGATGATTCAATCCATCTCTTGTATCCGTGATATATTAATAAGTTGTGATTGACTCCTCAATCACGGCATGGCCATGCACTTTCTTAATCATATCACACGAGTGGCCTTGTCATATATCTCCGTTTCATTGGAGTGGCAAATTCCATCTTGATCGCTCACTTCCTCTGCACGTTTCATAGTAAACATGAAAGCTACCTTTATAACTATCCGGTTAGGAAGTAGTGTTTGATAGCCCCAAGGAAAACTATTACACATGTAGGGAATATGACAATCTCGTGTCTAAGGATCATACATCTTCTAGGTATGAGATACACGATGACACATAAGAATGAAACATTCTCGCAGTTGTCCCATAGCGGTCTATCTAACCCATGTTCTTCAACATGGTCCACAATGTAGAGATGATATCTCCATATCCCATGATCTATGAAGCATGATCATCGATCACTACATGTGCTGATCTATTCATCGTAGTCCTATACGATGATATCCGATCAGAGATATTTATCGAATTACATCATTAAGTAAAGAGCTTCATAATCAAGTCACATACTTGTTGATCAATACAATGATATACATTCATTGGACCAATAATCATATTATTATTCATAAACATAGTCATGTTACAATCATCTAAATGATTGCCTCAAGGGCATAACACTAACAAGATTGTCATATTCCCTACATGTGTAATAGTTTTCCTTGGGGCTATCAAACACTACTTCCTAACCGGATAGTTATAAAGGTAGCTTTCATGTTTACTATGAAACGTGTAGAGGGAAGTAAGCAGTCAAGATAGAATTTGCCACTCCAATGAAACGGAGATATATGACAAGGCCACTCGTGTGATATGATTAAGGAAGTGCATGGCCATGCCGTGATTGAGGAAACAATCACAACTTATTAATATATCACGGATACGAGAGATGGATTGAATCCTCAAAGGATGACATGCTTCTCACCTTGAGATCAATCTTCATATACTTGGCAAAGGGATTATTACATGAGTACCTTTGATAGGTTCTGTCCGATTTGATCATAGTATGTTTGGGAGTTGGCATACTTTGCAAGAAGCCACTACCAACTATTGGATTGAAAAGGAGTTTTCCGAATCCATGTCCAAACGTATGTGAACCTGCAGGTCACACACTTAATGGTTTGGGACGCATTAATTTGGATTGGATCCGTAATTAATGAACTCGTGGGCTTAGCACGATGGGCCCTAGTTTAGGTTTCATCTCGTGGCTATATAAGGAGGAGGAGGAGGAGGTGCGGTGTGCTTTCCCACGGTTTAGGAGTGATTCACTCGAAACCCTAGCCTACTCCTCTCATTTGCCGCCGAGCGACGACAGTGCTTGCACACCGACGCACGCGTTCCATCTCGGGCGTGTGGACTCATCATGGTGACGCTGCTGCGGCTGCGGCGTGCGAGGACGATCCACTACATCGACGCAACGATCGCGGCGAACGATCCACTACATCGACGCGAAGGATTCCGCAACTGCGCGTCTAGTGGTAATCTTATCTATGATCCCCTTCTTGCGAGTAGCTTTCTGGTTTCGCGGTAGAATTTTTTTTTTGTGCTAGCGTAGCATACCGCGTTCCTCTTCAATGTCGTCCCATCTTGACTTGTTGTCGAGACGTGTATATGGAGAATAGCGGGGAGATGCTGTCGAAATTTTCTCTGGAGTTGTACAACAGCTTAGGAACTTGTCTGAACCACATATCCTCGAATGGGATTAGGACCAAACCTATTTAGAAATTAGGAGTCATCGTTGGTACCCTTGTTTAATTTGTTTCGTTGTAGTCAAAATATTTGTAAGCTACTGCACTATATAATTAGATTGTTTGATATCATTGTTGATGTTAAAAATGTATGTCTCCTATCTAGGGAATTAGAAGCTCTAAACCAGGGAAGAATCTAGGTATCGATCGGGAGAACACATTTCATATATCTTGCATGAAATTGTTCTCTATTTTGCGAAGGTAATATTAACTGAAATGATGTCTCAATATTTCAAATAGCTAGCTTGCTGTCGCTCCAGTTTTTCCTTAATTTATTGTGTGAATTTTAATTGCAGATGAAACGTAAGGAATGGATGTATGACAAAAGTCGTGTGAGTGTTGAATTTCAGAAGGGTGTTAAGGAGTTCAAAAAAATTGCCGAAGAGGACATGGTGAGGAGGGGTGTAAACTTCATATATTGTCCTTGCATTGATTGCACCAATCTGAGAAGATTTAACAACTCAGCTCAAATTGAGGACCACCTGATTCGACTTGGCTTCGTGAGGAATTACACGTGTTGGATCCATCATGGGGAGACAGGTAGTACCCTGCCGGTATGCAATGAAGACACGGTGGAACCGGATGATGAGTTGCAGCCTGATATGTTTGAGGAGGAGAATTTGGAGTAAATGTTGCGAGATGTGGAGGGTAATTACACGGAAAGAGAGTTTGAAAAGTTTAAAAGCTTGATGGAAGACGATGCGAAACCACTGTTCGCAGGTTGCAAAGCAGAATACACCAAGTTGGGTTCGGTCCTTGCATTGTTCGAACTGAAGGCAAAACACCGTTGGACAGATACAAGTTTCAATGCACTTCTAGTTCTTCTATCGGATCTGCTTCCGGAGGGAAACGAGTTGCCAATAAGCATTTATGAAGCGAAGAGGCTACTATGTCCCATGGGAATGGAAATAGAAAGGATACATGCTTGTCCGAACGATTGTATCTTGTACCGTAATGCACATCAGGAGCTGCACGTTTGTCCAGTTTGCAGTGTGCCCCGGTACAAACAAAAGGACAAGCGTAACGACAAGAAGCGTAAGAGCCGGGGCAACGACGGTGAAGAGGTCACTAATAAAGGTGCACCGGCCAAGGTATTGTGGTACTTGCCCATCATTCCCCGTCTGGAGCGGTTGTTTGCAAATCCTAGAGAGGCAAAATTGTTGTGTTGGCATTATGAGTCTCGAAAGGAAGATGGCAAGTTGAGACACCCTGCTGATTCGGCTCAGTGGAGAAACATCGATTGGAAACATGAGGAGTTTGGTGCCGAAATGAGGAACATAAGATTTGGGTTGAGTACCGATGGAATGAATCCGTTTGGTAACATGAGCAGCCGTCACAGCACGTGGCCAGTTCTGTTGTGTATCTACAACCTCCCTCCTTGGTTGTGCATGAAGCGGAAGTATGACATGATGTCATTGCTAATCTCGGGACCCAAACAGCCGGGAAATGATATTGATGTGTACCTTGCACCACTGATCGAGGATTTGGTAAAATTGTGGAATGAGGGGGTCGTGGTGTGGGATGCGTACAAAAGAGAGCATTTCACCCTACGGGCTATGGTATTTTGCACCATAAATGATTTCCCGGCCCTTGGTAATTTGGCTGGCTACAGTACTAAAGGAGCCAAAGCGTGTCCTATTTGTGAAGAGGAGACTGAGAGCCTATGGCTGCCGAATTCCAAGAAAACTGTGTTTATGGGTCACCGTAGGTTTCTACCTAGAAATCATCGATACCGTAAGGTGGATGAGAAATTTGATGGGAAGAGGGAAGTCCGTTCGGCCCCACAACCTATGAGTGGAAGGCAAGTATATTCACGTGTGCAGGATATAGAACTTCAGTACGGAAAGAGCCATAAATCTGTTCGTCCTAGGACCATTTGGAAGAAGAGGTCTATATTTTGGAACTTACCGTACTGGAAGGAGTTAGATGTCTGATATTGTATTGATGTCATGCACGTTGAGAAGAATGTCTGCGACAATTTGGTTGGCATCCTGCTGAACATACCTGGAAAGACAAAGGATGGTGTGAATGCTCGTCGCGACATGGCCTACATGGGAATCAGGCCCAGGCTTGCGGTGATAGAGGAGGATGGAAAAGGTCCGTACATCCCCGCTGCATGCTACACCCTGTCCAAGAAGGAGAAAGAGGACCTCTGCAAATGTCTCCAAAGTATTAAAGTTCCATCTGGCTACTCCGCGAACATTAAGAAGCTTGTGTCCTTGGATGATTTGAAGTTGTTGGGCATGAAGTCCCATGACTGCCATGTCTTGATGACCCAAATGCTCCCAGTTGCAATCCGAAATATTTTGCCTGAGGATGTCAGGTTGGCAATCACGAAGCTATGTTACTTCTTCAATACGATCTCCTGCAAAGTCATTGACCCTGATGTGCTAGACAACTTGTAGAGTGAGGTGGTGCAGACTCTATGTCAGCTTGAGATGCATTTCCCACTGTCGTTCTTCGACGTCATGGTCCACCTTGTTGTTCACCTTGTAAGAGAGATTAAGATATGTGGACCCGCTTTCTTACGTTACATGTATCCGTTCGAGAGGTACATGGGTATATTAAAGTCGTATGTGAGGAATCGGTCGAAGCCTGAGGGTAGTATCGTTGAAGGTTATGGGACTGAAGAGGTTATTGAGTTCTGTGTGGATTATCTCGAAAAAAGACAAGCAATCGGTGTTCCTTTATCTCGCCACGAGGGCAGACTTGCTGGCAAAGGAACCGTGGAGTCAAAACTAACAAGGCCACGGTTTGATATGTATTGCAAAGCGCATTTGACAGTCTTGCAGCACAGCGCAGAAGTTGCAGGGTACATAGAGCAGCACAAGTTGATATTACGGGAAGAAAATCCACATATTGATGAGCTTTCCATCATGCGAGAACACAACGATAGATTTGTTACATGGTTCAAAGAAAGGGCGGAGGCCTCTGTTAGTGAGGACATCAAATGGTTGGCTGACGGACCTAGATTTAATGTACAGACATGGCAGGGGTACGATATTAATGGGTACACCTTTTACACTGAAAGTCAGGATGCGAAGAGTACTGTTCAAAACAGTGGTGTAAGCATAGATGCTCTGTCCGATGAACATCACTCGAAAGGAGGATCCTCAATGGCAATGAACTCGTATTATGGGATGATTGAAGAAATTTGGGAACTCGATTACGGAATATACCAAGTTCCATTGTTTCGATGTAAGTGGGTGCGACTTCCACAGGGAGTTAAGGTCGATAATAGAGGTTTTACGCTTGTGGATCTCAATAGACTTGCCTACAAAGATGACCCGTTCATCCTTGCAAAGCAAGCAAACCAAGTATTCTACGTGCGTGATCCGGTCAATCCGAGGTTGCATGTCGTCCTTTACAGCAAGCGGCGAATTGTTGGTGTTGAAAATGTTGTAGATGAAGAAGAATACAACCAATTCGATGAAATACCTCCATTTGCGGATGGGGCTTGTCTTAGCGGGGACGACGAGACACATGGAAGAAATTACATGCGTGTGATCATCAAGAAGGGTTGTATTGTAAATAAAGGGAGTGCGTCGTTGTATCACTTGCTATGTGCTTGAAATGTTTGCAGTGTTCATGTGCTGTTGTCCTCCATATGATGTTATCTACATAATTCCGAGACACAAAAATGAGGCTAAGCTAATAGCATTATGTTGCCTCCGTAAGAAACTTTCACAATTTTTACCTCTGCATGCTGGTATATATGTAGCTACTTATCGCAGGAAAAAGGAGATATATACATTATTTGTGTCGGTTTATCAGTAAAAACCGATAAAGCTAGCTTGTAAATAGTGCAACGTTCATTTCTAAAAAATTTCAAAAAGGTTAGATTTCATTTTTAGAAGTTTTGACTTTTCTACTCTTACTAGCAAAAATCATGCCTACAAAGTGAATGTTGGCACATTTTATCAGTCCTAACTCTTTTTTCAAAAATATTATTTGGAAAATGTTTGTAGTATCTCAAAGTATATTTCTGCAGAATTTGAAATAATTCCAACTATATTTCTAAAAGTTATGTCACTTTCTCTCTTTGATCAAACAGGACTGATCGACAATTTAGAATTCTAGTTCAGCTTTCATCTGTGTCGGTTCCTTTGAAAAACCGACAGTGATGCCCTAGAAATGGACTTGCGCATGCCATATATCTATGTCGTTTCATTAAAAAAACCGATGGTGATATCCTGCTCATTTGTGTCAGTTCCTCTAAAAAACCGATAGTGATGTCTTATATTGGTTTTCTTGTACTGCCATATGCTTTTGTATCGGTTTTTTTGTAAAGCTGACAGTGAAGGTTACATTTGTGTCGGTTTTTTTGTTAAAACGACAGTGAAGTTTACATTTGTGTCGGTTTTTTTTGTTAAACCGATAGTGAAGTGAAGTGAGAATATTTGTTGGCATTCTTTAATTATGTCGCTTTTTTGTTCCAAACCGACACAATTAATTCCCTACATTATTAGTGTCGGTTTTGTTCAACGAACTGACACAATTATGCCCAACATTATTAGTGTCGGTTTTGTTCAAGGAACCGACACAATTAATTCCTTTATTAGTGTCGGTTTTGTTCAAGGAACCGACACGATTAATTTCTTTATTAGTGTCGGTTTTGTTCAAGGAACCGACACGATTAATTGCTTTATTAGTGTCGGTTTTGTTCAAGGAACCGACACAATTAATTCCCTTTACATTTGTGTCGGTTTTTATCAAGGAACCGACACAATTAATACCTTTGCCATTTATAGTGAGCAGTTTTTTTGGGTGAACTCTCACGCGTTCTGGTCTGCCCTAGCTCCCACGAGGTCACGAGCGTGGCGATTTCCCCACCTCCGCCGCTGCTCTCCCTCTCCCTGATGGCTTCCCCTCAGCGGCGTCTCCCTGCTCGGAGCTCCCCCACCGGTGCCTCCCCGCCCACGGCTCCCCCTCCGCCGCGTCTCCCCGCTCGGAGCTCCCCCACCAGCGCCGACCCGCTCGGAGCACCCCCCACCGGCGCCGACCCGCTCGGAGCACCCCCACCCGCGCCCCTGCCGGAGCTCCCCACCAGCGTCGACCCGCCGGAGCACCCCACCGGCCGACCCGCCGCTCGAACACCCCACCGGCGTTGACCCGCTCGGAGCTCCCCACCGGCGCCTCCCCGCTCGGAGCACCCCCCACCCGCGCCTCCCCTGCTCGGAGCACCCCGAGATCGTGCACTCGGCGAGGTGAGCTCTCTGATTTGAACGTTCTCCAATTTGAACCGTTCGTTGTACATGAACATGGTGAGTGTATACTGAATAAATATGCATATATCCTACTACTAGCTAGCTGCAATCGAGTAAAAGCATGTTCAAGCATAATGATGTTCATCCTTGAGGGGGGGATTAGACAGTGCAATCATGACCACCCTGACTACAGTTGCATCATCAAGCGAAAAACCATCCCCATTAGACCATCTATGCTTGGTAGATAAGAAATCAACGCTTCACAATCCTAAACTTTATAAAGGTTTTTAAGTAAACGCCGAGCTTCCCATTTCATCCCTGGTTTTTTAAATGCTCTGCATATAAAACTAAGAGTGCCTTTAGATGGACTAAATCCTTTTTCTTTCATATCTTTAAGAAAGTAGCTATGTTTGGTGAGACCCCTTAGCGAAAACATGCACAAGTGTATTATAGACAGTGACATCAGCATGAAGCCCAGCATTCATCATCCATTCATGAATTTCCAAAACTACATCCAATCTCCTGCTTTGAGAGCAAGCTTGCAGCGATCATAGTGTTATATATCACTTGATCAGGTTTTAAGCCTGTATTTCTCATCTCTCTCAAAAATGATTTCGCTTCCACAGATTTCCCAAGCATGCAAAGGCAATTGACAAACACATTATAGGAAACAGTACCAGGCAACAAGTTTCTCTCCATCAACTCCTGACCAACCTTAAAAGCGGCCAGCATGTTGCCTGTTTTAAAAAGCCCGTCTATTAAAGTTGTATAATTTATGTGGTCTAGCAACAGACCACATTCATTCATATCTTTAAACAATGCTTCAGCTTCCTATATATGAGTAGCTTCCTCTAGCAACAGACCTCATTCATTCATTTGTTTTAAGTTTCAAAACAAGCGGTATTCTCATTTGTTGTCTGATCGATTTGAAAGTCTTAGTTGGATGGTTATATATTAATCCTTTAATTACATGGTGAGGACTGTCCTAATTATAAGTTTATGAGTAAATTTCAAGTAATGCATCAATGTTGGTTACAGCCATGGGATCATTTCCTATTGACATATATGAGTACGACGTACTGACATATACTTATGCTTGAACATGCATATTACTTTTGTATTTTACCTCAACATATGTTACAGTGAGTTGATCTATTGTAATCTGATTATCGAAATTAGTCCATGTGATATATTTCCAAACAATAATTTTGAGTCCATTAGATTGAAAGGTTGAGTTACTAGCAGGACTACTTACTTGTACATCCACAGCAAGCTTCAAGCTCAAAAGCAATGAATCCCCATAACGGTTTTGTTTAGACATGTGTTTACTTTGAGCATATTACTTTTGTTTACACATGTGTTTACTTTTAGCATAAAGGTTCTATTTAGACATGTGTTTACTTTCAGCATATTATTTTGTTTTTATCTCAGCATGTGTTAGCAGGCCCGTGCAGGCGGGCGGCGGGGCAGCCATACTGGCCCCAATTCCTGAGGCCCACCCGATGGCGTGTCGGCCAGGCTCCACGGTGGGCGGATGTCACTGTCACTGTCGACCTGGTTTACACCAAACAGCAGAGGTCGCAGACGTCGATCACGGGTTCAAATTGTCAGGGCCCTAGGTACTAGTTTAAATGTTTAATTAATCTACTAGTTTATTTATCCTTTTTAATTCTTCTAGTAACATGCATGCTTAACAACTTATGCGATTATTATTTTCTTGATTAATTGGCATGACATTTTATTTGCTGTAAATGTTGTGAGCAAGAAGTTGCAATCACCATCCATGTGCATTCACTCTACCTTGGAGCAAATAGATGGTATAATGAGTTACTTTGGCAAGTACAGAAATGAAGGGTTTGCTTAGTATAACCATTGCCAAGGATATTGCTTCTGATATGGATGTAGAGGCATCATTTCCAGTAAAGCGTCGCTCTCTTAGAAAAAAATATTTTGATGAAAATGATTGCAGTAGTGAAGCAAATCTACAAGGTGAGAAAGATTTTGAAGTTAATTACTTTTTGGTTATGCTTGATATGACAAACAATTCATTGAAAAATAGATTTGAGGAACTCCAAGTATTCAATGGTATATTTGTTTGAAATCATTGGATCACATTGAACTTGAGGATTATTGTACTAAGTTGGCAAAAACTTTCTCTGTTGATGATTCATTTGATTTTGAGGAAAATAATCTGATATCAGAGCTAAGAATATTGCAAATGACCTTGCCAGATAGATCAATGTCTGCTATGAAAAATTTTGAGTTTGTCAAGGAAGTGGATTGCTATCCTAACATATTTGTTGCTTATCGGATATTATTTACTATACCCAGAATCGTGGCATCACCAAAGGAGTTTCTCGTGAAATTATTGAAGAATTATCTGAGGTCTACAATGTCTCAAGAAAGGTTAAACGGTCTAGCAACTTTATGTATTGAGAAGAAATTGTTAGATGATATTAATGTTGAAGCCATCATTGATGATTTTGCATCTAGAAATGTTAGAAGACATTTTTAAAGGCGATCTCTACAAAATATTTGAGGTAAATAATCTTACTTTTATACATTTTTTTGTCGTTCATCATTTTTTTACAATATATTAAATCGTTCCGTTGATATATAATATTACAAAAAATTAGTACTTATGTTATGGGGCCTCCGTTTATAATTCCGCCCCAGGCCCCTAAAAACTCAGGAACGGCCCTGTGTGTTAGAGTTTAGTTTGCGTAACCTACGTCTCCCGTTCGAGAGTGCTTATTTATAAATATGCTGGAATGGCATATTTATAAGCAAGCAGTCTCGAATTGTCCACGTTTTTTGGATAGTTCGAGGATATGTGGTTGGGCAAGTTCTGAAGTTGTTGTACAACTCACGAGTAGGTTTCGTAGTGTCTCCTAGTGTTCTCCGGATACACACCCTCTCGGCGGGTTGTCGAGACGTGTATCCGGAGAACAAAGCAGGAGATGTCTGCCAAATTTTCTCCGAGTTGTACAACGCTCGAGAACTTGTCCGGACCACATATCCTCGAATGGGATTAGGACCAAACCTATTTAGAGATTAGGAGTTATCGTTCGTACGTATTTAGTTGGTCAACATATAGACTTTTCTTGAAGATCATTCGCTCACCTGTTACTCTACTACAATATGGTAGAACAATGACATGCTATGAATTATCCATTAACCTATTGCTTCAGATGATTTATTATCAAGTTTGCATAATAGCTACGAATTGCTTTCTCTCATGTCAAATATATATCCATGTTAGATAGGAAAACTCAAAATATCGCAATTAGAGAGCATCGGCTCATCGCCAGAAAGAGTAGAAGGTGCTCCTGAGGGGTGCAGCCAACTTCCAAGTGTCGAGACGAGCCAAGTTCGAAATGTCGATGGACCGAGTAAGGTGAGGAAGGCCCGAGGACCGAGCAAAGGGGCCACAGGGAGAACGCCGCAAATTCTCCACTTCAATGCGATGGGTGTTTGCACGGGTCCTCCCAAGTGTAAGGGGCGATACCGCTCATTCCTCGGGCAACTGGTGAGGGAGAGAGTTCCCATAACGGTTAAGGATTGGAGAAAGGAGGTCAACGTCGAGCAGAAGAACCAGCTGTGGGACGAGGTTAAGGAAAAATGGATTATAGAAGAGGAGGATGAAAACAATGCCAGGCGGTACGCCTTGAAGAGGATGGGTGTGGCTCTGAGGCACTTCAGGGTCTACATACACAGTGAGTATGTGCTGAAAGGCCGTACACCATTCGAGAGTTATCCGTTCGTGACTCCCGATGTTTGGGAGGAGTTCACGAGGATCAAGAGCACGCCTGAGGTGGAGGAGTTGAGATAGAGGAACATTGCTACCCAGAGGTTGAACACGCATGCGCACCACCTCGGTTCAGGCGGCTACGAAGGGAAGAAAGCAGAATGGGCACGACTAGCCGAGGAGTGCGCCAACTCCGGGACAGCGATGCCTTACTCGCACATATGTGAGGAGCGGGCACGTGACTGGGTATTAGCGAGGACAAAGAAAACCGCGGACGGGCAGCTGGTAGTACCAAACCCCACTACCGCGCAAGTCGTCTCCACCATCGTAAGATATCAAACTTACTACATTGCAGTAGACCATTCCTGTTGTATTTCAGATCTAATTCGTACTCGCTTCTTGCAGGAGGAGGTAAGCCAGAGGAAAGAGCAGGGGACCTTTCTTAGCCAAGGGTCAAATGACATCCTATCCTCTGCGATCGGGAAGCCCGACCATAAGGGCCGGGTGCTTGCCGCAGGTCGGGGCATACGAAGAAGTCCTACTTCCAAGATGTCATGCAGTACGGATCAAGAACATGGGAGGCACGTGTGGAGCACCTGAAGGACACGCTTAGGGAGCAGCTGAGGGAGGAGATCTCGGAGGAGATGAGGGGGGAGATGAGGGTGCAGATGATGGCACGTGAGGAGGAGATGAGGGTGGAGATGATGGCACGTGAGGAGCGCCTAAGGGCCGAGATGATGGTGATGATCTCACAGAGTCAGAGCCAAATGCCCCCGCCTACTGTAGAGAAACCTATGCCCCCACCAAGTAGCTGCGGTTCCAAAAATGATAAGTCCGGTCCCCAGCTGAAGGTAATAATTAATTTTTCCTTACTTAATGGTGCGAGGGTAATTCTTCGTATGTTTTCTCTCAAGTTGCGCACTTTTTGCAGACACCTACCAAGTGCCAGCTCACCCTGACGGAAGACGGATTTCCTGTTGAGGCTGCACGCGGGGTTGCATTTCCATGCAAGGAGACCGATACGGTGCATGGTCAGCCTTTGGGGAAGGGCTACATGAGGGTCCAGGTGGACTATGTCCACGAAGCCTTCTTACACATGTGCTCGAGTTCCGCCAACGAAGACATCACCACTCTCGGGCTAGCGCGATGTCGCTCATCAAGTGGCCCACGACAGCGTCGTCTTCGGTCAAGGTAAACATCCTCACGTCTTCGTACCATTCCAGAGTATTGCAACAAGTTACTTAATTATGCGCGTGCTTTGTAGGTTCCTACCGCACTGCTACCGCTCCCACGATCGTGACGAGCCCCGCACAAAGTCTGAGCTGGTGCATAAAAGGACTAGCGCGACAACCACGTAACCACCGAGGCCTCTGCTAAAAAGGCTAGGCTCACAAAGGCCACAACGCCCCCTCAGGTACATGAAAAGCCCACTGCCCCGGCCTCGGAGACTCCTTCGGCCCAGAAAGGAGGACCGGCACAGGCCACAGAGAAGCCTTATGAATTTAAGGCCTACGTACATGGAAAGCCATTTCTGCCTCCCAGCAAATTGAATGCTCTAGGCATATGGACTCGACAGCTCCATGGATGGTACGTTGACAAAGTGAAAGAGAGCGAGCGTATCGACTTCAATGTTAGATACAGAAAGGGATATTTCCACCGTGAGGAGGATGGGACATTCCCAGTTAGTTTTGAGGATCTGTTCCGTCTGTACCAACTGATAGCCATCGATATTTCTATTGTACGATCCTAGACGCTGTGAGTATCGAACCACGTTGCACGACCTTATGACTTCCATAGGATTTTGCATTACGCTTTTTAACATTCAATGCGAGTTGCAGGGCGATGAGGCAGCGAGTCGTGACGAATCGACAACTAGTTGGGTTCGTCGACCCTGAGCTTGTGTCCGCGACGATGGCTAGGCTTCAACCGGAATGGGTTGCCTCCTACATCAAGAGGGCATTGCATACTGAGTCGAGGAAGGACTTCATTCTACTCCCGTACCACGAGGAGTAAGTGCTACTTCACCGTTCAATTACTTCTACGCACTGAAACCGTATGTGAACTTATTTTCTTCGCTACATACCATTTAATAAGCGACCACTGGGTTCAGTCCGAGTGACAACAAAGTATACACTTTTAATTCGGTTGATAAGAGACCGATGGCCTACGCGATCAAGCCTCCTTTGGAGCAGTAAGTGCATCACTCTTATCTAACATTTTCTGTATTTAACTACGTTCATTATTTTTTTACTCAACGGCGTCTCTCCATTGTATATAGGGGTTTCAAGCAATACGTCGAAGCAGGAGGGACACACGACGACAAAAAGGGCTCCAAGCTGGAGTATGTCCGCTTCATGGTACAAGTGGCTATCATATATAAGATTTAGATTTTCTGACATATTTTCTTCATCTCTTAATTTATTTTTCTTTCTTCACAGTGTCATCAACAGGGCAGCGACGACCGCTGTGGTTTGTATGTCATGCAACACATGTTGATCTTGATTGCCGGCTCAGACCGTTTCCCTAAGGTAATACATGCATTATTATACAATTAGTCTTTCACATAGAAATTTAAAAACTTAAATTAGAGAACTCGTTTCTATTTTGCAGCATACCAATATCCCCCAGAAGAGTATAGACAGCACTACACTCAACAAGATACGAGACCACTTATGCCAGTGGTACTGGATAGAATGCTTGTTGGAGGACGGACGGTTTAGAGATCCCGAAAGCTCCTACTAGATCAGATGTGAACAATATTATATATCTGAATGCGATTGCATGTGTACTTATGGTTAAGCATGTTTACGTTCTATTTTGTTAATGAATGTGATATGTGTTTGTTGTAACAAAGTGTTCATGTTCTTTGAATGTGATATGTTGTCTGTAATTTCTGTGTGAATGTGATATGTGCATATTGTGTGGAATATGTGCTGATTGGAGGGTGAATTAGAAAATAGTACACTACACCACTTCATCTCTGTCGGTTCTCACAAGAAAATGATAGAGATGTGAGATCATCTCTATCGGTTCTTTGTAAGACTATCGGTTCTTACAAAGAACCGATAGAGATAATACCCTCATCTCTATCGCTTCCTATAAAGAACCGATAGAGATGACCTCGTCATCTCTATCGGGCGAGAACCGACTGTAATAATGCCTTCTCATCTCTGTCTCATAACTTTGTGTCGCCACCAGAACCGACTGTGATGATAAAAAAGAACCGATTGTGATGTATATTTGTGTAGTAGTGGTTCTAGGCCTAGGCAACTGCCAAGTGGGCTAAGGCACAAGGATGAAAACAGTGGAGAACTGGCTCGCCCTTTCTCTAGACAGTTCAAAGTTCAAGAGATTATTTGGGGTATTGTTTCTAGTCAAAAGTTTTTGAACCTTTTTATGCATGATCTAGAGGCAATCTTTGTCATATTTTAGGAATTTCAGAGCATGATATTACTTGTGTGATTTTACAAAATTCTGACAATGCTATTATGTCAATTTTCTGATTTTTATTTTTTTTGGTATTCAAATTAACTGAAATTAGTTTTAACATTTTTCTAGATGATCCTATGGGTATAAAGAGATTAAGATAAAATTTTAAGAGCATGATCAAATCTAGATATTTTTATAAAATTCTGATATTGATATGTTGAGTTATTTGCATTTTCTGTTCATGATTTTTAAAATGCATCAAATGAGCTTTTACTTTTCTATAAATTTTTATGATAGTTCCCTAGGTACAGCTGGTGAATAAAGAAAAATTAAAAGGTTTATCTTATTTGTACATTTTTAATAAATTATGACAAGCCCACTGTTCTTAGCTACCTATCACTGTTTTTGATTTTATATCTGCATTAAATGTATTCAAATTCCTTTGAAGATTTTTATTCCAGTTTCTTAGATATTGTATAAGGCTCCATAAAAATTTTAGAGAATGATCACACATAGATATTTTTGAAGAAATCTAACGAGATTTATGTTCTTTGTTTAAATGCTATTTTTTATTTTCCTGAGGTATTACATGGAGATGGATTAGGATTTATCTCTATTTTATTGAGATTTTATCTTCATATGATTTTGGGGTTTTATATTTGAAAAAGAGAAATCCAACAATGAAAATGGTTTCCGTACAGACCAAAAATTCAGCATAAATTTAGAAAAGATGGAAATAGAAAATAAAATCACAATTCAAACTTAATTTCATTTTTTGTTCATTTTGAAAGAGAGGATTTCGATAATGCAAATGTTCTTTCTTATAGATTAAAATTCAAGAAAATAAGAAAAAACGTAGAAATTAAAATTAAAATCTTGGTTTCAATTAAAAAAATTTAGTTTCTCTATTTTTATATTTTAAAATTTTATTTTCTTTGTTTTTAAATTTTTCGGAATGGTAGAGACATGCTGACGCTGATGCCCGGCGTCGCCGTTGGGAACTTCCGCTTCGGTTGCGGCCACGACCAGTCTGTCCATCCCGAACGACAAGTTCGACGGGTTGATCGGGCTCGGCGGGGCGCCGGAGTCGCTGGTGTCGCAGACAGCTCCATTCCTTGGTCGCGCTTTCTCGTACTGCCTCCCGCCGTCGAAGATCTTCACCGGCTTCCTCGCGCTGGGCTCGGCGACCAACATGTCGGGCTTTGCCTTCGCGCCGATGCAGCGCCGCTTTTCGACCGCGACATTCTACGTGGTGATGCTCACCGGCATCAGGGTTGGCGGGCAGCACCTCGACATACCACCGTCGGTGTTCATGAACGGCATGATCGTGGACTCCGGTACGGTCTTCATGTGGCTCCCGGCCACGGCCTACGCGGCGCTGCGGACAGCGTTCCGGAGCGCCATGTCCGCGTACCCGCCTGCGCCGCTACAACCTCACCGGATACAGCAACGTGAAGGTGCCGGGGGTCGCGCCGACCTTCGACGGCGGCGCGACGGCGGACCTCCACGCGCCGTCGGGGATCATGTCGAGAGGCTGTCTCGCGTTCGCCGGGCTTGGGTCAGATAACACAATTGGGGTCCTAGGCAATGTGAATCAGCGCACATTCGCGGCGGCGTTCGACGCTGCCCGTCAGAGTCTCGGATTCCAGGCCGGCGCCTGCTGAACTACTATTACCTGTGTGCAGCGTGCTGCGCTTATGCATACGTGCGTCCTTGTACCACGTGAAATGAATGAACGGAGTTGGTTGCTTGCGCAGTTGCGCGGTCGCACAATAAAATTAGTACGTGTTGAAAAAAAAACAGCGAAAAGAATCACTATTCCATTTCCAGTAATGAGACTATGAGAGTAGATATTGGACAGTTTTTCATCCCGCAGATCAAAAAGTACACGAACTAATAGACAGTTGAATGGAGGCTCTGTTTCCTATGGGGAAAGTGACTAAAGCGGATTCTTCCTTGGAAAAAAGATGGAACTCTAGAATGCGTGTATCAATTTTGATCGAAGATATTGTCTGAAATATATAGTTTGGATTTATGAAACTGATATGAATAAATTTATCATCAAAATACTTTCATAATATTTCATTTTTTCGAATATATGATAATAAATTGTTGTCGTCAAATGACATCTTATTAACTTCGATAAGAAACTCACTTTTTTTTAACCGGACAAAGTATAAGATTTACTGTACAGAGCAAAAAGTAAAAACTGCATGCCATGGTTCTTAATAAACTCATCCTACCATCCAAGTGCATGCGCGAGTGATAGATTTAGAAGCAAGCTTAGCATGTTTGTTGGTGCACCTGGATGCTAATTCCTTTCATCTAAACAATTTCAACCATCTGGTAGTGTAATTGATCCAAGATCTACATTTATCTGCCAAGGAAGTACTACTTGCCTTCTTGGTCAGGAGCGACAATTCCCGTGCCATTGTATCTGCCCAGGGGAACCAACGGCTGCATCTACGTTTGATTCTAGTTGCCAGTTCGGAGATCTGCACCAAGATGAAGTGCGTGAGAGGTGGCCTTACTCCTTACTGATGCCGGTGAGCACTGTAGTAAATCTGACAAGAGCTTGTGGAAGTAACTACCGAAGAAAAAGGCCCTCCTCGCCTCTGAATAATTTACAGTCCGTGTAGTTATTTCAGTTGCAGAAGGGGCACCGCTGAAGGTCAAAACAACGTTTAGGCGGTTCAGTAGATAAGAATAGTAATGCCTTTTCCTGGAAGTCTTTAAGATGACGCACCTACACTGCAAACATAAAAAAGCACAACAACACTAAACACCCCTTCTATTTTTCTCTTGAGTACACTACTAGACAAGGGGTTTCCTTGGACACCGAGATCAAGGACTACTTTTGCATGCTACAGTACCGCGCATGAGCAACAGCGCACTGCTACGGTACACGCCCGGAACATAGACCATAACACCACCGTCGTCGTAAACATGCTTGTTACGACGGTGTCTTATTTAGCCCCGTGAGCACACAAGTTCCAGATTACTAGGAAAGCAAATGAAAAGTCCGCAAATAATCACTCAGCAGGCACCAGCTCGGAATCCGACTTTACCACGGCCGGCGTCGTACAACACCTCGAACGTGCGCTGGTTCACATTGCCGATGATCCCGGTGCTATCGTCTGACCCGGACTCCTCAAATGCGAGGCAGCCATCAATAGAACCCCGTTGGGGACGTTGAGGTCGATCGTCGCGCCGCCGCTGAACGTCAGCGCGACCCTTGGCACGGTGACGTTTCTGTAGCCGGTCAAGTTGTAGCACGTGTCGAGGTCACCATTTGGCAAGAGCGGGTACGCCGCCATGGCGGCCCGGAACGCCGACTTCAGCGCCCTGTAGGCCGTTGAAGGGAGCCCCGTGACAACCGTGCCGGAGTCTATGACCATTCCTCCCGAGAACACCGACGGTGGGATGTTGAGCTGTTTCCCGCCGACCTTGATGCCAGTGAGCGTCACCACGTAAAATGTCGCCTGGTTCTGGACGCGGCCCTTCGTCGTGAACGAGAAGCCCGACGTGTTGTTGCTCGGTGCTCCGAGGGCGAGGAACCCGGCTTTGCTATTGATCGGCGGCAAGCAGTAAGAGAAGGCGCCGTCGTAAACCGGGGACGTCTGCACCACGAGGGACTCCGGCGCGCCGCCGAGGCCGAGGACGCCATCGTACTTGTCGAACGGGCCACCCTGGTCGTGGCCGCAGCCGAAATGGAAGTTCTTGACGGTGACCCCAGGCGTCAGCGTTAGCGTCCGTTGCTGTACACACCCGTTGTGTTCGAGCCGCCCCCATACTGGATTCCAAATCCGCAGAGGGTGTGGTTGGTGCATCCGTTGTCGTAGCCGTCGGCCGTGAGGTTCTTGCACGCGTCGGAGCCGCAGGGGATGGGAGCGTACGTGGACGACTTGCTCGGATCGAACAGGGGGTCCTTCTGCGGGTAGCACTCGCCGGAGTTGCACGGCTTGCACTGCACCCAGGAAAGGTCGCTGCCGGTGTCGGTGAGGACGACCTGCGGCACTGCCGGCGTGCCCAAAGACACCGTGACCACGTACTCCAGCGAGTCGACGGAGCCGCCCAGGTACGCCGGGACGCTCACCTTGCCATCGTCCTGCGTGCTCATGCCCCCGGACGCTCTGCTTATGATGTAGTTGGCGCGGGCCCGGTTTCTGCGAAGCGTCTCGGCGAAAGATGGCTAGTGGACTGCGACGGCGCGCACGGCCCGTGCCGGTGCACCAATGGCACAGCGGCGCGGTCTGACTCCGGCGCCACTGAAACAAACGCTGCAACATGTGTCATTTTTGCAGCCTAAGGATTAAACTCGAGACGCAAGTTCAGTTCTTGTTATACCTCTTGATGTGGAGCATACATCTGCTGGCTCAAATGAGCTGGTTGACACCACAACAAAGCTGTGATGCTCGTCGCCTGCAGCAGCAACGGAATAGTAGCTGCATAGGATCAGGGCGCACAAGAGTAAGGGAGAAGCCATGGAAAGAGGTATGCACCTGACCTGCGATGTACAAAGCAAGGACGAGCACAAATTTTATAGACCGATCGACAATTGAAATTTGGTTCGGATCCAACGATTAACAGCAAGAGATCAAGGCGAAGAAAGCTATGATCGAAATGCTGTGTTCTCTCACTTACGTAGGATATATATCTCTACTACTTCTAATTATGAGTTGGTGGCAGTGGTCCGTTCTCCTTTAGAGTATCTGATTCGTAGATCTGACATGAACGACTGAGATAAAAGAGGATTTAATCATATCTTAGATGGAAAGATTTTATCATATCTTTTTTTGAATAGAAATATTATTTAGCATATCTCTATTCACATGTTCTTACTATGGAAGGATGCTATTCATATATCTTATAAATGGAAGGATTTTCTCATCATATCCTGCATGGATAGAAGGATATACTCACTATATTCCATAATACGGGAATTCTATCTCATCATATCTGAAAATGCATAAATTAAAAGAAAAGGATCACGCAACCAAATCATGTGCCAATCACAAAGATGTCGGGGAGACCTAGCTTCTATCCGCCTGCGTACGTTGCCTTCTGCTTTCATCTACTCCTTCCTGCAAGAGCAATAACTTTCTCCTCCTTCAATAGTAAGGATTGATATCTCTCTACTAATTATAATTAAGAGTTGTTTGCGATCGTCCGTTCTCCTTCAGAGTACATGATTCGTTAGATCTAACATGAGATGGAAGAGGATTTAACCCGATAGTCAAATCTCTTTGGAGAAACAAACTTTTCCTACTATTGAAACATAACTAAAGTTATTGTTATTTGCAAATAATTTTTTTGTCGCAAATTGAGTTTTCGTTGCAACGCACGGGCACATGACTAGTACTCTTTTGTCGTGCTAGTTGTGGTTGCTTTGACATATACGCCCACATCATATCCTTGTAGTAAACATGCAGATTGTACTCTGGAAACATCAATATCATTCACAATACCTTGACCTGTCATCATCGTCACACTACTGCACACAAATACAATACAGACGGTTTGTAAGGGTCATCACAGACGGTTTTGCGAACCATCTATAACTAACTGTTAGTGATGAGAACGGTTTTGCACGAGTGATTATGAGTTGGTGGCAGTGGTCCGTTCTCCTCTAGAGTATCTGATTCGTTAGATCTCACATGAACGACCGAGATAGAAGAGGATTTAATAATATCTTAGATGGAAAGATTTTATCATATATCTTAGATGGAAAGATTTTATCATATCTTTTTTGAATAGAAATATTATTTAGCATATCTCTATTCACATGTTCTTACTATGGAAGGATCTTATTCATATATCTTATAAATGGAAGGATTTTCTCATCATATCCTGTATGGATAGAAGGATATACTCACTATATTCCATAGTACGGGAAAGTACGGGAATTCTATCTCATCATATCTGGAAATGCATAGATTAAAAAGGAAAGAATCACGCAACCAAATCATGTGCCAATCACGAAGATGTCGAGGAGACCTAGCTTCTATCCGCCTGCGTACGCTACCTTCTGCTTTCATCTACTCCTTCCTGCAAGAGGAAGGCAATAACTTTCTCCTCCTTCAATAGTAAGGATTGATATCTCTCTACTAATTATAATTAAGAGTTGATTGCGATCGTCCGTTGTCCTTCAGAGTACTTGATTCGTTAGATCTAACATTAGATGGAAGATGATTTAACCCGATAGTCAAATCTCTTTGGAGAAAAAATTTTTTCCTACAATTGAAACATAACTAAAGTTAGTGTTCTTTGCAAATAATTTTTTTGTTGCAAATTGAGTTTTCGTTGCAACGCACGGGCACATGACTAGTACTCTTTTGTTGTGCTAGTTGTGGTTGCCTTGACATATACGCCCACATCATATCCTTGTAGTAAACATGCAGATTGTACTCTGGAAACATCGATATCATTCACAATTCCTTGACCTGTCATGATCGTCACACTACTGCACACAAATACATTACAGACGGTTCGTAAGGGTCATCACAGACGGTTTTGCGAACCGTATATAACTAACTGTCAGTGATGAGAACGGTTTTGCGCGAGTGATTATGAGTTGTTGGCAGTGGTCCGTTCTCCTCTAGAGTATCTGATTCGTTAGATCTGACATGAACGTATGAGATAGAAGAGGATTTAATCATATCTTAGATGGAAGGATTTTATCATATCTTTTTTGAATAGAAATATTATTTAGCATATCTCTATTCACATGTTCTTACTATGGAAGGATGTTATTCATATATCTTATAAATGGAAGGATTTTCTCATCATATCTTGCATAGATAGAAGGATATACTCACTATATTCCATAATATGGGAATTCTATCTCATCATATCTGGAAATGCATAGATTAAAAGGAAAAAATCACGCAACCAAATCATGTGCCAATGACGAAGATGTCGGGGAGACCTAGCTTCTATCCACCTGCGTACGCTGCTTTCTGCTTTCATCTACTCCTTCCTGCAAGAGGAAGGCAATAACTTTCTCCTCCTTCAATAGTAAGGATTGATATCTCTCTACTAATTCTAATTAGGAGTTGGTTGCGATCGTCCGTTCTCCTTCAGAGTACTTGATTCGTTAAATCTAACATGAGATGGAAGAGGATTTAACCCGATAGTCAAATCTCTTTGGAGAAACAAACTTTTCCTACTATTGAAACATAACTAAAGCTAGTGTTCTTTGCAAATAATTTTTTTGTCGCAAATTGAGTTTTCGTTGCAACGCATGGGCACATGACTAGTACTCTTTTGTCGTGCTAGTTGTGGTTGCTTTGACATGTACGCCACATCATATCCTTGTAGTAAACATGCAGATTGTACTCTGGAAACATCGATATCATTCACAATAGCTTGACCTGTCATCATCGTCACACTACTGCACACAAAAACATTACAGACGGATCGTAAGGGTCATCACAGACGGTTTTGCGAACCGTCTATAACTAACTGTCAGTGGTGAGAACGGTTTTGCGCGAGTGATTATGAGTTGGTGGCAGTGGTCCGTTCTCCTCTAGAGTATCTGATTCGTTAGATCTGACATGAACGACTGAGATAGAAGAGGATTTAATCATATCTTAGATGGAAAGATTTTATCATATCTTTTTTGAATAGAAATATTATTTAGCATATCTCTATTCACATGTTCTTACTATGGAAGGATGTTATTCATATATCTTATAAGTGGAAGGATTTTCTCATCATATCCTGCATGGATAGAAGGATATACTCACTATATTCCATAATACGGGAATTCTATCTCATCATATCCGGAAATGCATAGATTAAAAGGAAAGAATCACGCAACCAAATCATGTGCCAATCACGAAGATGTCCGGGAGACCTAGCTTCTATCTGCCTGCGTACGCTGCCTTCTGCTTTCATCTACTCCTTCCTGCAAGAGGAAGGCAATAACTTTCTCCTCCTTCAATAGTAAGGATTGATATCTCTCTATTAATTCTAATTAAGAGTTGGTTGCGATCGTCCGTTCTCCTTCAGAGTACTTGATTCGTTAGATCTAACATGAGATGGAAGAGGATTTAACCCGATAGTCAAATCTCTTTGGAGAAACAAACTTTTCCTACTATTGAAACATAACTAAAGTTAGTGTTCTTTGCAAATATTTTTTTTGTCGCAAATTGAGTTTTCGTTGCAACGCACGGGCTCATGACTAGTACTCTTTTGTCGTGCAAGTTGTGGTTGCTTTGACTTGTACGCCCACATCATATCCTTGTAGTAAACATGCAGATTGTACTCTGGAATCATCGATATCATTGACAATACCTTGACCTGTCATCATCGTCACACTACTGCACACAAATACATTACAGACGGTTCGTAAGGGTCATCAACAGACGGTTTTGCGAACCGTCTATAACTAACTGTCAGTGATGAGAACAGTTTTGCACGAGTGATTCAGCCACAGACACTCGGTATCATCTAAGGAGTGAGTATAGTCTTTGGCTCCTTTTGTATTATGGCCCGACAGGTTAACAAGGGCATGATAATCATTTACGGTCACTACTACAGAAAGGCTTATATTAGATGCCTTATCATAGACAGTTCCTCAAAACTGTCTGTGACAATTAACATCACTTACGGTTTTATATTGAAACCGTAAGTGACATCATCACAGACGGTACTCTTCAAAAATCGTTAGTGATATACATCAATATCACAGACGGTGTTATAACAAAATCATCTGTGATAATATCTCAGACGGTTTTATAAACAACCGTCTGTGATAGCAGGTTTTATCCCAAAAGGTTTTATAGTAAAACCGTCTGTGATGGATCACAGACGGTTTTACTATAAAACAGTCTGGGATACTATGTTTATCATTGACGGTTTTTGTATAAAACTATCTGTGATATCTCTCAGCAATATATAATACAGAGGCACGAGCCACTTGGTGCATTTTAGGGTTTCGGGACTTATTTTCATTTGGCTACGGCTGTGAGGCGATTTGGTAAAAGAAGACCGTTGATTTTAAACGGTGATTGAGGATCCATTTGATTTTGGTGATCTAAGGTTAGTAATGGTGTCTAATTGCAGTATGTTCAAGATCTAGCTTGGTAAGGAGAGAATTTTATGATTTTTTAGATCTATCTTTTAGATTCATGTGTTCTTTTCTATATAAGGGTAGTAATGGGTTTTAATTATATTATATTCATGATCTAGCTTGGTAAGGATAGAATTTGAAAAGAGATTGTATATAGATGTAGCTTGTAGATCCATGTACTGTTCTTTTCTATATTTAAGCAGGTTAGTATATAATTTTTAGGATTCTAATTAATTGCTTTATATTCAAGATATTACTTAGAAGTGAAATTTGAAGATTGTTTAGATCTAGCTAGCTTGTAGATTCATGTGTGATCTTGTTGATCTAAGGTTTAGTAATGGGTAATTACATTATATTCAAGATCTAGCTTGGTAAGGAGAGAATTTGAAGATTATCTAGATTTAACTTGTAGGTCCATGCATGTGCAAGTTCTTTGTGATCAAAGGTTAGTAATTGGTTAAATCTAATTGCATTATTATATTAAGATTTAGGTAGCTAGTTTGGTGAAGAGAGAATTAATTTAAAGATTGTGTTTAGATATCTAGCCTGTAGATCTATTTGTTTGTTTTGTTCGAAGGTAATAATTGGTTATAATTTAACAATGTGTTCATACAGACACCTAGTGTACTTTAATATTTAACACTAAATGCTATATGCTTGGCATAGATGGACCGAAGCTGGATGTACACTAAGAACCGTGTAAGTGCCGAGTACATTAATGACATCTTCGCTTTTAGAAGAGCTGTAGAAGAGGATATGTTTAATAAGAGGTCAATTACTGAGTGTCTTTTGCTCCGAGAAATCTAGTTTTGTCTTTGCTTTGTGATCTAAGCCACCTGCTTGTGCAAAGTCTATCTTTAGACAACCAAACTGCATAAAAAACCTAGCTATTTGACTTGAATCATCTCCCAAGTCATAAACTAGTAACTGAACACCTTAATCTTGTTAGTCCAACTTGCTCCATCATTGATTTCAGCATATGTTCTTCAAAGCTTTAAGTATTATTAACTTAGTCATCAATACCAAAACTATAATAAAACACAATAATAAAAATTGAGGGGGCCTAGATGCTATCAACAACATGGATAGTATCGCGTGCTTTTGGTGCAAGCGTATGGCAGGGCTGTTGCCCCGCAGTAGCAGCTGGACGCCGGTGAGTGTAGTGAGCCTCAAAATGAGTTCACTTACGGTGACACTGAAATTGGGGAGGCCAGCCGGGAGTAGCATGTTCAAGGTTGCACTGAGGATATCGTCTACCGGAGTGGTGTGCAAGTTGAGATTGGGGAGTGTCGGGACCTGAATTTGCAAATCCGAACCCTCGGAGTATATCGCACTAGTTCAGGATCATGCTAGTGCACACAGGCTCAACATAGATGCTATCACAGTCATACACAGCGGAATATAGCATAACTTTAATAATTAGTAATAACTGTTGTCTTACATGATTATTGCCACACAGGGCTTAACTAAGAAATAGAGAATAAGCAGCAGCGGAAAATTAAATAAACGTAGCAGCTCCCCAGTTCACCGCAGGCAACTGATGAGGCTCGGACCCTAAGCATTCGCATCCAGATAATCCTCCTCCACGAAAGGTGTAGATTCTTCCACTTTTGAAGTTGTTGTTGTTGGGGTGAGTACATAAAGCACTCAACAAGTTGTGCACAGTAATGCAAGTCTAATATTCTATATGCTTGGCTTAATCCAAAGGAATGGCTAATATGGCTATTTTGCAATAAAGCGGTATTTAACAAGAATACAGTAAATAGATTGAAAAACAGTAAAACAAATAATAGTAATTAATAGATTCAGTATTACAAGTAAATCAGATTTCCAATCCTAAGTCAAGTTCCATTTACTCCGTGGCAATCCTGCCATCCCATCCAGTTTTCATTTGAATAAAGTCTAACCCTTAACTGTAATTCCTGAGCATTGCCCAATACCGTCAGCACGGATATTCGAATAGATTGTACACTCTGCAGAGGTTATGCACTTTACCCACACGATACAACCAAACACCACCAAGGCGAGTGATCATAACAAAGCCTTTACAATGCTACACCCAGATCCAGTACTGCTCGCTAAGGTTTCAACACTGATGGGTTAAACCACCACAACAGGGCCCCCCTCTTGCACCATGTGAGTTAAACCGTAAACCCGGGACTCACTATTCACCACGACAATACCGAAATCAAGGCTTCACAAATTATTCAGCTAGGCTGTCCCATTCGAGACATGTGGTTGCAAGAAAGACTCAGGTCAAAGGCTTGCAAGGTTAAGTCTTCGGGAACTACGATGAGCTCTAGCGCACGGGCGACGGCGGCTCAACGGCGGCGGCTAGGGCTACGGTTGCGCTTGGAGATGGTGAACCTTGGGGTGCAGTCCGCGCCTTAAATAGCCTCGGCATGTGCGCAAAATGGAAACCATACGTCACGCGGCGGCGACGGCAAGTCGACGGTGGATTCGAAAACCGAATCAGAGACGAAGAGCGAGGACCATCCGATCTACGATGAACGGCTGCGATCACTTCCGAAATGATACGATCCGATCCGCTCTTTCCAAAATCAATGGGTGCGATCGGATCCTACCTAAAATAACGCAACACGATCTCAACCGCACGATCTTGATCCAACGGTTCGCAGGCGCTAGGGTTTCCCAACTTCATCTTCAAATCTCGAGCGCTCCTTCATGATCCAACGGCTGATGCAACGCTGATGACGCGTCTTGATGAAGACCGCGTAATGAAGATCCAACGGCTGGCAGCCAGCGCTACGGGAACACGGGCCGACTGGTCGCATTAACGACGGCACACAAGACAAAGGTCTTGGGCTTCGCCCGATCGCTCACGAATTTTCTAAAGCTTTTTGATTTAAAATAATTCTCGAAATTGGATTAATTCATTTAAGGAAAATAAAATATCAGTAAAATCCCTAGAAAAATCTCATAAATACTTTGAGATATTCTGAGCTCAAATAAAATATTTTGGGCGAAACTTTATTTTAACTTTGCAAACAATTACATAGTTTTCTCAAAGAGGATAAATACTTAGTTTTCAAAATAAATTCCAATAAATCCAGAAAAATCCAAATAAATCACACATTGCACAAATGATAATAAAATAACACTTAAGGCAAAAATTGGGATGTTACAAACCTCCCCCCTTAACAGAATCTCGACCTCGAGATTCAGGGCTAACTAGAGAATAGGTTTGGAAATTCTGACTTCAGGTCCTCTTCACGATCCCAGGTTGCCTCATTCTCAGAATGGTTGCTCCACTGAACTCTGCAAAAGCGAACTGACTTGTTCCTGGTATTACGCTCCACAACATTCTAAATTTTCATCGGTTGCTCCTTGTAGGTCAAATCCTTCTGCAACTCAATCTCTTCCAAAGGCGTCTGCTCCGCTGGCACCTAAAGACACTTCATGCACGCCTGCCAGCGATTGCGGCAATTCAAACTGATAAGCAACCTCCCATCGACGGCTCAAAATCTTGAACGGTCCAACATATCTTGGGGCAAGCTTTCCTTTAGCGTGAAACCTTTTAACTCCTTTCAGAGGGGTAACTCTAAGATACACAAAATCGTCGGGGCTCAAAACTCAAATCACGACGTCGATTATCAGCGTAACTCTTTTGCCTAAACTGCGCGATCTTCAACCTCTCTCTTATCATAGCAACTTGCTCTTCAGCTTCCTTGAGAATATTAAGTCCAAATATCATACGCTCTCCTGTCTCATTCCAATTCAACGCGGTACGACAGGCACGACCGTATAAAGCTTCAAATGGCGACATCTGCAAACTAGCCTGGTAACTGTTGTTGTAACTGAACTCTGCATACGGTAAACATTTGTCCCATGAAGTAGTGTAGGCTAAAGCGCAAGCTCTTAACATATCTTCCAGAATCTGATTTACTTTTTCTGTCTGACCATCGGTCTGCGGATGATATGCTGTACTGAAGTTCAATCGTGTTCCCATAGCTTCATGCAATTTATCCCAGAATCTCGAGGTGAACTGAGTACCTCTGTCTGACACTATTTTCTTAGGCACACCATGCAAACACACAATTCTTGGCCATGTATAATTCTGCTAACTGGTCTCTGAGTAAGTTGTCTTAACCGGAATGAAGTGAGCAACTTTGGTCAATCGATCCACGATGACCCATATAGAATCGTACCCACTTTGGGTCTTTGGTAAACCGGTGATAAAATCCATCCCGATTTCATCCCATTTCCATTCTGAAACTTTTAACGGCTGCAGCAAACCTGCTGGTCTCTGGTGTATTGACTTAATTCTCTTGCATATATCACACAAGGCAACATGCTCAGCGACTTCACGCTTCATATTCGGCCACCAAAACCTCTCCCTTAAGTCCTGGTACATCTTGGCGCTTTCCGGATGGATTGAATACTTGGAATCGTGAGCCTCTTCCAAAATCAACTGATTAAGCTCTGGTGTGTGTGGCACACAGATTCGACCCTTGAACCACATGGTACCCCAGTCATCCACAGTAAAATCCGCTGCTAATCCTTCATCCTTTTTAGTTTTGATTCGGTTGATTTTCTCATCATCTTTTTGTCCTTCCCGAATCTGATCCTCAAGCGTCGGCTTTACTTCCAAAGCAGCTACGAATCCCTCCGTAACTACTTCCAGCTTTAATCTTTGTAATTCTTTACACAGTTCTGACTATTCTTCTTGTACCATCATGTTTGCGATGTAGCTTTTGCGACTTAAGGCATCAGCTCCCACATTCGCCTTTCCCGGATGGTAGTGAATTCCAACATTATAATCCTTTATCAATTCCAACCATCTCCTTTGCCTCATGTTAAGATTCGACTGAGTGAAAATATATTTTAAGCTCTTGTGGTCCGTATATACCTCACATCTATTTCCAATGAGATAATGACGCCACAATTTCAAGGCATGCACCACGGCAGCCTATTCCAAATCATGCGTAGGATAATTTCCTTCATGCGGTCTTAACTGCCTTGACGCATATGCGACCACTTTACCCTCTTGCATCAACACGCATCCAAGACCCTGTCTTGATGCATCACAGTATATGTCAAAGCTGTTATGGACATTAGGCAATACCAACACTGGGGCCGTCGTTAGACGCTTTTTTAATTCCTCAAAACTCTCTTCACATTCTGGCGTCCAAGCAAATTTCTTTTCCTTTTTAAGTAACTGCGTAAGAGGTCTCGCAATCATCGAAAATCCCTCTATGAATCGACGATAATATTCTGCCATTCCCATAAAACTACGGATCTGAGAAACAGACTTTGGTGGCTCCCAATGCAGCACTGCCTCCACTTTACTTGGGTCGATGGCAACTCCTTCTGCAGTCATAACATGACCGAGAAACTCCACCTTTTCCTTCCAAAACTCACACTTATTGAATTTAGCATATAGCTATTGCTGACGCAGCTTATCTAAAACTAGACTCAGATGATTTGCATGCTCTGCTTCGGTTTTTGAATACACCAAAATGTCATCTATGAACACGACAACAAATTTGTCTAAGTATTCCATGAAGACCTTATTCATCATGTTCATGAAATATACCGGAGCATTGGTCAATCCAAAAGACATGACCGTAAACTCATAATGTCCATATCTTGTAGAGAATGCTGTCTTCGGAACATCTTCTGCTCGAATCTTCAACTGGTGATATCCTGAACGAAGGTCTATCTTAGAGAAAACTCCTGCTCCTCTCAACTGATCAAATAAGTCGTCGATTCTTGGCAACGGGTACTTGTTCTTGATCGTCACTTCATTAAGTGCACGATAATCGATACACATCCTTAGACTTTTGTCCTTCTTCCTAACGAACAATACTGGCGCTCCCCATGGCGATGAGCTTGGCCTTATAAAACCTTTCTCCAATAATTCCTCGATCTGTTTCTTCATCTCTACCAACTCATCGGTAGGCATCTGACAGGGTCTTTTTGCTATCGGTGCTGTTCCAGGAGCTAACTCAATGACAAACTCGATGTCACGGTATGGCAGCATTCCCAGCAGATCCTTTGGAAATACATCTGGGTATTCCCTAACCACTGGCACATCTTCTATGCTGACGGCTTTCACGCTATTAACCATTAATTGACCATCACGAACTGCTGTCGCTTGGAATTCCACTTTCTCTCCTCTAAGGCTCTCAATGGATACAACGCTTCGACCGCAATCCAATAATGTCTTATGCTTGGACAACCAGTCCACACCGAGAATAACATCTAAAACTTGGGTATCTAAAATGATCAAGTTCACTAGGAAATCTACCCCATTAATTAGCAGCTTAACTCCCAAACACCCAAGGCTAGATCTTAAGTCGGATCCCGGGGCTTGGACTAACATAACACATTTAAGATTTTTCATAATCAAACCATTTTCAGATGCAAAAGCTCGAGAGAAAAATAAATGCGAAGCTCCCGAATCAAATAAGACTGTTGCAGGTACTGAATTTATCAAAAACTTACCCAGCACGACGTCTGACGCTTCTTGAGCTCCATCTGCGGTGATGTGGTTGACTCTGCCCCGAATAGTAGCTTGAGGTGTCGCTCTTTCCTGTCCAATTCCTCGGCTCACTCCCGTCATCGGCGCCTTAGCAGGTGTCGTTCCAAGGTTGAAACGCACTGGCGTGATACTTCCTTTCTGGGGACATCTATTAGCATAATGACCCATCTCATTGCAACTGTAGCACCTTCTGGCGGCAGACTGCTGCACTCCTCCTTGAGCATTGTTACCCTGGGCCGGTGTCTGATAACTCAATCCTGGTGGTCGCGGCGCAGGTGTTGTTGGTTTGTTAACAGCTTGCGGTTGGAACCTAGCAAACTGTTGCGATGTCATCCTCTTTCGCAGGTGGTTAGGGCGTCCACCTTGGTTGGTCATCAAGCGCTTGTGATTCTCCCCCAGTTCTTTGCGCTTATCCTCCAGAATCAAAGCCTTGTTTACCAATTCTTGAAAATCTGGAAAAGTGTGGGTAATTAGCCCAACCTGCAGCCCTGAGTTTAGTCCCTTCATGAAGCGGGACTGCCTGGCCTTGTCTGTCGCTACGTCTTCAGGAGCATAGCGAGCTAACTGCGTGAATTTATTCAAGTAATCGGCCACCGATTGGCCTTCTTGCTTAAGCGCCCTGAACTCTTCCTTTTTCAGGTCCATCATCCCTTCCGGTAGATGATACTGGCGGAAGGCCATTGCAAACTCTTCCCATGTGATTTCCATGGGTGCTTCATGAGCAGCACAATAGTTCTCCCACCATTTTGCAGTTGTTTCCTCTAACTGATGGGATGCATAAAGAACCTTCTCATGGCCTTCACATTGAGTGATGTACAGCTTCCTCTCAATGGTTCTCAGCCAATCATCCGCTTCCAAGGGGTTGACATTGCCTTAGAATGTTGGCGGCCGGGTCCTCATGAAGTTCGACAACTTGGAGTAAGGACGAGGCCCGCCATTGTTGTTCTGGGCAGCGGGGTTGTTGACTGCAGCCATATTGGTCATTTGCTGCATCATTGTCTGTATCAACTGAGTTTGCGCAGCGAGAAAAGCTCCCGAGTTTTGCATATCCACTGGCGGTGCTTGTTGCGGTGGTGCTCCTTCGCTGGGATGGTTGCCTGAGCGCAGACCACTTCCTGAAGCTCCGTTGTTGCTGTGGGTGTTCACCATCTGCTGATTGATTCTAGGGTTAGGAAAGGTAGATGTAGCACAGATAAGATGCAAGAATTTCTAAGGAGGGGGAACAGGTTAAACCCATCTTAAATATTTTATTCATACTTGGTATGGTTGCTTACACTGCCTAAGGGCCTTGCAACACATACTGCACACCCAGCAAACAATTAAGAACCAAACTAAACACACAACCTTAACGTCTACGAAAGGGTAAAGACTAACCTAAAGACGCGACTCAACACTCGAGTCTCAACAAAACTCTAAAACACTCACTCATCCAGCCACCCTGGCTGAGATTGACCCGGTGCATGCACCGGTGGGTGGGCTGGCATGGGTGCGAACCTATTCTGGTGACCCTCTGCTGGCTCCTCGGGCTCCCACTCACGCTTCTCTGGGTCTTCTTCTTCTTCTTCGGCGACCCCATCTGGCTCCTTTACGACCTGGTCCGCCACCTCCTCGGCTACCTGCAAGGCCTCCTCCTCGCTGATGACTCTGGCTGCTTTGTGTCACGGGTCTTCTGAAGCTCTCGTTCGGTCACCCTCAGTGCCTCGTACGCTGTCTCCAGCTCCTGAGCAGTGTCCCTCATGTGCTCCTCCTGGGCGGTGGCGAACTCATCAAGGTGTACTGCAGTAGCACACTCGCTCTCCACAATCCGTCGACATTGGCACGCTCGCAATGTCGGGTGAAGCGGGAACACGGTGTCGCAAAGCTCGTAGGCGTAGTCGTGGCAGATCCGTCGAAGAGCAAGTCTGGCAACCTCCTGAATTCCAGCCTCGTACGTGAACCTCCGAGCAGTGATGTGGATCGGTTTGGTGGTCTCGTCGCACTCTCGAGCGAAGATGGTCAGCTTGCAGAAGAACCCCCGATGCACACCGTTGATGTTCCAGTTGCCTCCTCGGTAGAGCGGACGATCGAAGCCTCCAATCACTTGAAGAACTCTCCACAGCTCCATGGCATAGCCACCCTGCCTCGCCTCGAATGACTAGAAGATCGGCATCTATTCAAAACAAACTTTGAATAAGATCTCCACTCGAAACGACAATGAAAAGAAGGTAATTTTAGTAAGGATGAGAGTAGAAGAATGAGATAAGCCAAGAGTTTCTTATTAGTCAAATTTATCTTTTTCTTTAGAAAATAATTTTGGACACTCCTAAGAGGTACCAACTACCTAGGGCCAAGACCTATAGTTAATATGGCTCTGATACCACCTCTGTCAGGACCCGAATTTGCAAATCCGTACCCTCTGTGTATATCGCACTAGTCCAGGATCATGGTAGTGCACACAGGCTCAACATAGATGCTATCACAATCATACACAGCGGAATATAGCATAACTTTAATAATTAGTAATAACTGATGTCTTATATGATTATTGCCACACAGGGCTTAACTAAGAAATAGCAAATAAGCAGCAGCGAAAAAATAAATAAACGTAGCAGCTCCCCAATTCACCGCAAGCAACTGACGAGGCTCGGACCCTAAGCATTCGCATCTAGATAATCCTCCTCCACGAAAGGCGTAGATTCTTCCTCTTCTAAAGTTGTTGTTGTTGGGGTGAGTACATAAAACACTCAACAAGTTGTGCACAACAATGCAAGTCTAATATTCTATATGCTTGGCTTAATCCAAAGGAATGGCAAATATGGCTATTTTGCAATAAAGCGGCATTTAACAAGAATACAATAAATAGATTGAAAAATAGTAAAACAAATAACAGTAATGAATATATTCAGTAATACAAGTAAATCAGATTTCCAATCCTAAGTCAAGTTCCATTTACTCCGTGGCAATCCTGCCATCCCATCCAGTTTTCATTTGAATAAAGTCTAACCCTTAACTGTAATTCCCGAGCATTGCCCAATACCGTGAGCACGGCTATTCGAATAGATTGTACACTCTGAAGAGGTTATGCACATTACCCACATGATACAACCAAACACCACCAAGGCGAGTGATCATAACAATGCCTTTACAATGCTACACCTAGACCCAGTACTGCTCGCTACGGTTTCAACACTGAAGGGTTAAACCACCACAATAGGGCCCCCTCTTGCGCCATGTGAGTTAAACCGTAAACCCGGGACTCACTATTCACCACGACAGTACCGAAATCTAGGCTTCACAAATTATTCAGCTGGGCTGTCTCATTCGAGACATGTGGTTGCAAGAAAGACTCAGGTGAAAGGCTTGCAAGGTTAAGTCCTTAAAGTGATTAAGGCAAGACTTACTCATACCCTTGCCAATCCTGGCCCACCTTGGCACACTGCCCCTTGCCACTTGCCCCAATCTAAATCATTACCACCCCAGTTGATTACCAAGCACCACGAGCCACCAACATTTCAATCTAGTTGTGTGACCTCCTCGCCACGACAACTTAATATCACTGTGTGACAACACATGACACACCAATTCATAAACATTGTTCCATATTCCATTAGTCAAGATTAAGTATCAACATTCGGACACATGTGATGATGTGGCATGGCTAAGTAATCTACGACGGTCTAACTAGCCCTTGTTGATTATCAATATTTACCAACTATTAACTGACCATCCTAGGGTAACAACAAGATCATGGCATATAATTGACAAGGTGGTCTTAATGCAAATAGGCATATTATCTATTTTCTAGATTAATTGAAATCATTTATCCACATAAAATATCATGCATAAATTTAAGAGACAAAATAGCAATTTTGTGAAATCAGGTGCAACATGGTCAAAGCACAACTTGCCTTGGAGTAGGTGGTGGTCTTGCTCTGAGCTTGGGTCTTGAAGCGACGAATCTTCCTCCGGATCACCGAGCTGTTCAACGTCTGCGCGAAACGATGCCAAAATGACAAATAATCACCAAAACAGAGAGCAAACAAACTCTGAAAATAAAATAAAATTCATTAATAAATATATCTTGATTTTACAAAATTTTAGAAATTTGAATCACTCAAATCCGAGTTAAAATGCAAAAGATATGGCCTTTTGAAGTTTGAATAAACACTGAAAATACAGAAATTAGAATTTCCGATTTTCCCGAATTATTTTTATACAGAAAACTCGTTTTATTGCGCAAGCGACACGTGGACCAATCACTGGCTGACACGTTGCCTCGTCACACAGACCCGATCCACGAACCTCCTCTAGTCCACCGTGAACCCGGCGCATGACGCTTCGGTTTTCGCACCGACACGCGTCACGCATCCGTGCGACGATCCGACGGCCACCGATCTGTGCCCACACAGCACTAACTCGACGGTCAGATCTAGATCCAACGGCTATGGATATCCGAGCACCTTACCACGCTTACCGAGACGTGGCACGATCTCTACCGCTCATCTCGGATCGGACAGCTACCCTTACCCGAGGCGTTTACTGATGCCGATGGAGACGTGGCACGGTCGCAGCGGTTCGACGAAGATCCGACGGTCGAAGAAGCTCCGAGGCAAAGATGTCGACGCAGTGGCGTAGCTTCACCGGAGCGGAGGAAGAAGACGAGCCCGACAGCGATCCAGGCGACTCCGGCGACGAAGAAGTGGCAGCTCCGGCGCGGTTTGACGCGACGAGTTCCAATCTGGAACCGGTGCGGCGGAAGGCGGCTCGACGGCGTCGAAAAATGAAGAAAACTACCGACGGCGCCTTCGGGAACAACGATGAGCTCTAGCGCACGGGCGACGGCGGCTCAACGGTAGCGGCTAGGGCTACGGCTGCGCTTGGAGATGGCGAACCTCGGGGTGCAGTCCGCTCCTTAAATAGCCTCGGCATGCGTGCAAAAATGGAAACCCTACGTCACGCGGCGGTGACGGCAAGTCGGCGGTGGATTCGGAAACCGAATCGGAGACGAAGAGCGAGGACCGTCCGATCTGCGATGAACGGCTGCGATCACTTTTGAAACGATACGATCCGATCCGCTCTTTCCAAAATCAACGAGTGCGATCGGATCCTACCTAAAATAATGCAATGCGATCTCAACCACACGATCTTGATCCAACGGTTCGTAGGCGCTAGGGTTTCCCGACTTCATCTTAAAATCTCGAGCGCTCGTTCGCGATCCAACGCCTGACGCAGCGCTGATGATGCGGCTTGATGAAGATCGCGTTATGAAGATCCAATGGTAGGCAGCCAGCGTTGCGGGAACACGGGCCGATTGGGCGCACAATGACGGGTCAAGACGAGCACGATCTTTGGGCTTCGCCCGATCGCTTCACATAATTTTCTAAAGCTTTTTGATTTAAAATAATTCCCAACATTGGATTAATTCATTTAAGGCAATTAAAATATCAGTAAAATCCCTAGAAAAATCTCATAAATACTTGAGACATTCTGGGCTCAAATAAAATATTTTGGGCAAAACTTTATTTTAACTTTGCAAACAATTAAATAGTTTTCTCAAAGAGGCTAAATACTTAATTTTAAAAATAAATTCCAATAAATCCAAATAAATCACACATTGCACAAATGACAATAAAATAACACTTAAGGCAAAATTGGGATGTTACAGGGAGGATGATGGAAACATTGGGCAAGATGCGTGGGGGCAAGTAGACGAAGGTGAGGAAATTGAGGAAGTAATAGCACAGATGGAAGAGGAAGACCTTGAATATCAACAAATAGAAGTGGAAGACGACGATAACTCGGATGAGGAAGATGAAGATGTTGAGCCACTTGTGCGAGCAGATTGGAGCACGCATCAATTTAATAACCTGGTTGTAAATGAAGGCAATGATACACCTTGGCAGTATAGCGATAATGAGGTGAGGCCTAATAGCATTTACCCCACAAAAAGAGGCAGTGCAGGATGCTATCAAAGATTGGGCCTAATCACTAAGAAGAACTTTCAGGGTTTAGAAGTCCACCCCAACCTGTTACGACGTGGTGTGCGAGATGCAAGGGTGCCCCTGGAGAGTGCACGCGTACAAGCCTAAATGGGGCACCCATTGGCTATGTTCGAAGGTTGAACAACATAGTTGTATGACTGAGGAAACCCTGGTGGCTCACAGGAACCGGTCGTCCGGGTATATCGCGAGTGTCATGTACCCAGAGATTGTTGAGAACCTGAATTTTGAGCCCCGTGCTATTATCCGAGCAATTGAGAACATATTTCAGTACACAATTAGCTATGGGAAGGCATGGAGGGCGAAGCAGAACGCCTTGGAAATGAGATTTGGGAAATTTGAAGACTCGTACCATAATTTGCCCGCACTGCTCAGTTGCATTCAGGGAAGAAATCCTGGTACTTATTATGATTATAAGAACTGTCCGTCAAGTAAGTGGTCGAACAAGAGGCATCTGAAGAGGGTTTTCTTCACATTCGTAGTTTGCATTAGGGCGTTCTATCACTGCCGTCCATTGTTGTGTGTGGACGGCACATTCCTGACCGAGAAATACAAAGGAAAAATAATGACAGCTGTGGGCGTAGATGCAAACAACTAGATTCTGCCTGTGGCGTTTGCCTTTGTGGAAAGCGAGAACTATGAGAGTTGGCTGTGGTTCCTACGAAACTTGAAGATCGGGGTGGTGAAAACTCGCCAACATGTGTGCATACTACATGACAGGCAAGCTAGTCTGCTTAGTGCCATCAGACAGTTGCAAACAGGGGAAGAGGAGCCATTTCCATGGACTGACTTGCAGAGTCGATGGTGCATGATGCATTTGGGCACGAACTTCTATAAGCAATTTAAGAATAAGGAACTGATGAACATGTTCAAGAGGATATGTAAGCAGAACCAAGATAGCAAGTTCCGTACTCTTTGGAAGAATCTTGATGAGCTAACAAAAAAACACAAAGAGACTACTAGCAGTGTAACACAGGAGCAGGCAGAGCCTTTATTCCCTCTGGCAATAGAAGATGAGGCAACGAGTCGTCGTCGAAGGCAAAGGTCGATCAAATGTTTCTCGGACTGGATAAAGCACGAGCCCAAAGAGAAGTGGTCATTGTTACATGACACATATAGTGCGAGATATGGTGTCATGACGACCAACTTGGCGGAGGTGCACAACTGGGTAATGAGAGGGATGAGGTGTCTCCCGTTGGTAGGAATTGTTGAGGGAGTGCTGCGGGGTACAACTAAGTATTTTGTGGATAGGCATAAAGCTGCTGAAGTAGTAATGAGAGATGAGGGTGCCTTGTACTCAAGGATGATAAGTAAATACATGGATGAGAAGAGTAGGAAGGCAGGCAAGCATAGAGCTATCAAAGTAGGTTCACGAACACTGCGCTTCGAGGTGATATGCAGGGATAAAGGACGGCGGGGAACAAACCAGAGGTCATCACCCAGGAGTGCATCTTACAGGCTGAATGTCAATGCTCGTGTAATAAACCCCTCCTTTTGCATAGGCCATGTTTTCATGTGACTGCATGTGCATTATTTGGAATGCGACCCGGTACATATCTATCTGAATATTTTACAAAGGAAAAGGTGATGACAACCTGGGGCGAGGAGCTATATGGTTATGGTGTTGTCGGTTCTTTCACCACAACCCCTAGTGTCGATGAAAGGTTCTGGGTCCCTGATTTTGAAGCAAGATCATACAAAGGATTAAATATTTTTACAAAATTAAACTACTTATGGTCTCATATATTGTTACGAGTTTATTTCATATTTTTAGGAACTAAGGTTTTTAAATTTTAAATAGTGTCCATATTAGGTTTATTTGAATTTTAAATTCAAGATATTACATCTTAGATTAAGAATTAAATATATTTGCATATTATGAAAGCTTAGGATTTTATATTAATTTAGAAATTTGTTTGACTCAATTTGGCGTTAGTTTGCATATGTTATAAGCATTTGATTGAGCTCTATTTTGGAAAAAAAAGAAAAGAAAAGGGATGGACAGTGACCTATTGACTGTCCAGGGTTTCTACATTATCGAAATTTTTGGGGCTTACAGGCCAAGTATGCCATACTCCCATATTTGAATCATTAGTTTAGTTGTGAAGTTTTATATGAGGATTCTATATGTCACATAAGCATAAAGACATAAGGTAGATAGATATTGTTGGCACCAATTAAAGATTGCTTAACTTGAAATACTGATATTTCAATTAGAGTTCACTTCAGCTAACCAGATTCTTGAGCTGAAATGCTGATTTCGATTTGAAGGCTTAATTAAAGAAATCATGTCATTGAACTCACCGGCTATCACTGGGCCCTAAATTTGTCAACCAGACCTAGCCATCCTTATTTCGTCACACCTGCCATTGAGTATAAAGGCCAACAGGGATTTAACACCTTTGAACTTGGGTCACATACCTTTAATTCTAGATACTCGCAGCTTCGGCTATTCTGTATCAACTCTTTTCTTATTAATGGATTGGCAGAGCTGCCCCTATTTCAAAAAAAAAACTTGGGTCACATGATAGAGAGAGGAAAACAGAGTAGAGAAGCACGCACGACAAACTCCATGGCACTTTGCTCGCGGCGTGGTGGTCGGCAGTGGGAACAACAATGGGAGGAGGATCACGATGCCTAAAATGGGTTCCCGGGACCTCGATGATCTTTGTTAGAGGCGGCGATTGGAGATATCTTGGCTGTGGTGGCGGCGCTGGCGGCTGTGGTCGTGGAACAGGGAGCCCGTGGCTACGGTTTGTCGGCAAGAGAAAGCTCCAATTGAGCAAGGGATCACATTTAGTTCAGGGATGGATGAAGATGATGCAGGCGCAGGTAATTGGAAAATGTTGCCTTAATTGTGGAGTTAGCTTGCCTTGGCTGTAATGGGGAAATGCAACCGTGGCGAGACTTGTGGCGGCTGAAGGGGCAATTGAGCGAAGCTTGCAAGGAGGGGGATGAGGGGAAGTGCAGGGAGTCGAGTAGGAGTCCTGGCTTGATTAAATAAACAACGAAGGCAGTGACGATAGTGTTTGACGCAGAGGGCTAGGGGCAACGGAACTACGTGCAGCGATGCAGGTCTTCCGGAGCGAGGATGGTCCACAAGTCAGTGAAAACAGTGGAGAACCGGCTTGCCCTTTCTCTGGACAGTTCAAAGTTCAAGAAATTAATTGGGGTATTGTTTCTAGTAAAAAGTTTTTGAAACTTTTTATGCATGATCTAGAGGAAATATTTGTCCTATTTTAGGAATTTCAGAGCGTGATATAACTTGTGTGTGGAATATAAGAACCTGGGTACCCTCATAGCAGGCCCAAGAGGGAGGCCCAGAAGATACTCCCCGCGTCAGGCTCTGCTACCGTGCGCAAGGGGACCTTTCCTAAAGGAAGTTAAACGTATATTTAGAGGATACAGTTGTAATCCGAGTCGTTAATAGGGTAGATGAAGATGTAAACTCTATCCTGTAACCGACTAGAATCTTGTAACCGATCGGAATCTCCAAACCGATCAGGACTCTGTAAGCCTCACCACCCCCGCTATATAAGGGAGAGGGTGGGCAACAACATAGGGATCCAATCATCCAAGCATAGAGCAATCGAGCCATAGAGCATAGCATACTACATATCGCCAGAGCACATTACGCTTTGAGCAACCCGAGATCCAAGAGATACATATAATCCCAGCACACAGGATTATGGTATTACCTCCATCGTTGAGGGCCTGAACCTGTCTAAAATCCCTGTCTTGTGTGACCTTCGAGTTTGAGATCGAGCGCCTACCCCATAAATTCATTGCCGACTACAAATGCCGACAGTTGGCGCGCCAGGTAGGGGAAGCGCTTCAATCTTTTCCTACAGACTCGATGGCAGCAATTGGCGGGATCACCGTCATTTTCGTGTCTGGCCAGGCTTTCCGCTTCGGAGAACTCATCTGCCTGGTCCAAAACAATATCCAATCTGGTGAAGATCAGGACAACCCTCCTCAGGTATGCCGCCCTAACGCATCCAGAAAACAAGTCGGCATAGTGAGGGACTGCTGCGATTTTCGTGGCATCTTCGCGATTGAGGAACAGAAAACCAATCTTCATCAAGAAGACCAAGAAGCTGCGGAGGAAGATCGACTCCGTAAGGGCAAGGAGGTGCAGTTCCGATCTCTTTGATCACGCGGCCGCAACGTTCGCGAGGACATCCTACAGTCCAGGTTGGGAGACCAATCCGTCTTCCGCACACCGATGCAGAATGTCGTCGCCTCCAAGACACTTCTCGACACATTGGACCCGATGATCGCATCGGATAGCCCAGCAGCCCCGATCGTAGCCCATATCAAGGCTATGGTGACGGCGGCAACAATCCAGCAGAGCCAGGAAAGGCTGAAGGTCGAAGCGCACTCGTGCTCCCACGCGACTACTCGTGTAGCTAGCAGTCAGACAGCAACCAGTCGGAATACCGGCAGTCGGCGCCGCACGCCACCAGACGGAGACACTCGCAAGATGCTCGGTCGTGACCTCCGTCAGAACATCACCGCCAGGCGTCAGTAACGGGATGAGGAAGAGCAACGCAGGCACCGTGATGACTACGAGCGTTTCGGCACCGGCGATGATCGACGTAGTGATCGAAGGTATGACGATCGCGACGACCACAAATATTATCAACGTCGGGGCCGGAACAACGACGAACGTCGAGTCGAGGACTCGTCGCGCCGAACTCCACCCCGACGTGTTGAAGACAATCACCAGGCCAGACGTTCGCCACGTCGGTCCCCCCCTCGCCATGATGAGAAGTCTATCGATGGGATCCGAGCATTCACTCCTCGTCTTCGCCGAGTGGTATGGCCTGAGGGTTTCAACCCCAAGGGCATCGTAAAGTTCGACGGGGAGAAGACCCGGAAGCTTGGCTACAGGTTTATGCCCTGGCGGTAAAGGCGGTCGGGGGCAATCAAACGGTGATGGCAAACTATTTGCCAGTCAATCTTACCACCTCGACTCAAGCGTGGCTCACGGGACTGCTGGCGAACTCGGTAGACTCCTGGAGTGATCTGGGCGATCAATTCATCGCCAATTTACAAGGAACCTACGAGAGGCCTGGCACACCGTTGGACCTATACCAGTTGCATCAGAAGAAAGATGAGATGCTAAGGATTTCATCTGGCGTTTCATGCAGAAGAAGAACACCATCAGGGACGTATCCGAGGCGGTGGTGGTGGCGGCCTTCCAGAAAGGGGTAAGTGATCCTGATCTAATCAAGAAGATGTTCAGGAAGCCCCCGACCTCTGTGAAGGAAATGTTCGCGTTGGCCGACCGCTACACCACGGCCTCAAACGCCCTGGGCGAACGACAAGAAGATCGCCCGCCACAAAAGAACAAAGGCGACAAGCCCGAGTCCTCAAAGCACAGGGATAAGAAGCGGAAGGGCGAGGAGCTAGTTGCGGTAGCCGAGCACAACCGGCCCCGAGCCGTTCGAAGGGAGGCACCCGACTACAGCGCCGTCATAGAAGCAATTTGTCCTTTCCACCCCAAGGGAAAGCACGCTGCCAAGGATTGCTTCACTTTGAAGCGTTTTGCGCGCAAAAGTCACCCGCAACCGGCTCCAGCCAAGGGCGAAGCTGCTCCGGCAAAGAAGAAGGACCTCCCAGATGAAGAAGATTTCCAGGAGCCCGAGCAAGAGCTGAACTACATCTACAGGGGCTCCACTGGATCGAGTCCAAGCAGAAGCAAAAGCTTACCGCTAGAAATCAGCGCAGATGGGCACCGCAACCCCGATGTTTGAGGTGGTGCGAGGTCGATCACTTTTGATCGTAGGGATCACCCCAACCGGGTCTCACATCCAGGTAAGTTTCGTCTAGTGCTTGACCCTGTTGTACGCAGCGTGAAGATCAAGAGAGTTCTGATCGATGGCGGAAGTGGACTCAACGTCCTATTCGCCAGGACCTTCGACGACATGAGCATTCCCCGCTCTGAGCTAAGGCCGAGCGCACAGTCGTTCCATGGAGTGATCCCCGGGTCGTCTTCGTTCCCACTCGGGCAGATTTCTTTGCTCGTTACATTCGGCACCAAGGAAAATTTTCGGACTAAATATATCAATTTCGAGGTAGCCAATTTCGAGACGGCGTACCATGCCATCTTGGGAAGTCCCGGCCTAGCTAGGTTCATGGCCGTGCCGCACTACACTTACTCGATGATGAAGATGCCGGGACACAAAGGTGTCATCGCAGTCCACGGAGACGTCAAGCAATCCTCGCAGTGCGACCGAGAAAATCATGAACTCGCCGAATTGCAGGAAGCGGGCGCCGAGGCGAAAAATATCCAGACCGAGGCTGCTACATTGCAAGACGAAGGAGACGTTCTATCAAAAAAGCAGGCCACCTCAGGAATCAAGCCTGGTGAAGGAACCAAAAGAATCATTCTTGACCCGTTCGACACGTCCAAAACGACTCTGATTGGGACTGGGCTCGAGGACAAATAGGAAAGCGCGCTCGTCACCTTCCTCCAAGCCAACAAGGACATCTTCGCTTGGAAACCATCCGATATGCCAGGTGTACCAAGGGAGGTGATCGAGCACTCTCTTCACGTCGACGAGAGGGCGAGACCAATCAAGCAAAACCGGCGGTTCGCTCGGATCGCGGAGCGCCATCAGCGAGGAGATCACCAAGCTTTTAGCTGCAGGTTTTACCAAAGAGGTGTATCACCTTGATTGGTTAGCAAATCCTGTATTAGTTCAAAAGAAAAATAAAACTTGGCGCATGTGCGTTGATTATACTGATCTCAACAAGGCATGTCTGAAGGATCCTTTCGGGCTGCCCCGATTCGATCAGGTGGTCGACTCGACCGTCGGGTGCGAAATTTTGAGCTTTCTTGATGCCTATTCAGGCTACCATCAGATTCGCCTAAAGGCGGAAGATCATATCAAAACATTATTCATCACGCCTTTCGGAGCCTTTTGCTACACCACGATGGCATTCGGGCTGAAAAATGCTGGCGCAACTTATCAGCGTGCGATCCAGCGGTGTTTTCACGCCCAGCTCGGGCGCAACGTGGAGGCATACATAGACGATGTCGTGGTGAAGACTCGGGAAAGGAAGGATCTTATTACCGACCTAACCGAGACATTCGAGAGTCTGAGGGCTTTCAGCATGAAGCAAAATCCCGAGAAGTGTGTTTTCGGAGTATCTTCGAGAAAACTGCTCGGGTTTATTGTATCTTAGCGAGGCATTGAAGCCAACCCGGAGAAAGTCAAGGCCATATCAAATATGGAACCGCCAACTTGCCAGAAGGATGTCCAGAAGCTTACAGGGTGCATGGCCGCGCTCAGCAGGTTTATCTCCCGACTGGGTATGCGAGGTATGCCATTCTTCAAACTCCTCAAGAAATAGGACAAGTTCCAGTGGACGCCGGAGGCACAACAAGCATTTGAATTTCTGAAGATCTTCTTAACGACACCCCCGGTCTTGGTCTCACCAAGGCCAGAAGAACCTCTGTTACTTTACATCGTGGCAACGACTCATGTAGTCAGCACCGCAATCGTCGTAGAGAGGGAGGAGCCGGGTCACGTGCACAAGATCCAACACCCGGTCTACTTTGTTAGCGACGTCCTGAGCGAATCCAAGGTGCGGTATCCACAAGTGCAGAAATTATTATATTCCGTACTTCTTACGTCTCGCAAGCTTAAGCATTATTTCCAAGAGCATGCCATTTCGGTGGTCACCTCCTTCCCGATTGGAGATATACTTCGCAACCAGGAGGCTACTGGGAGAATTGCCAAATGGGCAGTTGAGCTCGGGGCTTTCGACATCCTATCCAGGCCCCGCACTACCATCAAATCTCAAGCGCTCGCCGACTTTACGGCCGAGTGGACAAAGCTTTAGAACCCGACGATTACCAAGGAACTCGAGTATTGGACGATGTACTTCGATGGTTCCCTCATGCTCAGCGGCGCGGGGGCTGATATAGTGCTCATATCGCCAAGTGGGGAAAGGTTGAGGTACGTCCTCCAAATATTTTTTCCCGCATCCAACAACGCCGCCGAATATGAGGCACTCATTCATGGACTCCGTATCGCCATATCTATCGGTATCCGATGACTAGCGGTTCGCGGAGACTCAATGCTCATGGTCAATCAAGTGCAAAAGGAATGGTCATGTATCGAAGAGCACATGGCGGCCTATTGCCAAGAGGTACGCAAGCTAGAAGGCAACTTTGATGGCCTGGAGCTGTTCATGTGCTCGTGAGACAGAAAGCGACCAGCGGTGACAAAGATGGGATCCTGCCGGTCCAAAGTACCCGTGGGAGTATTCGTAGAAGAAATCCATAAGCCCACGATTAGCACTCGGCCAAAAGCGGATGCTCCAGCAGAAAATAGCGAAGAAGCTGAGGTCTTGGTCATTACCCCAGATTGGACAGCTCCATATTTGGATTACCTGATGAAAGACAAGCTACCCGAGGACCGTGTGCAGGTCGAATGGATAACGTGTCGAAGCAAGAGCTATGTGGTCGTCAGAAAAGAGCTCTATCGGAAAAGCTCCTCTGGCGTACTGCGACGGTGCATATCAGAACAAGAAGGGAGAAATTTGCTCAAAGAAATCCACTCGATAATTTGTGGGAATCATGCGGCGTCATCAACCCTGGTCGGTAAAGCTTATCGCCAAGGATTTTTCTGGCCGACTGCTGTCACAGATGCGGAGGGCGTTGTCCGTACATGCGAAGGATGTCAGTTCTTTGCGCGACAAATGAACAAGCTGACGCAGGAATTACAAACCATCCCGATCACATGGCCGCTTGCGGTTTGGGGGCTCGACATGGTGGGACCCTTGAAGAAGGCTCAGGGAGGTTATACTCATCTCTTCGTGGCCGTCGACAAATTCACCAAATGGATTGAGGTCAAACCAGTCGCCACCATCACGGCGGCAAAAGCCAAAGAATTCTTTCACAAGATTGTGGTTAGATTTGGCGTACCCATCCGAATCATCACGGACAACGGCACTTAGTTCAGAGGTGGAATATTTCAAGACTGGTGCGAGGAGCTCGGCATAAAGATCTGCTTCACGTCAGTCGTGCACCCCCGAAGTAATGGACAGGTTGAACGAGCCAACGGCATGCTGCTACAAGGCATAAAGGCAAGGATTTTCGATCGGCTCCAACCATACGCCACTTGGTGGGTCAAAGAATTGCCTTCGGTGCTCTGGGGGCTGCGAACAACCACTAGCAGAGCAATCGGGCAGTCACCATTCTTCCTGGTGTATGGCTCTGAGGCGGTCCTACCCACCGAATTAGAATTCGGATCCCCGTGGGTTCAGAGTTATGAAGAAATCGCCTCAGAAGACAGCCGGCTAGAAGACCTCGATCGACTGGAAGAAGCCAGGGATGTCGCAACAATTCGGTCGGCAAAGTACCTTCAGGGGCTACGTCGCTACCACGGTCGCAATGTAAGGAGCCGCGCGTTCTCTAAAGGAGATTTGGTTCTAAGAAAGAATCAGAAGTGCGAACATAAACTCTCCCCAAGCTGGGAAGGCCCTTACGTCGTTGATGAAGTGGTTCGCCCTGGAGCTTATAGACTCAAGCACGAAGACAGCACGGTAGTCAGCAATACTTGGAATATAGAACAGCTACGTCATTTTTTCGCTTAAACTCTGTATTTCATTTGTTCTTCTATGAATGAAAGTTCAATTTGAAAGTTGATTTTATATAATCTTCCTTAAAATCATAAATATGAGTGCTTCGCTCCTATGCTAAGGCTCAGGGACATGCGTCATAAACCATGTCCCAGAGCCTGGGGCTGACTCAGTCATGAGTCAGTCGGACAAGATTTCCAGTCAAACCAAAACTATAAGTTGTCAAAACCGCTCGAGGATAAATGCATGTTATATTCGGATAATGTGTAAGGACCCGAATCCACTGATTCGAACCCACTGTGTTTACCGCACTAGTCCCAGGATCAACGCTAGTGCACACAGCTCAACATTGGTACATATCACATCATACTCAACGATAATAGAATAATAGCTCATTCATTGATATATCTAAAGGTATGATCTTATGACCAACTTACATTATTAAGCCACGCAGGGCAAGACTGAAAATATAAACTAATAATTATGCAGCGAAAAGTAGAAAACGTAGATAGCTCATCAGTTCACCACAGGCAACCGACAAGGTTCGGACCCTAATGACTCGTGTCTTCCTGGACTTCCTCTTCCAACACAGGTGTAGATTCATCAACTGTTGATTATTGTTGTTTGGCAAGGGTGAGTAATTAAGCACTCAACAAGTTGTGCACAGAATGCAATTCTATGTATCTATATGCAAGGCTTATTCCAATGGATAGGCTATCATGGTTATTTTGCAATAAGCAGCATTTATGAACAAATATAATAAATAGATTGTAAAGACTGTAAAACAAATAACCATAGTAAATAGATTCAATATTTCTCAAGTAAACCAAGTTTCCAATCCTAAGTCAAATTCCATCTTCCATATGGCCTTCCGCCTTCCCAACCAAGTTGTCCAATTAATTAAACTAACCCTTAATAGTAATTCCCGAGCATTGCAAATTACTCAGCTAGGCTGGCCCATACCAGACATGTGGTTGCATGATTGACTCAGGTCAAAGGCTTGTAAGGTTAAGTCCTTAGTGTGATCAAGGCAAGACATCCACATACCCTCTGCCCATCGGGCCCACCTTGGCATCCTCGCCCCTTGTCACTTGCCCCAATCCAAGTTATTATCACCCAGTTGATTACCAAGCACCACGTGCCATCAACAATTCAACATCGTTGCGTGACATGACTCGTCACAACAACTCAATCTCATCGTGTGATCCCACATGACACACAAGTTCATAATATTGTTCCATATTCCATTAATCAAGATTAATTATCAATGATTCTGACACACGTGATGACGTGGCATGACTAAGCAACTAATACGGACTAATCCTCCAATGTTGATTATAATTATTAACCAACTATATTTAACCAATCTAGGGTGACAATGGATCATGGCATACAATGACAAGGTAGGGTGTAGATCAATATGGTACATTAGCTAAGCCCAATCTAATTTGAAACCATTGTATATTTGAAATACATGCAATAGGGTAAAACAAACATAGCAATTTTATAAACATGGGTTCAACATGATCAAAGCACAACTTGCCTTGGAATAGGTCCTAATCTGATTCTGGAACTTGCTCTTGAGTTGCTGGATCTTCCTCCGAAGCGTCGCACAATTCAACGTCTACGCGTACCGAAGAAGAAAAGCGAATAAATACCAAAACAGAGAGAAATTGAACTCCAAAAATCAAATACAATTCACCATTAAATAGATATCAATTTTACAAATTTTTAAAAATTGGAATCACTCAAATCCGAGTTACGATGCAAAAGATATAGCCTTTTGAAGTTTGAAATAAATACTGAAAATACAGAAATTAGAAATTCGGAATTAACAGATTTATTTTTATACTAAAAAAGCGATTTATGACGTCAGCGTGACCTCATGATGATGTCAACAACACAGAATTTCCAATAGGATTATTTTCCAATTGAAAAATACATTTATGACGCAAGCATGACGTCGGCGTGGCGTCGGCCACAGGCGCCGACCAATCGAGCTTGCCGGTGGTCGGTGCATAGGCGAGTCCACGGCGCGGCGCGACTCTGATGGACTTGGTCCATGGCGCCTCGACTCGAGCCCGACACGCGACACACCCTGATTGGTCGCCCGCCGCACTCGATCGATCTGCGAGAAACCGATCGGGCGGTCGGCGTTCACGCGCGGCGTGGCAACGCATCGACCAACAGATCTAGATCACGGCGGCTCAAAGCTTACGGGTCGGCGATGGCTATCGGCGACGCGAGATCTTACCGCAGCGAAGAAGAAGACCGTGGTAGCGGCGTTCCGGTGAGGTTTTGGCGACGTGTTGCTGCGGGTTCAACGCAGTTCGGTCCGGCGAACTCGAAGATGGCGTCAGAGACGGCGAAGGCTGAACGGCGGCGACGAAATCAAACGAAAACTGTGGCGTTCCGCGCTTCCAACTCCGGCGAGCTCCTCTGCGCGTTTTATGACGATCCTCGCGAAACCCCTCTGATCAAAAGACGCGGCGCTCGACTGCGAACCTCGGGGTGCTACCCTCTCTTTTATAGCCTCGGCGTCAAGGCTCTACGGCGAAGAAGACCGGAGGCATTACGGCGGCGAACTCGAGTCGGAGCGGGGCGACGGCGCTCCGCCGTGCAGCGTCGCGATCAAGCGGCCACGAAGCGGTTTCTGGCGCGCGATCTGGTCCGTTGAGACTTGATCGAACGGCTGCGCTAATTAGGGTTCCTCCCCGCTACGATTCGTGGGCCGGGCTGGGCCGCACCGACGCAGGCCTCAAGTGCACAGTGCTAGGCTCGGCCCAACACTGTTCACAAGACTTTTTAAAAGATTTCTTATTTAAAATAATAAAGAAATTCATTTTATTTATTTTAAGTGATAAAACTATTGGGAAAAATCCAAGAAAAATCTCAAAAATACTTTGAGACATTCTGGACTCAAATAAAATATTTTTGGCAAAACTTTATTTTAACTTTACACAGATTTAAATAGATTTGAATAAAAGGGCAATAAACTTTAATTAAAATTAATTCCAATAAATCCAGAAAAATCCAAATAAATTCCAGAAAGTCATAAATGCACATTTAAGCAATAAAACCTCCCCCCTTAACAGAATCTCGACCCGAGATTCAGGGCTAACTATAGAATAGGTTCGGGAATTCTGACTTCAAATCTTCTTCTCGCTCCCAAGTGGCTTCACTTTCGGAATGATTGCTCCACTGAATTCTGCAAAAGCGAATAGACTTACACCTGGTCTTGCACTCCATAACATCCAAAATTCTGACCGGTTGCTCTTTGTAAGTCAAATCTTCTTGCAGCTCTATTGCATCCAACGGGGTTTGCTCTGTTGGCACTCTGAGACACTTCTTAAGCTGTGACACATGGAATACATCATGCACTCCTGCCAAGGATCGAGGCAACTCTAAGCGACACGCTACCTCTCCTCGATGGCTCGTAATCTTGAGCGGACCCACGATCTTGGTGCAAGCTTCCTTTAACATGAAATCTTTTACGCCCTTAAGAGGGTAACCACGAGATACACATGATCTTCTGGTTCAAAACTCAAATCTCGACGACGGGTATCTGCGTAGCTTTTCTGTCTTGACTGTGCTATCTTCAACCTTTCTCTGATCATTGCGACTTGATTTTCGGCTTCCTCGAGAATATCTGGCCCAAAAACCAAACGTTCTCCTGTTTCGTTCCAATTCAACGGAGTACGACAAGCACATCCATACAACGCCTCAAATGGTGACATCTGCAGGATAGCTTGATAGCTGTTATTGTAACTGAATTCTGCGTATGGCAAACATTTATCCCATGACGTAGCATAAGCTAAAGCACAGGCTCTCAACATGTCCTCTAAAATCAGATTTACTCTTTCAGTCTGACCATCTGTCTGCGGGTGATATGCTGTACTGAAATTCAGATGAGTTCCCATTGCTTCATGCAACTTGTTCCAAAACCTTGAGGTGAATTGGGTACCTCTGTCTGACACAATCTTCTTGGGCACTCCATGCAAGCATACAATCCTTGACATGTACAACTCCGCTAAACGATCTCCCGAGTAAGTGGTCTTTACTAGGAAAAATGGGCGACCTTGGTTAGACGATCCACGATAACCCAAATGGAATCGTAACCCCTCTGAGTCTTAGGTAAACCGGTGATAAAGTCCATTCCGATTTCCTCCCACTTCCATTCCGAAATTTTCAACGGCTGCAATAAACCAGCGGGTCTTTGATGCATGGCTTTTACCCTCTGACATACGTCGCATAAAGCAACATGCTCAGCTACTTCACGCTTCATATTAGGCCACCAAAATCTCTCTTTCAAATCCTGGTACATCTTAGCACTTCCTGGATGAATCGAGTACTTCGAATCGTGAGCTTCCTCAAGAATCAACTATTTTAGTTCCTTTTTATCCGACACACAAATTCGGCCTTTGAAGAACATGGTTCCTTGCTCATCCAGGGTGAAACCTACGGCTAGGCCTTCTTCCTTTTTAGCCTTGATCTTAGAAATTTTATCGTCATCCTTACGCCTTCACTAATCGATCCTCGGTGTTGGCCTCACTTCGATCAGACTACCATTCCTTGCGAGCGACTTCCAACCTTAGTTTACGAAATTCCTTGCATAGTTCGGTTGATCCTCCATTGTTAGCGTATTTGCGCTATGGCTCTTCGACTCGAGCATACGCTACCACATTGGCTTTTACGGGATGATAATGGATTCCCACATTATAATCCTTAATTAGCTCTAGCCACCTTATTTGTCTCATATTCAGATCTGCTTGAGTGAATATGTATTTCAGGATCTTATGGTCTGTATATATCTCACATCTATTTCCTATGAGATAATGACGCCATATCTTTAAAGCATGCACTACGACTGCTAACTCCAAATCATGCGTTGGGTAATTCACTTCATGCGGTCTTAACTATCTCGACGCATAAGCAACGACTTTGCCTTCTTGCATTAACACGCACCCCAAGCCTTGCTTTGAAGCATCGCAATAAATATCAAATCCATTCTGCACATCTGGCAATACTAATACGGGGGCTGTCGTTAAACGCTTCTTTAATTCCATAAAGCTTTTCTCGCACTCTGGCGTCCATGCAAACTTCTTTTCCTTCTTCAACAACTGCGTCAGGGGTTTAGCAATTATCGAGAATCCTTCTATGAACCGACGGTAGTATCCCGCCATTCCCAGAAAACTACGGATCTGGGTAACAGACTTTGGTTGCTCCCAATGCAACACTGCGTCCACTTTGCTGGGGTCAACTGCAACTCCTTTAGTAGTCATTACATGACCCAAGAATTCAACTTTCTCCGTCCAGAATTCACACTTGCTAAACTTAGCATACAAACGATGCTCGTAGCCTCTCTAGAACCATCCTCGGATGTTACGCATGCTCTTCCTCTGTCTTGAGTAAACCAAGATATCGTCTATAAAGACTACAACAAACTTATCCAAATATTCCATGAAAACCTTATTCATCATGTTCATGAAATATGCGGGGCATTCGTCAATCAAATGACATGACTGTGAACTCATAATGTCCATATCGCGTAAACGCAGTCTTAGGCACATCCTCGCTCGGATCTTCAATTGATGGTATCACGAGCGAAGGTCTATCTTGGAGAAAACTCCAGCTCCTCTTAAGCGATCAAATAAGTCATCGATCACGGGCAATGGATACTTATTCTTGATCGTTACTTCATTCGATGCCGCGATAATCGATGCACATTCTAAGACTTCATCCTTTTTACGAACAAACAAAACCGGGGCTCCCACGGCGATGAACTAGGTCTAATGAAACCTTTTCTTGCGGTTCCTCAATCGCTTCTTCATTTCCACTAACTCGTCGGTAGGCATCCGATATGGTCTCTTTGATATCGGTGCTGTCCAGTGCCAACTCAATGACAAACTCGATATCGCGATCCGCGGCGATCTGGTAAATCTTACGAAAACACGTCCGGGTATTCTCGACTCATGGCACATCTTCCATCTTTGGTGGCTTTCACCGTTGACCACTAATCGCCCATCTCGAATGCGGTTGCTTGAAATTCTACTTTCTTGCCACTAGGGCCCTCCAATGTTACGATCCTTGGCCACAATCCAAAATAGACCTTATGCTTAGACAGCCAATCCATTCCAAGGATGGCGTCTAGGGATTGCGCATCTATCAAGATAAGATTAAGCTAGAAATTCTATCCCATCCATAAGCAACTTAGCTCCCAAACACCCAAGGCTAGATCTAAGCTCGGATCACGGCGCTTGGACTAAAACACACACTTAAGATTCACCACTTTAAATCCATTCTTGGTTGCAAAACTTTGAGAAACGAGCGAATGCGAAGCTCGGGATCAAACAAAGCAGAAAGGTGCTTGAGTTGACTAGGAACTTACCCAAGACGACGTGCAGTAGCCTCTGAGCTCCATCGGTGATGTGGTTGATCCTTCCACGCACTATTGATCGCGGTGTTGCTCGGCTTGACACAGCGCCACGATTTCCTCTGAAGTGGTGCCTTGGCGGTGTTGTTCCCAAGTTGAAACAGGCGGCGTAATGCCTCCTTACATGGACACCTATTAGAAAAGTACCGGCTCATTGCATGTATAGCATCTTTTCACTGCAGATCGTTGATTCCCTCTGGTGCATTGTTGCCTGTCTTTGGTGTCCGAAAGTTACGATTAGCGGGTGAGGCGCAGGGTTGATGTCTTGTTCACGGTGGTGGTTGGAATCTAGCAAATTCTTGTGGTGACATCCTCAAGCGTAGATGGTTTGGGCGTCCACCTGATTAGTCATCAAGCGCTTACGGTTCTCACCCACTCTTTGCGCTTATCCTCTAGGATCAAAGCCTTATTGACTAACTTCGAAAGTGCGGAAAATTGTGGGTGTCGGTCCCACTGCGATCCCGAATTCATCCCTTCATGAAACGCGAGGCGCCTAGCCTTGTGCGTCGCTCGTCTTGAGGGCATAGCGAGCTAATCGAGTAAATTTATTCGTATTCGCCACCGGTTGGCCTCCTTGTTTCAGAGCCCTGAACTCTTCCTTCTTAAGATCCATCATTCCCTCCGGAACATGGTACTGGCGAAAAGCATTAGTAAACTCCTCCCAAGTGATCTCTTGTGGGGCTCCATGAGCGGCACGATAATTCTCCCACCATTCAATGGCGGTTCCTTCCGGTTGATGAGGCGTGAGCACCTTCTCATTTCCTTCACATTGCGTGATGTGCGGCTTCTTTTAATAGTCCTAAGCCGGTCCATCGGCTTCCAAAGGGTTCACATTTCTGAAAGCGTTGGTGGCCTAGTCCTCATAAAATCGATAGCTTTGAGTGAGGTCGAGGTCCACCATGGTTGTTCAGACTCTGAGGTTGTTGTTGGTTCTTCTTTGCGTTGGTCATCTGCGCATTTCTTTGCATCATAGTCCGCATTAGTTGAGTTTGTGCAACGAGAAACGCTCCCGGTTCTGCATGTCTGGCGGTGGTTGAGGGCTACCTCGTCGTTGGGGTTGTCATTCAGCGCGATCCACTTCACGAAGCACCGTTGTTTCCTCAGTATTCACCATCGATGATTGCCTCTTGGGTTAGGAAAGGTAGATGTAGCATAGATAAGAAGCAAGAATTTCTAAAGCGGGAGATAGGTTATACCCAAACTGAAATAATTCTTTATTTATTCTTGGTATGGTGCTTATTTAAGCCTACAAGCTTTGCAACACATCTGCACACTCAAAGAATACAAAGAAGCAAACTAAACACGAAACCTTAACGTCAACTAAAGAGGTAAAGACTAACTTAAAGACGCGACTCACACTCGAGTCTCAACACAACTCTAAGGCTGACACTCACTCATCCAACCACCCTGGCTGAGGCTGATCCGGCGCATACACCGGCGGATGAGCTGGCATAGGAGCGAACCTATCCTGATGACCTCCTGCTGGATCCTCTGCAACAACAGGGTCGGCACTCCCCTCTGGCTCCCACTCTCGCTCCTCGGGATCCTCCTCGGACTCTCCAACTGGCTCCTGAACTCCTCGAGTCACGCGCTCCAACTCGTCCTCGACCGCCTCTAGGGCCTCTCCCAGCTCAGTGATCATCCCGATGGCTGAAGCACGGGTCACCTCAAGCTCCTGCTCTGCCACTCTGAGTGCCTCGAACACAGTCTCCAGCTCCTGAGTAGTATCTCTCATATGATCCTCCTGGGCAAGGGAGAACTCCGCAAGGTGTACCGCAGTAGCACACTCGTCCTCCACGATCCATCGGCGTCGGCACGCTTGAACGTCTGGGTGAAGTCGGAACACTGAGTCGTGAAGCTCGTCGGCGTAGTCACGGCAGACACGGCGAAGAGCAAGTCGGGCAACCTCCTGAATCGCAACCTCCTACGAGAATCTTCTGGCGGAGATGTTTATTGGGCTGCTGGCTTCCTCGTTCTCCCGAGCGTAGATAATCAGCTTGCAAATAAATCCTCGGTGTACACCATTAACTGACCAGCTGCCTCCTCGGTAAAGCGGACGATAGAAGCCTCCCAAATGCGTCGAAGAACTCTCCACGACTCCATGGCATAGCCACCGGTGACTCCTCAAAGGTCGAACGATCGGCATCGCTACACAGAACTTTGAATAAGTTCTCCACCAAACGGCAAGTAAAGCGGTAAATTCAGCAAAGCGAAGTAGAGAATGAGATGAGTCGAGAGTGTTTTATTAGTCAAGTTCAGATTTTTCTTTTAGAAAATAATTTTGGACACACCCAAGACACCTCCATGCTATCTAGGGCCAAGACCTATAGTCAGTATGCTCTGACACCACCTCTGTAAGGACCCGAATCCACTGATTCGAACCCACTGTGTTTACCGCACTAGTCCCAGTGTAACAGCCCAAAAATGAAAGAACAGTATATAATAAAATGGAAATGAATGTTTTGGATTTAAATATATTTATTTCTGAGTTTTCCTGATGTTATTGGTTTTTATTGGAATTTACGGAATTATGCTTTGTATGAAAAGTCCAATTAATAGAATTATCAAATGGAAAATGGTAAGAAGGTAAAAGTAAAAATAAGAAAAATTACCATTTGACCATGACCAATCTGGTAAACCAGTAAAAATAGTTAGTAAAAATCCTTGGTGCTGATTTGGAAAAAAATAAATATCTTAATTCTCTTTTTGACTAAGAACAGTAAAGTCCGAATTAATTAAAAATAACAGAAATTTATCAGGAGCAGCACAAATTACCATAGCACCATCAAATCAGTTTTTACATTTGGTAAAAATCTCAGCAATTTATCATGTAGGTAAAGCCTCCTAAAAATTCAAAAACAGAGGCTACTAAAAACAAGAAATCTTCATGTCAGAATTTTTATAAAATATTAACCTAAACTTTTGACTTAAAATTTTTATGGAGACATCCATAAACAAAATTAACCTCCATAAAAAGTTTTGAAAATAATTAATAAATTTTACACCTTTAAATAAATAGAATACCGAAATTGGGTTCCTGTACCAGTCCTCAGTGTTAGAATTCTTATAAATTAACCATAATGTATTTTAATCTGAAAATTTAAATGGACGCCGTGAACTACCAGAGAAACCCAGTCAAAAAGTTTGGAAAATGTTCGAAGCGATTTGATGGTAGTTTAATGCCCACATGGGAGGTTTCGGCGAGTTATCCGTAGCTCATCTCCACTCGGACGACGTGGGCCCGGCACAGCGGTGACTTAGCGGCGAGCAAGCGGCGTGGGCGTTTCCTCTCGCTGCCGGTGGGATCGGACCCACTGTCGGCTCCTCTCCACGCCCACGCCTCTTTTCCCTCTCACGTGAAGAGCTCGCGCCCTCGCGAGAGTTCGCCGCCTCCTCTGCGTCTCGGGCGAAATCCGCCGCGCCCACATGCGTGCGTCGCCACGGCTCGTCCTTAGCCTGCCCACGCCACATCGTGGCCATACCCTCTGTCCGCCGCCGGAAAAATCGCGCGCCACCACCTCCGCACGTAACCGAGGCGCGCAATTCTTCTCCTCCGTTCGGACAACTGCGAGACCGCCTTACTCTTGGTTATAAATACCTCATTGCGTCGCACTAGAGCCCCATCTCCTCTTTCTTTCATTGAGTGAAAAACGAGCCAATTTCCTCTTCTTCTCCGTTCTTCCGCGAAAGCCGACAAAGGGGGAAACGGTGGATAAGCCGATTAGGCAATCACTCTTGAAATTCCTTTTCCCGAGCTTCGCCATGATCCATAGAGTCTTGATCGAACTTGCTTTTACCCTTGTTTTGCTCGCACTTGCTTCCTCCGCCGTTCTTCTTCGTTCTGCGACCGACGGCCGTGTGACCATCTCCGGTGTTTCTTGGCCGCTTTAGCGGTGAAATGAGACCCTTAGGTTACACCGTGCTCTAGGAGCTTTTGCGGTGGAAAGATGGCCGCGGCGAGCGTAGCTTGCTTCGGCCAGTAAGCGCCGCCGCCCCTCTGGTGGCGACCTATTTTCCGCCACTTCGGTGAATGGGTAGCGTCCTAGGACCGCCTTGGCACGCTGGTCTTGGTGGTCCTACCCATTCCGCCGCCGGACTTAGTTCGCGTGGCGAGCCTTAGACCAAAACTCCTGTTTGGTCATCGCCGGTGGTCGGGTTGTCGATGCGCGATCGCTTGAGCCGGTTAGTCGGCCGACGAAGCGGGCCCACCGTCGTCGTCGGACCGTTTGTCTTGCGCTGCGTCGTGCGGTCACCGACATGCGGGCCACGGTATCGGCCCAGAATCGCGCCATGTGATCATGTGGCGGGCCGGCTTGTCGATCGCCGGGCGAGTTCAAATCATCTGCTGCGCCAAAAACCAAAGCCACTTTCCAATCTGCGGCGTATTTGATTTTCGGTTTGAATTTGAAAAAACCGAACCACTTCAAATATCCATAACTTTTGAATCATCGGCCAAAAATAGTGAAACCAATTTCTAAATTCATTAAAAATTCCGTAGATTCAGAATATGCAAAAATATTTTGAAGACCATCTCTAGGAAATTTTAAATTCAAATTTGAATTAAAAGGCTAGAGATATACTCTATACAAAATTTACGTAAATAAGCTTGAAATTTATGAAACTAATTTTTCTGGAATCCAGTACATTTCAGTGCACCCAAATATATAAAAATATTGTTTGAATTATTTGCTATTTAGGTTTTGCTTCCAATACACTAGTAATTCAAATATGTATAATAGTATTAAGGAAATATAAAAGAAACAAAAGTTTAATTATAAATAATAGGATGGCAGTAGCATGGTTAAGTTGGATTAAGTAGGAAGTTTGGTTGGAATTGACTTTAAATCATGTAGTAATTTTTGTGCCAAATGCACTCACACACACACACACACACACACACACACACACACATATATATATATATATATATATATATATATATATGTGTGTGCTTTGGAAATTGAATAGCTAGAATCTAGTTTAATTGGTTCAAGTCTCGAACAACCTATAACCTAGCTTAATAAGGAATTTGTAGTTAGTAAATTTGTATCACCAGAACCTTCTCAAAAATCATGACTAAATCTAATTAGCTAGCTACCAGTTAGAACTTATTTAAAACTCTTCTTGTGCAAATCACTTAAGGTTAAGTGTTTAGCGTAACCCTTAACTAGTGTTTTAATTCTTTTAATCTAAATAATTTTAGCATCTATAATTGAAGTTATAAATACTAGAATTCACAATTTTAGCCTCTTGAATTGTAAATTCCAAACAATTAATCTGTAAGAGAAACCATGTTGTTCATTGCACAAAGCGTATTAACGCTTTAAATGTACAATTATTTGCCGTGAGAAATCTTAAAATTTATTTTCAACTCTCAACAGGATAACCTGTTTTACTAGCTTTTTCTTTATTTGACTTATCGTCATCTTCTTTTAGCCCTTTTACGAATTTGGATATTTACTATATTTTCGCTTGATCGTCGTGTAGAGTCAGACGTCCTCGAAGAGGAAGGCAGCGCCATCGCCGATCCAGATCCGAGCTAGGCAAATGAGTTGCAAGGCAAGCACCTCCTTGAACATGTCGAGCCTACTAATTTACCTACACTATGTTGTTTTTGCTTATGTACAGTGCATCCGGATAGTTCTCCTAAAAATGCTAATTTGGGTTAGAAACGAGCTAGTCCCGTAAATTATGGTTTGCCTCAATCTGTATGAACATGTGAACCTTGTAAGCCTTAGTTGGAAAACTAGACATGCTTAATGTCATTTTGGGTATAACCGCTAGCATAGAATATCCGCTTAAAGTCGTGGATCGTGTTTTCAATCCTTTCAACGAATGTATGATCCTCATTCGGAAAATGTTGCGGTACTTTGATTAAAAACCCAAAACTAAAACTATGATTTTGATGCGAGCGATTATTGGCAATAGCCGGAGGTGCGATGGGTTTTGCGTAGTTAGGGTGGAGTATCGCCGTGTCGGATTAAGGACCGAGCAATGGGGCGCTATAGATCCAAGAATTTCGTACAACCACGAGGGTGGTATGGGACAGTCTTAGCCTATTAAGTTGTTTAGGTGTGGCTTTGCATCTAAGGAAGGCGGGAGTAATGCACGAGCATTCGGTTGATCATGTCTGTAGGGGTTTACTTACCAATGCAATCAGTATGCGCCTTGCCGTGAATGTAAGCGTGGTGTTGGGTGTGATGTGAAAGGATCCACGTCTTGGGTGAGTGTTTACATTTTCATGGCGAGGTCAAGCGTCCGGGCTGGTTCAAAGCCACATCTAAATAATGTAACGGCTCTGTATGATCTCCTTGCCAACACACCAAAGGAAGTGTGTAAGTTGGCACAGCAAAAGAGGTTGATCATTCCTTGTGGGTAAAGTGTACACCTCTGCGAGTGTAAGAACTAATCGATTAGCCGTGTCCACGGTTATGGGCGCTTAGTGAAGTCATTCCAATGTTAGAATGATTTGGTACTTTTCTCGAAAAGCTGGGTTTAAAAGGAAACCGTTTTGCAACTAACTTTTGGGTCGGAGGGCGGACTCAGGGATCTTTGCGATCGGGTAGGTGGGTTGAAGGACTTAGTTATGGATTATCACTTTATATTCCAAAGGCTCACTTGAAAATGCGGCGTTTCAATTTATTATGTCATATTCTCAAATGTTTGTGCAATCGCAAAATAACCTTTAACTCGCCTTGATTAGCTTTGCATAATTACTTTATTGCATCCATCAAACACTATAAGTCTTGCTGAGTACCAAAGTACTCAATCTTGCATCTGCTGTCTCAGAGGACGAAACCTGCGAAGCGCCAGACGACTCTTACTTTCACGCAGGGTGCGGGACTTTTGACGATGAGTTTCCTTAGGTTTGCCAAGTCAGTTGCCTGGGGGTTAGCGGGCAAACCACGTGGTTTTTGGAGTTTTAAATTCCTCTAATTCTCCGCTGTTGTAAAAAAAATTAACTCTGTATAATTATTACTGCTTGTAATATATGCCTATCAGATATTTATCTTGTGGTCGTGATATGAATGTTGTAAACATGTGAGTGCTAGCCAGCGATCATGGGACTAATCTGATAATCACATGGAGGTTCCTGTTTGTAAAAACGGGGTCTCACAGTGTTGGTATCAGAGCCACACTGACTGTAGGAAGCCTTGGGTGAAGGGTCGTTAGTTATTAGAATGGAAACTTAATTTGAAGAATAAACAAAACTTTACTCTCTACTAATAATGAACTTTAGCATATATGCTAATTTTCTTATTTGTGGTCTCTTATCTATTCATAAATAATTATTATTAATCTCTCCTTTTACATTATTTTGTAGATGGCACGTTATGTACCTTGCCATGAGTCGGCCACTCGAGCTAGGTGGAATGATGGGGTACTACATCATCTACTAGAGGATTTGTCATTAAGAGAGTGTTAGAGATATGTGGTGTTCCAAGCATACTTGAGCTCGGAGACTAAGGAATATGCTACTAGAGTCTTTATACCTCCAAGACCGGCTTTTAATGAGGGTGAAAGAACTTTTGAAGGATATGGATCATCCATTGATGCTTGATGAATGAAGCCGCTTATCGGTGTGATCCACCTCAGTCATGTGATCCTGCACGGATCTTGCTTATCGCTATCTTCTGGAAGACCCCAGTTGGAGATAATGTATATAGGGACCACACTAGAGTTAGAAATAATGGTCTTAGGGTTATGTTGAACTTTGTAAATAAGCTAGACAAGCACTATATACGATTAAGCGCGAGGCTGTTGGAGACTCGACGACGGATGGCATTTACGGAAGCCCGCTTGGCCCGTGCGTGGCGAGAGGTACAATACCACGCCGCGGTGCTAAGCGAGGACTTCCCAAATCCCATCCGCACATCGCTCTCCACCGACTCTTATGTATCTACACCTGGTGTGCCTAGAGGAGCCAAGATGTCCTGCATAGGTAGTTGCCCGCGCCTTATTAACGATAAGGGCATAAATCCCCGTAGCACTTGTGAGTTTTAGCCTGAAGCCCCTCGGGTGTATAGGCGTAGAGCCTACACCGCTAGGACTTTAGATGAGATAGAATAGACAGGAGTGCATGGAAGGGATGTAACAGTTATTGTAAATATGGGAGGTGCGAAATAAATAAAGTGGTTCTTTTGCTATGAGTAATGTGAAAGCAGTTAAATTAAGATTGAGAACCATGTAATAAAGAATAATATAGGAATAACTTAGTTCATAAGAATTGTAAGGACTAAGTATATAAGAATTGTGAAATAAGTTCGACCCATGCAAAAAAAAATATATAGCGCATGATCATTAATTGTCTATTACTATTGGCATTATATTAATGCTAATTCATTTTGCTTTAAAATTTGGATGACCAACCCCTCGGTTGGCGGCTATAGCTAGGACTTAGCGGAAAATTATGGGCAAGAAAAACATCGTCCTATGCTTAATGTTAGGCAGATAATTGATGGGTTTAAAGTGTATGCGCACGCTATTACTATAAAGAGAGGGCGTCGTGTGCGCCATCAAGTTAAGCATTTTAGTTCAAATAGAGTCCAAGCTATCCAAGAGACAAGTCGTAAGCTAGCAAGAAAGATTTGTCAAGTACACCATGTGGATATGAGCGCATATGTGCACTCATATGAAGCGCGTATAGGTGACCAAGATACCGAATTGGGACCTAGGAGGCGCAGAACTGGAAATAGACAAGAGTATCTACGTCAGTTTCGCCCGGCAGGGAATCCGGAGCCGCTTCCCGAACCTTCCAGTTCTAGGAGCAGTTGTGACGTCGGATTGCCATCGCCACCTCCGGGGAATAGTAGTGGATAGGTTTTCCCTAGAAGCTTTATGTTAAAGAAATAAACTTGTAAAATAGTTGGTGTGTATATGTATCCTTAATAATTGCATGAAATGCTTTTGGTATTGTAAGTTTTTAAGTTGTATCTCTTTTGCATGAATAATGATAATGGATTTTCCCTCGCAAATTGTAACTATGGGGTGAAAATTTTCGATGAGAAAATCCTAAAAAAAAAAAAGGTCATTAGAGGCGATAGATAAACTAAGAACTTTAGAGCAAACATGTGCCGGGTACGTTTGAAATCTTACTCTAGTCTTTGTCGCGTACTAAAGTGGTACTAATTTCAGGATGAGGCCGACCAGGTCACTCAATCGATCACAGGCGATGCACCGCGAGATACTCGCGATCCCAGGCGAGTGTCTCAACGCCGCACAACCTAATCCTCAACATCCTACAACATGAGCCTCGACATCTCGAGCAGCCCGCCAAGATGCCCCGTCCCATCTTGGCTAGGGATGAGGTTCATGAGAACATTGCCTCCACCACCTACCATGGCTCAAGTCTTGGCTTTAATTGAACAAGGGAGGCGGCGAATACTCGACATCTTGCGGCGATAGCCTAGAACACTGCGGCTCGGGTGTCGCCTGTGGAGAAATGGTGGAGCTCCTCAAGTGTCCAAGTTGAATGAGTTCCTAAGGACCCGACCACCAGCTTTCTCCCCTTCTGCGAGCCTCTTGATGCGTATGATTGGTTGCGGTCTGTGGAAAGCAAGTTAGAAATTGCTCGGTGTGATGAGAGGAGAAGGTCCTATATGCCTCTTATCGATTGCGAGGGGCTGCGCAGCTTGGTGGGAGAACTACCAGGCGGTGCTACCAGAAGGTCGGGTGGTTTTATGGCCTGAGTTTAGAGCTGCATTCCGCCGCACCCACATTCCAGCCAGTGTGATTGAAGTGAAAAAGAGGGAGTTCCTTGATCTTAAGCAAGGCTCGATGACAGTGATGGAGTACCTGCACCATTTCAATCAGCTGTCAAGATATGCCACATATGAAGTAGCTAATGAGGCGAGAAGGATTGAGAGGTTTAGGGAAAATCTAAATGAAGAGATTAAGTGGGCTTTGATTGCCCAAGATATTGACGACTTCTAGACTCTGGTAGACAAGGCCGTAAGAGTGGAGCACGGCAGTCGCAGTGTGATGGAGAGCCGCAAGCGCAAGTGGCTTGCGCGTAGCTCATCCGAGCCGGATCATCTAGGCCACAAGGGTGGCGATCGGCCGGTTTTAAATCATTGCCGCCACCACCAAGAAGACACAAGAGCCCAATGACCGGCTTCCTAGTCTCGAGAGATCCTGAGGGCGGGCCACTCGCTTTATGCAATGGCGGCCGCAGCTATCGCCCAAAGGCAACGACCTAGGACTGCCCATTGTTGCCCGAAGAAGGTGCCCAATGTCACGTGTTTCCATTGCAATGGCGTGGACATTCGCCGATTCTGTCCCAAGAAGAAGATCGGGCAACCTCACCCAAGCGCAAGGCGGACTCAGGATCGGCCGCCACTGCGCGGCGGGAATATTGACGCCTTCACCATATGACGATCAAGAGGCGCGGGAGGCATCGACGTTGTGCTTGGTATGTTCCTTGTGCAATATGTGCCTACATTGGTTTTGTTTGACTCTGGAGCTTCTCATTCTTTTATCTCCAAGAAGTTTTACAACAAAACAAGTTAGAAGTTTCTCTGTTGCCCACTCGCATGAGTGTGCAATCACCAGATCCACTATTATAGCGCTAGTTTACGTTGCGAGTTAACATAGAAATCAATGGGGTTACATTTTATCTTTGATCTCATCCTAATAGAAACATCTGGGCTAGATGTGATCTTAGGCATGGATTGGTTGGCCAAACATAAGGGTTGCATAAAGCTGTGTAGATCGATCTATATCTACGGTAAATCATGATGGAATATCTGTGGAATTTGCCTCAAGTGTCAAGGAGTTAGCATCTCGGCCGATCCGGTGTTTAGCATCCACAGTTGAATTGGAAAATATACCAATAGTTAATGAATTTCGGAGGTATTTCTGTTGAATTGCGAGTGCCTCGGATCGAAATGGAGTTCATCATTGACTTGGTGCGGGAGCGGCACCAATATCAAAGCGTCCATATAGGATGCCCACAAATGAATTAGTGGGCGAAAAAGCAACTCAAGGAACAAGCTGGACAAGGGATTTATTCGCGATGACCTCACCACAGGAAGTCCGGTTCTCTTCGTCAAGAAAAGGACAATAGTCTGCGCATGTGTGTAGACTACCATGCCTTAAATGAAGTAACCATCAAGAATAAATATCCGTTACCGGATTGATGATCTATTTGATCAACTAAGCGGGCGCAAATTTTCAAGATAGACTTGAAGTTGGGGTATTTCGGTGAAGGTCGGACCATCGAACATTCCCAAGACGCCTTTACTACCCGTTATGGATTATATGAATACACCGTGATGTCCTTTGGGCTCACTAATGCTCGACAAGCTTCATGAGCTTAATGAATAAGATTTTCATGGAGTATCTGGATAAGTTTGTAGTGGTATTTATTGATGACATCTGATATATTCCAAGGCGAAGAAGAGCATAAGCAACATTTGCACATGGCCCTCGGCAAACTCAGAAAATAAATTATATGCCAAGTTAGAAATGTGAGTTTTGGTTGAAAGAAGTGGCATTTCTCGGGCATGTTTTATCGGAAGGCGGAGTTCTTTGTCGACTCAAGTAAAGTGCAAGCGGTGTTGGCTTAGGAAAGGCCACGATCGATCCCAAAATTCGAAGTTTTACGGGCTTTGCGGTTATTACCGCGGTTTATTGAGAACTTCTCTAAGGTAGCCAAACCACTCACGCAACTTTTAAAGAAAGAAAAGAAGTTGAATGGACTTGATTGTGAACGGAGTTTCGAAGTTAAAAGAAAAGCTAACCTCTGCCCGATCCTCATACTACGGATATTCATAAGGATTTTGAAGGATATTGTGATGCATCGCTCCAAGGGTTGGGATGTGTATTAATGCAAGAAGGCGGGTTGTAAACATGCCTCTCGACAACCGTCCTCATGAGCGAACTACCCTACTCATGACCTTGAATTGGCCGTGGTTCATGCTCTTAAAATCTGGCGGCATTATCTTATTGGGAATAGGACGGAGATCTATCTTGATCATAAAAGTCTTAAGTACTTCTTTACCCAACGAATTGAATTTGAGACAAAGAAGGTGGTGGAGTGATCAAAGACTATGACATAGGTCATCATTACCATCTGGTAAGGCCAATGTCGTGGTAGCGCTCTTAGTCGGAAGTTGTATTGTGTCTTTGGATCCTCGCCGATCAGACCTAATCAATGCCTTCAAAAGCTCAATTTGAATCTAGTGGAAAATGGATATGTGGCGCTCTCCAACTTCACCAACTCTTAAAAATCAGATTAAGGATGCTCAACTCGGGATGAAGCCATTATAGAAATACGGAATCATTCAATTGGGGCATAAATTACGAGTTCACAGAAAGTCCAAATGGGGTAATTATGAAAGGAACTTCGTATTTGTGTGCCCAATAGTTATGATATCAAGAAGTTAATTCTATCGAAGCCCATGAGTCACCATTATCTATTCATCAAGGCGGTACCAAAATGTATCAAGACCTTAAGGAGAATATTGGTGGCTGGTATGAAGAAGGATATCGCCGAATATATCGCGAAATCGATGTATGCCGGCGTGTCAAAGCTGAACATCAACGTCCACCGGGCTACTCCAACCATTGCAAATTCGGAATGGAAATGGGATGATGTCGGTATGGACTTCATTCTTGGCCTTCCCGGACACAAAAATGATTCCATTTGGGTTGTCGTTGATCGACTAACCAAAGTGGCTCATTTATTCGGTCAAGACCACATATTACGGAGACAAATTGGCGAGAACTTTACATTAGCAATATTGTGCGTTTGCACGGGTTCAAAACAATTGTTTGGATCGGGATCATAATTCACATCCCGTTTTTGGGAAAAATTGCATGGTCTCTTGGGGACTAAATTGACTTTCGATCGCTTACCATCCCTGACCGATGGTCGATGAAAGAACGAATCAAATCCTGGAAGATATGTTAAGGGCCTGTGTGCTAACTTATAGCACAAATTGGGAAAAGTGCTTAGCCTTTGCGAGTTCTCCTACAATAATGGTTTTCAAACTAGTCTACAAATGTCACCATTTGAAGCCCTTTATGGAAGAAAGTGCGAACTCCACTTTTCAGTGCGAAGTGGGAGAAAGCGGTTCTTTGGCCCAGATTAAATAAATGAGGCCCAAGAACATGTGGACTTGATCTGGCCGATTGAGGAAGCCCAATCCCGCCAAAAGTTATCTGACACTCGTCGACGTGACTTGAGCTTTGAGATTGATGACTATGTCTACCTTAAGGTTTCACCTCTTCGCGGAATCCGTCGATTCCATGTTCGAGGCAAGCTAGCCCCTCGATATATTGGTCCATATCGTATACTGGATAAGATGGGAGAAAAAGCATACAAGTTGGAACTACTATCTCAATTATCTAGTGTACACAATGTCTTCCATGTGTCGCGACTTAAGAAGTGTCTTCGCATCCCAAATGAACTTACTCAATTGGAAGAGATTGAACTCGGCTGATCTAACTTACATGAGCACCCAGTTAAAATTCTCGAAGAAGCAGAAAGGCACACTCGGAATAAAGTTCATAAAATGGTAAAAGTACAATGGAGTAACCATACGGAAGAAGAAGCAACATAGGAACAAGAAGATAAGCTTAAGGAAGAATTTCCTGATTTCTTTTAGATCCTTTTCTGCCTTAGACCCGCCAGATCTCGGGAGCGAGATTTCTGTAAGGGGGGTAGATTTGTAACAGCCCAAAAATGAAAGAACAGTATATAATAAAATGGAAATGAATGTTTTTGATTTAAATATATTTATTTCTGAGTTTTCCTGATGTTATTGGTTTTTATTGGAATTTCTGGAATTATGCTTTGTATGAAAAGTCCAATTAATAGAATTATCAAATGGAAAATGGTAAGAAGGTAAAAGTAAAAATAAGAAAAATTACCATTTGAACATGACCAATCTGGTAAACCAGTAAAAATCCTTAGTAAAAATCCTTGGCGCTGATTTGGAAAAAAATAAATATCTTAATTCTCTTTTTGACTAAGAACAGTAAAGTCCGAATTAATTAAAAATAACAGAAATTTATCAGGTGCCGCAAAAATTACCATAGCACCATCAAATCAGTTTTTACATTTGGTAAAAATCTCAGCAATTTAACATGTCGGTAAAGCCTCCTAAAAATTCAAAAACAGAGGCTACTAAAAACAAGAAATCTTCATGTCAGAATTTTTATAAAATATTAACATAAAATTTTGACTTAAAATTTTTATGGAGACATCCATAAGATAAAATTAACCTCCATAAAAAGTTTTGAAAATAATTAATAAATTTTACACCTTTAAATAAATAGAATACCGAAATTGGGTTCCTGTACCAGTCCTCAGTGTCAGAATTCTTATAAATTAACCATAATGTATTTTAATCTGAAAATTTAAATGAACGTCGTGAACTACCAGAGAAACCCAGTCAAAAAGTTTGGAAAATTTTCGAAGCGATTTGTTGGTAGTTTAATGCCCACATGGGAGCTGTCCCGGCCAGAGTTATCCCGTAGCTCATCTCCACTCGCTGACACGCGGGCCCGGGCACAGCAGTGACTTGGCGAGCGGGCAAGCAGCGTGGACGTTTCCTCTCGCTGCCCGGTGGGACCGGACCCACCTGTCAGCTCCCTCTCCACTGCCCTCGCCTCTTTTCCCCTCTCACGTGAAGAGAGCTCGCGCCCTCACGAGAGTTCGCCGGCCTCCCTCTGCGTCTCAGCGCGAAATCCGCCGCGCCCACGTCGTGCGTCGCCACGGATCGTCCTTGGCCTGCCCACGCCACATCGTGGCCATACCCTCTCCGCCGCCGGAAAAATCGCGCGCCACTCACCTCCGCCGCAACCGAGGCGCCGCAATTCTTCTCCTCCGTTCAGACACTGCGAGACCGCCTTACTCTTGGCTATAAATACCTCGGCTGCGTCGCACTAGAGCCCCCATCTCCTCTTTCTTTCACCGAGTGAGAAAGCGAGCCAATTTTCTCTTCTTCTCCGTTCTTCCGCGAAGCCCGACAAAGGGGGAAACCAAAGGATAAGCCGATTAGGCAATCACTCTTGAAATTCCTTTTCCCGAGCTTCGCCATGATCCATAAGTCTTGATCGAACTTGCTTTTACCCTTGTTTTGCTCACGACTTGCTTCCTCGCCGTTCTTCTTCCTTGCGACCGGCGACTGGTGACAGCCATCTCCGGTGTTTCTTCGGCCGCTTTAGCAGGTGAAATGAGACCCTTAGGTTACATTGGTGCTCTAGGAGCTTTTGCCCGGTGGAAAGATGGCCGGCGGCAAGCCATAGCTTGCTCGGCCGTAGCGCCGCCGCCCCTCTACGGTGGCGACCTATTTTCCGGCCACTTCCCGGTGAATGGGTAGCGTCCCTAGGACCGCCTTGGCACGCTGGTGCTGGTGGTCCTACCCATTCCGCCGTAGCCGACTTAGTTCGCCGCGGCGAGCCTTAGACCAAAACTCCTGTTTGGTCACCGGGCCGGTGGTCGGGTTGTCGATGCGCGATCGCTTGAGCCGGTTAGTCGGCCGACGAGGGGCCCACCGTCGTCGGACCGTTTCTATCTGTGCGCCGTCGTCGATCACCGACATCACGACCCGCGGTATCGGCAGATCAAGCGCCAGGCGATGTAGGCGGCGGGCGGCTTGTCGATCGCCGGGCGAGTTCAAATCACTGCGCGCCAAAAACCAAAAGCCGCTTTCCAACTGCGAAAGCGTATTTCGATTTTCCAGTTTGAATTTCAGAAAACCGAACCACTTCAAATATCCATAACTTTTGAATCATCTGGCCAAAAATAGTGCAACCAATTTCTAAATTCATGAAAAATTCCGTAGATTCAGAATATACAAAAATATTTTGAAGACCATCTCTAGGAAATTTTGAAATTCAAATTTGAATTAAAAGGCTAGAGATATGCTCTATACAAAATTTCTGTAAATAAGCTTGGAAATTTATGAAACCAATTTTTCTGGAATCCGTACATTTCAGGAACCCAAATATATAAAAATATTTAATTTTATGCTTGTTTGAATTATTTGCTATTTAGGTTTTGCTTCCAATACACTAGTAATTCAAATATGTATAATAGTATTAAGGAAATATAAAAGAAACAAAAGTTTAATTATAAATAATAGGATGGCAGTAGCATGGTTAAGTTGGATTAAGTAGGAAGTTTGGTTGGAATTGACTTTAAATCATGTAGTAATTTTTGTGCCAAATGCACTCACACACACACACACATATATATATATATATATATATATATATATATATATATATATATATATATATATATATATATATATATATATATATGTGTGTGTGTGTGTGTGTGTGTGTGTGTGTGCTTTGGAAATTGAATAGCTAGAATCTAGTTTAATTGGTTCAAGTCTCGAACAACCTAATAACCTAGCTTAATAAGGAATTTGTAGTTAGTAAATTTGTATCACCAGAACCTTCTCAAAAATCATGACTAAATCTAATTAGCTATCTACCAGTTAGAACTTATTTAAAACCCTTCTTGTGCAAATCACTTAAGGTTAAGTGTTTAGCGTAACCCTTAACTAGTGTTTTAATTCTTTTAATCTAAATAATTTTAGCATATAAATACTAGAATTCACAATTTTAGCCTCTTGAATTCGTAAATTCCAAACAATTAATCTGTAAGAGAAACCATGTTGTTCATTGCACAAATCGTATTAACGCTTTAAATGTACAATTATTTGCCGTGAGAAATCTTAAAATTTATTTTCAACTCTCAACAGGATAACCTGTTTTCTGCAGCTTTTCTTTATTTGACTTCTTATCATCTTCTTTTAGCCCTTTTACGAATTTGGATATTTACTATATTTTAAGCTTGATCGTCGTGTAGAGTCCGCGTCCTCGAAGAGGAAGACGCACGCCATCGCCGATCCGGATCCGAGCTAGGCAATGAGTTGCAAGGCAAGCACCTCCTTGAACATGTCGAGCCTACTAATTTACCTACACTATGTTGTTTTTGCTTATGTACAGTGCATCGGATAGTTCTCCTAAAAATGCTAATTTGGGTTAGAAACAGTAGCTAGTCCTGTAAATTATGGTTTGCCTCAATCAGTATGAACATGTGAACCTTGTAAGCCTTAGTGGAAAACTAGACATGCTTAATGTCATTTTGGGTATAACCGCTAGCATAGAATATACGCTTAAAGGCGTGGATCGTGTTTTCAATCCTTTCAACGAATGTATGATCCTCATTCGGAAAATGTTGGGTACTTTGATTAAAACCCAAAACTAAAACTATGATTTTGATGCGAGCGATTATTGGCAATAGCGGAGGTGCGATGGGTTTTTGCACGTAGTTAGGGTGGAGTATCGCGTGTCGGATTAAGGACCGAGCAATGGGGCGCTATAGATCCAAAATTTCGTTACAACCACGAGAAGTGGTATGGGACAGTCTTAGCCTATTAAGTTGTTTAGGTGTGGCTTTGCATCTAAGGAAGGCGGGAGTAATGCACGAGCATTCGGTTGATCATCTGTAGGGGTTTACTTACCAATGCAGCGTATGCGCCTTGCCGTGAATGAAGCGTGGTGTTGGGTGTGATGTGAAAGGATCCACGTCTTGGGTGAGTGTTTACATTTTTCATGGCGAGGTCAAGCGTCGGGCTGGTTCAAAGCCACATCTAAATAATGTAACGGCTCTGTATGATCTCCTTGCCAACACACCAAAGGAAGTGTGTAAGTTGGCCTGGCAAAAGAGGTTGATCATTCCTTGTGGGTAAAGTGTACACCTCTGTAGAGTGTAAGAACTAATCGATTAGCCGTGTCCACGGTTATGGACGCTTGGTGAAGTCATTCCAATGTTAGAATGATTTGGTACTTTTTCTGGAAAAACTGGGTTTAAAAAGGAAACCATTTTGCAACTAACTTTTGGGTCAGAGGACAGACTCCGGGGATCTTTGCAGTCGGGTAGACTGGGTTGAAGGACTTGGTTATGGATTATCACTTTATATTCCAAAGGCTCACTTGAAAATGCGGCGTTTCAATTTATTATGTCATATTCTCAAATGTTTGTGCAACTGCAAAATAACCTTTAACCTGCCTTGATTAGCCTGCATAATTACTTTATTGCATCCGTCAAACACTATAAGTCTTGCTGAGTACCAAAGTACTCAATCTTGCATCTGCTGTCTCAGAGGACGAAACCTGCGAAGCGCCAGACGACTCTTACTTTCACGCAAGGTGCGGGACTTTTGACGATGAGTTTCCTTAGGTTTGCCAAGTCAGTTGCCTGGGGGTTAGCGGGCAAACCACGTGGCTTTTGGAGTTTTAAATTCCTCTAATTCTCCGCTGTTGTAAAAAAAAATTAACTCTGTATAATTATTACTGCTTGTAATATATGCCTGTCAGATATTTATCTTGTGGTCGTGATATGAATGTTGTAAACATGTGAGTGCTAGCCACTGATCATGGGACTAGTACAGTAATCACATGGAGGTTCCTGTTTGTAAAAACGGGGTCTCACACCCAGGATCAACGCTAGTGCACACAGCTCAACATTGGTACATATCACATCATACTCAACGATAATAGAATAATAGCTCATTCATTGATATATCTAAAGGTATGATCTTATGACCAACTTACATTATTAAGCCACGCAGGGCAAGACTGAAAATATAAACTAATAATTATGCAGCGGAAAGTAGAAAACGTAGATAGCTCATCAGTTCACCACAGCAACCGACAAGGTTCGGACCCTAATGACTCGTGTCTTCTGGACTTCCTCTTCCAACACGGTGTAGATTCATCAACTGTTGATTATTGTTGTTTGGCAAGGGTGAGTACTTAAGTACTCAACAAGTTGTGCCTGAAATGCAATTCTATGTATCTATATGCAAGGCTTATTCAATGGATAGGCTATCATGGTTATTTTGCAATAAGCAGCATTTATGAACAAATATAATAAATAGATTGTAAAGACTGTAAAACAAATAACCATAGTAAATAGATTCAATATTTCTCAAGTAAACCAAGTTTCTAATCCTAAGTCAAATTTCATCTTCCATATGGCCTTCCGCCATCCCAACCAAGTTGTCCAATTAATTAAACTAACCCTTAACTGTAATTCCCGAGCATTGCTCAATACCGCGAGCATGGCTATCCGAATAGTTTCACACTCTGCAGAGGTTATGCACTTTACCCACGCGATACAACCAAACACCACCAAGGCGAGTGATTATAACAAAGCCTTTACAATGCTCTAGCTTAATCCGATACTACCCGCTAAGGTTTCAACACTGGTGGGTCTGAAAACCATAAACATGGCCCCCCTCTTGCGCCATGTGAATACTCCATAACTCGAGAACTCACACCGACCACGATAGTACCAAAATTAAGACATTGCAAATTACTCAGCTAGGCTGGCCCATACCAGACATGTGATTGCATGATTGACTCAGGTCAAAGGCTTGTAAGGTTAAGTCCTTAGTGTGATCAAGGCAAGACATCCACATACCCTCTGCCCATCGGGCCCACCTTGGCATCCTCGCCCCTTGTCACTTGCCCCAATCCAAGTTATTATAACCCAGTTGATTACCAAGCACCACGTGCCATCAACAATTCAACATCGTTGCGTGACATGACTCGTCACAACAACTCAATCTCATCGTGTGATCCCACATGACACACAAGTTCATAATATTGTTCCATATTCCATTAATCAAGATTAATTATCAATGATTACGACACATGTGATGACGTGGCATGACTAAGCAACTAATACGAACTAATCCTCCAATGTTGATTATAATTATTAACCAACTATATTTAACCAATCTAGGGTGACAATGGATCATGGCATACAATGACAAGGTAGGGTGTAGATCAATCAGTACATTAGCTAAGCCAAATCTAATTTGAAACCATTGTATATTTGAAATACATGCAATAGGGTAAAACAAACATAGCAATTTTATAAACATGGGTTCAACATGATCAAAGCACAACTTGCCTTGGAATAGGTCTGATCTGGTTCGGAACTTGCTCTTGAGTTCTTTGGATCTTCCTCCAAGCGTCGCACAATTCAACGTCTCACGCGTCATCAAGAAGAAAAGCAAATAAATACCAAAACAGAGAGCAATTGAACTCCAAAATCAAATAAAATTCACCATTAAATATATATCAATTTTATAAATTTTTAGAAATTGGAATCACTCAAATCGAGTTCGATGCAAAAGATATAGCCTTTTGAAGTTTGAAATAAATCACGAAAATACAGAAATTAGAAATTCGGAATTAACAGATTTATTTTTATCTTGAAAAAGCGATTTATGACGTCAGCGTGACCTCATGATGACGTCATCAACACGAAATTTCCAATCGGATTATTTTCCAATTGAAAAATACATTTATGGCGCAAGCATGGCGTCGGCGTGGCGTCGATACAGCGCCGACCAATCGAGCTTGCCACGTGGTCGGTGCATAGGCGAGTCCACGGCGCAGTGCGAGACAACAGTGGACTCGGTCCATGGCGCCTCGGCCTTGAGCCCGACACGCGGCACACCACGATTGGTCGCCCGCACCGCCGATCGATCCGCAGAAACCGTCGGCGGTCGGCGTTCCGCAGCGGCGTGGCAACGATCGACCAACAGATCTAGATCCGATACTCAAAGCTTCTAGGTCCGGCGATGGCTATGCGACGGCGAGATCTTACCGCGTGAAGAAGAAGACCGAGGTAGCGGCGTTCGGCGAGGTTACGCGGCGTGATCTTTGCGGGTTCAACGCGTTCGGTCCGGCGAACTCGAAGATGGCGTCAGAGACGGCGAAGGCTGAACGGCGGCGACGAAATCGAACAAAAACTGTGGCGTTCCGCGCTTCCAACTTCGGCTAGCTCCTCTGCGCGTTTTACGACGATCCTCGCGAAACCCCTCCGATCAAAAGACGCGGCGCTCGACTGCGAACCTCGGGGTGCTACCCCCTCCTTTTATAGCCTCGACGTCCGAGCTCTACACGGCAAAGAAGACCGGAGGCGTTACGGCGGCGGACTCTGAGTCCGGAACGGGGACGACGACGCTCCGCCGTACACGCGTCGCGATCCGACGGCCACGAAACGGCTTCTACGCGGCGCGATATGGTCCGTTGAGACTTGATCGAACGGCTGCGCGAATTAGGGTTCCTCCCCGCTGCGATTCGTGGGCTGGGCTGGGCCGCACCGACGCAGGCCTCAAGCGCACAGTGCTGGGCTCGGCCCAACACTGTTCACAAGACTTTTTAAAAGATTTCTTATTTAAAATAATTAAAGAAATTCATTTTATTTATTTTAAGTGATAAAACTATTGGGAAAAATCCAAGAAAAATCTCAAAAATAATTTGAGACATTCTGGACTCAAATAAAATATTTTTGGCAAAACTTTATTTTAACTTTACACAGATTTAAATAGATTTGAATAAAAGGGCAATAAACTTAATTAAAATTAATTCCAATAAATCCAGAAAAATCCAAATAAATTCCAGAAAGTCATAAATGCACATTTAAGCAATAAAACTTAATTAAGCCAAATTTTGGGATGTTACATAATGCAGGAGCAGGAAACACCTTTACACACTTTCAATTTACAGGTTCAAAGTTTCTACGATGGACGGAGAGGTGTCCTTGACTTCCTCCCAGAGCTCGACAGCCCGGTCTTCATCTACGTTGCGGGCGTAGCCTTCCTTAACGGCCTCAAGATCCACTCGGGGATAAAGTGACTTGGTGGTCGCCAAAGTCTGGCTAGCACCATTGGCCGCCGTCTCCTTCAAAAGGTTCTTGAGCGCCACGGGGGCTTCCTCCAGCCGAGATATGATTTGGTCCCTGCTAAGTGGCCTCTCACCCACGGGATGAAGTGAACTCAGCAGCGGCCTAGAGGCCTCCTGAAGCTTGGCGCAGGACGCCTCAAGGGCTTCGACTCTCTCGCCGAAGACGACGTACTGCGCTCGAGTTTTGAGTTTATAATCTGCAAAGCAAAGCATTAGAAAGGGCAATGAAGGCATGATGGAGCCAAGTCGCCGGTTATACCTTCAAACTCCTTCTCCAACTTTGCTCTGGAATCCTCCGCGGCTTTATGTTGTCCTTGGAGCTTCGCGAAGGCGGAATCCCGGGCTGACGTGGAGACAAGAAGATCAAGAAGCTGGTTGATTAAACGAAAGCACGGGGTGGCCCAAGAAATAGCTATCTCGAAGGGAGCCAATGATGTCCAGCTTCTCCTAGCGCAGAGCACTTTGCTTCTCCCGAAGGGATCGCAGCTCGGCCGCATGCTCAGCCTTGACGCGTTCCAAGTCGGCCAAGTATTCCTAGCGCGTCCGGATTTCAGGGAGCATCTTCTAGAAGTATTCGGATTTCTGTTCGAAGCACTCCCCTATTTTCTGTAATCATCACGGGAAAAGGTAACCACATGACAAACGGCGAAAATAGATATACAGCGGTTGTGGAAGAATGCTTACCCGGGCCGCGCGCGCGCAAGCCGCGGCGTGAATATAAAATTCGTTCCTCTCCTTCTCCTCCTCCTCCGGGTTGTCCAGGAGCTTCGAGCCTTCCTCCTCATCAATCCATGCGGCCTCCGTTATGAGCCGGGGGCGAGCAGGGGCTGGTGGGACTCGGGGGATCTCTTCGACCTCGGGGGACCGGAGGGGTTCGGCACCGAAGCAGGAGGAGTAGGAGACGGCGCCGGAGGACTGGACGGCACTTCGGTATCCTCGAGGCCGCCCCCCACGACCGGTGCGCAAACTTCTGGGGGCTCGACCTCTGCAGGGGCCATAGACGGTGTCCCGACAGGAAAATCAAGCGAAGGATCCCTATGAAGAGAAATTGCCAGCGAGCCTACAAAAACGAACCAAATAGAAGTCGACAAGGTAACAAACATGTCGGATTTCTCATCTTCATCGGGGGCTTCTTCCGAGCGGTTGGGCCGCCCCCGGAGGGGCCACTCGGGACGCTACCGACTGGTGCCCGGGGCTCCTCTCGAAAACCCGAGTCCTTTTGCATAGGACACGGCTGAGCCGCAGGATCACGAGGGAGGGGAGCTGAGGGCGCTGGGGCTCGTGTTGATGGATCCCGAATCTTAGGACCGCCGGCCGGGCGTCGGGGCCCCACGGGGTCTTCGGACCATATCTTTTTCCCCTTCTTCGCGCCGGGGCTTCCCGCAGGAGACCTCGCTCGTCGCTTCGGGGAACAACCTATGCGAGTAGGCATTTTCGGAAGGGGAGCGACGCTGAAGAATGCGATGCGATCCTGGAAATGAAGATTAAGAATTAGAAGATTTTCAGAGACTAAGGGAAACAAAATCTCTCAGCCAAACTCGCCTACCTCAGGAGGAGGGTGTGAAGCGGTGAAAGACCTCGGGCACTTAATGGAGAGTATGTCGACGCTCGAGATGAAGAATTCTGCGGCCCGAGCGCATATCTCTTCCTTCGACAGCTCGTCGGGCAGCTCCCGGGTCGGGTCGTCTTTTTCCTTCGTACGCAAATCCCAGATGAACCCGCTCCTTTAGGGGCTGGGTCCGGCGGGCGATAAAATGGACAGCCAGACCTACCCCTGTGAGTCCGTCCTCCTTCAACTTTCCGATTAGCGCCAGGAGATCAAACACTTGGTCCATGTCGGCGGAGTTGGGGGTAGACATCCAGGAAAGAGACGCTTTGGTCGGCACCCGGCAAAGGGAGATAGGGCTGAATCGAGGTTGGCGCAATAGAACCACTCCCGATGCCAGCCTTTATTGGAGGTTTTGAAGGGGATTGCGAAGTAACTATTCTTCAGCCCCTCCCGTAGCTGAAACCCGGCTCCCCCGACAACCTTGGGGTTGCTCTTGGAGGGATAAGGTTTCAAAAGGTAAAAATGGCGAAAAAGGTCAAAATGGGGGCTGATGCCCAGGAAAGCTTCACAGAGATGGACGAAAAGGGAGATTTGCAGAATAGAATTGGGATTCAAGTTCACCAACTCGATTTCGTAGAAGAAGAGAAGTTCGCGGAGAAAAGCGCTGACCAGGAGACCCAGTCCGCGTTGGAAAAAGGATTCGAATACCACTACCTCTTCGGGACGAGGAGTGGGGACGGATTCGCCGACGGCTGGACGGGCGGAGATCAAGCTAGGTCTGGGAGGATCCCATCTTCCACCATGGACTGCAGCTTCTCCTCTGTCGTCATCGAGGTCGTCCAATCTTGCGGCGAAGGCGGCGAGGAAGAGGAAGACATCTTTGAAAGAGAAGACGGAAAGGCAAGGGAGAAGAAGGAGCGAGGGCACAGTAAAAGAGTGAACCGTCGGGCGTCGCACGGCCTAAACCTTTAAAAAGGGGAAAATTGGGTCTCCACCGAATCGGCGGAAAAAAGATTGCGAAGCGTCATGTCCTTCTGAATTCCCCATAAATGATTTGTAGGCCTGTCGTTTCAACTCACGAAATTTGACAGGGTTTGACCGAGTCATATTGGGGCACGTCGCTCCGTGCAACGAGGCATTTATTCCACTTTCCGCTCTAAGCGGGGTGTGGACGATCTCCAAATTGGATAAAACATATCTTCTCGCGGTACGCCCCACGTTGGGTCATTAGGTGGTTACCACACGATGGAATCATGTACCACGAGTCGAGCCTAAATAGGCACAGATCCAAGGGTGTGCCCCACGAGGGTCGTAAAAGCTGTGCATCGTATTAAATGGGTACGGACACCCTTCGGATGAAAACGTGATATGCTCCAAAAGAGCCTAAGCCGTATCCGACATCAGTCGAGAAAGGGTATCACTCGGCCAAGAGCCACGTAAGCATGATATGCTCCAAGAGAGCCTGAGCTGTGATCTACACCAGTCGGGAACAGGTATCACTCTGCCAAGAGTCGTATAAATCCTGATACACTCCAAGAGAGCTGGAGCCGTGTCCTAAGGATATGGGTATCATCCGGCCATGAGCCAGGAGAACCTTGATACGTCCCAAGTCGGACTAAAAACTATATCTTGCAGCAGTCGGATATGGGGGTCGCTCGGCCAAAGGCCACGATGCGCTCCAAGTTGGGCCTAAGCTATATCCGGCGATCGTTAGGCTTGGATACTATTTGGACTTGAGCCAAGTAATTACGGTATGTTGCAGAACGGGCGCTGGCGCGGACTCGGACAAGAGTCGCGTGAACCCTAAAAGCGTCCCAAGTTGAACCTGAAATGAATCTTGCTGGATGCCGATCGGCCAGGAATCGTGCGAAGTATGATGAGCTCCGTGTCGAGCCCAAGCTGTGTCTTACGGCAGATGGAGACGTCATCAGGTTCAAGTAACACGCGAGCTCCGAGACGCCCTAGAACGGGTCCAATCCACAATCAGAGGACAGACAAGAACTTCCTCGACAAAAGGTACTTCTTTATTATATACAAAAAATTCCCTAGGAATTACGCCTAGGAAACTATACGCTACAGAAGAACTACGCCTCCCCGCGGCGCGCCCGACCGAGTGCCTCGACGAGGGGATCCCTAGCCTTGTAAAGGGCAGGGAAGACCTTGAGGAGTGCGTCGGCGGCCTTGCGGTCGTCCATGGCCCGGTCGAAATCCTCCCAGAGCTTGACAAGTCTAGGTTCCACCTTCGCCTGATGGTACCACCGTGGCATGATGAGGACAGAAGCATGAAGCAAAAGAATGGAGAGCAGAGAGCGAAGGGATACATTTTGGAAGCATTGGTACGCCTTTTATAGCCGATTTGGTGAAATCGAAGTAAATGCGAAGATATTAAGCATCAGAAGCCGAAGAGATTTGGAGTTAATACAACCCCAGAAGACGAAGAGTTTTTCAGCAAAACAAGTTGGCGCAGTAAAACAAGACGACCTCAAAGACTGCCCGATGATTATCTACGATGAGGATTAAAACTTCAGGCGGGAGAAGTATCCAATCTACATTTGAAATACGAGAAGAAGTCCACGAGGCTGCTCGCGATAAAGCCTACCCGGTAGAAGGTTGCACTTGGGGGAGGCAGAAATTAAGGATTATAATCAAGTCCTTCATAATTCGCTCGCTGTATGAAGAAGCCTCCCAACCGAATGTAGGAACCAGTCGGCAGCTCAAGCAAGAAGTCAAGAACAACAACTCAAGTAGAAATTTAAAATTGGAAACATAGCGATCGGATCATGAAGCACTCGGGGGCTACTGTGGAATATAAGAACCCGGGTACCCACATAGCAGGCCCAAGAGGGAGGCCCAGAAGATACTCCCCGTGTCAGGCTCCGCTACCATGCGCAAGGGGACCTATCCTAAAGGAAGTTAAACATATATTTAGATATGATGGATACAGTTGTAATCCGAGTCGTTAATAGGGTAGATGAAGATGTAAACTCTATCCTGTAACTGACTAGAATCTTATAACCGATCGGAATCTCCAAACCGATCAGGACTCTGTAAGCCGCACCACCCCCGCTATATAAGGGAGAGGGTGGGCAGCAACATAGGGATCCAATCATCCAAGCATAGAGCAATCGAGCCATAGAGCATAGCATACTACATATCGCCCAGAGCACATTACGCTTTAAGCAACCCGAGATCCAAGAGATACATATAATCCTAGTACACAGGATTAGGGTATTACCTCCATCGCTTAGGGCCTGAACCTGTCTAAAATCCCTGTCTTGTGTGACTTTCGAGTTTGAAATCGAGCGCCTACCCCATAAATTCATTGCCGACTACAAAAGTCGACATTGCGTGGTTTTACAAAATTCTGACAAGGCTACTATGTCAGTTTTCTGATTTTTATTTTTTCTGGGGATTCAAATTAACTGAAATTATTTGTAACATTTTTATAGATGATCCTATGGGTACGAAGATATTAAGATAAAATTCTGAGAACATTATCAAATCTAGATATTTTTATAAAATTCTGACATTGATATGTTGAGTTATTTGCATTTTCTGTTCATGATTTTTAAAATGCATCAAATGAGCTTTTAATTTTCTATAAATTTTTATGTCAGTTCCCTAGGTACAGAAGGTGAATAAAGAAAAAATTAAAAGGTTTATCTCATTTTTACATTTTTAATAAATTATGGCAAGCCTATTGTTCTTAGCCACCTATCACTGTTTTTGATTTTATATCTGCATTAAATGTATTCAAATTCCTTTGAAGATTTTTATCCCAGTTTCTTAGAGATTGTATAAGGCTCCATAAAAATTTTAGAGAATGATCACACATAGATATTTTTGAAGAAATCTAACAAGATTTATGTTCTTTGTTTAAATGCTATTTTTGATTTTTCCTAAGGTGTTACATGGAGATGGATTAGGATTTATCTCTATTTTATTGATATTTTATCTTCATATGATTTTAGGGTTTTATATATGGAAAAGAGAAATCCAACAATGAAAATGGTTTCCTTGCAGTCCAAAAATTCAGCATAAATTTAGAAAAGATGGAAATAGAAAATAAAATCACAATTCAAACTTAGTTTCATATTTTGTTCATTTTGAAAGAGAGGATTTCCATAATGCAAATGTTCTTTATTAAAGATTAAAATTCAAGAAAATTAGAAAAAGGTAGAAATTAAAATGAAAATTTGGTTTCAATTAAAAAATTAGTTTCTCTATTTTTATATTTAAAATTCTACTTTATTTGTTTTAAATTTTTGGAATGGTAGAGACATCTTGTGGCGATGCGGCGTCGCCATCGGGAACTTCCGCTTGTTGCGGCCACGACGATCCATCGAGCGACAAGTTCGGCGGGTTGATCGGGTTCGTGGGCGCGAGTCGTGGTGTTGCGATACTCCATTCCTTGGTCGCGCCTTCTCTTCGCCTCCGCCGTCGAAGATCTTCACCGGCTTCCTCGCTACTGGCTCGCCGAGCAACATGGCGGGCTTTGCCTTGGCGCCGATCTGTGCCGCTTCCGACCGCGACGTTCTACATGGTGATGCCCAGCGTTGGCGGGCACACCTCGACATACCACCGTCGGTGTTCATGAACGGCATGATCGTGGACTCGATGACGGTCTTCACGTGGCTCCGGCCACGACCTCGCCAGCTGCTGCGGACGGCGTTCGGGCGCCATGTCCGCGTACCGCTGCGCCGCTAAGGGACGAGCTCGACACGTGCTACAACCTCACCGGATACATCAGCGTGAAGGTGCCGGGTCGTCATGGCCGACCTTCGGCAATGGCGCGCGACGGTGGACCTCTACGCGCCGTCGGGGATCATTGTCACAGCCCTAAAACCAAAGATGCATCTATAATCATCATGAGCATACATGAAGCATCATTAAGCATTTAATCTCGTGTTGGCTTGCATTCGAATTCAATTTTTGAATTGTTGATTTTAGTGCAAATTGGTACGTTGTGAAGCAACTCAATTCTTTACCATATAACATGACCTATGTGTTATTTTTATATTGTTACGCACTTCAAATAGTGAATTTAGGAATTTATTCCCAGATTTTAGGAGATCATTTGGGTGCTCAAATTAAATCTTGTAAGTTCAAAAACAGCCATCATGTGTGAATTTGCATACTTAATTTACAAATGCTTTTTGAGTGAAACCAACTATACTGTGCTATCTAATGTCTATACGTGATTCACAAAAATTGGGATAATTTTTGGAGTTGTTTTGAACCCTTAATTAAGTAGAAGAAGAGAGGGAGAAGAAATTGGCTGAAAATTCCAAAAAAAATATATATTTTCTCATGCACTTCTTCTCGATTGGGCACCATGGACGGTGAGTCCACCTGGCTAGTGCTGATTGACGACGCTAGGCGGTGCTCTGAGCTCTCTCTTGCCTTGTACACTCCTCGCCCCACCTACTCCACTGCAGCGCCATAAGCCCAGCCGAGCTCTCCTCCTCGTCATTTGCTCGCTGCACTCTCTCCCTCTGCCGAAGCCTCGCCGAGCAGAAGACCGAGCAGCGAGCCACCGTCCACGAGAAGAGGCCCCAGGTGAGCTCGCCAGCTCCTTCGCGTGCTCCTAGCTGCCATGCACTCCTGAAGCTTCGCCCTGTGTCGCATGCATCTCGCCGAGCCATCGCCTGCGGTCTTCGTCCTCATTTCCGATGGCTGCGCGGTGGAGGAGCTCCTTCGCGGTCGCCATCGCAGCTCCGGTGGTCGCCGCCGTCGTCAAGCTCTGCCTCGGCGAAGCCTCCCGACCTGCTGCTCTTTCCCTGCAGCCCCTCGCGCGCAAGCAAAAAGCGAGCTCGCCATTGCCGTCGGAGAAAAGCTTCGAGCTTCTAGGGTTTGTAAGGGGTAAGCTCAAGTAGATGTCCATGCTCCATATTCACAAGTAGCAACACAGCCCAGTGGTTCAGCACGCTGAGTTTCAGCCAAGTGACCCGAGTTCGAGTCCACCTCCAGCAAATATTTCTTTTTATTTTTGCTTTTTGCATTCAAACTTTCATATCTTTTGCTAAGAGTGTCCAAATGAAGTCAAATTAGTTTCTAAATTTAAGTTTTGAAATGAGGAATTAGAATATGAAATAAAAAGTTATGTGTTGCGTGCAGGAAAATATTTTTATTAGAGTTTGACTGCTAGGCCCTAAATAGGTGTTATGAAGAAAGTATGTTTTATCTTGATCCATAAATCATAAAATAAATACCATAAGCCACTGCAACCCTATGCACCCCATTTCTGTAAAAACATTTAAATTTGAATGTATTTTGAATCAAATATTGTTGGTTTAGGACCTTAATAACATTCAAACTTCAAGTGGTTAGAATAATGTTCATATGAGCTCAAAAACTTATGAAACCAGTTTAGATGCTTTAGTTTAGTCTATTTGCTAGTTGTTCGAACATGCAATCGGCAAAATGCTCAAATGGTCGTAACTTTCGCAAACGAACCTCAAACTCAACGAAACCAAATCTCATGACCTTAGAATGATATACCCTTACTTGCTGTGCAAAAATGATATCATTTTGAAAAATTTTGAGTTAGACCATATTAAGCCCTAATGATCATTTATATGAAAAATATTGTTTCTCTTTTATTAAGTGTTCTTTATTTTGATTTGTGGTTTGAGTTGCACGCTTCTTAAAGCATAATTTTCAGCAAATTAATAATTGTGTATAACTCAATTGAATGATGTCCTTCCAAATAAATGAACTCCGATAAACTTCTTTATTGCTGAACTTTGTATGTTACTTCTTGAAGTTCCTCTCGTTCATTTCTGATGCTCATACATGCGCATTTACATCAATGGCATCATTCTAATTTTGCATCATTGCATTCGTTTAGAGTCCGACGTACCGGAGAGCAACGAGGTTGACCCGGCGACCGTGAGTGAGGTGAACCTTGAGGAGGAACCAGCTGCTATACAAGGCAAGCATCGAGCATATTTCTCCTATATTTTGGATCAATGTGACTTATATTATGATGTTATGCATGTGGGTTTATGTTATATATCTATGTCGCGAATAGCTCCTAATTGTTGCATTTCCCCTTCCTTGATATTGTTCATCATACACCTTGATAACTCTTAGCATGGGTAGTTTGTCTTATGCTAATGATCGCGTTAGATGCTTAGCCATGCTCTAGGTCTTGGTGTAGAATCCGGGAATTGTGATGGTCTTTTCCTTGTAGCAATTGGTAGTTGTCGCGGGATGGTAGGGGTTTGAAACATGGTAATTGGAAAGAATGTTGTTTCATTCATGATAATTTGAAGGACTTGTTTAAAAGGGTGAAAGTGCGAGACTTGGGCGAGTAGTTGGGTTTATTCGAGAATGGAGTCTCGGATGCCATAGGCTCGCTTGAGTCGATTAAGGACCGATCGTTGGTGCCGTTGTCTTAAGCACTTTCCGTACTAACCACATATCCATATATGGGATGGATGAGCTAAATACCATAAGTTACCCGGATCATTTGACTTGTGGGTTTGGTGTGTGGGCGAGGTGCCTAGGGGTGCCCCCGGTGGACCTAGTCATCTCCGCACATTAGACACGAGCACAAATGTTTGGGGTGAGTATGTGAAAGGTTGTCATGTGAATCATCGCTTGCTATCGACAGGTGGTATGGTCGGTGGTCTCGTGTCGTGTGGGTAAAGATATACCCCCTACAGGGTGTAAGAACTATTCGAATAGCCGCGCTCTCGGTTATGGCAAAGCTTAATGTTCATTGGACATCATCGTAGTGTCACGTGTTGTTTTATGATGAGCTTGGAAGGTGAAATATGAGGGTCTCATGAGGGATGTTGGGTATGTGCTAGCTGTCCATAGAAGTCAAATAGGACTAAGGTTGCTTACACATTATTCTCTAGTTGTTAAGTTATGTTTTTTCGCAAATACTACTTAACTTGTGGCCGTTCATGTCCTTGCTACAACCATATGCATTATCCTTGTACTCTATGGTCCGTGTAAGACTTGCGAGTACCTTCGTACTCATATGTTTGTTGTTGGAGTTTTGCAGGTGAGAATGAGGCCATGTATGGCTATTTTTACCCCGCCGATGTCGGCGAAGGGGATGAGTAGTCGGTGGTTGGCCAAGATAGCGGTAGTGGTGCCTTATGGGCAATGACGCCACTATTATTTTGCTTTTATTATGATTATATCCGCTGCGTACTCTATGTCTAATTCGCTAGTTAAACCATGGATAGTTTCTAGCTAGTGACCTTTGGTTGAGAGCATATAGACTTGTCTTTGTATGCTTCTCAAGTTTAATTTCAGATTTGGTACACTCGACGTTTGAGACTTGTAATATGTTGAAGACTTGTAATTCACATTAAAACTTGCACTCTCTATGTATTGTGTGATGATAGAGATGTTGTGCAACGGTATGTGTGTTGATCTTGGGCATCGTCTTGAGACACATACCGGGGACTACCGGAGTTGCTTTTGTTTTAATTGAGATTGAGGCTGCGTTGTTTGTCATATAGATGTGAATTAACATGTGCCTAGCTCTTGTGCGAGCGTATATTAGCTCTCATCTAAATGGGCAATCGGCCGCTTGATTAAACCAAGTGCAATTTGGGCGGTTCTCACAATCATATCGAGAGGCTGTCTCGCGTTTGCCGGGCTAGGGTCAGATAACACAATTGGGGTCCTAGGCAGTGTGAATCACCGCACATTCGCGGCGGCGTTCGACGCTGGCCGTCAGAGAGTCGGATTCCAGGCCGGCGCCTGCTGAACTAATATTACCAGTGTGCAGTGTGCTGCGCTTATGCATACGTGCGTCCTTGTTACAAGACCTACGTACCACGTGAAATGAATGAACGGAGTTGGTTGCTTGCACAGTTGCGCGCTCGCACAATGAAATTAGTACGTGATGAAAAAAAATAGAACAGCGAAAAGAATCACTATTCCATTTCCAGTAATGAGACTATGAGAGTAGATATTGGACAATTTTTCATCCCGCGGATCAAAAAGTAGACGAACTAATAGACAGTTGAATGGAGGCTCTGTTTCCTCTGGGGAAAGAGACAAAGTATAAGATTTACTGTACAGAGTAAAAAGTAAAAACTGCATGACATGGTTCTTAATAAACTCATCCTACCATCCAAGTGCATGCGCGAGTGATAGATTTAGAAGCAAGCTTAGCATGTTTGTTGGTGCACCTGGATGCTAATTCCTTTCATCTAAACAATTTCAACCATCTGGTAGTGTAATTGATCCAAGATCTGCATTTTTATATGCCAAGGAAGTACTACTTGCCTTCTTGGTCAGGAGCGACAATTCCCGTGCCATTGTATCTGCCCAGGGGAACCAACGGCTGCATCTACGTTTGATTCTAGTTGCCAATTCGGAGACCTGCACCAAGACGAAGTGGGCGAGAGGTGGCCTTACTCCTTACTGATGCCGGCAAACTACCTACGGTTGCGCACTGTAGTAAATCCGACATGAGCTTGTGAATGTAACTACCGAAGAAAAAGGCCCTCCTCGCCTCTGAATAATTTACAGTCCGTGCAGTTATTTCAGTTGCAGAAGGGGCACCGCTGAAGATTAAAAGAACGTTCAGGCGGTTCCGTAGATAAGAATAGCAATGCCACTTTCGAATCACCTTCTTAATAATATTTTGAATTACAATTTATCCTAGAAAAGGAGTCAAGCTGAACTTTTGCAGTAAACTTTTGGATCACATCAATAAATCTCAATTATTAAATAAATCTCAATTATTAAATGTTGTGGCCATTAATTGGGTACAGGTGCGAGGACCGAGGGTAGGGCACTTACCCTCATCTAATCGTCGGCACGGCTCTTCCCTGATGTAATAGAGAGGATCTTAGGCCTTACTTTAGAAGAGGAGGGAGAATAGAGAACTTTGTTTATTTCTTTGCTTAATCATAAGCAATACAATGCTATCCCTTTTATGGGATAGCTTGACTTGATCCCTAATAAACATATTTTTAATATTAAGGAAACAGATGATCCTAACAGTCCAATCAGAAGGATAAGATATGCAACTAGCAAGATAGGGAAATAACCCAAGATAACGACTCATAAACTTAAGGGATATATGAGGGTAGTGGCAGATGCAAGAAGGGGTCACAGAGGGGCTAGAATACTGGCTTTGACTGTTGTGCTCAGTTCAAGATGCCGCACCAGCCGTACACTATGAACATAAAGAAGCACAGCAACACTAAACACCCCTTTATTTTTCTCTTGAGTACACTACTGGACAAGGGGTTTCCTTGGACGCCGAGATCAAGGACTGCTTTTGCATGCTACAGTACCGCGCATGAGCAACAGCGCACTGCTACGGTACACGCCCGGAACATAGACCATAACACCACCGTCGTCGTAAACATGCTTGTTACGACGGTAACTTATTTAGCAGGCACCAGCTCGGAATCCGACTTTACCACGGCCGGCGTCGCACAACACCTCGAACGTGCGCTGGTTCACATTGCCGATGATCCCGGTGCTGTCGTCTGACCCGGACTCGCCAAATGCGAGGCAGCCATCCAATAGAACCCCGTTGGGGACGTTGAGGTCGATCGTCGCGCCGCCGCTGAACGTCAGCGCAACCCTTGGCACGGTGACGTTTCTGTAGACGGTCAAGTTGTAGCACGTGTCGAGGTCACCGTTTGGCAAGAGCGGGTACGCCGCCATGGCGGCCCGGAACGCCGACTGCAGCGCCTTGTAGGCCGTCGAAGGGAGCCCGGTGACAACCGTGCCGGAGTCTATGATCATTCCTCCCGAGAACACCGACGGTGGGATGTTGAGCTGTTTCCCGCCGACGCTGATGCCAGTGAGCGTCACCACGTAAAACGTCGCCTGGTTCTGGACGCGGCCCATCGGCGTGAACGAGAAGCCCGACGTATTGTTGCTCGGTGCGCCGAGGGCGAGGAACCCGGCTTTGCTGTTGATGGGCGGCAAACAGTAAGAGAAGGCGCCGCCGTAAACCGGGGACGTCTGCACCACGAGCGACTCCGGCGCGCCGCTGAGGCCGAGGAGGCCATCGTACTTGTCGAACGGGCCGCCCTGGTCGTGGCCGCAGCCGAAATGGAAGTTCTTGACGGTGACCCCAGGCGCCAGCGTTAGCGTCTCGTTGCTGTACACCCCCGTGGTGGTCGAGCCGTCCCCATACTGGATTCCAAACCCGCAGAGGGTGCGGTTGGTGCATCCATTGTCGTAGCTGTCGGCCGTGAGGTTCTTGCACGCGTCGGAGCCGCAGGGGATGGGAGCGTACGTGGACGACTTGCTCGGATCGAACAGGGGGTCCTTCTGAGGGTAGCACTCGCTGGAGTTGCACGGCTTGCACTGCACCCAGGACAGGTCGCTGCCGGTGTCTATGAGGACGACCTGCAGCACTCCCGGCGTGCCCAAAGACACCGTGACCACGTACTCCAGCGAGTCGACGGAGCCGCCCAGGTACGCCGGGACGCTCACCTTGCCATCGTCTTGCGTGCTCATGCCCCCGGACGCTCTGCTTATGATGTAGTTGGCGCGGGCCCGGTTTCTGCGAAGCGTCTCGGCGAAAGATGGCTTGTCAGTGGACTGCGACGGCGCGCACGGCCCGTGCCGGTGCACCAATGGCACAGCGGCGCGGTCTGACCCCAGCGCCACTGAAACAAACGCTGCAACATGTGTCATTTTTGCAGCCTAAGGATTAAACTCGAGACGCAAGTTCAGTTCTTGTTATACCTCTTGATGTGGAGCATACATCTGCTGGCTCAAATGAGCTGGTTGACACCACAACAAAGCTGTGATGCTCGTCGCCTGCAGCAGCAACGGAATAGTAGCTGCATAGGATCAGGGCGCACAAGAGTAAGGGAGAAGCCATGGAAAGAGGTATGCACCTGACCTGCGATGTACAAAGCAAGGACGAGCACAAATTTTATAGACCGATCGACAATTGAAATTTGGTTCGGATCCAACGATTAACAGCAAGAGATCAAGGCGAAGAAATCTATGATCGAAATGCCGTGTTCTCTCAGTAGGATATATATCTCTATCTCTACTGTGAGACCCTGTTCTGATGAACAGGAACCTCCATGTGATTACTGTGCTATTCTATGGATCAGTAGCTAGCACTCACATGTTTACAACAATTGTAATCACAACCATACCTCACATAGATTAAAGTGGAAACTATTACATAAAAGAAAAGCTACAACTCAGAGAATAAATCAGCAAAAGAAGCAATATCTTGTAGTTTGCCCATCCGACCCGCAGGCAACTGACAAGGCATAAACTCCAGATAGAACACAACGAAGAAGATCCCGCAACCTGCGACGAAAAGAGACTCGAAGCCTCGCTAACTTCCACCTTAAATAATAATTAAGCAAGGGTGAGTACTTTACGTACTCAGCAAGACTTGAGCAAAACCTATAATATATGCAGGCCATTTCAAAGGAAAGGCTAATACAGTTAATTTGCATAAAGCGAAATTGAATTGTAAAACAAGTTATCATTTACAAACGAAATTTATAAAAGCAAGTTGATTGATAAGAAATATATACAACAGTAAGTAATACTCACAGTCCTCCATGACGTGAGTTCGAATAAAGCAAACCATAAGGTCCATCAATGTCAGCCCTTCGACAAAAAGCAACAGTTGCTAAAAACAAGTTCAGACCAAACCCATTTTAGAAAAATACCAAAGACTCTAACATTGGGAGGATCTTCCCCAAGTGCCCATAACCGCGGGCGCGGCTAATCGATTAGATTTACACTCTGCAGAGGTGTACACTTTACCCACAAGGAATGATCAACCTTTTCGCCAGAACAATTAACACACTTCCTTTGGTGTGTCGGCAAGGAGATCATACAGAGCCGTTACATTATCTAGACGTGGCTTTACACCAGCCCGGGCGTTAACCTCGCCACAAGACGAGACACTCACCCAAGTGTAGATCCACATTTATCACACACAACACCACGTCTCTGTCCAGGGCAAGGCGTACACCGTTGCATTGGTATGTAGAAACCCCTACAGACAGACCTGACCGGAATGCCTGTGCAAACTCCCGCCTTCCATAGATGCAAAGCCACATCTAAACAACTTAATAGGCTAAGACCCGCCCATACAAGCCCTTGTGGTTGCACGAAAACATGGATCTACAACATCCCATTTGCTCGGTCCTTAATCCGACACGGGCGATACTCCACCCTACACTACGTGCAAACCCGTCTGCACATCCGGCTATTGCCAATAATCGCCCGCATCAAACCATAGTTTTATTTTGGGTTTTTAACAAACTACCAGCAACCATTTTCCCAAAAAGGACCATTTAGATTCTATGTAAAACATTTCAGGAAACAATTTTAATCATGATCATCTTCCCACAAAAAGCTAAAGCATGGCTAAGCAGGTTTAACATGATCACATATACCCAATTTGGCACTAAGTAATGTCTAGCCCTATTCTATGGTTATCAAGGTTCACATTTCTATAATTATCAAGGAGTTTCATCTGACAACAGGTATATCTACCAATACCATAAAATAGCAAATTTACAGTAAGTAAACGCATGCATGAAACAGTTTAGTAAACATAGTGCAAATCAAATACTGGGATCAAGATGGTCAAAGGGGCGCTTGCCTTGCTTAATCATTGCTTACGGTGAAGACGAGGTCGCAACTGACGGAGGAAGGGACGTCGAATTCTACACGTCGATCAACCGAAAATATAGCAAATATCCAACTTTAATAAGGGCAAAAAGAAGACAGACAGAAAATCAAATAAAGATACATTGCAGAAAACAGGAATGCTTTAGGGTTTAATTATGATTTTAAGATTTCATGAATTGGATAATTACACATTCATATAGTTAATGACTTATGATGAACAAAACAGGGTTTCTTTTATAAATTATCTATTCTTGATTTACGAATTCAAGAGGCTAAAATTACGAATTCTTGCATTTATGACTTCGAATTATAGATGCTAAAATTATTTAGATTAATAGAATTAAAACACTAGAAAAAGGGGTTATGCGAATAGCACTTAATCTGAAACGATATTACACAAGGAATGATTCAGAATAAGGTATATTGTTAAGTTAGGTTACTTGATTTACTTATGGTTTCTAAGAAGGTTCTGGTGATACAAATATATTAATTACAGATTTCTTCTTTATTACAAGGTTTGCTTATTCATATTATGAAGTTCATGAATCATAATACATAGTGTTATTTGGGTGACAAGATTTATATGCAGAACACGATGAAACAAGATTATTTCTTCGGAGAAGGATAGAATATACTTTGTAGAATATTTCTAGGCTGATCTCACACTTTTTAGTGTTTAGACGAGACATTATACTCATTGTTGAAAAAGCCTATATGGTATTAAAGGTCACATTATAAGAAATCGGATTATTGAGGTGAAGTGTACGATTAACATTTAGGGTTATTGCACTAGTAGGACTAAGATGAAAACCAAGTTGTTATAAGAATATTTTTCCAGATTATGGTAGTACATATCCTAAAGATCATTTCTAAACTGATCTTCATAATATTAGCATTTAGAAGAGATATCTACGAGCTGTCAAAAAGGCTTAAGTGATTTCTATTACTCAGAAATCATAACATTTAGGGTTATGTTGCTAGTTCATTTTATATGTAAAACATAGTATAACAAAATACTTTCTTTAAAATATAGTAGTATGCACTTTATAGAGTATTTCTACACTATTTTCATAATTCCTTTCATTTGGACGAGATACTTTATAAGCTAATGAAAATGCTTAAGTGTTTCTAACTTTATATGATAAAAGTTCGATTTCCGATTTAAGTTTGCGATTACACCTTATACGGTAATCTATCCATTTTTCAGGTATAAACCTGGGATGACTATAAGAGCGTTTTAAAGTTAGTTTTGTGATATTTGGCTTTTATCCGAAATGTTTTCCATATAAATGATCACTAGGGCCTAATATGGACTTAGTTCAAACTTGTACAAACATGAAGTACTTTTGCATAACTAGTAAGGATATTACTTCTCAAGATTCTAGGATTTAATTTTGTCAAATTCGAAGTTCATTTGTGGAAGTTATGACTATTTGGATTATACAAGTATTGAAACTTCGATTATTAGGTTAAATGTTAATTTACGACCTTATGATAATGATTCTTGCTATACTACATGATCTGATCATGCAAGGCATTCAGGAACTAATTATTCATGCATTAGGATTTACTTAAGATATTCTCTTCACACCTGGTTGATTATACTCAACTCTTTAAATATATATATATATAATATGGAGATATATATTACTTAAGAATTTAAGTACAGACTACAATTCACTATGGTTATTTTTATTGTAACAGATAACATAGTACTAAAGAGCTTTTCTCTTACCTTTTTACTTATTATGAACTTCATTTATATATTAGTTACTTATATATACATTTTCCATTTAAACCATCTATTATTCATATCACATATCTAAAGCAAGTTCATACCTTAATTATTTTAGCATAATAAGGTAGCCTACTGTCATACAAGTGTTTGTAAATTAACTTTATTTATTTTAGTTTTCTTTCATACAAGTTATCCATTTTTGATTATTTATTCTATTGAGAATAACCTTTAATGGGAAATAATTTAAACAAAGGTAAAACATAAATATTTTTATATATTTGAGTTCCTGGATGTATAAGGATTCTAATAAAATTGTTTTCATTAAATTCTAAGTTTGTCTACAACATTTTAATATGTAGCACATATTGAGCCCTTTTGCTTGAATTTGAATTTCAAATTCACCCAGTGAAGATTTTCAAAATATTATTGCATATTCTGATGGTACCTGATTTTACATGAATATAGAAATTCATTTCACCAATTTTGGAGTTATAATGCAAAAGTTACAAATGATTGAATTATTTCGGCTATACTAAATCAGGAAGAATTTGAAAATACGCTTTCTATATAGAAGTGGCGTATTTTACCGGTTTGACTGGGTTCTTCTCGTGGCACTGACGACTAAGGCCCAGGGGTCAGCGAGACAGGGCAGAGGAGGCGCTAGGGCACGGCGGCGACGGCGTTCCGGCGAAGCTCCGACGAAGGCGAGGGCACCATGAGCTTTAGTGGACCATCGCGCATCTGATGGTGGAGTCGATCACTTCCGGCAATGGTCGGAGCGGGCTGCCACCGTGGGCCAGCGGCGGAGGGAAGGGCGACTCGCCGGGGAAGAAGAAGAAGTGAGTTATAGCTCGAATGGGTAACGGGGTGAGCATCAGTGAGGCTAGGGAGTACCATTTTGGGGGTCGTTTTGTTCGGAGAAGTGATGGGTTGGGCTGCCAGCGTGCGACCGGAGTTGGGGAAGAAGAAGTCAGTGCGGCGGCGTTACAGGCAAGAAGAGCTGAAATCGATGAGTGAGATGAGTTTAGTGATGCTCAAAGACGCCATGGTTGCGAGAAATTTGAGAGTGACTCACCGATTTTGCTTGATCGGCTTTCTCCCCCTTTCTTCTTGCTTGCGGCGGCAATGGCAAGGAAAAGCTGAACTCGGCAGCGCTGAGGAGATGATCAGGCTGCGAGGTTTCTGGAAGGCGTGCAAGAGGATGCAGTAGCCAAGCTCTTCACTTCCTCCACCGAAGAAATTTTGGCATGAGGATCGCCTGACTTCCTTGCTCTCCTCTAGTTTTGCGCTCACTGGAACGAAGATTGAATGAATGGAAGAGGTGAATGCCTGGGCTTTGGTGAGGATGAATCAAATGGCTGGCTTTGCTTTGGCTTGTGCAAATGATTCACGACTGGCTTTGGCGTGGAATTGCTTCTGCTTGGCGCTGGTTTGGCTGTGTAAGGATGGAGTCTCTGGAATGAGTGAGGTGTCCCAAGCAAAGGAAAACAGCATGGCTCCAGTGCTGTACGTCCAAATGGCCATCAACTGAGTTGAAAAATTTCGAAACTTTTTGACCATGATCTACTGGGAGTGCTTAGCTTCCAGTAAAATTTTGGGACGAAAATACCGCATGGTTAATTAATTAAAATTCTGACACTGTGCACTGCTCAGAATTTTGATTTCGGATTTTAATTTATTTAAGGATGCAAATCTTATTATTTATTTTTAAACCTTTTTTTAATAGCTTGGTTTGGGTTAAGAATGTCTCTATAAAAATTTCAAGTCAACATACGGTGCAATTATTTTACAAAAATTCTGACATGCTGATTTACAGATTTCCAATGCCTCTGTTTATAAATTTTAAAAGGCACTAAATGACATTATTAATTTCTAATATTTTTACCATAGGTAAATAATGTATTGAGGACATTATGGTAAATTTTCCAGGTGCATATAATGTTCTAAAATTTTATAATAAATCTGTCCTTGCACTATTTGGAGGTCAAAGGGATGTCCTATCAACTATTTAATACTTTCTTATGTATTAAAATTTATTTGCTGGATAAACTCATCCACTGCATGCTTAGAGTTACCATGGTAAATTTTTCTAACTTTTACTTTTAACATTTTACCATTTTACTAATTCTATTTGTTGGATTTCCATACAATACAAAAATCCAAGAAAATTCAAATAAGAACCAATAAATCCAATAAAGCTCATAAATAAATATTTTCAAATTTAAAATATTTATTTTTATATTATTTTATTTTTCGGGATGTTACATCTACTTCTAATTATGAGTTGGTGGCAGTGGTTCGTTCTCCTTTAAAGTATCTGATTCGTTAGATCTGACATGAACGACTGAGATAGAAGAGGATTTAATCATATCTTAGATGGAAAGATTTTATCATATCTTTTTTGAATAGAAATATTATTTAGCATATCTCTATTCACATGTTCTTACTATGGAAGGATGTTATTCATATATCTTATAAATGGAAGGATTTTCTCATCATATCCTGTATGGATAGAAGGATATACTCACTATATTCCATAATACGGGAATTCTATCTCATCATATCTGGAAATGCATAGATTAAAAGGAAAGAATCACGCAACCAAATCATGTGCCAATTACGAAGATGTCGGGGAGACCTAGCTTCTATCCACCTACGTACGCTGCATTCTGCTTTTATCTACTCCTTCCTGCAAGAGGAAGGCAATAACTTTCTCCTCCTTCAATAGTAAGGATTGATATCACTCTACTAATTCTAATTAAGAGTTGGTTGCGATCGTCCGTTCTCCTTCAGAGTACTTGATTCGTTAGATCTAACATGAGATGGAAGAGGATTTAACCCGATAGTCAAATCTCTTTGGAGAAACAAACTTTTCCTACTATTGAAACATAACTAAAGTTAGTGTTCTTTGCAAATAATTTTTTTGTCGCAAATTGAGTTTTCGTTGCAACGTACGGGCACATGACTAGTACTCTTTTGTCGTGCTAGTTGTGGTTGCTTTGACATGTACGCCCACATCATATCCTTGTAGTAAACATGCAGATTGTACTCTGGAAACATCGATATCATTCACAATACCATGACCTGTCATCATCGTCACACTACTGCACACAAATACATTACAGACGGTTCGTAAAGGTCATCACAGACGGTTCGTAAGGGTAATCACAGACGGTTTTGCGAACCGTCTATAACTAACTGTCAGTGATGAGGACGGTTTTGTGCGAGTGATTCAGCCACACACACTTGGTATCATCTAAGCAGTGAGTATAGGCTTTGGCTCCTTTTGTATTATGGCCCGACAGGTTAACAAGGGCAGGATAATCATTTATGGTCACTACTACAGAAAGGCTTATATTAGACGCCTCATTATAAACGGTTCCTCAAAACCGTCTGTGACAATTAACATCACTTACGGTTTTATATTGAAACCGTCGGTGACATCATCACAGACAGTACTCTTCAAAAACCGTCAGTGATATACATCAATGTCACAGACGGTGTTATAATAAAATCATCTGTGATAATATCTCAGACGGTTTTATAAACAACCGTCTATGATAGCAGGTTTTATCCCAAAAGGTTTTAGAGTAAAACCGTCTGGGATACTATGTTTATCATTGACGGTTTTTGTATAAAACTATCTGTGATATCTCTCAGCAATATATAATATAGAGGTGCGAGCCACTTGGTGCATTTTAGGGTTTCGGGATTTATTTTCATTTGGCTGCGGCTATGAGGCGATTTGGTAAAAGAAGACCGTTGATTTTAAACGGTGATTGAGGATCCATTTGATTTTGGTGATCTAAGGTTAGTAATGGTGTCTAATTGCAGTATGTTCAAGATCTAGCTTGGTAAGGAGAGAATTTTATGATTTTTAGATCTATCTTTTAGATTCATGTGTTCTTTTCTATATAAGGGTAGTAATGGGTTTTAATTATATTATAAGGAGAGAATTTGAAAAGAGATTGTATATAGATGTAGCTTGTAGATCCATGTACTGTTCTTTTCTATATTTAAGCAGGTTAGTATATAATTTTTTGGATTCTAATTAATTGCTTTATATTCAAGATATTATTTAGAAGAGAAATTTGAAGATTGTTTAGATCTAGCTAGCTTGTAGATCCATGTGTGATCTTGTTGATCTAAGGTTTAGTAATGGGTAATTACACTATATTCAAGATCTAGCTTGGTAAGGAGAGAATTTGAAGATTATCTAGGTCCATGCATGTGCAAGTTCTTTGTGATCAAATGTTAGTAATTGGTTAAATCTAATTGCATTATTATATTAAGATTTAGGTAGCTAGTTTGGTGAAGAGAGAATTAATTTAAAGATTGTGTTTAGATATCTAGCCTGTAGATCTATTTGTTTGTTTTGTTCGAAGGTAATAATTGGTTATAATTTAACAATGTGTGCATACGGACACTTAGTGTACTTTAATATTTAACACTAAATGTTATATGCTTGGCGTAGATGGACCGAAGCTGGATGTATACTAAGAACCGTGTAAGTGCCGAGTACATTAATGACGTCTTCGCTTTTAGAAGAGCTGTAGAAGAGGATATGTTTAATAAGAGGGTGCAGTTTATGTCTTGTCTGTGCATTGACTGTGAGAATCTGAAGATGCTTTGAAACTTTACGCAGATTGAAGCACACTTGATTATGAAGAGCAGGAGATACAGGAAGCAGGTAGTATTAACATGGTCGACGAAGTCAATGATATGTCGGATGATCATATCGATTGTGGTTTCGATGAGGATAGGTTGCAGGAAGATAATTTGAATCAGATGTTGCGCGATGTAGAAGGGAACCGTGATGATAGAGAATATGGTAAATTCCGGGGCTTGATGGAGGACTCGGAGAAACTTTGAATTTTTTAAATAATACATTTTTTAATTCAAATTGCAAAAATATATCATGAATTTTTTTTTCAAAAATGTACCACTGTCGCCCGTTGGTTGGGCGACAGGTGTCTGTCGCTGACTGGTTCGGTGAGGCAAGCACATGTCGCCCAACCAGTGGGCGACATGTCCACGTCACCGACTTGTCGCCCTCCCATTCTGCGACAACGAAAAAATCGAGCAATGGTTGGGCGATAGTCATGCGCGCTGTCCCCTGTCGCCCAACTAGAGGGCGACTTGAGGGCTATAAATTCCATTCGGCCGACAGCAGAAGAAGAAAGAAGAAAGGGAGGAAAAAGAGAAGAGAAGAGGGAGGAAGAAGAGAGAAAAGAGAAGGGAGGAAGAGCAGCGGCTGCACGCAGGTATTTTTTCTGTTATTTTCGTAGTTTAATTTATTTAGTGTTTAGGGTTATGATTTTATGTAGTTATTTTTGCGGTTTAATTTGTTTAGGGTTTAGCGTTAGGGTTAGGGTTAGATGTAATTATTTTCGCGGTTTAATTTGTTTAGTGGTTAGGGTTAGGGTTAGATGTAGTTGTTTTCGCGGTTTATTTTGTTTAGGGTTTAGTGTTAGGGTTATATGTATTTATTTTCGCGGTTTATTTTGTTTAGGGTTAGGGTTAGATGTAGTTATTTTCTCGGTTTATTTTGTTTAGATTTAGGGTTAGTTATTTTCGCGGTTTATTTTGTTTAGGGTTTAGGGTTAGGGTTAGATGTAGTTATTTTCGCGGTTTATTTTGTTTAGGGTTAGGGTTAGATGTAGTTATTTTCGCGGTTTATTTTGTTTAGGTTTTAGGGTTAGATTTAGATGTAGTTATTTTCGCGGTTTATTTTTTTAGGGTTTAGGGTTAGGGTTAGATCTAGTTATAGGGTTGTTTTTACGAATAATAATATGTTGTTACGTTTTTTAGAGATAGATGTAGATATATATGCTTTTTACATATAGAAGTGCAGATATATATATTGTTAGGGCTGTAGATGTTTTTTAGAAATACAAGTAAAGGAATGAATATTTTTAGTAATGTAGATATTTTTAGCATAGTTTTTTGCATCTGAAATGGGCACACTTGGTTTCCAAGTAATGATATTCGTAGGAATGTATATATTTTTTAGAAATAGAAGTAGAGAGATGTATATTTTTAGGAATGTAGGTAGATATACATACGTATAATTTTTGTAGCAAATGGATTTAATACTTTTTACGATGAGTAATTAATTCGTGTGTTAATGAATAGGTTCATAGATATGTCAGAACGAGTTCCATTTAGAATCTTTTATGGAGAAGGGGTTGTCATGTATGGTTCGGAGGGTGTGGATCTGAGTAACTTTCAGTATGTGGATAGAAGTTTAAGTAGGGTCGAAGAGCGTACATTTGCTTCTGTGTTGAATTGGTTGTATTATACGTTTTAGATGGAACAAGAGAAGTGACAGCTCAAGTTATCTTGCCTTTGCACCATGCGAGATGATCTTGTTTATTGGGAGTTAGTTGAGCTGAAAGGAACTGCATCTTGGAGGTCATATGTGAGGGGGGAGGGGCAACTGAAGGATCTAGTTGGCCTAGAGGGGGGTGAATAGGCACTTTTACAAGTTTTAACTACTTCAAACTGAAATACACTTATTCTTTATGAGAGAATAGCACAGAACTGTATATATATATGACAGAAGTGACAATAAACAATTTAACCAGCGAAAGCAATTTAGAGAAATAAAACACAAGAGAGACAGAGATTTATCCCGTGGTTCAAAGCCGCACTCCTAATCCACGTTGAAGCACTTCTTCCGAAGTATTGCTTCTCCAAAGCTAGTCGCAGTAGCTCTAGTGATCACTTAGGTAACTCTTTCACTACTCCAGTGAGGTGAGTTCCGAACCTCTCACAATTACAGTGACCTTCCACAACCACTTTTGGACATATCACACTATTCACTTCCTCCAAGCTGTCTAGGATCACTAAGATCCAAGAGTAATAAACTTTGCACAAGTTCAGTCTCTTGGTTCACTTCGCAACTCACACAGCTAGATTTTGGCTTGGGGCTAAAACACTGAGAGATGTTTGAGAATTTTGGTTTGAAAGTGAAGCACAGTCTCCTTTTTCGAATCAGAGCTATTTTTGATGCTAAAATGTAAAGGAGTTCATTCTCTTAGATGGTAGATGGCTCGGGAAATGCTTATATAGCCATTTGGAATGAATATAACCGTTACACCTGCTACTGTAGCCGTTGGACATGTCAGATGTCAGAACTATCAGAAAAATACACGTACAACGGACTAAACAATAGTACCTAGCGATACTGGACATGTGTATGATGGACCAAACTTGGACATTTACGACGGATCAAAAAATTTGATCCGTTGTACATGGGCTTTTCATAGAGTTTGGTCCGGCATACGACTGAGAGATATACATGTACGTCGGACCAAAAAATTTGGTCCGTCAAACATGGGAGTTTCAAAGATCAGAGTCAGAGATCCTTTTTCAACAAAAATAAGTTTATCCAAGCGATTTACTTTAGCAACGGACTAAAAAAATTAAGCAAGAATGTTTGGTCCGTTGTCAAAGCAAAAACCTTTTGACTGAGAACGAAAAATCCATTTAAGGTTTTAGTAAATAGGACTTCAATGTTTGGTCCGGCAAAAAGCTTATAAACTGAATGAGTAACGGACCAAAATATTTGGTCCGTTGTAGATGGGAAACAAAGAAGATTTTTGGTCTGTCACAGAGGAGTGACTTTTACATGTATGCCGGACCAAATTATTTGGTCCGTTATACATAGACAATCACTTGTTTGACAGATGATTTTCAAAGGAGTTTTTACCAAGGACGAAAGAATATGAAAACAAGAGGTTTGATCCGATTGAGTAGATATTTCGATAGGAGTTTTGACATAGAAGACTTTCAGAGTTGGACCAAAGAATCTTTTTGACTTAAAAAGGATATGCTGTGTATGCAACAGACTTAAGAAGTGGGTAGCTGAAATTTGGTCCGTTGTATACGAAGAAATTTGATTCAAAGGTCAATTACTGAGTGTCTTTTGCTCCGAGAAATCTAGTTTTGTCTTTGCTTTGTGATCTAAGCCACCTGCTTGTGCAAAGTCCCTCTTTAGACAACCAAACTGCATAAAAAACCTAGCTATTTGACTTGAATCATCTCCCAAGTCATAAACTAGTAACTGAGCACCTTAATCTTGTTAGTTCAACTTGCTCCATCATTGATTTCAGCATATGTTCTTCAAGGCTTTAAGTATTATTAACTTAGTCATCAATACCAAAACTATAATAAAACACAATAATAAAAATTGAGGGGGCCTAGATGCTATCAGCAACATGGATGGTATCGCGTGCTTTTGGTGCAAGCGTATGATAGGGCTATTGCCCCGCAGCAGCAGCTGGACGCCGGTGAGTGTAGTGAGCCTCAAAATGAGTTCACTTACGGTGACACTGAAATTGGGGAGTCCAGCCGGGAGTAGCATGTTCAGGGTTGCACTGAGGATATCGTCTACTGGAGTGGTGTGCAAGTTGAGATTGGGGAGTGTCGGGACCTGAATTTGCAAATCCGAACCCTCGGAGTATATCGCACTAGTTCAGGATCATGCTAGTGCACACAGGCTCAACATAGATGCTATCACAGTCATACACAGCGGAATATAGCATAACTTTAATAATTAGTAATAACTGTTGTCTTACATGATTATTGCCACACAGGGCTTAACTAAGAAATAGCAAATAAGCAGCAGCGGAAAATTAAATAAACGTAGCAGCTCCCCAGTTCACCGCAGGCAACTAACGAGGCTGGACCCTAAGCATTCGCATCCAGATAATACTCCTCCACGAAAGGCGTAGATTCTTCCTCTTCTGAAGTTGTTGTTGTTGGGGTGAGTACATAAATCACTCAACAAGTTGTGCATAGCAATGCAAATCTAATATTCTATATGCTTGGCTTAATCCAAAGGAATGGCTAATATGGCTATTTTGAAATAAAGCGGCATTTAACAAGAATACAGTAAATAGATTGAAAAACAGTAAAACAAATAACAGTAATTAATAAATTTTATATTACAAGTAAATCAGATTTCCAATCCTAAGTCAAGTTCCATTTACTCCGTGGCAATCCTGCCATCCCATCCAGTTTTCATTTGAATAAAGTCTAACCCTTAACTGTAATTCCCGAATATTGCCCAATACCGTCAGCACGGCTATTCGAATAGATTGTACACTCTGCAGAGGTTATGCACTCTACCCACACGATACAATCAAACACCACCATGGCGAGTGATCATAACAAAGCCTTTACAATGCTACACCCAGATCCAGTACTGCTCGCTAAGGTTTCAACACTGAATGGTTAAACCACCACAACAGGGCCCCCCCTCTTGCACCATGTAAGTTAAACCGTAAACCCGGGACTCACTATTCACCACGACAGTACCGAAATCAAGGCTTCACAAATTATTCAGCTAGGTTGTCCCATTCGAGACATGTGGTTGCAAGAAAGACTCAAGTCAAAGGCTTGCAAGGTTAAGTCTTCGGGAACTACAACGAGCTCTAGCGCACGGGCGACGGCGGCTCAACGGTGATGGCTAGGGCTATGGTTGCGCATGGAGATGGCGAACCTCAGGGTGCAGTCTGCGCCTTAAATAGCCTCGATATGCGTGCAAAAATGGAAACCCTACGTCACGCGGCGGCAGCGGCAAGTCGGCGGTGGATTCGGAAACCGAATCGGAGACGAAGAGCGAGGACTGTCCGATCTGCGATGAACGGTTGCTATCACTTCTGAAATGATACGATCCGATCCGCTCTTTCCAAAATCAACGGGTGCGATCGGATCCTACCTAAAATAATGCAATGCGATCTCAACCACACGATCTGGATCCAACAGTTCGCAGGCGCTAGGGTTTCCCGACTTCATCCTCAAATCTCGAGCGCTCCTTCGCGATCCAACGCCTGACGCAGCGCTGATGACGCGGCTTGATGAAGATCGCGCGATGAAGATTCAACGGTTGGCAGCCAGCGTTGCGGGAACATCGGCCGATCGGGCCGCGACAATGACGGGCAAGACGCGCCAAAGTCTTTGGCTTCGCCCGATCGCTTCACGAAATTTTCTAAAGTTTTTTGATTTAAAATAATTCCCAAAATTGAATTAATTCATTTAAGGCAATTAAAATATCAGTAAAATCCCCAGAAAAATCTCATAAATACTTGAGACATTCTGAGCTCAAATAAAATATTTTGGGCAAAACTTTATTTTAACTTTGCAAACAATTAAATAGTTTTCTCAAAGAGGCTAAATACTTAGTTTTCAAAATAAATTCCAATAAATCCAGAAAAATCCAAATAAATCACACATTGCACAAATGATAATAAAATAACACTTAAGGCAAAAATTGGGATGTTACAGGGAGGATGAAGGAAACATTGGGCAAGATGCGCGGGGGCAAGTAGACGAAGGTGAGGAAATTGAGGAAGTAATAGCACAGATGGAAGAGGAAGACCTTGAATATCAACAAATAGAAGTGGAAAACGACGATAACTCGGATGAGGATGATGAAGATGTTGAGCCACTTGTGCCAGCAGATTGGAGCACGCATCAATTTAATAACCTGGTTGTAAATAAAGGCAATGATACACCTTGGCAGTATAGCGACAAAGAGGTGAGGCCTAACAGCATTTACCCCACAAAAGAGCCAGTGCAGGATGCTATCAAAGATTGGGCCTTATCACTAAGAAGAACTTTCAGAGTTAAGAAGTCCACCCCAACCTGTTGCGACGTGGTGTGCGAGATGCAAGGGTGCCCCTAGAGAGTGCACGCGTACAAGCCCAAATGGGGCACCCACTGACTATGTTCGAAGGTTGAACAACATAGTTGTATGACTGAGGAAACCCTGGTGGTTCACAGGAACCGATCGTCCGGGTATATCGCGAGTGTCATGTGCAAGAGATAGTTGAGAACCTGAATTTCGAGCCCTGTGCTATTATCCGAGCAATTGAGAACATATTTCAGTACACAATTAGCTAAGGGAAGGTATGGAGGGCGAAGCAGAAGGCCTTGGAAATGAGATTTGGGAAATTTGAAGACTCGTACCATAATTTGCCCGCACTGCTCAGTTGCATTCAGGGAAGAAATCCTGGTACTTATTATGATTATCAGGACTGTCCGTCAAGTAAGTGGCCGAACAAGAGGCATCTGAAGAGAGTTTTCTTCACATTTGGGGCTTGCATTAGGGCGTTCTATCACTGCCGTCAGTTGTTGTGTGTGGACGCCACATTCCTAACCGGGAAATACAAAGGAAAAATAATGACAGCTGTGGGCGTCGACGCAAACAACCAGATTCTGCCTGTTGCGTTTGCCTTTGTGGAAAGCGAGAACTATGAGAGTTGGCTGTGGTTCCTACGAAACTTGAAGATTAGGGTGGTGAAAACTCGCCAACATGTGTGCATACTACATGACAGGCAAGCTAGTCTGCTTAGTGCCATCAGAAAGTTGCAAACAGGGGAAGAGGAGCCATTTCCATGGACTGACTTGCAGAGCCAATGGTGCATGAGGCATTTGGGCACGAACTTCTATAAGCAATTTAAGAATAAGGAACTGATGAACATGTTCAAGAGGATATGTAAGCAGAACTAAGATAGCAAGTTCCGTACTCTTTGGAAGAATCTTGATGAGCTAACAAAAAAACACAAAGAGACTACTAGCAGTGTAACACAGGAGCAGGCAGAGCCTTTATTCCCTTTGGCAACAGAAGATGAGGCAACGAGTCATCGTCGAAGGCAAAGGTCGATCAAATGTTTCTCGGACTGGATAAAGCACGAGCCCAAAGAGAAGTAGTCATTGTTACATGACACACATAGTGCGAGATACGGTGTCATGACGACCAACTTGTTGGAGGTGCACAACTGGGTAATGAGAGGGATGAGGTGTCTCCCGTTGGTAGGAATTGTTGAGGGAGTGCTCCGGGGTACAACCAAGTATTTTGTGGATAAGCATAAAGCTGCTGAAGTAGTAATGAGAGATGAGAATGCCTTGTACTCAAGGATGATAAGTAAATACATGGATGAGAAGAGTAGGAAGGCAGGCAAGTATAGAGCTATCAAAGTAGGTTCACGAACACTGCGCTTCGAGGTGATATGCAGGGATAAAGGAAGGCGGGGAACAAACCAGAAGGTCATCACCCAGGAGTGCATCTTACAGGCTGAATGTCAATGCTGGTGTAATAAACCCCTCCTTTTGCATAGGCCATGTTCTCATGTGATAGCTGCATGTGCATTATTTGGAATGCAACCTGGTACATATCTATCTGAATATTTTACAAAGGAAAAGGTGATGGCAACCTGGGGCGAGGAGCTATATGGTTATGGTGTTGTCGGTTCTTTCACCACAAACCCTAGTGTCGATGAAAGGTCCTGGGTCCTTGATTTTGATGCAAGATCATACAAAGGAGGCCGTCGCAAAACAAGGCGTATCAGGAATGACATGGATGAGTCCGAAACTGGTAAGTGCGTGATCTCTGTAATATTTCGAAATTTTTTTCATCCATTTTAATGTTAACATGCAAAAGTTCTTAATAGGGTATATTCTATATTTCATTCAAATTTAAATTTTAAACTTAAGATAGAGGCCAAGAATTAAATATTTTTACAAAATTAAACTACTTATGGTCTCATATATTGTTACGAGTTTATTTCATATTTTTAGGAACTAAGGTTTTTATATTTTAAATAGTGTCCATATTAGGTTTATTTGAATTTTAAATTCAAGATATTACATATTAGATTAAGAATTAAATATATTTGCATATTATGAAAGCTTAGGATTTTATATGAATTTAGAAATTTGTTTGACTCAATTTGGCGTTAGTTTGAACATGTTATAAGCATTTGATTGAGCTCTGTTTTGGAAAAAAAGAAAAGAAAAGGGATGGACAGTGACCTATTGACTGTCCAGGGTTTCTACATGATCGAAATTTTTGGGGCTTATAGGCCAAGTATGCCATACTCCCATATTTGAATCATTAGTTTAGTTGTGAAGTTTTATATGAGGATTCTATATGTCACCTAAGCATAAAGACATAAGGTAGATAGATATTGTTGGCACCAAATTAAAGATTGCTTAACTTGAAATACTGATATTTCAATTAGAGTTCACTTCAGCTAACCAGATTCTTGAGCTGAAATGCTGATTTCGATTTGAAGGCTTAATTAAAGAAATCATGTCATTGAACTCACCCGCTGTCACTGGGCCCTAAATTTGTCAACCAGACCTGGCCATCCTTATTTCGTCACACCTGCCATTGAGTATAAAGGCCAACAGGGATTTAACACCTTTGAACTTGGGTCACATACCTTTAATTCTGGATACTCGCAGCTTCGGCTATTTTGTATCGACTCTTTTCTTATTAATGGATTGGCAGAGCTGCCCCTATTTCAAAAAAAAACTTGGGTCACATGATAGAGAGAGGAAAATAGAGTAGAGAAGCACGCACGACAAACTCCATGGCACTGCTCTGGCGAGGGTGGTCGGCGGTGGGGCAACAGCTGGGAGGAGGATGCGATGCCTAAAATGGGTTCCTGGGACCTCAGTGATGCTATTGGAGGCGGCGGTTGGAGCTATGCTGGCCTGTGGTGGCGGCGCGGTGAAGCCAGGTGGTCGTGGAACAGGGAGCCCGTGGCTACAGTTTATCGGCAAGAGAAAGCTCCAATTGAGCAAGGGATCACATTTAGTTCAGGGATGGATGAAGATGATGCAGGCGCAGGTAATTGGAAAATGGTGCCTTAATTGCGGAGTTAGCTTGGCTTGGCTGTAATGGGGAAATGCAACCGTGGCGAGACTTGTGGCGGCTGAAGGGGCAATTGAGCGAAGCTTGCAAGGAGGGGGATGAGGGGAAGTGCAGGGAGTCGAGTAGGAGTCCTGGCTTGATTAAATAAACAACGAAGGCAGTGACGATAGTGTTTGACGCAGAGGGCTAGGGGCAACAGAACTACGTGCAGTGTTGCAGGTCTTCCGGAGCGAGGATGGTCCACAAGTCAGTGTAAACAGTGGAGAACCGGCTCGCCCTTTCTCTGGACAGTTCAAAGTTCAAGAAATTAATTATGGTATTGTTTCTAGTAAAAAGTTTTTGAAACTTTTTATGCATGATCTAGAGGAAATATTTGTCCTATTTTAGGAATTTCAGAGCATGATATAACTTGTGTGTGGAATATAAGAACCCGGGTACCCTCATAGCAGGCCCAAGAGGGAGGCCCAGAAGATACTCCCCGCGTCAGGCTCCGCTACCGTGCGCAAGGGGATCTATCCTAAAGGAAGTTAAACGGATATTTAGATATGATGGATACAGTTGTAATTCGAGTCATTAATAGGGTAGATGAAGATGTAAACTCTATCCTGTAACCGACTAGAATCTTGTAACTGATCGGAATCTCCAAACCGATCAGAACTCTGTAAGCCGCACCACCCCCGCTATATAAGGGAGAGGGTGGGCAACAACATAGGGATCCAATCATCCAAGCATAGAGCAATCGAGCCATAGAGCATAGCATACTACATATTGCCCAGAGCACATTACGCTTTGAGCAACCTGAGATCCAAGAGATACATATAATCCCAGCACACAGGATTACGGTATTACCTCCATCGCTGAGGGCCTGAACCTGTCTAAAATCCCTGTCTTGTGTGACCTTCGAGTTTGAGATCGAGCGCCTACCCCATAAATTCATTGCCAACTACAAAAGTCGACATTGTGTGATTTTACAAAATTCTAACAAGGCTATTATGTCAGTTTTCTTATTTTTATTTTTTCTGGGGATTCAAATTAACTGAAATTATTTTTAACATTTTTATAGATGATCCTATGGGTATGAAGATATTAAGATAAAATTCTGAGAACATTATCAAATCTAGATATTTTTATAAAATTCTGACATTGATATGTTGAGTTATTTGCATTTTCTGTTCATGATTTTTAAAATGCATCAAATGAGCTTTTAATTTTCTATAAATTTTTATGTCAGTTCCCTAGGTACAGAAGGTGAATAAAGAAAAAATTAAAAGGTTTATCTCATTTTTACATTTTTAATAAATTATGACAAGCCTATTGTTCTTAGCCACCTATCACTGTTTTTGATTTTATATCTGCATTAAATGTATTCAAATTCCTTTGAAGATTTTTATTACTGTTTCTTAGAGATTGTATAAGGCTCCATAAAAATTTTAGAGAATGATCACACATAGATATTTTTGAAGAAATCTAACAAGATTTATGTTCTTTGTTTAAATGCTATTTTTGATTTTCCTGAGGTATTATATGGAGATGGATTAGGATTTATCTCTATTTTATTGAGATTTTATCTTCATATGATTTTGGGGTTTTATATATGGAAAAGAGAAATCCAACAATGAAAATGGTTTCCTTACAGTCCAAAAATTCAGCATAAATTTAGAAAAGATGGAAATAGAAGATAAAATCACAATTCAAACTTAGTTTCATATTTTGTTCATTTTGAAAGAGAGGATTTCCATAATGCAAATGTTCTTTATTAAAGATTAAAATTCAAGAAAATTAGAAAAAATGTAGAAATTAAAATGAAAATTTTGGTTTCAATTAAAAAAATTAGTTTCTCTATTTTTATATTTAAAATTTTATTTTCTTTGTTTTTAAATTTTTCGGAATGGTAGAGACATGCTGACGCTGATGCCCGGCGCCGTCGCCGTCGGGAACTTCCGCTTCGATTGCGGCCACGACCAGTCCATCCCGAACGACAAGTTCGACGGGTTGATCGGGTTCGGCGGGGCGCCGGAGTCGCTGGTGTCGCAGACAGCTCCATTCCTTGGTGGCGCCTTCTCTTACTGCCTCCCGCCGTCGAAGATCTTCACCGGCTTCCTCGCGCTGGGCTCGCCGAGCAACATGTCGGGCTTTGCCTTCGCACCGATGCAGCGCCGCTTTCCGACCGCGACGTTCTACGTGGTGATGCTCACCGGCATCAGCGTTGGCGGGCAGCACCTCGACATACCACCATCGGTGTTCATGAACGGCATGATCGTGGACTCCGGTACGGTCTTCACGTGGCTCCCGGCCACGGCCTACGCGGCGCTGCGGACAGCGTTCCGGAGCGCCATGTCCGCGTACCCGCCTGCGCCGCTAAGGGACGAGCTCGACACGTGCTACAACCTCACCGGATACATCAACGTGAAGGTGCGCGCCGGGGTCGCGCGGACCTTCGACGGCGGCGCGACGGTGGACCTCCACGCGCCGTCGGGGATCATGTCGAGAGGCTGTCTCGCGTTCGCCGGGCTCGGGTCAGGTAACACAATTGGGGTCCTAGGCAGTGTGAATCACCGCACATTCGCGGCGGCGTTCGACGCTGGCCGTCAGAGAGTCGGATTCCAGGCCGGCGCCTGCTGAACTACTATTACCAGTGTGCAGTGTGCTGCGCTTATGCATACGTGCGTCCTTGTAACAAGACCTACGTACCACGTGAAATGAATGAACGGAGTTGGTTGCTTGCACAGTTGCGCGCTCGCACAATGAAATTAGTACGTGATGAAAAAAAATAAAACAGCGAAAAGAATCACTATTCCATTTCCAGTAATGAGACTATGAGAGTAGATATTGGACAATTTTTCATCCCGCGGAACAAAAAGTAGACGAACTAATAGACAGTTGAATGGAGGCTCTGTTTCCTCTGGGGAAAGAGACATATCCATGTCGCTGCCATTGTGCCACTAAAGCGGATTCTTCCTTGGAAAAAAGGTGGAACTCTAGAATGCGTGTATCAATTTTGATCGAAGATATTGTCTGAAATATATAGTTTGGATTTATGAAACTGATATGAATACATTTATCATCAAAATAGTTTCATAATATTTCATTTTTTCGAATATATGATAATAAATTATAGTGGTCAAATGACATCTTATTAACTTCGATAAGAAGCTCACTTTTTCTTAACCGGACAAAGTATAAGATTTACTGTACAGAGCAAAAAGTAAAAACTGCATGACATGGTTCTTAATAAACTCATCCTTCCATCCAAGTGCATGCGCGAGTGATAGATTTAGAAGCAAGCTTAGCATGTTTGTTGGTGCACCTGGATGCTAATTCCTTTCATCTAAACAATTTCAACCATCTGGTAGTGTAATTGATCCAAGATCTGCATTTATCTGCCAAGGAAGTACTACTTGCCTTCTTGGTCAGGAGCGACAATTCCCGTGCCATTGTATCTGCTCAGGGGAACCAACGGCTGCATCTACGTTTGATTCTAGTTGCCAATTCGGAGACCTGCACCAAGATGAAGTGGGCGAGAGGTGGCCTTAGTCCTTACTGATGCCGGCAAACTACCTACGGTTGCGCACTGTAGTAAATCCGACAAGAGCTTGTGAATGTAACTACGAAGAAAAAGGCCCTCCTCGCCTCTGAATAATTTACAGTCCGTGCAGTTATTTCAGTTGCAGAAGGGGCACCGCTGAAGGTCAAAAGAACGTTCAGGCGGTTCCGTAGATAAGAATAGTACTGCCACTTTCGAATCGCCTTCTTAAAAATATTTTGCATTCCAATTTATCCTAGAAAAGGAGTCAAGCTGAACTTTTGCAGTAAACTTTTGGATCACATCAATAGATCTCAAACTAAATGTTGTGGCCATTAATTGGGTACAGGTCCGAGGACCGAGGGTAGGGCACTTACCCTCATCTAATCGTCGGCAGGGCTCTTCCCTGATGTGATAGAAAGGATCTTAGGCCTTATTTTAGAAGAGAAGGGAGACTAGAGAACTTTGTTTATTTCTTTGCTTAATCATAAGCAATACAATGCTATCCCTTTTATGGGGATAGCTTGACTTGATCCCTAATAAACACTAGTATAGTATAGTGCCATGTCTTCCAGTTTCCTTTTTCCAGCACGTAATATATGGTCTTTTCTTTTTCTAGAATGTTTGTTTCCTTTTTCTTAATTCCAGGATATTTGTTTCCTTTTCCTTGAGATGATGCTGGAGGTGGGGGGAGATCTGTTGTGGGCCACATGGATGAGTTAGACACATTAAACAATGGCCATCGGATGTGGGTGAGTAAAGCTGAGGAAAGATCTGAGAGGTTAATTTTGATGGAGGCAAGTTTCTGGGGACGTTTCACTGGGTGCATGAAGGTTGGGCCATCTCTAGTGAGGTGCATTATTTGAGGTGGACGTAGAAAAGAATGCTTAGGTGCATTATAAAGGGGTATAGATATTTCTAATATTAAGGAAACAGATGATCCTAAGAGTCCGATCAGAAGGATAAGATATGCAACTAGCAAGATAAGGAAATAACCAAAGATAAGGACTCATAGACTTAAGGATATACGTACGAGGGTAGTGGCAGATGCAAGAAAGGGTCGCAAAGGGGCTAGAATACTGGCTTTGACCGCTGTGCCTCTGGTACCCCTCAGTCCCGCATCCTTTTTCTAGAGATCTTCAAGGTGCCGCACCAGCCGTACACTATGAACATAAAGAAGCACACCAATACAAAGCACATCTTCTATTTTTCTCTTGAGTACACTACTAGACAAGGGGTTTCCTTGGACACCGAGATCAAGGACTGCTTTTGCATGCTACAGTACCGCGTATGAGCAACAGCGCACTGCTACGGTACACGCCCGGAACATAGACCATGACACAACCGTCGTCGTAAACATGCTTGTTACGACGGTATCTTATTTAGCCCCGTGAGCACACAAGTTCCAGATTACTAGGAAAGCAAATGAAAAGTCCGCAAATAATCACTCAGCAGGCACCAGCTCGGAATCCGACTTTACCACGGCCGGCGTCGTACAGCACCTCGAACGTACGCTGGTTCACATTGCCGATGATCCCGGTGCTGTCGTCTGACCCGGACTCGTCAAATGCGAGGCAGCCATCCAATAGAACCCCGTTGGGGACGTTGAGGTCGATCGTCGCGCCGCCGCTGAACGTCAGCGCAACCCTTGGCACGGTGACGTTTCTGTAGCCGGTCAAGTTGTAGCACGTGTCGAGGTCACCGTTTGGCAAGAGCGGGTACGCCGCCATGGCGGCCCGGAACGCCGACTGCAGAGCCTTGTAGGCCGTCGAAGGGAGCCCGGTGACAACCGTGCCGGAGTCTATGATCATTCCTCCCGAGAACACCGACGGTGGGATGTTGAGCTGTTTCCCGCCGACGCTGATGCCAGTGAGCGTCACCACGTAAAACGTCGCCTGGTTCTGGACGCGGCCCATCGGCGTGAACGAGAAGCCCGACGTGTTGTTGCTCGGTGCGCCGAGGGCGAGGAACCCGGCTTTGCTGTTGATGGGCGGCAAGCAGTAAGAGAAGGCGCCGCCGTAAACCGGGGACGTCTGCACCACGAGCGACTCCGGCGCGCCGCCGAGGCCGAGGAGGCCATCGTACTTGTCGAACGGGCCGCCCTGGTCATGGCCGCAGCCGAAATGGAAGTTCTTGACGGTGATCCCAGGCGCCAGCGTTAGCGTCTCGTTGCTGTACACCCCCGTGGTGGTCGAGCCGTCCCCATACTGGATTCCAAACCCGCAGAGGGTGCGGTTGGTGCATCCGTTGTCGTAGCCGTCGACCGTGAGGTTCTTGCACGCGTCGGAGCCGCAGGGGATGGGAGCGTACGTGGACGACTTGCTCGGATCAAACAGGGGGTCCTTCTGCGGGTAGCACTCGCTGGAGTTGCACGGCTTGCACTGCACCCAGGACAGATCGCTGCCAGTGTCGATGAGGACGACCTGCGGCACTGCCGGCGTGCCCAAAGACACCGTGACCACGTACTCCAGCGAGTCGACGGAGCCGCCCAGGTACGCCGGGACGCTCACCTTGCCATCGTCCTGCGTGCTCATGCGCCTGGACGCTCTGCTTATGATGTAGTTGGCGCGGGCCCGGTTTCTGCGAAGCGTCTCGGCGAAAGATGGCTTGTCAGTGGACTGCGACGGCGCGCACGGCCCGTGCCGGTGCACCAATGGCACAGCGGCGCGGTCTGACCCCGGCGCCACTGAAACAAACGCTGCAACATGTGTCATTTTTGCAGCCTAAGGATTAAACTCGAGACGCAAGTTCAGTTCTTGTTATACCTCTTGATGTGGAGCATACATCTTCTGGCTCAAATGAGCTGGTTGACACAACAACAAAGCTGTGATGCTCGTCGCCTGCAGCAGCAACGGAATAGTAGCTGCATAGGATCAGGACGCACAAGAGTAAGGGAGAAGCCATGGAAAGCGGTATGCACCTGAACTGCGATGTACAAAGCAAGGACGAGCACATATTTTATAGACCGATCGACAATTGAAATTTGGTTCGGATCCAACGATTAACAGCAAGAGAAGGCGAAGAAAGCTATGATCGAAATGCCGTGTTCTCTCACGTACGTAGGACGGTAGGATATACTCTTTTGTCGTGCTAGTTGCGGTTGCTTTGACATGTACGCCCACATCATATCCTTGTAGTAAACATGCAGATTGTACTCTCGAAACATCGATATCATTCACAATACCTTAACCTGTCATCATGGTCACACTACTGCACACAAATACATTACAGACGGTTCGTAAGGGTCATCATAGACAGTTTTGCAAACCGTCTGACTGTCAGTAATGAGCACGGTTTTGCGCGAGTGATTCAGGCACACACTCTCGGTATCATCTAAGCAGTGAGTATAGACTTTGGCTCTTTTTGTATTATTGCCCGACAGGTTAACAAGGGCAGTATAATCATTTATGGTCACTACTACAGAAAGTCTTATATTAGACGCCTCATCACAGACGGTTCCTCAAAATCGTCTGTGACGATTAACATCACTGACGGTTTTATATTGAAACCGTTAGTGACATCATCACAGACGGTACTCTTCAAAAACCGTCAGTGATATACATCAATATTACAGACGATTTTATTATAAAACCGTTTGTGATAATATCTCACACGGTTTTATAAACAAACCATCTGTGATAGCAGGTTTTATCCCAGATGGTTTTATAGTAAAACCGTCTGTCATACATCACTGACGGTTTTATAATAAAACTGTCTGGGATACTATGTTTATCATTGACGGTTTTTGTATATAACCGTCTATAATATCTCTCAGCGATATATAATACAGAGGCCCGAGCCACTTGGTGCATTTTAGGGTTTCAGGATCTATTTTTCATTTGGCTGCGGCTGTGAGGCGATTTGATAAAAGAAGACCGTTGATTTTAAAGGGTGATTGAGGATCCATTTGATTTTGGTGATCTATGGTTAGTAATGGTGTCTAATTGCAGTATGTTTAAGATTGTGAGGCCCCGTTCTGATGAACAGGAACCTCCATGTGATTACTGTGCAATTCTCTGGATCAGTAGCTAGCACTCACATATTTACAACAATTGGAATCACAACCACACCACAAATAATTACAGCGGAAACTAATACATAAAGGAAAAGCTACAACTCAGAGAATAAAGCAGCAAAAGAAATAATATCATGTAGTTTGCCCATCCGACTCGCAGGCAACTAACAAGGTATAAACTTCAGATAGACCATGATGAAAAAGACCCCGCAACCTGCGACGAAAAGAGACTCGAAGCCTCGCTAACTCAACCACCTAAAAACAACATATAAGCAAGGGTGAGTACTTTCGTACTCCGCAAGACTTTAACAAAACCTATAATATATGCAGGCCATTTCAAGGGAAAGGCTAATACAATTAATTTGCATAAAGCAGAATTGAATTGTAAAACAAGTTATCATTTGCAAACGGAATTTATAAGAGCAAGTTGATTGATAATAAAATAGATACAACCGTAAGTAATACTCACAATCCTCCATGACGTGAGTTCGAATAATCCAAACCATAAGGTCCATCAATGTCAGCCCTAAAAACAGAGACACTCACCAAAGTCGTAGATCCACATTTATCACACACAACGCCACGTCTCTGTTTAGGGCAAGGCGTACACCGTTGCATTGGTATGTAGAAACCCCTACAGACAGACCTAACCAGAATGCCTGTGTAATCTCCCGCCTTCCTTAGATGCAAAGCCACATCGAAACAACTTAATAGGCTAAGACCCGCCCATACAAGCCCTCGTGGTTGTACGAAAAACATGGATCTACAACATCCCATTTGCTCGGTCCTTAATCCGACACGGACGATACTCCACCCTATACTACGTGCAAATCCCTCTGCACATCCGGCTATTGCCAATAATCGCCCGCATCAAAACCATAGTTTTATTTTGGGTTTTTAATCAAACTACCAGCAACCATTTTCTCACAAAGGACCATTTAGGTTCCATATAAAACATTTCAGGAAACAATTTTAATCATGATCATCTGCCCCACAAAAAGCTAAAGCATGGCTAAGCAGGGATAACATGAGCGCATATACCCAATTTGGCATTAAGTAATGTCTAGCCCTATTCTATGGTTATCAAGGTTCACATTTCCATAATTATTAAGGAGTTTCATCTGACAACAGGTATATCTACCAATACCACAAAAGAGCGAATTTACAGAAAGTAAACGCATGCATGAAACATTTTAATAAACACAATGCAAATTAAATACTGGGATCAAGATGGTCAAAGGGGGTGCTTGCCTTGCTTATTATTGCTTACAACGAAGACGCGGTCGCGGCTGACGGAGTCGACGACGGAGGAAGGGACGTCAGATTCTACACGTCGATCAATCGGAAATATAGCAAATATCCAACTTTAATAAGGGCAAAAAGAAAACAGACAGAAAACCAAATAAAGACTTACCGCAGCAAACAAGAATATTTTAGGGTTTGAATTATCTGACTCCACATCTTGAGTTCAAGATAATTAAGCATTCATATTGTTAATGGCTTTATTATGAACAAAGCACGGCTTCTTTTATGGATTGTCTATTTCTGACTTACGAATTCAAGAGGCTAAAATTATGAATTCTTGTATTTATAACTTCGAATTCTAGATGCTAAAATTATTTAGATTAACAGAATTAAAACACTAGCTAAAAGGGGTTATGTGAATAGTACTTAATCTGAAGCGATATTACACAAGGAACGATTTTGAATAAGGTACATTTGCTAAGTTAGGTTTTTGGACTTATTTATGGTTTCCAAGAAGGTTCTGGTGATACAAATATATTAATTACATATTTCTTCATTATTACAAAGCTTGCTTATACATATTATGAAGTTCATGAATCATAATACTTAGTGTTATTTGGGTGACAAGATTTATATGCAGAACACGACGAAACAAGATTATTTCTTCGGAGAAGGATAGAATATACTTTGTAGAACATTTCTAGGATGATGTCACACTTTTTACTGTTTAGAGGAGACATTATACTCATTGTTGAAAAAGCCTATATGGTATTATAAGGTTATGCTATAAGGAATCGGATTAGAAGTGTACTGAATGATTATCACTTAGGGTTATTGTACTAACGAAAACTAGATGAAGAACAGCTTGTAAGTTAAATATTTTCCTAGAATATGATAGTACATACTCTTAACATCATTTCTACACTATCCCTCGTAACATTCTCATTTAGACGAGCTATTCTACAAGCTATTGAAAATGCTTAAGTGTTTCCATTATCCAGATAACATAACACTTAGGGCTATGTTGCTAGTTCATTTTATATGCAAACCTTAACAAAACGAAATTCTTTCTTCAGAACATAGTAGCATGCATCTTGTAGAGTATTTCTATGATATTTTCATAAATGTTTGCATTTAGACGAGATATTTTATGAGCCACTGAAAAGGCTTAAGTGTTTCTAGCTTTACACGACGAAGATTCAGTTTTCAACATAAGTTTGCGACTGCACCTTATAAGATAATCTATCCATTTTCTAGGTATTAATAGGGTAGGATCCTAAGATTGTTTTAAAACTAATTCCGCGAGGCTTCTATTCGATACGTTTTCCATATAAGTGATCATTAGGGCCTAATATGGACTTAATTAAGATTAGCACAATCATAAGATATTTTTGCATAATCAGCAAGGGCATTATTTTTCAAGGTTATAGGCTTTGGTTTTGTCAAATTTGAAGTTCGTTTGAGAAAGTTATAACTATTCGAATTATACAAGTATTGGAAATTCAATTATTTGTTTAAGTGTTATTCATAACTTTGTTATAATGATTCTTGTTGAATCATTTAGTTTGATCACATTAGATATTTAGAATCCAGTTTCTTTTCATGTCTTTGCTCTTTATTAACTATACCTATATACATTTTTCTACATATAAAATGTTATGCTCTTGATGCAATATAAACTTGTGCATATGTGACATTTCATTAAAAACATTTCTATAGTGACAATTTACTCATTCCGATAGCTATTCATATTCTTGTACAGCTATTAGACACTTTTCACATGTATATATATATTGTTACTGATTACTATATGCACTTACATATATACATACATCTTTTCCATTTAAACCATTTATTATTCATAAACAAGTCTAAATCAAACTCATACTTTAATCATTTCAGCATATTAAGGTAGGCTACTGACATACAAGTGCAAATAAATAAATCTTATTTATTTTAGAATTTCTTTTATACAATTATTCATTTTTGATGATTTATTCCATTGAGAATAACCTTTAATCGGAAATGATTTAAACAAAGGTATAACTCAAATATTTTCATATATTTGAGCTCCTGGTAGCATATGGATTCTAATAAAATTAGTTTCATTCCATTTTGAATTTTTTCACAACATTTTATTATGTAGTCTATCTTTAAGTCTTTTATTCAAATTTGAATTTCAAATTTAACCAGTACTCCTATTCAAAATACTTTTGCACATTATAGAAGAGCTTGATTTGAGATGATTTTAGAATTTTGTTTCATTCAAATTGGACTTATAATGCAAAAGTTATAATCAATTGAATTGTCTCGGGTATGAAATTCTAAAGAAATTAGCAAATGCGTTTTCACAGCACAGAAAGCACCTTTTACCGATTGAGCTAGCTCTTGCGCATCTGGCTAACAGGGTGGGCCCGCCGGGCAGTGAACCGAAGCAGGGGAAGCTCTAGGGAAGCCGCCGGCGAGGCTACGGCGACGGAGGAGCTCGGCCGAGGGCACCTCGAGCACCGGCTCGTCACGGCGCACAAGGCGGTGTAGCTCTTCACTTCTAGCAGCAACCGGACATGGCTACCGCCGTGGGCTTGCGGCGGAGGAGATGCCGACTCGCCGAGGAAGAGAACAAGTCAATCTCAGCTCGAATCGGTAGCGAATCAAGCATCAATTAGAACTAGGGGTTTCATTTTACCAGTTGATTCGGTCGGAAGTTGATCGGAGAGCTCCGCCACCATGCGCCGGAGTTGGAGAAGAAGAAATGGCGCGCGGTGGTGCTTCAGGCAAATAAACACAAAAGTGAAGGCTGATGAGTACTCTGGGAGGTACTAAGGTGCTACGGATGCGATTAATTTGAAGATGGCTCACCGGATTGCTTGATCTTCAATCTCTCCTTCCTGGTGAGGTTCTAGCTATGGCGGCACGAAAGGAGTTCTGGCTTTGATCTTTGCTGTGGGAAGGACTCAAATGGCTAGCTTGAGGCTGGGGTCTTCTCCTTGCCTCGCGGCTTCTTGCTCCTGAATATCTTGGCGTCCTTCTGGCTCCCAAGGCTTAATCACTAATTGCTTGGTGATTTTTTTTGTGTTGGCTGCATGCTACTCATGAAAGATTTTGGTCCTGAGACCAGAGTTCTTGTTCTTGCCTTATCTTGAGCTATGAGGCTGAGGCTTAAGGCTTGGAGATTTGCTGGCTTTGGCGTGAGAATGCTCTGGCTTGTGCGCTGGTTTGGCTGCCTTAAGGAAGAAGTCTCTGGAATGAGATGAGGTGTCTCCAAAGAACTGAAACAGCATGGCTTCAGTACCGGATGGAAAAACGGCTATCAACATGGTTGCAAAATTGCGAAACTTTTTGAACATGGTATACTGGTAGTGGTTAGCTTCCAGTAAAATGTTAGGACAAAAATACCATATAATTAATTTATAATAATTCTAACACTGTGCACTGCTCAGAATTTTGATTTCGGATTTTGATTTAATTAAAGTGAAAAATTATTATTTATTTTTAAAACTTTTTTTAATCGTTTGGATTGAGTTATGTATGTCTCTATAAAAATTACAAGTCAAAATATGGTGTAATTAGTTTATAAAAATTCTGACATGTTAATTTTCAGATTTTCAAAGCCTATATTTTTTAATTTTTAGAAGGTTTAAATTACATGATAAATTCCTGAAATTTTTACCAGAGGTAGGTTATGCTCTGAGGATGTCATGTTAATTTTTATGGCTCCAGAAAAAGTTTCTAAGTTTTTCTAGTATCTTGACTTCTACTGTCTTTAGTCAAAAAGTATTGTCCTTCCTTTCATTTATTTATTTTTGTGTGCATAAAATTTTTACATGTTGACTTTACTGACTTACCAGCATGTATAGGGTTCCATGGTAAATTTTTCTAAATTTTTATGTTTACCATTTTACCATTTTTCCATTTCCCTTTTCTTATTCTCTTTTGCTTGATTTTCCTTCAATACAAAAATCCAAGACAATTCAAATAAGAACCAATAATGCCAATAAAACTCAGAAACAAACATATCCAAATTTATAATATTCATTTTTATTTTATTGCATTTTTGGGATGTTACAAATCTACCCCCCTTACAGAAATCTCTTCCTCGAGATTTGCAAGGACCAAATGGGTTTAGGGGAATTTCTTCTCGGAAGTGATCTTGTCGTTTCCTTTTATTTTTGTCTTCAGTGTATTCACTTCACTGGAGCTTCGTCTTCTGATTCCAAGTTGACGTGCCATGAATAGAGAAGACTAACATTTAGGTTTTGAATAAACAAATGATGGATATTTCTACATATATCTTTTGATCGAATAATTAGGATTGTTAATAAGGATAATCTAATTTAGAGAATAGCATTTGGTATGTTTAGAATATTTGAGGTGAAAGAAAATATGCACTGTTGTTAGATTAATTTGGGAATAACCGAATATTATCATCGAGAAATGATATTTGAATACAACGGTCGATCTGTATAGTCAACATTAGTTGATGAGATTGGTTGAGAATAAATGTCATTCTAGGTTGACTTTGGATCGAAAATAGGGTAGAGATAATTCAGGGATTGAGTCAAGGCAAGAGGATTACAAAATGGTCCTGATGATTTAATTCGTTTGATCACCTTATTAGATAGAGGATTTTGATTCCCTTTGAATTTGACAACTATAGAGGAATGAAATGTACAAAATAAAAAAGATGGTTTGCAGGAATTGAATACACAAGGGATGTACTCAATACCACATAAGTGTTAGGTGCAATCGCCTAAGAAAAATGTTTTATATCCAGAGCCTATTGTCGAGGCAGGGTTACTCTAGGTACTTGATGTTTTCCTAAGTCTTTGTAACGGCATGGAGATTACTAATGTCTTCCTTGACGAGGTGAAGTAGAACTGTTCTTGGATAGATGTTGGCAAAGTGTCTGATCTCTTCTTGGTTGATGCAGGTGACGTTGTCCGTCTTATTTGAAACAACAAAAAGGTCATTTGCTGATGTTACAAAATAAATGGAGGATTTATCAGGTAATGATTAAAGATGAAAATTGAAAGTTTAGCACTTATCCTTTGACCGGCCATTTGGAAGGATTAAGGTAAGATATATTTTGATGAGAGTTCAGTTAGATTTTTAAGGCCGCACAATAATAAGGTAGTACAATAATAAGTAGAATGTTGCCTTAAAAATAGTTTCTCTAGGACTTTTTTTTCAAGTAAATCTAAGAACAAGAGGATTTCAAACTAATCTAAGTTCTGGCAAGAACTGGAACCATAAGGGATATACCTGGCATTGTGTAAGGTATGCCATGATTGACGTCTTGAGTTGGAGTAATTGCAGAGATAGAGGCTTGTTGACCTTGAGGTTGCCTTGCAGTTGCTATTTGACTTCATGGGGTTGAGAACGAGATTGATTTCTCTTCTTCTTTGGGCACTTGTAGGCGTAGTGTCCATTTTTACCACAGCAAAAACAGATAATATTAGCTTTTCGATTTTGAACATTTGACAGTTGTTCACTAATGTTGTTGGAGTGTTGGAGTAGCGAACCAGCGATGGTTGAGATTAAGGATGGAGTTGAGCAGTAATCATTTCGAGACAAGCGTCTTTGTTCAAACACCTCTTCTTTAACTGATTCTTCGGGCAACCTGTTTTAGATTTTATTCCTCCTACTCTTGGAGTTATAATCTTGACTGATGTGACTTCTGGCATGACTATAGTTGCAGGAAATATTTGTTCTTCTTGTGGGCATCGCTTAGCAAGATGACCCTTCTTGTGACAGTTGAAGCACTCACGCTTCTCTCGTGGCGTTTTGTTGGGTATAATTGGATGCTCAATACTATCTTCCTTTTTAACCTTAACTTGTTGATTGTTAGGACATTCTCTTGCCCAATGACCTTCTTCATCACACAAGAAACATGCTGATGGCGATGGCCATTTATTACTTTCTGGATGAAGGCGATCAAGGTCTATGTGTTGCTTCTTTAACTCCTTAGGCAATATTTTCTGTGTAGCTAGTTTCTCCCTTCTGATTGCCAAATCTTGAGCAACTAAGGCCCGAAATTTCTCTCGCTGATGCTGAATTGCATTGGCAACTATCGGATCTAGGGGACATTGAGCTGGGCAATGATCTTGACCTTCACAAAGATAACAAGTGATATTGCTCATGGGACATTTTCCAGGAGAATGATTTCCTTCACAACTAGAGCAATTGATTGCATGTTCATCAGCAGTATGTCCTATTTCTCCACATCGAATGCAAGCACGATCTTCAGATTGGTTGGGTTGGCAACATTTCAAAGAACATCGTTTAGGTATCGAGTGAGATGTAGGAGTAGGTTTTTGCTCTAAACCATTTCCTTTTCTAACGAGAATTGCGCCAAGGTTGGACTTGTTCTGTACTGGATGTTGGGAATTCGGTTGGACCAAGGTGGAGTTATCATTTGATGGTTGAAAGCTTAGCATGGCTTCGCTTTCCAAGGTTTTGCCGAGGGGTCTTGTCACAGGCATCCTGCAACAGTGATTATTAGGAAAAAGTTATTTAGATGGAATTCTGTTGGTTTTCACAAAGTGAATGAGGAGTGCTAGCAATTTACACCGAGAATCTTTAGCAAAAATAAGCTAACTTAAGGAGAGGTACACAGTATGTTAAAACGTTTGAGACGACTGAAAGAATACATCTCAACTAGGGTTATATTGAGAAGAGCCGAATGTCGATTATAAAGGCTGAAAAAAACTTATTACTCATTACTTTTTGCGGATGCATTAATGGATTGTGCCGCAGGTGTCTTCAAGATGTTGAAATTGGAAGGATATGGTTCGATGAAAGTTATCCATTTTACAAAGTAACATTCTGTTCATTAAAATATTACTTTGTGAATAGCCTATATATGGATTAGGTGATTGCTAGTTAGTTTATAAGGCAAGTTTCATTTATAAAACATTGTTTTAAGGTTGGTTATTAGTAATTATTAGTTCATAAGGCAACTTTTCGTTCCTTAAAATTTTCTTAATTAAATTTTCTTATTAAATAAGGGTTGACACATCGTAAATTTCAACCTAATGGTTTAACATTTATGAGAGTAACCCGGAAGACAATACAAAAGATTTACAACAAAATTTTAACAACACAGTAAAATTATATATGCATTCAACTTAGTATATGAGAGGGGTACCTAAGGTTTTTCTTCTATTAGCCTAACCATACGTATTTATGTTCAAGAGGTTTACTTAGAATAATATGTACTTTAGATAATACTTTCTTTTATAGTAGGCTATTCGGTGACAAGTTTCTTTTAACATTTGCTCCATTTGCTGATGTTAGTAATCCAAAGCTTCTATAAAGTCGGTGAAGTTATGATTCTTTGCTACTTCCATCTTCTTAAAGTTATTAATGCGAACGTCATGATGTTGTTGACTTACTACCAGAATTACTTTCAAAAAGATTTGTCGGTAGTTTTTATTAGGCATAAGGAGAGAATTCATTCTAGAAAGAATAACTAGAAGCGAAGAAAGAAAGCTCTACAAGGAAGAAATGGGTATATGAAATATCCATTAAAAGGGAAGAGTACACAGATAAGAAAACTAAATCTCACAAATGGGAAAAGAGTATATCTACCACTAATGCTGCTCTTTTTATATTCCTATTAGAAAATAGGATTTTCAATTTTTTTTCAGTTTTCCTTTTGACAACCATCCCAAGGTTTCTATTTAGAACTATAGAACTTCTCGGGTTCTAGTTCATTTTCATGGTATATAATCTAGACAAAGTAATGAGGTGAATTTTTAAGCATGATCAAGAATTGTTATTGAGAAAAATTAGGTTTCAGCTAGTCTAAAGTGACTTAAGTAAGTTGGTGGTTACTAATATGTGGAAGTCTTGGCTTTGGCTTATTCATGGAGGATGTGGTCTCAAGATGTTAGAAGTAGTAATAGAGACTATATTACTAATCTTAATAAGCCTGATTTTTGAGAAAAGCTAGTGACCAAAAGACTACACAGATGAGAAGTTCTACAGAAAGAAAGGATAAGTTTGTAAAGAGTTCTATAGAAGGAAGAGATAATTTATTTTGTGACTTCCTATTTATCCTATGGGTTAGGTTTTCCATATTCATACCTAAGGATAATTTATTGTGAAACTTTAACCTAAATGTTAAATTCACACATAAATCAATCCTGACAAATAGAATAAAAACCAATTTCCAAGTAGTGGATATGAACACCAGATAAAACGCTTTATATATAACTAGAGCGGAATAATATACTATGCGTAAGGGTTCTTATATTAAGGTGGATCCTAATATGTTCTAATCTTCCGTATTTTACTGTCGGGTGATGTTGGCTCTTCATGAAGTAGAATCTTCGAGTTTTACTTCAGCTTTGCCGAGGTTAGTGAAGCATTGTCTGCTTCCTTGAGATTGTCGGCGTAGACATTCTAGTCTTCATTGGCAACATAAAGGGTGGTAGCGACATGTCTCGGGTATCCTCAGAAGTAATTAGCGAAGATGAACTATAGCAAGAATTACTTTCAAGGAAAGAAGAATTTGTTTACAAGTCAAAATGAAAGTGTGGGTAAGAGTAGGATCTTAAAGAAGAGGTAAGAATAGCAAAAACTACATTTTGCAAATATAGTAACAACTGAAAATAAGATTTTGAATTTGATTCTTCTACTACTAACGACCATTCTATCTAGGGTTTATCCTACAGTCAGCATAGCTCTGATACCAACTCTGTGAGACCCCGTTCTGATGAACCGGAACCTCCATGTGATTACTGTGCTATTCCCTGGATCAGTAGCTAGCACTCACATGTTTACAACAATTGGAATCACAACCACACCACAAATAATTACAGCGGAAACTAATACATAAAGGAAAAGCTACAACTCAGAGAATAAAGCAGCAAAAGAAATAATATCTTGTAGTTTGCCCATCTGACCCGCAGGCAACTAACAAGGTATAAACTCCAGATAGAACATGATGAAGAAGACCCCGCAACCTGCGACGAAAAGAGACTCGAAGCCTCGCTAACTCAACCACCTAAAAACAACATATAAGCAAGGGTGAGTACTTTCGTACTCCGCAAGACTTTGACAAAACCTATAATATATGCAGGCCATTTCAAGGGAAAGGCTAATACAGTTAATTTGCATAAAGCAGAATTGAATTGTAAAACAAGTTATCATTTGCAAACGGAATTTATAAGAGCAAGTTGATTGATAATAAAATAGATACAACAGTAAGTAATACTCACAGTCCTCCATGACGTGAGTTCGAATAATCCAAACCATAAGGTCCATTAATGTCAGCCCTTCGACATAAAGCAACAGTTGCTAAAACAAGTTCAGAACAAACCCATTTCAGAAAATTACCAAAGACTCTAACATTGGGAGGATTTCCCCAAGTGCCCATAATCGCGGGCGCGGCTAATTGATTAGATCTTACTCTGCAGAGGTGTACTCTTAACCCACAAGGAATGATCAACCTTTTCGTCAGATCAATTAACACACTTCCTTTGGTGTGTCGGCAAGGAGATCATACAAATCCGTTACATTATCTAGATGTGACTTTACACCAGCCCGGGACGTTAACCCTCGCCCTGAAAACAGAGACACTCACCCAATTCGTGGATCCACATTTATCAATTCGAACTTGTTTTATTGATACCTCCTATCGGAAAGAGCATCACAGTCCAGGAAGAACAACCCGAAGAAGCTAGCTACACATGCGTCGATCATCATGAAGGGCTAATTTTTATACAAAAGAATAAGCAAGTGGAGTTATGATTTCAAGTGTACTCTAGAAGATAATAGAGTTGTTTGTAATGAGATGCTCGAAATTAAAAACAACTTTGTGTATATATGCATCTGATTTATTTAATATAGTTTCCTTTCCTTTACTGATATTGCTTCATCTACAATTCCATATACATTGTACATTATCCACTATCGATTGTATGTCAAGATGGACAAACTCTGGATTTACCTTACCAATGAAGGTCTATGTCAAGCTTCATCACAGACGGTTCTATAATAGAACCGTCTGATATATTTTATATCACAGACGGTTATAATACATAACCGTCTGCGATAAAAAACAATCGCAGACGGTTCTAATATAGAACCGTCTGTGCTAAAATGCTATCACAAACGGTTCTAAACTAGAACCGTCTGTGATACGGGAGACCTATAAAAGGCCACTCTTGCAGATCATTCATTCTCCACTCACGCGCTCAAAACCCTAGCTTCGTCTCCGCCCCCTCGTCGACACCTCCCCATCGCCGACGCCGCCCCCTCGCCGACGCCTTCCCATCTCCGATGCGCCCCCTCTTGGACCCGCCTCGTCCCCGTCGCGCCGCCGATCGCCTCATCCCCGTTGCCGAGCAGAGGTATAGCTCCCCCCTCTTCCCTCTCTCCCGAAACCCCAGCTCTCTCTTCATCTATATTGGACTGATTCGTTTGATTAGATCTCTTGCTGAAAAAATATATTGAACTCATTCTAAATTTCAGAGTATTGTGTGATTGTGCGGTTGTGTGTAAGAATTTTTACATTTGGGCATTTAGGGTTAGATCTGTTGGTGCCAGATTATGCTAAATTCATGCTAAGGCTTAAGTTTCATAGCTTTTGGAATTCTGCAGTAGTGTAACTGAAGCTACTAGTGATGTGCTCCAGCTGCAGATGAACTCGCTCAAGCATTAGTGGTAGTAGCACTGCTCCGTTTTGCATCTCTACAATTTTTGTGTTGGTGTTGTTGAGATTGGGCATAAAGTGGTCACTATCCTAATCACATGTTGCACAGCTCATTTGCAAGTTGTTTAGTTTAATTGTAAGCAGTAGAACAAAAAAAATATATAGCAGATTAATTGGTTGGAATGGCAGATTTCCATGAGAACCTGCATGTGGTCTTTGCCTTCCTGTTTTTATGAACCGTGTACCAATTACTCTAAGTAAATAGTTCGGCAGCAAAATATGATAACGTTTCTTCCGTAGATTTGTATTTCCCTAGTACTTTTAGGTCACTTCGTAGCTTCGTTCCTTCATAGGCTTCACTCGCATTTTGAAAATTAGAAACCTAGAAGATTTGCAATGCACTCATACCGTTGTCTAATAGCACTACCCTTTCTTTCTTTTTCCCTAACTGCTAATTCTTATCAATAGATGTCGTTGGTAGCATTTTAAGCTAGCTCATTTGGTGATAGGGTGTAAATAACTATAGCTGTCGTACTATTACTGTCGTTGTCATTTGAGGTCTCTTGCTTGTGCTTGACATTTCATATTAACATTGCAGTAATGACCACTGCAAGTAGTATTAATTCTTCTGAGAACTTATAACTAAAATATCATGAATTGTTTTGTATGTTGTCACTTGTAAGGAGTATTAATTCTGTTCACTTACCTTCTCTTAAATTTGCTTCTCTGAACTTACCTTCTCTGAACTACCTTTGTACCCATTAAATAAAAGCAGCCATCAATTGGTAGCCTTCCATGTTTGTTTACTTTTCTTTCCTGTTGAGCCACGACAACCAGCCTAGATTGTAAGATGGCGTCCCTTCATTCGCTGTCTAAAGTATGTGATGAGTCATCGAAAAGAAAACCTCCTCGAGGTCCAAGAGGAGCAAATAAAAGGCCCACGGAACGATATACCATCACGACGGTTGATCGAAAGGATAGGGCCCCCACCGAACCAAGAAAGGCGGTGGATGCATTTAGGGCATTATGCGGGATAGTCGCACGGGAATGGGTCCCCATCACCTGTCCATCCTGGAAGCCGCTGACTAATGAGAGCCGCAACGACTTGGTGACAGAAATTATATCTTCGTTTGATATCCCAGAAGACTTTGTGAGCTTAGTGCGACGGTATGCACTGCTAGTGGCGGGAAAGGCGTGGAAGAATTTCAAGAGCATGCTTGTCAAGGAATATGTCAATAAGGACAGGACTCCCTTCTCTAAGTACGGGTTCATTGCTAAGGACGTATGTCAAAATTTTGTTGAGGCGAAGACGACGGACGAATTCGTGCGTCAAAGTGAAGCCCACAAGGCCCTGCAGGCAAGGAGCACCCACCCCCACAGACTTGGCACCGCTGGGTACGCGGGGAAGAGGGACCAATGGGAGAGGGAGGACGAGGAGGCCTGTGTGCCATTTGCATGTATCGTTGACCGACGCGCCAAACACTGGCTGAGAGCAAGGTCAAGTGCCACGTCTTCCGACACCGTCTCCTTTACAAACCCCACTGACAAGGAAGTCTGCCAACGACTAGTAAGATATCGGACTTCCAATTTTGTACGTAATTAGTCCATAATTTCGTAAGTGAATTAACTTTTCGGGATCTTGCAGGTAGCGTTGAGTACACAATCTTCCGAGGGCACTTTTTTCCAGACAGGGAGAAAGATGTACTCTCCACAGCCTTGGGAAACAAGGAACACCCTGGTCACAAGCGAGGCGTTGGGGTTTTTGTTCCGTGGAAGTCAGGATTTCCAGACAGCTCAGACAAATACCGGAGTAGGAAGAGAACCAAAGTAGAGCGAGAGGAACGACTAGTACAAAGGACTAAGGAAAGACTGAGAGAAGAATTCAACAATAAGATAAAAAGCCTCGAGGAAAGGCTCAATAATCAGCCTGCGCAAGTCCCAGATGTATGTGGGCAAATCATTTAATACTGAAAAGAGCATTGTAAGTCCCGCCACTCCCACAGATGAACATGGCAAATTTCCTGTCTGTGACATCAAGGTACTTATATATATGTCTTGAATGCTCCATACAAATAGCTTTTGGACGCAGTAGCTAATTGTGTACCGTTATGTAGGTGGCCACGCGGTGCACTCTCCAAGTGAGACTTGTCCATGGTGCCATTCTTATTCCGACTGCTCCGGGGGTCGCGTATCCGTTTATTGAAGGGGCGCTGGTGCACGGCACCCTTGTGGCACCAAACGACGAGATTTTGACACTGGGGACGCCATTCGCACTTTTATCCAGTGGCCCAGCAGCGACATCTCCCTAGACGCCCGTCCTCCATCACCGGAGCTTCCCCAACTACCTGAGTCATATGCTGCACCTCAGCAGGGCACCAAATCGGCTCCCGTGCCCCCTGCATCAAAGGACATTCAGTGGGATGGAGTCCACTCATCTCCCGTGCAGACTCCTTATGGCAGAAAAAAAGTCAAGGGCAAAGGGAAGCAGATCACGAATAAATTGGACAATCCAATTGCCCCGCTGGCCCGTGTATACCAGCTAGGAGAGCCTTTTGTAGCAGGAGAGTGCATGAAGAACCTTTCTATGGCTTGTGTTAGATTGCATAATTGGTGCATGGAACAAGCTAAAAAGCCAGTGCAAGACCACATAACGAGTATCTCGGTCAGTTTCAAGCCTGAGCATCTATTCAACGAGTCATCCGGGGGATTCTTCACAGCCGACTTCAAGGACCTTTTTGACATCTTCAACCTCGACGCCCTCGACGCCGCGCTCTTGAGATGCTGGACATTTTAAGTGTGTGCATTCACAGTCTACATTCGTGTAATATCGACAAAAGTCATATATATATATGACTCAATGCTTTCGTATATTTAGATACATGATCCGGGAAGCGAGACAGAACGAACAACCGGTGGGTTTCCTGGACCCGCACATAGTCTCCATGCAAACAATGGACAGAGATTTAGGATTTGTCGATAAATACGTCGGAGAGGCCTTGGCGGCTCAAAAAGATAAAGAGTTCATACTTTTACCCCACAACCCAGGGTAAGTGCTAGTTTGATTTGCACTATGCTCGCAACTCGTTACGTTAATTGACCATGCCAACATACCGTGTAGGTTTCACTGGTTCTCATTGTAATTCATCCATCGATTTAATCGGGTTATTTACCTTGATTCCTTACAGAGTGGCAGCCTCGACTTACAACCTATCGCAAAATTAATCACCAGGTAATTAATCACGTTTCCTCCAAAGATAACATTGTCGTGTAGGTTGTTCAACATGTATGTTTCTCCTGGAATAGCTGAGGCTAACCTCTTGCAATCACGTAGCGCGTTCAAAGTGTACAAAGCTTATGGAGGGCCTTCTGGCAAGGACAGGGTGAAGCTGAATCACGATTTTAAGTTTTCGGTATCCGCTGTACACAACAATCCTATGTAAACTATGTAATAATGATTCTGGAACTAACCAAATCTATATTTGAAGTGCCACCAGCAGGGAAAGGGAAATAACCGTTGTGGATTTTACGTTTGCCACAACATGAAACTCCTTGTCACTAAGAAAATGCCCAATCAGGTAACAACTGCGTTGGAAGAGGCTGATCTGGAGTGAATTCGAGGACAGCTTTGTGCCTTCTTGCTCAGTCAAGTCTTAAATGAAAAAGGCGAGTTCCACGCTGCCTTATAACTTGAGGAGTTGTATTTTTTCTGAATTACCATTTGGGTTAATTGTCAAACTTGTGCTGTGGATTTGTGAATTGTAGTTGTGCATTCAATTAATTGGTTAATGGTATTGAGTTCCATTTGGTTAATATATCCGAGTTCATTTCTGAAAGAGATGTGTCATGCAATATTAATCTATAAGTAATCTGCTTTGCGTTGTGATGTAATCTGAGTTGATTAATGAAATGGATGTAATGCCTGTAATCTGAAATGGTTGTAATGTGAGATCAGTTATTTTGTAATCTGCTTTTTCCAGAGGGCATGGCTAGCATTTCCTGAGGCTAGCCAATAAATAGAAAAATGGTTGCCTGTTGGAAATCTTATCACAAACCGTTTTTAATTAAAAATGGTCTATGATGTAATGATGTAACAGACGGTTTCAAAGTAAAATCGTCTGTGCTATCATAACATCAGAAATGGTTTTTTATTAAAAACCGTCTATGATGTTATGATAGCACAGAAGGTTTTACTTTGAAACCGTCTGTGATATCTTCTATCACAGACAGTTTCTAAACCGTTTGTGATATGCCATAACATCACTGACACATGGTTACAGACGGTTCGAAAAACCGTCTGTGATGACGGTTCTGAACCGTCTGTGATAAGCCTTTCTGTAGTAGTGGGTGCAGAACAACAGACGTGCAAAGTGAAGTACTCTCATTTGTGAGCATCCCATACCTATACCCTAGGAGCCTATAGTGTTTTTAGATCTTCCACCAATGGTGCTAGGTACATATCAATATCATTAATCCCAGGTTGCTTCGGGCCTTGGATAAGTATAGATAGTAAAATATACTTTCGCTTCATAAACAACCAAGGAGGAAGGTTGTAGATACAGAGATTCACAGGCCAAGTGCTATGACGACTGCTCATATTACCGAAAGGATTCATTTTGTCCGTACTCAATCCGATCCTTATATTCCTCAGATCCATAGCGAATTCTTCAAACCTCCTATCAATGTTTTTCCACTGGGTGGAATCAGTAGGGTGCCTTAGCATTCCATCGTTCTTATGCTCATCCGAGTGCCACCAAAGCAGTTTTGCCTCCTTTGGGTTCGCAAATAAATGCTTCAAATTGGGAATTATAGGTAGATACCATGCCACCTTAGCAGGAGGTCCTTTCTTCACCTCGATGCCCTCGTCGTCGTCATCTAATTTATCTTTACATTTGTACCGGGATGCGTTGCACACCGGACATAAATGCAAGTTTTCGTACTCTTTGTGGTACAGGATACAGTCGTTCGGACAGACATGTATTCTTTCTACTTCCATTCCTAAGGGACAAAGAATCTTCTTGGCTTTGTAGGTGGTTGTCGGCAACTCGTTTCCCTCCAGAAGCATATCTGCTAACAGACCTAACAGCACCGTGAAACTCTTGTCAGACCAACTGTTGCTTGCCTTTAATTTCAGCAGTTCAAGCACGGATGACAACCTTATGTATTTTGACTTACAGCTCGGGAACAAAGGTTTCTCCGAGTCATCCATCAAGCCTCGGAATTTTACGTACTCCCGCACATCACAGTTCTCTTCTGCATCCCGCAGCATCTGATCTAAATTGACATTGTGAAACCTATCCTCATCGAAAGCACAGTCGATATCATCCGGAGTATCGTTGACTTTGTCGACGATGTTAATACTACTTCCTTCCTGCATAATCTGCTCTTCACCGTGACTGATCCAACATGTATACCCCCTTTTGAAACCCCTTAAAATCAAGTGTGCTTCGATCTGCGCTGGGTTTCGAAACATCCTTAGATTCTCGCAATCAATGCATGCACAAGGTATAAATTCTACCCTCTTGTTCAATATATCCTCCTCTGCAGCTCTTCTAAAGGCGGAGACTACATTAATGTATTCAACGCTCACACGGTTCTCAGCGTACATCCAGCTTCGGTCCATCTACGCTACGTATATAACAATAAGTGTTAAATAATGAATTAAGTATACTAGGAGTGCACATGCATACATATTCTACATATAAGCTACATTTAAACTTGGCAATTAACCTATATAGCTCCTTATATTACAAAGAACAAATGGATATATATACATATGTAAGCTACATTTAAACTCAGCATCTTCAATTCTCTCTTTACATAGCTAGCTACATCTTGAGTATAATAATGCAATTAGAACCAATTACCACTTTAGATCAAAAAGAACAAATGGATCTACACCAAGTTAGATCAAAACCATCTTCAATTCTCTTTTTACCAAGCTAGATATATCTTGAATATAATACAATTAGAACCAATTATTAGCCTAGATCACCTTCCTTTAAGTAACTATCTACATATTGAGTATAATACAACTGGAACCAATTACTACTTTACATCACAAAGAACAACAGGATCTACACCAAGCTAGATCTAGAAACCATCATCATTTCCCTCTTTACCAAGGTAGATCTTAAATATAATGTAAATTAGAACCAATTACTAACCTTAGATGACCTAGAACACAAGGATGTACAAATCACACTTCCAAATCCAGGGTATCTTTTCATCAGATCGTATCTCAATCACAGCCATCTCAAAAATAGTTCGAGAAACCCTAAAAATACAAAGGAGGTAAGGGCTCTCTGCACTTATTTCCTAGAAATGGTTATCACAGACAGTTTTTGGCTAAAACCGTCTGTGATGAGGGGCACATCACAGACGGTTTAGCCAAAAAACCGTCTGTAATGTGCCCAAGATTCATCACTGACTAGTTTTGCAAAAGCCGTCTGTGATGACACCTCATCACAGACAGTTTTTCAAAACCTTCAGTGATGAGGGGTCTAATATAAGTCCTTTTGTAGTAATGTCACTTCATCAGCTTGTGTGAAATCCTTGCGAGTAATTAGATTGCTAAGTAGCAAAATTAATGTGTGGCTAGATATTACCATATAATTCCCTTTGCTATTCAACTCTAATGCCCATTATTGAAGACTAGCCAACTTGCCCACTCAATTCCGAAGCTAGATAAAATATATAGTTATATTTTCTTTACAAATCTAATATCTACCATGTCAAAATATTGTATAATTATTATACAACTATATTAGCTTTTAATCTGTATATGGTTAAACTATACACCATTATAGTCATCCCACCAAAATAAGTGACATATGCATTTTCCTTTTTACAGTTGTTGTGGGTATTTCTAGCCATCAAAGCAAAGGAGATGATTTTAATTTCGTATGCTATTTATATTTATATAAAATATAGACTTATATGCAGTCAAAATGTATGTCTTTTTTTTTAAATGTTCACTTTCAACCCTTAACTTTGACCTCGGTTCGATTTTCAACCTTAAACTACCAAACCGTTTACTTAGCACAATTGAATTCTTAAAACGGTGCAAAACACCCCCGACCCAAAATGACTGTGATTTCAATTGATGTGGCATCCAACGTGGCAAAATTGCTAACATAGCGTGTGTGACGAGTCAATAAATAAAGTGATTTTTTTAATTTTTTTTTGTCATCCCTTGACAAATCATTACTTCCTCTCTTTCTCTCTCTCGAACCCTATAAGCCAACCTTGCCTAGTCGTGATCATGAGCACAAAAGAATAGAGCAAACACCGATGATGAAGATGGAGTGGCCAACAACGACTCTGAGGCTTAGATTCAACTAGGAGGTTAGCGAGTCAAGGCCGGCGGAGACTGGATCGAGCTCTCGAAGTCAATGCTGACCTCATCCCCACTAGCGTCGTGCTCCTGTCGACCGAACGCCATTCATCCCCATTGGAGCTATGGTACGAGTGGGCAAAGGAGGCAGCCCAAACTCCAGAAGACGTTGAGCCATCCGACAACTCCCAATCGCCGTCACAGTCAGCACTTCCATCCAAATGGAAGCTGTCGTCTCCCCCAACACGATGCGGTTGTAGCTGCTGTGAGGAGCGATGTGAGAGGGAAGGATCCTCCTATCTTCCTCCTCCCACGAGGCCATGCTCTCCTCCCTCAGCATAGTCTTGTGATGTGGAGCGGCGGAGGCGGATATAGAATTGGGGCTCACTGGAACATGGTCTAGATGCCCGCTGAGTAGACCTGGGTATTGGGCCTCACTTTTTTAGGCCGGCAGACACAGCGCGGTTCAAGCACAACACGATGTTAGACTTTAGGATGAAGTAATACATGAACCATCATGAACAACTAGCCTAAAACATGATCACAAGGTAATAAAATGCGGAACATTAGACGTTAGATTAAACTAACTGACCCGGTGAAGAAGCGTATGCCATTAGGGTTCTTTCTGTAGGAGAGGGCTGCTCCAATGCGCGATGAAGAAAGAAGGGAGCCGGATGAAGACAACGCCGTGATTCTCACGGCGGTGGTTATCGGATCTTCGGTAGCCTCACGCCAAAACCCTAGATCGGATGGGTGTGTCGGGAAGAATCAACTTGAAGGCAAATCGCTCAAAAACAAGTGCCGGTTTCTTCCTTTTTTATTATGGCGTTGGCTAACGGGACCGATTCCAAATATTTTGGCAGGCTTCCGATTAGAGCGCATGAATTGTGGAAACAACCCCGGAATTTTGGTCTTTCCATTCTAGTTTTCGGTCTTTCCATTTTAACCGAAGATCATAACTAACATTCTCCCACTTGATCGAAGGCTAATTTCATAAGTCCATACTTAACAGAACAGTACACCAAGATAAAGTATTACAACGATTAATTTAAGCACCGCTGCAACCCCAGTATCTATAGTGCATCGTTCTATCTTGATAGGATAATTACTTATTCTTAACGGGAGTTGGTTTTATACTTATGGTCCTTTTGTGCAGTTTGTTTTCATTTGCCATCATGTGCACATCGAAAAGAGTGAAAACAAATTTTGTAATTTCCAGAGTCGAAACTTTGAGATCTTAATGTCCCAGAAGTATAGGCTGTCAATAAATCTTATTCTGGCACTAATTTTGAGACGAGCCTTTAACTGGGAATCATTAAACTAAACATGATGCATAAACTTATATATATTAAACATGATACTTAATTCTTATAGGCTGAACATTAATAATTCAATTCTGGATTATATCTTTCACAACGTCATGTGTTTGGCAGCACCACTTGACAAGTTGTTACTCGAAGCAAAAATTGCACTCTTACATAATAAATTCCGGGATAGAAACTTAAGCCAAAAATAAATTTTCTTATTCTTAAACCACAGCAGCCTATTGTGAATTTCTCATTATCTAATAGCCTTATGACATGCCACAAGTCTGCTTGCATCATTAATAATGCCTTAAATTTAGAGCCATTCCACAATATAGCTCTTTCTGCAAGGTTGAAGATTTGACTTGATGTGGATTTCTTAGTATCAACACACCTTGCATAATCAGTGTCTGAATAGCCCGCAACTTTATGATTATCAGACTTCTTATATGTGAGCATATAATCATTAGCACTTTGTCTATGATGCAAAGTTGTCTTTAGTAGTTTTCCAGTGGTCCAGTCCTGGATTAATATTTGCCAAGTATCCCGGTAAAAAACGTTAAATAAGGGCGCATACAAACTTAAGTGTACATAATGTGCATGACAGCGGAAAGTAAGAAAAATATATGTTGCCCTTAATAATCGGAGTAAACTCCCTTAATATTGGACTTATCTTGGTGAATCTTAATAGTCAAACATGAGAGATATCACCAAGACAATCTTAGTTCCCAGAAGAGAAAGAAAATATTTAGGTCTTAAACATTAATGTCCCTATTGCAGATAGTCAACAAGACATCGTCTATATAAACAATTAAGTCCATATAAACAGCTAAGAGGTTAAATTTACTCCCATTGGTCTTAAGGTTAAAACTTAAGATATCTTTATGTGAGGCTCGCATTAGTCATAAACTCCAGAATCAACTGGAGGTGAGATTTTTAGAGACAAAGATTGCTATTCTCTCGGACTATCGGCATTCGAACATAAGCACGATTGTCGTCAAGTATAGTTTACCTTGCCTCAGAGCTCCCACTAGAATCAACATTTCTATAAACTCAGTGGTTTACAAACTCAATGGTACTCTTTATCTGGATGGAAGCTTGAAAATCCCACATATATAAGTATCTTAATTTTCCCAGAGTGTAGGATATTGATATTAATTATCTTTAATCCTTCCATCCATTAAACTTATTGACAAGGAGAGTATCTTTAATAGAGTAAGAAACTTGTTCATGGGGTTTATGTCTCACATAATGAAGCTTTTCTTTTCTCAATGAGACATTCCATTCTCCCCCTCGAAATGTGGTACAAGTGTCAATGCCACAATTTCGATGAATTCTCATAAATATTTCACTTTTGGTGAAGCCAATAGAGTTAGTAACATAACTAATGCCCCCCAAATAATTTATTAGAGTGTAAGCAAATTACTTTTCATAATGGGAACATAAATTACATTATTAGGATGGAGGGTGAAAACATAACTTAGTACTGATGGAAAACTTCCAACAGCTTCAACATTAGCCTCCTATTTATTCTCTAAAGCTTCGCTTTAAAACTTTCATAGTCTTGAGGTAATATTTGCAGCATAAACGTAATATTCTATCTTAGCATTTAGCCAACTTCCTTTATGAATGCACACATTCATGGGTACAATCATAGTTCACTTCTCATTCTTCATTCTCTATTATTGTTGTTACATTCTTTATGAATGACGTAATGGAGTGAATTAGAAAGGCTCCAATATATACATATACATATATATATATATATTTATGTCCTAGCTCAATGACTTTGAGCTCTCTTATGATCAGTATACTGGCAAGAACTTTTGAGAGGCTTCATAATGCTTTTTCATTATTGCCAGATAGTCATAATTTAACTGAAGGATTGCTCCTCCAGATTCTAAATTTTATGATCAAAAGGAACATTTGCTTAAATTGCTCCCACTAGTCATCAGAATATTGAATTCTTATCAATGTATAAGTTATTAGATGCTTCTTCTAATGGGAGCCAATCATCAATATTATGTTTGTGTGCGTAATCAATAACCTCAAGAATAATATGCTAATAAATTACTCTATTTCTCATCAGGGTACTAGAAAATAGCCGAAGAAGTTATAGCTGAATTGATAATAGGGATATAACACTGATCATTACTTAATATCCACAAGAATGTGAATGATTGTCTGTCATGAAATTAACCCTTCACTGATTAGATTAATAACATGCTAATGACAAAACTTAACAATTCCAATTCGCTTCACCATTTGAAGAACTTAACTTGGGGAAAGAATCAGCGGTCCATCTTCGCATCACCTTTTGGCAGAAAACGAAGAATAACTAGATTCACTAATGGAGATGGCAAATGATCACAAACAACGTTGGTCAGTATGTAACCATGTGCCATTAAACGTAATTCTTAAATCAACATGAAATCTCTAACTAAAACTTCTCGTTGGTTCCATTTTGATTAGAGAAGCTATGGGAATGACACATGACTATAATCAACTTTGGTCAGAATATAACCGTGTGTCACAACATAATCCCAAAACATGACTTCAGTTCCAAACCGTATCACCTTTGGATATATAACGGAAAATAACTTAATCTATGGGAATGGTACACAATCGCAAACAACTTTGGTCAGAATGCAATTATGGCCACAACATAATCCCAAAACTTCATTAAATCTCTAACTAAGACTTCTCGTTGGTTCCATCTTAATTAGATATATCTTAATTATAATGAAGTCTTTATCATATAAATGCTTAAAAATACTCAATAACTTAATTAACATGAGAATTAATTAAATGTCACATGACCTTTAAAAGACGTTGGTCAGTATATAGTCATGAAGCATTTAATTAATCATAATCACATTGTCTCAAAATAGAATACATTAATAAGAGACAAAATTAATCATATTATCAAAATTACTGAGCATTTAGACATCAAGTACTTATTTGCGGAAGCGTAAACAATTAATAATTAATGAGCAGTAGATTAAATGCTAATTGAAAATAAGGGAAAAAAACTTAAGCTCATAATTTAGGGCATAAGAAATTGTAATATATATGAAAATATAAACAACTCAGGTAGAAACATAATACTTAACTAATCCCACCTTAACTTATTCATGGAATGCACTAAAGTATTATTTGTGGCCTATCTGAGAAAATATCCATAAACCAGCTTAAACTTATGCCCAAAGATGGGCTCATAAATAATGCATGGCTTAGGATCTAAAACATTTCATTAGTGAACAATAAATTTTGACAATTCATGATTATAAACAACTTTAGTCGAAATACAACTATGAAAAGTTAACACTTAAGTATGTTAATGTTCCAAAACTTGGTTATAGTCCCAAATCCAAATTTCCCATTGGTTCTATTTTGATTTGAGACAAACTTAATCATAATAGGCCAGAAAATATTAACTAAATTTGTGCATTCCTCAATTATCATAATTTCATCACTTAGGACAACTAAACATTAACCCAAAGGTGTATAAAATGATGCATTATTACTAGACAATTGACATTAACTATTACAGTGCACAAAGAAGGACAGCATTAATCATAAGAAAATGCACTAAAATTAATTAAAGCCCAAAAATTAACCATGAAATTAGTCATAACATCAATGCCTAGGAAATAAATATTAAACAATAATCTCTAATCAAAACATCCCGTTAGTTCCATTTTGATTAGAGATGATACTCAGAAATAATCATCACATAAAAATTTAATTGCCACATTAAATGATATGCCAAAAAATAAATCGTAAAATTAATCATAACATGAATGCCCAGGGAAATAATAATTAAATAGTGCTTATTGTTGAAGTAAATGGGCTAACTATTCATTTCAACTAACCAAAAACAATTAAACTTTAGCCCAAAACGCAACGCGGCCCAGCCGAGCACAGCGTGGCCTCAATGCTGCGGCCTGTTAAACGAATGGCGGCCCAGCTTGGCAACGCGGCCCACTCAACGCTCGCGGCCCAGCCTGGAGCGGAAACGACGGCCCGCGCGAAGCGAAAGGCGGCCCGACGCGATCGGCGATGGCGGCGCCTCCAGCGACGCCAAGCGGCGGCCAGCGCGTGATGCGAAGCGGCAGCTGGCGCGCGACGCGAAGCGTCGGTCGCTGATCTAAAACGGACGGCTCGGATTCACTTTGGGGTGGAACAAAACGGCGCGGCTGAAAACCCCAAGCCATTCGGCTTCCTCGCCCCGGAAAAAATCCGCAACCAAGGCGGCGACATGAGCGAGCGAGAGAGTGCGAAGGCGGAGCGGCGGCGACGGCGCGCACACGAGGTGGAGTGAGGGCACGCGCGGCTCCGGCGAAGCGGGAGATCAAGCCGAGGCGGGAGACTAGCCGACGCGGCCTACGGGGAAAGCTAAGACCCGCGACGGCAGGCGCAAGCGCGGCGATGGCAACAACGCCCGGAGGAGAGCGACGCGCACGAAGCGGCCAACGACGACCACGAACGGGCGAGGAAAACACCGAACTAGGTAAGCCGAAACCCCTTCTTAGATCATAAGGTTTTTCTTGATTCGATCAGGGATTTTGGGAAAAAAATTATTAGGGTTCGGGATTTTGGGCACTGAGGGTTCGAATCTATTCTTTTCCCCTTCTCAATGCTAATCCGAGCCAAAGCCGACAAGAACAAGGCCAAAACCGAAACACTAAAAATCTAAAAACCGGGCTTAAGGGATCATGATTTAGACTAGACGGCTCTGATACCAAATGTTAGACTTTAGGTTGAACTAATACATGAACCATCATGAACAACTAGCCTAAAACATGATCACAAGGTAATAAAATGCGGAACATTAGGCGTTAGATTAAACTGACTGACCCGGTGAAGAAGCGTATGCCATTAGGGTTCTTTCTGTAGGAGAGGGCTGCTCCAATGCGCGATGAAGAAAGAAGGGAGCCGGATGAAGACAACGCCGTGATTCTCACGGCAGTGGTCATCGGATCTTCGGTAGCCTCACGCCAAAACCCTAGATCGGATGGGTGTGTCGGGAAGAATCAACTTGAAGGCAAATCGCTCAAAAACAAGTGCCGGTTTCTTCCTTTTTTATTATGGCGTTGGCTAACGGGACCGATTCCAAAATATTTTGGCAGGCTCCCAATCAGAGCGCATGAATTGTGGAAACAACCCCGGAATTTTGGTCTTTCCATTCTAGTTTTCGGTCTTTCCATTTTAACCGAAGATCATAACTAACACACGACACATATGCGCACTGGTTGGACCGGCACGGCATGAAAGACAGGGCCATCTAGGCCTCGCCGTAGGGCATGACGGGCGGCACGGCACAACATGAAATAAGACCAATGAGCCAGAAGCAGGCAAGGCACGTGGAAGGGCACTCTGCCGTGACATTGCGTCATGTTGCGACTCGCTCTATGGTCGGTACCTTTTGCAGTCCTCACATGCGGAGAAAGGGGAGACTACGGAGATGCTAAAAGGTGGAGAATGTAGACTGGAGAATACATGCTCATCGACACTGAGTCGCTCCGTATAGGGGTGGGCATTCGGTTAATTTGGGTTTTTCGATTTTTGAGAACTCTAAATCGAACTGAATAGAACAAATTCAAAAACCGAACCAATTTAACCTAACAAATTTGGTTCAGTTAACCGAAAAAATCCCATGGCCTCCTCTGCCCTCCTTCGTCTCCTGGCTTCTTCTCCGCATTGAGCAAATCAGCAAATTGTACTATATACTAATATCCCAGAGCAAGGAAACGGCCGCCACCCACCTTCGTCTCCACCACCGATGGGCATGGAATGAGGGATGGACTACGACACAACCTTCTTGTAACCGCAAGATCTCGCCACCAGCCACTGCATGTCAGAACCCTAACGCGCGCCGCCATGTCGCACTCCCACCCAGCCACCCTCAAGGAGACACCATCCCTCTCCACTCCCCATCGGTGCAATCTGATATGGACGAGATCGAGAGCATCATCTACGTCGCCCCTTCCTCCGCCACCATCCTCCCTGCGTGGCCTCCCTCCCCTCCGCACGCTTCCATCTCCATCTCTAACTCCCCACCACTCCCTCCTCCAGCCAGCTGCTCAACTCCAAGCCCCCAACAGCTCCCTCCATTCTCCTCCGTGGCGGTGTCCTCCTCAGCGCCCACTCCCCTCCGCCTCCGTCTCTATCCCCATCACCGCCAACAGGTTCAGCCCCTCACCTGATACGCTCACTGAGCCTATCTAGGACACCGTTAAGCGTCGGCGGTGGTGGACACCACCACAGTTGGGGGGATGGGGCAATGACGGCGACTACGGGATGGGACGACGAGGGCGTCCACGTGAGCGTGACCGACTGGTCATGTCTAGTGAGTGGCGATTAGCGAATGGATCGATGGTGGCTGGTGGGATCAAAAATTTGGGGAACAGCTTTCGAGAGGAAAGGGGATTTTGTGTAACTACCCATCGGCTATTCAGTTTTTTCAGTCAATTCGTTTTTTGAATGCAAAGACCGAACCGAAAACCGTAAACCGTATTACATCAAAATTAAAACAGAACCATAAACCAAAAAAACCGAATTTTTCTATTAATTCGGCTCGGTTCAGTTCGGTTTTTCGGTTTTGGTTAAAAAATGCTCACCCCTAGCTCCTCACTAGGGTACCCCACACTAGGTGTAAGGTTTTTAATGAGGAAATAACTCTGTACCTATTTAAGAATGAATAAAATTTAGTTATTTTTCCCCAATATTTGTGTCTACTGCATCAGCTCTGTATGTCTTCAGCTCCTTTTCTCTGGTTGCAATAGTGCATATGTGCTAGGCCTAGGTTGGCACGGCACGAATTGCAAATGGACCATGCCTGGTTCGCCAAAGGCGAGTGGAGCAGGCACGGCATGGTTTAGGCACGCAGCCCGACATGCCCGTACAGTGCCAACCCGGCTCGGCACCCACCTCTACCGCTGAGGAGCAAAAGTATGGCCATTGGAATAGTAGAAGGGAGAGGTGGAGGCCCATGTCTTACGCTTGAGGCTCCTCAAGGTAGAGGGCAGTGTCGAGAAGTTTTTACCGTTGTAGCCTGTTAATTTGTTTTGTAAAAAAAAGTAGCCTCCATGAATTTTTTTTACAAAACTGGCCCTCGGGCCTGTGAAAACAGTGCCCTGGAGGCACTGCATATGAAAAGTAGCGGATTCGGCGGCCTCAGTCCGTCACGTGTCGGCAACAAAACAAACAAAGACTGCAGCATGCAGCGGACTGGGAGCGCTGCATGCTACAGTGATTTCTGTTTTTTTTTTCTGTCAGGAGGCTAATTATGGGAAAAAATGAATTTTAATTTTACCGAGTTGTATGAATGCATTACAATAGAAAAAAATCTGTACGACGGTTAGTTTTGAAAAAATAATTCCGCGAGTAGTCATGAAAAAATCGTACGTCGGCTAGTTCTGAAAAAATTATGGTAGAACTAGCCGACGTACAAGTTATTTCAGAACTACTCGCAGGATTATTTTTTCAAAACTAACTGTCATACAAAATTTTTTTCTATTGTAATGCGTTCATACAATTCAATAAAATTAAAATGCATTTTTCCCCATAATTAGCCTCCTAACAAAAAAAACGGAAATCACTACAGTATGCAGCGCTCCCAGTCCGCTGTATGCTGCAGTCTCTGTTTTTTTCTTTTTGTTTTTTTTGTTTCCGACACGTGTCGGACTGGGGGCCGCTCTTTGCATATGCAGCGCCTCCCGGGCGCTGTTTCCGTAGGCCCAGGGCTAGTTCTGTAAAAAAAAATTCACGAATGCTACTTTTTTAAAAAACAAATTAACAGGCTACAAAAGTAAAAATTTCCAGTGTGGAGCCCAGCCTAGCTCAGCCTTAGCAGAGAAGAGAGAATGGGGACAGGAGGAGGAAGAACTAAAGTCCTTGTGTAAGACATGTGGGACCAACCGGGCCCACAAATACTATTTACTCTTTGTTTACATGTCAAGGTAGACTTTTCTACTAGGATGACACGTTACATAAAAATCACCCCGGTTTGGCCGGGACAAGGGTTGAACAGTTTTATTAGTTTAAAATCTTAAATTAGACATTTTTAGATTTTAGGGTTAAAAGCAAGCTAAAAATAGAATTCAATGGTCTTCAAATTTAACACGGCTTGCATGTCACGTGATCACCCTCAAAACTGAAAAGGCTGCCGTGCCTCGATGAATCAGCAACACCCAATTGCTTCGACTATCCAGGATGCTCGACGATTGGGAACCAATAATATACTCCGTATATTACAGTCCACAGATTTCGTCGTCGCTCACGCTATCCATGTCGTGCTCGGGCCCTCGTGGCCGCGCCCTTAGCCGCCGCGTCACGCGCGCAAACAGCGAACCGGAGGGTCGTGCGTACGGCTCGTACGCGCATGAGCCACGTCGCCCACGTTGCTAACCGGTTAATACACCTTAAATAGTTAGTTACTTTGGTTAAACCCTAACAGCCGCGTGGCGCAGCGGTAAGCCCTTTCGCGCCCGCGCTAGCAACGCGGCTTCGAGTCCGCTCGCCCGCGGGCGCGTTGCCCCGCTCGGCTTTTTCCCAGAGCTACACGTGGTGCGGCTACGCGCGTGAGCGACGCACGGCGTGTGTTTTTTTCAAAAAGACCCTCACGAATTTCCGAAATTACATACAGGTCCTGTTTTTGGCAACAAGACCCTAAAAATGAGATTTACAAAAAGACCTCACGAATTTCCCAAATTTCATGCAGGTCCCTTTTTTTACGGAGAAGCCCTAAAAACCCCGAAATTTGTTTTTTCGGAAAGTCCTTGAAAAATCCCGAAAATTTGTCTCTCCCCTCCATAGCCTCCCCGAAAATCCCGGAGCTATGTTCGAGACACCTTTTCCTGATGCGATTTTCACCCGCTGGATGCCAAATTTGCGAAGAGACCCCGAGGATTTCTTTAAATTACATAGAGGTCTCTTTTTTTGAGGAAAGAACCTGAAAAAACCAGGAAATTCATTTTTCCCCTCCGCAATCCCTCTGAAAATTCTGGAACCTCACGAATTTCCCAAATTTCATGCAGGTCCCTTTTTTTTACAGAGAAGCCCTAAAAACCCCGAAATTTGTTTTTCAGAAAGTCCTTGAAAAATCCCAAAATTTTGTTTCTCCCCTCCACAGCCTCCCCGAAAATCCCGGAGTTACGTTCGAGATGCCTTTTCCTGATGCGATTTTCACCCGCTGGACGCCAAATTTGCAAAGAGACCCCGAGGATTTCTTTAAATTACATAGAGGCCTCTTTTTTTTAGGAAAGACCCTGAAAAAACCAGGAAATTCATTTTTCCCCTCCTGCAATCCCTCTGAAAATTCCGGAATTACGTTCGAGATGCCTTTTCCTGATGCGATTTTCACCCGCTGGACACCAAATTTGCGAAGAAACCCCGAGGATTTCTTTAAATTACATAGAGGTCTCTTTTTTTGAGGAAAGACCCTGAAAAAACCAGGAAATTCATTTTTCCCCTCCTGCAATCCCTCTGAAAATTCCAGAATTACGTTCGAGGTAGCTTTTCCCATAAGTTTTTCACCTGTTGGATGCATTACGGTTTGCGCGGCGTGCGCCGCGCCCACTTGTCTGGTATACCTTACGTTGGAAAGAAATGGCTCAAGGCCAGTCGTGCCACGTCCTCTTTATCGCGAAAAAGCCCTTCGGCAATTCCAAAATCGCGAATAAGTTCTTCCATTTTTTATTTTGTAGAAATGACCCTAAAAATTCCAAAATAGAAAAAGTCCTTCGGCAATTCAAAAATCGCGAATAATATTTACCTTACAGTGGAAAGAAATGGCACAAGGCCAGTCGTGCCACGTCCTCTTTCTCGCGAAAAAGTCCTTCAGCAATTCCAAAATCGCGAATAAGTCCTTCCATTGTTTATTTTGCAGAAATGACCCTAAAAATTCTAAAATAGAAAAAGTCCTTCGGCAATTCCAAAATCACGAATAAGTCCTTCCATTGTTTATTTTGCAGAAATGACCCTAAAAATTCCGAAATTACGAACGGGTTGCCGGTTCTTTCGACTCAAAAGATTCCAAAATCGCGAACAAGTCCTTCTATCGGTTATTTTGCAAAAAAACCTCGTGGTTCCGCAAATCGCGAACAAGTCCTTCCGACCCGAACGATTTGAAATTACATTTAAGTCCAGTTATTTTGTAAAAAAATTCCGTGCTTCCACAAATTCGACGCGGACGCCGGTTCTTTAAACCTAGACTATACAACCAATTTTTAACCCAGAGATTTTCAGTGGGTCATTACAGAAAAAACCGTAGTTACTCAAATTCGCTTATGGCTCCTCACCAGACAATTTTTTTTAAAAAAAAAGCCGAGGAGAACGAAATTATGTTTTTTTCAGAAAAAAAAACTCGGATCAAATTTTTTTGCGTGTCGGTTATGCAAATTCGCTTCTGGCTCTTAGCCAGCCAATTTTTTTTTTAAAAAGGCGCAAAGAACGAAAATACTTTTTTTTTGAAAAAAAAACGAGAAGAACGAAATTATGTTTTTTCAGAAAAAAAAGTCGGATCAAATTTTTTCGCGTGCCGGTTATACAAATGCGCTGCTGGTGTTTAACCAGCCAATTTTTTTTAAAAAAAAGGGTGTGAAGAACCAAAATACGTTTTTTTAAGAAAAAAAAATCGGATCAAATTTTTTCGCACGGCGCGGCATCGCGTGTCCCTACCTAGTTAAGGTAATAATGCAGCGGACGTCTCTTGTATGGCCATCAAAGAAGCATCCTGTTCTTTAGCTAATTCTGTTAGTTAAGTTCGGCATCTCAGTTGTTCTATCTCTATGTATGGCTTTGTTCATCAGACTCTGTGATCTCTAATCTTTAAATACAAGGCAGTGCTCCTGCCGTTTTATTTAAAAAAAAAAGCATAGTGTTTTTTTCTCATTGTTATGCTTCTTACTAAATTCCTTTTTTAAAAAAGAAATACTTTCTTCCTTTCCACGTGTACCTCCCAAATTATTTCTTTCCTTTTTCTAACTCTTTTCATCTTTACTATTCACATCTAATGTATTATTTATCAATCCATGCACCTACACGGACAATTAAATTTGATGTGATGTACTTTTTTATTTTCTAATTCTAAAGTATCAAAATGGATTAATAGAAATCTTGTTAAGCATGCAGTCAAACATTCCTAGATCAATTATATAGATACCATTAATTTTCTGAGAACTTAATTTGAGTTGCACGATTAATTATACGACTGCATTTAATTATGTTAGTATTTAATTTTATTTCCCAAAGATTATATTTTTTGTTTTTTAAAAATAATTTCAATTCTGAAACTAAGTGAAAAATTGAAATTATATGGTTCAAATTTGATTTTACTTGCATATACATTTGGATTTCTTTTGTTTGAAGTTTTGCATATTATGAAATTAATTATACCTCCGAATTTAATTTTATTCATTAAACTTAATTTTACTTCTGAGATTAATTCAAGTTTAGATTAGTTTTTTTATTCAGTGTAATTATAAAATTATTTATTTCAGATTTAATCTTACTTGGATATGCGTGAGAAGCTTTTCTTGTATTTTTGTCATTTCCGGCTGTTATTGCATTGGAAACCTAGCTGATCTACTTTTCCTATATAACTGCACCATCTCTTATTGGAATATAAATTTTAAGAATTGTAGAGATAAGAAACATAAAAACTTGTTTCCACATGGAAGACCTTCCACTACTACAAAAAAATCTCATCACAGACTGTTGAAAATCGTTATCTCAGACGGTTTTGCGAACCGTCAGTAACAACATGTTAGTGATGTATGGACATATCACAAATGGTTCTAAAATTGTATGTGAAAATTGACATCATAGACGGTTCTAGTTCACAGACGGTTTCAAACTAGAACCATCTGTGAAACCTACTACATCATAGATGGTTCCATTTTAGAACTGTTTGTGATGACCTATGCAACATAGACAGTCCTATCGTGGTGGACTGGCTTTGTTGTGCTAGATGTTCAGATTGGCTGCCCAGTAGATATGCTAAGTACTACCAGTATATGTGCAAGGACTACATTCCATTGAGGTCAACAAAAGGATTATTTGTTTGACAACTACCAGTATATGTTAGTGAGTTACAGTCTAGAAATAAGTGCTCCACAACTGTCGCAATTAAACCGTTTTGCAAATTGATTGCATTAACTAGAGATTCATGACAGCTAAGCTCAGAGAGACAAAGCCGTATTTGGAATGCAACTTATTCAGAAAAAACAGCTAACCAAATAGTTGAGAAGAACTTTTGTATTTTGTGAATCATAAGCCCAATGATGCACCTTATTCCCAAATGCTTGCCAGCAATTCTACTAGTTATTCTAGTAACCAAGAATCTATATTGTTGAAAAAAGAGTAACTTAGATATGTCAATGTAGTGCCTTACTAGTTTCTCAGTGGCCCAAGGTTGATGTAGGGTTTTACTTGCTATTGTTAGAACCTCGCCGGAGAGACAACGCACGCGTTGCCGGCGAGATTACACTCAAGACAACACACGAAACTCACGCCAGTACACTGGACACGATCTGTTTCTTTTGGTGCTTCCAGAATGGTTGCTTTTTCTTGTGTCTATTGCCTTGTTTAAAAAGAACATTACATGGAAGGTAAAATACATCCCTACAGACGTGCTAGAATCAATCACGCATAGCCTAACATTTAGAGACTTACCAAACTAAGGAAAACACTAAATTTAGCACCCAAGGATTATACTCAACATTCTCCTCCTAAGCCTTGCGGTGCGTGCTTATGTATATTAATCAGGCCGATCTTTGAACGCAGTTCAAAGAACTTAGTTTTACCGAGCGGCTTCGTTAGAATGTCACTCAACTGTTCTTCACTCCTAATGAACTTCACATTGATCAGGCCATCATCTGCAGACTCCCGGACAAAATGATACTTCACTTGAATGTGCTTACTTTGTCCATGGAGTACTGAGTTCTTGATGAAAGCAATGGCGGACTGGTTGTCCACTCTCAGCACTGGTGCTCTCGGTGTTGATCCCTGCACCTCTGCCAGCACTCGAGCCAGCCACAATGCCTGACAAGTAGCATTTGTAGCCGCTATGTATTCCGCCTCGCAGCTTGACTGCGCCACAACCTTTTGCTTCATGGATTGCCAGGTGATTGGGCTACTGCCGAGGAAGAACATCACCCCTGTCGTACTCTTCCTAGTATCGACGTCGCCAGCATAGTCGTTGTCACTGTACCCCGTCAGGTGGGTCTCCTTCTCCTCCTTCCTGCCGAACTAGAGTCCCCAATTCTGGGTTCCCGCCACATAGCGCAAGATGTGTTTTACGGCGGTGAAGTGGTCCTCGCGTGGATCTTCCAGAAACCGGCTGACATACCCAACAGCGAAGGCTATATCTGGGCGAGTGTTAACCAAGTACCTCAAGCTACCGACGATGCTTCTATACGTCGTTGCGTCGACTGGTGGCTCCGTGCTGAACTTCTTCAGCTTCAGGCGTGTCTCCATGGGTACTTGACATGAATTGCACCCCGCCATGCCGCTCCTCTCCAGAATCTTGCTGGCATAGGCACCTTGGCTGAGCGAGACCCCCCTTGCGCTCTGCTTTACCTCAATGCCGAGGTAGTAGTGAAGTAGGCCGAGGTCGCTCATCTTGAACGCGGCTGCCATCTCCTTCTTGAATTCCTTGATGTCGCCGGTGCTCGAGCCAGTGATCACAAGGTCGTCGACATAGACCCCGACCACTAACTGAGCGTCACCTTTCCGCCTGATGTAGATGGCGTGCTCCGATGGGCTCCTCCCGAAACCGAGCAACAACAGCGTGTCGTCCAACTTCGCGTTCCAGGCGCGCGGTGCTTGGTACAGTCCGTACAGTGCCTTCCGCAGTTTGAGCACCTTGTGCTCCTTGCCAGTGATGACGAAACCAACCGGCTGCTCGACGTAGACCTCCTCCTGCAGGTCGCCGTTTAGGAACGCCGATTTGACGTCCATGTGGTGCACTTCCCACCTCTCGTACGCCGCGAGGGCGATGAGCAGGCGCACCGAGTCCAGTCGAGCTACCGGCGCGAACACCTCATCATAGTCAATGTCGTGCCGCTGTGCGTAGCCCTTCACCACGAGGCGTGCCTTGTGTTTGGACACCGCCCCGTGCTCGTCCCTCTTCACCTTGAACACCCATTTCACCCCGATCGCCTTGCGACTGGGTGGGAGGTCGGCAAGGCACCACGTGCCGTTCTCCTTGATGGAGTCCATCTCCTCCATCATTGCCTTCCTCCAGCTGGGACTGCGCTCTGCCTCGGCGAATGAGGCAGGCTTGTCGGCGCTCATTGTTTGCAGCTCCTCCATTGCCAGCACGCGCGGCACGCCGCACAAGTCGTTGATGCTGCGGAAGCGGAGAGGCACCATATGGTCGTGGTCGGCGTCCAGGTTGTCATCCTGCGACTCGGCCTCCAATTCGCCACCAGCCTCGTCATCGGCCTCGTCGGGAGGCGACGAGTGTTCTCCCGGCGCACCTCCTCCGGATGCCTCGACATTGACATCAACCGCTGGTGCGGGACCGATGGTGGCGTACTCCACCGTGAAACCGTCGTCGCCGCCGTTTGGTTTGCTGTCGTCGTCGCCGATGCCCCAGTCCCACTGGGCTTGCTCGTCGAACACCACGTTGCGTGTTACTTGGACACGCTTCATGACGGGGTCGTAGGCGCGATACGCCTTGGAGCCACGCTCGTAGCTACGAAGATCATCTTGCGGCCGCGATCGTCGAGCTTATTCAGATGCGGTGCCGTGTTCCGGACGTAGACGATGCAACCAAATGTTCTGAAATGGTGCACCGCTGGCTTCTTCCCGTGCCATGCCTCGAACGGTGTCATCCCGTCCACGCTCTTTGTCGGGCACTTGTTTAGCACATACACGGCGGTGCTCACCGCCTCGCCCCAAAACCAGCCGGGCAGGCCCTTGGCCTTGAGCATTCTCCTGGCCATTGACACCATTGTGCCATTCCGGCGTTTGAGGACGCCTTTCTGCTGCGGGCTGTAAGGCGTCGTGTGTTGTCGATGCACGCCCTCAGCCACGCAGTACTGCGCGAACTCGGCCGCAGTGAACTCGCCGCCGCGCGCGGTCTGAGCGCCTTGACGCGCGACTCGCCTTACGCTTGGGCTCGAATCTCCTTGATGGCGGCACGCGATCCTTCGAAGGAATCGCGGCTACCCACATGTATCTGCTGTGGTCGTCCACCAACAGCAGGAAGTACTGGTTCCCCCTTGGCGTCGCTGGCGCAATTGGACCGCACAGATCGCCGTGCACCAGCTCAAGGCGTTGCCTTGCCCGATACTCCGCTGCCGGAACGCGAGGTGCGCCGCCCCTTCCTCTGCACGCCTCACACAACCGCTCCACTGGCCTATTTTGGCGAGCCACGCACCAGGCTCCTCCGGGCGGCTTCCGAGCGCCGCCATGTTGACATGGCTGAAACGCTCATGCCAGCGCCACGTCACCTCGTCGCCGCGCCCGCGCACGGCACGGCACGACGGTTGTGCAAGCTTGATGTGGAGCAGGTACAGACGATTTACCTCGCGCTTCACCTTCACTAGCAACCGACCAACAAGCTCGAGGATCCGCATCACCTTAGTGTTGATGTCGACTTTGTATCCGTCCTCGTCGAGCTGATCGACGCTCACGATGTTGGTCGTCAACCGAGGGATGAAGTAGACCCCGACGAGCGACCGGAGCTCGTCGTTCTTGCACATGAAGACAACGGTCCTGCGTCCCTCGATCCGCGCCACCGAGTCGTCGCCGAACCGCACGGTGCCAAGCACTATCTCGTCGAGCTTCGTGAACGCTGCCCTGGACCCGGACATGTGGTTCGTCGCCCCTGTGTCCAGGACCCATGTCCTGGCGTCGCGCTCCTTCTCGTCATCAAGGTGGACGAACACCTTCTCTTCCCGGATCTCAATCTGGGCACCGGATCCCGTCTTCTCCGCCTTGGATCCGCCGGGCCCAAGCTCTCATTCCCCTCCCCGCGGCACTGTTCCAGCCTGCGGGAGCGGAATGCCTTTCGACGAGGGAGACGCTGGCGATACCGTTGGCGACACGGTCGGTGCCGCTTGTGGCAGCGGCCGAGCAGATAGACTCGGGGACGCATCCAGGAAGTGGAGCAGGGCTTCCTCCTCATCTTGCGCGACATGGGCCTGCTCGCGTTTGGGCTTGCTGCGGCATTCACGGACCCAGTGACCCATCTTCCCGCAACGCCTGCATTCGTTGCCAGTCTTGTTTGATGGCCCATCCGACGAACCTGCGCGACCACGGCCACGCCCGCGACGTCCTCCGCCACGGCCGCGCGCGCCGCCTGAGTGGTTCTCCGCCTCGCGCTTCTTCCGTCGCGCGTCCCACTCTTCCTCCGTGAGGTACAGCCTCCCATCTTGCTGCAGCATCGCCGGTGGCTCCTCGTTCGCATCTTTCGCCGCTCTGAGCCGCCCGGTGAGGCCTTCGACGGTGAGGGTTGACACTTCAAGCAATGTCGTGATTGCCACCACGATCTGCTTGAGGCGTTTTGGTACGCTGCGGATGATCTTGTTGACGATCGTCACCTCCTCCAGCTTTTCGCCCAGGGTAGCTAGAGTCGCTGCCATTCCTTTAAGACGCAACACAAAATCTTCGATGGTCTCACCTTCATTGAACGCCGCCAGGTCGAACTGGCATCGAAGGTTCTGTGCCGCCGTCTTCTTCACACGATCATCCCCGACACGCATGTCTGAGATGGCGACCCACGCCTCCTTCGCCGTCTCCTTGTCGGCGATCGTGGACACCATCTCTGGTGGCACTGCGCTACAGAGAGCATCGAGCGCCATCATCTCCTCCTGTGAATCTGCGCCACCTTTCTCGATGACGGTCCACAGCGCTCTTGCCTTCAACTTCACCTTCATCAGGAGCGCCCAATCTGAGTAATTGGTCTTGGTGAGAATGGGATAGCTACTCCCGCCGCCCACCTCACGAATCACCCGCTGGATCACCACACCATCTTTGGAGGTGTTGTCTTCGGCCTTTTTTCCCGACATCTTCAAGCCCTGACCGGGAACCTTGCTCTGATACCAATTGTTAGAACCTCGCTGTAACACCCTAATTTTTGCTCTAATTTAAAATTTGAAGTATTTTTGATTTTTGAGAAATTTTGGAAATTATTGAAATTTATTTGGAATTATTCAAATATAGCCTTTCTTGAAAACAAATTAAATAAAGGAAAAGTTTTTGCAAAGTTTTATTGAAAATATTTTAATGGAGTTCCAAACATCTCAAAGTATTTTCCAAAATTTTTTTGGAATTTTTCAGATATTTTTACTACTTTCTTTGGCCAAAACTAATTTCCCGAATTATTTTTTATTCGAAAAGGATTTAAAAATCCCGAGCGATGTCGGGCCGAAATCGTTGGCGGCCCGATCGCGTGCTCGCCCACTCGTGACTCCGCCCACGCAGCCCGCCTCACCAAACCCTAGCGCCGCCTAGCCAAGCCGTCCGATCCGGATCGCGCGCTGTCGCGTGCCACGTCGCCCGTCTTGCGTGAGCCTTCGGATCATCGCCGCCGAACGCACGAGGATCGCGCCACGTCGCCGTCCCGCGAGATCATCGGAGGCGTGGGCATTGATGGCCGTGACTTCCGCCGGCCGTTTCGCGCACGTCGAGGCAGCCCTTAAGTCTCCGTTGAAGGCGTCGTGCAGAGGCCTTCGCTCCGCTTCTTTGACTCCTCGCCGCACGCCAAGACTCCTCTAGCGCCGTGAGAGCTCGCCAGTGTTGCCTTCCTTCGCCACCGTTGTTTTTGCTTCCTCCCATCGTCGTCCGAGCCGCTCCGCCGTGCTCCGACCCCTTCCTGAGTTCACCGAAGCCAGCTGCATCGAGTGGACCACTTCATCACGCCGGAGAAGCCCCGCAGCGCCGCGTTGCACGTCGTCTTCATCCTCTCCGGCAAGATCTGCGCCACCGTGACATCGTCGCCAGCCCGAGCTTCGTCCACCGTCCGATCGCCGCCGAACGCACCAGATTCATCCACGTCGCCAATCAACAGTAATCCTCATCTTCACCCCTCAGCCGTTTGATCTAATCAACGGTCTAGATTGCTTCGATTAGTTTCACGATTAGTTTATTTCAGCCGTTAGATCTAGATCGTAGGGTTTATTTTTTTACCGCGTCGCGTAAAGGTCACGGCCGTCGGATGCGCGTCGGCTGCCTTGGTTTGTGCCGCGTGTCGTGCCGCAGTAGGCTAGAGCCGATAGCCTTGGCTCATCGCGGCCGTCCATTTGAATCGAGCGGATGAGATCGCACCGTGCATCGGGCCATTCCTGTGTTGACGCGTGACACGCGAAACCGAGGAGCCGCCGCCGCTTTTACGCTGGCGTCACCCGAGTAATCGTGACCGTTCGATCTGGATCCAAGGGTCAGGTGAAGCCACGTGTTGGCTCCGCGGTAGAGGTGAGGTGAAAAGTCGCATGAATCTCGGCCGTTCGTTTTAAATCAGAAGGACGAGATTGAATCGAGTTTCGGCGATTAGTTTAGCGCCGCGTGTCGCGTTGGGATTGGCTGCGAGCCGTCGCTGACGCCACGGCTTGCGTCACCCGGTGCACGAGCACAGTGCCGCCGGTCCACGGTGGACCAGGGCCAACCCGTGGACCCAGCCCATAGACAGAGCGGCGTGGCGACCTCAGGCGTGCCGCGTGTCAAGATGGCGTCGCCGATGACGTCATATATATTTTTTATATATAAAAATATTTCGACCGAATTTCTTTTCTGTGCTGACGTCATCATGACGCGGTCTTGACGTCACAAATGCGAATTTCAGGTGTAGAAATATTTCAGAAAAATCGGATTTTCTTAATTTCGTATTTTGATTTTATTCAAACTTCAAATGACTATAACTTTTGCATTTTAACTCGGATTTGGATGATTCAAATTTCTAAAAATTCATAAAATTATGAGCTATTTAATGGTGAATTTTATTTGAATTTTTGAGGTCGTTTAGTCTTCTGTATTAGTTATTTATTACATATTTTGTTTCTACGCGTAGACGCAAATTTGCCGGAAAGTTTCAAGGAAGATTTCGTCGCTCAAGACCAAGCTTCGGAACAAGACCAGCAACTCTTTGAAGGCAAGTGATGCTTTGATCATTTTGATCCCAGATTTTAAAATGTAATTTATGCTTTGAAACTATGCATGCTAATTATTTAAAATGAAATTAAATTGATTTGGGATAATGTAGATAATCAACCCATTTTGTTATGCCACCTTGAATTATTAATTGTATGCCCTAAACCATTGTCACCCTAAGTTTGATTATATTAGTTGGATGCTAATATTGTGCCAACACGGGATGCTAGACCGTGAGTAGATGCTTAGCCTTGCAACGAATCATGAGTGATCTTTCAAAAATGCTACAATCTTGACTAAAGACATATTGAATGTATTTTGAAAAGTGGTGTGATGATGCCATATGATGAGATTGAGGTACCGCGACTGTGTGGTTCCGCATCGATATGGAGTTATTCTTTGCATGTGTTGCACAATAATCAACTGGGTGGGAAAAGATTTAGACTGGGGCAAGTGGCAAGAGGTCAGTGTGCTCGTGGGCTGTGTGGCATTGGGTTGATGAGTGATGTGAGTCTGTGTGCCACATTGGGCATGTGCCATCGTTGAGTGTTAAAAGTCTTGCCTTGGTCAGTTAAGGACTTCACCTTGCAAGCCTTTGATCTGAGTCACCCGTACACCCACATGTCTGATATGGGACAGACCTAGTTGACTAGGGTTCTGATATCTTTCCTCTGATACCTCGGGGTGACAGTACACAGGGGTGTATCTATATGGGGGAGCGTACCTGTGCTACGGCTTGGTTCCCATCCAACGGTGATTGGCTGGTCCTATACTTCGGCTCTGTGTGAGGGAAGTGATAGTGAAGGCAATACCGGAGAGGTTCTCTGGTTAAGGTAGAAGTTCCTGAAAAGCTTTGTTGCGGACAATCACCTGTGTGGTGAGCGGCTGTATCTTGTGGGTAAAGTGTACAACCTCTGCAGAGTGTCAAACTATTCGAATAGCCGTGCTCACGGTATTGAGCATTGCTCGGGGATTACAGTCAAGGGGTAGATTTTCATAAACAAAATGTGGGAAGGGTGGCTGTGTGCCAGTGTTGGAAATGAACTGTTAAGGCTGCGTGCCGAGAATCTTCAATGAAAAACCATTTGAGTTTAGTATTATTTATATCTGTACATCGCTTTAATCTAAACAAGATACTAGTTCAAAATGCTCTTTGCTTGATGCAAAAGAACCATTTAAGCCAATCCATTGGAATAAGTTTTGCATATAGTAATAGCGCTGCATTTTGTGCATTACTTGTTGAGTGCCTTGTGTACTCACCCCACCTTGCTTATCAAACCCAACATCAGTGGAGGATTCTACACCATCATGGGAGGAAGAGTACATCGAGGATGCGAGCAACTAGGGGGCAAGCCTAGTCGGTTGCCTGTGGTAAGATGAAGGCTTCCACGACCTTTACTTATGTTCCGCTGCTATTTCTTTACTTTGAATAATGTAAGCCCTGTGTGGCTGACTTATCTGTAAGGAGACCATAAGGTCGTACAACTCGATTTATATACATGTTTGCACTATTTATTCTTATATCTTTGTGAATGTCTCATAATGTGCAACCTCAGTATGACTGTGTGCTAAGCGTGATCTCGGATGCGCATGAATACACAGAGGGTCCGGATTTGCAGATTCGTGTCCCGACAGAGGTGGTATCAGAGCAGGCTGACTGTAGGACTTGACCCTAGTTTGGTTGTGCCTAGGAGTGTAAAACTATTTTCTAAAAGACCTAATCAACTTGAGCAAGAATATCAAAGAAATCTCGACTTATCTCTTCTCCCTTATTCATACCTATGCTGAATTTTTATTATTCTCTGTTTAATTTAAACAAGGTTTTTTTGGCAGATGAGGATGATCCATACCTATGGAGAGCGCACCGGAGGATACGCCATGAGTTATAGCGTATGATGCAGATTGCTCGGAGGTTTTGACAGACCATCAGACGAGGACTTCGTGGTGCGGGCGGACATGACGTCGCCTGGGATGTCAAGATCACAGTGTATGCTCGGGAGAGGACGAGGGCGAGCCGTCCTATCTACATCACGGTCAGGAGGTCTTCTTTTGAGGCCGGAATCCAGGAGACGGCACGACAGGCGATGCGGCAGATTGCCCGCACTTACTCCGTAGAGTTGGAGGACACCGTCTTTCGTCACCATCCGCGTCGAGACAATCGTTTGGAGAGGATGGAGCTTGTAGAGGAGGACACCACTATCACCCACCTGGCGAGGTACGTCATCGCCCAGGAGGATGCCTTGGATGAGACAGTCCGGGAGTTGCAAAGGACCCGCGCCGAGGTCACAGAGGCGAGGATCCAGCTGCGGGAGGGCTTAGCTCATTCCATGCAGAAGATCCAGGAGTTGGAGATGGCTTTGTACGGACCCGAGCCTGAGCCAGTCCTGGAGTTACACGATCCAAATCCGGAGGAGCCAAAGCAGGAGGCACCAGTGCAGGAGCAGGCAGCCCCGAGACCAGCGGAGTCGATGGGGTCTTTTGCACCACCGCAGAGGTCACGGGACCGGTTGCCCGATGCCGAGCACCCACGGTGTATGCTCCGGGGGAGCCGCAGCCGGGTTGGCTCGATGAGTGATCGAGTCTAGTAGAGTATAGTGTCGAGACTCGAAGGTTGAGTCGCGTCTTTTTCTTCAGAGTCACCATTAGGTGTGAGTCGTCATGGGTTCCTATGTTTGCTTACTTGTTCGGTTGTTAGTGTCTCAGATCGTTGCATTGCCCTTAGGCACTTGTGAGCAACCATACTTGCTTTATATTATATCAATAAAGTGGCTAAATAATTTAAATTACACTGTTTCCCACATAAATTCTTCTACTTGTCTATGCTTTCTTCTTTTCTTAACCTTGGAAGCTTGCAATGATGGTGAGGACACGTGGAAATGTTGGAGCCAGTGAAGTGGAGCTAACCAGCGGATAACCGAATGAAGAGCCGATTCCTCAACCGCCGCAGTCGATATGCGAACACAGGAGCCTTCTTGATCGCCTGCACTCAACTTATGAACACGATGGTTCAAACCATGCGTGAGATATCCAACCAAGCTGCTGCGAATGTTCAAGCCGGGGTAACCATGGACCACACCCCTACTCAAGGTTGTCGGAGTTTATGAGAACCCATCCACCTACCTTCTCGAGCACGCCAATCCACCGGAGGCGACGATTGGCTAAGGACAATTGAAAGGAAGTCGCACATTACCCAAAGTGTAGGACATGAGAGGGTACTCTATGCCTCTCATCAACTCGAAGGGACCGCCGCAGAATGGTGGGAAAACCTGCGCAACTCATGAGGACCCACAGAGTATCACGTGGGAGGAATTCACCTCGACTTTCGCCCGATACCATGTACCCGAGGGTATCATGGATCTCAAAAAGGAGGAATTCCGAATCCTCAAGCAGGGGGGCCAGTCAGTGGCCGATTACCTGAACAAATTCACCCAACTGGCACACTACGCACCAGAGGACGTGGCTACGGATAAGGCGGCACAATCCCGCTTCATGAAGGGATTGAATGCGAGGTGCAGTGGGGTGATCACCCACACATTCCCGACTTCCAAGAGCTAGTTAACAAAGCTCTTATCTTAGAGGACAAGCGCCGAGAGTGGGATGACAACAGGAAGCGCAGAATGGCGCAACAAGGAGGTCGTCAGGGCCAGCAGAGGCAAAGGACGGCACCCCAACAGTTCATTCGGTACCAGCCCAGAGGCAATGATAGGGCACCACTGCCGGCAAATCGCCCGATGGGTCGAATGTTCGGACTCGGCCGAATCGTAGCACGATCGAGGAACCTCTCGAGCGGTGGGAAGACGTTGCTACCATTGCAATGAAATGGGGCATTTTGCCAACAATTGCCCTAAGAAGGGAGGTGTCACCCCGGTCCGCTTTAACCTGGGGAACACACCGGCAAGGACTCCCGCGCCAATCGTGAACCGCGGGGCATCAACAGCAGCAACTCCATCCCAAGGAACCGCACGAGGCCGAGTCAACCACATTACGACGGATGAAGTCCAGAACGCCACGGACATTGTACTGGGTAAGTTCCTAGTAAACTCAGTACCAGCTACTATTTTATTTGATTCCGGAGCTTCGCATTCTTTTGTTTCCCGAGATTTTGCTGTTCAAAATGATATGGAAATAGTGAATCTTAAATGTGTGCTCATAGTCCAATCCCCTGGATCAGAACTCCGATCTAAAGTAGGATGTTCTGGGGTAAGACTAATAATTAATGGAGTGGAGTTCCTAGCGAACTTAATCGTCCTTAATACCCAAACCTTGGATGTTATCCTGGGAATGGATTGGTTAACCAAACACAAGGCGATCTTTGGATCATGGAAAAGAGTCATATCGATCGAGAGCCCTGATGGAAAGAAGATTGAGTTTGAAGCAAAATCGGTCGGGAGGGACAATTGATGGTCAACAAAGATGAAGACTATCGACTTAGAAGAAGTGCCCATAGTCAATGAATATCCGGATGTTTTCCGGAAGATTTACAGAATGCCGCCAGATAGAGATATCGAGTTCGTGATAGAGTGGTTCGAGGACAGCTCCATAACTAAGAGATCTTACAGATGTCCACAGAGGAATTGGTGGAAATGAAGAACCAAATTGAAGAACTACTGGAAAAGGATTTATAAGACCTAGTTCATCGCCATGGGGAGCACTGTCCTATTCGTCAAGAAGAAGGACGGAGTTTTAGGATGTGTATAGACTATCGTGCACTCAATGATGTGACGATAAAGAATAAGTATCCTCTACCGTGATCGATGATTTGTTTGACCAGCTTGAGAGGAGCAGAGTTTTCTCCAAAATTGATCTTCGATCAGGATACCATCAATTGAAGATCCGATTAGAGGATATTCCGAAGACTGCATTTTCGTCAAGATATGGGCACTACGAGTTTACAGTGATGTCCTTTGGTTTGACAAATGCACCAGCATATTTCATGAACTTAATGAATAAGGTGTTTATGGAATACTTGGACAAGTTCGTCGTCGTATTCATAGATGATATCCTTATCTATTCCAAGACGAGCGAAGAGCACGCCGAGCATTTGAGGCTAGTCCTTGAAAAGTTGAAAGAGCAACAGTTGTTTGCGAAATTTAGCAAATGTGATTTCTGGAAGAATAAGGTTGAATTTCTTGGACACATAATGACTATAGCAGGAGTTGCGGTAGATCCAAAGAAAGTGGAGACGGTTCTGCATTGGGAGCAACCCAAGTCGGTAACCCAAATCCGTAGTTTCCTTGGAATGGCGGGGTATTACCGTCGATTCATCGAAGGATTCTCTACGATTGCGAGACCTCTTACGCAATTGTTGAAAAAGGAAAAGAAATTCTTATGGACGCCTGAGTGTGAGAAGAGTTTTCAGGAGTTGAAGAGGAGATTAACATCGGCACCTGTACTAGTTTTACCTGATGTCCATCAAGGCTTCGACATCTATTGTGATGCATCGCGTCAGGGATTGGGATGTGTGTTGATGCAAAATAGGAAGGTAATCGCCTATGCATCGAGGCAATTGAGACCACACGAGGAGAACTATCCGACCCATGATTTGGAATTAGCTGCCGTGGTGCATGCACTAAAAATATGGCGTCATCATCTCATCGGAAATAGATGTGAAGTGTATACAGATCATAAAAGTCTTAAGTATATCTTCACGCAAGCTGACCTAAATATGAGGCAAAGAAGATGGTTAGAGTTAATCAAGGATTATAATATAGGAATTCACTACCACCCTGGTAAAGCCAATGTGGTGGCGGACGCCTTGAGCAGAAAGAACCACAGTGTAAATATGCTGATGGAAACAAGTCAGGCAGAATTGTGTAAGGAATTCCAGAAATTAGAATGGGAAATAGTACCAGAAGGATTCCTAGCAACCTTGGAAGTAAGACCTACCCTGGAAGATCAGATCAAGGAAGGGCAGAAAGATGATGATAAGATCAAAAGAATTAAGGGCAAAATGGATGAAGGCAAAGCAAAAGATTTCAAACTGGATGAACAAGGTACTATGTGGTTTAAAGAGCGCATTTGTGTGCCGAACAAAAAAGAGTTGAAGCAGTTCATTCTGGAGGAGGCTCATGACTCCAAGTACTCAATTCATCCAGGAAGTGCGAAAATGTATCAAGATTTAAAGGAAAGGTTTTGGTGGCCAAGCATGAAACGGGAAGTCGCCGAATACGTTGCATTATGTGACATATGCCAAAGAGTCAAAGCTATGCACCAAAGGCCAGCAGGCTATTACAACCCTTAAAGATACCGAATGGAAATGGGAAGAAATTGGTATGGATTTCATAACCGATTGCCCGTAACGCAAAGTGGATATGATTCCGTATGGGTCATAGTGGATCGCTTAACCAAAGTGGCACATTTCATACCGTAAAGACCACTTATTTCGAGACCGGTTAGCGTAACTTTATATGGCACGGATCGTGCGCTTGCACGGAGTACGAAGAAGATAGTATCGCATGAGGTACCCAATTTACCTCCATTTTGGGGTAAGCTACATGAAGCGATGGGAACTCGTTTGAACTTCATTACAGCATACCATCCGCAGGACGGATGGGCAAACTGAGAGAGTCAATCAGATATTGGAGGACATGTTGAGGGCATGTGCCTTAGCATATTCAACCTCATGGGACAAGTGTTTGCCTTATGCTGAGTTTAGTTATAACAACAGTTATCAGGCGAGTTTATAGATGTCTCCATTTGAAGCTTTGTATGGTCGGTCCTGTCGCACACCATTGAATTGGAATGAGACAGGCGAACGACATGTCTTTGGACCAGACATTCTTCAGGAAGCGGAAGAACAGATCGCCCTGATCAGGGAAAGATTGAAGATTGCACAATCAAGGCAAAAGAGTTATGCTGACAACCGTCGCAGGGAACTGAGCTTTGAACCCGAAGATTTTGTGTATCATAGAGTAACGCCACTCAAAGGAGTCGAAGGTTCCATGCAAAGGGAAGCTCGCACCCGATATGTCGGACCATTCAAGATCTTGAGCCGCAGAGGTGAAGTTGCTTATCGCTTGGAGTTACCACGCCTTTGGCGAGTGCATGATGTATTTCATGTATCACAATCAAGAAGTGTCTTCGAGTACCAAGAGCAAACACTTTTGGAGGCAATTGAGCCGCAAGAAGATCGACTTACAAAGAAGATCCGATGAAGATTCGGGCGTAATGGACAGAGAGACAAGGAACAAGTCAACACGTTTCTGCAGAGTTCAGTGGAGCAACCACTCGGAAAGTGAAGCCACGTGGGAACGCGAAGAAGATCTGAAGAAGGAGTTTCCTAACCTATTTTTGTAGATGTACTCAATCTCGGGGCGAGATTACATTAAGGGGAGGTTTGTAACACCTAACTTTTGCTCTAATTTAAAATTTGAAGTATTTTTGATTTTTGAGAAATTTTGGAAATTACTGAAATTTATTTGGAATTATTCAAATATAGCCTTTCTTGAAAACAAATTAAATAAAGGAAAAGTTTTTGCAAAGTTTTATTGAAAATATATTAATGGAGTTCCAAACATCTCAAAGTATTTTCGAATTTTTCGGAATTTTTCAGATATTTTACTACTTTCTTTGGCCAAAACTAATTTCCGAATTATTTTTATTCGAAAAGGATTTAAAATCCCGAGCGATGTCTGGGCGAAATCGCTGGTCGGCCCAATCGTGTGCTCGCCTAGCTCGGGACCCGGCCCACGCAGCCGCCCGCCAAACCCTAGCGCCGCCTAGCCCAAGCCGTCCGATCCGGATCGCGCGCTGTCGCGTGTGCCATGTCGCCCGTCGGCGCGTGAGCCTTCGGATCATAGACGCCGAACGCACGAGATCGCGCCACGTCGCCGTCCCGCGAGATCATCGGAGGCGTGGCGTTGATGGCGTGACTTCCGCCGCCGTTTAGCGCCGCCGAGGCAGCCCTTAAGTCCCGTTGAAGGCGTCGTGCGAGGCCTTCGCTCCGCATCTTTGACTCCTCGCGCGCGCCGAGACTCCCTCTAGCGCCCGTGAGAGCTCGCCGTGGTGCCTTCCTTCGCCACCGTTGTTTTGCTTCCTCCCATCGTCGTCCGAGCCGCTCCGCCGTGCTCGACCCTTCTGAGTTCACCGGCCACCGGTGCATCGAGTGGACCACTTCATCACGCCGGAGAAGCCCCGCAGCGCGCGTTGCAAGTCGTCTTCATCCTCTCTGGCAAGATCTGTGCCACCGTGACATCGTCGCCAGCCCGAGCTTTGTCCACCGTCCGATCGCCGCCGAACGCACTAGATTCATCCACGTCGCCAATCAACAGTAATCCTCATCTTCACCCCTCAGCCGTTTGATCTAATCAACGGCCTAGATTGCTTCGATTAGTTTCACGATTAGTTTATTTCAGCCGTTAGATCTAGATCGTAGGGTTTATTTTTTTTACCACGTCGCGTAAAGGTCACAGCCGTCGGATGCGCGCCGGCTGCCTTGGTTTGTGCCGCGTGTCGCGCTGCAGTAGGCTAGAGCCGATAGACTTGGCTCATCGCGACCGTCCGTTTGAATCTAGCGGATGAGATCGCACCGTGCATCGGGCCAGTCCTGTGTTGACGCGTGACGCGCGGAAACCGAGGAGTCAGCGCCGCCGTTTACCGACGTCACCCGAGTAATCGTGACCGTTCGATCTGGATCCAAGGGTCACGGTGAAGCCACGTGTTGGCTCCGCGGTAGAGGTGAGGCGAAAAGTCGCATGAATCTCGGCCGTTCGTTTTAATTCAGAAGGACGAGATTGAATCGAGTTTCGGCGATTAGTTTAGCGCCGCGTGTCGCGTTGGGATTGGCTGCGAGCCGTCGGCCGACGCCACGGCTTGCGTCACCGGTGCACGAGCACGAGTGCGCCGGTCCACGGTGGACCGGGCCAACCCGTGGACCCAGCCCATAGACCAGAGCGACGTGGCAGCCTCTGGGCGTGCCACGTGTCAAGATGACGTCAGCGATGACGTCATATATATATTTTTTTATATATAAAAATATTTCGACCGAATTTCTTTTCTGTGCTGACGTCATCATGACGCGGTGCTGATGTCACAAATGCGAATTTCCAGTGTAGAAATATTTCAGAAAAATCGGATTTTCTTAATTTCTGTATTTTCAGATTTTATTCAAACTTCAAATGACTATAACTTTTGCATTTTAACTCGGATTTGGATTATTCAAATTTCTAAAAATTCATAAAATTATGAGCTATTTAATGGTGAATTTTATTTGAATTTTTGAGGTCGTTTAGTCTTCTGTATTAGTTATTTATTGCATATTTTGTTTGTACGCGTAGACGCAAATTTGCCGGAAAATTTCAAGGAAGATTTCGTCGCTCAAGACCAAGCTTCGGAACAAGACCAGCAACTCTTTGAAGGCAAGTGATGCTTTGATCATTTTGATCCCAGATTTTAAAATGTAATTTATGTTTTGAAACTATGCATGCTAATTATTTAAAATGAAATTAAATTGATTTGGGATAATGTAGATAATCAACCCATTTTGTTATGCCACCTTGAATTATTAATTGTATGCCCTAAACCATTGTCACCCTAAGTTTGATTATATTAGTTAGATGCTAATATTGTGCCAACACGGGAGGCTAGACCGTGAGTAGATGCTTAGCCTTGCAACGAATCATGAGTGATCTTTCGAAAAAATGCTACAATACTGACTAAAGACATATTGAATGTATTTTGAAAAGTGGTGTGATGATGCCATATGATGAGATTGAGGTACCGCGACCTGTGTGGTTCCGTACCGATATGGAGTTATTGCTGTTATGTGTTGCACAATAATCAACTGGGTGGGAAAAGATTTAGACTGGGGCAAGTGGCAAGAGGCTGTGTGCCTGGTGGGCCTGTGTGGCATTGGGTTGATGAGTGATGTGAGTCTGTGTGCCACATTGGGCTGTGTGCCACTGTTGAGTGTTAAAAGTCTTGCCTTGGTCAGTTAAGGACTTCACCTTGCAAGCCTTTGATCTGAGTCATCCGTACACCCACATGTCTGATATGGGACAGACCTAGTTGACTAGGGTTCTGATATCTTTCCTCTGATACCTCGGGGTGACAGTACACAGGGGTGTATCTATATGGGGGAGCGTACCTGTGCTACGGCTTGGTTCCCATCCAACGGTGATTGGCGGTCCTATACTTGGCTCTGTGTGAGGAAGTGATAGTGAAGGCAATACGGAGAGGTTCTCTGTTAAGGTAGAAGTTCTGAAAAGCTTTGTTGCGGACAATCACCTGTGTGGTGAGCGGTCGATCTTGTGGGTAAAGTGTACAACCTCTGCAGAGTGTCAAACTATTCAATAGCCGTGCTCACGGTATTGAGCATTGCTCGGGATTACAGATCAAGGGTAGATTTTCATAAACAAAATGTGGGAAGGGTGGCTGTGTGCGTTGTTGGAAATGAACTATTAAGTCAAGCGTCGAGAATCTTCAATGAAAAACCATTTGAGTTTAGTATTATTTATATCTGTGCCACTGCTTTAATCTAAACAAGATACTAGTTCAAAAATGCTACTTGATGCAAAAGAACCATTTAAGCCAATCCATTGGAATAAGTTTTGCATATAGTAATAGCGCTGCATTTTGTGCATTACTTGTTGAGTGCCTTGTGTACTCACCCCACCTTGCTTATCAAACCCAACATCAGTGGAGGAGTCTACACCAGCATGGGAGGAAGAGTACATCGAGGATGCGAGCAACTAGGGTGCAAGCCCAGTCGGTTGCCTGTGGCAAGATGAATGCTTCCACGACCTTTACTTATGTTCCGCTGCTATTTCTTTACTTTGAATAATGTAAGCCCTGTGTGGCTGACTTATCTGTAAGGAGACCGTAAGGTCGTACAACTCGATTTATATACATGTTTGCACTATTTATTCTTATATCTTTGTGAATGTCTGTAATGTGCAACCCTGTTGACTGTGTGTGCTAGCGTGATCCTGGACTGGCACAGAATACACAGAGGGTTCGGATTTGCAGATTCGGGTCCCGACACTCGCCGGAGAGACAACGCACGCATTGCCGGCGACATTACACTCAAGACAACACACGAAACTCACGCCAGTACACTGGACACGATCTGTTTCTTTTGGTGCTTCCAGAATGGTTGCTTTTTCTTGTGTCTATTGCCTTGTTTAAAAAGAACATTGCATGGAAGGTAAAATACATCCCTACAGACGTGCTAGAATCAATCACGCATAGCCTAACATTTAGAGACATACCAAACTAAGGAAAACACTAAATTTAGCACCCAAGGATTATACTCAACAGCTATCACCCCTTGCAAAAAGATCTACTGCTAGACTTAGAAAATTGAGGATTATGAACTAGTTTGAGAAGGCATCCACCATTAAAAGGCAAATCAAATGCAAGCTACGTGGGGAACTATGTCATAGGATGTGTTTTTCATCTATCATGAATTCGTGTGCACAGGCATGAATCCTTTAGTAGTACATATTGGAGTACTTACAATCAAATCATCGGATGATACTGATGGCACTTGTTTATGTCTGAAGCCCTGCAAATGCACACGCTTAGTCATTCAGATTGCATTGTATAAGATCGTCTAATGTACGTGATCAATTAGTACACGTGCAAGAAGTAGTACCTGGGAACGAGCTAGCTGGAGATCTTGCTCCAGTTGAGCAAGCTTCAGTTTGCCGCCCTCAATCTGCTGAATATAAGCCTATGGTCGATGTATAGATAAAACTATCAGGAACTTAAGAAATTCACTGCTGAATACTTCAGTTTCAGAGTAGGTAATATACAACCGTCTGTGATATGTTAGTATTTAGCTAGGTCTTGCGCCTCCCCGCGCCTCAGCTAAATTATGTGGTACGATGCAGATTAATCACGTATATGCGAGAACCGTTACAGTTGTATAAGAAATACAAGTATATTTTCATCCTAATCAGTAGAGTTGTGTAATAAGTACAACTCTATGTTTTGATATGCACACAATGTGGTATCAAACCTCGCAATTACGTGAAAAATTCAGCAACTAACTACTTATTTTTTTGAGGAAAAAAAAATATACACATGTGATTAGTTAGTTGTCACAAATAAACGAGCCATGCATTGGAAAACCAGAAATAAAACCCTACAAAATCAACATGCTTAGACCTAGCCCGGCCGCAGACGGCACACAGGAGCGACTCTACACTGGACGCTAAAGACTCGTATTTTCACACGAACAGCAAGGTATGACGACAAGAGCTACTAGTGCTTTCATCACGTTGAAACCGCTGAAACTATACATATGGGCAAATGACAAAATGATCCGTTCATGCACAGTTATTCAATGAGCTTGCTAGCCATACGCAGATGACGCCGAAAAGTAGCAGTAGTATGGTGGTTCAGTTACACGAGTATCTTGAGCCGTTTGACTGACTTTGCAAAGGCCCTGCAAGAAATTCAATATCGTTGTTATTCTCATATAGTTGATAATTAAATTTGTGTTGCTTTTATATAGATACTTATTGACGCCAAAAACTTGAAGTAGAATTTCTGACAATAGCACACCAGACGAACACCTAGTTCAGAGCGTGCCAGTCGATTTGACCTGTAATCGACAAGGTAAAAATATGAAATTTGCTTAAAGCCGATCGTGAGAATCAATCGGCTTAGATCTAATCAGCCAAAAGCCGATTAAACCGAGACGGAAAAAGTTATTCCAGTTAGTCAATTAAGGCTAATCAGAGGATAAAGGTAGATCAATTCTGAAAAAGACGATGCGCAGCAAAATCAGGACAAATCGAACCTAGGCGTAATTGATGAAGACCAATAATCGGCGATGCACAACTTTATTGATCAAGATCGAATTACAAGAAGACTAAATTGCAGAAGCTACTCCTAATCGACAGGAAAAAAGAGAATAATGTAAATTTGTGGATTTGATTGTGTTGTTGTTTTGTAGCACGCCCTTTTCCTCCTTTTTTACCCGTCAGCCGATTGAGTCCGATTACAACACGTTACGAAACCTGATCTGTATCGATCTTGGTTTTTCCTTAACAACCAACTCGGTTTCCAAATTTTATCTAGATAGGACTTTGAACATATCCTTTTTAACCATGGACTACCGATTTTAATCACATCTGCCATTTTCTGGTGCAAACAATACTGTAAACGCAAGAAATTGTAACTTACTCCGATGACACGTCTCCAACCAGAGTCCAGGCTCCATCCAGCCATCCTCGTAGGTAACCCGTATGGGTGACGACGGTGGTGGTCATCCTGGTTCAATTCCTCCTGTGCATCTGCATCACATTGCAAAAAAATGTGAGTTGGCTGCAACTAGAAATTATTGGGGTGACGTGTCTGGAACAGTTTTTTCTGTGTCATCTGCCATTTGGCCAGTTTTTAGTGAGGTAATCCACGTAGAACAATTAACCTAGTGCCGTAGCGCATCTAGTGCACCCAGGTTCACAAAATCGCCGGAAAATCGTGATTTTCGGTCGTATCAGCGCGACGCGGCTTCTAAAACCGCCCGATAAACTGGTGCAATTCAAAAAAAAATTAAAATTCAAAAAAATTTATGCGACGTAAACCGGTCGAAAATCGGTGAAAATGGACGAAAATTGCTCAAAAAAATCGTCCACCAAAAAGTTCAACTCGCATGTCGATTTTCCACGAAATCGGCCGATTTCCCATCGAAATCGGCCGATTTTCCATAAAAACAGACGATTTTTTATTTTTCTTTTCAAATTTTTGGATTTTGAAACTCCACGATTTTTGACGATTTTCGACCGATTTTCGACATGATATTTCCGATTTTTGAAATTCGAATTTCGACCGATTTTTTCCAAACCGATTTTGTTAACCCTGAGTGCACCCACGTTCAGTGCTGTTAGAACTGACGGCAAAGGATACGATGAACCGCATGGTTCTTGTTTTTCTTACACATAATATGCGTACACATCATACCTTCATTAAAGGTCGAAGAATTCCCGGGCTGTGGTTCATTTAAACTGGTTCGGCTCGTGGCTCGAGCCGAGCCGCGAAAACAAAATTACGCTTAGGTCCTTTTTACGAAAAAGAAATTACGTTTAGATCCTTTTTGGTAGCGGAGGAGATGATGCGGTCGATTATCTAGTAGTCACTGTTGTAAAAACGTAGTCGTTTACCCACGATCAATCAACAGCACGCCAACGAAATCATAAGAACAAGAACTAGAGTACACACAAAGTAGGGGGGCAAAGTTCTCTCGCTGTATTAGATTGATTCTTGTACATGGGGATGCCTAATATATAAAGAAAACCGCAAGAGATGAGTTCGGATTCGCCCACATATAAGAGATAGATTCTAACCGAAACGGTTACGGATATCTTATCTCATAACACTCCCCCTTGGACGAATACCGCGTAATGCACATGTCTCATCAAAAACTCCACTCAAAAACCCAGTAGGAAAAAGGAGATGGAGAAAAGATTACATTGAACTCGCACTCTATGTTGCACTAGTTGCCTCATTAAAAACCTCCATGTGAGAAAACTTCAGGAAAACTCACTAAAGGAAAAAGAGTACAACTTATAATCTTCAGGATTTAAAATATGATATTCTGGATCATGCAAAGGGTCATGGTTTAGGGATTTACTTCCCCTGAACTTTGCATATCTTTAAGTCGTCTCATTCCAAAACCATTAACACATCTTTGGAATGTATATTTTGGTAAGGACTTAGTGAATAAATCTGCAAGATTTTCATCTGACTTAGTTTGCAAAATCCTTACCTCATCGTTCTTCTGGAGTTCGTGATGGTAGGAAAACTTAGGAGCAATATGCTTCGTGATATTGCTTTTCATATAACCCATTTGTATTTATGCAACACAAGCAGCATTATCTTCAAGATAATTGTAGGGGTATCGACGACGTTAAGACCACATGACTTCTGGATATGGTTAATCACACATCGTAGCCAAACACATTCACGTGTGGCATCATGCAAAGCTATGATCTCTAAGTGGTTGGTAGAAGTAGCCACCAAGGTCTGCTTAAAAAACTGCTAATAAACGGCTGTACCACCGCAGAGAAATACAAAACTAGTCTTAGATGTGGCACTGTGGAGATCAGACGATAGCCAACATCTATATATCCCACCATGGTTAAGTCTTGGTTCTTCTGGAAAAATAGTCCAAGATCTTGAGTACCATGGAGGTATCTGAGTAAAGTCTTGATACCAGCCCAATGTCTTCTGGTTGGAGCTGCACTGTGTCTTGGTAGCAAATTTGCTGCGAATGCAATATCAAGCCTTGTGCAATTGCAAGATACATAATTATGAGACTTCAGGTCTTAAGACTTTCTTATTTTCCATCCTTGGTCTGAAAGAGGGTCTTTATCCACTTCAAGGGATCTTTTGACCATGAGGGTTTTAATGGATACGATTTATCCATATTAAACCTTTTTAATACCTTCTTGGTATAGAAGACTTGTGTACAAAAATTCCTTCTGAGAAAATGCTCTAGCTGCAGGCCTAAGCAAAATTTGGTTTTACTCAAATCTTCTCATCTCAAAACTCCGTTATGAGGTAAGCACTTGCTTCCTTTATCTCCTCTGTGGTTCCGATGATATTCAGATCATCGACATATACTGAGATGGTACAAAATCTATTCTGGGATTTCTTTATGAACACACAGGGATAATATTCCTTCTTTAGGAGGAACTCACTATGTCGGTTATACCACTCCGACTGTTTTAATCCGTATTGCGATCTCTTCAGTTTGACGCTATATACGTTGCGATTATTAGGATTCAAAATTGTAACTCTTTCAAGGATTCTTATGTAAATATCCGTATCCAGTGACCCATATATATGTGGTCACTTCATCCATCAACTGCATTGATAAGTTTAAGCTTACTGCCATTAATATTAAATTTTGGAATATTATTTCACTCTTTACAGGAGAATATATTTCACCGTAATCGATGTCAGGTCTCTGCGTGAACCCTTGTGCTACAAGCCTCGCTTTATATCTCACCACCTGGGTATTTCATTTCTCTTCCACATGAAAAACCCATTTGATCCTACAGGGATTACTTTAGGAGATGTTTAGTCAACGGGATCAAAGCTATTCTTTTAATAAGCGAGCGCTGCCTCAATTGCTTCTTTTCATTTGACCCTATCTGAGCGCTTGTGGCACTCTGCCATGGACTTTGGTTCTGGATCCAGCTTTAGCAATTTTTAGAGGCAATTATATGTCGACAAATATAGTCTTTCTTTTATACAATTCTCCTGCATCACTTCAGGGATATCACTTTATTAATTTCATCCAGCTCCTCGTGATTTCCCACAACGATGGAGTCTGGGTGTTCCAACTTCCCAGCATTGGATTGTGCGCGCAAATATACGCTGGGGTTATCATCTTCAGGATGGATCACTTCAGGGATGTTACCATCTTCAGAATGGCTCACTTCAGGGATTTTCTGAACATCAGGTTGAGCTTCTTCTACTGTCATAGGTAGTGTTCTCATTTGTTTGTTTCTCTACTTCTGCAGACGTCTCCGCGAAATTTAGTCCAGTGCACCTGGAGGCCTCCCCCTCATTTTTTCATGAGGGTCAAGAGTAGGTTCAATATCCTTCTAGGATATTTTCACTCTTTCAGGTGCATATACTGCAGGTATATGAGATCTTTTCACTCCCTTATGATCAGTGAAGGCATTTGGCAGATACGACAATTCTATAATTCTTCGTCCTTTTTCTTGTCGAACTTCAAGTTCGGTCTCTATAGTATGTGGATCTAAGGACTCGGTATTCTTTAATGTGGTACTTATCTCCCCCTAATGCCGAAAAATATCCTTAGTACAATCAGCGTATCGAGCTGTGTACAAATCCCCTATCATAGGCTCTAGGTATTTTAATACATGACGGAGATTCATAACCTACATACATCCTCAACTTCTGGTGAGGTCTTATGGTGGTACGCTGTGGTGGAGAGATTGGCATGTATACAACACAGCCAATTTTTCACAGATGGGAAATACTTGATTCTTTTCCACGCACTATCTGCAACGGGGGAATTTCATAATGTGCAGTTGGTCTGAGTTGAGTTATTACCATAGTATGCAGCACTGCGTGGCCCCAACAACTGGTGGGAAGCCTACTATTCTGTAAGAGCGGTCAAGCAATAAGTTTTTATTCTTTTAATATAATGACTCCGTAAGGCCATTTTAAGTATGGACATTAGGTACGAGATGCTCTACATTAATTTCCAGAGCCATACAATAATCATTAAATGTTTTTGAGGTAAACTCGCTAGCATTGTCTATTCGAATAGACTTTATCATTTCTTCTGAAAAGTAGGCTCTTAATTTAATAATTTGGGCAATTAATTTTAGCAGAAGCATGGTTCCTAGTAGATAAGAGACATACATAGGACCATCTAGTAGAAGCATCTATTGGTACCATAAAGGTTGAACACGTCCATAGATATCACCTTGAATTTTCTCCAGGAAATTCAATGATTCTTCCCTAACTTTTTAGGTAAGAAGATCTAAGAATAAGCTTTCCTTAAGCATAACCGGGCATAAAAAAACTTGAGGTCTAGGAAAGTCTTTATGCTATGGTCAGCAGAATTATAATTATTCTTCTCATAATATTCAACTCAGGGTAACCCAGTCGATCTGCCAGATCTTAAATATTTCTGGATTTTCATCACAACACAAACTTCAGGTTTTATATGTGGATAGTATAATCTGGAGGAGAATGAATGAAGCTTTTTATCCACACGTTTATTACACCCATTAAACTTAGTCATGAGTAGGTATTCTGTACCATCCTCATTCTTTGTCTTCATATGGAAACAATTCAGACCAACGTCTTTTTAACAATTAAGGGAGTACGACTGGAATCAGGGTATAATATGGCATTTTTCCAGTGCCAACTATGAGAGTATCGCTTCTGGAGATAGTCATAATATTTTCAATTCACTTAGTGTGGTACAACTGTCTTCTAGACAGATTTTCTTCTCCGCCATCGGATTATACTTTGTTCTATATTGGAAGAATGATTTAACAATCAAACAATTGTTACATCAGGAACAAATTGCAGAATATAGAACAAACATAGCACAATTAATCAAATATCTGAAAATATCAATTTATTCAATTTTGAATGATAATCGCTCATAGGAGCGTATACCAAATGTTCATTCAGGAACTAGGGCTAAACTGATAAGGAGACTTATAAGGAATATGTGACATCGACTTAGCAAAGTGAAGGGATATTTAGGAGACTAATCCAGGTCTCCATATGAGATGTAGGTGTCCTCTTGGGACTCCTCGAACTCAATAATTTCAAGAATCATCTCATCACACTTCTCAACATCCGTATCAACAACAAGTTGAACGGTGAAGTATGACTTAATATTATTTCCCCAGGTCTTATTTAGTTTTCCAGTGGATTGCATGTAAAAGTCTACCACATGCTTCGGGATGCGATAGTTGCATAACCAATGTCCAGTGCATCCGTACATAAAACAAGGTTATTCAGGGTTTGCAGCATTACTTCTGGAAACCCCTGGCCCTTTACCTTTACTTTTCCACTATGAACCTTTTCCTATTTGATTTGTCATTCTTCCACTTATCCCTTATATTCCATTGGCCCTTTCTACAGCTTTGGCTATTGCTAGCCTGTTGAGTATTTGCATGTGCTTCGTGCATTGTAAAACACCCATTAGGAAGTACATGATGATTCTTCACCAGGAGTTCATCATGCTTTTCTGCTTCTAGCAAAATGCATATAAGCTCGAACTACTTCTGGTACTTGGTGACGATACTGTTATGGCAGTATCCTCATATTGGGGTGGAATATGCACAATATCTTGTCGATCTTTTTAGCATTAGTAACTTTCTGATTACATAATGTTAGATCATTGACAAGCTTGTGTATGACAAAAATTATATTATGCCATAGCCTTTACAATCTTGAAAGCGTGGGAGGATCCATTTGCACTGTGCTTTTGGCAACAGGACAAATCTTTGCTAGTTATATATTTTTCCTCCAGGGAATCCAAAAATACCATCTAGTCATCTTCTATTAATTATTCAGCCTTCAGGACCGTATGAAGATGGTGCCTCAGGAGGTGCAAAGCCATATATCTGGCGGCTTGGAAGAGCGAGGGTACCACTTGGTCAGTAACAATGACTCAAAAGATCGAGCTATTAGATTAATCTTAGTATTCATTTCCTGGGTAAGGTAATTATTGCCATTCAGGGCAAGCTTAATAAATTCCCTCTTTGCGATGTCCAACATATACTATTTCTATTTATGCAAAATGACTTTTACTACTGATAAAATTATTATATTGCATACTCACTCTTCAATCAGCAAAGTATGGTCTATATTTATTCAGTAGATAATTATCTAAAACATTTTAGAATTTTCTTAGCAATTTTTATGGTTTTCTCCTAATTATCCAGCAATTTTCAGAATTACCATGTAACAGAATAAATTTCAACATATATCAATATGGAATTACGCTAGGACAATAAATCCAAAGATATGGAGCTTTCAATATACTATATAAAATTTTCCTTGCATTTTTCAAAACTTTTTGTTAATTACCAAGCAATTTTCAAAATTACTAAATAACAAAAAAATAAATCCCAACATGATTTAATCACGGCATAATGCTAGAAAAATAAATACAGAGACATGAAGCTCCCAAATGCTATTTAGAAATTCCTAGCATTTCTCATGTTTTTTTTCTTCTGTTAATTACAAGGCAATTTTCAGAATTATGGAATAACAGAAAATAATATGTCTACCATATATTTAAACATGGCATAATGCTAGAAAATAAGCCGAGAGTATGGGACTTCCAATATGTGCTAAAAATCAATTTACCAAATTTTACGGCATAATTCTAGAAAATAAGCCGAGAGTATGGGACTTCCAATATGTGCTAAAAATCAATTTACCAAATTTTACGGAAGTCCATATCAGTAGAAATTAAACTTTCTATAATTTATAACCAATTTTGGTTTTTATTTTTTTTCTCTTTTCTTCCGAAAAAAACTTCAGGTCAATCGGGCCATACGGCCATTGGGCCCTACGGCCCATTTGGGGCAGCGCGGCCTGCTAAAAAACGCAGTGGCGGCTAGGGCACACATCGAATCGCGTGAGGCGCTGCGCTGCAGGCGCGTTGGTCGGGCGGGAGCACCGCCTTTCTCTGGTCAAGGAAGTCACCGCCGGAGAGCCTTGCAGGAGCGGAGGACCACCGTCAGGCGCAGCATCTCCGAGGCGCCATAGGCGAGGGAGGGCGATGTGATGTAGCGCCGCCGCGAGTGGAGAATCCGAGGCGTCGTGGCACAAGGCGCGCGAGGCCGACGGCCGTGGCGACGCGGCTGCAGGCGCGTGGCCGGAGCCGAGGCGACGTGGCGCGAGGCGCGAAGCCGGCGGCCAAGGCGACGCGGCACTATGCTGGAGCTAACGGCCGAGGCGAAAGCGTCCTGCGCTGCAGGCGACAACGGCTGGCGCTTCGTGCATACTGATGCAGGAGCTGCGGGCGAAAGCAGCCGGCGCTACAGGCGAAAACGGCCAGCACTTCGGGGAACGGTGGTTGGGCGCAGTAGGTGCGGCAGTCCGTGCTGCTTGCTGACGACGGCTGGGCTGCAGCAGGCGCATCGTTCCGTGCTGCTTGCGGACATCAGCCGGGCTGCAGCGGGCGAAGCGGCCGGTGCTGTGGGGAACGAGGGCCAGATGGCCGCGGCGGCAAAAAGGGCCAGGCGACCGGCGGCAAGGGCCAGCCAGCGCGGCGTGCTCTGCGGGATCCAAAGCACTGCTCGGCGGCGGGCGTGGATGCCACCGGCAAGATTGACGTGGGCGACGATCCTCAGGGCCGTCGCGGATGTTGTTGCCCTGCGTGCCTTCGGGGCAAGCACAGATGGTGCCGGTGCGGCCGACGCGAGCACCTTTCGTCGATTCAATCCCCTCGTATTTTTCATGGATGAACAGAAGCTTTGTTTGCAATGTTAGATTAGATTAACAAGTAATCTATAATTAGCGGAATGACAATCTGCAGGATTTTATTGAGTGTTCATGTACGATCAATCTTACGTAGGGCTTATTGTAGGAAGATCGCGTGTAGCAGAATGAAATTCGATGCCGTGTAGATTGTCGTAGGCAGACGATCACGATCAGTAGCCTCGGTAGAGTCTCGTGCTGATAATATGTTCTAAAAACGTAGTCGTTTACCCACGATCAATCAACAGCACGCCAACGAAATCACAAGAACAAGAACTAGAGCACATACAAAGTAGAGAAGCAAAGTTCTCTCACTTTATTAGATTGATTCTTATACATGGGGATGCCTAATATATAGAGAAAACCACAAGAGATGAGTTCGGATTCGCCCACATATAAAAGATAGATTCTAACCAAAACGGTTACAGATATCTTATCTCATAACAGTCACTACATTTTTCACACCTTTGTTAGTGGAGGGGAAGATGCGGTCAAGCGTGTCAAGGAGTTGCACGTATGAGCCGTGGAGGGATAAGTCGACCTTTCTTCCGATGGCCGCCCCTTCCATCCTCACCTTCACGTACCCGCCGTCACTGCCGTCGCCATCCTTGCGCACGAAGAGGGGCTGCGTGGTCTTGACCTCCAACGCCTCCCGAAGCCCCTCTTCTTGCACGAGCTCGGCGCGCTGTTGAGGGGGTCGAGCTCCCCGGCCGGCGGCGGCCGTGCCGCTACAGGATTGGTTATATTTTTAGGCAAACTACTGAGGCAGGAGAAACTGCTTGCCTCCATCACTACTACAGAAAGACTTATCACGGTCGGTTCAGAAACTTCATCTTTGATGGTTCTGTGAACCGTCTGTAAACTTGTGTCAGTGATAAAAAAGCACATCACAGACGGTTTCCGAATCGTCACTAAAAACTAATATGAAAGACGGTTCGTTGATAGAACTGTCTCTAATGACAAGTAATCTGACAAGTAATCACAGACGGTTTTAATTAGAACTGTCTGTGATAAGAGATTACCATATACGGTTTTAAAATAGAACCGTCTGTGATATGTTTTTTCCCCTAACTCTTTTGCCAGAACTTTTATGATTAGTATATGTTGTTCAAAATTTTCTTCTCTTAGATATTTCTGCAACGACATTTACAAGACACAACCAGTTAGATTTTGTAATTGAATATCAAAACATCCTAAATGCATCGAGACAACAGCTTGTCTGATGAGGAGGGTCTTAAAATATGAACATTTGTAGCACTTTCATCACCTTCTTATTCTAGTATTGATGGATTCAATGCAATATCCAATTCCATTGACAGTTTGTTCTGAAAGTTCTTGCTCTAATTTATTTTAGAACGAACTGTGGATGGAATTGGATTTTGCATTGAAATCCATCAATATTAGAGTAACAAGGTGATGGAAGTATTACAAATGTTTATATTTTACGACCCTTCCTCATCAGACAAGCTGTTGCCTCAATGCATCTAGGATGTTTTGACATTCAATTACAAAATCTATAACCGTTTGTGTCTTGTAAATATTGTTGCTGAAATATCTAAGAAAATAAAATTTCGAACAACATATACTAATCATGAAAGTTCTGCCAAGAGAAGTAGGGAAAAAACATTATTTCATAGTTCAAAACAAGACCTTACCACAAATATGATAACGAAATATTTCATAGTTCGGGTGACAATACATTACCAAAATATGATATATACCACAAATATCAACAAATGTACATTGAGAAACCACATTATTTCACAGTTCAAGACAAGAAAACCTTAGGACTTTTTCATGTCTTCCATCATATGTGGCATAGCTTTCGCAATAGAGACTTCTCGGTTCTCTCTGAAATTCCACAACTCTAGTACAGTGCCGAATTGTTTTACACCAATAACCGATTGATCTTCAGTCATATCTCTTAATCACTACAAATTAAAAACGATCATGTTGTTGTGAAAAAGAGAATATTGATATATTATCAGTAACCACATTGAATTTAGTACTAGAAACCTTTATATTACGTCTATAAGCTCAGTTTTGGCTTCTTCTAGCTCTGCATTTGCCCTGTGATTCTTACTGATGAGTGCCTTGTTAAGGGATTCAATATCTTGCAATTTATCATCTAGGTCTTTCGGTTCTTGTTTCATCTTATAAATCTTTTCAGCTAACTCAGATTTGCCCTTTAGTTGTTCAATCTCCACCTCAAGTTTTTGTTTAGCTTCTAATAGCTTTTTCATGTCGTAAGGACTGATCACCGAATAACTTTTAGGAGTAATCCATACAAACAAGAAAATTATAAAAGTGCATAATGTATAACATTCAACAACTAGCTTCTTTTTTTTTTAGCAAACCCAAAATGCTCAAGGCAACTAGTCCTCCACTAGAGAGGCTGTCCTCTGCTAAGCTTTTCCCACGGGTAATTCTGTTAAATTGGCTTATGTGCTACTTCACTTGAACAAAAAATCCTCCACATTGGAGTAATCTCTATTACTTCTAATTACGACTTGGTGGCAGCGGTCTGTTCTCCATACCCTCTCTTTCCTTTTATTCGCTCAGCCCGCCCCACCCCCCTTTCCTTTTGTTCGCTCAGCCTTTCCTTCTCACTCAGTCTTTCCTTCTGTTCGCTCAGCCCACCCCTCACCTGATCCGGATTCCCTCTATTTTATGGAAATATTACTGATTACATCTCCTTAAACTGGAAGGATTTTATTCATATCTCTTATAAATGAAAGAGTTTCTTCATCATATCCCGTTTGGATGGAATGACATACTCACCATATCCCATAACATGAAAATCCTATTTCATTGTATCTCATTTGGATGGAAATGCAGAGATTAAAAGGCAAGAATTGCATAATCAAATCACGTGCCAATCCGAGAGATCCCAAGGCACCGTATCATAGAGGCTAAGCACTCACATGACTGACTGCCCTCTCCTCCACCTATAAAAGGCCACCTTCATCTCCATCATAGAGGATATACGAAGAGATGCAGGAAGAGACAGAGGAGAGGAAGGTTCATACACACACAGGAGAAAAAGACAAAGAAGCAATACAAAATATTCAAGGGGGTGCAAGAAACGATATGGAAGGAGGCCATGACCGTGGCTCCTTCTCTCTTTTTTTTAAGACAACTAAAACTGTGGTTAAATTATGAGGATAGAAAACAAAGTTTAAAATTATAAGGTGCAGAAGACTGCACTTGAGACAAAAGGAGAGGAGAAAAAAGAGAGAGAAAAAAACCAAATTCTTTAAAGTTGTCGTTGTACTACCATGTTGAGGCTTTTTAAAATTATACTAGCATGAATGATTAACTGATAATTTGAAGCACTCTTAAGTAGCTAACAAGTTCGCTTCATACATGTCTTTCTCATCAACCAACTTGACTGTTGCTTTGAAAAACTTTTCTTAATAAGGTTGTGTTTGAGAATTTTCGTAGCAACGCACGGGCACTTAACTAGTTTTCTTAAAAAGGCATACCTCTATTTTTAATTGATTCTATCAAAGCAAACTAATAAATTGACTGATGATATAATTTACGAGAATATGGAATATCACTGGAGTAATTGCATGAATGGTGCCATGGATCTCGATCCGAACTGTTTCCAATCAAGTGGACAACCTCATTTTGCTGATAACTGCAATACCTGTGATCATTGTCAATTTGTCATGTTACTGCAATATTAGTAGTTTCATAGATCACTGCCATGTTATTGCTACTGATCCAAAACTAAATCATGTTATGTTCCTTTTCTTTCTTGACCTTCAGCGAAAGAACAAGAAAGCCAACGATCCCAATTTGCAGAGGACAAGGAGGTCGATGATGTATTTTAGCAAACCTCTAACCTAACAGGCCGATCAAAAATAAGCAAATCATGTGTCAATCAGCATCAATTGCAACTGGGATTATCGGCATTTTACGAGGGCAACCAAGATCCAAGTTCGAATATTTGCCTTTATACCAGCGGTGTGGAGGAGCACGGTGAGGAACCGTTGCGTGGAGCTGCCGGTGAGGGGAGGTCGAGGGCGACCGATGCGTGGAACCGCCAGTGAGGGGAGGTCGAGGGCGCGGGGGGAGATGCCGGCTAGGGACGCACCGAGGCCGGGGGCGTCGGTGAGGTCGGGAGGAGGTGCCGAGGTGGGAGACGAAGCGTCGCCTAGGGTTTTGAGCGCTGGAATTGGTAACTGAACGATATGTGCGAATGACCTAGTTATATACTAAGGAAGTGTTATTACAGACAGTTATATTAGAGAACAGTCTGTAATACGCCAATATCGGTTCTTAGGTAGAACCGTGTGTGATATTGGCTTATTACAGACGGTTCTTAGCTCATCATGTAGCTTCTGATGATCGTGATGCAAAATCATCTGTGATTAGCCTTAATACAGATGGTTTGCAAAAACCGTCTATGATAAAACGTTTTATATAGACCTTTCTTTAGATGTGAATACAGCCCCTCTGAGGCAGGATATCTCCCACAAAGCGTGCAACTACAGGATTGCTTACTATTTTGATTGAAAGGATAGATTTCTCTTAGTTAATAATCAAATGACACCGGGCTACATAGTTTTGTTCGGTCACTATTTGAAGTGAACACTGAAAGGTTATAGCTGCATGATTTTTTTTCGGTCACACACTAAAAATGCTTTTTTTTTTGTTGCAAGCCAGCATAGTAGGCTCTAAAAATGCTAATTAACTGTGCTGTCGTTTGCCCTTGCAAGATAAAGAGTACACATTGATGAGTGCAGTAACTACATTATTACTTTCTTATGTATACAACAACTTAATGAGGTTGATAATCCCAGCCTTGAAGAACCATAGCATATAATAGGTAGAGTTGCGTACGACACTGCGCCGTGTGAATTTTGGTTCGGGGTTCTTTTAAAAAAAATGATGAGAGGACATAAACGTTTATTCAATTTTCTCTGGAGTTTTTCCCAAAAATGGGATGGCTAGGAACCATCAGTCCATCAGTGAATTTGTGTAACTACAGGATCTTCTTAGCAAAAAAGATAGAGGATCTATCGGCAAATTTGCAGAACCACGAGGTCCTAATCAGAATGACAGTGACAAAATAAGTCTCAAGACATGACAAAAACATTTGAGGAAAAAACCTCAAAGGAATAAGTACTTGACAATAATGGTACCTACTAGCATACGGACAGATAAAATGCAAAATATTGATGAGGGCTCCTAAGACATTAACGCACTAAGAAAATAAATCCTAATATCGTAAATCATTGCTTAAATATCCGCTACATGTAAAGCTTCACAATTTATTTTTCTAATCAACAAATTTGTTTGCTTGATAAAACAAACATAAGTAGCTCAAACTACCTATGTTTGTCTACAAAAACCAAGCATTTTGTCATATCCATAAAATTAAATATCCATAATTTCACTTGGGTGGGTCAAGATGGGAAATAATAAGATTTGAAATGGGCAGCAAACTAATGATCATATTGTGTCTAGTCAAAGGAACACACATATTCACAACGTTGAATAAGTATGTGAAGGCTGAGAAAGGAATGTTATGCTAGTGAGAGGGTGAGGTTAGAAATCATAGACCTGTGAGATGTGGAAGTTCGAGGGCTCAAGTTTCTCAACCTTATGGTCGAACTTGTAAAACTATTGTTCAGCAATCACGATCCAGTGAATGAGAAATGCTTAAGGAAATATTAATATGAACAAAACGTCCAAATGGTGTTTAACTATCTGCTAGCATGTATAGTCAGTAAAAGAAAACAGACTAACAGCTGGCCGTACACATTTGCAGGCAGCATGCCATGGATGAATAAGAACAGTACAGTGAGCAAAAAAAGTTTTGCCATTGCTGTCCTGAAAGTGTAACCACATGTAAATAAGTGGTAGTAGATAACGGCCTATAGCAGTAGCACAGTCATTGTTTTTTTTTCTTATCTTCCCAAACAACTGTTTTTGCAATTGCAAAATCAATAGACAAATCTAATAGCATCTCAAGATGGGAATTATAGAAAGTACAGAGGTGATAAGAATATATAGATATTATGATACAGAGAGTGGGACCTTGTGTTTTTGTGTGTGTGAGAGAGAGCCATACGATTTCCATTCCAGGAAACCCAGCCCAACTAATTTATCGAGCTTAGAGACCATGGTCATCAATAATCCTGAGCGGAAATCTGGTAAGAATATTATGGAGCATTTCAATCACAGCTTCTCTTCCTGATGGATGCTCATAGCTGCAAAGTTTCATAAAGCTAGCTCACAGGGCACATGCGAAATGCCAAAGGCAAGTAGCTATGGAGATTCATACCTTAGATTTGTTAGGAAAAAATCAATATGCTGTTGTACACGCTTCTTGGAAAGTGGATAGTTTAGAGAAAAAAAACTGCAGCAGGATCTGTATGCATTGCTGGCGTATAGATTCAGCTTGAGTTGTTACCATCAACTCGCCAATCCTAACTACAATATCATAAATATCATGGGAAACCAACTTTCTTTTGATTATTGCTTTCAAAAGCGATAGGGCAACAAGTGAAGGGTTTGTCTGGAGATGAACAAAAAAAGGGTCCCTGTCAAAAAAAAAAAAGAGAAATGAGCAAGCAACTGGAGCTGGTCATCTGAAAGTGAAATCCTGAAGCATCTATGCAGATTAGCAAGTAATTTCAGACAAGATGTAACCAACTGAACATTGGAATTCCCAGCTCTCTGTGCAATGTCCAGAAGTACATTCTTGATAGGATTTGCATTCTCCTTGAGAGATGGCAAAGGAAGTTTGAACCCCCAAGGCTATATTATGTAACATCATATTATATAGTTTCTTTCAGTAGATGTACTCATCGGTATTTTCTGTATATTGTAGGTGGCACATAACTCTGTATATTGCAGGAGCCACAAAATTAAGCTCCATATCATTTTGCAGCAGCAAAAATAGAATCATATCCCAATAGCAAACACAACATTTATCACTGGTTCCGTATAGGTAGCCCTGCAATCTAGCACTGCACGGTACTCTTTTAAGTATACTTGTCAAGCAGGAACAATAAATCAACATAAGAATTAAATAAAGATTTGACAGCGATGATATTATATGTAAGCATTCTCACCTCAAATGGAGCAAGGTCAGGCTGCCCATCCAAGTTCATGATGGAGGTGCCGGTGACGATCTGATACTCCACCAGCGGATACAAGAGATTTGCCAACAGAGGTAGCCAGACAAAATGATGCTAGAACAGCCGGCCAGCAACATCAGATTATAAGAGCAAGCACCAAAATTTTCATCAGGTAGTAGCAAGCACAACATTATGATTGTAGTGGCTTGGAACTACTACAATTTCTCACGGAATGAAATTACCAGAGTAGGACAATTTCTCAGTTGTATATGGACGCCCGAACATGTAACACTAACATAGATCCAAGGTATAATTTCAATTTGACCTTGGGCGCGCTAGTAAGTACTGTTGGTACTTGCCTCAGAATCACGTACGCACGCACGCTATACTATTACTGATCCCGCAAAGTTCAAAGTACATAAACTAGGAAGACTGAATACTTTTTGGGGCAATTTTCTCCTGCTGCTTCTTTGCTTATTTGTAGTGTAAGATTACAAACTTGTATGGCAACATCTAGCCACTTATGGAATGCATAAAAACAGAAACAAGCCATCACACAAATCAGGCTTAGACTCAATCTAAACGTTCAAAAACCAGACATACACAAATTACTCCTGCCGTTGCCATTTCCAAAACCAGAGGCGCGGGTCATGCCAAGATTAAAACCAACTTACTCCCTCCTAATCCTGACGTGGCCCAAGATCGCGAACACCTAGCAGGTGCTGCATTGTCGCCAGCTTCGCTACTGGCAGCGCTTTAGTCAGCGCATCAGCTCGCTGCTCTTCCGTGCATACGAACTCCACAACGATCTGTCTTCCATCGACGTATTCGCGTATAAAATGGAACCTCGTATCGATATGCTTGCTGCGCCCATGGAAAACAGGATTCTTCATCAAGGCAATGGCGGACTTGTTATCAACGAACAATTACACCGCCCTGGGCTCCTTTCTTGTCAGTTCACCCAATAGACTTCTGAGCCATAGTGCTTGGCACGCCGCCACTGTCGCTGCCATGAACTCGGCCTCGCACAATGACAGAGCCACCGTTTTCTGCTTCTGCGAGTTCCATGAGACTAAACTCTCATTGACATAGAATACCATACCTCCTGTGCTCTTCCTATCATCCATATCACCGGCCAAATCACTATCAGTGTAGCCGGTGATCATCTCTTCTCCACTTCCTCTGGTGTACACGAGTCCACAGTCGATCATGCCCTTCAAATAACGAAGGATTTGCTTCACCGCCTTGTGGTGCATTACTGTCGGCCTCTCCATAAATCTGCTCGCCACACCGACGGCAAAGGATAGGTCCGGCCTTGTGTGGAGAAGAAACCTGAGGTAGCCAATGGTCCGATGATACTCCGTTGCATCCACTGGCTGTCCCTCCGGGTCTTTGTGCAGCTGCGATCTCTGCTCCATGGGGAATTTGGTGGGATTGCACTCCATCATCCCCAATTGCGACAACACCTTCTTGGCGTAGGAGGCTTGCTTAATCGTGATGCGGCCTTCTTCTTGCGTCACCTCAATTCCGAGCTAATAGGTGAGCAATCCAAGATCACTCATCTCAAATTCAGACATCATTTGCTGCTTGAATGCTGCGATTGCCGCTGGATCCTCCCCTGTCACAATAAGATCATCAACATATACCCCAACGATCACACTTGCCCAACCGGTTCCTCTTGTGTACACGCCTTGTTCTTGAGCACACTTCATGAATCCGAGCTGCTTCAAACTTCTATCAAGCCGTGTATTCCAAGCCCTTGGCGCTTGCCGAAGTCCGTACAGTGCTTTACTCAGTTTTAGCACCAAATGCTACTTGTTCTTCACTGTGAAGCCCTTCGGTTGAGTCACATAGATTTCCTCCTCGAGCTCACCATTCAAGAATGCCGATTTTACATCAAGATGGTGAAATTCCCAACCGTGATTTGCAGCTATGGCAAGTATAGCACGCACGGTGTCGAGCCTGGTCACAGGCGCAAACACCTCCTCGAAGTCAATGCCCTGCCGCTGGACATATCCCTTCGCGACCAATCTTGCCTCGTGCTTGATCACATCACCACTCTAATTCCTCTTCAACTTGTACACCCACTTGAGCCCAATTAGCTTGTGCCCAGCCGGCAGTGTCGTGAGAGTCCAAGTTTTATTCTTCTCAATGGACTCGATCTCCTTGGTCATGGCGTCCTCCCAGGCTTGCTGCCCGACGGCCTCGCGGTAACAAGATGGCTCCTCCGTCTCCGCAAGCATGGCCTCTTCTTCCATGTCTTCCTCTTCGAGCTCCACCCTTCGAGCATCTCGCATGATAACGTCGATGTGCCTGTAACGAACAGGCCCATTGTCGGTGCTGCCACTGTCGCTTGACAACGGTGTGGGTAGAACCGCAGGAGCCGCGGTAGGATCATCCGTCGGTGCTTCCAAAGTCGACGTCGCCATCGGAGTGGTGGGAGATGTCGAGGAGGTTGATGGCATGCGTGCCGCAGTAGGCACCCTGGTTATTGGCCCTACCGGGCCACCTGCGGGCAAAGCAGAGTCACCCATGACCGGCTCGGTGAAGTACTCCTCAACGGCGAAATCAGATAGTTCCGTGCTGCCTGCGCTCGCACTCCAACTCCATTCTTCATTCTCCACGAATTTTACATCTCTACTTACATGAATTTTGCTGCATCGTGGATCGAACAACTAGTGTGCCTTGCAGCCATCCTCGACGCCGAGGTACACCATCGGCTGGCTACGATCATCCAGTTCTTCAGATGCGGCGTTGTCACCTTCGCGTGTGCTATGCACCCAAACACATGGAGGTGAGCAAGATGCGGCTTCCTCCCGTTCCAGGCTTCAAATGGGGTGCGCTTGCCCAGCGCCTTCGTCGGCAGACGGTTCAGCAAGTGCACCGCGTGCCTCACCGCCTCCCCCAAAACCTGCCGGGAACGTGCATGCTCTTGAGGAGTGATCTTGCCATTGCCATCACCGTCCTATTTCTCCGTTGCACCACGCCGTTTTGTTGTGGCGTGTATGGCGCGGTGAGGTTTCGCTCGATCCCCGCCTGCTCGCACATTCTGGTGAACTCGGCAGAGAGGAATTCGCCACCACGATCGGTCTTGAGCGTCTTCACGCACCGCCTTCTCATGTTCTCTGCCTGTGCCTTGAAATTCATGAACATGGAGTACGCCTGGTCCTTCGTCTTGATCACGTATAGCCACATCCATCGGGTAAAATCATCGACAATCAACATGAAGTAGTTGTTACCGGCGAGGGTCGTCGGCGTAATCGGGCCGCACAAATCGGCGTGTAGCAGTTCTGTAACAGCCTCAAAATTAATAAAATTAATAAAAATTAATTAAAAATATTTTGTGTATTATTTCTGAAATTTCTGGATTTATTGGATATCCTTTTGTCTTTTTCTTAATACAAGAAAGTGAATTAAAAGATATAGTAAAATGGTAAAAGTAAAAAGTAAAAATGCCAAGTCAACAAAAATCTATACAAGTCATAATAAAAATCTTAGGGCTCTCCACAGCCAGATTAAGTCGGTGGAGAACCTGGATCAATTAAAATATAATTTAATCAAAGCAAATCATGTGAAAAGAAAATCAGGGCAAAAGGGTAAAAGAATTTTCTGGAATTCTCAGGAAGTTATCCTGAGTCAGGAGTTTTACCTTGCTGACATCAGTACAGTACCAACTTCCTGTACAAATATCAAAAATTTAATAATTCATTTTATAATTTTAAAAATTCGGAAACAGTGAATAAATAAATTGGAAAATAGTAATATCATAATTATTAAAAATCCAATATTAAAAAATAAAACCTGAACATTTTATAGAAGATGTAAAATACTATTTTAGACTCGTATAAATTTTTTTATAAAATATTAACTTCATTTTGATCATAAATTAAATGAAAAACAGAATTGGCCGAACAGCAACAGCTGCATTGTCAGAATTATTTAAAATTCTACACATAGCTTAAAAATGATAAAATTTTTCTAAAAGCTAGTAGTTACCTTGCCGACTCATGGTAAAATTTTTATAAAATCTTGAGTCCGTTTGACCCTCTAAATCTCTGTGATCATCCCGTTCTGTCCAGAACCTAGCCAAGTCCTCTTTTCTTCAGTCTCTGCCAGGTGGGCCCGCGTGAATAGCCAGCCCCTGCCGACAGCCTCGCTGACACCTCACCCCCATGCGTCAGCCCCTTTCCCGCTCGCCTTCTTCTCCCCTTCGCTGTGCCTTCGCGCCGACGCAGACCGCCTCGGTTCTTCTCGCGCCAGCTCGCACCAACCGTCTTCGAGCCCATATAAAAGGCGTCGCCCGCGTCGCAGCCAACCCAGCCAACCCCTTGTACACCTCATTTCGCCGCCTCGCCAGTGCATCGTCCCCAGCTCCGACGAAACCCAGAAAAGGGAAAATCTAGCAATTCGTCGCCGTGATCAATCCCGACCCAATCCAGTGGCACCGAAGCTTCCTTGCGTCGCCAGAAGTCCTTCCCCACTGCCGGTTCAAGCTCTTCTTCTCCGTTCAGCTCCCGCACTGTGCAACCTTATCTACAGCCGCAGCCGCACGGTGAGAACCTTCCTCTGCTACCCATTCTTCAAACCAAACCCGAAAATAGACTCCTTGTGTTGTCCTGATGCTCGCCAGGGTGATCTTCAAGCTCAGGGAGGTCTAGTTTTGCAGAATCTCTGGTGAGCCGTAGCTATCGCCGCCCCTCGCCAGTGCCAAACCCATTTTCGTCCATCTCCGGCCACCGTGTCACTGCCCACGTGTGCACGCGGGTCCACTGATGCTTGTGGTGGAACCGATTCCGCCGCCATGGTGCTAGTTCGCCGCCGGCGAGCTCGGCCATCGCCGCCCCCTGCTCTGGGTCACCGCCAAGCGGGCTCGACCTGTCAGCCACTTACGCTAGCCGTGCCTGCATCACTGACTTGCGGGACCAGCCTGTCAGTCACCCCAGCCGCTGTCGTGTGGACCCCGCTTGTCAGCCGCACGCGCCGTGTAGTCCGCGCGAGCCCACGTGTCGGTCTCACGCGCATGCGCCAGCCGCTGTCATCTCGGCCCAGCCTGTCAGCGTCTCGGCCCGGCGCTGAACCGAAAAAGGAAAGCGCGTTTTCCCCGTGAAAGCGTACTTTCCATTTTCGGCATATTTCTAAATTTATAGTATTTTGCAAAACCTAGAATATTCAAACTTGAATATCTTTTGAATTAGCTATCCAAATTATATGAAATAAATTTATAAATTCATCTAAAATCATGTAGATTCAGAATATGCAAAAATATTTCAAAATTTAATTTAATTTAAATTTTTAATTCAAATTCAAAGAAAAAGGTTGAAATATGTCATACATGGAAATTTTGCAAATGACCACCAAATTCTGTAAAATAAATTTTGTTAGATTCCTTGTAACCTCAGGAACCTGAATATGTAAAAATACTTAGGGTTTGTTATCAGAAAATTTTAAGTTGTTAAATATGTAGTAAAATGATGCAATAATAATCCAAATAAACTAAATCTTTAAGTTGCAAATAAGAACAAATAATTCATACAATCACCCCTGAATTATGAAGTTATTTTATTTGAGTATTTCCATCTGATTTCTTTTTTGGCTATTAAAATTTGGTATTTGTTATATGTTGCCATACGACGTGTAGAACCCGACGAATCCGGTATAATTGATGATCAGGAATTCGACGTCGAGGAAAATCAACAAGGCAAGCATTCCCTTTGATCATATTGATCCCAGTTTTATAAATGTTTTCATTAAATATTTTACTGCATACTTTATTTTTATTAAAGTCTGCTATATTATGAAAATTGGTAGTTGTACCTGTAGTTTTATAGAACTTCCTTGATAAGTATGGATTTGTGAACCTTGAAAACCCTAGAATAATATAGACATTATTTGATGTCAATAGGGGTCACTTACACTTAGTGTTATGCTTAGCCATGCTTAAAGCAATGTAAAACTGTGACATGATTAAAAATGTTGGATATGACATTTAAATGGGTATGACCTCTCTTTGTGGTTGGTACTTTGATCAAAAATGGAAAACAAAACTATGGTTTAGATGCGGGCAATTATTGACAATAGCCGGGAGTGCATGTCTTTGCACGTAGTGTAGAGGGAGATTATTGCCCGTGTCGAGTTAAGGACCGAACTATGGGTTGTTTTCAGGCCAAGAATTATCATACAACCACAAGTGCTGGTATGGGACAGCTCTAACTTATTAAGTTGTTTAAAAGTGGCTTTGCACTTGGAAGGCGGAGTAGTACGAGCTGTTTCTTAACGAATTGCTCGACGGGACGTCCACACCGAGGTGATCATGGAATAAACGTCTACCAATATAACGGTGTACGCCATACTGTGGGGAGTTCCATCATTTCTATGCTCTGAGTTCTTCCGCCACAGAATGGATTTATCGTTGCCGTGCTGGTGCAAAGTCAGGATTAAATAATGTAACAGTTATAACATGACCCTCTGTGGCACACCAAAGGCAGTGTGCAAATATCGATGCTCAAAGAATCAGTCATGTCTTGTGGGGAAAGATGTATACCTCTACAGAGTGTAAAGCTAATCGATTAGCCGCGCCCGCGGTAATGGGCACTTGGTAAAGTCATCACATAGTTAGCAGTTTTGTTTATTTTCACAAAATGCGGTTTCTACCGTGTGTCAGTGAACTCTACTATGTGTCACTAGAACTGGTTTTAGATAGGGTCTTTATACCCAGGTACTTGAGATTTATTTATGCTTACATTCTATTACTTTCAGTATTAAATTGCTTTTACTTAAATTCCATTTTGCAATCTATTATTTTGTATTTACCATTCAAACTGGCTTTATGCAAAATTAACCATAATAGCCTTTCCATTAAATGACCTGCATGTATTATAGGATTTGCAAAAGTCTTGCGAGTACGTAAGTACTCAACTTGCCTATGTTGATGTTTTTAGGTGAAGAATCAGATTACCCCGACGACTCATACGTTGATACAAGATTTGGGAATTTAACGATGAATTTTTCTAAGGTTTTTCCCTTGGTAGTTGCCTGTGGAACAATGGGTTAAAAGGCATACTACAAGAAGTTGTCTCCACTGCAGTTTTACTTTTTGGTATTGTAAAAATATTATGTAACTTTGCTTCCGTTGTGTAATAAAGTTTGTGTATGACTGTGATATCAATTTGTATTTGTGCGTACTAGCTACTGATCATGGGATTAGTACTATATGCACATGGTACCCATTGTTGATATTTGTTATCAAAAATGTGGGCCTCACAGTTCAAGAGACTCCTTCGCTCGGTAGTTTGTCATTGTTGAAAACGGCTGCCTTGCCTGCTTAGCCACCAAACACCCCTGACACAACTGGTTAGGGTGCGTGATTGGCGGTACCCCCACGGCCATCTCCTTGTCAAAGAGAATCTTTAGTGCATGAAAATTTACATGGCTGAGCCTAGCATGCCATAGCCATGCCGGGTCCTCAAGGCTCGCCAGGAGGCACACCGCCTCGGCCAGATGCAACTCAATTCGGTAAAGGCGATTTGCAGTGCGCCTCACCTTCATGAGCAGCCTCGCATGACTTTTGTCGAGCACCTACAGGGCATCCTCGTCCATGATCATTTTGTGGCTAGTCTCGGTGAGTTGTTCGAGGCTTACGATATTGTTGCGAAGCCTCGGGATGTAATATATGTAACAGCCTCAAAAATCATAAAATAAAGAAAAATGAAATAAAAATATTTTGTGTATCATTTTCGAAATTTCTGAATTTTCTAGATTTTCTGAATATTCTTTTGGCTTTTCTTTAATGCAAGAAAATAAATCAAAGAATATGGTAAATAGAAAATGGTAAAAAGTAAAAATGTTAATTCAACAAAAATTTACCAAAGTTTCTAAAAATATCTGAGGGCTCTCCTCATTTGCTTAAGTCGGTGGGTAAGCTGAATTAATAAAAATAACAATTAATCAAAGATAATCATGAGTAAATATCTCAGGGTAAAATGGTAAAACAATTTGGTAAAAATATCTGTAAGTCATCCTGACCCAACATTTTTATATTGCCGACATCAAAACAGTATAAACCTTCAGTAAAAATATCAAGAATTTATTAATTCATTTTATAATTTTAAAAATTCAAAAACAGTGAATAAATAATCTGGAAAACAGTAATGTCAGAATTTTTAAAAATTAAATAATAATAATTAAAGTCTGTAATTTTTACAGAAGTTGTATAATATCATTTCAAACTATCATAAAAAGTTTTGTAAAATAATAACTTAGTTTAAATCGCTAATTAAAAGAAAAACCGAATGGGCAATGCAGCAACTGTTGCAATGTCAGAATTTTATTAAAATCTGCATGTATCATAAAATATGGAAAATTTTACTGGAGTATGGTAATTATCTTGCCGACTGTTGGTACAAATGTTATAAAATTTCACGTCGTTTTGACCGTCAAAATCCCCGTTCTAATCCCGTTCGGTCGTGAGCCTTCGCCCGAGTTCTTTTTCTGTTTCACTGACATGTGGGCCCGGGCTGTCAGCGAGCCAACTCAGCCGACAGCCACCGCCATCTGGCCCCCACGTGGCAGCCTCTCGCCCGCGTTCTTCTTCCCCTCTCTCTGCCTCTCTCCCGCGCCGACGCCGCCTCTCGGTTCTTCTCGCGCTTGCGCCCGCACCGCCTCTCCGAGCCCCTATAAAACCCCCTCGTCTCGTCGCAGCCGACCTAGCTACCACCCCGTGCAATCCATTCCGCCGTTGCTATTGTCATCTTCTCCGGCGACGGTAAAAACCGCAAAGAGGGCAAAACACCGTATCTTCCTCTCCTCGCCATTTTCGCCCCGAACCACTTCACCCGAAGCTTCCTTGAGCCTCCAGGAACCCGTCCTAAGCCTCGGCCGAAACCCTTTCTTCCCCGGCGAGCTTCTCCGCCGTGTTTTTCTTCCGCCGTCACCGCGCACGGTGAGAGCCTTCCTCCTTCATTCATTCTTCAAAGCGATTGATGGAACTGGTTCCTTGAGTCGCGCTGGTGCTCATCCGAGTGAAAATGAAGCTTGGGTAGCTCTAGTTTTGCATCGCCGCCGCTCGCCATTGCCGCCGCCGCCGCGCCGGGTGGCATGCCATTCTGCAGAGCCCTTTCGAGCCACCGCGCCACCAAAGTGTGCGCGACGGATGCCTCAACCTCGGTGGAACCCATTCCACCGGAGGCTCGCCCGCCGTCGGTGAACTCGCCGAGCCGCCGCCGCCCCTCGCCGGTGGAATCCGCCTTCCGGCCGCCTCGGACCGCCGCGACCGTCCCCTCGGTTCGCACGGATGCGCTGGCTCGAGTGGAATCGATTCCATCGCTCCGGCTCGGTTCGCCGCGCGAGCTCGCTTAGCTGCAGCTCGCCTGGTCGCCGCCAAGCGGTCCGGCCGTCACCGCCGACGCGCGTTGTGATGCGCCACGCCATCTGGGGCCGGCGGTCGGTCGCGTCTGGCAGGCGCTGCGCGTCACATCGACATGCGACTTCACTTTGTCGGCCTCGCCTTGTGCGGTCCATGCATGAGCCGCTAGCGTCGACCACCTTGCATACATCGGTCGCTGACCGATGGGCCCGGCCTGTCAGCGCCTCAGCACGGTTCCGCCCGAAAAGGGAAAGCGCGTTTTCCCTGTGAAAGCGTACTTTCCATTTTCGGCAGTTTTCTGATTTTTAGTATTTATTCAAAACCTAGATATTCATTTAGCTATAACTTTTGAATCATTTAACCAAATTCGATGAAATAAATTTCTAAATTCATATAAAATTCAGTAGATTCAGAATATACAAAAATATTTCAGAATTGAATTTTATTTGAAATTCGAATTTAAATTCAAAGAAAAGGTTAGAAATATGCCATTCATGAAAATTTTGCAAATAACCTCCAAATTTAGTAAAATAAATTTTATTAGAATCCTTGTAATCTCAGGAACCAGAATCTGTAAAAATACTTAGGGTGTGTTGTAAGAAAAATCTAAGTTATAAAATGAGTAGAAAATAATGCAATAATGGTTTAAATAGATCAAATCTTTAAATTGCAAAAGAAAATAAATAACTCATGTAACCATTCCTGAAATTTGTGAAAACATTTTATTTGAATATTTCCATCTGATTTCTTTTTGGCTCTATTGAAATTTGGTATTTGTTATATGTTGCCGTACGACGTGTAGAACCCGACGAATCCGGTACATTCGACGACCAGGAGCTTGAAGTCGAGGATAGTCAACAAGGCAAGCAAACCCCCATTGATCATATTGATCCCAGTTTTATAAATGTTTTCATTAAATGTTTTACTGCATACTTTATTTTGTTAAAGTCTGCTATATTTCGGGTAATGGTAATTATACCAGTAGACTTATAGAACTTCCTTGATAAGTAGGAAATTGTGAACCTTGAAAACCCTAGAATAGCTTAGACAATATTTAATGTCAATCTGGGTTACTCACATTTAGTGAAATGCTTAGCCAAAGCTAAATGAAGTTAAAACTATGAAATGATTAAAGACTTTGGATATGACATTTAAATGGGTATGACCATTTTTGTGGTTGGTATTTGGTTGGAAAATGAAAACAAAACTATGGTTTAGATGCGGGCAATTATTGGCAATAGCTGGTTGTGCATGTCTTTGCACGTAGTGTAGGGTGGAGATTATTGCCCGTGTCGGATTAAGGACCGAACTATGAGTTGTTTTCAGGCCAAGAACATTCATACAACCACAAGTGCTGGTATGGGACAGCTCTAACTTATTAAATTGTTTAAAACTAGCTTTGCACTTGGAAGGCCGGAGTAGTACGAGCTGTTTCTTAATGAATTGCTCGACGGGACGTCCACACCGAGGTGATCATGGATTAAACGTCTACCAATATAACGGTGTATGCCATACTGTGGGTAGTTCCATCATTTCTATGCTCTAAGTTCTTACACCACAGAATGGGTTATCGTCACCGTGCTGGTGCAAAGTTAGGTTTAAATAATGTAACAGTTATAACATGACTCTCATGCACACCAAAGGCAAGTGTGCAAATATCGATTGCTCAAAGAGTCACCATGTCTTGTGGGAAAGTCAGTATACCTCTGCAGAGTGTAAAACTAATCGATTAGCGCGTCATGATCATGGACACTTGTAAAGTCATCACATAGTTAGCGTTTTGCTTATTTTCATAAAAAGTGGTTTCTACCACGTGTTGGTCATTTCAGCTGTGTGCGGAAGGAAATGGTTTTAAGTATGATCAGTATACCCAAACATTCGTGATTTATTGATGCTTACATTCTATCACTTTCAATATTAAATTGCTTTTATTTAAATTCCATTTTGCAATCTATTATTCGATATTTACATTTCAAACCACTTTATGCAAATTAACCTTATTAGCCTTTCATTGAAATGGCTCGCATGTATTTTAGGATTTGCATAAGTCTTGCGAGTACGTAAGTACTCAACTTGCCAATGTTGATGTTTTTAGGTGAAGAAACAGATTTCCCGACGATTCTTACGTTGATGCGAGATACGAGGAATTTATCGATGAATTTATCTAAGGATTTTCCTTGTCGCTGTTGCTGTGGAACAATGGGTTAAAAAGGCATACTACAAGAATTTGTCTCCACCGCAGCTTTTACTTTTGGTATTGTAAAATAATATGTAATCTTACTTCATTGTGTAATAAAGTTTGTGTATGACTGTGATATCAATTTGTATTTGTGCGTACTAGCTACTGATCATGGGACTAGTACTGTATGCACATGGTATCCATTTTTGGTATTTATTTATCAAAAATGGGGGCCTTACAATATACCTCCTAGAGCAACCACTGATCCCCATTCCTACAGGCGAATAGGATTGATCCCCTACCCATGATCTGCACAGTCGAGCCGTCACCGAATTTTACCTTGCCGGTGACAGCCTTGTCCAACTCGTGGAATTTTTCTTTGTCGCCGGTCATGTGGTTGCTTGCCCCGTTGTCTAGGTACCAGACATGACAGGGCGCAGCCTTCTCCTCTGTGTTGCACAGCTCTGGCGCCCTCGTCTTCTCCTCGTTCAGCAAGACGGCATCCTACCGCCCCCACCGATCCAGTGCTAGCTCCTCCGACACCGCGAGCAGAAGGGCTGGCTCGGTGTCGTCCGTGCGCATGAGGTGCACCTCCTCCTCCTTCTTCGGAGCCCTGCATTCGGATGCATAATGGCCCATCTTGCGCAATTGAAGCAGCGGATGTGGCTTTTGTCACGGTCGCCGCTGCCGAAGCCATTCTCGCTGTCTTTGCGTGGCGGCCCGCCTCGGCATGGGATTTACCCTTGTTGCTCGACGAGAAGTCATGGCCATCCGCCTTCTTCTGCCGCGCCTCCCACACGGCCTGAGTGAGCAGAAGCTGGCCATCGCCACTGTCGATGCCGCCTGGCTTCCGTAGACGCGCTCGTTCTTCGTAGGTCTTCAACCGCCCCACAGCCTCCTCGAACGGCATCGTGTCGAGGTCATAGAACTGCTCTATCCCAGCGATCACGCTAAGGAAATGATCCGGCACGGTGTCGAATAGCTTCTTGACCAGCGTGGTATCATCGAGCGTCACTCCCAAATTGGCATACCTCACCGACATGCCATTGAGTCTTCCAGCATACTGGTCCAGGGTCTCCCCCTCCTGCATGTGCATGGCGTCGAAATTGCTTTTCAACGTCTGCAGCCGTGCGTTCTTGACGCGATCCCCACCAACGAACCTTGTCTTGAGGCAGTTCCAGACCTCCCTCGCCGTCTTCTTCCTTGCGACTTGCATCAGGAGGTCCTCCGGGAGTGCTTGAAGGAGATATGCTCTCGCCGTCTTGTCCTTCTTCACGTCCACAGTCACACCGGCCGCCGGTTCGATGGCTTCCTAGACACCCTAGGCATCCATCATGGCTTCCACCCTGATCGACCAACTGGTGTAGTTTGTCACCGTCAGATGTGGGTAGTGGAACGACACGCCGCCGCTCTCCTTGGGCACCTCATTGTGAGTGATGATGGACATCGGCTCTCTGCACTCTGATACCAGATGTTGGTACTTGCCTCAGGATCACACACGCACGCACGCTATACTATTACTGATCCCGCAAAGTTCAAAGTACATAAACTAGGAAGACTGAATACTTTTTGGGGCAATTTTCTCCTGCTGATTCTTTGCTTATTTGTAATGTAAGATTACAAACTTGTATGGCAACATCTAGCCACTTATGGAATGCATAAAAAACAGAAACAAGCCATCACACAAATCAAGCTTGGACTCAATCTAAACGTTCAAAAACCAGGCATACACAAATTACTCCTACCGTTGCCATTTCCAAAACCAGAAGCGCGGGTCATGCCAGGATTAAAACCAACAAGTACTGTCTAGCAGCACGGCCCATGTCACCCAGCGAACAGAAACCTTCATCTAGTTTCATTGCCAGAAAAACAGACTCAAGAAGGTGAAAAGATCAGATGGGGTGGCAAGAACTTGGGAGGGGTGAGGGTGATGCGGAGCGGGTCCACTCCAGCGTGAAGTAGACGAATCTTTGGTACGACAAGCCGGTGAAGGAGCCGCCTCCGCAGCTCATGCTCGCCTCCCAGTTGGTTCAGTTGTTCGAGAAAGAGGACGGAGACGTGGCGGCGGCGCCGGAGCTTGACAAGAAGACGGCGTCTCCCCCTCGGCTAGCGTGATTCAAAAGAGAGCGAGGTGGCGCGGCCGGCATGGTCGCCTCGGGAAGAGGACTCGGCGGAGCGACTCGCGGCGACGTGCTTTCACTGCAGGAAATAGTCACTCGCACACGTAAGATGCGCCGAAGCCGATCGGCAAACTCGATGTCAATCATACCTCCGAAAAATTACCTCTCAAATGGCCATGCACTCCAGTCACAGACTGAGGATAAGGCAAACAAGAACTTGCCGGTTGCGCACCTTGCAGAAGGTCTACCTAAATCGTATTAAAAAAAAGAGTAGAAGTCAATCTTGGAGGCTGAAGAGAAAAGATCTCGCAGCAAAACACATAAACCCTACGCAAGAAGAGGAGAGAGACAGAGAAGCGGTAAGGGAGAGGAGGGCATGGAAGAGAGGAGGAGGCCGAGGGGGAGGGAGAAGCCTGAGGGCCGCCTGGGACGTTTGCTAGATTTTGTAAGCCTCGGGTGGCCTTCTCACAAACCCGGTAGCGCGGAGGCTCTAGGAGGCCAGGGATTCCTCCCACTTTGAGGGCTACGGCGGCGGCTGCGAGGACCATGGGGAGGGAGACCGAGTCGAGCCAGGACAGCAACTTCGGCTTCAGCACGAAGAACTCCTCACAGCAAGGGTCACGCCACTGCTGCCATAAGCACTCCCGCTCTGCCACGCGCAACTGGAGAAGGGTTCTGTAACATCCCAAAAATTTGGCTTAAATATTATTTTATTGCTTAAAAGTGCAATTATGAATTTTTGGAATTTATTTGGATTTTTCTGGATTTATTTGAATTAATTCTTATTTCAAGTTTATTGCCTTTTATTCAAATCTATTTAAATCTGTACAAAGTCCAAATAAAGTTTTGCCAAAAATATTTTATTTGAGTCCAGAATGTCTCAAAGTATTTTTGGGATTTTTCCTAATAGTTTTATCCTTTAAAATAAATAAAATAAATTTCTGAAATTATTTTAAATAAGAAATCTTTAAAAAAGTCCGTGAATCAGGCGCTTGAGGCCTACTTTTCGCGCGCCCACCGCCCGTGAACCTCTGCGGGGGAAAACCCTAGATCAGTAGCCGTTCGTGCGCGATCCAACGATCCAGGGAAGGCCGCGTGTGCGCCCTTGTCTTGGCCGTCGGATCAGGGACACGCGTCGCATCGTCGTTCTTCGTCTCCGATGCGAACTCGGAGTCCGCCGCCGTAACGACTCCGGACTTCCCGCCGTAGGGCTCGAACGCCGAGGCTATAAATAGGGGTAGCACCGAGGTTCGCAATGAGCGCCGCGTCTTTTGGTCGGAGCGCTTCGCGAAGCGCCCTAGAACGCATCTACGAGCTCGTCGGAGTTAGCCGAAGTCCTCGCCACGTTTTTCCGCTTGAAGCTCGCCGTCCGGGAAGTCTCCGCCGTCGCCAAGGTCGCCAGCGTGTTAGCCGTGACGAGGCGCGTCCGTGAGAAGCAGAAGCATCGCCGGAGACCCATCCTTCGCTGTCGCGTGGTCTTCGTCTCAAGTCCGTGAAGAAGCGCCGCCGTGCCGCCATCGCTAGGCTCGAAAGGTAACGACCGTCGGATCTTCAGCGAAGGGCCAGGATCGTGCCACGTAGGGTTGTGATCGGTAGCCGTTAGATGCGATCTGTGCGGTGGGATTCCGCCGCGCGTGTGGACCAATCGGGAGCTGACATGTGTCGGGCGTGGGTGCCGAGGCGCCGTGGACCGGGTGCACCGTGGACCGATGAGGTTCGTGGACTGAGTCCATGGACCGAGGGACACGTGTCGCGACTAGGGCGCCGGGCGGTGGTCGACGCCGCAGGACGTCATGCTTGCGTCATAAAGGGATTTTCAATTGGAAAAATAATCTGATTGGAAATTCTGTGATGATGACGTCATCATGAGGTCACGCTGATGTCATAAATCGCTTTTTCAGTTTAAAAGTAAATCTGTTAAATTCGAATTTCTGATTTTCTGATTTCAGTATTTATTTCAAACTTCAAAAGGCTATATCTTTTGCATCGTAACTCGGATTTGAGTGATTCCAGTTTCTAAAAATTTGTAAAATTGAGATCTATTTAATGGTGAATTTTAATTGATTTTTGGAGTTCATTTGCTCTCTGTTTTGGTATTTATTTGCTTTTCTCCTTCTAGCACGCGTAGAGCGTTGAATTGTGCGACGCTTGGAGGAAGATCCAAAGAACTCAAGAGCAAGTTCCGAACAGATCAGACCTATTCCAAGGCAAGTTGTGCTTTGATCATGTTGAACCCATGTTTATAAAATTGCTATATTTGTTTTACCCTATTGCATATTATTTCAAGTGTATAATTGTTTCAAATTAAATTGGGACTTAGCTATTATACCAATTTGATCTACACCCTACCTTGTCATTGTATGCCATGATCCATTGTCACCCTAGATTGGTTAATTATAGTTGGTTAATAATTATAATCAACATTGGAGGTTTAGACCGTATTAGTTGCTTAGCCATGCCACGTCATCACATGTGTCAGAATCATTGATAATTAATTTTGATTAATGGAATATGGAACAATGTTATGAACTTGTGTGTCATGTGGAATCACACGATGAGATTGAGTTGTTGTGGCGAGTCGTCACGCGAACGATGTTGAATTGTTGATGGCACGTGGTGCTTGGTAATCAACTGGGTGATAATAACTTAGATTGGGGCAAGTGGCAAGGGGCGAGGAGGCCAAGGTGGGCCCGATGGGCAGATGGTATGTGGATGTCTTGCCTTGATCACACTAAGGACTTAACCTTGCAAGCCTTTGACCTGAGTCAATCATGCAACCACATGTCTGGTATGGGCCAGCCTAGCTGAGTAATTTGCAATGTCTTAACTTTGGTACTATCGTGGTTGGTGTGAGTTCCCGAGTTATGGTGTAATTCACATGGCGCAAGAGGGGGGCCCTGGATGTGGTAACCAGTCCCACCAGTGTTGAAACCTTCGCGGGTAGTATCGGGTTAAGCCAGAGCATTGTAAAGGCTTTGTTATAATCACTCGCCTTGGTGGTGTTTGGTTGTATCACGTGGGTAAAGTGCATAACCTCTGCAGAGTGTGAAACTATTCGGATAGTCGTGCTCGCGGTATTGAGCAATGCTCGGGAATTACAGTTAAGGGTTAGCTTAATTAATTGGACAACATGGTTGGGATGGCGGAATGCCATATGGAAGATGAAATTTGACTTAAGATTGGAAACTTGATTTACTTGAGAAATACTGAAGTTATTTATTATTGCTATTTGTTTTACATTCTTTACAATCTATTTATTGTATTTGTTCATAAATGCTGCTTATTGCAAAATAGCCATGATAGCCTATCCATTGGAATAAGCCTTACATATAGATACATAGAATTGCATTCATGCACAACTTGTTGAGTGCTTTAAGTACTCACCCTTGCCAAACAACAATAATCAACAGCTTGAGGAATCTACACTGTGTTGGAAGATGAAGTCCGAGAAGACACGAGTCATTAGGGTCCGAGCCTTGTCGGTTGCCTGTGGTGAACTGATGAGCTATCTACGTTTTCTATTTTCCGCTGCTTAATCATTAGTTATATTTTCGGTCTTGCCCTGCGTGGCTTAATAATGTAAGTTGGTCATAAGATCATACATTTAGCTATATCAATAAATGAACTATTATTCTATTATCGTTGTGTATGATGTGATATGTACCAATGTCAAGCTGTGTGCACTAGCGTTGATCCTGGGACTAGTGCAGTAAACACAGTGGGTTCGAATCAGTGGATTCGGGTCCTTACAGGTTCCCGTCGACCCCTTCACCAACGCGGCCTAGCGTGGGCGCCGCGCGAGGCAGGGGGGTCGGCGCTGCTTCCCTCTCGACGGAGACGGAAAGACCGGGCGTGGGTGGCGCACGCGAGAGTGAGGAACCGGAGGACCGGATAGCGACAGAGAAAGCGAGTCGAAACTGTTGGGAAACCACGTGGCCCAATGAAAAGCCCACGATGGTCCCTTAGCCAAAACCCTAGGTGACTACTATATAAGGAGGAGGGGGTCCCCCATTGTACAAGCAACAACAAAGCAATAAAGAATTCGGTCGCTGTTCTCCCTAAACCTGTGTCTCTCTTTCTCTCTCTGTTCTCCAATTCAGATCTGTTCGGGAACCCCGGACTATTCGATAGCGAGGTTCCTTAACACGTTATCAGCACGAAGCTGTACCGACGAACAGATTGAAAAGGTGAGAGAAGGTGAGAATCGACGATTGAATCTAAATGCTCGTTGATTCTATGCATGCATCTATCCTACGCATCTGGTACTGTATTCGTCACGTGGCACGAAGCTACACGGTGATCGCTCAAAGCTACTCAGTACGGCATGAAGCTACAGTTCTATTCATCCAGAAAAAATATACATCGGCTTGCGTGCCGTCGGCTTGAAGCTTTGCTGTGTGCATTGCCGTGGGCATCGCCGTCGCCTCGGTCTTCGCACTCACAGTGCGCAGCCGCGAGTGACGTCGCCGACGCCGTTGGCTCGATCGGTGCCGCGCACGAAGCACCCACGCACCCGCTTGTCGGCCAAAAGGAAGCAAAATTTGAACTATCTAATATGGAAAGATATAAAGATAATCTTCTAAGCTTTTAGGAAAGTCTAAGAACGTCAAAACCGAGCTCAGATTTGAGAGTTTAGGACTTTTTAAGGTCGGACTATACTATCAATCCGAGTGGATTTCTTTCTTTCTCCAAACCAAATTGGACTTTTAGATTCCTTCTCTTTCATGAATTGGGCTCTCCTTTTCTCTATCCAAATCACATGACAACCCACATACCCTCCATCCATGCGACCATGGCCCATGCGGCCATGCCCACGTGGCCTTGGCCTATGTAGCCATGCCCTAGAGTAGCTCATGTAGCCATAGCTAGCACATGTTTGCCTCCATATGATTTACGCATTGCTGGCACAATATACTTTTCATGCTTTAGGGTTCCAATAATTTTCCTTTGGCCTTCTTGTTGCAAAACTACACTAACTTAAGCTTTACACTTGGATTGAATGTGAGATCTTCTAACAAAGTCGGGGTGGTGAGTTGGGCCGCCTTCAAGCGAAACCATTCTTGGATTTAGAATATTCTTCGAAAGCTCCTTTTGCTTCACCTCAATGTCAGATTTGATGTCTTCATCCTTCTTTGTCAATAGAGCATGGAACACACCCTGATTTGCCCTTCCTTGATGCGTAACATTACGATCAAATTGTCATGCATGCTCCCAACTGTAACATTCCAAAAAATTTAAAAAAGGATAAAATAAAATTTTTAAATTTATAATGGAGAAAATAAAAAAATTAATTGAAACTAAGATTTTAATTTTAATTTCTACCTTTCCCTTATTTCCTTGAATTTCGGTCTTTAGGAAAGAACATTTGCATTATTGAAATCCTTTCTTCCAAAATAAACAAAATATGAAATTAAGTTTGGAATGTGATTTTATATTGAATTTCCATCTTTTCTGAATTTATGCTGAATTTTTGGAAAACCATTTTCGTTGTGGGATTTGTTTTTTCCAAATATGCAAACCCAAAATCATATGAAGATAAAATATCAAGAAAATTTATTTAAATCCTAATCCTTCTCCAAAATGATAGCAAAAAGTATCAAGTGAATTTGAATAAATTTAATACCTCCAGAACATAAAAAACAACATTTAAACAAAGAATATGAATCTTGTTAGGTTTGTTCAAAAACATCTAGGCATGATCATTCTCTAAAATTTTTAGGCATGGTAATAGTGGCAATTTATAATTTTTAATAATCACTCAAATGAGATAATGAGTTCAAAATTTTAAATTATGACAAGAACTGCAATAGGAACACACACAAAAAATTTCAAAAACTTTAGACCACTAGTGACAGCCCAATTTACTGCTTGAACCTTGTTTTGTCCAGAGAAAACAAATCCAATACCCATCCCTTTTGCTCTCTACCATGGTGACTGTAACATCCCGAAAAATACAATAAAATGAAATTGAATATTTTAAATTTGAATATATTTATCTCTGAGTTTTCTTAGTGTTATTGGTTTTTATTTGGATTTTCTTTGGATTTATGCTTGTATGAAAAGTCCAACAAATAGAATTATCAAATGGAAAATAGTAAGAAGGTAAAGAGGTAAAAGTAAAAATTAGGAAAAATTACCTTGAGACCTTATTCATGCTGGCAAACCAGTAAAACCATCTAGTAAAAATCCTAGGTGCTGAAATGTAAACAAATAAAATATTTAACCATCTCTTTTTGACTAAAAACAGTGAAGTCAGAATTAATGAAAAATATTCGAAACTTATCTGGGGCCACAAAACTTTCCAAAGCACCCTTAGGGAATAGGATGTGTCTGGTAAAAATATTGGAAATTTATCATGTGGCCAAAGCCTTTTAAAAATTCAAGAACAGAGGCAATGGAAAACTAAGAATCAACATGTCAGAATTTTTATAAAATATTTACTTAAGATTTGGACTTAAAAGTTTTATGGAGACATCCATAACTCAAAAGGAACTTCTATAAAAAGTTTGGAAAATAATAAATATGATAAATACCCTTAAATAAATAAAATACCGAAATGCAAATTTTGGACAAATGCACAGTGTCAGAATTTTAATTAATTCATTACAGAATTTTTTGGTCCGAATATTTTACTGAAGTGTGAAAAATTCCAGGAGATGTTGTTCAAAAAGTTTTAGAAAAATCTACCATGATTTGGTCGCAGTTTTAATGCTCACATGGAGCTGTCCGAGCTGAAGTTTATCTCTTGTCTCGCTTTCCCTCACTGACGTGTTGGCCCTCCACTATTCTGACCCCGTTCGCTGGCAGGGCAACGAGAAAAGCTCTCGGTCGCTGCGGGTGGACCCAGTCCCAGTTGTCAGTTTGAAATCCCGTTTCCCCTCTTCTTCTTTGCAGGCGTGCCCCTCTCACTCCCGAGCTTGCCGCCTATGCGTCTCAGCGCAATTCGCGCCACCCCGGGCTATTGGTTGCTGCCACGCTGAACCTCGGGACTCCCGTGCCATGCCCTGACCACCTCGCGTCACCTCCCTACCGGCGAGAGGCTTGCGCCACCTCATCGCATAGCACAGAAATGCCGCAACTCTTGCCGCGCATTCAAACACTGTCGATCACCGCCTTAACCTCTATAAAAAGACATCCTCATTGCTTGCTTGAGGCATTTCGCTCTTCCTTCACTTCCATAACCCATCGATTTGAGTTCCAAAGCCAGGAACTCTTCTCCCCCTCGTTATTTTGTCAGACAACTCGAAAAGAGGGGGTAACTCAAATTCTGCTAACTTGGTGAGAACCAATTCGATTCTTTGATCTCAAAGCTCTCTCATAGTCTGGTAAACTCAACTCCACCCATTTTCCCCCAAGTTGCAGAGCTGCAGCACCGCTGCACCCCTCCTCTTCTTCCACAAGACCGGTGACCGGTGGCAGAGCTGCTCGGCCAAGCCCTGTTCCAACAAACCGGTAAAATGGGATCCTCTGACCGCACTAAAGCTTAACCCATTACCCATTCGAACCGAAGCTCACTCATTTTCTTCTCCAGCGAGCCGTTTCTTCCTCCGCCATAGGTCTACGGTGACAGCCCGCTCCGGCCATCTCCAGAGGTGAACGATCCCACCCACAGATGCGCGGTGATCCACTGGTGCTCTCCGTGCTACCGATTCGACCGAAACCCCGCCGGAACGCCGTCGCCGCCGTGCCCTAGCCGCCTTCAACCGGTAAAGGCGCCTTCACAATAGAAGAAACGTATTTCATTTTCTGGATACATTTTCTATCCGTATAAATATTCAAACATCTATATCTTGAACATTTTCAATCCAAATGAAATGAAACAAATTTATATATTCATGTAAAATCAAGTTCTTTCAGATTATAAAAAATATTTTGAAAACCACCTCTGGGTAATTTTGAAATTCAAATTTGAAAAAAGGCCTAAAGACATGCTTTATACAAAAATTTTGCAAACAAACTTAAAATTTAATGAAGCTAATTTTTCTAGGATCTTTATGTTTTTAGGAGTTCAAATATATAAAAATATTTAATTTTTATGTAAGTTCGAACTACTTTCCATTTAAGCTTTGCTTTCAATACATTGAAATTTAGATATGTGTAGTTATATGGAGGGATTATGAAATGATTAAGAAATTGACTTTCTGAATTTTAGGGAATCAGTAGAATGCTTAAACTTGATTAGGAGAAATCTTGATTTGAATTACCTCTAAGACATGAAGTCACCCAAGTGTCAATTGTACACACATATACATATATATATATATATGTATATATATGTATATATATGTATGTATATATATATGTATATATATGTATGTATATATATATGCATAGGAAGTCAACTAGTTGAAAAAATAGATTTTTATGGGCTCAAATCCATGAACAAAATCTAGTAACCTAGCTTTGTAAACTTAGTTTTATCAACCCCTTTTCTTTATGCATCGCTAGGATAGGTGCTTTCTGCACAGAACACTTTATTTTATGTTCTAAATTTCTTTAATCTAAATAATTTTTGCATCTATAATTCGAAGTTATAAATATATGAATTTATAATTTTAGCCTCTTGAATTCGTAATATAAGAATAAGTAATCTACAAGAAAACCCATGTTGTTCATCAAAAAAAATATTAACACTTTGAATGCGTAATTACTTACATCATGAAGTCTTAAAATTTTATAATCCAAACCCTAAATTATACCCCTGTTGTCTGCAGTTAATCTTTATTTGGTTTACTGTCTGTTTTCTTTTCGCCCTTACTAAATTTGGATTTTTACTATATTGACGTGTAGAATCTGACGTGCTCGAAGAAGAAGACGACTCCGTCGTAGATTCAGATCCTGACCTAGACAGCGAGTTGCAAAGCAAGCACCCCCTTGAACATGTCGAGCCTGATAATTTACCTACATTATGTTGTTTTTGTCTATGTACTATGCATTCTGATAATTCTCCCTAGAAAGGCTAATTTGGGTTGGAACTATAGTTAATCCTGTAAATTATGGTTTATCTCAATCTGTATGAACATGTGAACCTTGTAAACCTTAGTTTGAGTTAGACATGTTTAATGTCATTTTGGGTACAACCATTAGCATAATATTCCTGCTTAAGCTACTCATCGTACATTTTCAGTCATTTCAACAAATGTATGATCCTCATTTGGTAAAATGTTGCTGGTATTTGGTTAAAAACCCAAAATAAAACTATGGTTTGATGCGGGCGATTATTGGCAATAGCCGGAGGTGCAAAGGGAGTTGCACGTAGTGTAGGGTGGAGTATTGCCCGTGTCGGATTAAGGACCGAGCAATGGGACGCTATAGATCCAAGAATTTCGTACAATCACGAGGGCTTGTATGGGCGGGTCTTAGCCTATTAAGTTGTTTAGGTGTGGCTTTACATCTAAGGAAGGCGGGAGATTGCACAGGCATTCCGGTTTGGTTTGCTTGTAGGGGTTTCTACATACCAATGCAACGGTGTACGCCTTGCCATGAACAGAAATGTGGTGTTGGGTGTGATGAAAATGGATCCACGATTTGGGTGAGTGTTTTTGTTTTCATGGCGAGGGTCAAACGTCCCGGGCTGGTTCAAAGCCACATCTAGATAATGTAACGGCTCTGTATGATCTCCTTGCCGGCACACCAAAGGAAGTGTGTCAGTTGGCCTGGCATAAGAGGTTGATCATTCCTTGTGGGTAAAGTTGTACATCTCTGCAGAGTGTAAATCTAATCGATTAGCCGTGTCCACGGTCAAGGATACTTGGTGAAGTCATTCCAATGTTAGAGTTTTGGTATTTTCTGGAAAATGGGTTTGGGAAGGAAACAAATCTTGCAACTAGCTTTCGGGTCAAAGGACAGACACCGGGGACTTTTACAGTCCCGTAGACTGGGTTGAAAGACTTAAATATTTTTTTATCGTTTTATGTTTCAATTGCCTATTTAAAAATGCGATGATTCAATCTATTATGTTCATACTTTTAAATGTTTATGCAACTGCAAAATAACCTTTAACTTGACTTTGCTTAGCCTGCATGATTACTTAATTGCATTTGTCAACCACTATAAGTCTTGCTGAGTACCAATGTACTCAATCTTGCATCTGCTGTCTCAGAGGACGAAGCTTGAGAAGTGCCAGATGATTCTTGCTTTAACGCAGGGCACGGGGTGTTTGACGAAGCCAAGTCAGTTGCCTGAGGGTTAGCGGGCAAACCACGAGGCTTTTGGAGTTCTTCAACTCTCTATTTTCAGTTGTTCAGTCTTTGTAAAAATTAAACTCTGTATAATTATTTCGCTTGTAATACATACTTATCAGTTTAATATCTTGTGGTTGTGATATGAATGTTGTAAACATGTGAGTGCTAGTCACTGATCATGGAACTAGTACAGTAATCACATGGAGGTTCCTGTTTGCAAGAACGGGGTCTCACAGTAACCCCACATCCACTTGACCCCACATTCTTTTGGATTTTCCGTGCAACTTACTATGAATTGTAATACTATATTGTATAAATAGCTTCCGCTTTAATAATATTGTGTATGGATGTGATTCTAATTGTTGAAAATGTGCGTGCTAAACACTGATTATAGGACTAGTACTGTATGCACATAGATCATCCTTCTTGGTATTCTGTACCAAAAAGCCCCTAACTATAGTAACAATCCAGGGCAGTGATGAAGTCAGACTATGGCTAAGAATTATTTTTAAGGAGAGAGGAATTTGATATAACATCCATATTTAATAATATATATGGTAATGATAATTTACAATAAGGTCTTACAATGCAGAGTATATTACAGCGGAAGAAGTAAAAGTCTTGTAGCATGCCCATCCAAACCTCAGGCAACTGACAAGGCATAAACTCTAGAAAAACTCGTCAGTATTCTCCCCATAGCCTACGTCATAATATGTATCTTCTGTATTCTCATCATCTCCGAGAACTAAATCAATAAATAAGAAAGGGTGAGTACTTTCGTACTTAGCAAAACTTAAGATGGTATTTACAAAATGCAGTAATGCAGGCCATGTCAAAGGAGGCTTTTACGGCTAATTTGCATAAAGAGAAATTGAATTTGAAGATCAAGTAGTAATTTATAAACGGAATTTGTAAAAGCGAGTATGATAGATATGAAGATAATAGGTATGTAAATCATAAGCAACGACTCACAGTCATTCGTGAGCAACGAATTGTAAAATTCCTACCATCACATGACATAACACAGTCTTGAGATGGGAATAAAGCTCGTCAAGGGTCAGAGTCGACAAGTCGGTGGTTTCCTTGATGGTAGTTACCTTCATCTCCCAAACTCGAAGATCGAGTGCGGTAAAGAAATATCGAGCATTATCCGAGTCAGGGTATATGCAACCAACTGCTCAGAGGTCATTGAAAATCTTCGTAAATCGACCAAAACACTCGTCAAGACTTTGACCAGCCTGTTGTTCAAACTTGTTAAACTCATGCTTGAATTGGTCCTGTCTTACCGTCTTGATTTGGGTAGTGCCCTCATGATAAGCATCGAGGGTTACCCAAATCTGGTGAGCAGAACGGAGGTGAGAAATCCGATCATACTCTTTGCGGCTAAGACCCTGTATGAGGACGTTCCTTGCCTTAGAGTTTGCCTCAACATCAGCCATATTGCCGGCCGTGACGTTTTCATCAACAGGAACCTCATACGGGAGTTTCACCTTCTGCCAAATTAGGAAGCCCTGGGCAGTGATGTATGACTCCATTCGTGGCTTCCAAAAGGGAAAATCAACTCCAAAGAAAATGGGAGGCTTGGTGGAATATTTGTCCGATGCCATGGCTCTTGAGACCGATCAAGATCTATGAAAGAGCAAAATCGGTTCTGATACCAATTGAAGGACCGAAATGGCGATCAAAGGGGTTGAATGATCCCAAATTACATTTTATCCCCAAAGGAACCAAGCCAAAACCCTTAGAAATCAAATGGAAGCGGAAGAATCAGTTTTGACAATTTTCAGCCTGAGGCCCGCACTACCAAAAACTCCGCGCTACAGGAAAAACAGTGCGAATGAACAGTGATTTCAGCATGGGTTCAAAAAGGAAAATTGAAAAATCTTTTGATCGGCTGATCCAAACTTAATGAAAATTTGTGGACACCTTCCTAAGGATGTCAGGAACCTATTCCAACCGTCGATTGTAAGAATCGATGTCAATGTTCTGACCTTTTTCAAATTTACGGAAGAGTGTTCAAGAACGGGTTCAAAATCAAAACTTAGCTCTCAGCTAGCTCGTGGGTTCTTGATGATCAAGATGATACTAGATGCCTTACCACATGTCATATCAAGCTAGAACACAAGACAAGAGCTCCTAAAAACTTAATCTTCAAGATTGATCATCTCAAGAACAAAAATCGGTTTCTTGCAACAAAGAACACAAGATTTGCCTAGATGATTGGGATATGGTCTGAAGAAGACTCATCCATCAATCATACATCCTCAGCAAAAGATCCAAAAGAAGTTAGAAGGAGGGGAGGCAAATCCAGCTTGCATGAAAGTAAATTGCAGGTATGTAAATTGCGGAATTTAAAAACATAATGTAAATACGATGAGTAAATTCAGAATTGAGAAGAACTTAGATTTTCATATCTGAAAGGGAGGTTTACAAAGCCTCACAAACAAGTGGGCAAAGCTCAAAGGAGCACAAAAACCTCAAAACCTTCAAGAAAGGAAGGCACCCCTACTCCTCTATTTATACTACTCTTGGGTCATCCTCCACCCTTGGATGAGTCCTAAACCCTAAGGCACACTATCAAGGGCTAGGATTAACCCACTCATACAGCCATGCAAAGGCTAACCCAAAGCCCAACAAGCAAATGATTTTTTTGCACGGTTTTCAAAGCATACTAACTAGACCCGCTAACTTATCAACTAGACCAAGATCCAATGGCCCTCATTGATCCATGCAACGCCTAGCTAGCATCTCATCCGTTCCTTGTTTTCATGGCTTGCCACGACTCCATCTCCGATCATCTTCCAGCGATCCCCGATCGTCTGAACCTCCGTAGCACCTCGCCTAGTCCCGATCATCTTTCGCCTCACCATGATCTAGTTTCGTCAACCTGCAACCATTAAAAACAAGGAAACACATCACATAGTATTGCTCACAATTTTAAAATTTAAGTCCCAAAAATTCTCTTGAAGCCTGGCACTATCGCTTCCTGGGGCCGGTAGTGCCGCTTGCACTGAAAACCCCCAAAACCCTTCTCTATAAAATAACTGCCGCCCCTTTGGGCTGGTAGTGCCACTTTTGCGGGCACTACCGCTCCCAGGGGCTGGTAGTGCCGCTCCTGGCAGACACAACTCAAATTGCTTCATTTTAAAAATCCAATTCAAATCAAATTCAAACCAGAGCAAACCAAGCTCAAATTTAGTCAAATACTCATCACCAACATGAGTAGATCTTCACATGGTCTTTCAGTTATCAAGGTTCATATGTCAATTTCGATTAAGGAGATCCCATTAATGAAGGTATTATCTACCACAACCCATGAAATACTAGAGTTTATAAACATAGCGCATGCATGAAAGTTTTAATAAAACAATTTGAAAAACTAGGATCAATATGGTCAAAGGGGGTGCTTGCCTTGCTGTTCGTCGTTAGGAATGTGATCCGGGTCATCGGCGAGGTCGTCATCAGCTAATTTGGAAACGTCGAAGTTTACTCGCCGTTCATTGGAAACATAACAAATAATAAATTTCAATAAGGGTAAAAAGAAGTCAGATGGAAAAACCAAATAAGAACAATTACAGAAAATAGGTGGGGTTTTTGGGTTAGGTTGCTTATGATTTTATGAGATCTTATTTTAGTTGATCATATACATATACACTAATATATATCACTTAGCAAACGAGGAGGCAAAAATTATGTATTCTTTTATTTATAACATCAAGTTCAAGAGGCTAAAATTATTTGGTTTAATATTGAGTCATTATTCAATTATATGGTATATCATAGGCGTACACAATAGTTAACCCTAAGTATTTTTTTATCAAAGTAGATTAGAAATTATTAAACATATAGGAATTTGTTTGACATAATTTAAATCCTTTTTGCCTTAGATATTCATAATTGAACATTCATTACACTGAAAACAACTTATTTTAGAAATCGATACAAATCAAGTCAACCTCTAAATATTTTTGAATATTTAGGTTTTTGAGGACTTAAGGATTCTATAAAAATTGGTTTCATTCAAATAGGAGTTAATTTGATGAAATTCTATGTATAGCATATCTTAACCCTTTTCATTAAATTTAAATTTCAAATTTTAAAATAGTTCATTTTCAAAATATTTTTGTATATTCAGAATCTAAATGATTTTATATGAATGTATAAATTTATTTTACTTCATTTGGAGTTGTATTTGGAAAGTTAAGGCAATTTGAAAGGAATCGGTTTTGGAAATTGATTGAAAAGTTCAAATTACGTTTTCACTGATTGGAAGCGGGTTTTCTGGATTTTTGCGCGCACGTGATACAAAAATGTGTGTCTCGCTGACAGGCCGAGCCCACCGGTCGGTGTCTGCCAAGCATGCGCACGAGGTGGGCCGACTTACCAACCCGACCCACTGGTCAGTGACCAGGAGAGTGATGGCGCACGAGAGACTGACGCCAAGGGCCCGCAAGCCAGTGAAACAACGGCGGATGGTTAGAGTTCAAGGGTCCATCAGAAGACTCTAGGCTCAATTAATTTGACAATTCACCAGCGGATTGCTTGCACGAGCTTTCCACCCCTTTCCCGGGTTCTTGCAGCAATTGCGAAGGAGAGAGGTCGTTGTTGGCGTTGTGCTTGATTTCAGGCTCAAGTAGATGAGAATGGAAGTTGGGAGTGGCACAGACAGCGGTCATAGGGATTTGTAGCTGAAGATGGACGGTGGCAGAAGAATGGGCGTGGCGGTCAATCGGCGGTCCAACGGCGCTTAAATTCTCTGACGCCAGAAAGCAGGGTATGGCTTAACGGCAAAGAGAAGGTGGGGATGTAATTGAACACGGCTCTTGCCTCTTTGTTGAATCAGCGACAGCATTTGGCACCGATGGAGTCTGTGCCGAGGCCAGGTCTGCGCACATTGTGGCTAAGCTCAGATGCAAGTTGAGGCGAAAGACAAGGTTGCGACTGTCAAGAATGGGGCACAAGTTTGAGCTAACAACGCATAGAGTGTGGATTTATAGGCGTGGCCGATCACTAATGAAGAGGAATGGCGCGGCGGAAGAGTAGTTCGCAGAGGAGACAGCCATTCGGCTGGGAAGAAGGAAAGAAAGGAGGAAGGGCGTTCGGCCGACATGCAGGACCAAGGCCCACTGGCAGGGACTTGAGAGAGAGCGGCTTGATTAACTGGCAAGTGGGTCCAAACAGTAGAAAGGGTCCACATGCATGTGTAAACAGATAAAGGAGCAAGGAGTGTGACCTCTGGTGCACCACATGGTCCACATTTAAAGGCCTATCAGATCTCATTTAAAAATTTCAAAACTTTTTGACTATGGTCCTGGAGTAAGGATAGGTCACCAGAAATTTTTTTGACTTAAAATATGTTACATAAAAATCACATACAATCTGACAGTGCTGACTGCCCATTTTTTTTCCTCAGTTTTTGTTTTATTTTGGGAAGAAAATTGAGTTAAAACTTTTTGATAATTTTTGCAAAGGTTTTTAATGAGCTCAGGATTCTTGGATAAAAATTTCAGGTTAAGATCAATCATATTTATTTTATATAAATTATGACATTGCAGGATTCAGATTTTCTTGATTTCTGATTTTAAAATTTAAAAGGTATTAAATGTATTTATTAATTTTTGATAATTTATTATAGATTAATATTTCACTGAGAAGGACTTGGAAAAATGTTTAGACAAAGATAAGTTTTGGAGATTTCTATAAAATTCTGACAATCCATTGGGTCGAGGTAAAATTGGGCTAGTTCACAGATTAAGATATCATTTATTGCATTAAAACCCTTTTGATAGTTAAAAAAGGTTACTGGAGATTTCCAAAAAAATAATATCATTTTTTTGGATTTTTACAGATGTTTTGTTTTTTCAATTACATTTGCCCCTTTTCTTATTATAGTATTTACTCTTTTCTTAACAACAAAAATTCAAGAAGATCAAATAATGCCAAAACAATTCAGAGATAAACATGTTTAAATTCGACATTCCCATTTTTATTTTATTTAAATTTTTGGATGTTACAAATCTGCCCCTTACAAAAATCTCGTCCTCAAAATTTGGCGTGGTCTAGAAGAAATTCGGGAATTCTTTCCGTAGATAATCTTCATGTTCTCATGTGGCTTCATCTTCGGTGTGATTGCTGTGTTGGACTTTTAGTATCTTGTGGGATTTGTTCCTCGTGTGGCATTTTGCTTCTTCAAGGATGCGAATTGGATGCTCTCGATAAGATAGATCAGGTTGGAGATCGATGTTTTTCAGATTGGTGAGTTCAATAGAAACACGGAGACATTTTTTGAGTTAGGATACATGAAAGACATTGTGAACTTCAGATAGTTGAGGGGGCAATTCTAACTTGTATGCCATCTTACCCATCTTCTCAAGAATACGATATGGTCCAATGTATCGAGGAGTTAGTTTGCCATGGATTTGAAAACGATGAACTCCTCAGAGTGGTGAGACTTTTAAATAGACATGATCACCAACTTCAAAGCTTAAGTCATGTCGACAATTGTTAGTGTAACTCTTCTGTCGAGACTGGGCTTCTTTTCGACGGCTTCTGATCATATCGACTTGTTCTTCGTTTTCGTGGATAAGATCTAGGCAGAAGAACTTTCTTTCTTCACCTTCGGACCAAAAGAGAGGGGTTCTGCACTTTTTCCCGTAAAGTGCTTCGAAAGGTAACATTTGGAGGCTGATTTGGAGACTATTATTATAGGAGAATTTAGCGAATGCTAAACTCTTCTCCCAATTAGTGCCATAAGATAGCACACAGGCTCTAAACCTGTCTTCCAAGATTTCATTTGTCCTCTCAGTTTGACTATCTCTCTAAGGATGATAAGCTGTACTGAAGTTTTGCTTACTCCCCAGAAGACCATGCAGACTTTCCCAGAAACAAGATGTAAACTGGGAACCTCGATCGGAGACGATAGTCTTTGGGACACCATGCAGACGAATGATATTTTCCAAATATAGCTCAATGAGCTTATCTCCAGGATTAGTGGTTTTGACCGGTATAAAGTGAGCTACTTTAGTTAACCGATCAATGACGACCCTTATAGAATCATGTCCTTTTCTGGTCCTAGGCAGACAAGTGATGAAATCTATACTGATGTCATCCCATTTCCACTCGGGAATTTGCAAGGACTGAAGGAGACCAGCAGGACATTGATTCTCGACTTTGACTTGTTGACATATGTCACAAATTGCAACATATGCAGTGATATCCTTTTTCATGCTGGGCCACCAATATTCCTGTTGGAGATCTTGGTACATTTTTGTACTTCCGAGGTGGATTGAGAGAGGTGATTCATGAGCTTTTTGGATTAGATTTTTAAGCTCAGGATCATTCGAAACATAGATTTGATTTTTATGCATATGCATTCCATCTGGGCCTTCAACGAATTTGGATCAGTTCCTTGCTTCAATTCTTCTTGGATTTTGATAATGGCCTCATCCTTGAGTTCAGTAGCTTTGATTTGGGATTTTAAGGTTGGTTGCACTTCGAGTGTGGCAACATAACCTTTTTCAACAATACCCAAATTAAGCTTTTGGAATTCTTTTAACAGCTCAAATTGACTGGTGTGAGATGAGACGGAGAGATAGTGAAGCTTACAGCTTAGAGCATATGCTACGACATTAGCCTTACCGGGGTGGTAATGAATGCTAAGGTCGTAATCTTTTATTAGCTCTAACCACCTACTTTGTCTTAAGTTTAAGTCTGGCTGGGTGAAGAAGTATTTCAAACTTTTATGATCTGTGTAGATGTTAAATCGATTACCGATGAGGTAATGACACTAGATTTTGAGAGCATGAACTACGGCGGCTAGCTCCAGATCATGTGTAGGATAATTGAGTTCATGAGGCCGTAGTTGACGGGAGGCATAGGCTATGACTCTTCTTTCTTGCATCAACACACATCCAAGACCGTGTCGTGATGCATCACAGTAGGCAATGAAGCTTTTATGGACGTCTGGTAATACTAGTGTTGGGGCTATGGTTAATATTTTCTTTAATTCCTGAAAGCTTTCTTCGCATTTAGGTGTCCACTCGAACTTCTTTTCTTTCTTCAATAGCTGATTCATGGATCTGGCAATTTTGGAGAAGTTTTCGATGAAGCGATGATAGTATCCCGCCAAACTGAGAAAACTTCGGGCTTTAGGAACAGATTGAGGTGATTCCCACTCTAAGATAGCTTGGATTTTACTTGGGTCAACTGCAATTCCTCCTTTAGAAAGGACATGCCCAAGAAATGCGACTTCTTTTAGCTAGAACTCACATTTCTCAAATTTTGCATAGAGTTTATGCTCTCGGAGTCTTTCAAGCACCATACGCAAATGTTGTGCATGTTCTTCTTTGGTTTTGGAATAGATAAAAATGTCATCAATGAAAACCAATACAAACTTATCTAAATACTCCATGAAGACCTTATTCATAAGGCACATGAAAGTGTCTTGAGCATTTATAAGTCCAAATGACATTACAGTATACTCATATAATCTGTAACGAGTGGTGAAAGCAGTTTTGGAATATCTTCAGGCTTGATTTTCAATTGATAGTACCCATATTTTAAATCAATCTTTGAAAAGACCTGAGCACCATTCAACTAATCAAACAAGTCATCGATACGAGGAAGGAGATACTTGTTTTTTATTGTGACTTCATTCAGAGAACGATAATCTACGCAGATACGTATACCACTGTCCTTTTTAGGAACAAATAGCATATGCTACCCTATGGGGATGAGCTAGTATGAATAAATCCTTTGCTCAGCTACTCATTGAGTTGTTTCATCAATTCTACCAACTCATTTGGGGGCATGTGATATGGGCGTTTAGAAATGGGTGCTGTTCTGGGAACAAGATTAATAACAAATTCCATGCCTCGATCTGGTGGCAATCTTGGTAACTCGTATGGAAAGACGTTAGGATATTCAGAAACAATGGGTATTTGGTTTAGCTCTTCAATTATGGTTGAACAGAGAAATGATTGTGGTTCGAAGGTGTTTTGAATAGATGAGAAGTGTACTTGGGTTCCTTCTGAGTTGATAAGAGAGATGGATCTATTGACATAGTCTATACATCCCCTATGCTTTAACAACCAATTCATACCAAGGATTACATCTAGGCCTGATGTTTCTATGAGAATGAGATCTGCATGAAATAACACTTCATTTATTTCGATGGTAACCGTAGGAAATAGCTTAATTGTTTTCATGATTGCTCAAGGGGACTAGATTGTCATCTTTGTACAGAGGAGATTAACTTTAATGTGGTTTTGTTCGGCAAACTTTTTGGAAACGAAAGAATGCGAGGCAAAAGAATCAAATAATACCAAAGTAGGTACTGAATGGACAGGAAACGTACCCAACACCACGTCAGGTGCATCATTTGCTTCTTTAGCGGTCACATGGCGAAGGCGACCACTATTGGTACCCCGAGTTGGAGCAGAAGTCATCTTCGGAGCTTGCGAGCCTCTAGATCCTTGAGGTCGATCAGGTGGTCGCTAAGGTGTTCCTTGAGTTTGCTGACGAGATGAAGCCTGGTTCTTCTTAGGGCAAGTGTTGGCAAAATGCCCATGTTCATTGCAATAATAGCATGTGACATTAGATGTATTAGGCTAAACTTCAGCAGGTCGTCCATCGGCATTGTTAGGCTGACGAACTGGAGGTTGCTGGGGTCGAGGTGCTTGACCTTGATGCCTTTGCTGCTGAGGTGGAGCAGAAGGTTGAGCACTAGATGACTGCCCAATATGGGGCCTGGAAGGATTAGCATTTGCAAACTTCTGTGCCATCCACTTTCTTTTCCGACTCTCCATGACAGCCCGAGTACTATACTCTGCTTGAATGGCTTTGTCTACGAGAGTTTGGAAGTCATAGATATCATGGACAACAAGAATATATTTGATCTCTTCATTCAGGTAATCTCTGAAGCGTTCAATCTTGTGCGCTTCTGGGGTAACCTCAAAGGTAGCATAACGGGCCATATAATTAAAGCGATGAAGATACTCCATCGCTGTCATGTTTCCTTGATGAAGATCAAGGAATTCCTTCCTTTTGAGATCCACCAGGCTAGCTGGGATGTGAGCCTTATAGAAAACTTCCTTGAAAGCTGCCCAAGTAATCTCCTAACCTTGAGAAAGGATGGCTTGATGGTTTTCCCACCAAGTAGCTATTACGCCTTGCAGCTGGTACGACGCACACAAGACTTTCTCCTGATCATTGCACTGGGCAATGGTCAGCTTGCTCTTGATTGAACGAAGCTAATCGTCGGCATCGAGAGGATCAGTTGATGAAGAGAAAGTTGGGGGTAGAGTTCTTAAGAATTTGCCCAACTTTGATTGATGGGGAGCATCACTGCTTCCACCCCTTGAGGTATTATGCACCAATTGCTGAAGGAGTGTGTTGGTCTGACGTCTTTGCTCAATCATTGCTAAGACTTGTGCCATAGTCAAGGCTCTTGGCAATTGTTCTTCAGGAACAGCTTCATAAGGTGAAAGACCATGTGAAGGTCTACCCATGTTAGTGATGAGTATTTGACTAAATTTGAGCTTGGTATGCTCTGGTTTGAGTTTGGTTTGTATTGGACTTTCAATTTAAACCAATTTGAGCTCAGTCTGTTTTTCCCGGTGCTACCGGCCATGGTAGTGCGGTGCTACCGACTGAGCGGTAGCACCGACCCAAATGGCCGATGTGAAAAATCCAAAGAAGGTGTGCTTGTGGGATTTGGGGGCGGTCATACCGGCCAAGGGGTGGTACGACCAGGTCGACGATGCTACTGTCCTAAGGGCGGTAGCACTGGCCCTTATGAGCGGAATTGGATTTATTTAATGATTTTGTGATGGGTTTTTTTGTCTTTGATGGTTGCAGGACAACGGGTTTTGATCATGGTAAGGCAGAGGATGACCGAGACTAGGCGAGGAGTGTCGGAGGTCCAAACAGTCGAGGATCGCCTAAAGATGATCGGAGACGAAGTCGGTGCAAGCATAGAAGACAAGGAAAGGAAAAGATGCTAGCTAGACACTGCGTGGATCAAGGAGGGCTGTCGGATCACGGTCTAGTTGGTAGGATAGCAGGTCTAGTTAGTGTGCTTTGAAAACCGTGCAAGAAAACCAGGTTTGTTTGGTGGGTTTTGGGTTAAGCCCTTTCATGGCTATGTGAGTGGGTCAATTCTAGCCCTTGATGGAGTGCTCTAGGGTTGAGGGACTGTGAGACCCCGTTCAGATGAACAGGAACCTCCATGTGATTACGGTGCTATTCCCTGGATCAGTAGCTAGCACTCACATATTTACAACATTCATATCATAACCATACACGCAGACAAACAGAAAAACATACATAACAGTATTAATTATACAGAGTTCAATACAAATTTAAAACATTTAATAGCGGAAACCAAAGTAAAGCTGAACAACTCCAAACAGCCTTGCGGTTGCCCACTAAACCCTCAGGCAACTGACTAGGCAACCAAGAAAAGACTATCGTCTAAACCCCCGAGACCTGCTTGAAAGAGCGCGACATCTGGCAGATCACAGTCTTCTTCCTCTGAGACAGCAGATGCAAGATTGAGTACATTGGTACTCAGCAAGTCTTATAGTGGTTCACAGATGCAAATAAGTGATTATGCAGGCTGAACAATAGACATGCTATGGTTATTTTGCAATTGCATAAAAGCATTAAAAAATGTATAAGCATATTAGATTGAAACATTGCATTTTAATAAAAGCAATTGAAATACAGAATGATAAGCAATTAATCCAGATTTTCAACCCAGTCTACCCGACTGCATATGACCCCGGTGTCGATCCTTTGACACAAAAGTTGGTTATAACACGGTTTCCAAAACCAAACCCATTTTTCCAAAAAGACTCCAATGACTTTAGCATTGGGAGGATTTCCCCCAAGTGCCCATTACCGCGGGCGCGGCTAATCGATCAGATTTGTCACTCTGCAGAGGTGTACACTTTACCCACAAGGAATGATCAACCTCTTTCGTCAGGCCAGTTAACACACTTCCTTTGGTGTGTCGGCAAGGAGATCATACAAAGCTGTTACATTATCTAGACGTGGCTTTACACCAGCCCGGGACGTTAACCCTCGCCCTGAAGACAGAGACACTCACCCAAGTTGTGGATCCACATTTATCACACACACACTACGTCTCTGTCTAGGGCAAGGCGTACCCGTTGCATTGGTATGTAGAAACCCCTACAAACAGACCTGACCGGACGTCTGTGCAATCTCCCGCCTTCCATAGATGCAAAGCCACATCTAAACAACTTATTAAGCTAAGAACCGCCCATACAAGCCCTTGTGGTTGCACGAAAAACATGGATCTACAACATCCCATTTGCTTGGTCCTTAATCCGACACGGGCGACACTCCACCCTAACTGCGTGCATATCCTTTTGCACAACCGGCTAGTGCCAATAATCACCCGCGTCAAACCATAGTTTTGTTTGAGGGTTTTTAGCAAATTATCACCAACCATTTCACAAAAGGACCATATACTGGTTGAAAAGACTGAAAAACACCAACGAGAAGCTTAAGCAGGAATATTATGCTAGCGATTATACCCAAACATGACATTAAGTATGTCTAGTTCAAACTAGGGTTTACAAGGTTCACATGTCCATACAGATTGAGACAAACCATAATTTACAGGATTAACTACAGTTCTAACCCAAATTAGCACTTTTATGGAGAATTATCCGGATGCACTGTACATAAGCAAAAGCAACATAAGGTAGGTGAATTATCGGGCTCAATATGTTCAAGGGTTTGCTTGCCTTGCAGTTCACTGTCAGGAATATAATCTGGATCTGCGGAACCGTCGTCTTCTTCTTCGATGACGTCGGTGTCTACTCGTCGGGAAAACGAAGAACAAAAGGACATTAGCAAACTCCAAATAGCAAAAAGAAAACAGACAGACAAACGAATAAACACAAATTCGAACCAAACAGGAGGCTGCTTTTTACGAATTATTTGAATTCATACTTCGAATTATAGATGCCAAAATTATTTAGATTAAGAAGGTTGATCTCTAGCTTCTTTGGAAGAAAGCAAGAAAGAGCAGCACTAGAAAATAGAGCTCTCTGCCTCTTCAAGATTTCAAGAAATGAGCACTCAAAACTATGCCATTTAGGGTTACACATCCACTAAGATTTAAGTGCAACATCTAACAAAATTAGGGTTTTAATCTTGAACTAGCTAAAGCATACCTTGGTTATCAATTCTAATTACTTCTCTTAATTTTTAGGGTTTGGACAGAGCTTAAAAACTATTGCTCAAAAGGCTTAGTTGAAATCTGGACTTGGCTACAAAATTGGCTAAGGAAAGCACTTAAGCAATATCACATAAGGTTGTTACCCTTATGAAAACTAAGTGAATCACAGCTTTTAAATGGAATATTTTTCTGTAATCTAGTAGAACAAACTTTGGTGATCATTTCTACCTTATTCTTTCTAAAAATATCGCTTGGATAAGCTACTTTACACATGGTTGAAAATGCCTAATTGTTTCAAACATTCAGCAAAACATAAAAAAGTAGGCTCATTCTACTAACTAGTTTTGGATACAAACCTTAGCAAAATGTCATTATTTTTCCATAACCTATTTGTATATACTATGTGGAATGTTTCTATACTATTTTTACATTATTTCTCATTTATATAATCTATTTTATCAAATGATGAAGAGGGCTATATGGACATAAGAACTGCCTTACAATATTTCAATCTTTCACTTTCATTTACAACTAAACCACTCATCATATTTTATTCACTTTCTTCCTGACATCAAGGCATGATCTTAAAAACATTTCAAAACTGAATTTGAACAATTTTGAATCTGTTCATAGTGAGTTACATCCATTTTTGCCATTACAAGTGTTGTTTTTCTTTATTGAACAACTATTACTTATACTTTTCCCTAAGTTTTTCCATATGTACCAGCTCCTATTGGTCTATGCCCCTCCAGGATGAAATTTTAAACACTTAAACTTTAACCCTTTCTTTTATTCACATAACTTCATCTTTATGCTTGGTATTCATTTTTGTGTAAACAAGATATACAACAAGATATCATGTAAACTTTTTTGTTTATTTGGAACACTTATAACCCAGAGGCTCCATAAAAACTCATCTTACATTAACTGAACCATCCTAAAAATATTTTATTCACATGGCCTTATTTACACCTAAGCATGTCTTTGAATTTCCTAAAATCACATATTACTCATCTTCAACAAATTTTTGGATATTCTGAAACTACAGAATTTTATACGAATTTAGAAACTGGTTTCACTAAATTTGGCCAGATGATTCGAAAGTTATTGGCATTTGAATTTTCGCCGGTTTAGGAAAATCCAACTAAAAATCCGAAATACGTTTTATCGAAAACGCCATTCATTGCTACAAGCAGAATGCGTTAAAACGCTACCGACCACGACGATGGGGACCACCAACAATGACCCAAAACAGGGCACCGCGGTTCCTTGCTCGTCGCTGGCGAAACAGCTCCCCCGCGGCGGAATGGGTAGCACCATGGGCACCAGCACACCCATGAGCACCCAGGGGTGGTACCCATTCGCCGGTTGGTGGCCGGGAAGACGAGGACTGACACGGTCCATTTAGACCCGGTTAGCAAACAAGGACGCAGCCTCGCCTCCGAAGCGGCTCGACCAAAGGCGATCAAGCACAGGCGTGGAGGAGGCGGCGCGCTACGTGGACGGCGATGAGCGAGTCCGGACGGGAGTGGTTGAAGACCGGACGACGAAGGACGGCGATGTCGCCTCGCCTCGGTCGGGAAAAGAGGAAGGGGAGAAGAACGTCGCCAGGTGGGGCCGAGGCCCACCGGCAGTGACCGCGAGGCCTCGCCTCAGCTCGCCAGCGCGACAGGCTCAACAGGAGCCGGGCCCACTTGTCAGTGACAGCGGACGATCAATGTGATGGGACTGGACGAGAGTTCTCCAGATTTTGCATTTGTTTACTCTTCAAACTCAGTCAAGATTTTACGAAACGTTTTTTACCAAGACTTAATGGGAGTCCCACATCTACTGTAAAAATTTGAGATAAAAAATCTTTTTAGATAATTTACTAAAATTCTGACACTGTACTCTGCCCAAAATCTTAATTTCGGACTTTGATTTAATTAAAGATTCATATTTTACTATTTATTTTTTAAAATTTTTGGAGAGATTAATATAATTATAAAGAGAGCACCATAAAATTTTAGAGTCAAAATAATGAGCAGATAGTTTATAAAAATTCTGACACTCATTTTTCACATTTTCTAGACTCCCTGTAATTGAATTTTTGAGAGGCTTAATCCAGTGTATTAAATTATGAAAATTTTAACAATTATGTGTCATACAGTCAGGGCTTCATATAAATTTTATTGGCTTTACTTGACATTGGTTATTTTTCATTCTCCTTTTTGATTCACTGTTTCTAGTCAAAAAGTAGCTACATGCTTTATTTACCTTAATCCAAAGCATGTAAAATTTTACTTACTGATCAAACTGTATTACCAGATTGAATAAGACCCATGGTAAATTTTTCTAAATTTTATTTTTCATCTTTTTACCTTTTCCTTTGATTTTCTTTTGTTTAATCTTTTCATACATCACAAAAGTCTAAGGAAAACCCAATTGGAGCAAATAATACCAAGAAACTCCAGAAATACTTATCTTCAAATTTATACCGTACATCTTTTATTGTTCCAAATTTTTAGGACGTTACAGATCCACCCCCCTTACAGAAATCTCGCCCCCGAGATTTGTCGGGCCGAAAGAAAAAGGGGTCTAAAAGAAATCCGGGAATTCTTCCCTAAGTCGATCTTCTCGTTCACACGTTGCTTCCTCTTCCGTATGATTGCTCCATTGCACTTTTACCATCTTGTAGGCTTTGTTTCGGGTATGGCGTTCCGCTTCTTCAAGAACCTTTACAGGACGCTCTCGAGAAGTCAAGTCAGGTTGAAGATCAAGATCTTCTAATTGGGTAAGCTCATAAGGAACGCGAAGACATTTCTTGAGTTGCGACACATGAAAGACGTTATGCACACTGAATAACTGAGTAGGCAACTCCAACCTATATGCCTTCTCCCCCATTCTTTCCAGGATGCAATAAGGCCCAATATATCGAGGAGCTAGCTTGCCTCGAATCTGGAACCGACGAACTCCGCGAAGAGGTGAAACTTTAAGTAAACATAATCACCAATCTTAAAACTTAAGTCACGTCGACGAGTGTCGGCATAACTCTATTGGCGAGATTGTGCTTCCCTCAACCGGCTTCTGATTAAATCCACTTGCTCTTGGGCTTCATTAATCAAATCGGGACTAAAGAACTGTCTTTCACCCACTTCAGACCAGAAAAGTGGGTTCGACATTTCCTTCCATAAAGGGCCTCAAATGGCGACATCTGCAGACTAGCTTGAAAGCTATTGTTATAAGAAAACTCTGCAAATGCGAGGCACTTTTCCCAATTGGTGCTATAAGACAGCACACAAGCCCGCAACATGTCTTCTAGAATCTGATTCGTACTTTTAGTCTGCCCATCAGTCTGTGGATGGTAGGCAGTACTAAATTTCAACTTAGTTCCCAACAATTTGTGCAGCTGTTCCTAGAAATGAGATGTGAATTGCGATCCACGATCAGACACAATCGTCTTTGGGACACCATGCAAGCGCACAATATTGGTAACATAGAGCTCTGCCAGTTTAACTGTAGAATCTCTGGACTTGACAGGGATGAAATGAGCTACCTTTGTCAGTCGGTCGACAATAACCCAAATGGAATCAATCCCTTTCTGGGTTCGAGGAAGTCCAAGATGTGCACCCATACCGATATCATCCCACTTCCACTGAATTTGTAATGGTCAAGAAGTCCAAACCGACGATGTTCACCTTGACTCGTTGACATACATCGCATTTCGCGACATATTCAGCGACATCCTTCTTCATACCGGGCCACCAATATTCCCTTTTAAGGTCTTGGTACATCTTGGTACTAACAGGATGAATAGATAATGGTGACTCATGAATTTCTGGCAAAATCAGCTTCTTGATCTCAGGATCATTCGGCACATATACACGAGTTCCTCTCATGATTATCCCATCAGGGTTCTCCATGAACTCAGAATCTATGCCTTCTTTCAACTGATTCCGAATCTCAATAACGGCTTCATCTTTGAACTGTGCAGCTTTAATCTGACTTTTAAGAGTCGGCTGCAACTGCAAAGTGGCCACATAACCATCCTCAACTAAACTCAAATTGAGCTTCTGAAACTCATGAATTAACTCAGACTGACTTGAACTCAACATGCAATAAAGCTTGCGACTAAGAGCATCGGCTACGACATTGGACTTACCAAGATGGTAGTGAATGCCGAGATCATAGTCCTTTATCAGCTCTAGCCATCTTCTTTGTCTCAATTTCAAATCTGGCTGAGTAAAGAAATACTTGAGGCTCTTGTGGTCAGTGTAGATTTCCATTCTATTTCCAATAAGATAGTGCCACCAGATTTTAAGGGCATGCACAACAGCGGCTAGCTCTAGGTCATGTGTAGGATAATTCTGCTCATGAGGACGGAGTTGTCGAGAAGCATAAGCGACAACCTTGCCTTCTTGCATCAACACACAACCCGTGCAGTGATGTATCACAATACACCTCAAAGCTCCTGTGAATATTTGGCAATATAAGTACCGGAGCAGATGTTAATTTTTCCTTCAATTTCTGAAAACTTTCTTCACAACCAGGAGTCCATTCGAACTTCCTTTCCTTTTTCAGAAGTTGAGTCAGCGGCTTAGCAATCTTAGAGAAGTTTCCAATAAACCGACGATAATAACCGGCGAAGCCCAGAAAACTTCGAATCTTTGGGACTGATTGCGGCCATTCCCAAGCCAATACTGCTTCTACCTTGCTTGGGTCCACCTTCAGACAAAACATGCCCCAGAAAAGTGACTTCCTTCAACAAGAACTCACACTTCTCAAACTTGGCATACAACTTATTTTCCCGAAGCTTGCTAAGGACCATGTGTAAATGTTGCCTATGTTCTTCCTCGCTCTTGGAATAAATGAGGATGTCATCAATAAAGACCACCACAAATTTATCTAAATACTCCATAAAGACTTTGTTCATCAGGTTCATAAAGCTTGCTAGAGCATTTGTCAGTCCAAACGACATTACGGTATATTCATATAAACCGTAACGCGTAATGAGGGCGGTCTTTGGAATATCTGAGGGTCTGATTTTCAATTGAAAATATCCCAATTTCAAGCCTATCTTGGAGAAGACTTGCGCTCCATTCAACTGATCAAACATATCATCTATCTGGGGAAGCGGATATTTATTCTTGATGGTAACTTCATTTAAAGCACAGTAGTCTACGCACATACGCAGGCTACCATCCTTTTTCTTCACAAAAAGAACTGGACTTCCTCAGGGTGAAGAACTGGGACGAATGAACCCCTTATCTAGCTGTTCTTTGAGTTGCTTTTTCAATTCTACCAACTCATTTGGGGGCATCCGATATTGTTTTTTTGATATCGGTGCAGTTCCTGGCACCAAATCAATAACAAGTTCCATATCGCGATCCGGAGGCACTCCCGGCAATTCAACAGGAAAGACATCAGGGAATTCACTAACGACTGCCACTTCATTTAAACTAGAAGCGGATGCAGAATACCAAACTGTCTGAGGTGCTGAAATTTCAGTACTTGAGGTGAATTCTACATGTACTCCCTCTTGGTTTTCAAGGGCTATGGATCGATTAGCACAATCTATGCAACCTTTACTTTTAGCTAACCAGTCCATGCCTAAAATCACATCCAGTCTAGATGTCTCTATCACAATGAGATCAACATAAAACGTAACTCCATTGATTTCTATGCTAACCCCAGAACAGAAACTAGCAGCTCTAATGGTGGCCCCAGGTGATTGCACAATCATGTGAACAGGCAAAAGAGAAACCTCCAATTTGTGTTGCTCAGAAAACTTCTTAGATATGAAAGAATGAGAAGCTCCTGAATCAAACAGAACAAAGGTAGGAACAGATTGCACAAGAAACATACCAAGCACGACATCCGGTGCTTCTTGCGCTTCCTCAGTCGTCACATGATGAAGACGCCCAATATTACCACCTTGTGCAGGTGGTGGAGCTGATCCCTGAGACTGCCGCTTTGCCACATCTTGTGATCAGCCTTGAGCTTGAGGTCGCTGTCCAGCCTTCTTCTTAGGACAAGCGTTGGCATAGTGCCCACGCTCGTTGCAATGAAAGCAAGTGACGTTAGCGGCCTGCTTCTGAACAACAGCAGTCGATCTAGGTTGCTGCACCTGACGGACTGGCTGTGACGATTGCCACTGAACAAAGTAGGGAGCCTAACTCTGAACCCGCTGAGTTTGGCGCTAGACCCTTTGGGCTTGAATCGGTGGTGGTCGACGGATATTGGTCGACTGCCACCCTAGTGATCGAGATGATCTAGCTCTAGTAGAACTACGTGCAAGCCACCTGCGCTTCCGGCTTTCCAGCACACTACGACTGCCATGTTCCACCCTCACCGCCTTATCGACGAGAGTCTGGAAGTCATCAATGTCTTGGGCAATTAAAGCCCACTTGATCTCTTCATTCAGATTTTCTCGAAACCTCTCAATCCTTCTTGCCTCTTCAGCTACCTCATATGTAGCATACCTCGACAACTGGTTAAAGCGGTGCAAGTACTCCATCACTGTCATCGATCCTTGCTTCAAGTCCATAAACTCCCGCTTTTTCACCTCAATCACATTAGCTGGAATGTGTGTGCAGTGAAAAGTAGCCTTAAATTCAGGCCATAGAACCACTTGACCTTCCGGCAGCACCGCTTGGTAGTTCTCCCACCAAACCGCTACGGTCCCCTGAAGCTGATAGGAGGCATATAAGACCTTCTCCCGATCATCACACTGAGCAATATCCAGCTTGCTCTCCACAGCCCGCAACCAGTCATCAGCATCGAGAGGCTCGGCAGAAGGGGAGAAATCTGGTGGCTGGGTCCTTACAAACTCACTCAGCTTGGACACCTGAGGTGGTCCACCGTTTCCTCCGCGAGCCATATTCTGCGGCGCTGTGTTCTGAGCTATCTGCTGCAGCAACAGAGCATTCGCTTGTCTTCCCTGCTCGATCATAGCCAACACCTGCGCCATTGTGGGCGGCTGAGGTAACTGTCCCTCCAGAACATCTTCCCGAACAGGTGGCGGATCAGGGGCATCACGACGAGTGGCTCGTGAAGAAGATGCCTGCGTCGTGGGATGCTGAGGATTTGGCTGGGCCGGCGTAGAAATACTCGCTCGAGGATCGCGAGCATCCTGAGCCGCACCAGAATCCAAAATCTGGCTAAGGGATCTTGTCGGCCTCATCCTGCAATCACAGCCCTTTTAGTATACTACAGAAAAGAACGTTGTTTAGAAATTTATGGCCGACACGACATTTCTTACATTTAACTCATGCTACTTTTATTTGTCGTGAATGATTATCTCATCGAAAATTTCTACTTCAAAGCTAAAATTTGCGAGAGAAAATCATCATTATTAATTCAAACAGAAAAGAAGCAGCTCAAAAAATTTATACTGCAAAACATGCTACACATATATTACTTACACACATACATATAGATTAATTCACATCTTAGTTACCACTAAAACATATGCATACAATTATTTCCACACTACAGCCACTACTACCTCTTCTCTGAAATTTCACTCCCATTGCCAGTACAAAAATATTTGCAGCACAAGCAACAACACATGGAAGAAAAACTGATACTTGCCCTTTCCCAGATACAACCAAACCACTTAACAAGCACAGAAAACTTTCAATTTCTATCTAGCTTTCACTACCTCTTCCAACATTACTACCAGCACAATCTGGGATCAATCCTCCAGGACATATGCATATTGAAAGATAGAAATGGCGATCAGACGGGGGGGTGAATGATCCCAAATAAAATTTCCCCCACTCAAAGTACTCCAAACACTCTTGCAATAAAAATATAAAGAACCCAAAGATTTTCGTTCAAACTGGTACTTCTAAGATTCGCACACCCTCCAAAACCCAGAACAATTAGACAACTATGTGTACCTCTAGCTTGCATGGATAAGAACCATGAGTCATGTCAGGGGTTTTTTTAATTACAATCCTGGTTGTCAAGTGTCCAAACAAAAGAGGAATCAATTCAAAAGACTTCTTTTCTAAAAGATATAAAGCTAAAATACCAAAGTCTCTTTTCGGAAAACTTAAAGCAGATTTTCAGAAATTGTCCTCAGTTGGAACAGGTGGTTGGTGAGTTTCTGTTGCTCTAAAATTTTTGGGAATTTTGTTCCCTATGAGAAGATGAGTCGTGAAACACTCCACCAAAAATCACCTCAGAAAGCTTTGTAGAATAAGAATGACAAATCAAGCAATACAGATAGTTAGGAACTTGGACCAGAAAGTTTGAGGCTCGGTTTTCACTTCATAGATCTCAAAAGTTGCAACCAGTGGACTCAAGAAATTTTATAAAGATGGATATATGAGTCCTGCACCTTATCCAAAAAGAATAACTTAAAAAAGATTTTTCTATATTTTTATAAAAATCAAACACTGACTGCTGCGCAAAGAATAAGTTCTGGACAGAATTGCAATTTGATAAAAAACTTGATCTCTAGTTTATCAAAGGGTGTAAGAAAGATGTAAAACCAAACGAACACCCTCAAGACATCCTAGAAGAACAGCATTTAGAAGGAGGGGAGGCAAATCCAAAATGCATAAATATAAATTGAAAGAATGTAAGTGCTGAATTTAATTGCGGAATTTAAGTGCATAATGTAAATTGCATAATTTAAATGCGTAATGTAAATGCACAAAGAAAAGAAATGATTTGAGGAAATATTTCATTTCTGGAAGGAGAGGTTACAAAGCCTCACATTCATGTGGGCAGATCTCAAAGGAGCATAAAAAACCTCAAAACCTTCAAGGGAAGGAGGCTACCCCTCCACCCCTATTTATACTACTCTTGGGCCACCTACCACCCTTGGATGAGTCCCTCAATCCTAGAGCACTCATCTAAGGGCTAGAATTAACCCACACACACAGCCATGCAAGGGCTAACCCAAAACCCACACACATATCGGGTTTTCTTGAACGGTTTGCAAAGCATACTACCTAGACCCGCTAACCTATCAACTAGACCTCAATCCGACGGCCCTCATTGATCCACACGGCATCTAGCTAGCATCATCTCCTTTCCTTGTCTTCTTGACTTGCCCGGACTCCGTCTCCGAACATCTTCTGGTGATCTCCCAACCGTCTGGACCTTCGACGCTCCTCGCCTAGTCCCGGTCATCCTTCGCCTCACCATGACCTAGCACCGTCGCCCTGCAACCATCAAAGACAAGGAAACACATCACATAGCAATGCCCACAATGATATGCAATAAACCATCGAACTCATCACTACCGCGCCTATACGCCGGTACTGCCACTCCTGGCAGAGACAACTCAAATTGCTTCATTTTGAAAATCAATCCAAATCAAACTCAAACTTGAGCACACCTTGCTCAAATAAAGTCAAATACTCATCACAAACATGGATGAACCTCCACATGGTCCTTCAATCTCCCCCTTGATGAGTATATTGACAAACCACACAAAAGGCATAAATTTGAGTTTGAATGAGAGAAGAAGAAAGCAATTTGATCGCAAAGCCAAACTTGGTCCAGAGAAAAAGATATAAAATCATGACCAAGTTGGCAGAAAGAATTTAGAGCAAGACCATGAAAAGAGCAAGTTTTTCACAAAAGCTCTAAAAACCAATCGTAAGTGCCAAATGTGATTATGATCCATAAAAAATAGCAAAGATTTACAAAGATCATAAGAACCAACAAGCTTTCACATTTTTATCTCTCTCTTTTTTTAATGATGCCTTTTCTATATTTTCTCCCCCTTTTGGCCATATAGGCATCAAAATGGAATTTTTCTCCCTCTTTTTATGTATGCTAGAAATGCAATCGAAAGAGCTTTGAAGATTATCCAATTGATCAAAATGGAAGGATATTACACCAAGCTTGTCAATTTCAGAAGATGACTAAACTAAGACATGTCCAAGTGCAAATATGAGCTTAGTTTTGAATATATCATTTTTAGCAAGATTTGACAAGTGCAACACTTAGCTTTAGTTTCAAAAATAGAAGAATAGCCACTCTAAGGATCAAAAGGAAAACCTAGAGTTCAACCTACTCAACACTTTGGGGAATCTAGAAGAGCATACAAGGTCCTTCGGGCTCATTTATCACTTAATGCAAATTTTGATTCATCATCATACAAGACATAGTGGGTGCAAATGTTTGACATTATTTGCATTCTTTACCCACATATGTCTTTGTTTTTAATTTATTTACATTTTCTTTTTAACAACCAATTGACTCAAGCCGTATGCGACCATCTCAAGATGAACTCTTAAGAGGATGGTCTAGGTCAAACACGATGTATTCCAAGTTCATCCCAAGCGCAATGGGAAGCGCTCTTGTGAATGCAAGGTGTTGAGTCGTATGTGCTCAAGAAGAGTCAATTTTGTTTAATTTTTATTTTTAGCACAATGATTTATGAGCAATTGAAGGACTCTAGCATGGATCAAACTAGTTTCACCCAAGTTTCTATAGGGACTCTAGAGAACTGCAAAATTTCTTAAATTATGGCACAAACCTCTAGAGAAGAAACCTAGCAAGTAAAAGCAACAAGTTTCATCAAGTTTTTTATTTAAGGCTTATTTCATTTTTAAGCTTAGCAAGTTAAATGAACTTGGACATATCTAAGCTAGTGATTTCCTCCATATGATGTAGCATGGTGTATAGCATGAAGAAGAAATCAATTGCATAATAGACAAAGCTCATTAAACAAGAAATGCAGTCTATATGAAATGAACGAACAGATTCCCAAACTCCCCCTCAACAAATGAATCAATCTTAAGCTCAAATCTGGTTAAAGTTGAGTTATTATCAAGATTAGGCATAAAGAAAACCCGAATGAACTCAATAATAGCCAGAAAAATAGAATGAGGAGAAGAAGTCGAGGAACTGCAAAACTGGATGGCTATTGAGCATAGATAAGATAGAAGAGACTCACTACAGCTCAGACTCGTTCTTATCTTCCCTAGAGACTGACATAAGGAAGCTGACTCTAGATCCCAACTAAGGAGTGCACACAGACCCTGTCTACCCAGGAGGCCCAATACCTGCTAGACTTATAAGACTGTGAGGGAACTAAACCTAGAGAGAAGAGAGAACAGCTAATCACGCATGATAGCAACCTAAAGCACAAGATAAGAGGTCCATGCAAGGCATGCCAGAAGTCTAAGTGAGTGAACTCAACTCAAGAAAACAAGCCCAAAGTCACCCATAAGAAGCACAAAGAAAAGAAACGCTGGAAGAAAACATATAATACATAATATACAAACCAGCTCCCCCTCACAAAAGGCCGTAAGGGCTCACGACTCCAAGCTCACTCCTCAAGGCAACAAATCTGGAGCTATCGAAAGGCTTGGTGAAGATATCGGCTAACTAAAGGTCACTCTCTCGAATCGAGCGCGATATCTCCCTTCTCCACATGGTCTCTAAGGAAGTGATATCTAATATCAATGTGCTTGGTCCGGGAATGTTGCACTGGGTTTTTAGCAATGCAAATAGCTGAAGTGTTGTCACAGAAAAGTGGCACACTCTCTATCTCTACCCCATAGTCCCGTAAGGTAGATCTCATCCAGAGCACCTGGCTACATCAACTGGCTGCAGCAACATACTTGGACTGTGCAACCCCAGATTGCTTCCTAGATGACCAAGAAACAAGAGAAGTGCCAATGAATTGGCAAGTGCCAGAAGTGCTCTTCCTATCTATCCTACAGCCAGCAAAGTCGGCATCGGAAAAGGCTCTAAGAGATAGACAAGAAGAAGAAGAGTACCAAATACCATAATCAGTAGTAGCACGAAGGTACCTGAAGACGCGCTTGACCGCCTGGCGGTGAGAGGCGCGAGGAGAAGCTTGAAATCGAGCGCACAGACACACAGCGAAATGTATGTCCGGCCTCGAAGCAGTGAGGTACAAGAGGGAGCCGATCATGCTCCGAAACTCCTTTTGATCAGCAGGCTCACCATCCTCATCGGGCTCGAGGACAACAGTGGTGGCCATAGGAGTCATCACCGGCTTCCCATCAGACATATCGAAGCGCCTCAGGAGGTCACGGGTATACTTGCCTTGATGCAAGAAAGTACCCTCCCGAGTCTGCTTGATTTGGAAGCCAAGAAAGTAGCTCAACTCGCCCATCATACTCATCTCAAACTCTGTGCTCATCACCTCGAAAAAGCGAGACACAAGCGATTGAGACGAGCCACCAAAATGATATCGCCCACATAAATGTGGACGAGAAGAAAATGAGACTCATTGTGTCTTATGAACAGAGTTTTGTCTACTATGCCCATTTTAAAGTCATGGCTGAGAAGATAAGACTTGAGCCTCTCATACCATGCTCTGGGGGCCTGCTTGAGTCCATACAGAGCTTTGGAAAGCTTGTATACATGACTCAAAAACTTGGGGTTCTCGAATCCTGGAGGTTGCTTGACATAAACCTCTTACTCAATATAGCCATTAAGGAATGCACTCTTGACATCCATTTGATAAAGCTTGAAGCCTTTGGATGCAGAAAATGCAAGCAGGATTCGGATAGCCTCTAGCCTAGCTACAGGGGCAAAGGTCTCCTCAAAGTCAAGACCCTCAACCTGAGAAAAGTCCTGTGCAACTAGTCTAGCCTTGTTTCTAACTACAACCCCATCCTCACTCTGCTTGTTTTTGAACACCCACTTGGTCCCAATGACATTATGACCAGATGGGGGCTCGACAAGCTACCATACCTTGTTCCTCTCAAAGTTCTCAAGTTCCTCATGCATAGCATTAATCCACGACTTATCGGATAATGCATGAGAATCATCCTTCGACTCAAAGAAGGCAACGAAGGCAGAGTGGAGGCAGAAACTGAACAAACCTGATTTTGAGCGAGTGACCCGCTCAAACAGATCACCAATGATCTGATTAGGTGGATAAGCTTTTTGGATATGTCGGGGAGGACCAGAAGCAGAAGTGGCCTCTACCTCTTGAACAGAAGAGGTAGGAACAGAGCCACTCGCTGAAGGAGAGTCGGAAGGCAAGGGCTGGTCTCCCTGAGGTGCAGAAATGGAAACAGGAGGCACCTCAAGTGTAGAGGGGACTGGATCCGATGGAACACCATCATCCTCATCTTCTACAAAGATGGTCTTGGAGGGATAAGAAGTGCCTGAAACATCAGGTCTAGCTCCTGAGCTAGCCTCATCAAAGGTCACATCATAGGTCTCTATGATCCTATGCGCATCAACACTCCAGACCCTATAGCTACCAGAAGAAGTCGAGTAACCTAGAAAGATACCATCAGAAGAGCGAGACTCAAACTTATCTAGGTTACCAGACTTCAAGATAAAACATTTGTAATCGAAAAAGAGAAAATGAGACACACTGGGCTTTCGCCCATACCTCAACTCATAAGAAGTGCGATGCAAATGTGCTCTAAAAAACACGCGATTAGAAACATGGCAAGCAGTAGCTATAGCCTCGGCCCAAAACTTCCTAGGAGTACTGTACTCATCTAGCATCGTCCTGGGCATCTCAACCAGGGTCTTGTTCTTCCTTTCCACTACGCCATTCTACTGAGGGGCGTAGGGAGAAGAGATCTGATGTTCTAAACCAGACTCCACACAAAAACTCTCAAAGTAGGAATTCTTGAACTATGTGCCATTATCACTACGTATAGCTCGTAATGCACCTGGGAGCTCAATAGACAACCTACTCACCAAACCCCTGAAGTGAGAAAAAGTCTCATCCTTCGAGGCCATGAAGAATACCCAAGAGTATCTAGAAAAATCATCAACGATGACAAGAACATAACACTTCCCTCCTGCTGACTGCACTCTAGCTGGACCAACAGTGTCTATATGTAAAAGCTGTCCTGGTGCATCAGTCATCACTATGGTGACTGGAGGATGAGAAGTAGTAACCATCTTGCCATGTCGGCAAGGAGAGCAAACTAAGTCTTTGACCATCTTGAGTTTGGGCAAACCCCGAATGAGATCGTGGCTGCTAACTCGGGCCAAATGGTCAAAACCAATGTGACCAAGTCTCCTATGCCAGAAGGAGAGATCACGTGACTCAAAAGCAATCAAACATCGAAGAGAGTCTCCAGAAGAAGAAGAAAAATCAGCACGAAAGACTCTCCCAAATCTAGAAATCCTGCAAACTAACCCTCCTGATTAATCAAGGATTCTACAGGCATTACTCTTAAAGCTTACCTGGAAAGAATCATCGATAAGCTGAGAAACAGAGAACAGATTGTATTGCAGCTTACTTACTAAGGCAACATCTTTAAGAATGAAATTTTGGTTAATGCAGATGGTACCTTTAGCAATGACTCTACCTGAAGATGCATCCCCGAAAGTGATCAACTCATCACCGGGGGCTCGTACTAGGGAAGAGAACCATCGAGAATCTCCAGTCATATGACGAGAACAACCGGAGTCGACAATCCAAACATCTCCCTTCCCATCCGATTTAACCCGATCAAGACACAAGAGAAAGATGGCTCGATCTCGGGATAGAGTGAAGACTTAGTAACCCAATCTTGAACCATACGACACCTCAGTACCACCACGTAAGAAGATGACTCGAGTGTCTCTCTAACGCTTAACCCTAACAAGATCAAGAGCAACTCTAGTAGATGATCTAGGAGTGGCGGGTTGGCATGCCGTGGTGCAAAAGCCAACCACCCGGTGAAGCTACCTAAAACTCCTACCAGAAAACACATCACGCCGCTGATATCTACCTCGATGAGAAAAATGAGGAATATCAAGAGGACGGCGGAAAGACTGACTACGAACAGCTCCAAGACTAGAACTCAAAGAACTAGCATGAAAACCGAGTCCTGGACGCTGCCCAAAAATAGGCGACTCTCTAACCTGTCTAGAAGAAGTGTGTGCCTTAGGAGCACTCAAAGTCTGGGGATGACCTTGAATACCCTTAAGGGTAGCAACACGCTCACACCTATTGATCTTGGCGCGCCTGAAGCAGAAATCTACTAGGTGACCATCCTTCTTACAGAAGGTGCATGTGTACTTCGCCTTGCTAGAGGCAGAAGCAATAGGAGTAACACCCTTTTGGTCAGAAGTCCTATGGACAACCCCAGCAGACCTAAACACGGTGGTACTCACTCTGGGAGCTACCACAATTTCACCACTCTTGGAGCCGCGCACAATGGTGGGAGGATGCGCCCAAGCGTGCTCCAAGGGATCAAATCCTAGACCTTGATTGAATCTACTAATCTTGGATTGGTCTAGAATAAGATTGAGCTTCTTCTTGCCTCCAACAAACTTCTCGAGAGTGCTCATAAGATACTAGTAATCTCGAAAGAAAGAGGCACAAGAAGAGCAAGCGGAAGAAGAAGAAGAACCAGAAAGATGAGCTCTCTCAGCACGTGCATTTTTCTCCCTCAGCACGACTGCCTCAATCTTGAGGGCCTCACAAGAAACGCAAGACGTATTTCTAATTCTATGAGCTTGGTCTTCTAATTTCTTCCTAAGCTCGACATGGATTTTATCCAAGTCCCCCTCAAGCACAGAACATCACAAGCAACTTTCTTGTGACTTATCTAGTAAGTCCTTAGCAAGTTTAGCACACTTGACATTTAAGGATTCATTGTCAAGTTTTAGTTGCCTACAACCCTGACATGAGCTGACTGGGTCTTTAGAAGAATGCAATTCAAGTTCATCATTTCTAGTAGAAAGGTTTCTAAGGTGTTCGCTCATGGCATCAATTTTGGCAAGCAATTTAGGGCAATTAGCACAAGGAGTAGAGTGAGCATGAAGAAAACTAGCATCTAGTGGAATAGCATCAACAAAATTATCGCTAGCATTCTTCAACTTAAGACTATCTAATTCAGCAAGCACACTATCATGTATGGTCCTTAGGTTCTCCAACTCCACAAGAACAGCATCACAGAGAACAGAGTCATCAGTGACTCGGGAGGGAGAAGATCTAAGTGAAGCTAACTCCCGAGGTACCTACTTCCTTTTCTAACTCAGAACACCTCGACCTAGCCTTAGCATGAAACTTGCCTAATTTACAGAAGGAAGCATTTAACTCGTCGTAGGTGGGTACCTCATCCGTGTCGCTGTACAGCTCGGAGTCGCTTGCTTCAATGGCGCCTGCCATGAAGCACATGCCGGAGAAGTAGTCGCCGCTCTTACTCTCTTGCGGTTCATCCTCACCTTCGTCGCTCCACATCTCCGTGTCGGAGAGCTCGATATCATCTAGCGCGGCGAGGACCGGTGAAAGAGCTTCTTGTTCTTGGCAAAGTTGTGGTACTTCTTCTTCGCCGGCTCACGAGCTGGGGCCTTCTTGTTGCGGTTCTTGTCGGTGTAGACATTCTTGCTTGAACCGCCTTGTTCGTTTTTGCCCTTCTCCAGCTTGGGGCAGTTAGCTCGAATGTGGTTGAGGCCACCACACTCGAAACATGTGATTATCCCACCTCTCTTCCTCTCTCTCACTCTCTTGTATGCATGTGAAAATTTGCGAGCAAGAAGAGCAAGCTCATTTTCTGGAAATTTTTACAGTTGGTCATCGCTTAGCTCACAAAGGGTGGAGAGAGAGAAACCAAAAGAAGAGTCAGAAGAGAAAGATCCAATGGGATCGGTGACCAAGGCTATCGACTGAGATTTCGTCTTCGGCAAGACGATGTCGATCTCATGAGTTTTGAGGCGGGAATAAAGGACGTCAAGAGTCAAGGTCAACAGGTCGGTGGTGTCCTTGATGGTGGTCACCTTCATCTCCCAAACGCGCAAATCGAGTGCGGTCAAGAAATATCGAGCATTATCCGAGTCAGGGTATATACAACCAACTGCTCGAAGATCGCTCAAGATCTTAGTAAAACGACCGAAGCACTCATCAAGACTCTCACCAGCGTGTTGTTCAAACTTGTTGAACTCACGCTTGAACTGGTCCTGCCTCACGGTCTTGATTTGAGTAGTGCCCTCATGGTAAGCATCGAGGGTCACCCAAATATCGTGAGCGAAACGGAGGTGAGAAATCCTATCATACTCACTGTGGATAAGACCCTGTATGAGAATGTTCCTTGCCTTAGCGTTTGCCTCAACGTCAGCCATATTGCCGGCCGTGACGTTTTCATCAGCAGGAACCTCATATGGGAGTTTCACCTTCTGCCATATCAGGATGCCCTGGGCAGTGATGTATGACTCCATTCGAGATTTCCAAAAAGGAAAATCAACTCCAGAGAAAATAGGAGGCTTGGTGGAATACTTGTCCATTGCCATGGCTCTTGAGACCGGTCAAGATCTATGGAAGAGCAAAACCGGCTCTAATACCAATTGAAAGGTCGAAATGGCGATTAGAGGGGGGGTGAATGATCCCAAATAAAATTTCCCCCACTCAAATTACTCCAAACACTCTTGCAATAAAAATCTAAAGCACCCAAAGATTTTCGTTCAAACTGGTGCTTCTCAGATTCGCACACCCTCCAAAACTCAGAACAATTAGACAACTATGTGTACCCCTAGCTTGCATGGATAAGAACTATGAATCATGTGAGGGGTTTTTTTAATCACAATCCTGGTTGTCAAGTGTCTAAACAAAAGAAGAATCAATTCAAAAGACTTCTTTTCTAAAAGATATAAAGCTAAAATACCAAAGTCTCTTTTCGGAAAAGTTAAACAGATTTTTAGAAATTGTCCTCAGTTGGAACAGGTGGTTGGTGAGTTTCTGTTGCTCTAAAATTTTTGGGAATTATTTTCCCTATGATAAGTTGAGTCGTGAAACACTTCACCAAAAATCACCTCAGAAAACATTGTAGAATAAGAATGAAAAATCAAGCAATAAAGACAGTCAGGAACTTCGACCAGAAAGTTTGAGGCTCGGTTTTCACTTCATAGATCTTAAACGGTGCAACCAGTGGACTCAAGAAATTTTATAAAGCTGGATATATGAGTCCTTCACCATCTCCAAAAAGAATAACTTAACAATGATTTTTCTATATTTTTATAAAAATAAAAAACTGACTGCTGCGCGAAGAATAAGTTCTGGACAGATTTGCAATTTGATAAAAAACATGATCTCTAGTTTATCCAAGGGTGTAAGAAAGATGTAAAACCAAATGAACACCCTCAAGACATCCTAAAAGAATAGCATTTAGAAGGAGGGGAGGCAAATCCAAAATGCATAAATGTAAATTGCAAGAATGTAAGTGCTGAATTTAATTGCGGAATTTAAGTGCATAATGTAAATTGCGTAATTTAAATACGTAATGTAAATGCACAAAGAAAAGAAATGATTGGAGGAAATATTTCATTTCTGGAAGGAGAGGTTACAAAGCCTCACATTCATGTGGGCAAAGCTCAAAGGAGCATAAAAAACCTCAAAACCTTCAAGGGAAGGAGGCTACCCCTCCACCCCTATTTATACTACTCTTGGGCCACCTACCACCCTTGCATGAGTCCCTCAATCCTAGAGCACTCATCTAAGGGCTAGGATTAACCCATACACACAGCCATGCAAGGGCTAACCCAAAACCCACACACATACCTGGTTTTCTTGCACGGTTTTCAAAGCATACTACCTAGACCCGCTAACCTATCAACTAGACCTCGATCTGACGGCCCTCATTGATCCACACGGCATCTAGCTAGCATCATCTCCTTTCCTTGTCTTCTTGACTTGCCCGGACTCCGTCTCCGATCATCTTCCGGCGATCTCCCAACCGTCTGGACCTCCGACGCTCCTCGCCTAGTTCCGGTCATCCTCCGCCTCACCATGACCTAGCACCATCGCCCTGCAACCATCAAAGACAAGGAAACACATCACATAGCAATGCCCACAATGATATGCAATAAACCATCTAACTCATCACTACCGCGCCCATACGCCGGTACTGCCACTCCTCGCAGAGACAACTCAAATTGTTTCATTTTGAAAATCAATCCAAATCAAACTCAAACTTGAGCACACCTTGCTCAAATAAAGTTAAATACTCATCACAAACATGGATGGACCTCCACATGGTCCTTCACATACAGCTCACTCTCATACAACAGCCATTTCATTACAAGGTAAGACACAAGAAGAAAAACTGAAATGCACCTTTCCACAAACACATTCAAAGCACTAACTTAACAGAGAGAATTTCAATCGTTTTCTAGTTCTTGCATTCAATCAAGGAACTCAAACATCACTACTTCTACCATTTATAACTACTTCCAGCAACTTGATATTTCAATCCAAAAGCACATATACATATCACTAGCTTAATCACAGGAAGCATCAACCACCATTTTCAGCAACTTAGCATCTTGTTTAGAAGCATACAAACTAGTTTAAACACATAAGACTTTAATCCCACACTTACATTTTTACAAATTCTACTTCCTACTGCAATTTGAAACTACTCCAACTAGTAAATTCAGCACAACCTTCCAATAATTACAAGGTCCTTGTGACATTTATATTACAACAAAAGCCATACTTTTGGAACTACATTACCAATACACAACCAAAATACTTCTTCCCTACAATACCACACACTAATAGTTTCCATTGTATTTCTCTCATCTACCTCACATCCCCACATATCTAACCACACACCTCCTTCGGCGATATACCCGCGGAGTGCTAGGGCGGTAGGTGCAAATACTATACGGATTGATGCCCTTATCGTTTATGAGCCTAGGGCAACTTCCAATACATGATATCATAGTATTTGCACCCACTCCCGGTGTAGGCACATAAGACACGGGTGGAGGATGTTGCGCCGCCGGAATTCCTGGAGCCTCACTAGTTAGCACCGTGCGTGGTAAGGCACGCCTCGCCACACACAATGCTACTCGCGACTCCAAGAATGCCACACGTCGTCGAGTCTCAAGCAATTCTTGTGCCAACCTCACATAGTGGCTATCCAACTTATTAGCGAACTCCACCATGACTTTTAGGCTGCCATTGCCCACTCCAACATGGTCCCTATACACATTACTCCCTACCAACGGTCTCCCAGGTAGGTAGTAATGGCGAGGGCTCAAGTCGGGTAGCACATGCCGAAGTCACACTATGGCTAGGTATGCCGCTTCATTCATAGAAGCGTCTATGGACGACCCACTACCAACGTAGCTCCTCTCTCCCTTGCTGCAAGCTAGCCTAGGAGGGATGAACACTCAAGTAACGTACTCCTTGGTCACCGGACTCAAGTACGCCTGGAATACCACATATCTTGGGCAACCTTCAAACTGACAGCTATCTAACAAAGACTGCAGCACTCCCATCATACCCGAGTGCTCAGGAACCCTCGACTCGTGGCAAGGAACAAACCGGGCCATCTACAAAAATACAAAGCAAGATAAGCTTATAACATAGTTAGGAGGGGTTAAGGAACTACAAACAAGAAAATTAGCATTAGGCTAAATTCCATTATTAGTAGTGGACAGATTTTTGTTTACATCCAAATTAAATTTTTACCCTTCTAACTAACGACCATTTCTCTCCAAGGTTCCTACAGTCAGTATGGCTCTGATACCACTGCTGTAAGACCCCGTTTAGATGAACAGGAACCTCCATGTGATTACTGTGCTATTCCCTAGATTAGTAGCTAGCACTCACATGTTTACAACATTCATATCATAACCATACACGCAGACAAATAGAAAAACATACATAACAGTATTAATTATACAGAGTTCAATACAAATTTAAAACATTTTACTGCGGAAACCAAAATAAAGCTGAACAACTCCAAACAGCCTTGCGGTTGCCCACTAAACCCTAAGGCAACTGATTAGGCAACCTAGAAAAGACTATTGTCGAAACCCCCGAGACCTGCTTGAAAGAGCGCGACATCTGGCAGATCACAGTTTTCTTCCTCTGAGACAGCAGATGCAAGATTGAGTACATTGGTACTCAGCAAGTCTTATAGTGGTTTACAGATGCAAATAAGTAATTATGCAGGCTGAACAATAGACAGGCTATGGTTATTTTGCAATTGCATAAAAGCATTAAAAAATGTATCAACATATTAGATTGAAACATTGCATTTTAATAAAAGCAATTGAAATACAAAATGATAAGCAATTAATCCAGATTTCCAACCCAGTCTACCCGACTGCATATGACCCCGGTGTCGATCCTTTGACACAAAAGTTGGTTATAACACGGTTTCCAAAACCAAACCCATTTTTCCAAAAAGACACAAATGACTTTAGCATTGGGAGGATTTCCCCCAAGTGTCCATTACCGCGGGCGCGGCAAATCGATCGGATTTGTCACTCTGCAGAGGTGTACACTTTACCCACAAGGAATGATCAACCTCTTTCGTCAGGCCAGTTAACACACTTCCTTTGGTGTGTCGGCAAGGAGATCATACAAAGCTGTTACATTATCTAGATGTGGCTTTACACCAGCCCAGGACGTTAACCCTCGCCCTGAAGTCAGAGACACTCACCCAAGTTGTGGATCCACATTTATCACACACACACCACGTCTCTGTCCAGGGCAAGGCGTACACCGTTGCATTGGTATGTAGAAACCCTACTGCATGCACTGACCGACGTCTGCGGCAATCTCCCGCCTTCCATAGATGCAAAGCCACATCTATACAACTTATTAAGCTAAGAACCGCCCATACAAGCCCTTGTGGTTGCACGAAAAACATGGATCTACAACATCCCATTTGCTTGGTCCTTAATCCGACACGGGCGTCACTTCACCCTAACTACGTGCATATCCTTTTGCACAACCGGCTAGTGCCAATAATCACCCGCGTCAAACCATAGTTTTGTTTGAGGGTTTTTAGCAAATTATCACCAACCATTTCCCAAAAGGACCATATACTGGTTGAAAAGACTGAAAAACACCAACGAGAAGCTTAAGCAGGAATATTATGCTAGCAATTATACCCAAGCATGACATTAAGTATGTCTAGTTCAAACTAGGGTTTACAAGGTTCACATGTCCATACAGATTGAGACAAACCATAATTTACAGGATTAACTACAGTTCTAACCCAAATTAGCACTTTTATGGAGAATTATCCGGATGCACTGTACATAAGCAAAAGCAACATAAGGTAGGTGAATTATCGGGCTCAATATGTTCAAGGGTTTGCTTGCCTTGCAGTTCACTGTCAGGAATATAATCTGGATCTGCGGAACCGTCGTCTTCTTCTTCGATGACGTCGGTGTCTACTCGTTGGGAAAACGAAGAACAAAAGGACATTAGCAAACTCCAAATGGCAAAAAGAAAACAGACAGACAAACGAATAAACACAAATTCAACCAAGCAGAGGTCGCTTTTAATTATTTGAATTCATACTTCGAATTATAGATGCCAAAATTATTTAGATTAAGAAGGTTGATCTCTAGCTTCTTTGGAAGAAAGCAAGAAAGAGCAGCACTAGAAAACAGAGCTCTCTGCCTCTTCAAGATTTCGAGAAATAAGCACTCAAAACTATGCCATTTAGGGTTACACATCCACTAAGATTTAAGTGCAACATCTAACAAAATTAGGGTTTTAATCTTGAACTAGCTAAAGCATACCTTGGTTATCAATTCTAATGACTTCTCTTAATTTTTAGGGTGGACAGAGCTTAAAAACTATTGCTCAAAAGGCTTAGTTGAAATCTGGACTCGGCTACAAAATTGGCTAAGGAAAGCACTTAAGCAATATCACTTAAGGTTGTTACCCTTATGAAAAATATGTGAATCACAGCTCTTAAATGGAATATTTTTCTGGAATCTAGTAGAACAAACTTTGGTGATCATTTCTACCTTATTATTTCTTAAAATATCTCTTGGATAAGCTACTTTACACATGGTTGAAAATGCCTAATTGTTTCAAACATTCAGCAAAACATAAAAAAGTAGGCTCATTCTACTAACTTGTTTTGGATACAAACCTTAGCAAAATGTCATTATTTTTCCAGAACCTATTAGTATATACTATGTGGAATGTTTCTATACTATTTTTACATTCTTTCTCATTTATATAATCTATTTTATCAAATGATGAATAGGGCTATATGCACATAAGAACTGCCTTACAATATTTCAATCTTTCACTTTCATTTACAACTAAACCACTCATCATATTTTATTCACTTTCTTCCTGACATCAAGGCATGATCTTAAAAACATTTCAAAACTGAATTTGAACTATTTTGAATCTGTTCATAGTGAGTTACATCCATTTTTGCCATTACAAGTGTTGTTTTTCTTTATTGAACAACTATTACTTATACTTTTCCCTAAGTATTTCCATATGTACCAGCTCCTATTGGTCTATGCCCCTCCAGGATGAACTTTTAAACACTTAAACTTTAACCCTTTCTTTTATTCACATAACTTCATCTTTATGCTTGGTATTCATTTTTGTGTAAACAAGATATACAACAAGATATCATGTAAACATTTTTGTTTATTTGGAACACTTATAACCCAGAGGCTCCATAAAAACTCATCTTACATTAACTGAACCATCCTAAAAATATTTTATTCACATGGCCTTATTTACACCTAAGCATGTCTTTGAATTGCCTAAAATCACATATTACTCATCTTCCACAAATTTTTGGATATTCTGAAACTACAGAATTTTATAAGAATTTAGAAACTGGTTTCACTAAATTTGGCCGGATGATTCGAAAGTTATTAGCATTTGAATTTCAGCCGGTTTAGAAAAATCCAACTAAAAATCCGAAATACATTTTCGTTACTGGGAAAACGCCTTCCGCTGCACGCGCAGAAATGCGTTCAAATGCGCAGACCCGCTGACGTATGGGGCCACCAGTCAGCGACCCAAAACAGGGCGCCGCGGTTCCTTGCTCGTCGCCGGCGAAGCAGCTCCCCCGCGGCGGAATGGGTAGCACATTGGCACCAGCACACTCGTGCGCAGCCAGGGGTGGTACCCATTCGCCGGTTGGTGGCCGGGAAGGTGGCCGCCACTGTGGGGGTGCGGCGGTGCCATGGCCGAGTGGGCAAAAGCTCTACTAAAGGCTAAAACTCTGGCAAACTAGGGCAGGTGAGCTATAGTGGGGCAAGGGGATTCGGACTCACCGGTTGGTTAGGTCAAAGGAGGCCCGAGCCGAGCTGCCACCATGCGCCGGCTGGGAGAAAGAAGGGCGACGGTGCGGTGGTGCTGCAGGCAAAACGAAGCCAAAACGGTGTTTGATCAGTAATCCTGGGATGCTAAAGATGCTTCGGGAGGAATCGATTCGAAGGATTAGGGGCGAATCGACCTTGCTACTGATTCTCCCCCTTTTCGAGCTCCTGCGGCAAGACGCGGAAGAAGACGCCGTGTGAGGCTCTCCACTCGGCGAAAAGCAAATGGGCGGAAGGGAGACAAACCTGCGGTGCAAGGGGAAGCTCAAGGCCTAAGGCTTGCGATCACACTTGCGTTGGGCTCGGATTTAGGGCGTTGCTTCGGTCGGCTTCTTCGTGCGGCGCAAACAACAAGCGACCTCGCCTCGGCGGCTCGACCAAAGGTGATCAAGCACAGGCGTGGAGGAGGCGGCGCGATACGTGGACGGCGATGAGCGAGTCCGGACGGGAGTGGTTGAAGACCGGACGGCGAAGGACGGCGATGTCGCCTCGCCTCGGTCGGGAAAAGAGGAAGGGGAGAAGAACGTCGCCAGGCAGGGGATGACAGGTGGGGCCAAGGCCCACCGGAAGTGACCGCGAGGCCTCGCCTCAGCTCTCGGTCGACAGCTCAACAGAGCCGGGCCACTTGTCGATGGCAATGGACGATCAATGCGATGGGACTGGACAAGAGTTCTCCAGATTTTGCATTTGTTTACGCTTCAAACTCAGTCAAGATTTTACGAAACATTTTTTACCAAGACTTACTGGGAGTCCCACATCTACTGTAAAAATTTGAGATAAAAACTCTTTTTTAGATAATTTACTAAAATTCTGACACTCTACTCTGCCCAAAATCTTAATTTCGTATATTGATTTAATTAAAGATTTATATTTTATTATTTATTTTTGAAACTTTTTGGAGAGATTAATATCCTTATAAATAGATCACAATAAAATGTTCGAGTCAAAATAATGAGCATATGTTTTATAAAAATTCAGACACTCATTTTCCACATTTTCTAGACTCCCTGTAATTGAATTTTTGAGAGTCTTAATCCAGTTTATTAAATTATGAAAATTTTACCAATGATGTTTCATATAGTCAGGGCTTCATATAAATTTTATTGGCTTTACTTGACAATGATTATTTTTCATTCTCCTTTTTGATTCACTGTTTCTAGTCAAAAAGTAGCTACATGCTTTATTTACCTTAATCCAAAGCATGTAAATTTTTACTTACTGATCAAACTATATTACCAGATTGAATAGGACCCATGGTAAATTTTTCTAAATTTTATTTTCATCTTTTGACCTTTTCCTTTGATTTTCTTTTGTTTAATCTTTTCATACATCACAAAAGTCTAAGGAAAACCCAATTGGAGCAAATAATACCAAGAAACGCCAGAAAAACTTATCTTCAAATTTATACCGTACATCTTTTACTGTTCCAAATTTCTAGGGCGTTACAGGGACTCATCCAAGGGTGGTAGGTGGCTCAAGAGTAGTATAAATAGAGGGGAAGGGGTGGCCTTATCTCTCTTGAAGGTTTTAGAGGTTTTGTGCTCCTTTGAGCTTTGCCCACTTTGTTGTGAGGCTTTGTAAACCTCCCTTCCAGAAATCCAAATCATTTTCTCTTACACTTAAATTTACTTTACGCATTTAAATTCCGCACTTAAATTCTTGTAATTTACATTCATGTAATTTGGATTTGCCTCCCCTTCTTCTTCGTGCTTTTGGATTTTCCTCCTCCCCTTCTACATTCTTTTGATTCTTGTTCCAAGGATGTTGATTGATGAATCTCCGTCCTATCTTACCTCAATCATCTAGGCAATCCATAAGTTTTTCTTGCAAAAATCGATCTTTGTGCTTGAGTGAATCTTTCTTCTAGATCGTGTTTTAGGGGTTTTGGACTTGTGCTCTTGCTTGCTGTGACGTGTGGGAGGTTACCCAAGATCATCTTGATCATCAAGACCCCACGAGCAAGTCCAAGATCAAGTTCTCGAGTTTTGCTCAAACTAGGTGTGTTCTTCCTTCAAAGTGAAAAAGGTCGGAACTTTGATGTCAATCCTTGAGATTGAAGGTTGGAATAAGTTCTTGACATCCTTAGGATCACATCTACCAAGATTCGTGAGCTTTTATCTAGCCGATCAAAAGATTCCTCAAAATTTACTTTTGAGTCGTGTTATTTTTCAAACTGTTTTTGCTGCTGTTTTGGGCCCGGTGCTATCGCTTATTACGCGTTACTACCATCCTCCGGTGCTACCTGTCTTCCAACGGTAGCACCGCTCATACAGAGCATTTGTGTCTTCTCATTACTCCTTTTTGAGTATTCTCTTTGTAACATCCCAAAATTTTGCTTAAATATTAGTTTATTGCTTAAAAGTGCATTTATGATTTTCTGGAATTTATTTGGATTTTTCTGGATTTATTTGAATTAATTCTTATTTCAAGTTTATTGCCTTTTATTCAAACTTATTTAAATCTGTGCAAAGTTAAAATAAAGTTTTTCCAAAAATATTTTATTTAAGTCCAGAATGTCCCAAAGTATTTTTGAGATTTTTCCAGGATTTTTCCAAATAGTTTTATTGCTTAAAATAAATAAAATGAATTTCAGGAATTATTTTAATTGCTAAAAGCCAGAAAATTCCCTTTGAACAGTAATGGGCCGAGCCCATGAGCTTTGCGTGCGTCGACCCGTGAGTTGAGGTGCGCAGCTGCAGCCCTTGATCTTGCATCGGACGGTCAGAAGTTTTCGCGCGTAAAACCAAACCCTAGCCTCAGTCAACCGTGGATGGGAATCGGATGGTCAGGATTAAGCCGTATCGATTTAGGAAAGGAAAGATTGGGTTCGTTAGTTGGTTCGGGCGGATCTGATCCAGCCACGTCTCCGCGAATCTCAGCCGTTAAATCATCGCCGGAGGGTCCTCGTGTGTCGCCTCTCGTCTCGGATTCTTCCGCCGTGCGCCGTGTCTCGGTGGACTCAAGTCCGTGTCCTTCGCCCGCACGCTCCTCCGTACGCCTATTTAAGGAACCGCCGGGTGCGTTGAGATCCTTGTCCCGCGCCGCATCAGAACCCCGAGTCTTCGTCGTCCAGAGCTTGCCGGAGCGCCCCGTGGAGCGTCGTCGCCTTCCTCGCCGGCGGATTTTGTCTCGGCGACACCATTAGCGTGAGAAGCTGGACCGTTGGATCTTCGCCCGACGTCTCTGATTCAGCCGCGTGTTCTCGGTGAGCCGTAAAACCTTCATTAATCGCTGTCCGTTGGATCTGAAACCTGTGCTCGTGATCTTGCCGCGTGTGCACCGGTCGGCAACCGTCGGATGGGATCTGAGTGCGCCAGATCACGCCGCCGCCCGCAACCAATCGGGAGCCGACGTGTGGCGGGCGCAGAGGCCGATGCGCCATGGACCGCGTCTGCGGTGAACCAACCCGACGCTGTGGACCGGGTCCATACGCCCGGGACACGTGTCGGTTTCTGATTGGTCCGGTTCAGCGCTGGCGTCATGGTGACGTCATGATGACGCAGTAATCTATTTTCGGAATAAAAATAAATCTGTTAAATCTGATTTTCTGATTTTTGCAATTTCAGTATTTATTTCAAACTTCAAAAGGCTATATCTTTTGCATCGTAACTCGGATTTGAGTGATTCCAGTTTCTAAAAATTTGTAAAATTAAGATCTATTTAATGGTGAATTTTATTTGATTTTTGGAGTTCAGTTGATCTCTGTTTTGGTATTTATTTGCTTTTCTTCTTCGGTACGCGTAGACGTTGAATTGTGTGACGCTTCGGAGGAAGATCCAGCAAATCAAGAGCAAGTTCCAGAACCAGATCAGGACCTATTCCAAGGCAAGTTGTGCTTTGATCATGTTGAACCCATGTTTATAAAATTGCTATGTTCGTTTTACCCTATTGCATATATTTCAAATATACAATTGTTTTAAATTAGATTGGGTTTAGCTAATATACCAGATTGATCTACACCCTACCTTGTCATTGTATGCCATGATCCATTGTCACCCTGGATTGGTTAAATATAGTTGGTTAATAATAATAATCAACATTGGAGGATTAGTTCGTATTAGTTGCCTAGCCGGTACCACGTCATCACATGTGTCAGAATCATTGATAATTAATCTTGATTAATGGAATATGGAACAATATTATGAACTTGTGTGTCATGTGGGATCACACGATGAGATTGAGTTGTTGTGGCGAGTCATGTCACGCAACGATGTTGAATTGTTGATGGCACGTGGTGCTTGTAATCAAGCGGGTGATAATAACTTAGATTGGGGCAAGTGGCAAGGCGAGGAGGCCAAGGTGGGCCCGATGGGCGATGGTATGTGGATGTCTTGCCTTGATCACACTAAGGACTTAACCTTGCAAGCCTTTGACTGAGTCAATCATGCAACCACATATGCAGTATGGGCCAGCCTAGCTGAGTAATTTCCAATGTCTTCATTTTGGTACTATCGTGGTCGGTGTGAGTTCCTGAGTTATGGTGTAATTCACATGGCGCAAGAGGGGGGCCCTGGATGTGGTAACCAGTCCCACCAGTGTTGAAACCTTCGCGGGTAGTATCGGGTTAAGCCAGAGCATTGTAAAGGCTTTGTTATAATCACTCGCCTTGGTGGTGTTTGGTTGTATCACATGGGTAAAGTGCATAACCTCTGCAGAGTGTGAAACTATTCGGATAGCCGTGCTCGCGGTATTGAGCAATGCTCGGGAATTACAGTTAAGGGTTAGTTTAATTAATTGGACAACTTGGTTGGGATGGTGGAATGCCATATGGAAGATAAAATTCGACTTAGGATTGGAAACTTGGTTTACTTGAGAAATACTGAAGTTATTTATTATTGCTATTTGTTTTACATTCTTTACAATCTATTTACTGTATTTGTTCATAAATGCTGCTTATTGCAAAATAGCCATGATAGCCTATCCATTGGAATAAGCTTTACATATAGATACATAGAATTGCATTACGTGCACAACTTGTTGAGTGCCTTAAGTACTCACCCTTGCCAAACAACAATAATCATCGCTTGAAGAATCTACACTGTTTTGGAAGATGAAGTCCAGGAAGACACGAGTCATTAGGGTCCGAGCCTTGTCGGTTGCTGTGGTGAACTGATGAGCTATCTCGTTTTTATTTTCCGCCGCTTAATCATTAGTTATATTTTCGGTCTTGCCTGCGTGGCTTAATAATGTAAGTTGGTCATAAGATCATACATTTAGCTATATCAATAAATGAACTATTATTCTATTATCGTTGTGTATGATGTGATATGTACCAATGTTAAGTCGTGTGCACTAGCGTTGATCACGGGACTAGTGCGGTAAACACGGTGGGTTGAATCGGTGGATTCGGGTCCCTCAGAGGTGGTATCGAGCATCTTGACCGTAGGTCTTGGCCCTAGATAGTATGGAGGTGTCTTGTGTGTGTCCAAACTATTTTCTAAAAGAAAATCTAAACTTGACTAATAAAACACTCTCGACTCATCTCATTCTCTACTTCTCGCCTTTGCTGAATTTACCCGTTTTACTTGCCGTTTTGGGTGGAGAACTTATTCAAAGTTCTTGTGGAGCAGATGCCGATCGTTCTGACCTTCGAGGAGTCAACTGGCCGCTACGCCATGGAGTTGTGGAGAGTACTTCAGACGCTGGGAGGCTTCTATCATTCGTTTTACCGAGGAGGCAGCTGGTCAGTTAATGGTGTACACCGAGGATTTATTTACAAGCTGATTATCTACGCTCGGGAGAACGAAGAAGCTAGTAGGCCAATCAACATCTCTGCCAGAAGATTCTCGTACGAGGTTGCAATTCAGGAGGTCGCTCGACTTGCTCTTCGCCATGTCTGCCGCGACTACGCCGACGAGCTTCACGACTCAGTGTTCCGACTTCACCCAGACGTTCAAGCATGCCGACGCCGACGGATCGTGGAGGACGAGTGTGCCACCGCGGTACACCTTGCAGAGTTCGCCCTTGCCCAGGAGGATCATATGAGAGAGACTACTCAGGAGTTGGAGACTGTGTACGAGGCACTTAGAGTGGTAGAGCGAGAGCTTGAGGTGACCGTGCTTGACCATCGGGATGATCAGCGAGCTGGGAGAGGCCCTAGAGGCGATCGAGGGCGAGTGGGCGCGTGACTCGAGAAGTTCGGAGCCAGCAGAGGAGTCCGAGGAGGATCCAGAGAGCGAGTGGGAGCGAGTGGGAGTGCGGACCCGTGGTTGCGAGAGGACCCGAGAGTAGGTCATCGTGATAGGTTCGCTCCTATGCTCGCTCATCCGTCGGTGTATGCGCCGGATCAGCCTCAGCCAGGGTGGCTGGATGAGTGAGTGTCAGCCTTTGAGCTATGTTGAGACTCGAGTGTGAGTCACGTCTTTAAGTTAGTCTTTACCTTTTTAGTTGACGTTAAGGTTTCGTGTTTAGTTTGCTTCTTTGTAATGCTGAGTGTGCAGTATGTGTTGCAAAGCTTGTAGGCTTAAATAAGCAGCCATACCAAGAATAATAAAGAATTATTTCAGTTGGGTATAACCAATCTCCCCGCTTTAGAAATTCTTACTTCTTATCTATGCTACGTCTACCTTCCCTAACCTAAGTGGCAATCATCAGATGGTGAATACTCGAGGGAACAACGGAGCTTCAGGAAGTGGACTGCGCCAGAACGACAACACCAATGACAGAGGCAGCCCTCAACCACCGCCAGTGGACATGCAGAATCTGGGAGCGTTTCTTGCATGACTCAAGCGATCACGACTATGATGCAGCGGATCGTGAGATAACCAACGCAGCAGCCAACAACAACAACCCTGTAGCTCAGAACAACCATGGTGGACCTAGACCTCACTCAAAGCTATCAGATTTTATGAGGACTAGGCCACCAACCTTCTCAGGAAATGTGAATCCTTTGGAAGCCGATGGCGGCTTAGGACTATTGAAAAGAAGTTGCACATCACGCAATGTGAAGGCAATGAGAAGGTGCTCTCGCCTCTCATCAATTGGAAGGAACCGTCGCGAGAATGGTGGGAGAATTCTTGTGCGCTCATGGAGCCCCACAAGAGATCACACAGGAGGAGTTTACTAATGCTTTCCGCCATATCATGTCCCGGAGGGAATGATGGACCTAAAGAAGGAAGAGTTCGTGGCTCAAAACAAGGAGGCCAACCAAAGCGAGCACGAATAAGTTTACCCGATTAGCTCGCTATGCCTCAAGAAGGCGTAGCGACGGACAAAGCTAAGCGATCTCGTTTCATGAAGGGACCAATTGGATCGCAGTGGGGTGATTACCCACAATTTTCTAGACTTTCAGGAGCTAGTGAATAAGGCTTTGATCCTAGAGGATAAGCGCAAAGAGTTGGGTGAAAACCGTAAGCGCTTAATGACTAATCAGGGTGGACGTCCAAACCACCTACGTTTGAGGATGTCACCACAACAATTTGCTAGATTCCAACCACCAGCTGTGAACAAGACATCAACCCCTGCACCTCGCCCTGCCAATCAGAATTTTCAAACACCAGCACAGGGCAACAATGCACCAGGAGGGAATCAGCAGTCTGCAGTGAAAAGATGCTACACATGCAACGAGCCAGGGCACTTTTCTAATAGGTGTCCACAGAAGGGAGGCATCACACCAGTTCGTTTCAACTTGGGAACAACACCTGCCAAGGCACCAGCATCAGGAGGAAATCACGCGCCAGGTCAAGCCGGAGCAGCGCCGCAATCAACTGTGCGTGGAAGGATCAACCACATCACTGCTGATGGAGCTCAAGAGGCTACAGACGTCGTACTGGGTAAGTTCCCGGTCAACTCAGTACCTGCTACAGTTTTGTTTGATTCTGGAGCTTCGCATTCGTTCGTTTCTCAAAGTTTTGCAACCAAGAATGGATTTAAAGTGGTGAATCTTAAGTGTGTGCTCTTAGTCCAAGCCTCAGGATCTGAGCTTAGATGTAGCCTTGGGTGTTTGGAAGCTAAGTTGCTTATGGATGGGATAGAATTCCTAGCGAATCTTATCTTGATAGATGCGCAATCCCTAGACGTCATCCTTGGAATGGATTGTGAAAGATCGAAAAGGCGACTAGAGGGGGGTGAATAGGAGCCAAATAAAATTTTCGAATAAATTCTCCCCCTAGAATTCAATCCACCAAAAGACCAGAAAGAAAGAACTGAACCATCGATCGTAATTTCAAAGCAGAGGTTCACCAGTTAAGATAGGGTGAGCAGAAAAAGCGCCTTTGGTCGGGTAGCTCTGTCGGATGATGATCTTTATCGCGAATCGGTCGTTAGTCTTGGTCGGATGAACGATACTCCCGACACAAGTGGTCGGATGAGCAGTACTCCCGACCGGAAGTGGTCGGGTGAACAGACTCCCGGCCGGAAGTGGTCGGATGAGCGATGTTCGGGTGAATATACCCGACCGGATGAGCAGTACTCCCGATTGCGGAGGTCGGATGAGCGAGATGCTCGGGTGAATAGTGTCGGATGAGCAGTACTCGGCCGATGAACGATACACCGACCTACATGAGGTCGGATGAGCGATACTCGGGTGAATAGTGTTCGGATGAGCAATACTCCCGACCGATGAACGATAAAATCAGCACGATCTTAAAAAAGCAAATCGATGTAACTTTTGATCGGTGATCCAAAAGCAGATGAAAATTGGTGTGCACCTCCCTAAGGATGTCGGAACCTATTTCAATCATCAATCGAAGGAATTGATACCAAGGTTCCGTCCTTTTGATTAAACAAATGCAACACCAAAAGCGAGTCACGAACACAGACTTCACCCCTAACTTGTCGGTGAGAGTTGATGATCGAATATCCTTGGATGACTCTACACAAATCACAGCAAGTAAGTACACGAAGAAACAACCCTTCAAACAAATAGAAACACTATCGAAAACTAGTCACGAAATTGGTTTCTTGCAAAACTGAATAGAAGAGGTTGTAGATTGCCTAGATGATTGGGATATGATCTATAGAAGATTCATCCAAAGAATCTTTCATCCTTGGCAACAAGAACGAAGCCAATCGGGACTAAAGAGCGCAAGTCACACGCTTACGCACTTCAAGAACACAGATTTACAAACTTGCAACAAGAACGCAAGGATTGCCTAGATGATTGAAAGCACCGAATCTAGAGAAGAGTTCATCAATCATGAATTTCAACAAAGATTCAGAAGCATGTAGAAGGAGATGAGGCAAATCCAAATTACGTAAAGAAAATTGCAAGTAAGTAAATGCGGAATTTAGATAACAGAATTTAAGTGCGTAATGTAAATACGTAAGGGAAATGAAACAAGAACATAGATGAAGAACATTTCATTTCTGGAAGGGAGGTTTACAAAGCCTCACAACAAAGTGAGCAAAACTCAAATGAGCAGCAAAAACCTCAGAACCTTCACAGAGGGAAGGCTGCCCCTACCCCTCTATTTATAGTGACCTGGGATCAATTCCCGCCCTTGGATGTCTTGCTTCAATCCTAAGCCAACATCCAAGAGCCAGGATTTGATCCTTACACTGTCACTCTCAACAACTCTCAACTACTCACGTAGACTTTCCTCACTGCTCACCACGTCCCGTGGAGACACCCTCTCCTGTCTAGTAGCGAGCTAGGAACACCTACCACCCTTGGATGAGCCTCTAAACCCTAGAGCACTCCATCAAGGGTGAGATTTTACCCACTCACACAGCTATGCATGGGTGACCGAAACCCAACAACACAACGGGTTTTGCACGCTGTTCAAAGCATACCAACTTGACCCGCTTCTCTATCTTCCCGACCGCGATCCAACGGTCCTCCTCGATCGAGCAGCTCCAAGTTAGCATCTCATCCATTCCTTTGTCTTCTTGGCTTGCGGCTACTCCACGGCCTCGGTCATCTTTGGCGACACCACGATCATCCGGACCTCGGCTCTCGGCCTAGTCACGATCTCCTTCGCCTCACCATGACCTAGCTCCAAAGTCACGCAACCATCATAGACAAGGAAACCACATCACATAGCAATGCCCACAACACATATCCATCTCAGCAGAAAGATATACACTTCAGCGGCCAAGAAAACCACGACCACACATGGTGCGACCACTGGTCTCCATCCCGACCACGCACGACCACGGTCTCCATCCCGACCACTCGAGTCGACCACCGGTCTTCGTCCCGACCACTCGAGTGCGACCACTGGTCTTCTTCCGACCACTCGAGGTCGACCACTGGTCTTCGTCCCGACCACTCGGGGTCGGATGACTGGTCTCCAACCAGCCAAAGCTCAGACCACTCGGGGTCAGACAACTGGTCTCCGACCAACCAAAGACCTGACCACTCTGGGTCAGACAACTGGTCTCCGACCAACCAAAGACCTGACCACTCTGGGTCAGACAACTGGTCTCCGACCAACCAAAGACCTGACCACTCGGATCAAACTCAAATTCAAGCACAACAGGCTAAACCACAGTCAATTACTCATCACCATCAGGGATAGACCTCCACATGGTCTTTCAATCTCCCCCTTGATGAGTATATTGACAAACACTCGAAAAGGCATAAATTTGAGTTTGTAAAGCAATTTGATTGCAAAACCAAACTTGGTCGAGAGAAAGATATAAAATCATGACCAAGTTGGCGAAGATTTTAGAGCAAGATCATGAAAAGAGCAAGTTTTCTACAAAAGCTCTAAAAATCAATCATAAGTGCCAAATGTGATATGATCCATAAGAGATAGCAAAGATTTACAAAGATCATAAGAGATAGCTATCTCCCCCTTTTCTACATTTTAAATGATGCCTTTTCTACATTTTCTCCCCCTTTTGGCAATATAGGCATCAAAATGGAATTTTCTCTCTCTTTTTTTTTGTTTGTTTTCTCTCCCTTTATATATGTATGCATGAAATGCATCCTAAGTGAGCTTTGAGAATTATCCAAGTGATCACAATGACAAGATATGACACCAAGCTAGTCAATTTAGAAAATGACTGAACTAGGATGTCTGCAAGAACAAATTCATTTGGCTCACAAGCTTGGTTTACAAGATTTTATTTTAGCAAGATTTGAACAAGTGCAAAACTTAGCAAAAGTTTCAAAGCTAGAAGCCAGCACCACTCATAGGATCAAATGGAAAACCTAGAGTTCAACCTACTCAACACTTTGGGGAATCTTGAAGTACATATAGAGTCCTTCGAGTTCATTTTTCAATTCATGCAAATTCTTCTTCTTTGATATTTTGAAAGACATAGCGGGTGCAAATGTTTGACATTATTTGCATTCTTTACCCACTTATGTTTTTGTTATTTGCATTTCTTAATGGTTGACTCAAGCCATGTTCGATCACCCCAAGAGTAACTCTTAAGAGAATGATCTTGGTCATACACTATATATTCCAAGTTCATCCCAAGTGCAATGGGAGGCGCCTCTAGAGAATATATAGTGTTGAGTTCAATTTTGCACAAAAGAGTCAAGTTTTTCTTATTTTAGCATATATGAGCAATTTTGAAGGACTAAAATATGGATCAAGCAAGTTTCACCCAAGTTGCTATAGGGACTCTAGAGAACTCCATAAATTCACAATTCATGGTAAAAACCTCTAGAGAAGAAACTTTAACAAGAAAAAGCAACATGTTTTCATTTAAGATTTTCAATTTTCAGATTTTAACAAGCTTAGTATCATAGATGAACTTGGATAGACCTAAGCTAGTGATTTTCTTCAAAGATGTAGCAAGGTGCATTACATGAAAGATTGAATCAATTGCATAATAGACAAAGCTCATAAAACAGAAAAATGCAGTCTAAATGCAATGCATGAACAGATTCCCAAACTCCCCCTCAACAGTTGAATCAATTTTAGGCTCAAATCTGGTTAAAGTTGAGTTATTATCAAGATTAGGCATAAAGAAGACCCAAATGAACTCAATAAAAACCAGAAAAAAAAAACAGAATGGGGAGAAGAAGTCGAGAAACTGCAAGACTGGATGGCTATTGAGCATAGATAAGATAGAAGAGACTCACTCTCGCTCGATGGCTCTTATCTTCCTAGAGACTAACATAGGAAGTGACTCTAGATCCCAACTAAGGAGTGCACAGACTCTGTCTACCCGGAGGCCCAAAACACGCTAGACTTATAAGGCGTGAGGGAACTCAACCTAGAGAGAAGAGAGAACGACTAATCACGCATGATAGCAACCTAAAGCATAAGATAAGAGGTCCATGGAAGACATGCTAAGTGAGTGAACTCAACTTAAGAAAACAAGCCCAAAGTCACCCAGGAGGAAGAAGGAAAAGTCTGAAAGAAAATATATAGTACATAATATACAAACCAGCTCCCCTCAAGATAAGTCGTATGGGCTCACGACTCCAAGCTCACTCCTCAAGGCAACAAACACGGAGCTATCCAAAGGCTTGGTAAAGATATCGCTAACGGTGGTCACCATCTATGAATCAAGCACGATATCACCCTTCTCCACATGGTCTCTAAGGAAGTGATATCTAATATCAATGTGTTTGGTCCGGAATGTTGCACTTGGGTTTTAGCAATGCAAATAGCTGAAGTGTTGTCACGGAAGAGTGGCACACTCTCTATTTCTAACCCATAGTCCTGCAAGGTCGATCTCATCGAGCACGACTACAACAATCGGTGCGACAACATACTCGGCCTCGGTGGACTGGCAACCCAGCATCGCTTCCTAGATGACCAGAAACAAGAGAAGTGCCAATGAATTGGCAAGTGCGAAGTGCTCTTCCTATCTATCCTCTGACCCGACAAAGTCGGCATCGGAAAAGGCTCTAAGAGATAGACAAGAAGAAGAAGAGTACCAAATACCATAATCGGTGGTGGCACGAAGGTACTCAAGATGCGCTTGACCGCTTTGGCGGTGAGAGGCGCGAGGAGAAGCTTGAAATCGAGCGCACGCACACACAAAGAAAATGTATGTCGGCCTCGAGCGGTGAGGTACAAGAGGGAGCCGATCATGCTCAAAACTCCTTTTGATCGTGAGCTCACCATCCTCATCGGGCTCGAGGACAGCGGTGGTGGCCATAGGAGTCATCACCGGCTTCCCATCGGACATGTCGAGCGCCTCGGGAGGTCACGGGTATATTTGCCTTGATGCAAGAAAGTACCCTCCCGAGTGCGCTTGATTTGGAAGCCAAGAAAGTAGCTCAACTCGCCCATCATACTCATCTCAAACTCTGTACTCATCACATCGAAAACGAGAGACAAGAGAATGAGAGGAGCCACCAAAATGATATCGTCCACATAAATCGGACAAGAAGAAAATGAGACTCATGGTGTTTGATGAGCAGAGTTTTGTCTACTATGCCCATTTTAAAGTCATGGTGAGAAGATAAGACTTGAGCCTCTCATACCATGCTCTGGGGCCTGTTTGAGTCCATCTGAGCTTTGGAAAGCTTGAAAACATGACTCGGAAACTTGGGGTTCTCAAATCTCGGAGGTTGTTTGACATAAACCTCTTCCTCAATATAGCCATTGAGGAATGCACTCTTGACATCCATTTGATAGAGCTTGAAGCCCGGGATGCGAGAAAATGCAAGCGGGATCCTAATAGCCTCTAGCCTAGCTACGAGGGCAAAGGTCTCCTCAAAGTCAAGACCCTCAACTTTGAGAAAAGCCTGTGCAACTAGTCTAGCCTTGTTGCGAATGACAACCCCATCCTCACTCTGCTTGTTTTGAACACCCACTTGGTCCCAATGACATTATGACCAGATGGGCGCTCTACAAGCTGCGAGACTTTGTTCCTCTCAAAGTTCTCAAGTTCCTCATGCATGGCATTAATCCACGACTCATCGGATAATGCATGAGAAACATCCTTTGGCTCAAAAGAGGCAATGAAGGCGAGTGAACACGAAGAAGAGACCCGTTCTTGGCGTGTGACACGCTCGAACAAATCGCCGATCATTTGATCGGAAGGATGGCGTCTCTCGAATATGACGGGAGGACCGAAGCGATGGCCTCTACCTCTTGAGCAGAAGAGATAGGAGCGAGCCACTCATTGAAGGAGAGTCGGAAGGCAAGGGTCTCTCCCGAGGTGCGAGAAATGGAAGCAGAGGCACCTCGGTGTAGAGAGGATGGATCGGATGGAACACCATCATCTCCATTATCCTCATCCTCTACAAAAATGGTCTCGAAGGAAGAAGAAGAGCTCAAACATCGTGTCTAGCTCACAGGCTAGCCTCATCAAAGGTCACATCACAGGTCTCTATGATCCTATGCGCATCAACACTCCAGACCCTATAGCTACGAGAAGAAGACGAGTAACCTAGAAAGATACCATCAGAAGAGCGAGACTCAAACTTATCTAGGTTACCAGACTTCAAGATAAAACACTTGCAACCGAAAACGCGAAAATGGGACACACTGGGCTTTCGCCCATACCTCAACTCATAAGAAGTGCGATGCAAATGTGCTCTCAAAAACACGCGATTAGACACATGGCAAGCAGTAGCTATAGCCTCAGCCCAAAACTTCCTAGGAGTACTATACTCATCTAGCATCGTCCTGGCCATCTCAACCAGGGTCCTGTTCTTCCTTTCCACTACGCCATTCTGCTGAGGGGCGTAGGGAGAAGAGAACTGATGCTCTAAACCAGACTCCACACAAAAGCTCTCAAAGTAGGGATTCTTGAACTCCGTGCCATTATCACTGCAGATAGCTCGTAATGCACAGGGGAGCTCAATAGACAACCTCTTGACCAAACCCTGAAGTGAGAAAAGTCTCATCCTTTGAGGCCATGAAGAATACCCAAGAGTATCTAGAAAAATCATCAACGATGACAAGAACATACCACTTCCCTCCTGCCGATGCACTCTGGGTTAGGACCAACGGTGTCCATATGTAAAAGCTGTCTGGTGCATCACCATCACTACGGGATGGAGGATGAGAAGCGATAACCATCTTGCCATGTCGGCAAGGAGAGCAAACTAAGTCTTTGACCATCTTGAGTTTAGGCGGACCCGAATGAGATCGTGGTCGCTAACTCGGTCAAATGATCAAAACCAATGTGGCCAAGTCTCCTATGCCGTAAGGAGAGATCACGGGACTCGAAGCAATCAAACATCGAAGAGAGTCTCGGAAGAAGCGTAAAAATCAGCACGAAAGACTCTCCCAAATCTAGAAATCCATAAACTAACCCTCCTGATGAATCAAGGATTCTGCAGACATTACTCTTGAAGCTTACCTCGAAAGAGTCATCGATAAGCTGAGAAACAGAGAGCAGATTGTATTGCAGCTTACTTACTAAGGCAACATCTTTAAGAATGAAATTTTGGTTAATGCAGATGGTACCTTTAGCAATGACTCTACCTGAAGATGCATCCCCAAAAGTGATTAACTCATCACCGGGGGCTCGGACTAGGGAAGAGAACCATCGAGAATCTCCGGTCATATGGCGAGAACAACCGGAGTCAACAATCCAAACATCTCCCTTCCCCATCCGACCAACCTGATCAAGACATAAGAGAGAAAGATGACTCAGTACTGGGATAGAGTGAAGACTTGGGAACCCAATACTGAACCACATGACGCCTCAGAGTACCAGTCACAGAAGCAGACTGGACTCGAGTGTCTCTCTGCCGTTTAACTATCACACGATCAGAAGCAGCTCTGGTAGATGATCTAGGAGTCAAAACTGGGTTGGCCTGCCGTGGTGCAAAAGCCGAACCACCCCAGTAAGGCTGCCTGAATCTCCTACCAGAAAACACCTCACGCCGCTGATATCTACCTCGATGGGAAGAACGAGGAATATCAAGAGGACGGCGGAAAGACTGACTACGAACAGCTCCAAGACTAAAATTCGAAGAACCAGCATGAAAACCAAGTCCTGGACGCTGCCCAAAAACAGGCGACTCTCTAACCTGTCTAGAAGCAGTGTGTGTCTTAGGAGCACTCAAAGTCTGGGGATGACCCTGAATACCCCTAAGAGCAGCAACACGATCACGCCGAGTGATCTTGGCGCGCCTAAAGCAAAAATCTACTAGGTGACCATCCTTCTTACAGAAGGTGCATGTATACTTCGCCTTGCTAGAGGCAGAAGCAATAGGAGAAGCATCCTTCTGGTCAGAAGTCCCATGGACCACACCAGCAGACCTGAACACAGTGGTGCTCACCCTGGGAGCTACCACAATCTCACCACTCTTGGATGCACGCACAATGGTAGGAGGATGTGCCCTAGCGTGCTCCAAGTAGTCAAATCCTAGACCCTGATTAAATCTGCGATCTTAGATTGGTCTAGAATGAGATTAAGCTTCTTCTTGCCTCCAACAAACTTCTCGAGAGTGCTCATAAGATCTTGGCAATCTCGGAAGAAAGAAGCACAAGAAGAGCGGGGAAGAAGAAGAAGAACCGAGAAAGATGAGCTCTCTCAAAGACGTGCATTTTCTCCCTCAAAGACGGCTGCCTCAATCTTGAGGGCCTCACAAGAAACGCAAGACGCATTTCTAATTCTATGGGCTTGGTCTTCTAATTTCTTCCTAAGCTCGACATGGATTTTATCCAAGTCCCCACAATCTCAAGACATCGCAAGCAATATTTTTGTGACTTATCTAGTAAGTCCTTAGCAAGTTTAGCACACTTGACATTGTGGTTTCATTGTCAAGTTTTAATTGCTTACACCCTCACATGAGTATTGGATCCTTAGAAGCATGTGATTCAAGTTCATTGTTTCTAGCGAAAGCTTTCTAAGGTGTTCGCTCATGGCATCAATTTCGTAAAGCAATTTAGGGCAATTAACACAAGAGGGAGTAGAGTGAGCATTAAGAAAACTAGCTTCTACGAAATATCATCAATAGAACTAGTGCTAGCATTCTTCATCCTAAGACCATCAAGTTCAAGCAAGCACACTATCATGTATGGTCCTTAGGTTCTCCAACTCCACAAGAACAAAGATCACGAGAACACAACATCGGTGACTCGGGAGGAGAAGATCTAAGTGAAGCTAACTCCCGAGTCAAGGTACCTACTTCCTTCTCTAACTCGTAACACCTCGACCTAGCCTTAGCATGAAACTTGCCTAATTTACGTAAGCAAGATTTAACTCGTCGTAGGTGGGTACCTCATCCGTGTCATTTATGCAAATCGGAGTCGCTTACTTCAATGGCGCTGCCATGAAGCACATGCCGAGAAGTCATCGCTGCCCTTCACCTTCTCTTGCGGATCGTCCTCGCTTGCATCGCTCCAGCCCTCGTGTCGAGAGCTCGATGTCGCCCAAAGTCGGCGAGGACCCGGTGAAAGAGCTTCTTGTTCTTGGCAAAGTTGCGGTACTTCTTCTTCGCGGCTCACAAGCTGGGGCCTTCTTGTTGCGGTTCTTGTCGGTGTAGTCGTTCTTGCCCGAACCGCCTTGTTCGCTTTTGCCCTTCTCCGGCTTGGGACGGTTTGCTCGAATGTGGTTGGGGCCACCACACTCAAACAGTGATCATCCCACCTCTCTTCCTCTCTCTCACTCTCTTGTATGCATATGAAAATTTGCGAGCAAGAAGAGCAAGCTCATTTTCGGAAATTTTTCCAGTTGGTCATCGCTAGCTCACAAAGGGCGAGAGAGAGAAACCAATGTAAGAATCGAAAGAGAGGATCCAATGGGATCGGTGACCAAAGCCATCGACCGAGACTTCGTCTTCCGCGAGACGACGCCGATCTCATGAGTCTTGAGGCGGAATAAAGCCCGCCAAGAGTCAAAGTCGATAAGTCGGTGGTGTCCTTGATGGTGGTCACCTTCATCTCCTGCACCGAAGGTCGAGCGCGGTCAAGAAATGCCGAGCATTGTCCGAGTCGAGGTATATGCAACCGATCGCTCGGAGGTCGCCGTAATCTTTGTAAATCGACCAAAGCACTCGTCAAGACTCTCACCGCGTGTTGTTCAAACTTGTTGAACTCACGCTTGAATTGGTCTGTCGAACCGTCTTGATTTGGGTAGTGCCCTCATGGTAAGCATCAAGGGTCACCCAAATCTCATGAGCAGAACGAAGGTGAGAAATCCTATCGTACTCACTGCGACTAAGGCCCTGTATGAGGATGTTCCTTGCCTTAGCATTTGCCTCAACGTCAGCCATATTGCCAGCCGTGACGTTCTCATCGGCAGGAACCTCATACGGGAGCTTCACCTTCGCCATATCGGAAGCCACAGGCGATGATGTACGACTCCATCCGAGATTTCCAAAAGGAAAATCAACTCTAGAGAAAATAGGAGGCTTGGTGGAATACTTGTCCATCGCCATGGCTCTTGAGACCGGTCAAGATCTAGAAAGAGCGAACCGCTCGATACCAATTGAAAGATCGAAAAGGCGACTAGAGGGGGGTGAATAGGAGCCAAATAAAATTTTCGAATAAATTCTCCCCCTAGAATTCAATCCACCAAAAGACCAGAAAGAAAGAACTGAACCATCGATCAGGCAATTTCAAAACAGAGGCTCAGGCCGCTTAAGATAGGGTGAACAGAAAAAGCTGCGACCGGTCGGGTAGCTCGTCGGATGAACAAGATCGCGAATCGGTTGTTAGTAATCGGTCGGATGAACAGTACTCCCGACCTGAAGTGGTCGGATGAACAGTACTCCCCGACCGGAAGTGGTCGGGTGAACAGAACTCCCGACCGGAAGTGGTCGGATGAACAGTGTTCGGGTGAACAGTACCCCGACCAGATGAACAGTACTCCCGACTGCGGAGGTCGGATGAACAGTACTCGGGTGAATAGTGTCGGATGAACAGTACTCCCGACCGATGAACAGTACACCCGACCTACAGAGGTCGGATGAACAGTACTCGGGTGAATAGTGTTCGGATGAACAGTACTCCCGACCGATGAACAGTAAAATCAGCACGATCTTAAAAACAGAAATCGATGTAACTTTTGATCGGCTGATCCAAAAACAGGGAAAATTGGTGTGCACCTCCCTAAGGATGTCAGGAACCTATTTCAATCATCAATCGAAGGAATTGATACCAAGGTTCCGTCCCTTTTCAGTTAAACAAATGCAACACCAAAAACAGAGTCACGAACACAGACTTCACCCCTAACTTGCTGGTGAGAGTTGATGATCAGAATATCCTTGGATGACTCTACACAAATCACAGCAAGTAAGTACACGAAGAAACAACCCTTCAAACAAATAGAAACACTATCTGAAAACTAGTCACAGAAATTGGTTTCTTGCAAAACTGAATAGAAGAGGTTGTAGATTGCCTAGATGATTGGGATATGATCTATAGAAGATTCATCCAAAGAATCTTTCATCCTTGGCAACAAGAACCAGAAGCCAATCAGGACTAAAGAACTGCAAGTCACACGTTTACGCACTTCAAGAACACACAGATTTACAAACTTGCAACAAGAACGCAAGGATTGCCTAGATGATTGAAAGCACCGAATCTAGAGAAGAGTTCATCAATCATGAATTTCAACAAAGACTCAGAAGCATGTAGAAGGAGATGAGGCAAATCCAAATTACGTAAAGAAAATTGCAAGTAAGTAAATGCGGAATTTAGATAATGTAATTTAAGTGCGTAATGTAAATACGTAAGGGAAATGAAACAAGAACATAGATGAAGAACATTTCATTTACGGAAGGAGGTTTACAAAGCCTCACAACAAAGTGAGCAAAACTCAAATGAGCAAAGAAACCTCGGAACCTTCACAGAGGGAAGGCTGCCCTACCCTCTATTTATAGTGACTGGATCAATTCCGCCCTTGGATGTCTTGCTTCAATCCTAAGCCAACATCCAAGAGCCAGATTTGATCCTTACACTGCCACTCTCAACAACTCTCAACTACTCACGAGACTTTCCTCACCGCCACCACGCCCCTGTGGAGACACCCTCTCCTGTCTAGTAGCAGCTAGAACACCTACCACCCTTGGATGAGCCTCTAAACCCTAGAGCACTCCATCAAGGGCTGAGATTTTACCCACTCACACAGCTATGCATGGGTGACCGAAACCCAACAACACAACGGGTTTTGCACGCTGTTCAAAGCATACCAACTTGACCCGCTTCTCTATCTTCCCGACCGCGATCCAACGGTCCTCCTCGATCGTAGGCTCCAAGTTAGCATCTCATCCATTCCTTTGTCTTCTTGGCTTGCAGCTACTCCTGCCTCGGTCATCTTTGGCGACACCACGATCATCCGGACCTCGGCTCTCCACCTAGTCCCGATCTCCTTCGCCTCACCATGACCTAGCTCCAAAGTCCTGCAACCATCATAGACAAGGAAACCACATCACATAGCAATGCCCACAACACATATCCATCTCAACAGAAAGATATACACTTCATCGGCCAAGAAACCACGACCACACATGGTCTGACCACTGGTCTCCATCCCGACCACAGACCTGACCACTGGTCTCCATCCCGACCACTCGAGGTCTGACCACTGGTCTTCGTCCTGACCACTCGGGGTCTGACCACTGGTCTTCTTCCCGACCACTCGAGGTCTGACCACTGGTCTTCGTCCCGACCACTCGGGGTCGGATGACTGGTCTCCAACCAGCCAAAGCTCAGACCACTCGGGGTCAGACAACTGGTCTCCGACCAACCAAAGACCTGACCACTCTGGGTCAGACAACTGGTCTCCGACCAACCAAAGACCTGACCACTCTGGGTCAGACAACTGGTCTCCGACCAACCAAAGACCTGACCACTCGGATCAAACTCAAATTCAAGCACAACAGGCTAAACCACAGTCAATTACTCATCACCATCAGGGATAGACCTCCACATGGTCTTTCAGATTGGCGTCTAAGCATAAGGCCGTTTTGGATTGTGGCCGAAGGATCGTGACTTTGGAAGGCCCTAGTGGCAAGAAAGTAGAGTTTCAAGCGACCGCAGTTCGTGATGGGCAGTTAATGGTCAACAGCGTGAAAGCCATCAGCATGGAAGATGTGCGATGGCGAGAATACCGGATGTGTTTCGGAAGATTTGCGGGATTGCCACCGGACCGTGATATCGAGTTCGTGATCGAGTTAGCGCCAAGTACAAAGACCGATATCAAAAGACCATATCGGATGCCTACCGACGAGTTAGTGGAAATGAAGAAGCGATTGAGGAACGCAAGAGAAAGGCTTCATTAGACCAAGTTCATCGCCGTGGGAGCCCCGGTTTTGTTTGTTCGTAAGAAGGACGGAAGTCTTAGAATGTGCATCGATTATCGTGCCTCGAATGAAGTAACGATCAAGAATAAGTATCCGCTGCCCGTGATCGATGACTTATTTGATCGATTAAGAGGAGCTGAGTTTTCTCAAGATAGATCTTCGTTCGGGTACCATCGCTTGAAGATCCGAGCGGAGGATGTACCTAAGACCGCGTTTTCTACGCGATATGGACATTATGAGTTTACTGATCATGTCATTTGGATTGACTAATGCCCGGCATATTTCATGAACATGATGAATAAGGTCTTCATGGAATATTTGGATAAGTTTGTTGTAGTCTTCATAGACGATATCTTGGTTTACTCGAAGACGGAGGAAGAGCATGCGAACATCTAAGAATGGTTTTAGAGAGGTGCGAGAACATCGCCTATATGCTAAGTTTAGCAAGTGTGAATTTTGGAAGGAAAAGTAGAATTTCTTGGTCATGTAATGACTACTAAAGGAGTAGCAGTTGACCCAAGCAAAGTGGACGCAGTGTTGCATTGGGAGCAACCGAAGTCTATTACCCAGATCCGTAGTTTTCTGGGAATGGCGGGATATTACCGTCGGTTCATAGAAGGATTCTCGACAATTGCTAAACCCTTACGCAGCTTGTTGAAGAAAGAAAAGAAGTTTGCATGGGCGCCAGAGTGCGAGAAAAGTTTCATGGAATTAAAGAAGCGCGAACAACAGCTCCCGTATTAGTATTGCCAGATGTGCAGAATGGATTTGATATTTACTGCGATGCTTCAAAACAAGGCTTGGGATGCGTGTTAATGCAAGAAGGCAAAGTCGTGGCTTATGCGTCAAGACAATTAAGACTGCATGAAGTGAATTATCCAACGCATGATTTGGAGTTAGCTGCCGTAGTGCATGCTTTAAAGATATGGCGTCATTATCTCATAGGAAATAGATGTGAGATATATACTGACCATAAGAGCACAAATACATATTCACTCAAGCAGATCTGAATATGAGACAGCGAAGGTGGCTAGAGCTAATTAAGGATTATAATGTGGGAATCCATTATCATCCCGTAAAGGCCAATGTGGTAGCAGATGCTCTGAGTCGAAAGAGCCATAGCGCAAATACGCTAACAATGGAGGATCAACCAGAATTATGCAAGGAATTTCAGAAACTAAGGTTGGAGGTCGTTCCGCAAGGAATGGTAGTCAGACCGAAGTAAAGCCAACGCTGGAAGGTCAGATTAGAGAAGGCCAGAAAGAGGACGATAAAATTGCTAAGATTAAGGCTAAAAAGGAAGAAGGCCTAGCCGTAGATTTCACTCTGGATGAGCAAGGAACCATGTTCTTTAAAGGCCGAATTTGTGTGCCGGATAAAAAGGAACTAAAGCAATTGATTCTTGAGGAAGCTCATGATTCTAAGTACTCAATTCATCCAGAAGTGCTAAGATGTACGAGATTTGAAAGAGAGATTTTGGTGGCCTAATATGAAGCGTGAAGTAGTGAACATGTTGCTTTATCGACGTATGTCGAGGGTAAAAGCCATGCATCAAAGACCAGCCGGATTGTTGCAGCCGTTGAAAATTCCGGAATGGAAGTGGGAGGAAATCGGAATGGATTTTTTCACCGGTTTACCTAAAACTCAGAAAGGTTACGATTCCATTTGGGTAATTGTGGATCGTCTAACCAAGGTCGCCCATTTTATCCCAGTGAAGACCACTTACTCAGGAGATCGTTTAGCAGAGTTGTACATATCAAGGATTGTATGTTTGCATGGAGTGCCCAAGAAGATTGTGTCAGATAGAGGGACCCAATTTACCTCGAGATTTTGGAATAAGTCGCACGAAGCCATGGGAACTCGTCTGAATTTTAGCACAGCATATCACCCGCAGATAGATGGTCAGACTGAAAGGGTAAATAAGATTTTAGAGGATATGTTGAGAGCTTGTGCTTTAGCTTATGCTACATCGTGGGATAAGTGTTTGCCATATGCAGAGTTCAGTTACAATAATAGTTATCAAGCTAGCCTACAGATGTCACCGTTCGAGGCATTGTATGGGCGTGCTTGTCGTACTCCATTAAATTGGAGCAGAGACAGTGAGCGTTTGTTTTTGGGCGGATATTCTCGAGGAAGTGAAAGTCAAGTCGCAATGATCGAGAGAGGTTGAAGATAGCACGACCAAGACGGAAGAGTTACGCGAGATAACCGTCGTCGAGATTTGAGTTTTGAACGAGAAGATCATGTATCTCTCGGGTTACCCCTCTTAAGGCGTTAAAAGATTTCACGTTAAAGGAAAGCTTGCACCAAGGTATGTTGGTCCGTTCAAGATTACGAGCCGTCGAGAGAGGTAGCTTATCGATTAGAATTGCCTCGATCCTTGGCGGAGTGCATGATGTATTCCATGTGTCGCAGCTTAAGAAGTGTCTCGAGTGCCAACAGAGCAAACCCGTTGGATGCAATAGAGCTGCGAGAAGATTTGACTTACAAAGAGCAACCAGTCAGAATTTTTGATGTTATGGAGCGCAAGACCAGAAACCAGTCTATTCGCTTTTGCAGAGTTCAGTGGAGCAATCATTCCGAAAATGAAGCCACTTGGGAGCGAGAAGAAGATTTGAAGTCAGAATTCCCGAACCTTTTCTCTAGCTAGCCCTGAATCTCGGGTCGAGATTCTATTAAGGGGGGAGGTTTGTAACATCCCAAAATTTTGCTTAAATATTAGTTTATTGCTTAAAAGTGCATTTATGATTTTCTGGAATTTATTTGGATTTTTATAGATTTATTTGAATTAATTCTTATTTCAAGTTTATTGCCTTTTATTCAAACTTATTTAAATCTGTGCAAAGTTAAAATAAAGTTTTTCCAAAAATATTTTATTTAAGTCCAGAATGTCCCAAAGTATTTTTGAGATTTTTCCAGGATTTTTCCAAATAGTTTTATTGCTTAAAATAAATAAAATGAATTTCGTGAATTATTTTAATTGCTAAAAGCCGAAAATTCCCTTTGAATGATAATGGGCCGAGCCCATGAGCTTTGCGTCGTCGGCCGTGAGTTGAGGTCTTGCAATGCAGCCCTTGATCTTGCATCGGACGGTCGAAGTTTTCACGAAACCAAACCTAGCCTCGACCAACCGTGGATGGGAATCGGATGGTCGATTAAGCCGTGTCGATTTAGGAAAGGAAAGATCGGGTTCGTTAGTTGGTTCGGGCGGATCTGATCCAGCCACGTCTCCGCGAATCTCAGCCGTTCGTCTGTCATCGGAGGGTCCTCGTGTGTCGTCTCCGTCTCGGATTCTTCCGCCGCGCCGCCGTGTCTCCGGTGGACTCGGAGTCCGTGTCCTTCGCCCGCACGCTCCTCCGTACGCCTATTTAAGGAACCGCCGGGTGCGTTGAGATCCTTGTCCCGCGCCGCATCAGAACCCCGAGTCTTCGTCGTCCAGAGCTTGCCGGAGCGCCCCGTGGAGCGTCGTCGCCTTCCTCGCCGGCGGATTTTGTCTCAGGCGATGCCATTAGCAGCTGAGAAGCTTTGGACCGTTGGATCTTCGCCCGACATCTCTGATTCAGCCGCGTGTTCTCGGTGAGCCGTAAAACCTTTATTAATCGTTGTCCGTTGGATCTGAAACCTGTGCTCGTGATCTTGCCGCGTGTGCACCGGTCGGCAACCGTCGGATGGGATCTGAGTGCGCCAGATCACGCCGCCGCCCGCAACCAATCGGGAGCCGACGTGTGGCGGGCGCAGAGGCCGATGCGCCATGGACCGCGTCTGCGGTGAACCAACCCGACAGCGTGGACCGGGTCCATACGCCGGGACACGTGTCGGTTTCGATTGGTTCGGTTCAGCTGGCGTCATGGTGACGTCATGATGACGCATAATCTATTTTCGGAATAAAATAAATCATATTAAATCTGATTTTCGATTTTTGCAATTTCATGATTTATTTCAAATTTCAAAAGGCTATATCTTTTGCATCGTAACTCGGATTTGAGTGATTCCAGTTTCTAAAAATTTGTAAAATTAAGATCTATTTAATGGTGAATTTTATTTGATTTTTGAGTTCAGTTGATCTCTGTTTTGGTATTTATTTGCTTTTCTTCTTGATGCAGCGTGAGACGTTGAATTGTGTGACGCCGGAGGAAGATCCAGCAAATCAAGAGCAAGTTCCAGAACCAGATCAGGACCTATTCCAAGGCAAGTTGTGCTTTGATCATGTTGAACCCATGTTTATAAAATTGCTATGTTCGTTTTACCCTATTGCATATATTTCAAATATACAATTGTTTTAAATTAGATTGGGTTTAGCTAATATACCAGATTGATCTACACCCTACCTTGTCATTGTATGCCATGATCCATTGTCACCCTAGATTGGTTAAATATAGTTGGTTAATAATAATAATCAACATTGGAGGATTAGTTCGTATTAGTTGCCTAGCCGTGCCACGTCATCACATGTGTCAGAATCATTGATAATTAATCTTGATTAATGGAATATGGAACAATATTATGAACTTGTGTGTCATGTGGGATCACACGATGAGATTGAGTTGTTGTGGCGAGTCATGTCACGCAACGATGTTGAATTGTTGATGGCACGTGGTGCTTGGTAATCAAGCGGGTGATAATAACTTAGATTGGGGCAAGTGGCAAGGCGCGAGGAGGCCAAGGTGGGCCCGATGGGCGATGGTATGTGGATGTCTTGCCTTGATCACACTAAGGACTTAACCTTGCAAGCCTTTGACTGAGTCAATCATGCAACCACATGTCCGTATGGGCCACCTAGTGAGTAATTTCAATGTCTTAATTTTGGTACTATCGTGGTCGGTGTGAGTTCCTGAGTTATGGTGTAATTCACATGGCGCAAGAAGGGGGCCCTGGATGTGGTAACCAGTCCCACCAGTGTTGAAACCTTCGCGGGTAGTATCGGGTTAAGCCAGAGCATTGTAAAGGCTTTGTTATAATCACTCGCCTTGGTGGTGTTTGGTTGTATCACGTGGGTAAAGTGCATAACCTCTGCAGAGTGTGAAACTATTCGGATAGCCGTGCTCGCGGTATTGAGCAATGCTCGGGAATTACAGTTAAGGGTTAGTTTAATTAATTGGACAACTTGGTTGGGATGGCGGAATGCCATATGGAAGATAAAATTCGACTTAGGATTGGAAACTTGGTTTACTTGAGAAATACTGAAGTTATTTATTATTGCTATTTGTTTTACATTCTTTACAATCTATTTACTGTATTTGTTCATAAATGCTGCTTATTGCAAAATAGCCATGATAGCCTATCCATTGGAATAAGCTTTACATATAGATACATAGAATTGCATTCTGTGCACAACTTGTTGAGTGCCTTAAGTACTCACCCTTGCCAAACAACAATAATCATCAGTTGAAGAATCTACACCTGTTTTGGAAGATGAAGTCCAGGAAGACACGAGTCATTAGGGTCCGAGCCTTGTCGGTTGCCTGTGGTGAACTGATGAGCTATCTACGTTTCTATTTTCCGCTGCTTAATCATTAGTTATATTTTCAGTCTTGCCCTGCGTGGCTTAATAATGTAAGTTGGTCATAAGATCATACATTTAGCTATATCAATAAATGAACTATTATTCTATTATCGTTGTGTATGATGTGATATGTACCAATGTTAAGCTGTGTGCACTAGCGTTGATCCTGGGACTAGTGCGGTAAACACAGTGGGTTCGAATCAGTGGATTCGGGTCCCTACACTCTTTGAGGGCTTGGGTGGTTGTTTTGTGTGGGGGAAAATTGTGATTTTGGATCATTCACCCCCCGATGATCGCCATCTTGATCCTTCATAAGGATTTCGAGGAAGAGGCGTGGGTGTTTCATGACAAACATTGCGTCGTGATGCAGACGCCCGAGTAGCTGGATGCTACGAATTAGGTTGGTCTGGGGTTGGAAGACTATCCATTATAGGCTGAGAACCATGAGTGGCCTCACCATCTTTACTTTATTTCTTTAGACAAGGAAATCTTTACATGGAATTCATCACTAATCACTCTCCTTTACAACTGAAGATATGACACTTGAACAGGATAAAATCATTGATCTAAACTTCCTTGATTAGCGTTGGCACCAAAGTCTTGAATGGGACGGAGTTGTGATTGACTTGAACCGGCATGGTCGCTTCCTTCTGAGGGCAATTTCCGGCATAATGCCCAGGCTTGTTGCAGGTATAGCAAAGTTTAAGGGGCAAGCTTCCTCCTTTAACATTGTGGACTGGGGGTAGTGTTCTTGTTCAAACGCCTCTTCTTTGACTGATTCTTTTGGCACACTTTTCTTGAAACTTCACTGCTCACTCTTGGCGTTATGAACTTGACTGAGGTGACTTCTAGAATAACCATAGCTGCATAAAAGGATTGTCTTCTCTGTGGACATCGGTTAGCATAATGGCCTTTCCTGCGGCAGTTGTAGCACTCAATGCTGCTTGTCTTGTTGGGTGCAGCTACATTTACATTGTTGTCTTCTTGTTGCGTCAGGGCCAGATGCTTCATAGGACATTCCCTAGCCCAGTGACCTTCCCCATCACACAGTAAACATGCTGTTGGTGATTGCCAATTACTGCTTTCTTGATGAGGGCTGGCAAGATCAAAGTATGGCGTTACTTGAGCAACTGACGATTCGCCTCTTTTTGACAACTTTTGAGCAACTGCGACTCGAGTATTCTTTTGCTGACGCTGGGTTACAGCGGTAACTATCGGATCCACGGGACATTGAGCTGGGCAATGATCTCAACCTTCACATAGGTAGCACGTGATGTTGCTCATATGACACTCTCCAAGGGGGTGACTTCCTTCACAGCTGGAGCAATTGATCGCATGCTCGTCAGCGGTATGTCCTATTTCTCCACAGCGAATGCACGCACGATCTTCTCGCCTTGTTTGGTTGTGACACTTCAAGGAACATCTTTTAGATATCGAACAAGGTGCGGGGTAGCATTCTTCTCTCGAATCCGTCATGATCACACTTGTCTTTCGGTGGAGTCAAGAGATAACAAAAAAGAACAAACTCACTCCAAGTGATATTCTCGGGCTTCATGGATAGCACAGTATTCCTTCCACCATTTAGCAGCAATTCCTTGTAACTGATATGAAGTATACAAGACCTTCTCATCATCTTTACACTGAGCAATGAGCAGCTTCCTCTCAATAGTATTGATCCAATCATCAGCTTTCGATGGTGAAACATTTCCAGAAAAAGTCGGCGGACAAGTCCTTATGAATTTTGATAACATTGAGCAGGAACAAGGATCATTGATGATAGCCTGAGATGTATTGCTGGCGTTGGCTTGATTAGTCATGTTCTGCATTTGCTTCATCATTGAATGCATCAACTGAGTCTGAACACCCAAAAACTCTCTGAAACTCTGGATATCCATCCGCGCTAACGGTTGAAAAACTGGTCCATCATTGGGGTTATCACTGAGTTGATTACCACTTTCACTGACTCCATTGCTTCCACCAGTCTGAACCATCTGCTTGATTGCTTCACAGGGGTTAGGGAAGAGAGAAATAGCATAGATAAGAAGCAGGAATCCTAAGACAGGGGAATAGGTTTAACCCAACAACTTAAGCAAACAAATATTAATAACTTGGTATGGTTGCTTATATAAGCCTAAAAGCTCGCAACACATCACGCACACTCGGCAATTCGGAAGAACCAATCAACCTAAGCACACAAAACTACCGTCTATATGGGTGACACTTCTATCTTAAGAAGACGCGACTCCCACACCTGAGTCTCAACTAGCTACTCAAAACACTGGGTCTTCTAGCTTCGGAAACACTTCGTCGATTCACTCCTTCCTTGAGCGTGACGATTTCTTTCTTCATTATCTTCAGGGTTGATAGCGAGCACTCGACGCTTTCTCCTAAAGTGTGGTACATCATTTTCTATTCAAGATTGCTCAGATAAGATTTTTAACTCGGTCCAGCAAGGAAAAGAGAAAGATATTCAGCAGGGGAAAAGAAAGAAATTTTAGCGAGGAAAGGAATAGAAGAATGAGATAAGTCAAGAACATATTATCCTTCCAAGTTAATTCTTTCCTTTAGAAAATAATTTTGAAAGTCCTATAGAGGCGACCAGACTATCTAGGGTCAAGGCCTACAGTCAGTATGGCTCTGATACCACCTTTGTCGGGACCCGAATATGCAAATCCGGACCCTCTGTGTATACTGCACTAGTCCAGGATCACGCTAGTGCACACAGGCTCAACATCAGTAAATATCACAATCATACACAACGGAAATACAATAAAAGACTTCATAAAATAAATAACACTTGTTGAATGACCATACGGTCAACTTACATGACTATGCCTCGCAAGGCTGAACAATAAATTAAACTGCAGTGGAATGAAAACGTAGACAACCTCTCAGTATACCACAGGCAACTGACAAGGCTTGCGCCCTAAACCTTCGTCTCCTCCTGGTACTTCTCCAGCATTGGTGTAGACTCCTCAACTGGTGATTTTGTTGATGGCAAGGGTGAGTACATAAAGCACTCAACAAGTTGTGCACAGAATGCAATTCTAATATAACTATATGCAAGGCTTATTCCAAGGAATGGCTTATCATGGTTATTTTGCAGTAAAGCAGCATTTGAGAACAATTACAGTAAATAGATTGTAAAGACAGTAAAATAAATAATTACAATAAATATATTCAGCATTTCTCAAGTAAACCAAGTTCCAATCCTTAATCAAGTTCCAACTTCCCATGGCAACCTGCCATCCATTCCAAGTTTTGTTTTGCAAAAGTCTAACCCTTAACTGTAATTCCCGAGCATTGCTCAATACCGTGAACACGGCTATTCGAATAGATTTTACACTCTGCAGAGGTTATGCACTTTACCCACACGACATGATCATCCCTTGTCGCCAAGCTATTAGCACACTTCCTTTGGTGTGCCGGCAGGGTAATCATGACAAAGCCTTTACAATGCTCCATCTAGACCCAGTACTGCTCGCTGAGGTTTCAACACGGAAGGGACAGGTTACCACACTCCGGGCCCCCATCTTGCGCCGTGTGAGTTAATCCGCGAATCCGGGACTCACTATTCACCACGGCAGTACCGATATCTAGACATCACAAATTATTCAGCTAGGCTGTCCCATTCCAGACATGTGGTTGCAAGAGAGACTCAGGTCAAATGCTTGCAAGGTTAAGTCCTTAAGATGATCGAGGCAAGAGTTCCACATACCCCTGCCCATCGGGCCCACCTTGGCATACTCGCCCCTTGCCACTTGCCCCAATCTAAATGAATATCACCCCAGTTGATTACCAAGTACCACGTGCTATCAACAATTCAACATCGTTGCGTGACATGACTCGCCACTGCAACTCAATCTCATTGTGTGACTACACATGACACACAAGTTCACATCATTGTTACATATTCCATTAGTCAACCTTAATTATCGATGTTTCAAGTACATGTGATGACGTGGCATAGCTAAACAATCTACGGCTGTCTAACCAGCCCATGTTGATTATCAATATTAACCAACTATTAATTAACCATCCTAGGGTGACAATTAGATCATGGCATACAATGGCAAGGTAGGGTATAGATCAAATTGGTATAATAGCTAAGTCCCAATTTAATTTGAAACAATTGTATACTTGAAATAATATGCAATAGGGTAAAACGATATAGCAATTTCACAAACATAGGTTCAACATGATCAAAGCACAACTTGCCTTCAAGAGCTCTGAATCTTGCTCTGGACCTTGGTCTTGGGTTGGCTCCTTGCTCACGAATAACTCGCTTACTTCAACGTCTACGCGAAACAGGTGTACAAGTAATAAATAACAAAAACAGAGAGCAACCTCAACTTCAAAAATTAAATAAAATTCACCATTAAATAAAACATGATTTTACAAATTTTTAGAAACTAGAATCACCTCAATCAGATCTCGAACGAAAGAGAACGGCCTCCTGGAAGTTCCTCGGATCAGAAAATCAGAGAAAATGGAAAAGGCTGACACGTGACAAGATCTGATTGGCTGGAATTTCGGATTTTCTGGAAAAAGAATAAATCCAAAAGAAATGCCGACTGACACGTGGGGCCCGCACGTCAGTTGCTTGGGTTCACGGTGAACCGAGTTCACCGAGGCGATCCAAAGGCGACGCGTAGGACTTGCTGAGGTGGCGCGACACATGGCGGCCACGCGGCCGGTGATGTGGCGCGGAGGTGGTACAGGCGCGGGCGACGCGTGGCGCACATCCAGCGGCACGGCCAGATATAGCGGTGGAGCGGCAAGGCGGCAGTTACGACGACGTGGCGCGATCGGGAGCGTTGGAAGAATATCCAACAGCTGGGGCTCGCGGCGATGAGCGACGGCGAAGCGGCCGCGCTACTCCGCCGGAGATGCAGAAGATGACCCGGGACACGGCGAGAAAGCAACGGATCGAGCGCAAAACCTTGGGGGTCTCAAAGGGCTCGACGCAAGGAACGCAAAGAAGGCAACGGCAGCGGCGGAGGTTCACCGGGCGGCCACACGACGGCGGGGAAAGTTTTGGGCATGGCGGCGAACTTCGGCGAGGGAAATCTCGGCGACGGCAGCGTCTCGCGCGACGGCGAGGGTGGCTACGGGTGTGGGGGACAACGGGGAATCTCAGAGAGGGTGCAGCGGCATTTATAGCCCTCGGGAGGCGTGCCCAAAATTGGAAACCGAGATGGCGGCGGACGCGGCGCGCGGAGATGGCGGCGGCTACGACGCGGGGCGATGCGGCAGCATCCCGACTGCACACGCGGTAAGGATCGGACGGCTCACACGCGCATGGCCACGCGGGAGAGTTTCGACCGCTAGATCGAGATCAAACGGCGGGGCGCGCTAGGTTTTGAGGCGGCGCAGCGCGGAGTCATCTCGGCCGTCCACGCGGCGCAAATCGGACGACCGACGCAACGCGAGCTGGTTGGGCCGTGGTGGGTCTTGTGCAGGAATGGGCCGAGTGAGGCGGTAAAAGGGGAATAGGAACGGGCCGGACGGAAATTCGGCCTGAAGGTAAATTGGAATTAAAATCATTTTCCGAATTAAGGAAACTCCAAAAATTCGAATGGAAGCAAATAAATTCAAATAAATAGCAAATAAATTCAGAAAGATGACCAAAAATACAGAAAAATTCCTTGAAGCACAATAAACCCAACTAAAATTGGAAATATTTTGTTTGATGAATAGTTTAGTCAAATTAAATCCTTTCATTAATGGAAAATTTAAATTAAGCTTTCATTAATTCCAGAAAAATGCAAATGGTTCAATTTCAATTTCAAACATTCAAAAACTCAAATTTTGGGATGTTACAGGTGGTTTTTCGTGTTTTTGGCTAGGTGGTAGCACCGACCAAAACGAACAAAGATGAATTTCAAAGTGTGGACTTTGATGGATTTCTTGCATATCTTTGTGGGCATTGCTATGTGAGGAGTTTCCTTGTTTTTGATGATTGCAGGTCGATGATGTTAGATCATGGTGAGGCGAAGGATGACTGGGACTAGACGAGGAGCGTCAGAGGTCCATACGGTCGGTGATCACCGGAAGATGATCGGAGATGGAGTCGTGGCAAGCCGTGAAGGCAAGGAACGGATGTGATGCTAGCTAGACGCTGTGTGGATAAATGAGGACCATTGCATCTTGGTCTAGTTGATAGGTTAGCAGGTCTAGTTAGTGTGCTTTGAGAACCATGCAAGAAAATCCATTATGTGTTGTGAGTTTTGGGTGAACCCCTGCATGGCTAGTTGAGTGGGTAAATCCTAGCCCTTGATGGATGCTCTAGAGTTTAGAGGCTCATCCGAGGGTGGTAGGTGGCCCAAGAGTTGTATAAATAGGGGTGGAGGGGTAGCCTTCCCCCCTTGAAGGTTTGAGTTGCTCCTTTATGCTTTTCCCGCATCAAGTGAGGCTTTTTAAACCTTTCATCCAGAAAATACAAAAAATTTCTTTACCTTATTGTGAATTTAAATTGCACATTTACATTATGTCTTTAATTTACGCAATTTAAATTCAGCATTTACTTTCCCGCATTTACATTCTTTACCTTATTGTGAATTTAAATTGTGCATTTACATCAAATGAGCCATGCACAGCACAACACTGAAGCTACTGTCACTAGCAATGCCAAACAGGACGGCAGGCATTCAAACTAGCATAACTTCTAAACGGCTAAACCAAAATTCATGTTCTTTGACTCTAATTAAATATAAGACCATGCTCTACAATTTATTCTACAACTAACCCCTCAGAAAATGGCACTAGATTGCCAAAATAATACCAAATCGAGACTACTGACAACAGCAACAAGTTCTGGACAGCAGACTCCAAAATAACATAACTAATTTTATACAAATCCAAATGAAGTAAAGGATGATATTTATGAAATCTAAAGAAAATTTCCTAACTTAATCTGGTCGTTAGAAAAATTAATTCAATTTCTAGATAGCCCTACTCTGCATCTTTCCGCGACTGCTGCCAGAAGAGGCAGATTCTGAACAGCAGTTACACAAACAGCCATAACTTTTAAACTACCCAACCAAAATTCGTGATCTTAGTGTCTAAATAAACTTAAGACGATGATCTACCACTTTACCAACAGCAACCCCTCTGGAAATGACTGAAACTATTTTTAATCCCTACCCTAAGTTTCAGATTAGCACTGCTTGAACCCAGATCTCGCCCCACAATAAAAATTCTCCCCAAACCAATCTATTCACTGCACTAAAACCTGAAATTATATCAATAAATCACCAAAAAAGATCCACAAAATAACTCAAACCTGAAAGAGGGACTCCAAGAGGGAGGAGGGGCGCAGGAAGGGGAGGGAGTTGATCTACAGGGAGGCGGCTGGGGCGAGGATTAGGTGTGGTTGGGGAGTGGGAGGGGAAATGGGCTAGGGTTTGACTAACTTTTCCCTCTCCACTCGGGCCAAAACTAGCCACAGATGGCCCCTTAATACCAAATCAGCTCACACATGCCACACTGCAGCCCAAAACGGCTCAAAATTAATTGGGGTGTTACAGGTACATGAATCCAACTCAGTCACGACGCCAAAAGAAATCAAGCCCGGATGACTCAGAAGACATTGAGTTTGACTCCAATTCAAACACGCTTAGATTAGTTTCCTTAAATTAACAAAGGGACTTGTAACTGACTCGGAGCGGGTAAGGGTTAGTCCTCCGATAAATAAAGGCACTAGGTCTCAGGAATTTCTCGGGTTTTGATTAGATTATATCTATAGTCGTCGACTTAGATTTCCTCTTGCGCCTGACTGTGTTCCAACGGCTATATAGAGTTTCAAAACTCCACCATGTAAACTTCATTAGAAATCTGCAATAAAGAGAGATTGCAATTATCTGGTTCTTGCTTGTGTTCACGATTTCGCAAGTAAGATCTATCGGAGTTGAAGTAGGCGATTGCAAGGTTTCTTAGTTTAGCTGTCCATTCAGAAACCCTTGAAGTTGTCTCGTCGAGATTTCGCCAAATCGGCTTGTCTTTTCATCGGCTAAACTGTCGCAACGCTCTTTGGACGACGGATTGATAAGTAGTTATCGTACCCGAAAGAAGATCGAGAAACACTTCAGATACCTCTATCGGCTAACTGTCGTATTCGCTTTTGGCCGACGGGACGTGGTCGCATCAGGAGAGCTGGGTAAACATGAGGAGTGTGGGAGGTTTCCATTTTAACAGAAAATGTGATTGGAGATTGAGTAGGTCGCGCTACCACCGGTCGACCGAACTGAGAGAGAAGAAGGGTTGCGGTAGGCTACAGGCGCAGGGAGCTGTAAATGAGGACTGGTTAGAGTTCAAGGGACCATCAGAAGACTCTAGGCTCAATTAATTTGACAATTCATCACTGGATTGCTTGCACGAGCTTTCCTCCCCTTTCCCGGGTTCTTGCGGCAATTGCGAAGGAGTGAGGTGGCTCTTGGCATTGCGCTTGATTTCAGGCTCAAGTAGATGAGAATGGCGGTTGGGAGTGGCACGGAACCGCAGTCGCAGGGATTTATAGCCGAAGATGGGTAGTGGCAGAAGAATGGGCGAAGCGGCCGATCGGCGGTCAAACGGCGCTTAAATTCTCTGACGCTATAAAGCAGGGTATGGCTTAACGACAAAGAGAAGGTGGGGATGTAACTGAACACGGCTCTTGCCTATTTGTTGAATCGGCAACAGGATTTGGCACCGATGGAGTCTGTGTCGAGGCCAGGTCTACGCACATTGTGGCTGAGCTCGGATGCAAGATGAGGCGAAAGACAAGGTTGTGGCTGTCAAGAACGGGGCTCAAGTTTGAGCTAACAAGGCATAGAGTGTGGATTCAGAGTCACGGCTGATCAATACTGAAGAGGAATGGCGCAGCGGAAGAGTAGTTCGCGGAGGAGACAGCCATTCGGTTGGGAAGAAGGAAAGAGAGGAGGAAGGGTGTTCTGCCGACATGATGGACCAAGGCCCACTGGTAGGGACTAGAGAGAGTGCGGCTTGATTAACTGGCAAGTGGGTCCAAACAGTACAAAGGGTCCACATGCAGGTGTAACAGATAAAGGAGTAAGGAGTGTGACCTCGGGTGCATCACATGGTCCACATTTAAAGACCAAACAGATCTCATTGAAAAATTTCAAAACTTTTTTGACTAAGGTCCTGGGGTAAGGATGGGTATCCAAAAAACATTTTGGCTAAAAATATGCTACATAAAAATCACAGAAAATCTGACAGTGCTGACTGCCCATTTTCTTTGAGTCAAAAAAATTTGATAATTTTTTAAAAGAGTTTTTCATGAGCCCAGGATTCTTGGGTAAAAATTTTAGGTTAATATTAAGCATATTTATTTTATATAAATTATGACATTGCAGGATTTAGATTTTCTTGATTTCTAATTTTAAATTTTAAAAGGTACTAAATTTATTAATTAATTTTTGATATTTTTATAGTGATTAATATTGCACTTTCAAGGACCTGGTAAAATTTTCAGACAAAGATAAGTTTCGTAGATTTCTATAAAATTCTAACAATCCATTGGTTTGAGGTAAAATTAGGCTAGCTAACAGATTAACATATCATTTATTGCATTAAAACCCTTTTGACAGCTAAAAAAAGTTACCGGAGATTTCCAAAAATTTAATGTCATTTTTGTGGATTTTTACAGACGTTTTCTTTTTATCAATTACATTTGCCCTTTTTCTAATTATACTATTTACTCTTTTCTTAACAACAAAAATTCAAGAAGATCAAATAATGCCAGAAAAATTCAGAGATAAACATGTTTAAATTCAACATTCCCATTTTTATTTTATTTGAATTTTTAGGATGTTACCTCCGACGCACCTTGCCTAGTCCCAGTTATCCTCGCCTTACCATGACCTAGCATTAACTTCTTACAACCATCAAAGAAAAGGAAAACCCATCATATAGAAATATTCAAAAAAATGCAATAAACCTCACAAAATAAAAAATTAATCATAACCTCGCTCATAAAGTTAGTACTACTGCCACCTAGGGGCCAGTAGCACCGCAGGTCTGGTGCTACTGTTCCCAGTAGGCCGGTAGCACCACACACACAGAAAACCAACGGAGGCCCTCTCTGGAAAAAACACACCGCCTCTACGTCCGGTAGCACCGTTACCTCGGTTTAGGGTTTAGGGTTACCTCGGTGCTACCGCCCCTAGGGCCAGTAGTACCGCAGGTCCGGTGCTACCTCTCCCAGTAGTACCGCAGGTCCGGTGCTACCTCTCCCAGTAGGTCGGTAGTGCCGAAAAAACCAGTCAGAGCTCAAAATGTCTCAAATTCAAACTAAAGCTCAAATCAAACTCAATCTTAATGTAGTGACCCCCATTTTCACATAAATGCAAAAATAGAAATCTCATGTGCATATAGTACTAGTCCCATGATCAGTGGCTAGCACGCACATTTACAACAATTGGTATCACATCCATACTTTTTATTACAAATGATAATGGTAATTTATACAATAAAATCTTACAATACAGAGAAATGTAGTGGAGAGATTAAAATTCTTGTAGTGTGCCCATCCAATCCCTCAGGCAACTGACAAGGCATAATCCCTAGAAAAACTTCATCGTTATTATTCCCGAGTCCTGCGACAAATATGTTTCATCGGGCTAATCTGATTCTTCACCTAAAGACAACAATTAAGCAAGGGTGAGTACTTTCGTACTCCGCAAGACTTTTGCAAAGCTTATTATATATGCAAGCCACTTCAAAGGGAAAGCTACTACGGTTAGTTTGCATAAAGTCAATTTGAAATGTAAATACAGAATAGTAGAATGCAAAATGGGATTTAAATAAAAGCAATTTAATACGAAATGTAACAGAATATAAGCATAAATAAATCTCATGTACCTAGGTATCATGACCATATCCACGAATCAACTTCTACCAACACCCGGTAGAATCCAGTTTTTATGCAAATAAAAACATCTAACTAGTGCTGGCGCACCAAGACTCCCATAACCGCGGGAACGGCTTTTCAAAAAGTTTCACACTCTGCAGAGGTGTACATCTTTACCCACAAGTCATGACCTTTTCTTTTTGCAGCATATTTCACTCACCTTTGGCGTAGTGGCCAGAATATTCATGACAGAAACCTTTACATTACCTAGATTAACTTTGCACCAGCCCGGTGTCGATAAACCCGTACTATGGTGTAAATGTTTGTACAGTCAGTGCACAGTAATGAATAAGCATATCCATAGTATGGCGTACACCGTTGTATGAGCAAACGTGACTCCCAACACCTCGGTGTGGGCGCCCCTCCGAGCAACCAGTCACTGAAGAAGCTTGTACTACTCCGGCCTACCAATGTGCAAAGTTAAACCAGATAACTTAATTGGTTTAAGGCTGTCCCATACCAGCACTTGTGGTTTGTACGGTAATTCTTGGGTTTAACGAACACGTAGTTCGGTCCTTAATCCGACACGGGCAATAGTCTCCCCCTACACTACGTACAAGTCCCTTGTACTCCCGGCTATTGCCAATAATTGCCCGCATCAAAACCATAGTTTTATTTTCATTTTTCATCAAAATACCAACCAAAAGAAAGGTCATACCCATTGAATGTCATATCCAACATTTTTAACAATGTCAAAGTTTTATGTTCCTTTAAGCATGGCTAAGCACGACACTAAGTGTGAGTAACCCAAATTGACATCAAGTACTGTCTATGCTATTCTAGGGTTATCATGGTTCACAAATCCATACTTATCAAGGAAGTTCCATAAAACTACAGGTACATCTACCAATACCCGTAAAATAGCATACTTTAATAAAAATAACGTATGCAGTAAAACATTTAATGAAAACATTTACAAAACTGGGATAAATATGATCAAAGGGGGTGCTTGCCTTTCTTATTTATTGCTTACGACGAGGACGAGGCCACGGCTAACGGAGGCAACGACAGAAATAGCGACGTCGGATTCTACACGTCGTTCAATCGAAAATATAGCAAATATCCAACTTTAATAAGGGCAAAAAGAAAATAGACAGGAAACCAGATAAAGATTCACTAAAGAAAACAGGAATGTTTTAGGGTTAGAATTATGATTCCAAGACCTCATGATTTAGTTAATTATACATTCGTATTGTTAAAGACTTTTATGATGAACAAACATGGTTTCTTTTATAGATTATCTATTCTTGAACTACGAATTCAAGAGGCTAAAATTATGAATTCTTGCATTTATAACTTTGAATTATAGATGCTAAAATTATTTGGATTAATAGAATTAACACATTAGATCATTAAACTGAAAGCTATAAATGAATAGCACTTAATCCCTTTTAATTGATTTTGCATAATAAGTGGTTTCAAATATGATAGATTTGTTAAACTAGGTTACTGCTTATATATTTCCAGTTTTTAAGAAGATTCTGATGATACAAATATCTTAACTACAGATTTCGTCATTGTTTCCGAGTTCGTTTATTCACAATATCAAGTTCAGAAATCATATTACTTAAGGTTATTTGGCTAATAGGATTTATATGCAAAGCAAGTTGTAATAAGAATATTTTTCTAGATTATAGTATTACATATCCTAAATATTATTTCCAAACTGTTCTTCATACAATTTGCATTAAGACGATATGTTTTACAGGCTACTGAAATTGCTTAAGTGATTCTAACTTTTATGCGACAAAGGTTTAGTTTTAATTCTTAGTTTGCGACTGCACTTTATAAGATTATTTATTCATTTTTCTGGCATTAGCATTGGACATCATTAAGAGTGTTTTAAAGTTGGTTTCACAATATTCTGTTTTTATCCGAGACGTGTTTCATATAAAATATCGGCAAAGCTTGATATGGACTTATTCTAACATTGCATTAATATGAAATATTTTTGTATATTTGGGATCCTTATAACATCAGGAGTGATACAAAACTAGTTTTACCAGAATTTGAGTTCATTTGATCCATATTCTAACTGTTTAAAATTTCAGATTTGAAACACCAAAATTAATTGAATTAATATTGAACTATTTACTTAATTCATGTAATAACTCAAAAATTTCCTATGGCGAACCCTAATTTTTTTTGCATAATTAGTTTACTGAGAGTCTAAGGATTCTAGCAAAATTTGTTTCATTCAATTTGGATCTTATTTGCAAAAAATCTACATATGGCATTCTTTTGATTCTTTTCTTTAATTTTGAATTCAAAATTTAAACAGAGTTCATTTTCAAAATATTTTTGTATGTTCTGAATCTACAGGATTTATCATGAATATATAAATTTATTTCATCTCATTTGAAGCTGAAATGCAAAAGATATAAGCATTTGAATATACTAGGGTTTTGAAAATACTGAAAATAGAAAAATTACCATAATTGGAAAGTGTGCTTTCGCTACGGAAATGCGCTTTCCTATTTGGGCTTGCGCTGGGCTGAAACAGTGACAGCTGGGCCCCGGATGGCAGCGAGCTGAGTGCGATGAGGGAGGCTGACGCGCAGGTCCAAGTGGCAGAGTGGTTGCGAGTGGCTGGCGACTGGGGTCACGAGGTCAGCGACTAGTACAGAGTTTAGAGGCTGACAAATGGGACCCGTTCGGCAGTGACTGAGAGCAAAGGAAGGAACTTCTGAGGTTCGCCGGCGGCAAGGCTTCGCCGGAGGGGTCCAATCGGTAGCACAGCGAGCATCAGGAGGGTGGCGCGCACACATGGGTGGCGATGGTTCGGCCGGAGATGGCCTAGGTTGGCGTGCCACTGTGAGAGGGGCGACAGCGCCATGGCCGGCGGCAAGAAGCTCGATTTTTGAAGCAACCTTGTGAAAGATGAGATGCGCATGAGCATTAGTGGGGCCTAGAGACTTCGTTTCTGGGTTCAAACATGAAAAAGAGTTACTGGGGTGAGCTCTCACCGTGCGAGGGGCGACGACAGAGGTAGGCGTCTGGTGCGGCGTCTCACCGGAGAGAGTGGGTTCCAATCGAGGTTGGGGATGAATACTAGGTGCTATGAGGGTGCTTCGGGAGTAACAATTTGAGGAATGATTTGGCGAAAAGCTTGAATTGGGTCTTTCCCTCTTTTCACTGATTTCGCCGGACTTGGGGAAGAAGATGGGAATCCAGGCGTTTCTGGCTGAGAGGCAGGCTAGGAGGAGAACGGAAGTGTTTAGCCGAGACTTACGTTGCTTAAATAGATGACCAAGGTGGTGAGGTACAGGATTTGAACGTGGCATGAAACGGTGGCGTGAGCACGTGCGAGGCTTCGCTGTCGTGGTGGCAAATTTTTGGGGAAATGGCTGCCGTGACAGCCTATTGACAAGATGGGCAAGTTGGCGAGATGGCATTGCCACTTGCCTGTCCGGATCGTGCTGTGGTAGGGAAAACCGGGGTGAATTCTTGCCGCGACAGAGAATCGGCCAGAGGTGGCAATGAACTGAGTTGCGGCTTCGGGACTTCTTCGGTGCAAAATACAGGCAAGCTGGTAGAGTGGCAGTAGCGGGGTGACAGAGAGACGACAGGTCAGTGTCTGGAGACGTGGGCTGAGAATTACGGCGCCGACTGGAGAATATGATAAGGGGAGAGGCGGTGCTCGGCTGCGCGCGCGAGAGAAATCAACGAAGGGAGAAGAAAGGAGAAGGATCGGGAGGCTGGCTGACAGGTGGGGCCCGACGGAAGCGACTGAGGGGAAAAGGCGGTTCGGTCTGGCTCGTGGGACCGGGTTAAGGAAAGGGCCCACACATAAGTGAGACACTTTGGCAAACCACCTGAGTCTTCTGTGCAGGTCAAGGAACATCCATTGGATTGGGACAACAGACAGGCTCTAGATTTTATGAAAATTTTTGTGTAGGTCGGAAAGGAATAAATTTTATGAAAAATTTTGTGTAGCCTTTTTCTCTTGATTCTGAATTTTATTTAATTTAAGACTAAAATCAGTTTATTATTTTATGAAACTTTTTACGAATATCTGGAATGGCATTATTGACATGATATAAAATGTTCAGATTTTTATATTGTATATTTTAATTTTAATAATTCTAACATTACCATTTTCAGCTTTTCTGATCGTCTGTTTTTGAATTTATAAAATTACCAAATGCAGGGATAAATTCTTGATATTTTTACTAGAGTTGGTTAAGGTTAATATGTCGGCATGGTTAAAATTTTAACCCAAGTTAAGTTCGGATAGCTACTGAAGAAATCTTATAGTTTCAGATTTGGATTATCTCCCCATGATTACTTTTACTCTTTTAATATTTTATTGATCCAGATCAGTGCAAGTCGCATCATCAGGATCCTGGATGGATCTGGGATTTATCTGAGATTTTTACAAATTTTATTGATTTTGTATTTTTATCTTTTTACTTTTACCATTTTACCATTTAAATTTATGAGACTTTTCTTTTAAAGAAAAAACTCAAGAAAAATAAATAATGAAGAAAAATCAGGAAATTAAAATCCAAATTAAGGATTACATTTTAAACTTATTTTTATATTTTGTTTGTTTTGAAGAAATAGTTTTAATAAAGGAAATCTTTCTTTTCTTAAGAGTAGAATACAAGAAAAGGAGGAAAATATATTATTTAAAAATCAAAATCTAGATTACAATTGAAATTTCTATTTGATTCCATTTTTAAATTTCAAATTTTTCATTTTTCATATTTTTGAATTTTATGGGATGTTACACTTAAGCACGCCAAGCTTAAACATAATTAATAACTCATCACCATCAAGGATAGACCTCGACATGGTCTTTCAATTTCCTACAATTTTTTCATCGAGTGATGGATATAAAAAATCTCTTGTATTTTGACAAAACTAAAAAAAAACCAAAAGCTGAATTTTACACCCCTTTGGTCAGAGCAATATGATGTTTTAGAAAGTTTGCAGTCGATCGAGCATCTTTAACTTTGACTAGTAATATATAAAAAAATTATTTAGATTAATCATGTGAAATTGGTATAATTAGATTAATCATGATATAAAAGTTCGCGGTCAAAGTTGCGTATCGGAGTCCTTGTCGATATTTAAAACATCATATATTCTTGAACACATGGAGTACTTTTTCTTGCATATACCAAACTTTAGTTTCTTTGCTTCATAAATATTTCTTTGGTCTTTCTGAATTTTACAGTTTCACTACAAAAGAAGGAAACGATGTGTATGAGTTTATCTTTTGAACTACACAGATAAAATAGAAATGACAAGCTTTCATTATTTTTACTGCAACATTTTTATGACCGAGGAGAACAGCTTTCCCCAACAATAGATTGCTGCACGTAATCTCTGCTCTTGCATGAAAGAACACCTCGGACTTCGCTCAGCAGGCACCAGACCTGAATCCGACGTTTCCCCGGCCAGAATCGTACAACACCTCGAACGTGCGCTGATTCACATTTCCAATGATTCCGATGATGTTGTCCCTCCCCGCTCCGTCGAAAGCGAGGCAGCCCTCCACCAGAACACCAGAGGGCACGTCGAGGTCGATGGTAATGCCACCGCTGAACGTCAGGGCGACCTTCGGCACGGTGACATTTCTGTAGCCGGTAAAGTTGTAGCATGTGTCAAGCCCGTCGTCGGACGGTGGCAAGAGTGGGTACTCAGACATGGCACTTCGGAAAGCTGACCGCAGCGCCGTGTAGGCCGTCGCTGGGAGCCCAGTGATGACCGTGCCCGAATCTATGACCATGCCGTTGGAGAGTACTGACGGCGGTATGTCGAGTGGTTTTCCACCGACGGTAATGCCGGTGAGCGTCACAATGTAAAACGTCGGCACTTCCGACAAGCGGCGCATCGGCGTGAACAAGAAGCCCGCTGTGTTGTTGCCCGGCGCGCCGAGGGTAAGGAACCCAGCGCTGCCGTTCACCGGCGGGAGGCAGTAAGAGAAGGCGCCGCCGTAGAGCGATGACGTCTGCGACACGAGCGACTCCGGTGCACCGCCGAGCCCGAGGAGACCGTCGAACTTATCGTATGGACCATGCTGGTCATTGCCGCAACCGAAGCTGAAGTTCTTGATTGAAACACCGGACTTGAGCGTTAGCGTCTCCGTGCTGTACACCCCCGTCGTGGTTGAGCCGCCCCCGTACTGGATTCCATACTCGCACAGGGAGGAACCGGAGCTGTTCGTGCAGCCGTGGCTGTAGGAGTCGGCCACAAGTTTCCTGCACGCGTCAGTGTCGCATGGTATCGGAGCGTACGTGGACGACTTGCTCGGATCGAACAAGGGGTCCTTCTGGGGGTAGCACTCCCCGGGGTTGCACGGCTTGCACTGCACCCACGACAAGTCGCTGCCGGTGTCGATGAGGACGGTCTGCTGGACGGCGGGCGTGCCGATGCCCAACGTGACGACGTACTCCAGCGAGTCGACGGAGTCCCCAAGGTACGTCGGGATGCTCACGCCTCCTTCGGATAGCGTGGTCACGCGCCCCGAGGCCTTGCTTATGATGTAGTTCGCGCGGGCGCGGTCTCTGCGGAGCCGCTCGGCGAAAGATGGCTGCTTGTTGTTGGCCCCCGACCGCACGCACGGTCCGTGCCGGTTCGCCAGTGGCACAGACGCGCGGTTTGGCTCCGAAGTAACTGAAAATTAGCATGAAAAGGTTAGGTTTACAGCCTAAAGATTAAAATTGTGAGTTGTTGCCGGCTTAGTTCCTGTATTCTGAGGACCCGGAACGAAAATAGGGGTGTTATGGAAGTTGGTGGTCAGTGAAAAACTAGTACTAACTTGTAAGCTGATCTAACTAAAATCCTATGAATTACAACGTTCTACATACAAAGACTGACAAGCAACCGATAGCAAAGTCCTTACAATCTGCACACCTTTCGATCCTATATATATATATACTTCCTCTCTTGAACTTTTGTGCCATGATTTATTCTATATTCAAGTAGCTAGTATTACAAATGTATTGTTGATGTTTATTATATCCACAGGCATTTCATAAAAACAACTTAATGACGTGCTACTTAAGAATTTTATGATAGCTAATAAAGAAAGCAAGCTATCATATTTTAATATCAAATTAATTACAACAAAACAACATCAAATAGGGAGATAAAAATCACACAATTCATAAGATAACGAGGAAGCAGTAACAAAATGAGTGTTGGTGACCAGTTGTAGCGGGCTAGAGCCCACTTAATTAAACTCCCCCTAGCTGGTCCGCCCCTGTTCCTATACCTCTTGATGTAGAGCATACACCTTGTGGCTCAAAGGAGTTAGTTGGCACCACTACAAAGTTGTGCTCGTTGCCTCCAAGAGCAATGGAATAGTAGCAGCATAACAGGACGCACAGGAGGAGAGAGGAAGCCATGGCAGATTGGCAGTACTAGGTTTTGTTGATGAAGCTGAAAGAATCAGGTGGCATTTATCGGCGAATGTGGTGAACACTGTGATTGAACTCATCGACGGCCACGCAAGCATATACGGAGAAAGCTAGGCGGCCGGAGATGATCCTTTGTTTTCCTCTTCCTAAATGGATATACATGTTTAATTGTCATACAGTCCTTGACAATGTACGTCCACATTTTGTATTATATCCGTGATGCCAAATGCCAGCGTATCTATATCTGACATCGGAAACATCATTTGAAATGCCATTTCCATATGATCGATCAGCTAAATTTTCAACCTATTACACTACTACATAACAGCACATCACTGCCGGTTCCAAAAGACCATTATTGCCAGTCACTGGTGCCGGCAGTGATTGGTCGGCAGTGATACTCGGGGATTATCACTGCCGACTCAGGAACCGGCAGTGATAAGGATTATCACTACCGGTTCTATACAGAACCGGCAGTGCTATTGTACTATCACTGCCGGGTTAAACCAAAATCCGGCAGTGAATAATTATCGCTGTCGGTTATACGTAAAACCGGCAGTGATATAGGACTATCACTGCCGGGTTATACCTTAATCCGAGAGTGATATATATATATCACTGCCGGTTTTCTCCAAGAACCCACAATGACATGCCGTGAATCAAATATTTTTATTGCATATTTTTTGTTCAATATATATATATTTATACAATTGTTTATACAGTGTCCATATATAGTATATAAAGCATCGTTCAAATCATAATTCAAATATATCCATGTATATACAAAGCATCGTTAAAATCATAATTCAAATATATTAAATTAAGCATCACAATACTTTGTTTTTACAATGATTTATTTACAGTTCGACTACATCTCATCTCTTCTCATTGACTTTGATTTTGCACCGGTCACAGTAGAACGAGGGTGATGAGGCTACGTGTGGAACTCGCCGTTTGGATTGATGACTTCTCATCAATGAATCCGGCGAGCTGTTCTTGAATTGCTATAATTTCTGTCAGTAATAACTTATTGGTTCTCGCTTGGGCTATGTATTGAAGAAAAGAGAAAGTTAATTAATGAAGATGTATGTTAAATGAAAAAAAGTAGGCATCAATGTGTAATTATGTACCATGGCTTCGTTATAGCCCACAGCCTACGTGACAATTGAATGTAAATTTGTACATACATAGTATGCACATAAATTGTTTCCCGGGTCCTGCCTCATACATTGAAAGTCGGTTACTATTTCGAAATGTTTCCTATAGGGACGATAGCGAACACTTTTCTTGCAGTATCGTGCGAATGCCCTGTGAATGATTTTGAATATTAAGTAAACTTAAATGAAGGAGAATGGAATATTGCTAGAGCAATAACACAACGATCGAGTTTACCTGTTAAGCATGTCCCAAAAGTCTTGATACTGCTTAGTTGGTTTTCTCCTAGAGTCCAAGACAAAAATCCTGCTAGCATCTAATTGGATGATGAGGAGGACCCAGTGCAACCTACACATATATGTCAACGTAGTCAATTACTCCAACATCGTGCGTGTCACGCAAAAACAGTAAAACGATATTAGAAGTAGGGAAATACATACTTAAAGTTATAGGGTAAAAGTATGGAGGTCTTGTATTACAGCTTCAAAAAAGTATTAAATAAATAGTCTTCATTGTACTGTAGATTGTCCTTCACAAGCTTCTCATTGACAAGCCCCGGATCTAGGAATCCTAGATTGTCATCGCCATTTCTTCTACAAATCTGTATCTCCATTCTACATATGAAAGAAGTCAGACATGCAATTAAACATTACAAGAATGCACAATAATATACGCAGAGACTTACAAAGTCCACATTCGAAGTATATTCACGTCCAGTGAATCTTGCTGGTACAACATGTACACCTCCTCGAAATTCACCCAGAAGATTTTATCCCCATTGTGAAAATCTTGCTCCTTGTATCGGACTGCGAACAACTCCATACCTTCGTTGGACTGCTGCATGTACCACTGATGGACGCTACCAGTAGTTGTCTTTGTCGTGGTCGAAATGAGCTGGTTCAACCAGCGGTTTCCCCATAAAGAACTTCCACCTGAGACCTTGCTGCTGAGCTTCAAATTGAGCAGGATCTGCCTGAGCATCCAACATCAACGCTTCGGCACGAGCCGCCTTCAAGTATTGCTTTCTGGATATGCACTCGTAGTCCGACATTTTGCAAGGTTCAGAAGCCTGCCCCGTCTTTTGCACTTTTGCCATACTCGAGAAAAACTTTTACGCGTTCTCGTCAACTTTAGTCTTCTCAGGTGGTGGCACCTTTTTAAAGTGAGATATTACGCTGGCGCTTACATGCTTTTTCCGTTCTTCTTCAGTCATGTCAGCTGTTAATTTCTTCTGGGATTGTCCTTGCTTCACAGATGAATGAGATTTCTTTGAGGACGGTGCTGACTTGCGAGATGGTGCTGGTGTTCGATTCTTCTCAGATTCTGGCGGAGGAGTCGGAATTTTCCTGGTTGGTGCCGGCGGAGGAGTTGGACTTTGTCTCTGTGGTGGCGACCAGGGCGGGAGGTCTCCGTGTGCAGAGCGTGGCTGATCATCATCTTCGTCGTCCTCATCGTCCGAGCCAAACTTAATCAAGCTCTTGCGCCACGCGAGGAAGTTATGCACGTTTCCTCCTAGTCTTTTGTTTCTGTCCTCGCCAGGGATCTCTACCTCAATTTTTCGGTATTGGCGGACTACACTGTCCACTTTTGTAACGACCTGGAATTTGGAACAGTGAAAAATAAACAGTTTAAGTTTTAATTTAAGTGATTTTGAAGTTCTAAGTGTTATTCGATCCAATTAGGATTTCTTAGACTTTTGTGCTATACGAAAAGATTAAATGAAAAGGGGAAAAACAAGGAAAAGGTAAAAAGATGAAAATAAAATTTAGAAAATTTTATCATGAATTCCATTTGAGCTGATCTAAATGTTTGATCAGTAAGTAAAATTTTTATAAACCTGGGGCCAAGCTAAATGAATTATGGATCTACTTTTTGGTTAAAAACAGTGAATCAAAAAGTAGAAAGAAAAATAATCAATATCAAGAAAAGCCAAGAAAATTTATGTAAATCCCTGGAGATATGATTCATCACTGGTAAAATTTTTGTAATTAAATGAATTGAAATAAGCCTCTTAAAAATTCAAAAACAGTGGGTCCAGAATGTAAGGAAAATGATTGTCAGAATTTTTATAAAATAACGGCTCATCTTTTTGAATTGAAAATTTTAAAGTAATCCAATTATAAGGATTGGAACCTGTCCAAAAAGTCTCAAAAATAAAATGTAAGAAATGAACCTATAATTAAATCAAAAACCGAAATCGAAATTCAGAACCTGGGTACAGTGTCAGAATTTTAACAAATCACCTAGAAGGAGTTTTTGTCTCAAAATTTTGTAGCAGACGTGTGACTCTCATTGGGACTTAGTCAAAAAGTTTGAGAAAATTTGGGATTAGTTTAAAGCTTAAACAAATGAGAAACCTAGAGAATTCTCGTTCTGTCAAATCACATTAAAATCGACTATTTCAGCGACAGTGGGCCCAGCCCTGTTGACCCGCTGACGAGCCGGTCAGCTGAGGCGAGGCTGTCTCGCTGCCAGTGGGCCCCGGTCCCACACGCCAGTCTCACATGCGTTTGCTCTTCCCTTTCTTCTCCCTGCCGAGGCGATGTCGCCGTCCCGCTCGTCCTTCGCGTCCGGCTTCACCGCCTCGTCCGGCCGAGCTCGATGGCTTCCACGTCGCGAGTAGAGCTTCTCCCCTCGCCTGTGCCCACTTGATCCCGCCGAGCCGCCTCGAGACGAGTTTGCGCATGGGTTGCGCCGCACGTAAGAACCGACCAAGTCGTTCGCTCCAACTCGAGCCAAAACCGCGAACTCGATCGATTCCATACGGCTTTAAGCCTTGTGCTCGCGTCGCAGTGCCCTCACGCACCTCACCTTTCCATTTTGCCGAGCCGAGAGCCTCAAGGGCGTCGTCTTCCCGCTGAGCCGGAGGAACTCGAGAAGGGGGAAACGTTGAATCGGGTGAGTCCTCACTCAATCCTCCAAATTGATTGCTTCCCGAGCTCCCTCATCATCCCAGGATTGCTGATCACTCGCCATTTTGGATTCATTTTGGCTGCAGCGCCGTTGAGCCGCCGTTCTTCTTCCTCCGGCCGCGCGCGGTGGCGGCCGTGCGCACTTTCTCCGACCCAGCCATCAGGTGAACTCGCATCTCCTTGATCCACTGTAGCTGTACGAACCCTAGGTCGCCGGAAATTTTGCCCCTAGCCGAGCTTTCGCCGTCGTGGTCATGGCGCCGCCGCACCCTCGCGGTGGCGACCATCTTCCGACCACCTCCGGTGAAGTAGCACCACCCTAGACTCGCCTTGGCACGGTGAAGCTAGAACCGGTGCCCATTCGGCCGCAAGGAGCTAGTTCGCGGCGGCGAGCAAAGAACATGGTGCCTGATCCGAGTCGCGATCGGCGGGTCCCACACGCCAGCGGTCGAGCATTTGAACTCAGTTTTAGCGCCACAGAAAGCCGTTTTCTCCGATTGAAAGCGTATTTTCGATTTTTGAATGATTTTGAAACCGATCGAAATTCAAATGCTCATAACTTTTGAATCATCTGGCCAAATTTAGTGAAACAAATTTCTAAATTCGTATAAAGGCTGTAATTTCAGAATATGCAAAAATTTCTGAAGATGAGTAAGGTGTGATTTTAGGAAAATGAAATAGAAGCCTAAGTGTAATTAAGGTGTGAAGAATAAAATATTTTTGGGATGATCCAATTAAGGAAAAGTAAGTTTTTGTCGAATCCCTGAGCTATGAGTATTCCAAATAAACCAAATGTTTCCTTAATACTTTTATATATATATATATATATATATATATATCATATTTACTCAAAAATGAATATTAAACATGAAAAAGGAAAACGAGTAAATGAAAGAAAAGACTAAAGTTTGAATGTTTAAAAGTTCATCCTGGTTAGCTATAATCATGGGGAGTTGCTCTTGTGAAAATACTTAAAGAAAAGTATTTATGATAGTTGTTCAATTAAGAAAAACAATACTAGTTATAACCAAAATAGATGTAATTTGTTATGAACAAGTTCAAAATAACTCAAATTCACTTTTAAAATGCTTTTAGGATCTTTCCCTGATGTCAGGATGAAAATGGATAAAAGATGTTAAATAGTTTAGTAATAAGTGAAAGCAAAAGATGGAAAGGTTATAAGTTAGTTTTTATGTTCATATAGCCCTTTTCAACATATGATAAAATGGATTATATGAATGAGAAGAAATGTAAAAATGGTATAGAAGCATTTCACAAAGTATATTCTAGTAGATTCTGTAAAAAGAATGATGTTTTGCTAAGGTTGGTATACAAAGCAAGTTAAGGGAATGAGGCTAGTTTTTATGTTTTGGTGAAAGATTGAAACAATCAAGCTTTTTCAACCATGTGTGAAATAACTCATCCAAGTAAGAAATTTTGGAAGAATAGTGTAGAATTGATAACCAAAGTTTGTTCTACTAGATTCCAGAAAAATATTCTGTTTTAGAGCTTTAGTTCACTTAGTTTTCATAAGAGAAATAACCTTAAGTGCTGTTGTTTAGTCCTGTCCTTAGCCAGTTTTGTAGCCAAGTCTAGAGTTTAACCAAGCCTTTTCAACAATAGTTTTCAAGCTTCATCTAAACCCTAAAAGATAAAAGAAGTAGTTAGATTTGATAATTAAGTTATGCTTTAGCTAATCCAAGACTTAAACTCTAATTTCTGTAGTTAATGTACATCAATCTTGTTAGGTTTATAACCCTAGATGATATAGTTTCAAGTGCTCCTCTTGAATCTTTGGAGAAATCAGGGAGACCTCTGTTTTGGCTGTTGGTTAGGTATAGCATCCTCCAAAGAAGCAAATGATCAATCTTTTCTTTTCAAATAATTTTAGCATCTATAATTCGATGTTTAAGTTCGAATATTTCTGGAATAGCAGTAGCCTGTTTGATTCGAATTTGTGTTTACCTGTTTATCTGTCTGTTTTCTTTTTGCCATTTGAAGTTGCTGATATTCTCTTTTTCTTCTTGTTCGCAACGGAGTAGAGACCGATTTCATTGAAGAAGAAGAAGGCGGTTCTGCAGATCCAGATCTTATTCTGACAGTGATTTGCAAGGCAAGCAACTCCTTGATCACGTTGAGCCTAATAATTCACCTACTATATGTTGTTTTTGCTTATGTACAGTGCATCCGGATAATTCCCCCTAAAAGTGCTAATTTGGGTTAGAACTGTAGTTAATCCTGTAAATTATGGTTTGCCTCAATCTGTATGGACTTGTGGACCTTGTAAACCTTAGATTGAGCTAGACATATGTAATGTCGTTTTGGGTATAACCGCTAGCATAATAATATTCCTGCTTTAGTCGCTTGTTGGTTTTCAATCTTTTCAACCGTCATATAATGTCTTGGAAATTGGTTGATGGTAGTTTGCTAAAAACCTTCAAACAAAACTATGTTTTGACGCGGGTGATTATTTGGCGCTAGCCGATTGTAAAAGAGATATGCACGTAGCTAGGGTGGAGTATCGCCGTGTCGGTTTAAGGACCGAGCAAATGGGATGTTGTAGAACCATGTTTCCGCAACCACAAGGGCTTGTATGGGCGGTCTTAGCTTAATAAGTTGTTTAGACTTGGCTTTGCATCTATGGAAGGCGGAGATTTGCACAGCAGTCCGGTCAGTCATGCAGTAGGGGTTTTACATACCGATGCAACGGTGTATGCCTTGCCCCGACGAAACGTGGTGTGTGTGTGATAAATGTGGATCCACGGCTTGGGTGTGTGTCTCTGCCTTCAGGGCGAGGGTTAACGTCCCGGGCTGGTGTAAAGTCATGTCTAAATAATGTAACAGCTTTGTATGATCTCCTTGCCGACACACCGAAGGAAGTGTGTTAACTGGCCTGGCGAAAGAGGTTGATCATTCCTTGTGGGTAAAGTGTACACCTCTGCAGAGTGAAAAATCTGATCGATTAGCCGCGCCCGCGGTAATGGGCACTTGGGGAAAATCCTCCCAATGCTAGAGTTTTGGTGTTTTCAAAATGGGTTGAAACTTTGGTAACTGTTTTGCAACCTTCTTTTGTGTCAAAGGATCGACACCAGGGTTATATGCAGTCGGGTAGACTGAGTTGAGAATCTAGTATATTTTTGCTTACAATTCTGTCCTTCAATTGCTTTTATTAAAAATGCGATGTTGCAATCTATTATGCTTACTTATTTAATGTTTTTATGCAACCGCAAAATAACCATAGCCTGTCATTTGTTCAACCTGCATAATTATTTATTTGCATCTGTGAACCAATATAAGTCTTGCTTGAGTACCAATGTACTCAATCTTGCATCTATTGTCTCGAGGAAGAAGATTGTGATCTGCGGACGACGCGTTCTTTCAGTGCAGTCTCGGGGTTTCGACGATAGCCTCTTCTAGGTAGCCTAGTCAGTGCCTGAGGGTTTAGTGGGCAACCGCAAGGCATTTTGGAGTTTCAGTTCCTTTTGGTTTTCCGTTTTTATTTTCCATTTGTTAAGATGGTTTAAAATTGTACTGAACTTTGTATAATTATTTCAGTAATGAAAGTTCTTCTGTGAGTTCGCTTGTATGAGTTTGATACAAATGTTGTAAACATGTGAGTGCTAGCTACTGATCCAGGGAATAGCACAAGAATCACATGGAGTTCTGCTCATCGAACGGGTCTCACAAAGAAGGTATCGAGCCATCTTGACCGTAGGAACCTTGGGGAGAAATGGTCGCTAGTTAGGAGTGTGAAAACTTAATTTGGAAGTAAACAAAACTCGTCCACTACTAATAATGGAATTTAGCCTAATGCTAATTTTCTTGTTTGTAGTTCCTTAGCTCTTCCTAATTATGTTTATAAGCTTATCTTGTCTTGTATTTTGTAGATGGCTCGATTTGTTCCTTGCCACGAGTCGAGAGTCCCCGAGCACTCGTGTATGATGGGAGTCTTTGCAGACTTTACTCGAGAGTCGGTTTGAGGGTGCCCGAGATACGTGGTATTCCGTGCGCATTTGAGCCCAATAACCAAGGAGTACGCCGCTCGTGTATTTATTCCTCCTAGGCCGCCCATAGTGAGGAGAGAGGAGCTATATGGGAGTGGGTCATCGATAGACGCTTCTATGAATGAAGCGGCATACCTAGCCATAGTACGACTCCGGCACGTACTACCTGACTTGAGCCCTCACCATTACTACCTACCCGGGAGACCGTTAGTAGGGAGTAATGTGTATAGGGATCATGTTGGAGTGGGAAATGGTAACTTAAGGGTCATGGTGGAGTTTACTAATAGGTTAGATAGCCACTATGTGAAGTTAGCGCAAGAGTTGCTTGAGACTCGGCGTCGTGTGGCATTCTTGGAGTCCCGAGTGACATTGTGTGTGGCGAGGCGTGCCTTACCACGCACGGTGTTAACTAGTGAGGCTCGGGATTCGGCGGCGCAACGCCTCCACCTATGTCCTATGTGCCTCGCCGGAGTGGGTGCAAATGCCATGATGTCTACTATTGGGAGTTGCCCTAGGCTCATTAATGACAAGGGCATCAATCCATATAGTATTTGCACCTACCACCCTAGCACTCCACGGGTATATCGCCAAGGAGATGTGTGGTTAGGAATGTGGGGATATGAGGTAGTGAAGTGAAATGTAGAAGAATCGGTGGTATGTGGTAACGTATGGAAGAAGTATTTTGGTTGTATATTGGCAATGTAATTGCTAAAATATGTCTTTGTTGTAAAATAAATGTTGTAAGAACCTTGTAAACATTGAAGGTTGTGCTGAATTTGTTAGTTAAAGTAGTCTCCTTTTGTAAACTAAGAGTAGGTCATGTAAAAATGCAAGTGTGGAATTAAATCTTGTGTGGGCAAGCTAGTGATATGTATATGTGCTTATGGAAGAGTGCATTTAGTTCCTTTTGTGTTCCTTGTGCTGAAATTTCGGTGCTTGATGATGGGAGCGAAATTTGGAAGGTGGGAGTGACTTCCATGTAAAAGTGGTCCATGTTCTTGTATGCAAATAATATGTGTTATGATGTGTAGTGTTAGAAATTGTTGTTGAGTATAGAAATTGGATCAACGCTTTGTATGTGTGCTTGTAAGAAAATATTTGATAATCTTGCTATATTGTGTTTGGGATGAGATGGCAGTAGTACTGGGGAGGTGCTGCCGAAATACTGAGGAAAAATTCATTTTTGGATGGGGTTGGTAGTAAGTGCTAAATGGTGCATGAGTATGTGTTTTGAGAATATAAGAATTCAAGTTTTGGAAAGATTAGTTAACAGTGAATTAGTTAACAGTGAATTAGTGGCTGTCATATTGTAACAATTTACATGCACATGTTTAGTGGTAGTTAAGATATGAGTTAACTTGTGTGTATGTGCATATGCTCTAAAAGAAATGAACCCAATGGCTGGGAGAATGCTTTGGAATTCTTACTGTGTTGTTGCTTAGATAATATTTGTTGGTGTTCGGAACTAGGATGAACAATCACAGGAAGAATGTAGGGTGGTCGTCATGTGGAAAGGGTTCATATTCTTTTGTGTGAATAATGTATGCTGTCATGGGTTGAGATGATCAGTATCTAAGTAAAGAAATGACAATCCTAGAAAAAGGATAGTGAAATGTAGTATGTGAGTTGTGCATTTACATATGTTTAAAAACATGAACCCAAATGACAGGGAGGTGAAGTTGGCCGTTGTGTGAAAACAGTTTGCTTGCACATGTTTTGTTGATAACTGAGATGTAAATTAATATATGTGTGTGTATGTGAACAGTATACGTGTATATATTGTGTTTTGCAGTATAAAGTTTTTGAGTTGCTTCTTTTCTGTGTGAAGTAATAGTGATGATTTTCTCTCGCAAATTTTAGCTTTAAAGTGGAAGTTTTCGATGAGATAATCATGCACAACAAATAAGAGAGTATGAATTAGCTATGTGAAGTTTTGTGTCGGTCATAAATTTCAAAGTAGTGTTCTTTTCTGTAGTATGCTAAAAGATTGTAATTGCAGGATGAGGTCGACAAGATCCCTTAGTCAAATTTTGGGGTCTGGCGCGGCTCAGGATGCTCATGATCCTAGAGCGAATGTTTCCACGCCAGCCCAACCGAATCCTCAACACCCTACCACGCGAGCCTCTGCTTCAAGAGCTGCTCGTCATGATGTCCCGGATCCACCGCCAGCTCAGGGGGATATTCCGGAGGATCAGTTGCCGCAGCCGCCTACGATGGCGCAAGTTCTGGCTATGATTGAACAAGGAAGACAGGCGAATGCCCTGCTGCTGCAACAAATAGCCCGTAATACGGCCTCCGTAATGTGGTTCGCGGAGGAAATGGTGGAGCACCTCAGGTGTCTAAGTTGGGTGGATTCCTAAGGACACAACCACCAGTGTTCTCCCCTCCTGCCGAGCCTCTCGATGCTGATGGCTGGCTGAGAGCTGTGGAGAGCAAGTTGGACATTGCGCAGTGTGATGATAGGGAGAAGGTCTTGTATGCCTCCTATCAGCTGCAAGGGACCGCAGCAGTTTGGTGGGAGAACTACCAAGCGATCTTTGCTCAAGGTCGAGTGGTCTTATGGCTCGAATTGAGTCGCTTTCGCGCACTCACATTCCTGTTAGTGTGATTGAGGTGAAAAAGCGGGAATTTCTGGATCTAAAGCAGGGGTCAATGACAGTGATGGAATACCTGCATCGCTTCAACCAACTGTCCAGATATGCCACTTATGAAGTAGCTGATGAGGCGAGAAGAATTGAGAGGTTTCGGGAAAATCTGAATGAAGAGATTAAGTGGGCCTTGATTGCCCAAGACATTAATGATTTCCAAACCCTCGTTGATAAGGCGGTGAGAGTGGAACACGGCAGCCGCAATGTGCTGGAGAGCCGAAAGCGCAAGTGGCTTGCGCGTAGTTCTTCTGGAGCTGGATCGTCTAGATCACCAGGGTGGCAGTCGACTAATGTTCGTCGACCACCACCGATTCAGGCTCAAAGGGTCCAGCGCCAAGCTCAGCGGGTTCAGAGTCAGACTCCCCGCGTTGTCCAGCGGCAGTCATCGCAGCCAGTCCGTCAGGGACAGCAACCTAGATCGGCTGCTGTTGTTCAGAAGCAGGCCGCTAATGTTACTTGCTTTCACTGCAACGAGCGTGGGCACTACGCCAACGCTTGTCCCAAGAAGAAAGCTGGGCAACGGCCTCAAGCCCAAGGCCGCTCTCGGGATGGGGCGGCGGCAAGCTCGTGGATCGGCCCACCACCTACTCAAGGTGGTAATGTGGGACGTCTTCATCATGTGACGACTGAGGAGGCGCAAGACGCGCCAGATGTCGTGCTTGGTATGTTTCCCGTGCAATCCATTCCTACCTTGGTTTTATTCGATTCAGGAGCTTCTCATTCTTTCATCTCGAAGAAGTTTTCTGAGCAACATAATTTGGAAGTCTCTCTTTTGCCTGTTTATATGATTGTGCAATCACCTGGAGCTACTATTAGAACTGCTAGTTTCTGTTCTGGGGTTGGCATAGAGATCAATGAGGTTATGTTTTATGCTGATCTCATCATAATAGAAACATCTGGTTTGGATGTGATTCTAGGCATGGATTGGTTAGCTAAAAGTAAGGGTTGCATAGATTGTGCTAAGTGATCCATAACCCTTGAAAATCAAGAAGGGGTGCATGTAGAATTTACCTCAAGTACTGAAAGTTCAACACCTCAAACAGTCTGGTATTCTGCATCTGTTTCTAGTTTAAAAGAAGTGGCAGTTGTTAGTGAATTCCGGATGTTTTTCTCTTTGAATTACGGAGTGCCTCCGATCGTGATATGGAGTTTGTGATTGATTTGGTGCGGAACGCACCGATATCAAAACGACCATATCGGATGCCTCCAAATGAATTGGTAGAATTGAAAAAGCAACTTAAGGAACAGCTTGATAAGGGTTTATCCGTCCCGTTCTTCGCCAGGAAGTCCATTCTTTTGTGAAAAGAAGGACGATAGCTGCGTATGTGCGTGAGACTATCGTGCCTTAAATGAAGTAACTATTAAGAACAAGTATCCGCTTCCCGAATAGATGATCTGCTTGATCGCTTGAATGGGCGCAAGTCTTCCAAGATAGATTTGAAATTGGGATATTTTCAATTAAAAATCAGACCTTCTGATATTCCAAAGATCGCCTCACGACGCTGCTATGGGTTATTTGAATACACCGTAATGTCGTTCGGGCTAACAAATGCTCCAAAGAAGCTTTATGAACTCGATGAACAAAGTCTTTATGGAATATTTAGATAAATTTGTGGTGGTTTTTATTGATGACATCCTCGTTTATTCCAAGAGCAAGAAAGAACATAGGCAACATTTGCATTTGGTCCTTAGTAAGCTTCGGGAGAACAAATTGTATGCCAAATTTGAAAAATGTGAGTTCTGGTTGAAAGAAGTCGCTTTTCTGGGGCATGTTCTGTCCGAAGGCGGAGTTGCCGTTGACCCAAGTAAGGTAGAAGCAGTATTGGCTTGGGAAAGGCCGCAATCAGTGCCGAAGATTCGAAGTTTCCTAGGCTTCGCCGGATATTATCGCCGGTTTATTGAGAATTTCTCCAAAATTGCTAAGCCTTTGACTCAGCTTCTGAAAAAGGAAAAGAAGTTTGAGTGGACTCCTAGTTGTGAGGAAAGTTTTCAGAAATTGAAAGAGAAATTAACCTCTACTCGGTGCTCATCTTGCCGATATTCATAAGAGTTTTGAAGTGTATCGTGATGCATCGCTTCACGGCCCGGGTTGTGTGTTGATGCAGAGGGTAGGGTTGTCGCTATGCTTCTCGACACTCCGTCCTCATGAGCGTAATTATCCCACACATGACCTAGAGCTAGCTGCAGATGGTGCACGCCTTAAAATCTGGCGGCACTATCTCATTGGAAATGCAATGTAGATTTACACTGACCACAAGAGCCTCAAATATTTCTTTACTCAGCCAGATCTGAATCTGAGACAAAGAAGATGGCTAGAGCTAATCAAAGACTATGACCTCGGCATTCACTACCATCCTGGCAAAGCCAATGTTGTGGCCGATGCTCTTAGCCGCAAACTTTATTGCATGTTGGGTTCAAATCAGCCTGAGTTAGTTCGGGAATTTCAGAAGCTCAATCTGAATTTAGTTAAAAGAGGTTATGTGGCCGCTCTGCAATTGCAACCCACTCTGAAAGATCAAATAAAAGCTGCACAAGATAAAGATGAAGCGATTCTTTGAGATTCGAATCGATTGAAAGAAGGCACGGATTCTGAGTTCTTGGAAAGCTCTGATGGGATAATCATGAGAGGGACTCGAATATATGTGCCGAATGATCCGGAGATCAAGAAGCTGATTTTGGTAGAAATTCATGAGTCACCATTATCTATTCATCCTGGTAGTACAAAGATGTACCAGGATCTTAAGAAATAATATTGGTGGCGGTATGATGAAGAAAGACGTCGCGAACATGTTGCAAAGTGCGACGATGTCAACGAAGTTAAGGTGAACATCGCGTCCACCGACTTCTTCAGCCATTGCAAGTTCCAGAATGGAAGTGGGATGATATCAGTATGGATTTCATTACTGGTCTTCCTCGAACCCAGAAGGGGAGCGATTCCATTTGGGTTATTGTTGACAGGTTGACGAAGGTAGCTCATTTTATTCCTGTCAAGACTAGAGATTCTACAGTTAAGCTGGCAGAACTCTATGTTTCAAATATTGTGCGCTTGCATGGGGTCCCAAAGACGATTGTGTCTGACCGTGGATCTCAGTTCACGTCTCATTTCTGGGAACAACTGCACAAGTTGTTGGGAACCAAGTTGAACTTTAGTTCCGCCTATCATCCACAGACTGATGGGCAGACTGAAAGAACAAATCAGACCCTTGAAGATATGTTACGAGCCTGTGTGCTGTCTTATAGCACCAATTGGGAGAAGTGCCTCGCATTTGCAGAATTTTCTTACAATAATAGCTTTCAAGCTAGTCTGCAGATGTCACCATTTGAGGCTCTTTATGGAAGAAAATGTCGAACACCACTTTTACGGTCCGGCGGGTGAAAGACAGTTCTTGGTCCGGATTTGATTAATGAAGCCCAAGAACAAGTGGATTTAATCGAAGCGGTTGAGGAAGCTCAATCTCGCCAGAAAAAGTTATGCCGACACTCGCCGACGTGACTTAAGCTTCGAGGTTGGTGATTACGCTTACCTTAAAGTTTCGCCTCTTCGCGGAGTTCGTCGATTCCAGGTCCGAGGTAAGCTCGCTCCTCGGTACATTGGGCCTTATTGCATCCTGGAGAAAATGGGAGAGAAGGCATATAGATTGGAGTTGCCTACTCAATTATCCAAATGTGCATAACGCCTTTCATGTGTCGCAATCAAGAAGTGCCTCCGTATTCGATCGAACTTACTCGGTTGGAAGATCTTGATCTTCACCGACTTAACCTATCGAGCGTCCGGTGAAGATACTTGAAGAAGCGGAGCGCCATACTCAAACAAAGCCCGTAAGATGCTAAAAGTGCAATGGAGTAATCATTCTAAGAGGAAGCGACATGGGAACGAGAGGATCGCCTTAGAGAAGAATTTCAGATTTCTTTTAAACCCTTTTGCCCTTTTTCTGTCAAATCTCTGGGCGAGATTTACGTAAGGGGGTGGATCTCAGAACGACACGAAATTGGAACAGTGAAAAATAAACAGTTTAAGTTTTAATTTAAGTGATTTTGAAGTTCTAAGTGTTATTCGATCCAATTAGGATTTCTTAGACTTTTGTGCTATACTGAAAAGATTAAATGAAAAGGGAAAAACAAGGAAAAGGTAAAAGATGAAAATAAAATTTAGAAAATTTTATCATGAATTCCATTTGAGCTGATCTAAATGTTTGATCAGTAAGTAAAATTTTATAAACCTGGGGTCAAGCTAAATGAATTATGGATCTACTTTTGGTTAAAAACAGTGAATCAAAAAGTAGAAAGAAAAATAATCAATATCAAGAAAAGCCAAGAAAATTTATGTAAATCCCTGGAGATATGATTCATCACTGGTAAAATTTTTGTAATTAAATGAATTGAAATAAGCCTCTTAAAAATTCAAAACAGTGGGTCCAGAATGTAAGGAAAATGATTGTCAGAATTTTTATAAAATAAAGGCTCATCTTTTGAATTGAAAATTTTAAAGTAATCCAATTATAAGGATTGGAACCTGTCCAAAAGTCTCAAAAATAAATTGTAAGAAATGAACCTATAATTAAATCAAAAACCGAAATCGAAATTCAGAACCTGGGTACAGTGTCAGAATTTTAACAAATCACCTAGAAGGAGTTTTTGTCTCAAAATTTTGTAGCAGACGTGTGACTCTCAGTGGGACTTAGTCAAAAAGTTTGAGAAAATTTGGGATTAGTTTAAAGCTTAAACAAATGAGAAACCTAGAGAATTCTCGTTCTGTCAAATCACATTAAAATCGACTATTTCATCGACAGGTGGGCCCAGCCCTGTTGACCCGCTGACGAGCCGGTCAGCTGAGGCGAGGCTGTCTCGCTGCCAGTGGGCCCCGGTCCCACACGCCAGTCTCACATGCGTTTGCTCTTCCCTTTCTTCTCCCTGGCCGAGGCGATGTCGCCGTCCCGCGCCGTCCTTCGCGTCCGGCTTCACGCCTCGTCCGGCCGAGCTCGATGGCTTCCACGTCGCGAGTAGAGCTTCTCCCCTCGCCTGTGCCCACTTGATCCCGCCGAGCCGCCTCGAGACGAGTTTGCGCATGGGTTGCGCTGCACGTAAGAACCGACCAAGTCGTTCGCTCCAACTCGAGCCAAAACCGCGAACTCGATCGATTCCATACGGCTTTAAGCCTTGTGCTCGCGTCGCAGTGCCCTCACGCACCTCACCTTTCCATTTTGCCGAGCCGAGAGCCTCAAGGGGCGTCGTCTTCCCCGTTGAGCCGGAGGAACTCGAGAAGGGGGAAACGTTGAATCGGGTGAGTCCTCACTCAATCCTCCAAATTGATTGCTTCCCGAGCTCCCTCATCATCCCAGGATTGCTGATCACTCGCCATTTTGGATTCATTTTGGCTGCAGCGCCGTTGAGCCGCCGTTCTTCTTCCTCCCGGCCGGCGCACGGTGGCAGGCCGTACCAGACTTTCTCCGACCCAGCCATCAGGTGAACTCGCATCTCCTTGATCCATCAGAGTCAGATGAACCCTAGGTCGCCGGAAATTTTGCCCCTAGCCGAGCTTTCGCCGTCGTGGTCATGGCGCCGCCGCACCCTCGCGGTGGCGACCATCTTCCCGGCCACCTCCCGGTGAAGTAGCACCACCCCTAGACTCGTCTTGGCACGGTGAAGCTAGAACCGGTGCCCATTCGGCCGCGGCGGAGCTAGTTCGCGGCGAGCAAAGAACAGCGGTGCCCGATCCGAGTCGCCGATCGGCGGGTCCCACACGTCGTGGTCGAGCATTTGAACTCAGTTTTAGCGCTTGCAGAAAGCCGTTTTCTCCGATTGAAAGCGTATTTTCGATTTTTGAATGATTTTCAGAAACCGATCGAAATTCAAATGCTCATAACTTTTGAATCATCTGGCCAAATTTAGTGAAACAAATTTCTAAATTCGTATAAAAGGCTGTAATTTCAGAATATGCAAAAATTTCTGAAGATGAGTAAGGTGTGATTTTAGGAAAAATGAAATAGAAGCCTAAGTGTAATTAAGGTGTGAAGAATAAAATATTTTTGGGATGATCCAATTAAGGAAAAGTAAGTTTTTGTCGAATCCCTGAGCTATGAGTATTCCAAATAAACCAAATGTTTCCTTAATACTTTTATATATATATATATATATATATATATCATATTTACTCAAAAATGAATATTAAACATGAAAAAGGAAAACGAGTAAATGAAAGAAAAGACTAAAGTTTGAATGTTTAAAAGTTCATCCTGGTTAGCTATAATCATGGGGAGTTGCTCTTGTGAAAATACTTAAAGAAAAGTATTTATGATAGTTGTTCAATTAAGAAAAACAATACTAGTTATAACCAAAATAGATGTAATTTGTTATGAACAAGTTCAAAATAACTCAAATTCACTTTTAAAATGCTTTTAGGATCTTTCCCTGATGTCAGGATGAAAATGGATAAAAGATGTTAAATAGTTTAGTAATAAGTGAAAGCAAAAGATGGAAAGGTTATAAGTTAGTTTTTATGTTCATATAGCCCTTTTCAACATATGATAAAATGGATTATATGAATGAGAAGAAATGTAAAAATGGTATAGAAGCATTTCACAAAGTATATTCTAGTAGATTCTGTAAAAAGAATGATGTTTTGCTAAGGTTGGTATACAAAGCAAGTTAAGGGAATGAGGCTAGTTTTTATGTTTTGGTGAAAGATTGAAACAATCAAGCTTTTTCAACCATGTGTGAAATAACTCATCCAAGTAAGAAATTTTGGAAGAATAGTGTAGAATTGATAACCAAAGTTTGTTCTACTAGATTCCAGAAAAATATTCTGTTTTAGAGCTTTAGTTCACTTAGTTTTCATAAGAGAAATAACCTTAAGTGCTGTTGTTTAGTCCTGTCCTTAGCCAGTTTTGTAGCCAAGTCTAGAGTTTAACCAAGCCTTTTCAACAATAGTTTTCAAGCTTCATCTAAACCCTAAAAGATAAAAGAAGTAGTTAGATTTGATAATTAAGTTATGCTTTAGCTAATCCAAGACTTAAACTGTAATTTCTGTAGTTAATGTACATCAATCTTGTTAGGTTTATAACCCTAGATGATATAGTTTCAAGTGCTCCTCTTGAATCTTTGGAGAAATCAGGGAGACCTCTGTTTTGGCTGTTGGTTAGGTATAGCATCCTCCAAAGAAGCAAATGATCAATCTTTTCTTTTCAAATAATTTTAGCATCTATAATTCGATGTTTAAGTTCGAATATTTCTGGAATAGCAGTCGCCTGTTTGATTCGAATTTGTGTTTACCTGTTTATCTGTCTGTTTTCTTTTTGCCATTTGAAGTTGCTGATATTCTCTTTTTCTTCTTGTTCGCAACGAGTAGAGACCGATTTCATTGAAGAAGAAGAAGGCGGTTCTGCAGATCCAGATCTTATTCCTGACAGTGATTTGCAAGGCAAGCAACTCCTTGATCACGTTGAGCCTGATAATTCACCTACTATATGTTGTTTTTGCTTATGTACAGTGCATCCGGATAATTCCCCCTAAAAGTGCTAATTTGGGTTAGAACTGTAGTTAATCCTGTAAATTATGGTTTGCCTCAATCTGTATGGACTGGTGGACCTTGTAAACCTTAGATTGAGCTAGACATATGTAATGTCGTTTTGGGTATAACCGCTAGCATAATAATATTCCTGCTTTAGTCGCTTGTTGGTTTTCAATCTTTTCAACCGTCATATAATGTCTTGGAAATTGGTTGATGGTAGTTTGCTAAAAACCTTCAAACAAAACTATGTTTTGACGCGGGTGATTATTTGGCGCTAGCCGGTTGTGCAAAGAGATATGCACGTAGCTAGGGTGGAGTATCGCCCGTGTCGGTTTAAGGACCGAGCAAATGGGATGTTGTAGAACCATGTTTCCGCAACCACAAGGGCTTGTATGGGCGGGTCTTAGCTTAATAAGTTGTTTAGACTTGGCTTTGCATCTATGGAAGGCGGGAGATTTGCACAGGCAGTCCGGTCAGGTCTGTCTGTAGGGGTTTTTACATACCGATGCAACGGTGTACGCCTTGCCCTGGACAGAAACGTGGTGTGTGTGTGATAAATGTGGATCCACGGCTTGGGTGTGTGTCTCGCCTTGTGGCGAGGTTAACGCCCCGGCCGGTGTAAAGTCATGTCTAAATAATGTAACAGCTTTGTATGATCTCCTTGCCGACACACCGAAGGAAGTGTGTTAACTGGCCTGGCGAAAGAGGTTGATCATTCCTTGTGGGTAAAGTGTACACCTCTGCAGAGTGAAAAATCTGATCGATTAGCCGCGCCCGCGGTAATGGGCACTTGGGGAAAATCCTCCCAATGCTAGAGTTTTGGTGTTTTCAAAATGGGTTGAAACTTTGTAATCTGCTTTGCAACCTTCTTTTGTGTCAAAGGATCGACACCGGGGTTATATGCAGTCGGGTAGACTGAGTTGAGAATCTAGTATATTTTTGCTTACAATTCTGTCCTTCAATTGCTTTTATTAAAAATGCGATGTTGCAATCTATTATGCTTACTTATTTAATGTTTTTATGCAACCGCAAAATAACCATAGCTCGTCATTTGTTCAACTCGCATAATTATTTATTTGCATCTGTGAACCAATATAAGTCTTGCTTGAGTACCAATGTACTCAATCTTGCATCTCTTGTCTCGGAGGAAGAAGATTGTGATCTGCACGGACGACGCGCGTTCTTTCAGCAGTCTCGGGGTTTCGACGATAGCCTCTTCTAGGTAGCCTAGTCGATGCTCGAGGGTTTAGTGGGCAACCGCAAGGCATTTTGGAGTTTCAGCCTTTTGGTTTTCCGTTTTTATTTTCCGCTGTTAAGATGGTTTAAAATTGTACTGAACTTTGTATAATTATTTCAGTAATGAAAGTTCTTCTGTGAGTTCGCTTGTATGAGTTTGATACAAATGTTGTAAACATGTGAGTGCTAGCTACTGATCCAGGGAATAGCACAGTAATCACATGGAGTTCCTGTTCATCAGAACGGGGTCTCACAACTTTGACCCTGGCGAATCCCTGCGGTATCGGGTGACAGTGCAAAACCTGCGACTCCTAGTATGGCCAAGCCCTGCCCTCAGCTACCTTGATTGTAATGCCATATGCGGACAAATGTAGCTTGCACGGTGTCGGTTCTTTGATTTTATCCACAGGAAAATGGAGTCTGTGCTCTTCGGGAAACCCTGTGGATGCGCAACTGCTCTTACGAGCGCCAGGACTAATGAGCTCAGGGATTTCTCTAGGCGGCGGTCGTGAGCTGAGAGCTTTCTGTACTGCTTGCTCCACAACCTTGTCTAGTTCCGCTCTCTGTTCCTGTAACGCCCTCGCCACAACATCTTGTATTTGACGGTCCAGTTGATCTTCTCTTAGTCTCTTCGGGCGCTTGTACAACCATGTGTCTGCTAGGAAGGCTTCTTTCCACAGCACCAAACCAACTCCTCGGGTGCGACTTCCTTGTTACCCAAGGCTACAGTTAGCTCATCATTCTCTCTTCTTGGCCTGAAAGATTCTTGGGAAGACTGCATGTGAGCATCCGTGATTCTGCGCGATATTACTGCTCTATGTCGCTTTTGAAGCTTAAGCTGCCATCATCGGAGATAGAAGCAACCCTCCCAAGCAAACAGTGCTTCGATCGTTCGCTCAAGACGGCTGTCGCAGGAATGACACCCTTGCGGGTTAGTTCTTCTTCGGTCCAATCCCATGCTGGTATTTTCTTCACGTACCCTCCTGTTCCTAGTGTGTGAGGGTGAATATTCTTATCCGCGTTTGCCTTGTTCCTTTGATTTACTATCTGCACTTCTTCAGACCTCTTGTATGCCACAAAGTCCTCCCAGAACTCTCTTAACTTTGGGTACGTGTCAAAATTCGGCGTTTCATTCTTCTTCACATAGTTCTTATTTAGTGTCGTCTTCCAATTCTTCCACGCTGTGCACATGATGGATAGTGCACGTTTCTTTGCAACCAGCTCGGTCCCTTGGGGGAACTGGAACACTTGTTTCAGCTTGTCCCACAATGAGTTCTTCAGGTCATTGGGAACCACCCATGGGTCACCTTGGCGGCCAATCCACGATCTGTAGCTGATGGGCACATCATCCCTAGTAAGAACATCGCATGCTGTCCTGTACGGCCCCAACGATGACTCGGGTAGAGCAGGTTTCCCGACTGCCGAGAGTTCCACTACGTTAAAAAGTCCCTTAGGCCTCTTGTTTGGACCACGACATGTGCGCTGCCTTCGTTGATCAGACGTCTGAGCCTGCAATTTGATCTTCTCATGAGTCGTCTGGGCCAACAATGTTTTGAGAACCACAGTACACTAATACCTTACCTCGCCACGCATCGACGTCAGTTGGTCCATGGCAGGATCCTGCAAGTTCAGGTAGGACGTTGGGCTATGGTTCGTGCTACCCGTTCCTCCTTCGTCGATATTTGAGGGCCCAGCTCCCTCCGGCACTTGTCCTTGGTCAGAGGCCATTCCAAGCAAGTTTATCGGAAATTTCAAATTAACAAGCTCATTTTTGAAACACATACAAATGAAGATTGACATAATGAATGAACATAGATATAAAAGCATATGAGCGTACGTATTCAGATGCAAAACAAGTTCTAATTAGGATCCTTTTCTATACTATGGTAGTATATATGTCCCTACGAGTGTTTTAAAATAAGTCCCGTGATATTTTGCACTCACTCGAGATTGTTTTCATATAGATTATCATTAAGGCTTAAACTTAGAGGTAGTAGCAGATCGACCTAAGTCATTTTCTCTCCTGTCTTCCTCAATTTCAATTTCACCACAAATTGTAAAATTAAAATATGGCTAAGATTTATTGAAAGGAGTACTCAATAATAATGTACACAACAATCCCCGAACTTATCAATTCTAAGAAATAAAATTAATACACATATTTGAAAGACACATACACATCTTTAAAGAACATGTACACATATAGATATTTTTTGATCTTTATACACGTACATCTTTGAAGGAAACATACAAATATACATCTTTTTTTTGAATCTGCATGCTCCAGAATAATTTGACCATGAACACAAATAAACACATACATAGGATATATACACATACAGGATATTATACGGGTTGTCAATTTAACGACAAATACATAAGTGTAGAGCACAAAATACATCCTTGAAGTATACATACACATGCAACTTTCGAGGATACATACACATGCATCTTTCGAGGATACATACACATACATCTTTCAAGGATACATACATATACATCTTTCGAGGATACATACACATACATCTTTCGAATAAATTGAAGACAAAAGTACATTAGCAAACAACAAGTAGCCTTATACAAGGGTAACACAAGATCAATAAACCTCAGTACACCATACAAATGTTGATGAAAATTTCCAAATAAATTGACTATTTATACAAAAGAATATAACATGCCACCAAACAAATTGACAATATTGACAAAATCAATAAACCAAGCCCCAAAATTTAAACTTAAAAATGTATTGATAAGGAAGTCTAATTACCAGTACAAAAAGCACATTTCTTGTAGTGATGACACTATCAACCAACTATATTCAGAGAAACTTAAATTATATATATGATACTACACACTACAATATAGAAAGTCAAATTTGAATGACATACATGTGCTTCAGGAAGATGTCTTATTCTTGCTCAGAGGCCCTATTGCATTATAAAAGAATTCTACAATGAAGATGATTAGAGATGTGCTTTGTACTGTGGGAACTATCCTAGCAATGCAATAATATGATTGAAGACCGAAAGATTTCATGCGAGTATTTTGATTCATTCCGCTTGGTCCTGCATTACACAATGCTCAAAGTTTGGAAGATGTAAAGTACCTTCGATAATATGTGACAAAAGGGATCATCAATTATTTTTGATGTACTGTAAAATTTACAGAGGCAATATTAGTATATGGAAAACCACGAACCTTTCATAATACGATTGGCATGATTATAATTGCTTCAGAAGTGAATGAGCAAACAGAAATGTATCACGTTTGTTTTTCCGTAGTAGAACATATGAGTTTTACAATAGAAGTATAACTAAATCATTATAAAGATCTGGCAAGCAAAGATTACAAATAAATCAGTGAAGTTGAAATGTAACAAACCTTGCACTCACGGGGAGGATGGAGTCGCTGGGGGCCGCCGCAGGGGTGGGGGTCGCTGGGGGGGGGAGGAAGTTGCCAAGGGGGACGTCGTCACGGGGAGGAAGTCGCCGATGGGGAGGTCGTCACGGCGACGGGGATGCTGGAGGAGGCCGAAGGCGTGGAGGTCGGGGCTTGGGAGGTGAAAGGTGGCGGAGATACAAGTGACAGGAGAGGGCTAGGGTTGGGCACGGCAGTGATATTTATAGGGGTGGACTATCACTGCCGGGTCAAAAAAGAACCGGCAGTGATATAATATCACTGCCGGATCACAAAGAGAGCCGACAGTGATAGTGGCTTATCACTGTCGGTTCTACTAAAACCCGGCAGTGATATATAGTATCACTGTAGGGTTTTAGAAGAACCGGCAGTGATAAGGACACTATCACTGTCGGCTTTCTTTAACCCCGACAGTGATACTTCGTATTGCTGTCGGGTTTTACTAGAACCGGCAGTGATAAGTCGCTATCACTTCCGGATCTATTTGTGAACCGGTAGTAGTACGAAGTATCACTGCAGGGTTAAATAGAACCGACAGTGATATATACAGTACAAATTCCAGTTTATTTCATTTCACAGACCGACGAAATACTATCAAATTTGATCCAAATAATCTAAATTTTTTTTGAGGCATACTACAGGACATGTAATATGTTATATAAATATTTTCCCCTAATTTTGACTAAGTTCTAAAATTCAGAAAAACCAAATTGCTCACTGTTTTAATAGTTCATATATCAAATAGTGCTTAAAAAATTCATATTAAGGCTTACAAATTTAAAATTTTGAAATAATAAATAAATTGTTGATGGACCGAAGGAGGATGCATGACACAGACCGTTGCGGCGCAGAGTTCTTTAATGGTGTGACTTGTAACAATTCACACAAATGCAGTCAAATCCATTGCCTCATATAATACATTAATTGTTACACAAGAGAAAATAAACATGTTGTTCGTACGAAAGAAAGCATATCTTTAATTTGAACAACTAAGCTACGATTCGACCTTCGTTATGATCGCGGCGTACGTACGTAGCTTCCTCACTCTCTTCCATGAGACTTAGTTCAACGTTCTCTCCGAAAGGAGGAAGCTCATCGAACTGGTTTTATTATTCCTCGTCGACAACATTCTGAACTCCGACAATCCTTCTTTTTCCTTGAATAACCACGTGGTGATCCTTGTTAGCCGGGTCAGTTACAAAGAAGATTTGTGTAACAGAATTAGCAAGTACGAATGGTTCTTCCCTGTATTCGACGAGTTTGAGGTCCACGGTAGTGATACCGTATTTGTCGATGTTGACACCCCCTGGAAGCCTGACCATTGGCACCGAAAGAGAGGGACCTTCAAAGGTCTATAGTCAAGCTCCCAAATCTCTTCTATGAATCCGTAGTAGCTTTGCCTATTTTCATTGCTGTCGTAGGTGTCTGTACGGATACCGCTGTTCTGGTTCGTGCTCATTTTATCTTGTGCTCTTGTATAAAATATAAAACCATTTATGTCGTACCCTTGGAATGTCCGAATTGTAGATGAACAATCACTAAAGTTATCTCTATGCTCTCTCCGCATGCATCATGTGCATCATGTGCCTACGCAACCAATCACTAAAGCGCACTCTGTCTCCGTATGCATCATGTGCCTACACAACCAATCACTAAAGTTATCTCTATGCTCTCTCGCGATCCAACCCTCTGACTTCACTGAGTTTGTTCTGGATAGCATGCTCTTCTGCATGTTGACATACGGGGCCACCACAACTGATTGTCCCAAAACTGCGAAATATGGCTGTGTGAATTAAGCTAGATTGTTTGTACGGAGCGATTTCTCGCTCAGTGTCCCTTTTCCCTGTAGCCTGCCCTCATGCCGTGATGTAGTCACACCAATCGGTTTGAGATCCATATAATCGACGCAGAACTCAATGACCTCCTCGGTTCCCCAACCATCTGCAATGCAACCTTCCGGCCGATGTCAGTTACGAACATATTTCTTTATAACCTCCATGAACCTCTCAAAAGGTACATCTGATGTAGAAACACAGGACCGAGAATCCGTATCTCTTTCACAATGTGAACAATGAGATGGACCATAATATCAAAAAAAGATGTAGGGAAACACATCTCGAGCCTACAGAGAGTGTGGACCACATCTTCCTGTAGCTTATCTAGTTTCAACGGATCGATGGCCTTCTGTGAAATCGTATTGAAGAATGAACACAACTTTATAATTGGGTCTCGGACTTTCTCTGGCAGAACACCCCTAATTGCAATTGGAAGCATCTGTGTCATCATCACGTGGCAATCGTGAGACTTCATGCCAATTAATTTTAAGTCTTTCATTGAGACTAGCCTTTTTATGTTGGTAGTGTAACCAGACGGAACTTTCACTCCGTGCAAGCATTCACACACGCTAATTTTTTCTTTCTTGCTCAGAGTGTAGCAGGCTGCTGGTAGGTACTTTTTGCCTGTATCCATGTCTTCGTGATGCAGCTCCTTCCTGAGTTTCATATCTTCAAGGTCCATCCGTGCGTGGAGGGTATCTTTTGTTTTGCCAAGTATATCCAGTAAGATACCAAGCAAGATGTCGCACACGTTCTTCTCTATGTGCATGACATCGATTGCGTGTCGAACATCCAAGTGTTGCCAGTACGGTAGGACCCAAAATACTGATCTCTTTTTCCACAAAGGAGCCTTGTCACGGGAACTCGGGATAGATGTACTGCCGGCTCCCTTTCCGTGAATAATATGAAGATCCTTTACGGCCGCAAATATCTATTTCCCTGTGCGATTTTTCGGAGCTAAGGCAGTCTCCTTTGTCCCGTCAAAGGCTCTCTTAATATTGCGGTATGGGTGATCCTTGCGAAGGAACCTACGATGTCGCATGTAGGCCATTTTCCGACAATTCTTCAACCACCGTCTAGCTATATCATCCAAGCACTGGACGCATCCGTTGAACCCTTTTGTCGTCTGTCCCGACTGGTTACCAAGGGCAGGGTAATTATTAATGGTTACGAACAACAATGCGCGTAGGATAAAGTTCTCTCTTTTGTACTCATCCCATACCCGTACTCCATTGTTCCACAGTATTAGAAGATCTTCAACTAATGGTTTGAGGTACACATTGATATCGTTGTCAGGTTGCCTGGGCCCTTGAATCCGTAGTGGCTTCATAATGTACTTCCGCTTCATACAAAGCCACAGAGGAAGGTTGTAGATACATAGAGTCACCGGCCAAGTACTGTGGCGGCTACTCATGTTGTCGAAAGGATTCATCCCAACCGTACTCAACCCGAACCTTATATTCCTCACATCATATGCAAAGTGCTTCTTATATTTTCTATCGATGTTCCTCACAGAATCAGCAGGGTGCCTAAGCATTCCATCCTTCTTACGCTCTTCGGGGTGCCATCGTAGCAATTGGGCATGCCTTTTGTTCGCAAACAATCGCTTCAGACGGGGGATTATAGGGAAATACCACATTACCTTACGGGGGATCTCTTCTTCTTATGCTCCACCTCGACATCGTCGTTATTGTAACGACCCCCATTTTTACAAACTTGCAAAAATGGAAATCTAATGTGCATTCCGTACTAGTCCCATGATCAGTAGCTAGTACGCACATACACCAATTGGAATCACAACCATACAACAAATATTATTAAGCGGAAGCTATTACATAAAGAAAACTCTTACAAATCAGAGATATAGCAGCAAAAGAAGCAAGGTCTTGTAGTGTGCCCATCCAAAACCAACAGGCAACCGACAAGGCATAATCCCTAGAAAGATTCGACGAAGAAAATCCCGCAACTCGCGATTTAAAGAAACCTTCAAGCTTCGCTAACTTATCCACCTAAAAACCACATATAAGCATTCGTACTCCTCAAGACTTGAGTAAAGCCTATAATATATGCAGGCCATTTCAAAGGAGGCTACTACAGTTAATTTGCATAAAGCAGAATTGACATTGTAAAACAAGTTATTTGCAAACGGAATTTATAAAAGCATAATTGACTGATATGAAATAAGTAAAGCATAAGTAATATTCACAACCCTTCGTGAATATCGAATAATCCAGAAATGGAATCCATCAATGTCGATCCTTTGACATGAAAATAAAAGCTGATAAACATGTTCCAAACCATACCCATTTTAGAAAATTAAACATTTAACTAGTGCAAGTTCACCAAGTTTCCCATGACCGAGGGGACAGCTAATCGATTAGATTTACACTCTGCAGAGGTGTACACTTTACCCACAAGTCATGACCTTTTCTTTTTGCCGCGAGTTTCACGCACTTTAAGCGTGTGGCCAGAATGTTCATGACGAAAACCTTTACATTATCTAATTTAACTTTGCACCAGCACCGGGACGATAAAACCCACGCTATAGCTGGGAGAACTCAGAGCATAGAAATGTTGGAACTCCCCATAGACGTGGCGCACACCGTTATATTGGTAAGTGTTGTTCCCAACACCTCGGTGTGGGCACCCGTGAGACAAACCCGAAAGGAAAGCCCGTACTACTTCACCTACCAATGTGCAAAGTTAAACTAGATAACTTAATTGGTTTAAGGAAGCCCCATAACAACACTTGTGGTTTGCACAAATTATCTCGGATCATACAACACTGAGTTCGGTCCTTAAGTTGACACGGGCGATACTCCACCCTACACTACGTGCAAATCCCTCTGCACCTCCGGCTATTGCCAATAATCGCCCGCATCAAAACCATAGTTTTGTTTTGGGTTTTTTAATCAAAATACCCATAACCAACAGCTACAATTACAACATTTTCCATTTATCAAGGAACACATTTTGATCTGATCATCATCATCATTTGATCTAAAAGCATGGCTAAGCATGGATAAAAGTATTCGCATATACCCACAATGACATTAAGTAATTGTCTAAGCTCAATCTATGGTTATCAAGGTTCACATATTCATACTTATCAAGGAAGTTTCATGAGACAACAGGTATAACTACCTTTACCACAAAATAGCGAATTTACTGAAAGTAAACGTATGCATGAAACATTTTAATAAATACAATGCAAATTAAATTCTGGAATCAAGATGGTCAAAGGAGGGTGCTTGCCTTGCTTATATATCGTTTACGACGAAGACGCGATCGCAGATGACGGAGGCAACGACGGAGGAAGGAACGTCAGATTCTACACGTCGATTGATCGGAAAATATAGCAAATAATAGAATTCAATAAGGGCGAAAAGAAGACAGACAGAAAATCAAATAAAGATTCATTGCAGAAAACAGGAACACTCTAGAGTTTGGATTATTTAAGATCTCATGATTTAGATACTTACACATGCACATACTTAACGGTTTTGAGATAACAAAGCAGGGTTTTCTTTAACAGATTAACTATTCTTAATTACGAATTCAAGAGGCTAAAATTATGAATTTTAGTATTTAAAACTTCGATTTATAGATGCTAAAATTATTTGGGTTAGAAGAATTAAAACGCTAGTTAAAGCGGTTATGCTAATAGCACTTAGCCTTAAGTGATTTGCATACGAAGGGTTTTGAATAAGTTATGATTGATAAGCTTAGCTAATTTGATTTATTCATGGTTTTTAAGAAGGTTCTGGTGATACAAATATATTAATTATAAAATCTTTATTACAAGGATTCACTTAATCTTATTATGAAGTTCATAAGGCATAAAACTAAGGGTTATTTGACTATTAAAGTTTATATGCAAAACATGATAAAATAAGATTATTTCTTCGGAAGTGGATAGGATATACTTCGAAGAACATATCTAGACTGATTTCATACATTTTGGCTTTTAGACGAGACATTATTCTCATAACTGAAAACGCTTACGTGATATAAAAAGTTATGACAAACATACTTTTTAGGGGTATTCAGCTAGCACGATTTAATTGAAACAAAAGTTGTAAATAAAATATTTTTCCAGAATATGGTATACCACATCCCAAATATTATTTCCAAACTGATGTTATACATTTTACTATAAAGACGAGTTATTTTATTTGTTGTTGAAATAGTATACATGACCACAAGGTTAACGTTGCAGTGAGTCGGATTTCATTTTCAGTTTGTGGCTACACCTTATAAGATTATTGATCCATTTTTCAAGCATTAACAGGGCATGACACTAGAAGTGATTTAAAGTTGGTTTCGCGACAATAGGCTTTTATCCGAAACGTTTTTCCTATAAGCGATCATTAGGGTTAATCATGATCCTATTTCAACCTAGCACAAACATAAGATATTTTTGCCTAATCAGCAAGGGTACTATTTTTCAGGACTATAGGATTTGGTTTCGCCAAATTCTAAGTTTATTTGTGAAAGTTACAACTATTCCAATTATGCAAGTACTTATATTTTGACTATTAATCATTTACTGTTTTGTGTAGTAAACTTTAAATATTATTTAACATCTAAGATCCTTGCAATGATAGAGGTATAATAAAATTGATTTGGTGCTTATTTGAATTCATTTGATCTATATTACAACCATTTGACTTTCTATGCCATATTTACATTTAAGTTATCTCACATTTTTCAAGATAATTCAAATTAAGTTCATTTCTTAAGTATTTTGGCAAACTAAGGTATTCTACTGCCATGTTAATATTTAGAAATCAATTTTTCTTATTCCATGTTTTATTTATTCAAATTATGTATATTTGAATTTCTAGTGCATTGAAAACAATCTTAAATAGAAAGTATTTCAAACAATAATGAAATTTAAATATTTTTATATATTTGAACCCCTGGAAGCATGAGTATTTTAATAAAATTGGTTCCATTCATTTTTAAGTTTGTTTACAACATTTTAATATGAAGTGTGTTTTTAGCCCTTTCTTTCAAATTTGAATTTCAAATTTACCTAGTGAAAATTTTTAAAATGTTATTGCATAATTTGAAAGAACTAGATTTTATATGAATTAAGAATTTTGTTTCACTTCATTTGGAGTTACAATGCAAAATCTATGAACATTTGAATCAATTCGGGTATACAAAATAAACTGAAAAACGAAAATACGCTTTCAGAGAACCGAAGACGTCTTTTACCGTTTGCACTGATGATGACTTAACCGGCTGATAGAGGGAGCCCGCGGGTCAGCGACAGGAAGCAGAGGAGGTGGCTATGGCTCGACGGCGACGGCTCTCCAGCGGGGGTCCGGCCGAATGGATAGCACGGCAGGCACCAGGAGGTCTTGGCGCACACGTGGGTGGGGTCGATCACCGGCGGGGACTGCCGGAGTGGGCTACCACCGGCGGCATGCGGCGAAGGAAAGTGAAGCTCGTCGGAGAAGAAAATGAAGGGAACTCCGGTTGAATCGATGGAGGTTTAAGCATCAGTGGGTTGTCCAGGTTCCATTTTTGCGGTTGGTTTGCTCGGAGAAGCTACGGGCTGGGCTGCCACCGTGCGCCGGAGCCGAGGAAGAAGGGCGAAGGTTGCGGCGAGGCTACGGTCGATGAAGTTTAAAAGTGAAGTTTGATGAGTATTCAGTGATGCTCTAGGAAGCTTCAGAAACAACTAATTTGGGAGTAGACTCACTAATTTGGTTAAATCGTGATCCCCCCCTTTTTCGGTTTTCTGGCGAAATGGTGAAGATCCTGGGTTTTGGCTTGATCATTTGGTTCTGGGGGTGAATGAGGGAGAAGGGAGAGCCTCAACGTGATGCGCAGTTGGTATTTATAGCCTGCTCGAGATGTTTCACAGTATTTGAACACGGAAGAGAATTTCGACTTGGTTTGGCGCAGACTCGGCAAATGGGCGCAGTGTCTCGCCGGTAGGGAAACGACGTGAGGACGACAGGGTATGGCGCTGGAAAACCAAGGGCAGGCGCGACTTGGGTCGGAAGAGACGGCGCGCGGTGATGCGCTGAATCCGGGCGAAACGAACGCGAGAACAATCGGGAGTCTTTGCACTTGTCTCGGGCGAGAGAGGAGGAAGAGGGAGGCAGTGAGGCCAGGGCTGACGAGTGGGTCCCGGGGCCACTGGCAAAGAGAGTGGTGTTTTTCCGTTGCCGCCAGCAACCGTTACGGTCAAAGGCATTGGCCCCACATGTCGGTGAAAGGAGGCAAGGTGAAAGGATAAACTCAGTCCAGACCGCCCCATGTGGGCATTAAAACGGCCATCAGATCACCGCGAAATTTTGTGAAACTTTTTGAATGACCTCTCCTGGTAGTCTTCTTACCTCAGTAAAATTTGTAGGTCAAAATATCTTGTAATGTATTATTTAAAATTCTGACACTGTACAGCTGCCAAAATTTCCATTTCGGATTTTTATTTATTTATGGGTGTAAAACATATTAACTATTTTCCAAACTTTTTATAGGTATTAATTTCATCGTAAGAATATCTCCATAAAAATTTCAAGTCAAAATATCAAGTTAATATTTTATAAAAATTCTGACATTAGGATTTCTAGTTTTTAATTGTTTCTATTTTTGAATTATTAGAGGGCTTTGTCGACATGATAAAATCCTGATATTTTTACCATGTGTAAGTTTTACACTGAGGGTGTTTTAGTAATTTTTCCAGATCCATATAAACTTCGAACATTTTTCATTAATTCTGTCTTGTACTGTTTTTAGTCAAAAAGAGGTGTCATTCATTTATTTACCCACTTTTCTGTGCATAAAAATTTACTTGTTGATTTTACTGACTTACCAGCATGGTTATGGTTCCATGGTAATTTTTCCAGATTTTTACTTTTACCATTTTATCTTGTTACCATTATCCAATCCTTAATTCTTTTTGCTTGATTTTCCATTCAATACAAAAACCCAAAGAAATCCAAATAAATTCCAATCATGTCAGATAAAATCAGAAATAATTATATTCCAATTCAAAATATAAATTTTTATATTATTCCATTTTTCGGGATGTTACAGTTATGGGTATCATCGTTGCCCTTATACCGCTTTGCTTTGCAAACAGCACAGGCATCCAAGTGTGCAAACTCATTGCGATACAATATGCAATCGTTTGGACATGCGTGTATTTTTTGTACTTCCAGTCCCAACGGGCAGACAACCTACTTGGCCTGGTACGTAGTTGTAGGCAACACGTTACCCTCTAGAAGCAAGTCCCCCAAGAGACATAAGAGCTCAGTGAAGCTCTTATCAGACCAACCATTGCTTGCCTTCAACTGCAGTAGTGTAAGCACGGTATGCAGTTTTTTTTGCTCCTCTTTGCAGCCAGGGTACAATGGTGTTGTGGAGTCCTCTACCATACGCTGGAACTTTTGAAACTCTTTTTCACTCGTGAAGTCCCCCCCCCCATCATGTAACATTTGATCCAGGTCGTCGTCGTGGCTATCGATAAACGTATCTTCGACCGCCGTCATATCGTTGTCTCCGTCATCTTCACCAATATGTTGCCCTTCATGCACAATCTCATCTTCACCGTGCTCGGTCCAACAGGTATAGCCAGCCTGAAACCCCTTCGAAGTAAGTGTGCACGTATCGACTCTATGGTAGAAAACAACTTCTCGTTTTTGCAATCAACGCATGGACAACACATATAGTTCGACAGATTCTTAGACTTGTGCGCCGCCGCCGCATTTACAAAACATGTCACAACATTAAAGAACTCTGCGTCACAACGGTCCGTGTCATACATCCACCTTCGGTCCATCTACAATTAATTAAAACAAACATCACATAAGCATATAATTGCAAATAATAATAGAATTGTAAATGATAAGATTTAAAAATACATGTAGCAATTTTGAATATGTTAAAATACATCAACCTTTTTTCATTATGTAAATATCCATCTTGCAATTTTTTATTATTTTATAAAATGAAAATAATTGTAAATACTTAGGATATATTTTTACTATATTAAAATACATCAATCTTTTTTCATTATGTAAATATCCATCTTCCAATTTTTAAATATTTACAAAATAATAAATAATTGTAATAGTTACGATATATTTTAACTATGTTAAAATACATCAACCTTTTTCATTATGTTAATATCCATGTAACATTTTTTTATTATTTTATAAAATGAAAATAATTGTAAATACTTAGGATATATTTTTAATATATCAAAATACATCAATCTTTTTAATTATGTAAATATCCATCTTCCAATTTTAATTATTTACAAAATAATACATAATTGTAAATAGTTAGGATACATTTTGACTATGTTAAAATACATCAACCTTTTTTCATTATGTAAATATCCATCTTCTATTTTTTAATTATTTACAAAATAATACATAATTGTAAATAGTTAGGATACATTTTGACTATATTAAAAATACATCAACCTTTTTTCATTATGTAAATATCCATGTAGCATTTTTTTCCAAAATTTGAGCATACATCAACCTTTTTTCATTATGTAAATATCCATCTGGCAATTTTTGTTTATTTGCAAAATAGAAAATAATTGTGAATAATTAGGACATATTTTTATTATATTAAAAATATCGAGGTAGCAATTTTCAAAATTACTTTCATAATTGATAATATCAATGTTGCAATTTTTCATTATTACAAAATTCACATAGCCATTTTCACCATTTTGCAAAATTCACCTAGCCATTTTCACAATTTAAAAATCCACTAAATCACTGAAATGAATAAGAATTGTAATTATCTAAATCTAAAACAATCTATAAAGTAAAATCCAACTACAAATATAATGTTATTAAAATTACTAACCTTGAAAACAAGTATATATGAATTTTAGTACAATTTTCGGCAGCAAGTGGACACAATAATTGTAACATCCCGAAAAATAAAGTAATATAAAAATAAATATTTTAAATTTGAAAATATTTATTTATTAGTTTTATTGGCTTTATTGATTCTTATTTGAATTTCTTTGGATTTTTGTATTGTATGGAAATCCAACAAATAGAATTAGTAAATGGAAAATGGTAAAAAGGTAATATGGTAAGAAGATAAAAGGGAAAAGTAAAATCTTGAAAAGTTTATATTTAAAATCATTTCAGCTGGTACATAAGTTTTAATGCATAGCATAGTGATTAAACAAATGAAAAGACATCCCTTTGACCTCCCAATAGTGCAAGGACAGATTTATTATAAAGCTTTCGAAAATCATCTACATCTCAAAAATTTACCATAATTCCCACAGTACAGTATTTACCTCTGGTAAAAATTTTAGAAATTGATAAAGTCATATAAGTCTTTTTAAAAAATCAAGAACAGAGGCATTGAAAATCCGAAAATTAACATGTCAGAATTTGTATAAAATAATTACTCAATAATTTGACTTGAAATTTTTTCGAGACATCCATAACCCAAACCAAACTCTTAGAAAAAGTTTTGAAAATAATTAATACAATTTACACCTTTAATTAAATCAAAATCCGAAATTGAAATTCTGGGTAATGCTAAGTGTCAGAATTTTTATTAATTAACTACAGAGTATTTTGCTCTCAAATTTGTAAATATGATTAACCACTTCCCTTAGATCTCAGTAAAAAAGTTTCATAAGTTTTCAACTTGATTTGATATTCAAATCAATGTAAAGTCTGATCTGTCCTGCAAACCTTATCTCTTCATTTCGTCCTCTGTTATCAGTGGCGGTTCTATTTAAAAACCGCCACTGACAATATTGTCTATAAATAGGTGGTCAGTAGCAGCACTGGTCTTCTTCCTCCCGAGAGCAAACCAAAACTTCTAAATTTCAGATTTCGTTTTCTCCAATTCTTGTGCTTGTACTTCCTTTAGTTGTTCCTTGGTGAGTTATTTTTTCTCCTCTCTTGATTTGTGTTAATCTTGTTGCAATTTAATTTTTAAACCAAGTTTAATTAGGGTTTATATGTAGATGAGATGAAAAGTTTAGATTTTCTTTATTTTTATTTAGCTACCATTTTGTAGTTGATGAATTTATTTCCTAGCTAGGTTCATTAGATGATGTTGTGTTCCTTTTATAGATGATGAATTATGATTAAGCATATATTTAATATTAATTGCATTTTAAGTTAATTTGATACATGATGAATTTATTATCTAGCTCCTTTAGATGATAAGTAATTAGATTGGTTTTTTAATTACTATTAATTGGGTTCTATTAGTGTACGGACATATACATCTTGCATATATATGAATTTATTATCTAGCTCCTTTAGATGATAAGTAATTAGATTAGTTTTTTAATTACTATTAATTTGTTCCATTAGTGTACGGACGTATACATCTTGCATATAATAAATTTATTTAATTAAGATTATTGGGTATTAATATAAATGAAATTTTAGTTAATTTGGTAGGTGGGTGCTCATCATTTTTAGATGATGAATTTATTATCTAGCTTCTTTACAGGAAAAGTATTCAGATTGGTTTTTTAATTACTATTAATTTGGTTCCATTAGTGCGGACATATATTAAATGTATTTAATTAAGATTATTGGATATTAATATACATGAAATTTTAGCTAATTTGGTAGGTGGATGCTCATCATTTTTAGATGATGAATTTATTATCTAGCTCATTTAGATGATAAGTAATTAGATTAGTTTTTAATCAATTTTTATATGTTAATTAATTTTAGATGGACCGGAGATGGATGTACAATGCGAACTGCTATGTACCGAGATTACATCGATGGGGTATCTGCTTTTCTAAGAGCATTGAGGAGAACAAGTTGCACAAGAAGACGGAGTACATACATTGTCCATGCATTGATTGCAAGAATGAGAAAATGTTTTCAGACAAAGAGCACATCCACTTGCACTTGATTCGAAGAGGTTTTGTACTTGGCTATACACGTTGGACAAGTCACGGTGAAGAGGAAAACATACATGAAGGTGATAACGTATTGGATGATGAAGAAAACATTATGGCAGCTGACATCAGTTATGGATCTGATGAGGATAGGTTGGACATTGATGACGATAATAATCTTGCTCAGATGTTGCGCGATGCAGAAGGGAACTACACTAGTTAGAGAGAGTTTAATCAATTAAGGGTTTGTTGGACGACTCGGACACACCTTTGTTCCCGGGTTGCAAGGAGGAATACACAAAGTTGCACACCGTGCTTTCACTTCTAAAATTGAAGGCAAGCAATGGTTGGTCCGATAAAAGTTTCACAGCGCTATTACATCTCTTAGCGGACATGCTTCCAGATGGAAACGTATTGCCGATAACCACTTATTTAGCTAAGAAGGTTGTATGTCCATTGGGATTGGAAGTAGAAAGAATACATGCATGTCCAAACGATTGTATACTCTATCGCAAAGAGTATACTGACATGCATGTATGTCCGTGTGCAAATCATCGCGATACAAGCGTAAAGGCCATGACAATGAGGGCACCGTGGTGAAGAAAGGAGCTCCGCTAAAGTGGTGTGGTATTTACCGGTAATACCTCGGTTGAAGCGCTTATTTGAAACAAAAGCATGCCCAATCGATGCGATGGCACTCGAAGAGCATAAAAGGATGGAAAGTCGAGACACCTCGCCGATTCGCCAAAGGAGAACCATCGATAGGCTCTTTAGGATGGACTTCGGAATGAACCGAGGAATGTAAGGTTTGGGTTGAGTACGGATGGAATGAATCCTTTCGGTAACATGAGTAGTATTCATAGCACTTGGCCCGTAACTCTCAGATCTACAACCTTCCTCCTTGGTTGTGTATGAAACGAAAGTACATTATCATGTCGCCGCTATCCAAGGGCCGAGACAACTGGCAATGATATTGATGTATACCTACAACCATTGGTGGAAGATCTTGTGATACTGTGGAACGAAGGTGTACAAGTATGGGATGAGTACAAGCGAGAGTACTTCATCCTACGGGCATTGTTGTTTTGCACCATCAATGATTTCCCGCCTTGGTAACCTATCCGGTCGTCTTGTAAAGGGGCCAAAGCATGCCCCCAGTGCATGGATGAAACCGCTAGTGTGTGGCTCAATAACTCGAGGAAAACCGTGTACATGCATCACTGTAGGTTCCTTCGCAAAAATCACCCCTACCGCAATATGAAAAAACAATTCGACGGGACAAAAGAGGATGGTATAGCCCCAAGGCCTCGTCGTGGGGAAGAGGTATATGATATGGTTAAGGATATTAATGTCGTACTTGGAAAGGGAGATAGTAATAATACATCGAGGTTCGTACTGAGAAGACCACATGGAAGAAGAGATCGATATTTTTGAACTTGCCCTATTGGAAGGACTTAGAAGTTCGACACTGCATAGACGTCATGCACGTAGAGAAAAATGTATGTGATAGCTTGATTGGTCTTTTGTTCAACATTCCTAGCAAAACTAAGGACTGATCAAGGCACGAAGGGACCCGAAGATATGAAAATCAGAGCTGAGCTACATCCTCAGGACACCGGGAAAGGGTGACTTTACCTTCCCCCAGCTTGCTACACTCTTTCGAAGAAAGAGAGAACAGACCTTTGCAAATGCTTGCATGGTGTGAAAGTTTCGTCCGGTTACTCCGCAAGCATCAAGAAACTGGTCTCAATGAAAGATTTGAAGTTAACTGGCATGAAGTCTCATGATTGTCATGTGATGATGACACAAATGCTTCCTATTGAAATTAGAGGTATTTTGCCTGAAAAGGTCCGAGAGGCAATCATGAGGTTGTGTTTCTTCTTCGACACGATTTCACAGAAGGTCATCGATCCCATCAGACTTTTTGAACTGCAGAATGATGTGGCCAAGACACTATGCCAGCTAGAGATGTATTTCCCTCCATCATTTTTCGGTATAATGGTTCATCTCATTGTTCACCTTGTGAACGAGATAAATGTATGTGGCCCCGTATTCCTGCATCAGATGTACCCATTCGAAAGGTACATGGGTATCCTGAAGAAGTATGTACGCAATCGATCTCGGCCGGAGGGCTGCATTGCGGAAGGTTATGCAACTGAGGAGGTTATCGAGTTTTGCATGGATTACATGGAGGGGGTGGAACCGGTAGGAGTGCCTGTATCTCGACATGAGGGTTGGCTAGCTGGGAAAGGGACGATTGGAAGGAAATCAACAAATTCTTACGATCATGGATTGTTCGAAAAAGCTCATTTCACAGTCTTACAACAGTCAGTTGAGGTGTCCTCGTATATGGACATGCACAAGGATAAGCTACGAGAGGAAAATCGTGGACGATCAGAGGTTTGGGTAACAAAAGAGCATAACCGTTTGTTCAATCATTGGTTCAACGAGCATATGACTGGGAAAGAAACGAGTGTCATGTTGAGGTGGCTGGCAAAAGGGCCATCATGTACAATCTTGACATGGCAAGGATACGACATAAATGGATATACCTTTTACACGAGATCTCAGGATAGCAAAAGCACTTACCAAAATAGTGGTGTCCGCATAGATGCCTATGACAACACAGGTAGTAAGAAGAGTAGCTTCTATGGGTTCATAGAAGAGATTTGGGAGCTTGACTACTGTATTTTTAAGATCCCAATGTTTCGGTGTCGTTGGGTATAACTCCCAAAGGGTGTCAAGGTGGACAAGTACGGCTTCACTACTTTGGACATCGAACATGTCGGATACAGAGATGAACCATTCGTACTTGCGAAGCAAGTAGCACAAGTCTTCTATGTAATCGACCCGGCAGATAAGAAGCGCCATGTAGTTCTTCAGGGGAAAAGAAGGATCGTCGTAGTTGAGAATGTCGTGGATGAGGAAGAGTACAACCAGTTTGATGAGTTGCCTCCTTTCGTAGATGGCAACATCAGGCTCGAGGAAGAAACCACTCAGGAAGCTACCTATCGTCGCGACGATCATGAAGAAGGGCAAATTGTGAAAGAAAATAATTAACTATATACGAGTAATGGCAAAATATCAGAGGCGGAGCCAGCTCCTGGGCAGGGCGGGCGCCTTCCCGGGTTCGCCGGCGATGACCAGGCCGCACAAGTCTTCTTCTATGTAATCAACCCTAATGATGACCACTATTGAAGATAATCTTGTGCATGGTAGTTTAAAGTTTGTTTTCGGTTTTGTTTCCTAGCTATGTGCTAGTTTTTCTCGTCTTTGAGTCAGTTTCGGACTTTGCTAGTTTTGGTGATTGTTTCAGTGTCTAAAGAGTACTTGTTTGTTTTGCCGGATGACAAAATAGTGTTCTATCCGGTTGAAAGTTTGGAGAGTTTGTTGAGTCCTTCAGGTGAAAGGAGTCCGGATTCTTTCCTGTAAACTGTTTATGTATTTGCTTTACAAGTAATAGACAAAATCAAAAAACGCTGCAATTGTGCCGCACCAAAAACCAGGTCTTCTGAACTCAGTGCTGCTATTCGACAATACAGTGAAGCGTATAAGATTCAGAAACAAATTTCAGGGTATAGAGGCACATCAGTGGCGGTTCTTCAAAAGAACTGCCACTGATAAAATTATCTGTGGCGGTTCGTATAAAGAACCACCATAGATAATATATTATCAGTGGCGGTTCTTAAAAAGAACCGCCACTGATACAGTTATCTGTGGCGAACCGCCACTGATAAAGTTATCTGTGGCGAACCGCCACTGATAAAGTTATCTGTGGCGAACCGCCACTGATAAAGTTATCTGTGGCGGTTCTTTATTTGAACCGTCACAGATAACTGTATCAGTGGCGGTTCTTTTTAAGAACCGCCACTAATAATGCTCCGTCTATAAATAATAGATACCGCCGCTTCTAACTCACCCTAAACCCTTAAACTCCCACCCTTCTCCCGCGCCCTAAACCCAAACTCCCGCGCTTGACGTCGTCCCTGCCGACGCCGCCCCCGCCGACGCCCGACGCCCTCCCCCGACGCCGCCGCCCTCCCCCGACGATGCCGCACCGGCCGACGCCGTCCCCGTCAAGATTTTGGGAGCATCTAGTGAGTGCACAGAGGGAGTACCTTTCTTCATTATTCATGTTCCATTAATTTGTGTTTGGCTTCATTTCAACTGAGTTTCGCACATCGCCTTATCTTTTTTTCCACCTCTTAATTGTGAGAATGATGTAAGTTCAATTTCTTTTTCTATCATAAATGAGTAGATCTATCATATAGTTGTAGCAACTGCAATTTCATCTCTAATGACTTATGCATTCTGTTATCATTTCCAATTGGAGGATCCCTTAATCCAATTAAAGGAGGATGATTGGATGGGGTGTTTTGTTCCTTCCTCTCAAAAAAAAGGATAGGGTCTACGTATTGAACATGCTCTAAAATAGCGTATAGGGCAGGACACATTTGACCCTTAAGAAATTTCCATGCCATGCCCTTTAGACTGAGCTCATAACACAAGGCAATGACAACCATTCCTCAATTAGTCAATTATGTTATTAAGCACCATTCAAGTCTTCAACATAGATGGGATAGCAAGGATCATGCTACATTTGGGGTGTAAATAAGCGGATGTCATGTGGAAGTTACTGAAATTCAACACTCAATTGTTCGTAAAAGTATTCACAGCACCGTGTTTGATGATTCTAGAAATAGTGAAATACAAAAAGAAACAAGAGTGATCATTGCTAATCTACTCTAGCTATCTAATACATAATTACTTACATTCTTTTCCTCCTTGACACCTTTGCTTTCATCATGGTTATCCGGATTATCGGACAACCAAAAGGGAAAAAGCACAAAGTTAATGAATATTTTCACTAAATTGGCATTTAATTAAGTGTAGATTACACCATTATTAAAACACAAGTCACTTGACTATCCTATGGTTGCAACTAGCTATATATCGAGAATTTCTACCCTATGTTAGCTAGAAAGACACTTACTTTCAGGCTCCCTATGTTAGCTGGTGCACCTCACTTGTATTCTCCTCCCCACTTACTTTGATCCCATCATTTTCAAGAGCATCTTGTAGTGAAACAAAACGATTTAGATGAAACCAACATACCAAATTCACAACAGCTTATTCAACACAAAATTACACCATCATGAATGAAGATGTAATTACCCCAAATTCTTCAAGCTAATCGACACATCTTCTTGTTGTTTAAGGGTGGTCCTCGCTTCTTGGAAATCCTAGAAGGAAGAACAGAGAGAAACAGCTTTGTAAGAAAAATCTCGAGATGAGTATTTGAAAGTTATTGCGAATATTGGAACATATCCTCATCGATCTCAGCTCTTCTATTTCACTATTGAGAGCACTTTTGATATCGAGAGCTCTGCGCAGATGATAATCGATGGAATGATAAATAAGCTGCTCTATACAAATTACAACAACCGCACTATACCGTGAGTGCTTGCTTAGAATTAGTTTGGCTTTGCTCAAGGTGGGCCATGTTTTTAGGAAAACTCAGTATTTAGTACTTACAACCGCCAAGGATATATCAAGGTTAGAAGTGTAGGAGTCATGTGGTTGCTAGGGTAGTTAAGGAATTGTAGTATAGTCTAGGGTTTCACTTATGTACACTATATAATTGCCCTTTGGGCTATAGCAATACAACTAACTATTCAGCCCCAATTCCTCTCTTCTCCACTAAACTTCACATGTTATCAGAGCAAAGACCCAAACTCTAGCCTCACTTCTTCCATCATGGTCGCTACCCCTAGGAGGAGCAATCTCTAGTCCAAGGGGCAGGCATGAGGAATCCAACTTTTGTTTTTACTCTTTAGCATATCGGTAGTTCTACTAGTTAGTGTCAAGTAGTAGCAAGAAGTTTCTCTACCTCATCTCCGTCGGAGATGAGCGGATCCACCGCCAGATCCGACATCCCCATCGTCGGCGCCACTTCGTAGTAATCTTCAGCCTCCGCCACCACTTTCGCCGTCGACCTCTGCCGCAAGATCAAGCGCCTTGCTCCTCCCCTCGGTTGGATCGAGCGCCACCGGCCACTACTCATCTTTGCCGACCTCGATCATCATCTTCATCTCAGAATATGGTAATACTCGTCGTCTTCGGTCTTGATACAAGGAAGATCTTCTCGTCTTCATAGCCGACGGCCCTCAATTTGTCATCTTTGAGCTTGATCCAAGCGAGATCTGTGCGTCCCGCCGCTCGAAGGCATCGTCTCTGTAGGATCTACGCTTGGCATCATCTTCAACGTCTCTTCACCGGATCCGGGCTCGGCATCGTCTTCCCCAGCATTTCTTCATCAGTTCACCCTCAGATCCGAGTCTGGCCCTTCATCAACCATCATCGGATCCATATCCCCTTATTGTCGCCAACATCTGTTGAGCACACACTGCAAGATTGATAATCTACTAACGAATATTACAAAATTGTAGTGATCTGTTAGAACTTTGAGCACAGTGTCGAATAATATTCACCATGAGCCTCGTAAATAGTCCGACCAATTGGGAGCATCTAGTGAGTGCACTTTCTTTTGCAATTACAAGAAAGACAAACATGCATACCACACATACACACGCAAATATGCCCCCTTAGCACATGTTTAAATAGACAGAGGCCAAAAATAAATCCATGACGTCAATTAATTTCTACTAAAGTGCACTCACGTGTGCGTAATAGGTGGCCATTATGACTTCATATAATTTCTATGTTTAAACGGTATATGCAAGGTGGCGATCGTACTCTGTGAGTATGGAACTTTTTAAAAAAATTAAAATGCATACTTGGTGCGGTTAATTCTAAGTTATAACAAAATAATTTTTTTAGGACATGAAACCTAATAGTATATAAGTAAATTCTAACAAAACAATATTGTATTGAGAATTAGCTCGCCATTTGAAATTTTTTAGCTCTCAATACGCCAAAACCTGCAATAGGTGACGGTCTATTTGTGGCGGTTTTTTTCGAACCGCCACAAATATAATTATCAGTGGCGGTTCTATATTGAAAATGGCGAGAGGAATATCAGTGGCATCCATGGTCATCAAAATGGATTAATTATTAAAGAGGACCCACATGCATGCTATCCTTCTTTCCCTCTCTCCAACTTCCTTACCTTCCCTTCCCTTTTCTTCGTCCAAGTACGCCACTTGTTACACATATAAATAAAAAGCTCTCCCCCCTTCCACATGACAGTCTGATATGGCTAGAGTAATAAGCAAAAAGAACATTTATGAGTGCCCTTGCTGCATAGTTGTTTCTACATTGTTTTAACTATACAAATTTTATATGCCGCTTGATGTGCCCTTTTAGTGGGTATATATAATTCAGTGTTTAAATAGTTTCCATGCGTTTCCAACACTTGGGAAATCCATTTCAAGTAACGAAGTATTTAATCCTGTTATACACTGTAAGTTAGTCATGTTTACCATTGCCATTGGCAACCTTAGCTTCAAAGCTCGTTTACTCAATTAATTGTACTTGCAAAATAATTTTCATGAGATGATTCTGTACTTTGAAATTCCGTGAGATGATTCTATAGTAATTGATGGAAATTATGTTTCTGGTCGAATTGTAGTTCTAATGGAGCCCGAAACCGATCCTTTAGTGGAGGAGAGCCCAAGCAGGTACCTTACCCTCCACCCAACCACCGAAGGTGCCGAGGCCTCCACCATTGCAGCAGATGATGCTCCTGTTGCAAGACACCGAGGACGAGGGAAAACTAAGAAGCCTGAAGGCCGGTACACCATCTTAGAGGTCTTAGATACTGGGGCCCCTGTTGCACCGAGAAAATCAGCAGCCAAATACAGGTCAACATGCGGGTGCATCGTAAGGGATAAAGTGCCAATCACCTATTCGGATTGGCATAAAGTGCCCCGAGCCACCAAAGAGGATCTGTGGACAGAGCTCAAAGAAACCTTCGAATTCCCCGAAGGAGCCGAAGATCTTGTGCGTCGCGACGCATTGATGACCATGGATGCGGCATGGAGAAACTTTAAGGCGAGGCTGAACACAAATTATGTGAAGCAAAACCGGTTAGCCATCGAAGAGTACCCAAGATTGGAGCCATATTGGGATGAGTTTGTGGCGATGAAGCAATCGGAAGCAGCAAGGAAGTCTAGTGAGGACCACATTAGCATCGCAAGAAGGAATACTCACCCCCACAGACTTGGCACGAGTGGGTACGCGGGTAAAATTGCTCAATGGGAGAGGCAAGAATTAGAAGCAGTCCAATTGGCTGGCACAAGTCCCTTGATCGGACTACTGACGAGTGAAGCACTACATGCTAGCGAGGCGATATGTTGTCTCTCGGGGTTTATCATTCAAGAGCAAAGAAGACGAAGCAATGACGCAACGAGTTCATGAGTTTCACGCCCGATCCACCCAAGGATCTTTTCACCTGCACAGGAGAAAGACGAGCTAACAGCCGCCCTAGGAAACAAAGAGCACCACGGTCGCACACGAGGCGTCGGGTCAAGGTTCCATGGAGGAGTGGATTCTCGAGCACGGAGACTCTTATAGGAGTCAAGAGAGCTAAAGATGAGCGGGCCGAGAAGTAAATGGAAATGATGAAGGAAAGGGTTCTCATGAGAAATACAAGGCACCATTGAAGAACAAGTTGAACGGCAAGTACAACAAGCCTTCATTCAGTCGCAGGCCCACAACGTTTTCTCCGGTCCTACAGGTCGTCGCAGCAGTTGCGCGTCCACACCATTGGCAGAAGCGGACAACAACCATTATCCTGTGGACGACATACAGGACCCCACACCTGTCACCAACGTGCGTGATGAACATATTTGTACAGGCTGCTACAGGGGTAGTCTATCCGTGCCAAGAAGGGGGTGTCCTGCACAATACTCCGATAGCGCCAGGTTATGCAAAGGTCCAAGTGGACACGGTATTTGCACAGTTTGCTGAGATCGGACTGGAAAAACCCGCCAATGATGAGTTAACTACTCTAGGAAGTGCCGTCCACTCATTCATCCAGTGGCGCAAGCGTGACATCGTCTTGGACTATGCAGTGCCATCCTCTCCTGCAGTACAATCCTTGCATCCATCACCAGCACCTGAGAGTGAAACGGGGAAGAAGCAAAATGAGGTAGAAAAGAAATGTATTGAGGACCCCATCAAGATGGCCACTGTTAGTACTCCAAAGCAGAAACCTATAACACCTGGTACTTCAAATGACAAACCTACAACCTCTGATCTCAAAAATTGACACATTAGACAAGCTGTATCAGCCAGATCAGGCGAGGCCAGGACCGAGTATGATGTCGTGCGACAAAAAAGTAAGGGCAAGGCGCAGTCTGATGACCAAGATGATCAACAAAGATTGAAATTCGAGGTAGGGAAGCCCTTGGTCACCGCTCAAGTTAAAAGTCTAACACCCATGATGCAGCGATTACATGCATGGTACTTAGATCGATCCAACCAAGACGTACTCCCAAAGATGATCACCGCAATTTTCCGTGAGGAACATTTTCACCATGAGGGCCATGGCTACTTCTTAATAGAATTCGATAACTTGCACAACTTGTTCTATCACGACGCCTCGACATATCTTTTTGAGATATCGGTCACCGTAAGTGTCTAATATATTAATCTTGGCCTACATTCACGTAATACCGATAAATTTCATGTCTAACTAATTCGTTATATAGATACGAGATGATTGAAGTACGAAGAACCAAGGGGCGAGTGGGATTCTCGACCCGGAACGATTTGCCAACATGAAATCAAAAGAGTACCAAAGGAGGTCGAGGAGTACGATATAAAGTTTTGATTAAACTACATGACAAGGAGTTTATACTTTTGCCATACAATTTTAAGTAAGTTGCTCACTAGCTAGTTAAATTACTCGCTTATTTCGTTATTTACTCGATGTAAGGACTAATGACCGCATCATGCATGTGTATGTAGCTTCCATTGATTCTCGTAATAATTCATCCGAAAAGAGCAAGATGTCGATCATGGATCCACCGGATAAACCTAAAAAGACTTTGAAGAGATGACACATTTAGTGAATGAGGCGCTCAAAAGATATTGTCAAGAGCTCGAGGTACCGCCCATACCACAAATCCTTACAATCCGTCACGAAGTTTCCGATGCATACGAAAGGAATACTCTTATATCATATTTCATAGTAAATAGCTCCTTCGACGACATCTTAGTTCATTCGATTTTGAAGTGTCACAAGCAAATTAAAGAAACAAATTTATGTGGGTACTTCGTGTGCCAAGACATGCGCGAAATCTTATCATGCACAATAAAAGACAATGACGTAGAGGTCACCATGCCGACATGACACATTGATTCACACCACTCAATTTCTATATTCTCTTAATTTTGTTTTTTATACTTACAACGCCTCAAGTTGTCTACGATAGGATCTGCTTCCTTCAAATCCAAGGCATTCAGGCCACTCGCTTACTTCATCATGAAGGAAATAATCAACAAAAATGGCGAGTTTTATGACGAAGACAACAACGATCCAGTCATCCATACTATTGTCCCAAATCACATGTCTTCAACATCCGAATACCCGTAGGCTTCTAGTTTACCTCCACTAGTTTAGGCTTTTTTACTTCAATTATGTTTCATTACAAAGTATAAATAACTCTTTGTTCCTTTCAAATGGGAACCCCTTCTTTTGCCAATGTCACTTATTTTGTCAGTGGTTGTGGTAGTGTAGCATGTACTTTTGTCTTCTTCAGGAACACACACACATGCGAGTGACACTTCTAAATATACTTTCTGAGTGTAGCATGTACTTTCGTCAATGCCACTTCTTTTCTTAGTGGTTGTGCTAGTGTAGCATGTACTTTCTGAGTGAATCATGCTTTTCTTGCTTATCATGCTAGTTTCTTCTTAGAAATAATTGCTCATCAGGATCAAGTGCTTCACGCACAAAAATAAATCTCAAAACCGTAATAACTCTAGCATGGAGAAACTCATGGCTCAAGAATGTAGGACGACTCTCTCGATGGGCTTAGTGTCATGGTCATCGATGAAGATAAACATCATGCAAATTTGGCAAGGTCTATGCTCAGAACTCAACTTTTATGGTAAGCGCCATCAATTCCTCGCCAAAGAATCCATGTCTTGAGAATCATGCACAAGATGTAGGGAAGCTCTTAGTCACCGCTCAAGTTAAAAATCTAACACCCATGATGCAGCGATTACATGCATGGTACATGGATCGATCCAACCAAGACGTACTCCCGAATGATGCATGGTACACCCATGATGCAGCGATTACATGCATGGCACAAGAATATGGCATTATCTACATGCTATCGCAAATCTCGTGTGAAAAGCAATTCTCTAAGAACAATATCTTTTATATCCGAGTGGACACATCTTCATGCGTGTCGATGTGCAAATATAATTGCATCTAAGTTTCTTTTAGTCTGATTATCCAGCAATAAATTAAATGCATGACCTAGGCTACTCCTATCACTATAGCACAACAATATAAATCAAGAACTAAAATTAGTAAATGGTATGGTGTAAAGTCTGTTATCCCTTGTTCTTGTTTGCAATTATGGATCTTCCATTTTGAAAATCATTATCAGTATTCTGTTTGTTTGGTGCTATGTCCATTGAAAGACCAAAATTGTTATTTTTACCACACATGGTGAGATATTTGTTTGATCTGACCTCAAGTGGCTTCTTTTGTTTGTGTAGACAATAGATCAGAAATGAAATCAAGGGGTGACAGGGAGATGGACAGCCAACACATCCTGCAAACAGAGGAGAAGGAAGTCGTGTCATCTGTTGCGACAGTATTATCTGACCTCTGTGGTCCTGGGGATTGGATGCCCATGGCAAAACTCCACACAGAGGTATGTTATGGAAAAACATATTCCTATCTAATTTCTATGCTGAAGTAAAAGTATAATTTATTACCCCTGATTAGTCCAAATTGTCTTCTATGAAACAATTGAATCATCATCTGTGGCTTGGAAAAGGCAAGTCTACATTGAAGGGATGTACCATGTGATTGCAATTTACAACATTAAGAAAGGAAATTTTGATTGAAGTGAGTGATAACATGAATGACATTTTAAGAATATCAACTTGATAGAACTCAAAGCTAGTATCCCTGCCTCATCAATCTGAACCAGATAATCCAGATCATGAGCAAGACCATTCCATGTTAGCACATATGATCCGGATCAGTAGTCCGGGTTATGTTGGCTACTTGTTCCATTAGCAGTCATTGTCATACCTTAATAAATAGCTTATTTGCAGGTGTATATATGGTAATATGTTAAAACTATCATATAAAGGAATGCAATTTTGGGCCTGTGTGCTATAAAACTGTTAGCAAATGCATTACTTTGACTGCTAGCACAATAGTTTCTTAATGTTGTAAATTGCAATCACAGTAGTTTCTTAATGTTGTAAATATCTAGACCTTCCATTTTTAGAGTGGGTTGATCATTTGCTGGTTTGTTACCAGTACCCACAAAGTTAGCTTTGGTTCTTTTTTGACATAAAGATGGTGATTTCTTTTCTTTTAGACCTCAAGAGTCGCCTAAAGAATTTGGGAAGCTAGTTTTAATTTGACCCCTTATGCTACGATATATTATTTTCATCCGCTAGTCATTGATTATTTATTGTTTCTTTCTATAAATTCGTAACTTCTATCAGCACTCTTTTCCCGAGTATCTCCTTTTCTTAGCAAAGGGTTGATTTCATTTTGGCAATGTGCACATGGAAGAGTTGAGTGGTTTTCGTTCCTTGAAGTTGCCAAAGAGTTGTATAAAAACCTAGTAAGTAGATAGAATCTTAGCTATTTTGTGTTATCTCCAAGTCTTCTATGCCCAAAGATCCAGCTTTTATCTCTCTTGTATGTGACAGCTTTTATAAAATGATTATGCTAATAAATCTTACATTTGAACTAGTGATGTCAATCAAACAACAATGTACATAACATCGGCATGGCTAGCGCTGCTCGAGGCTAGCCACAAATGCCAATTTTTATTTTCGTGTGTGGGATTATCACGACGGTTTTAGCTAAAACCGCTATCGACGTAATATCGCTGACGATTATATCAAAAACCGCCATCGATAATAGTCCTATCGCTGGCGGTTTTATATACAACCGCCATCGATAGTTTTATCGCGGCGCTCGAGCCAAAACCGCCACTAATCATCCAAGTATCGCGGCGGTTTTGGGATAGAACCGCCATCGATATTTGAGTATCAGTGGCGGTTCTATTAAAAAACCGCCACTGATAGGACTATTATTAGTGGCGGTTTTGGCTCGAGCCGCCATCGATACTCAATATCGCTGGCTGTTCTAGCCAAAAACCGCCACAGATAGTATTATTTGTGGCGGTTCTAGAACCGCCACTGATAATCCTCGATTATTAGTGGCACTAAATCTGTGGCGGTTTAAAAACCGCCACTGATGGCCTTTTTCAAGGTAGTGCCCGGAACGAAAATAGGGGTGTTATGGAAGTTGGTGGTCAGTGAAAAACTAGTACTAACTTTTAAGCTGATCTAACTAAAATCCTATGAATTACAACGTCCTACATACAAAGACCGACAAGCAACCGATAGCAAAGTCCTTACAATCTGCACACCTTTCGATCCTATATATATATACTTCCTCTCTTGAACTTTTGTGCCATGATTTATTGTATATTCAAGTAGCTAGTCTTACAAATGTATTGTTGATGTTTATTATATCCACAGGCATTTCATCAAAACAACTTAATGACGTGCTACTTAAGAATTTTATGATAGCTAATAAAGAAAGCAAGCTATCATATTTTAATATCAAATTACAACAAAACAACATCAAATAGGGAGATAAAAATCACACAATTCATAAGATAACGAGGAAGCAGTAACAAAATGATTGTTGGTGACCAGTTGTAGCGGGCTAGAGCCCACTTAATTAAACTCCCCCTAGCTGGTCCGCCCCTGTTCCTATACCTCTTGATGTAGAGCATACACCTTGTGGCTCAAAGGAGTTAGTTGGCACCACTACAAAGTTGTGCTCGTTGCCTCCAAGAGCAATGGAATAGTAGCAGCATAACAGGACGCACAGGAGGAGAGAGGAAGCCATGGCAGATTGGCAGTACTAGGTTTTGTTGATGAAGCTGAAAGAATCAGGTGGCATTTATCGGCGAATGTGGTGAACACTGTGATTGAACTCATCGACGGCCACGCAAGCATATACGGAGAAAGCTAGGCGGCCGGAGATGATCCTTTGTTTTCCTCTTCCTAAATGGATATACATGTTTAATTGTCATACAGTCCTCGAAAATGTACGTCCACATTTTGTATTATATCCGTGATGCCAAATGCCAGCGTATCTATATTTGACATCGGAAACATCATTTGAAATGCCATTTCGATATGATCGATCAGCTAAATTTTCAACCTATTAGCTGAACAATGCTGCTCTTTGCCGATTCTCGATGGCAACGTTACATGATTATAACCACTTCTTTTAGCTAATCAGATGTAAATTATGTAAGCCCCTATTTTTTATAATGAATACCAAAAATAGATACCATGTGCATACAGTATCAGTCCCATGATCAGTAGCAAGTACGCACAAATACAAATTGATATCACAGTCATACACAAACTTTATTACACAGCGGAAGTAAGATTACATAATATTTTTACAATACCAAAAGTAAAACTGCAGTGGAGACAACTTTCTTGTAGTATGCCTTTCTAACCCATTGTTCCACTGGCAACTGACAAGGAAAAATCCTTAGAAAAATTCATCGTTAAATTCCCCATATCCTGCATCAACGTATGAGTTGTCGGGGTAATCTGATTCTTTACCTAAAAACATCAACATAGGCAAGTTGAGTACTTACGTACTCACAAGACTTTTGCAAATCCTAAAATACATGCAGGTCATTCCAATGGAAGGCTATTAAGGTTAATTTGCATAATGCCAGTTTGAATGGTAAGTACAGAATAATAGATTGCAAAACAGAATCTAAGTAAAAGCAATTTAATACTGAAAGTAATAGTATGTAAGCATAAATAAATCAACAATGCCTGGGTATAACGACAATATTCAAAACCATTCCCACCGACACACAGTGGAAATTACCAACACATGGTAGAAACCATATTTTATGAAAATAAGCAAAACTGCAAACTATGTGATGACTTTACCAAGTGTCCATTACCGCGGACGCGGCTAATCGATTAGTTTTACACTCTGCAGAGGTATACAGCTTTACCCACAAGACATGACTGACTCTTTGTGCAATCGATATTTGCACACTGCCTTTGGTGTGCCGCAGAGAGTCATGTTATAACTGTTACATTATTTAACCCTAAATTTTGCACCAGCACGGTGACGATAAACCCATTCTGTGGTGTAAGAACTCAGAGCATAGAAATGATGGAACTACCCAAAGTATGGCGTACACCGTTATATTGGTAGACGTTTAATCCATGATCACCTCGGTGTGGACTAGTCCCGTCGAGCAATTCATTCAGAAACAGCTCGTACTACTCCGGCCTTCCAAGTGCAAAGCTAGTTTTAAATAACTTAATAAGTTAGATGTCGGGACCCGAATTTGCAAATCCGAAACCCTTTGTGTATACTGCACTAGTCCAGGATCACGCTAGTGCACACAGTGGAAACATAGATGAAATACCATTCCATACAACGAATTAACTAAGAAGAAGCAATTTATTATTAAATAAAGCAAACGACCTTATGGTCAATGTTTACACCATTATGCATTAAGGCTTAAGAAACAAATAGTATTGCAGCGGAAAAGATAACTTGAGCCATTCGACATGCCACAGGCAATCGTTTGGGGAACGCCTTCCTAATCCACGTAGTCTTCATAGAATTCCTCCTCATGAGATTCATTATCTCCTTCAAAGAATCGATCAACAAGGGCATAAAGCCGTGAGTACAAAGGTACTCAAGAAGTCGTAGGGAATTGATGCAATATATTCATGCACGGCTTGACAAGGATGGCTATATGTTTCATTTGCGTAAAGCAAGAACTTGAATTGAAATACAATAAATAGATTGAAAGCATATTTATGAAAAGATAAATAAATGATTGATAGATCAATGATAGACAACAAAATAGCAGTCAACTCCCCGTTCACAACCCAACAATTCCACATTCCACATTTTATGAAACACTCTATACCCCGTGTGAAATTCCCGGGCTTATCCATGACCGCGGACGCGGCTATTCGAATAGTTTTACACTCTGCAAAGGTTGTACAACTTTACCCACAAGACATGAACATCTCTTTGTGCAAACGTTACTAACACACTTCCTTTGGTGTGTCGCAGAGATATCATGACAAAGCCTTTACAATGCACTGTCTAAGCTCGGTACTGCCCGCTAAGGTTTCGCACATTAGGGCCCCCTGTTGCGCCTTGCGAATCTAACCGTCCATCCCGGAACCCACACCACCAACTGGCAGTACTCAAGGCTAGACATTGCAAATTAATCAGTTAGGTCTATCCCATTCCAGACATGTGGTAGTACAGTTAGGCCCAGTTCAATGGCGCACAAGATTAAGTCCTTAAGTTGTCTCAGGCAAGACATCCACATCCCAATGTGCTAGAAAGCACCCCCTTTACTGCACGATCACTTGCCTGAGGGAAAACAATTCGTTCAACCAAGACCAATGGCAAACCCCGCCATGGTACAACAAATTTTACAACAGTGGCTAACGGCCACGATTCAATATCTCATTAAGTCAAGATTAACATTATTCAACCAGTAATATGAATTCCAACGCATATATAAGCATGTCTAAGCATAACTACGATAACCCAATGTTGGTGTAATAATTATGTCCAACTAATAATGCCCCAACCTTGGTCTAGCAATGGATACATGGCATACAACTAATCAAGGTGGCATAATGTCAACTAGGTATACATCTACTCCCATTAAATAAGCATTGATACACAAAATAGCATGCAATTGTAACAAAGTAAATTACTTTTGCAAACATAGGATCAATATGATCAAAGGATTACGACTTGCCTTGCTGATCTAGTGCTGAATCTTGGTCTTCGAAGTCTTCGTTCGCTCCCTCGGAATTAGCGTCTACCGGAAAAGAAAGCAACAAAACCAAATAAATACAAAACAGAGACTCAAACAAGCTCAAAACTGAAAATAAATGGCTATGAAAGATAGATCTTGTTTTTAGAAAAATTTAGAAACTTGAATCGCCTCAATCGGAGTTTGTATGAGGGAGAACGAGCTTCTGGAAAATTAAATCAGACAAAAAAAAATGAAAATCAGAAATTCAAAATTCCTAGATTTATTTTTATACGGAAAAAGGATTTATTGCGCAATCGCTGACGTCAGCCGGCTCTCGGTGGACTCGGTCCACGGCGCGGGCTCGGTGACGCGGGCGGCGCGGAAAGGCAGACAGCGACGGCAAAGACGCACCGGCGGCGAAGAAAGTGGCGGCGGAAGGTCTCGGCTCGACGGCGATCTTCGGCGAGGTCGCACGGAGCAACGGAGGCGCTACGAACGGCGAGCGAGAAGGCAGACGAAGCGGCACGAGACGGCGGATCTCGGGCGGGGTGCGGCACGGCTTTTATAGCCTCGGGGGACGCGCATCGGACGCGGCACGGACGCCAAGGCGTGGGCGAGGCGGACTCCGAGCGGCTGCGGCGGCTAGGGTTTCGCGGGGTTTAATGAATAGTTTAGTCAGATTAAATCCTTTCCTTTAAGGAAAATTCAAATTAAGCCGGGATTAATTCAAGAAAATGCAAATGGTTTATTTTTGAAATCAACATTCCAAATCTCAAATTTTGGGATGTTACAAACCTCCCCCCCTTAAATGGAATCTCGACCCCGAGATTCAGGCTGGCTAGGGAATAGGTGGGGAAACTCGGACTTCAGATCCTCTTCTCGCTCCCAAGTTACTTCCTCTTCTGAATGGTGGCTCCACTGGACCTTGCAAAAACGGATGATCTTGCTCCTCGTGATACGCTCTGCTATATCCAAAATTCTCACTGGTTGCTCCTTGTAGGTAAGATCCTCCTGCAAATCAATGGCTTCCAATGGCATCTGTTCCTCTGGCACACGGAGGCATTTCTTCAACTGCGATACATGGAACACATCATGGATTCCGGCAAAAGACTGAGGCAATTCTTTAATTTGATGAATAGTTTAGTCAGATTAAATCCTTTCCTTTAAGGAAAATTCAAATTAAGCCGGGATTAATTCAAGAAAATGCAAATGGTTTATTTTTGAAATCAACATTCCAAATCTCAAATTTTGGGATGTTACATTAGAGCTGTCCCATACCAGAACTTGTGGTTGTACGATAATTCTTGGCCTGAAAACAACCCATAGTTCGGTCCTTAACTTGCCACGGGCAATAATCTCCACCCTACACTACGTGCAAGACATGCACTCCCGGCTATTGCCAATAATTGCCCGCATCTAAACCATAGTTTTATTTTTATTTTTCCAATCAAAATATCAACCACAAAAATGGTCATACCCAATTAAATGTCATAACCAACATTTTTAATAATGTCACAGTTTTATGTTGCTTTAAGCATGGCTAAGCATAACACTAAGTGTAAGTGACCCTTATTGACATCAAATAATGTCTAGGTTATTCTAGGGTTTTTCAAGGTTCACAAATCCATACTTATCAAGGGAGTTCTATTAAACTACAGGTACAACTACCAGTTTCCATAATATAGCAGACTTTAATAAAATAAACTATGCAGTAAATCATTTAATGAAAACATTTATAAAACTGGGTTGAATATGATCAAAGGGGATTGCTTGCCTTGTTGACCATCCTCGACTTCAAACTCCTGTTCGTCGAATGCACCGGGTTCGTCGGGTTCTACACGTCGTATGGCAACATATAACAAATACCAGATTTCAATAAGGCCAAAAAGAAATCAGATGGAAATATTCAAATAAAATAACTTCACAATTTCAGAAATGTTTACATGAATTATTTGTTCTTATTTGCAATTTAAAGATTTAGTTGATTTGGATTATTATGGCACCATTTTACCACATATTTAACAACATCAATTTTTCTTATAATAAACCCTAAGTATATTTACATATTCTGGTTTCTGAAGTTACAAGGAATCTAAAAAAATTTATTTTACTAAATTTGGTGGTCATTTGCAAAATTTTCATGTATGACATATTTCTAATCCTTTCTTCAAATTTGAATTCAAAAATTTAAATAAAATTCAATTCTGAAATATTTTTGCATATTCTGAGTCTACATGATTTTAGATGAATTTAGACATTTATTTCATCAAATTTGGAAAGTTAGTTCAAAAGATATTCAAGTTTGAATACTCTAGGTTTTGAAAAAATGCTGAAAATTAGAAAACTGCCGAAAATGGAAAGTACGCTTTCGCGAGGGAAAACGCGCTTTTCCTTTTCAGCGATACCGCGACGAGGCGCTGACAACCTGGGCCTGATGGCGCGGTCGGCACATCGCAGCGCCACGACGCTGCGGGGCTGCCGTCGGCGAGACACGCGACTAACTCTCGGGCCGTCGCGATCGCGCAGCGGCGGGCCGACGGCGGCCCGCAAGGCAGCGACTTGACGCGGCACGGACGGCTGACAGCCAGGGTACACTTGGCCGTCACATGGCTCGGCGCGACTAGTTGACAGCTCGGGCCCGCTTGTCGGTGACCCAAAGCAGGGCACGGCGAGTTTGAGCTCGCCGGCGGCGAACTAGCACCGCGACGGCGGAATGGGCTCCACCATGAGCACCAGTGGACCATTGCGCACACGTGGGCAGTGGCGCGGCGACCAGAGGCGGCCGGGAAGAGGGGTTCCACCGGTGGGGTGCGACGGCGGCTGCGGGCAAGGCTCGCCGACGGCGAAGGGGACCCTCCGAGGTGGAATGGGTTCCACCCTGACGTTCAGGGTGTCCGAGCGCACACGATGGTGGCAGCGTGGAGGCTTGAGGGGCTCTGCAGCGGCGCACCACCGTGTGGGGGCGGCGGCGACCATGGTTGAGCGGCGGCGGCGCAAAACTAGGGCCGGTCAAGCCTCATTTTCACCAAATTGAGCATCTACATGACTCAAGGACTCGATTCCATCAATCACTTTGAAAAGTGAATGAAGGAGTAGAGTTCTCACCATTCACGGTGGCGACCGAAAAAAAAGCTCGTCGGAGAAGAAGAGCATGAATTGACGGCGGGGAAAGGTTACTGGCGACACAAGGAAGCTTCGGTGCCACTGGATTGGGTCAGGATTGATCACAGCGACGAAACGCTCGATTTTCCTCTTCACGGTTCTTGCCGGAGCTGGAGACGATGGGCGAAAATGGTGGCGAATGGGTGGCACGGGGAAGGAGAGTGGCTGGCTACGACGGTTGGCGACATTTTTATATGGCACGAAGAGTCGGTTTGGTGCACAAGGCGGCGAGGCAGTTCGGGCTGCACTGGCGTCGGTGCGAGAGAGCAGAGAGGGAGACGAAGGTGCGAGAGGGAGGCTGACACGCGGGGGCCAGATGGTAGCGAGAGCCGACATGCTTGACTGGCTGACCAACCGGGCCCACATGTCAGCGACCGAGAAAAAGAAGTGACGCGAAGGCTCGGGACAGAACGGGACTTGTACGGCGGTTTCGTCTGTCAAAACGACTCAAAAATTTATAAAATTTTTACCATAGGTCAGCAAGGAAATTACCAGACTCGTGTAAAATGTTCACCTTTTTATGATGCATGTTGAATGTTAATTAATTCTGACAATGCGGCTGTTGCTGTTCTGTTAGTTCTGTTTTTCATTTAATTTATGATACAAATGAGGTTCATATTTTATAAAACTGTTTATGAAGGTGTGACATGGTATTATACACCTTCTGTAAAAATTTCAGATTTTAATTATTGGTATTTAATTTTTAATAATTCTGACACTACCATTTTTCAATTCATTTCTTCACTGATTTTGAATTTTTAAAATTATAATATTAATTAATAATTTCTTGATATTTTTACTGGAGGTTGAAACTGTGCTGGTGTCAGCAAGGTAAAAATATTGACCGAGGATAACTTCCTGAGAATTCCACACAATTCTTTTACCATTTTACCCTGACTTTCTTTTCACATGATTTACTTTGATTAAATATTATTTTAGTTAATCCAGCTCTTCCACCGACTTAAACTGGCTGTGGAGAGCCCTTACATTTTTGTTATGACTTTGGTAAATTTTTGTTGGCTTGGCATTTTTACTTTTTACTTTTACCATTTTATTATATTCTTTAATTGACTTTCTTGTATTAAGGAAAAGCCAAAAGAATATCCAATAAATCCGGAAAATTCAGGAATTTTAGAAATAATACACAAAAGATTTCTCAATTTATTTTTCTTTATTTTATAATTTTGAGGCTATTACAAATCTACCCCCCTTACAAAAATCTCGTCCCCGAGATTTGGAGATGATTAAAAGAAATCGGGGAACTCTTGTCGAAGATGATCTTCTCTTTTCCATGTAGCTTCATCTTCGGTATGATTACTCCATTAGACTTTTAATATCTTGATGGTCTTGTTCCTTGTCTGGCGCTCTGCTTCTTCCAGAATACGAATTGGATGCTCCTAATAAGATAGATCTGGCTGAAGATCTATACCTTCCAAATTGGCGAGGTCGGAAGGAACACGAAGGCATTTCTTTAGCTGAAATACATGGAAGACGTTATGAACGTCAGATAGCTGAGGTGGCAATTCCAACTGATATGCCATCTCACCCATCTTTCAAATGATTTGATACGATCCAATGAATCGAGTAGCTAACTTTCCAAGGATTTGAAATCGACGAACTCCACGAAGAGGCGAAACTTTTAAATAGACATGATCACCAACTTTGAAACTGAGTTCACGACGATGATTGTCGGCGTAACTCTTCTAGCGAGACTGAGCTTCTTTAAGTTGGCTTCTGATCATATCTACCTGCTCTTGAGTTTCTTGAATAAGATCTGGGCCGAAGAATTTCCTTTCTCCAACTTCAAACCAGAAAAGAGGGGTTCGGCATTTCCTTCCATATAGCGCTTCAAAAGACGATATTTGAAGACTAGATTGGAAACTGTTATTATAAGAGAATTCAGCAAAAGCCAAATTTTTCTCCCAATTAGAGCCGTAGGATAACACACAGGCTCTTAACATGTCTTCCAAAATTTGATTAGTTCTTTCCGTTTGTCCATCTGTCTGAGGATGTTAAGCCGTAGTGAAGTTTAGCTTAGTACCCAGAAGACGGTGCAAACTTTCCCAGAAACGCGAAGTAAACCAGGATCCTCGGTCAAAAACAATTGTCTTCGGAACGCCATGAAGACGAACAATATTCTCCAAATATAATTCGGCAAGCTTATCTCCAGAATGAGTAGCCTTGACCGGAATAAAGTGAGCCACTTTAGTTAAGCGGTCAACGATTACCCATATTGAATCATGTCCCTTCCTGGTCCTTAGCAAACCAGTAATAAAGTCCATGCTGACGTCTTCCCATTTCCACTCTGGAATCTTCAAAGGTTGAAGAAGTCCAGCAGGTCGTTGATGTTCGGCTTTAACATGCTGACATGCATCACAGATTGCGGCATATACAGCAACATCCTTTTTCAAACCGAGCCACCAATATTCCTGTCGGAGGTCTTGATACATCTTTGTACTTTCAGGGTCAATTGAGAGGGGAGACTCATGGGCTTCTTTGAGGATCAACTCTTTCAATTCTGGGTCATCAGGAACATAGATTCGATTCTCGAACATTAGCACTTCATCTGGACTTTCATGAAACTTAGATTCCTTTCATTGCTTCAACTCTTCTCGGATTTTGATAATAGCTTCATCTTTGAGCTGAGCGGCTTTAATTTGGGACTTAAGGGTTGGTTGCACCTCTAGTGCGGCCAAATAAACTTTTTTGACGATTCACAAATTAAGCTTTTGGAATTCTTTTACAAGATCGGATTGATCGGTAAAAGATGAAACAGATAGACAATGAAGTTTTCGACTCAGAGCATCTGCTACGACATTGGCTTTACCAGGATGGTATTGAATGCTAAGGTAGTAATCTTTTATCAACTCTAGCCGTCTTCGTTGTCTTAGATTTAGATCAGGTTGGATAAAGAAATATTTCAGACTCTTGTGATCTGTGAAAACACTGCACTTGTTTCCAATAAGGTAATGACGCCAAATTTTCAGAGCGTGCACCACCGCAGCTAATTCCAGATCATGAGTCAGATAATTGAGCTCACGGGGTCGCAACTGACGGGAGGTGTAAGCTACGACTTTTCTTTCTTGCATTAGAACACACCCAAGCCCGCTCTTGGACGCATCACAATAGACATCAAAGTTTTTATGGACATCAGGTAACACTAGCACAGGTGCTGTTGTTAACCTTTTCTTTAATTCCTAAAAAACTTTCTTCGCATTCAGGTGTCCACTCAAACTTCTTTTCTTTCTTGAGAAGCTGGGTCAATGGTCGGGCGATTTTAGAGAAGTTCTCGATAAAGCGGCGATAATATCCCGCTAGACCGAGAAAACTTTGAACTTTCGGAACAGACTAAGGAGCTTCCCAATCTAGAACAACTTTGACTTTACTGGGATCAGCTGAGATACTACCTTTAGAAAGAATATGCCCGAGAAAAGCAACTTCTTTTAGCCAGAATTCGCATTTCTTGAATTTGGCATAAAGATTATGCTCTCGAAGCTTCTCGAGCACCATACGCAAATGCTACGCATGATCTTCTTCAGATTTGCAATAGACGAGAATATCATCAATGAATACCACCACAAACTTATCCAAATACTCCATGAAGACTTTATTCATGAGGCACATGAAATTAGCAGGAGCATTTGTAAGTCCGAAAGACATTACGGTATATTCATATAAACCCTAACGAGTGGTAAAAGCAGTCTTAGGAATATCTTCTGGTCTGATCTTCAATTGATAGTACCCATGTCTTAAATCAATTTTTGAAAAGATTTGAGCACCGGTCCATTGATCGAACAGATCATCGATACGAGGCAGCGGATATTTATTCTTAATTGTGACATCATTCAAAGCACGGTAGTCTACGCACATGCGTATACCACCGTCCTTTTTAGGCACAAAAAGCACTGGACTACCCCAAGAAGAAGAGCTAGGTCAAATAAAGCATTTTCTTAATTGCTCTTGAATTTGATTTTTTAGTTCGACTAACTCATCTGGGGGCATACGATAAGGGTGCTTGGATATTGGCGCTGTTCCAGGAACAAGGTTTATGACAAACTCCACATCCCTATCTGGAGGCAGGCCTGGCAATTCATCTGGGAAAACATCGAAAAACTCGGAGAAAATTGGAATTTGGCTTAAGCTCTTTTGATATGGCTGAACAAAGGGAAGCTTGAGAATTTGAAGAATTTTGAATGGAAGAGAAATGAACTGGAATTCCTTCAGGGCTAACCAAAGAAATGGATCGATTGGCATAGTCTATGCATCCTTTGAACTTAGACAACCAATCCATACCAAGAATTACTTCTAACCCTGAAGTTTCTAGGAGGATAAGGTCAGCATGAAACATGACTCCATTTATTTCAATGCTAACCTTAGGACAAAACTTAATTGAATTCATGACTGATCCAGGGGAATAGATTATCATTTTGGTAGAAAGGAGATCAATTTCGAAGTCATTCTGATCGGCAAACTTCTTAGAAATAAATGAGTGCGATGCTCCAGAATCAAACAATACCAAAGTAGGTACTGAGTGCACAGGAAACATACCCAGTACCACATCCGGTGCTTCGCTTGCTTCTTCGGCAGTCACATGATGGAGACGACCGCTATTCGCACCGCGATTAGGAGCTGCTGACAGCCTGGAAAGTTGAGAACTTCCAGCTCCTTGAGGTCGGCCTAGGGGTCTCTAAAGGACTCCCTGCGACGACTGCTGACCTGAAGCTTGACCTCTTTTAGGGCAGGCATTTGCATAATGCCCACGCTCTTTACAATGATAACAGGTCACACCGGCTGCTTGACCTTGAATTCCAACAGATCTTCCTTCATTACTGCTCGAGGGACGAACAGAAGGCTGCTGGGGCCGAGAAACCTGAACTTGACGCCTCTGCTGCTGCTGACGAGGCGGAGGAGGTCGAACATTGGTCGGCTAAGCAACGCGCGGCCTTGGCAAATTCGGACTGGCGACTTTCCGCGCCATCCACTTCCTCTTACAACTCTCCATCACGTCCCGTGAACTATGCTCGGCTATTATAGCCTTGTCCACGAGCGTTTGAAAGTCATGAAAGTCGTGAATGGCCAGAAGATGCTTGACTTCATTGTTTAGATTATCCTGAAAATGCTCAATTCTTCTGGCTTCTGAATTCACTTCTAACGACGCATATCGAGCAAGATAATTAAAATGATGAAGATACTCCATCACGGACATATTTCCTTGAGGTAAATCAAAGAATTCCCGTCTCTTTAAATTCACCAAGCTCGATGGAATATGCGTCTTTCGGAAGGCTTCCTTAAAGGCGTCCCAAGTAATTTCCTGACCTTGGGGCCTTACAGCTTGAAAATTTTCCCACCATACCGCAGCAGCTCCCTGGAGTTGGTATGATGCATAAAGAACCTTCTCATGGTCATTGCATTGAGCAATGGTCAGCTTGCTTCCAATGGATCGTAACCCAATCATCAGCGTCTAGGGGATCTGTTGAAGAAGAAAAGATCGGAGGCCGGGTCTTCAAAAATTCTCCCAACTTAGACTGATAGGATGCTTCACCAAATCCAGGCCTAGCACTTGCAGCACCAAGGTTGGTCGTGTTTTGGACCAACTGTTGGAGCAACAGGTTATTCGTCTAGCGACCCTGCTCTATCATTGCAAGTACTTGAGCCATGGTCGGTGGACCTGACAATTGGCCTTCTGGAACTTCTTCTTCTTGGACTTGCGGGGGTAGAGAATCTCGACGGCTTGGACGTCGCGATGAAGATCCTCGGGCTGCCATCGGATGAACTGGATTAGGCTGGGCCAGAGTGGCCGAAGTCACTCGCTGCGGGTGAGTTTCCAGGGTTTCTTCACTCCCCAGAATCTCATTCAAAGACCTGGTGGCAGGCATCTGGATCAAGATTATCAATGAATTAACAGATAAGATCTAATTCAGTTTTAAATTCCAAATATTACCATTTGTTTTAAGAGCATGCCTCAATATTATTATTCACAAGTTGATTATTATTATTAAGGATCACAACATCGTAAAAATATTAACTGAGAGTAAAATATTTACGAGTAGGAACCAAAAGCACATAAACAACATTAAACAAGAACTTTATTTCAACTCAAAATATGCACAACAAAACATAACATTATTTTGAACAAATACTACATAAAAGGGGAAAACAAAAGCCTTCTCTAACCCTACTCATTTTCTAACCATCTTCTAGTCTACTCACGGACTATTACTATCCCTATGACTAGTACTCTCAGCATCAGGAGGAAAAGGGGTCTCCTGACAGCGACGCTCCTGCGGCCTCTGAGGACGCCGCGGAGGAAAACTATGAGGATCCACCTGGATACTGGGTAACCTAGGGCGACTCCCTATCACTGACATCCTCGCCTGGCGAAACCTTGGTGGTACTCGGGTGTCGTCGAGCGTGGGTGTCTGAGGGGCTTGCCCCAGAACTGAACGGGGTACACTGCCTCTGGCAACACAGGGGGCAATAGCATTCTCCAAGAATGCTATGCGACGACGTGCCTCCCTGTATTCAGTTATTGCCTGTCGGCAATACTGATCAGAGGCATTTATGAATCCCACTAGGTTACATAATGTGGGGTTTTGTAACACAGTGGCATCCATATAACAATTCTCCTCACCTGGTGGCCGGGATGGAATCCTCCTATAAGCGACTGCCAGTTCGGGTAGGGTGTGGCGTAAACTGACAATAGCTGTATAGGCGGCTTCGTTCATAGCCATCATAAGGGAAGAACTGGGACCCTCAAAAGATAAAAATTCTTCGCTGTCCTCATCTTGGGTAGGGATGTCCACCCTGGCTATGTATTCCACAGAGACAGAACTAACTGCCGCGTGGAATACTATATATCGTGGATTTTCAGGAAAATGGGCGAACTCCAGTAGATGAGCAAGAAATCCCATCATGCCGGAATTCTCCCGGTGAGTGGATGCATAGCATGGGGTGTATCCGCCCATCTACACATTTAACAAGGAATTAGCATTCCTGATTAAATGTAAGACAGTAAAGCAATTTTTTGGAAGAAAAGATTCTAGCAGAAATTTTAAAAACAGAAAAGAGTTATATGAAGCATATACATAACCAAAATGAAAGTTTCACGCATATAAAGAATAGACAGGTAAGATGTCCTAATTCAATATTTCAATCTGTTTGGGTCATAATATCAAATTTTAGGTTTTTATTACTCCCAGACTACCTAAGGTTTCCTACAGTTAGCATGCTCTGATACCAACTTGTAAGGCCCCCATTTTTGATAATGAATACCAAAAATGGCTACCATTTGCATACAGTACCAGTCCCATGATCAGTAGCTAGTACGCACAAATACAAATTGATATCACAGTCATACACAAACTTTATTACACAGCGGAAGTAAGGTTACATAATATTTTTACAATACCAAAAGTAAAACTGCAGTGGAGACAACATCTTGTAGTATGCCTTTCTAACCCATTGTTCCACAGGCAACTGACAAGGGAAAATCCTTAGAAAAATTCATCGTTAAATTCCCCGTATCCTGCATCAACGTATGAGTCGTCGGGGTAATCTGATTCTTCACCTAAAAACATCAACATAGGCAAGTTGAGTACTTACGCATCGCAAGACTGCGGGACCCGAATATGCAAATCCGACCCTCGTGTATTCAAAGACTAGTCCAGATCACGCTAGTGCACACAGTCTCAACATTGATGAAATATCACAATCATACACAGCGGAATAATAAACAAAGACTTCATTTATTAATATAGAACTATTGAACGACCTCAAGGTCAAACTTACACTTGCGAGGCCTTGGTGGATTCAACTCAAATTAAATAAATAGCAGCGGAATGAAGAACGTCGACGAATCCCATCAATATGCCACAGGCAATTGACAAGGTTCAACTCCTAGATATTCGCCCCCTCGTGGAACTTCTCCTCCTTTAAAGTTGTAGTCTTCTCCTCAACTGATGATTTTGTTGATGGCAAGGGTGGGTACATAAAGCACTCAACAAGTTGTGCACAGAATGCAATTCTAATATAACTATATGCAAGGCTTATTCCAAAGAATGGCTTATCATGGTTATTTTGCAGTAAAGCAACATTTGAGAACAATTACAGTAAATAGATTGTAAAGACAATAAAACAAATAACTGTAATAAATAGATTCAGCATTTCTCAAGTAAACCAAGTTCCAATCCTTAATCAAGTTCCAACTTACCATGGCAACCGGCCATCCATCCCAAGTTTTGTTTTGCAAAAGTCTAACCCTTAACTGTAATTCCCGAGCATTGCTCAATACCGCGAGCACGGCTATTCCAATAGTTTTACACTCTGCAGAGGTTATGCACTTTACCCACATGACATGATCGTCTTTTAGTGCCATGCAATTAACACACTTCCTTTGGTGTGTCGGCAGAGAGATCATGACAAAGCCTTTACAAAGCTCTGCCTTAACCCAGTACTTCCCGCTGAGGTTTCAACACTGAAGGGTTAAACAACCACGACAGGGCCCCCCTCTTACGCCATGTGAGTTAATCCGTACACCCGGGACTCACACCGCCAATGGTAGTACCAAGCTAAAACATTACTAATTAATCAGCTAGGCTGTCCCATTCCAGACATGTGGTTGCAAGAGAGACTCAGATCAAAGGCTTGCAAGGTTAAGTCCATAAAATGACCAAGGCAAGACTTCCACATACCCCGCCAATCTCGCCCACCTTGGCACACCGCCTTGCCACTTGCCCCAATCTAAATCATTACCACCCCGCTTGATTACCAAGCACCACGTGCACCAACATTTCAATCTAGTTGTGTGACCTCCTCGCCACGACAACTTAATATCACTGTGTGACAACACATGACATACCAATTCATAAACATTATTCCATATTCCATTAGTCAAGATTAAGTATCAACATTCGGACACATGTGATGACGTGGCATGGCTAAGCAATCTACGACGGTCTAACCAGCCCATGTCGATTATCAATATTAACCAACTATTAATTAACCATCCTAGGGTGACAATTAGATCATGGCATACAATGGCAAGGTAGGGTATAGATCAAATTGGTATAATAGCTAAGTCCCAATTTAATTTGAAACAATTGTATAATTGAAATAATATGCAATAGGGTAAAACAAATATAGCAATTTTATAAACATGGGTTCAATATGATCAAAGCACAACTTGCCAGGCCCTTGTGATTTTTACTGTTCTTTACCCTTTATCTTTAATTCTTGATCTTCGATCTTCGATCTTTACCTTCTTGATCTTCAGCTCCTTAGAACAACTTCCGGACGATGTGTCTAACGATTAAAGAAGAAGCAAATACAAACCAACTCAAAAGATAAATCAAATAAAATCCAAATTGAGAACGGATAGTACTGGATCACGAAGGCTTAGATGAATTTAGGAACTTGAATGGATTAGATCAGATATTAGACAAAAGAGAACAAGCTTTCGGAATACACCGAAAAGGAAAAGACTGATAACTGAGAAAGAATGAATAATATTCCAAAGAATATTTCTTCTAAAGTTATTATATTGATTGGATAGACAATGACATATGGGCTCTCGATCTATAAACCGGGTCCATAAAGATACGTTAGTTCGCAATGAACTAAACTGATGCTCAATGCTGACTTTTGTTGACCAAACAGATACACAGTCAAACAAAAGAAAGATAGACTAATAGATTAGATATGGCACAAGGATATGACATATGGCCAATGGTCTATCGACCAAGTCCACGAATGACTTCTAGGTCAATGGCAGATTAGATTTTCAAGAATAGGTCATGGACAAGCGGGTCGACATTCATGCGATTCGATCTGAGTTCAGTCATACGTCGATCAAGAGGCTTGACGATGACAAGGCAGCGAGGAAATGAAGACAAGGCTAAACTCATAGGTCATGGGGTTAGATTACAATAAGGCGATAGAGAGGATGATGATATTGCACTAGGGCTTTTGCGACCATGCACACATGCAAAGATAGCGAAGCAATGACAGGACACTCATGCAAAGATGAGATGTCGATTATCGGTACAATGATATGGTAGCAAGGATATGATATGGCTCAGGATTGATCTGCGAGTTGCGAGGTTTATATGACATGATGCATCATTAGCGACAGATTGGACCCAAGGTTAAGTTAGGGTTTGAGAGGAATGACTCGCGGATAGATCCACTTGGCATAGGGATTGGATAGGTAGGGTTGGCTCTGCGATAAAATATTACCAAGGATGGCTAACCGAAACACGAACCGATAACAAAAGGACTGGATCGAACGACGACGGTTAGATACTAGATTATGGCATTGATGGCAACCGAAGACCAAATGAACTCTAAAGATGGGCAAACCAGAGAATGATGGCCTACTGGACATGATGACACGACCAAGGCAAACTAAGATGGTTGACGGCAAAAGACGGCGCGCGGTACTGACGAAAGGCGGCGGCTAACGAATATAAAATTTTTCGGTAGATGGAACAGCAAAGGGGAAGTGGGCACCACGTAGAACACGGCGAGACGAGCTCAACGGTATAAGCGGATTTGGCGGCAACCCAATGGACAGATCACAAACTACTGATGAACGGCTGCTAAAGCTAATAGATCAAACTGCCATAACTTTTAAGATAATGGATGAAACCTAACCAAAATTTACAGAGAGCTATCTGGGATCATTTGGCACAATATGACGCGAACGGATCTGAGTTTTACCTTCTGGATCAACGGGGAACGCGTGACAAAGTTTTCAGCTGTACGTACGCAGTCTGATCGGGGAAGATTGAATTTTCTGCAGCAATCCCATGGACAAAACCTTGATTTATGGTGAGCACCAGGTAGAGGACATCAAGATGAGTCTACAGAATAAATTTCACGGTCAAACTCGCAAAAACGAAGGAGAACGGGCAACAGCAATATTCGCGATTGGAACGGCCGTAATTTTTATTTGCTTGGTGAAACAGCACCAAATTTGGTGGAGAGGTAGATGGGACCATATGGCACGAGATGACGTGAGCGGATTTTATAAAAACTCACCAGAATGACGGGGAACGCGATGCCAAGATCGGCCGGCGAGGGCGGCGCCCCGGAAGATGACGGCTGCGGTTTTTAGGGTTTGAAAGGTGCTCTGGGGATTAGGGGTGCGTGGGAGGGGTCTTGGGATACTTATATAGGCTAGGGAGTCGTGCCATACAAGGAAACACGAAGAAAAAATCGGATTTGGATTGAAAACGGATCGGATCGAACACCTGGCACGCAATGAATAAGACGGGTGACGTGGCGATTCAGTGCGCTTGATGGAGATCGGAAGGCTGAGGTTAGGCGATGACATGGCCGGTTCTGGAGCTGCCACGTCGATTTAGCCCAATTTCCGAATTAAAATAATTCCAGAAATTAAAATAATTCATTTAGAGCAATAAAAATACCAGAAAAATTCAAAAAAAATTCTAGAAAATATTTTAAGACATTTGGAGCTCGAATAAAATATTTTTAACCAAACTTTATTTAAAATTTTGCAGTATTTAATTAAATTTAACAAAAGGCTTAATTTAAATTAATTCCAAATAAATAGCAAACGAACTCCGAAAAATCTTTAAAAATTTACAGAAAATTCCTTGAAGCAAAATGAACTCAAATAAAACTAAATTTATTTTAATTGGAGTTTATATTAGTCAAATTTAATTTATTTAGCATTAGAAAATTTCAGATTAAGCTTTATTAAAGAGAGAAAATCCGCGGGAATTTTTGGAAAGATGAACTAAACAAAAGATTTTTGAAAACCCAAATGTTGGGTTGTTACAAACCTCCCCCCCTTAACAGAATCTCGACCCCGAGATTAAGGTTGTCTATAGAAATAGGTTCTGGGGGACTCAACTCTTGAGACTTTCTTGAACTTCCAAGCAACTGCACACTGGGCAAGGTTGCTTTCGAACAAACGCTTGACAACATCCAAAATTTGTAGGCTACGCGATGTGAATGAGATCCTTTTGCAATTCTACTGACTTCCACGGTGTCTGCTTTTCTGGCACAAGAAGGCACTCCTTGTGTTGGGACTCTTGAAACACATCACGCACTTAGACTGACGTTCTGGCATCTCCTTTGACACGCTCCCTTGCTTTCCGTCCTTTAACACTCGGTTTTCTGCTTCTTCTAGAAATTGCACAAGCGGCATTTGACAGTGAAACTTGCTTGCAACTCTGCGGTCTTGCACAACATTCCTGTTGGTTTGTTTCTATCTCTATCAGCTTGATTCTCGAGTACTTCCTTAAACTCTAGATCAACTAAATATTCCTTCACATTAAACTCAAGCTCCAACTATTACAGAGGTAATGGCATGGTTCTGCTGGCATACCCTAAGGTAGCTAAAGCAATTCGTCAGGAAAACAATTATCCTTTGTAGTTATTAAGCATACGCAACAACTCCTTTTCTTCTGATGTGATGGCACATCCACCTTCTTGGCTCAACCATAACGGAACAACTGGTCCTTAGCTGTCTCTGATATGCTGAAGTTAAACTGATTGCAATTCTTCCTCGAAAAACACTTTCGCTCCTCTTAACTGATCAAATCTTTGACCATAAACCAAAACTGCCTTACACATAGGTAACCAGATAATTCCAAGGATAAACATCTCAAGCATGGGTTTCCAATATGATAAGATTTATTAGGAACTCAATCTCAACAATAGACAAGTTAACTCTCAACATCCTAGATTACAGATGATTTTCAATCAGTACAACCTCTGATGCCTTCTAAGATCCAGTAGTCATAATGTGGTTGAAATGATCTTTTGCTGGCACTGGCGGCATGGCTCCACAATTCACTTTCTGATGCAAGTGTCTCGGTAGGTGTAGGATTAAGATTGAAGCGGAAAGGTATAACAACTTTTCTCTTAAAACAACTGTTGGTAAAGTGTCCCGATTCATTGCATCTGAAGTAACGCTTGACCAACATCTGTTGACTTCCTTCTGACATAGCACTAATCTTGGTAGGAGCAGGGCTGAGATTGATGCGATCTGCAGTGATCACTTTCTTCTGAGGGCAGTGTTTAGCAAAATGTCCTGGCTGGCGACAGGCAAAGTAACCTCTAGGCAGTAAGCTTCCTCCTTGAGAAGTTTTAATCAGGGTGGTGTTATGAAAATTTTGACTATCAAGGCGAGGCACAGGTGTAGGTGTCTCGAACAAAGTCTGAGCAGTATGGCAACTGAGTTGTTGAGGGGCACTCCTCATTTGCTGTTGCGGTGGTCCTTCTTGACAAGCTTTCTGACGCTTGCGGTTATACTGTAATTTCTTGCACTCATCTCCTAGAATAAGGGTCTTGTTAATCAACTCCTCTTGCTTCAACTGACTCTTTGAGCAAGTTAATCCTGCAGTTTTACCACTCACTCTTGGGGTTATAAACTTTACTGAAATGATTTCTAGAATGATCATGGCTTCCAAAAATTGATTGACCTTTCTGTGGGCATTCCTTAACAAAATGACCTAACTTACCACAGTTGTAGCACGAATGCCTGGGTCGTCGTGTCTGGTTAGGTGTAGTCATATGCACAATATCGTCTTTCTCAGGCATCACCAATTATTGGTTCATACGGCATTCCCTGGCCCAATGACCATGTTTATCGCACAAGAAACAATTCCATGGTGACCAAGTATCCCTGGTTCGTTGAGGCAAACAGACAAAGTTGACATGATTCTTCTTCATTTCGTCACGCGGCACAGCAAGTGCGGATGACAATCCTTCTCTTTTCGCTAACTTTTGAGCAATGACGGCTCGAAAATCCACTCACTGATGCCGAGTCACGGCGGTCACTATTGAATCCAATGGACATTGAGCTAGACAATGATCACATCCTTCATAAAGATAACATGTAATGTTGCTCATAGGACATTCTCCAAGTAAATGGCTTCCTTCTCAGCTGGAACAATTGATTGCATGCTTATTAGCGGTGTGTCCTATTCCTCCACAACGGACGCATGCATGGTCTTCCGATTTATTTGGTTGACAACACTTCAAGGAACAACATCCTGGTATGACATAGGGAAAAGGGGTTGTACACTTCTCGAACTTGCAGAGTCATACTAACATTTGACAAAGCAACGAATCATTTGAACGCAATGACGAACTCCAACCAAGTGATTTCTTCTGGTGTCCTCTAGGTAGCACAATAGTTCTCCCACCACTCCAAGGCATCTCCTTCCAATCGACATGTGGCGTAGGGAACCTTCTCTTTATCTTCACATTGCACCAAAGCCAGCTTCCCTTCTATGACGCGAAGCTAGATTTCTGCATCTTTGAGAGTGGTTGATCCACCAAACGTAGGTGGTTTGGTCCTCTTGAACAAGGCAAACTTTGACCGTGAATAGGTGGTGTGGATCGTGGTTGTAGGGGCATTGATTTTGGCACTGATAACATTCATCTATTGTATCATTGTCTGCATGAGCTGGGTTTGAGCGGTGAATAACTGATCCAAATTTTGAATTGTCACTATCGATACGGTGGACGGCTGTTGGTCACAATCTACTTTATTACTAACACCGAGAGTAGCAATCAGATCGACTTGAATCGCCTCAAATCATCATTGTTATCGGTCCTTTCCATCTGCTGACCACCCGAGGTTTAGTTAAGAGGGAAAAGCAAAGATAAGGTTCAAGAATCCTAGTGCAGGGAGCAGTTTAACCCAATAACTTATACAAACATTATTAAAAACTTGGTATGGTTGCTTACAAAGCCTAAAAGCTATGCAACGATACGCACACCCAAAGAAACCAAGGAGGAAAAAACCAAATTAACCTAAGCACACAACAATCTATCGCCTAAAAGGGTAACACTTCTATCTCGATCGATGCAACTCTTCACACATGAGTCTCAACTGGCCACCAAAGTACTAGTTCTTCTAACTTTTGGAACACGTCATCGATCCACTTCTTTTTCCTTGAGCTCGACGATTCCTGTCTTCACGATCTTTAGGATCAGAAGAAGACACCCAAGATTTCTCCTTAAGTGTGAAACATCGTTAACTACTTAGAACAACTCGTAAGATTTTTATTTAAACCAAGGGGGAAAGAAGAATAATTTAAGCAAAAGGGAAAGAATGGAAGAATAAGATAAGTCAAGAACTTATTATTCTTTCAAGTTAAATTTTCACATTTAGAAAATACTTTTGAAGCTCCTAAGAAACGGACAAACAATCTAGGGTCAAGACCTACAACAAGATGGCTCGATACCACCTCTGTCGGGACCGAATATGCAAATCCGACCCTCTGTGTATTCAAGACTAGTCCAGATCACGCTAGTGCACACAGCCTCAACATTGATGAAATATCACAATCATACACAATGAATAATAAACAAAGACTTCATTTATTAATATAGAACTATTGAACGACCTCAAGGTCAAACTTACACTTGCAGGCCTTGGTGGATTCAACTCAAATTAAATAAATAGCAATGAATGAAGAACGCCGATGAATCCCATCAATATGCCACAGCAACCGACAAGGTTCAACTCCTAGATATTCGCCTCGTGGAACTTCTCCTCCTTTAAAGTTGTAGTCTTCTCCTCAATCGATGATTTTGTTGATGGCAAGGGTGAGTACATAAAGCACTCAACAAGTTGTGCATGTAATGCAATTCTAATATAACTATATGCAAGGCTTATTCCAAGGAATGGCTTATCATGGTTATTTTGCAAGAAAGCAACATTTGAGAACAATTACAAGAAATAGATTGTAAAGACAATAAAACAAATAAGCTGTAATAAATAGATTCAAGATTTCTCAAGTAAACCAAGTTCCAATCCTTAATCAAGTTCCAACTTACCATGGCAACCGCCATCCATCCCAAGTTTTGTTTTGCAAAAGTCTAACCCTTAATCAGAATTCCGAGCATTGCTCAATACCATGAGCACGGCTATTCCAATAGTTTTACACTCTGCAGAGGTTATGCACTTTACCCACACGACATGATCGTCTTTTAGTGCCATGCAATTAACACACTTCCTTTGGTGTGTCGGCAGAGAGATCATGACAAAGCCTTTACAAAGCTCGCTTAACCCAAGATTTCCCACCGAGGTTTCAACATCAAGGGTTAAACCACCACGACAGGGCCCCTCTTGCGCCATGTGAGTTAATCCGCACACCCGGACTCACACCGCCAATGGTAGTACCAAGCTAAAACATTACTAATTAATCACTAGGCTGTCCCATTCCGCACATGTGGTTGCAAGAGAGACTCAGTCAAAGGCTTGCAAGGTTAAGTCCTTAAAATGACCAAGGCAATACTTCCACATACCCCGCCAATCTGGCCCACCTTGGCACACTGCCCTTGCCACTTGCCCCAATCTAAATCATTACCACCCCAGCTTGATTACCAAGCACCACGTACACCAACATTTCAATCTAGTTGTGTGACCTCCTCGCCACGACAACTTAATATCACTGTGTGACAACACATGACATACCAATTCATAAACATTATTCCATATTCCATTAGTCAAGATTAAGTATCAACATTCGGACACATGTGATGACGTGGCACGGCTAAGCAATCTACGACGGTCTAACCAGCCCATGTCGATTATCAATATTAACCAACTATTAATTAACCATCCTAGGGTGACAATTAGATCATGGCATACAATGGCAAGGTAGGGTATAGATCAAATTGATATAATAGCTAAGTCCCAATTTAATTTGAAACAATTGTATAATTGAAATAATATGCAATAGGGTAAAAAAAATATAGCAATTTTATAAACATGGGTTCAATATGATCAAAGCACAACTTGCCTGGCCCTTGCGATTTTTACTGTTCTTTACCCTTTATCTTTAATTCTTTATCTTCGATCTTCGATCTTTACCTTCTTGATCTTCAGCTCCTTAGAACAACTTCCGGACGATGCGTCTAACGATTAAAGAAGAAGCAAATACAAACCAACTCAAAAGATAAATCAAATAAAATCCAAATTGAGAACGGATAGTACTGGATCACGAAGGCTTAGATGAATTTAGGAACTTGAATGGATTAGATCAGATATTAGACAAAAGAGTACAAGCTTTCGGAATACACCGAAAAGGAAAAGACTGATAATCGAGAAAGAATGAATAATATTCCAAAGAATATTTCTTCTAAAGTTATTATATTGATTGGATAGACAATGACATATGGGCTCTCGATCTATAAACCGGGTCCATAAAGATACGTTAGTTCGCAATGAACTAAACTGATGCTCAATGCTGACTTTTGTTGACCAAACAGATACACAGTCAAACAAAAGAAAGATAGACTAATAGATTAGATATGGCACAAGGATATGACATATGGCCAATGGTCTATCGACCAAGTCCACGAATGACTTCTAGGTCAATGGCAGATTAGATTTTCAAGAATAGGACATGGACAAGCGGGTCGACATTCATGCGATTCGATCTGAGTTCAGTCATACGTCGATCAAGAGGCTTGACGATGACAAGGCAGCGAGGAAATGAAGACAAGGCTAAACTCATAAGTCATGGGGTTAGATTACAATAAGGCGATAGAGAGGATGATGATATTGCACTAGGGCTTTTGCGACCATGCACACATGCAAAGATAGCGAAGCAATGACAGGACACTCATGCAAAGATGAGATGTCGATTATCGGTACAATGATATGGTAGCAAGGATATGATATGGCTCAGGATTGATCTGCGAGTTGCGAGGTTTATATGACATGATGCATCATCAGCGACAGATTGGACCCAAGGTTAAGTTAGGGTTTGAGAGGAATGACTCGCGGATAGATCCACTTGGCATAGGGATTGGATAGGTAGGGTTGGCTCTGCGATAAAATATTACCAAGGATGGCTAACCGAAACACGAACCGATAACAAAAGGACTGGATCGAACGACGACGGTTAGATACTAGATTATGGCATTGATGGCAACCGAAGACCAAATGAACTCTAAAGATGGGCAAACCAGAGAATGATGGCCTACTGGACATGATGACACGACCAAGGCGAACTAAGATGGTTGGCGGCAAAAGACGCGCGCAGATCGATTTAAAGGCGGCGGCTAACGAATATAAAATTTTTCGGTAGATGGAACAGCAAAGGGGAAGTGGGCACCACGTAGAACGCGGCGAGATGAGCTCAACGGTATAAGCGGATTTGGCGGCAACCCAATGGACAGATCACAAACTACTGATGAACGGCTGCTAAAGCTAATAGATCAAACTGCCATAACTATTAAGATAATGGATGAAACCTAACCAAAATTTACAGAGAGCTATCTGGGATCATTTGGCACAATATGACGCGAACAGATCTGAGTTTTACCTTCTGGATCAACGGGGAACGCGCGACAAAGTTTTCAGCTGACGACGCAAATCGATCGGGAAGATTGAATTTTCTGCAGCAATCCCATGGACAAAACCTTGATTTAGGGTGAGCACCAGGTAGAGGACATCAAGATGAGTCTACAGAATAAATTTCACGGTCAAACTCGCAAAAACGAAGGAGAACGGGCGACGGCAATATTCGCGATTGGAACGGCCGTAACTTTTTATTTGCTTGGTGAAACAGCACCAAATTTGGTGGAGAGGTAGATGGGACCATATGGCACGAGATGACATGAGATGATTTTATAAAAACTCACCAGAATGACGGGGAACGCGATGCCAAGATCGGCCGGCGAGGGCGGCGCCCCGGAAGACGACGTCTGCGGTTTTTAGGGTTTGAAAGGTGCTCTGGGGATTAGGGGTGCGTGGGAGGGGTCTTAGGACAGTTATATAGGCTAGGGAGTCTTGCCATACAAGGAAACACGAAGAAAAAATCGGATTTGGATTGAAAACGGATCGGATCGATCACCTGGCACGCAATGAACAAGATCGGGTGACGGGCGATTCTCAAAAGCGCCGGATGGAGATCGGAAACCTGAGGTTAGGCGATGACGTGGCCGGTTCTGGAGCTGCCACGTCGATTTAGCCCAATTTCCGAATTAAAATAATTCCAGAAATTAAAATAATTCATTTAGAGCAATCAAAATACCAGAAAAATTCAAAAAAAAATTCTAGAAAATATTTTAAGACATTTGGAGCTCGAATAAAATATTTTTAACCAAACTTTATTTAAAATTTTGCAGTATTTAATTAAATTTAACAAAAGGCTTAATTTAAATTAATTCCAAATAAATAGCAAACGAACTCCGAAAAATCTTTAAAAATTACAGAAAATTCCTTGAAGCACAATGAACTCAAATAAAACTAAATTTATTTTAGTTGAAGTTTATATTAGTCAAGTTTAATTTATTTAGCATTAGAAAATTTCAGATTAAGCTTTATTAAAGAGAGAAAATCCGCGGGGATTTTTGGAAAGATGAACTAAACAAAAGATTTTTGAAAACCCAAATGTTGGGTTGTAACAAAGACTTTTGCAAATCCTAAAATACATGCAGGTCATTCCAATGGAAGGCTATTAAGGTTAATTTGCATAAAGCCAGTTTGAATGGTAAGTACAGAATAATAGATTGCAAAACGGAATCTAAGTAAAAGCAATTTAATACTGAGAGTAATAGTATGTAAGAATAAATAAATCACCAATGCCTGGGTATAACGACCATATTCAAAACCATTCCCACCGACACATAGTGGAAATTACCAACACATGGTAGAAATCATATTTTATGAAAATAAGCAAAACTGCAAACTATGTGTTGACTTTACCAAGTGTCCATTACCGCAGACGCGGCTAATCGATTAGTTTTACACTCTGCAGAGGTATACAGCTTTACCCACAAGGCATGACTGACTCTTTGAGCAATCGATATTTGCACACTGCCTTTGGTGTGCCGCAGAGAGTCATGTTATAACTGTTACATTATTTAACCCTAACTTTTGCACCAGCACGGTGACGATAAACCCATTCTGTGGCATAAGAACTCAGAGCATAGAAATGATGGAACTACCCACAGTATGGCGTACACCGTTATATTGGTAGACGTTTAATCCATGATCACCTCGGTGTGGACATCCTGTCGAGCAATTCATTAAGAAACTTCTCGTACTACTCCGGCTTTCCAAGTGCAAAGCTAGTTTTAAATAACTTAATAAGTTAGAGCTATCCCATACCAGCACTTGTGGTTGTATGATAATTCTTAGCCTGAAAACAACCCATAGTTCTGTCCTTAACTTGACACGGGCAATAATCTCCACCCTACACTACGTGCAAGACATGCACTCCTGGCTATTGCCAATAATTGCCCGCATCTAAACCATAGTTTTATTTTCATTTTTCCAACCAAAATGTCAACCACAAAAATGGTCATACCCAATTAAATGTCATAACCAACATTTTTAATCATGTCACAGTTTTACGTTGCTTTAAGCATGACTAAGCATAACACTAAGTGTAAGTGACCCATATTGACATCAAATAATGTCTAGGTTATTCTAGAGTTTTTCAAGGTTCACAAATCCATACTTATCAAGGGAGTTCTATTAAACTACAAGTACAACTACCAGTTTCCATAATATAGCAGACTTTAATAAAATAAAGTATGCAGTAAATCATTTAATGAAAACATTTATAAAACAGGGTTCAAGTTGATCAAAGGGGATTGCTTGCCTTGTTGACTATCCTCGACTTCGAACTCCTATTCGTCGAATGCACCGGGTTCGTCGGGTTCTACACGTTGTATGGCAACATATAACAAATACCAGATTTCAATAAGGCTAAAAAGAAATCAGACGAAAATATTCAAATAAAATAACTTCACAATTTCAGAAATGTTTACATGAATTATTTGTTCTTATTTGCAATTTATAGATTTAGTTTTTTGGATTATTATGGCACCATTTTACCACATATTTAACAACTTAAATTTTTCTTATAACAAGCCCTAAGTATATTTACATATTCTGGCATATTTCTAAAAAAATTTATTTTACTGTATGACATATTTCTAATCCTTTCTTTAGATTTGGTGGTCATTTGCAAAATTTTCATGTATGACATATTTCTAATCCTTTCTTTAAATTTGAATTCACAAATTTAAATAAAATTTAATTCTAAAATATTTTTGTATATTCTGAATCTACTTGATTTTAGATGAATTTAGACATTTATTTCATCAAATTTGGAAAGTTAGTTCAAAAGATATTCAAGTTTGAATACTCTAGGTTTTGAAAAAAATGCTGAAAATTAGAAAACTGCCGAAAATGGAAAGTACGCTTTCGCGAGGGAAAACGCGCTTTCCCTTTTCGGCGATACACTAAGGCAATCGACAACCCGAGCCCAGATGGCGTGGTGGCGCCGTGTGCCTTGACACCGTGATCTGCGCTGGGCCAGTCGTCGGCGAGACATGCAATCGACGCTACGAGCCAACATAATCAGCTGCAGCGTGCGGCGACCGACGGATGGGGCCCGCAAGGCAGTGGCTTAACCCGCAGACGACGATCGACACCGTGGTTCACATGGCGATCCACATGGCTCGGCGCGATCGGTCGATACCTCGAGCTGCGTGTGGTGACCTGCAGCAGTAGCGCGCGTGTTTGAGCTCGCCGACGGCGAACCAGTACCGCGATAGCGAAATGGACTCCACCATGAGCACTAGTGGACTCTTGCGCACATGTGGGAAGTGGCGCGGCGACCAGAGGCGGCCAGGAAGAGGGGTTCCACCGGCGGGGTGCGGCGGCGGCTGCGGGCATGGCTCGCCGACGATGAAGGGGACCCTCCGAGTTGGAATGGGTTCCACCCTGAGGTTCAGGGCGTCCGAGCGAACACGATGGTGGCGGTGCGGTGGCTTGAGGGTCTCTGCAGCGGCGCACCACCGTGTGGGGGCGACGGCGACCATGGTTGAGCGGCGGTGGCGCAAAACTAGGGCCGGCCAAGCCTCATTTTCACCAAATTGAGCATCTGCATGACTCAAGGACTCGATTCCATCAATGACTTTGAAGAATGAATGAAGGAGTAGATTTCTCACCATGCGCGGTGGCGGCGGAAGAAAAAGCTCGTTGCGGGGGCTCGTCGGAGAAGAAGAGCTTGAATTGGCGGCGGGGAAAGGTTACTGGCGACACAAGGAAGCTTCGGTGCCATTGGATTGGATCGGGATTGATCACGGCGTCGAAACGCTCGATTTTCCTCTTCACGGTTCTTGCTGGAGCTGGAGACGATGGGCGAGAATGGTGGCGAATGGGTGGCACAGGGAAGGAGAGTGGATGGCTGCGACGGTTGCGAAGTTTTTATATGGAGCGAAGAGTCGATTTGGTGCACAGGGCGGTGAGGCGGTTCGGGCTGCGCTGGCGTCGGCGCGAGAGAGCGGAGAGGGAGACGAAGGCGCGAGAGGGAGGTTGACACATGGGGGCCAGATGGCAGCGAGAGCCGACATGCTTGATTGGTTGACCAACCGGGCCCACATGCAGCAACCGAGAAAAAGAAGTCAGGCGAAGGCTCGGGACAGAACGGGACTTCCACGGTGGTTTCGATGGTCAAAACGACTCAACAATTTATAAACATTTTACCATAGGTCGGTAAGGAAATTATAAGAGTTGTGTAAAATTTTTACCATTTTATGATGCATGTAGAATGTTAATTAATTCTGACAATGCGGCTGTTGCTGTTCTGTTAGTTCTGTTTTTCATTTAATTTATGATACAAATAAGGTTTATATTTTACAAAACTTTTTATAGAGGTCTGATATGATATTATACACCTTCTGTAAAACTGGTAGATTTTATTTATTAATATTTAATTTTTAATAATTCTGACACTACCGTTTTTCATTTCATTTCTTCACTGTTTTTGAATTTTTAAAATTATAATATGAATTAATAAATTCTTGATATTTGTACTGGAGGTTTAAAATGTGCTGATGTCAGCAAGGTAAAAATCTTGACCCAGGATAACTTCTTTAGAATTCCACACAATTCTTTTATCATTTTACCCTGACTTTCTTTTCACATGATTTACTTTGATTAAATATTATTTTAATTAATCCTGCTCTTCCAACGACTTAAACTGGCTTTGGAGAGCCCTTATATTTTTTTTATGACTTTGGTAAATTTTTGTTGGCTTGGCATTTTTACTTTTTAGTTTTACTATTTTACTATATTCTTTAATTCATTTTCTTGTATTAAGGAAAAGCCAAAAGAATATCCAATAAATCCAGAAAATTCAGGAATTTTAGAAATAATACAAAATAAAATTCAATTTATTTTTATTTATTTTATAATTTTGAGGCTGTTACAAATTATCAGGTAAATAAAAAGTTCACTGTGCAGCTAGCAATGTATGGGGTCCACCTAAGACTGTTCATACTACTATAGAACACAACATCACAGACGGATTAGTGAACCGTTAGTAACAAAGAGTCAATGATAAAAGGGCACATCACAGACAGTTTGAGAACCGTCTGTGAAATTGTAATCGCAGACGGTTCCAAACAAGAACTATCTGTGATATATCCGACATCACAGACGGTTCCACTTTGGAACCGTCTGTGATGTCGGTTACTTCATAGACGGTTCATGTTTAGAACTGTCTGTGATGTTGTTTTTCTACTATTTACACTTTTCTATTTATTGTCTAGGCTCACAAAATGCTAGCCATACCCTGTAAAACAAAATAGATTATAGAGTTTACATCATAAGCATATTATTATAACATACGTTTCAAAAATCAACTTAGATTACATATTACACACTATATATAGTGCATCCAAGTTAGAAATGAACTTAGATATATTAACCAATTGAACACATAACTACAACTCAATAATTCACAAGGTTCACAAATTAATTCAAGTGGTAACTAACAAATTCACAACTCACAACTCATTAGGTGAGTCTGAGTTGCAATTTATGACCTCACGCATAAAGAAGGTATAGAGTTGTCGTCGAATTCGTAGTAGGTTAGCCTGTTTCAATGCAGATTCAGCGCATTTTCAAGCCTGGTGATGGGAAGAGTAATGTCTTGCATGTATATAAATTGATAAGTGGAAACAATTATTGCAAAATTGACAAACCTCTATGACATTGGTCTTCTTTGCACCAATGAGGAATTGCATGTTGTGGCAAAAGTAGAATCCACATTGGTTAGTAGCCAAAATACAATAGGTTAGTTCCAGAAGTATTATTATGGAGTGTAAAGGATTATTGCGTACTACCGGATACCGGATACTTATGAACGTGCTTCAACTTTGATGAGTCCTTGTGTGGCCCTTCACATGCTTTGTAGACATTGAACGACATGTCGAGTAATTTTGCGATAGGAATCAAGTCGTGGGTGTCGCCCTTTTTGGAATCAAGGTAAATTACATGGTTTTATCTTGGTATAATTACAAGTATAACCCAATAAAACCTACACAGGTATGTCACAATGGTCATTCAACCTAACCTCGAGCTACGTATAAAGTACAAATCAACAAGTATAACAACTAGAGGAAGCAATTACCCCGGGTTGTAGGGAAAAAATATGAAATTTTTTCCCGTTGAGCCAACAATGCTTTTTCAATGTAATCTTGGACGACTTATAAATTTTTGTCTATTATTTGCTTGGACACCATGTGTGGCTCGAGGAAACCCACCTGTTTTTTTTCTCTTTTTTTGCTTCAATGATCATGTATCTATAAATACAAAAGAAAGGATCATATATATATATATGTGATATTTATCAGTATGACACGAATGTAGACCATAATTGCACACACTTACAATGTCCAGCATCTAATGAGTGAGGTTTCAAGGGTGTCGAGGTTGTAGAGATTGAAAAGTCATTAAAGCAGACCACAAAGAAGCCCCCCAAAAACTGGTGGAAGGAATACTCCTATTTAAAACTGATCGAGATACTCGATACCCATTGTGCCATCGGCTTGTTGGCTTTTTCCGTGCACAAATTTTGCAATCTAACACAGGCTACTATAAACATTTGCTGGTGCTCTACCAGTACGAACGGCTATCCTACCTTGAATTGCCGAGCCAACGGGGCGAACAAAAAGTTATGGGTCAACATGGTCTGCTTCGATTTGACCTTGTCACCGCCTTGCTTTCTATCATAAGTCATCTTCACAGTAGACGACTGGACCCGAAGTAATGTACCGACCTGTGCCTTAAGAGACAAGGTAGCCAATTTGGTGGGCTGCTTTGGGCAGCACGTGGCTCTGGTAGTGCTAGTAGCTCCGACGCAGCATGTGGCTCTGGTAGTGTTGGTAGCTTCGGTGTTGCAGGACAGTCATCGAAGGAGATATCCCTCTTGGGTCACTAGATGAATATGCCAATGGTATCCTCTAGTGTCACGATCTCATCATTTGGGGGCCGCCCATGCCTCTTTGAGAATCGCCAGTGCATGACGCATCGTTTGATCGAAGCCGTTTTGCCATAGTCACCGTTGTTCGTGCGCAAAAGATTACCACATTTAGTCAAGATCATCGTCGGAGTTTTATTCATTTTCCATAGCTGTCGAACCGTTCCTCACTGCACCGGAACGTCGTCGTCGTGTCATCTTCCTCAGCCTGCTGAAGACCTCACCACCGTGCCGCCATCACTGGGTTGAAGCTTCGTCGACTGTCGGATCATCAACCAACGCCCGAGATCAAGCCACGTAGTCGCATCAACAGTGAACTCCATCGGTAAGGTGAGCCGTTGGATTAAGATCGATCGGTTGAGGTAGTGCCACGTTGCGCGAGATCTGTAGCCACACGATCCATCTCATGCGGGGTAGATTGCACCACGTGTTGCAACCAATCGGGTTGCATTGCGTGTCGGGGTCAGGCACCGAGGCGTCGTGGACCGAGTCCACGAAGAAATGATGCGGGTGGTGGACTGAGTCCATGGACCAAGCACACATGTCATGGTATGGTTGGTGGGTCAGGTCTGATGTAACATCCCAAAATTTGATTTTTGGAATGTTTGGATTTGAGCAGGAACCATTTGCATCTTTCTTGAATTAATCCAAGATTAATTTGAATTTTATAATAATTAAAAGATTTAATTTGATGAATCCATTCATCAAACAAAAAGATTTTTAGTTGTAATTGGGTTCATTGTGCTTCAAGGATTTTTTTGTATTTTTAGAGATGTTTTGAATTTATTTGCTATTTATACAAATTTATTTGCTTTTATTTGAATTTTGGAAATTTATTAAATCGAAAAAATGTTTTTATTTTGAAAATTCGCCTGGGGCCGAATCTTCCGTCAGCCCATCCTTGTTTCCCTTGCAGCCCGCTCAGCCGACCCACTTTGCGAGTCCGCCCGACCTAGCCAGCCCGCGCGCCACCGCCATCAGATCTGCGACACGTAAACGGCTGGGATGCAGCCACGTCGACCGCACCGTATCGCAGCTGGACTCCGCCGCCGCCACTGAATCCGCCGCGGATTCCTCGCCCGACACACTTCCCTAGGTCCCTATTTAAGTCGCCGCCTTGTTTTCTGGGACCGCCTTCTCGAGCTACGTGTTTCGCTTCTGGTCTCGTCGTCCGCGCCGTCGTTTGCTGTTTGTGCGAGCTCACCAGAGTGAAGCGAGAAGACCGCCGCGGTTTTTGTCAGATCTAGTCGCCGTCGAGCCCTCTTCCGTCGCGTGATCACCAAATTCGAGTTCACCGCGTTACGTCGAACCAGGTTCGAGCCTTCAACTCGTCGGAGGATCATGGAAGCGCCGAGGGACGGGTCGTTTTCGTCGCGGCCGATGAGCTCAAGCCATCTTCTTCGCCGCCTTGCCCTCATTGAACAGTGCCCGTTCGATCTTCCACAAGAGATCGGGATTGAGCCACGTAGCCATCCTCCGTGGCCGTCTGATCTCCCACGGACGATCTAGATGGCATCGCGCGTAAGCCATCGGCGAGGCGGTGCGGCGACCAATCATGCCTTGCCACGTGGCGTGCACGGGAAGCGAGGCACCATGTATCGTGTTCATGATAGACCAGTACAGATCCGTGGACCAGGCGCATGGACCATGGTGACGTGTCGCCCTGTGATTGTCCCAGGGAGTCGCTGACATAATGATGACATCATAAATCGGATTACTCGTTGAAAAATATTCAATCGAAAAAGTCACCGATGCTGACGTCATCATGAGGTCAGGCTGACATCATAAATGCGGTTTTATTCGGTATTTTTCTAATTTTCAGGTTTTTATGATTTTTGAATCTTCCACGAACCCATTCTCCTTCATATGATCTCCAATTGAGGTGATTCAGATTTATAGAAAATTATAAAATTGAGATCTATTTAATGGTGAATTTTATTTAATTTTTAGAGATTGTTTACTCTCTGTTTTGGTGTTTATTTGGCTTTCTCCTTCGATTCGCGTATACGTTGAATTGTGCGATGCTTCGGAGGAAGATCCATTGACTCAAGATCAAGATCCAGAGCAAGAACAGGACCTTTGCCAAGGCAAGTTGTGCTTTGATCATGTTGAACCCATGTTTATAAAATTGCTATATTGTTTTACCCTATCGCATATTACTTCAAGTATACAATTGTTTCAATTTAAATTGGGACTTAGCTATTATACCAATTTGATCTATACCCTACCTTGTCATTTGTATGCCATGATCTATTGTCACCCTAGATTGGTTTACTATACTTGGTTGGTATTGAAATCAACATGGGAAGGTTAGAACGTTATAGTTACTTAGCCATGCCTCGTCATCACATGTACTTGAATCATTGATAATTAATGTTGACTAATTGAATATGGAATAGTGTTATGGACTTGTGTGTCATGTGAGGTCACACAATGAGATTGAATTATAGTGGTGAGTCATGTCACGCAATGATATTGAATTGTTGATGGCACGTGGTGCTTGGTAATCTACTGGGGTGGTAATCATTTAGATTGGGGCAAGTGACAAGGGGCGAGTATGCCATAGTCGGCCCGATGGGCAGAGGGTATGTGGAAGTCTTGCTTTAATCACCCTAAGGACTTAACCTTGCAAGCTTTTGACCTGAGTCAATCATGCAACCACATGTCTGGCATGGGATAACCTAGCTGATTAATTTGCAATGTCTTCGCTTGGTACTATCAATGGCGGTGTGAGTTCCTGAGTTATGGAGCAACCTACATGGCGCAAGAGGGGGGCCCTGGTTGTGGTTTTCAGACCCACTAGTGTTGAAACCTTAGCGGTTAGTACTGGGTTAAGCTAGAGCATTGTAAATGCTTTGTCATGATCTCTCCGCCGACACACCAAAGGAAGTGTGTTAATTGCATGGCAACAAGAGATGATCATGTCGCGTGGGTAAAGTGCATAATCTCTACAGAGTGTGAATCTATTCGAATAGCTGTGCTCGCGTTATTGAGCAATGCTCGGGAATTACAATTAAGGGTTATATTAATAAAATGAAAACTTGGGATGGATGGCAGGTTGCCGTGGGAGGTTGAAACTTGATTAAGGAATGAAAAACTTGGTTTACTTGAGAAATGCTGGATCTATCTACTATTGTTATTTGTTTCACTATCTTTACAATCTATTTATTGTACTTGTTCATAAATACTGCTTACAGTTCATAAATACTGCTTACTGCAAAAGAGCTACATTAGCCATTCATTTGGAATAAGCCTTGCATATAGTTACATAGAATTGCATTTTGTGCACAACTTGTTGAGTGCTTTAAGTACTCACCCTTGCCAACAACAACATCACCAGTTGAGGAGTCTGCATCCATGCTGGAGGAGATGTACCAGGAGGAGACGAATGTTTAGGGTGCGAGCCTTGTTAGTTGCCTTTGGTATACTGAGGGGTTTATCTACGTTTTCATTCCGCTGTAGTTTAATATGTTATTCAGCCTTGCAAGGCATAGTTATGTAAGTTGACCATAAGGTCATTCAACTAGTATTATTTAATATATGATGTCTTTCATAACGTTTTCGCTATGTATGATTGTGATATTTACCGATGTTGAGCCTGTGTGCACTAGCGTGATCCTGGACTAGTGCAGTATACACAAAGGGTCCGAATTTGCATATTCGGGTCCCGACAGCTGACGTCACTACTACAGAAAACATCATCTCAGATGGTTCAAAATCGTTATCTCAGACGGTTTTATGAACCGTCACTAACAATGTGTCAGTGATGTAAGGGTACATCATAGACGGTTTTCGAACCGTCTGTGAAAATTCTCATCATAGGCAGTTCTACATTATAACCGTCTCATCACAGACAGTGTTTAAGTAGAACCGCCTGTGATACAGAAACATCACAGATGGTTTATAAATAGAACCGTCTGTGATACAACATCACAGACGGTTTATGAATAGAACCGTCTGTGATCCTTTAGCAGAACTTCCATCATTAGTATCTGTTGTTTGAAATGTTCTTCTGCTTAGGTATTTCTACAACGAAATTTACAAGGCACAACCAAGTTATAGATTTAGTAATTGAATATCTAAACTTCCTAGATGCATCGAGGCAACAGCTTGTCTGATCAAGATCGTCTTAAAATATGAAGTTTTGTAGCACTTTTATCTCTTTCTTATTATAATATTGATGGATTCTATGGTAAAATCCATTTCATTCCACAGTTCCTCATGAACGCTGTCAAGCTCTGATTTATCGATTCCACTTTATCCTCATCCCCGAATGAGAATATCATTGGCCACCATGCTTCTTGAACTATAGAGTTGATTAAGTCATCATATTGAGTTGATTAAATTATCGTAACTCCATACGATAATTTAATCAACTCAATATGATGACTTAATCAACTCTATAGTTCAAGAAGCATGGCTGCCAATGATATTCTCATTCGGAGATGAGGATAAAGTGGTAACGATAAATCAGCGCCTGACACCTTTCAGGACAAACTTTGGAATGAAATGGATTTTACCTTAGAATCCATCAATATTATAATAAGAAAGAGATGAAAGTGCTACAAAACTTCATATTTTAAGACGATCCTGATTAGACAAGCTGTTGCCTCGATGCATCTAGGAAGTTTAGATATTCAATTACTAAATCTATAACTTGGTTGTGCCTTGTAAATTTCACAGTAAATACCTAAGGTAAGAACATTTCAACAATGATACTAATGATGGAAGTTCTGCTCGGGGTGTAGTAAAAAACAGAGGATCATAGACAGTAACGTGCTGAAGAATTGGATTAGATAAGAAAGATAGTTTTGGATTAGGTAAGAATTGGAGTAGGTAAGAAAGAATTGCAATAGTAGCCATGTGAAGAGGAGAATAGAAGTTACAAGAAATTAATTTGGTGATCGACAATAATTATATTCTTGAACTAGTTTGATTTCACGTCATTATTATTTTTCGAGCAGGGACAATTGGCTAATGTACTAATCTTTCTCACAACCCATATGTCAAAGGTTTTAATCCAAAACTTAACATGTGGTTGCCTCTGTGATTACTTCACACAATATGTACTTTACATGATCACATATTCACATCAACAACACATGGTCACATAATCATGAACAATTATTTGATACTTGTCAATTAGTTTCAATTTCGATTCTACCAGTTTTACACAAAGCTATGCTTTAGCAAGCTCCTCTTTCTTGATAAATCATCAAACACAACGACAAATATACCTACTGGTTCCATGGCTCTATTTTCAAGTACATGAGTATACATAATCCATGTGAAATTGACAAGACAAATGCAAAGGTGTATGTTCTAAGAGATATTTGTCTTCAGGAATCATGTATAAAAATATTTATCTTCACGAATCATATATGTTCTAAGATATACTTTGGTCACCCTTCGAATGATACATGGTATCAATCCTTGCAAAGATGCATTTTCTCCGTAATTCAAAGCAAGATTTCAGTTATTTTGCTTTTACAATTTTATTTCATACTTTTGTATATAATATTTGTGGCATACACAAAAATATTCAGAATTCTCTTTGTGTTGCACCTTGTGAATCAGTGGGTTTTAATAACCTTAAACTAGTGGAGAATAGTGATCCACACAATACAAATACCAAATACAACCATGCAAGAACCGTATATCTTAGAACATACATCAATATTAAACACTCAACATATATCATCAAAGAATAATCTGGTAGCAACCCACCCATTCATTGGAGTTGGACAGGACGACGTCCATGTGACAGCCGACGAAGGAGACGACGAGGAGGAGGATGGTGCCGAAGGGGTCACGGTTTCGCGAGGAGGGCGACGAAGGGGTCACGGTCGAGGCCGCCAACGGCGTCCTTGAGCAGCGGCGCCGGAGATGCCATCTGAGACGTGCCCTCGAGCGGCGGGGAGGAGGTCGAAGCGCCAGGGAGGAGGTCGAGAATCGCTAGGGTTTGCGGGAGACGAAACACATAAGTCTGCGCTACGAACCTCAATCGATATGTTTATATAGTGGTCTGAGGTAATATCACAGATGGTTCGTAGTTAGAACCGTCTGTGATATGACCTTATCACAGACGGCTCGTATTCAAAACCGTTTGAGATCATATCACAGACGGTTTTTAAATAAAACTGTCAGAGATATGGATGTATATCACTGACGGTTCATGAAGCGTACCGTCTGTAATTATATCACTGACAGTGTCACTATAGAACCGTTAGTGATGTTCTTTAGCACAGACAGTTTTTTCAAACCGTCTGTATTGGGGCGTCTACTATAAGCCTTTCTGTAGTAGTGCGTCATCGTGACGTCATAATCGGAATTTTCCATTGGAAAATAATTCAACCATAAAAGCTTTGGTGCTGACATCATCATGAGGTCATTCTGATATCATAAATCAGTTTTTCAGAATAAAAATAATTCGGTTATTTATTTGATTTTCAATTTTCTGATTTTTAGAATTTTAGAATATTTTGACAGCCCGTTCTCCCTCATACGAGCTCCGGTTGAGGTGATTCAAATTTCTAAAAATTTGTAAAATTGAGATCTATTTAATGGTGATTTTTTTACTTTTGGAGTTTATTTGCTCTCTATTTTAGTGTTTATTTGCTTTTCTCTTTCGATTCGCATAGGAGTTGAGTTGTGTGACGTATCAGAGGAGGATCCGTCAACCCAAGAGCACGTTCCAAAATAGGACCAGGGCCTTTGCCAAGATATGTTGTGCTTTGATCATGTTGAACCTATGTTCATAAAGTCGCTATATTGTTTTACCTTATAGCATATTATTTTACATGTACAATCGTTTTCAATTAAGTTGGGACTTAGTTAGTCTACCTTTTGTTCTATACCCTACCTTGTCATTTGTATACCATGATCTATTGTCACCCTAGATTGGTTCACTATAGTTGGTTAATACTAGAATCAACATGGGAAGGTTAGAACGTATTAGTTTGCTTAGAAATGCCACGTCATCACATGTACTTGAATCATTAAGGTTTAATCTTGACTAATGGAATATAGAACATGATTATGAACTTGTGTGTCAGGTGTTGTCATACGATAAGATTGAGTGTTGTGGCGAGGGATGTCATGCAACGATGTTGAATTGTTGATAGCACGTGGTGCTTGGCAATCAACTGGGGTGGCATTCATTTAGATTTGAGCAAGTAATAAGGGGCAGTGTACCAAGGTGGGCCAGGAATGGTAGAGGGTATGTGGAAGTCTTACCCTAATTACTCTAAGGACTTAACCTTGCAAGCCTTTGACCTAAGTCAATCATGCAACCATATGTCTGGTATGGGACAGCCTAGCTGGCCTAGCTGACTAATTTGCAATGTGTTAGCTTTAGTATTGCTTGTGGTGGTGTGGGTTCGGGTTCACGAATAAACTCACATGGTGCAAGAGAGGGGCCCTGGATGTAGTAACCAGTCCCACCAATGTTGAAACTTCAGCGGGAAGTACTGAGTTAAGGCAGGGCATTGTAAAGGCTTTGTTATAATCACTCGCATGTGTAGTGTATGGTTGTATCATGTGGGTAAAGTGCATAACCTCTGCAGAATGTAAATCTATTCGAATAGCCGTGCTCGCGGTATTGAGCATAGCTCAGGAATTACATTCAAGGGTTAGATTTTGCAAAATAAAACTTGGGATAGATGGCAGGGTGCTGTGAGAGGTTGAAACTTGACTTAGGATTGGAAAACTTGGTTTATTTGAGAAATGCTGAAATTACTTATTATTGTTATTTGTTTTGCCGTATTTACAATCTATTTATTGTACTTGTTCATAAATGTCACTTTATTGCCAAATATCCATATAGCCTTTTCCTTTGGAATAAGCCTTGCATATAGAATATTAGGAATGCATTTATGCACAACTTGTTGAGTGCTTTTCAAGTACTCACCCTTGCCAACAACCATAATCAACAGTTGAGGAGTCTACACCTTTGTTGGAGGAAGAGTTCCAGGAGGACACGAATCAATAGGGTTCGAGCCTTGTCAGTTGCCGGTGGTAAACTGAGGGGCCATCTACGTCTTCTACTTTCTGCTGCATTCGTCTTTGTTTTTATTTCAAGTCTAGCCCTACGTGGCTTAATAATGTAAGTTGGTAATAAGATCATACACTTAGTTATAATCAATAAATGGAGTCTTTATATTATTATTGTCATTGTGTTTGATGTGATATTTATCAATGTTGAGCTGTGTGCACTACCGTGATTCGGGTCTAGTGCGGTAAACACAGAGGGTATGAATTGGTAAATTTGGGTCCCGACAGAGGCCATCTATGATCATGCCACGTCGCTCTCTGTGTCGTGGCCAGACTTTGTTGATGTCGCAGATTCTTCGCGCCCTACACATAAGTCGAGGGCACTATTTAATGCACCGCCTTGTGGACCATGAAGCCCACCCCACGCCACATATTTTGCCCTAGCCACCGCCCCCTAAAGCACCACCGTTTGCCCGTGTGTGCTAGCCGAAGTTCAAGAAGGAGGTGTAACATCCCAAAATTTGATTTTTGGAATGTTTGAATTTAAAAATGAACCATTTGCAATTTCCCCTAAATTAATCCAAGCTCGATTTGATATTCCATTAATGAAAGGATTTAATTTGACTAAACTATTCATCAAACTAAAGATTATCAGTTTTAATTGGGTTTATTGTGCTCCAAGGAATTTTTTTTGTATTTTTTGGAGTTTTTTCTGAATTTATTTGCTATTTATTTGAATTTATTTGCTTTTATTTGAATTTCTGGAATTATATTAATTCTAAAAAGGCTTTTAATCTCAAGAATCCCTCTTGGGCCGAATCTTCCGTAGCCCGCTCCGCTTCTCCCCGTTTCAGCCTACCTCCGCTCCACGCGCCCCGGCCCAGCTTCGCCTCGTGGCCCAGCCAGCCCGCATCTGCGAAACGCTAGTCGCCGCTGCCGTTCGATCTCGATCCAATGCATCGCGCGAAGCCACATAGCTGTTCGGTGTGAGTCATTGGATCTACGCCCCGTGTGCGGTCCGGATTGCGCCATGTCGCCCCGTGCCCGCCGCCGCAAAACCTAATCCTAGCGCTCGGAGTCCAGCCGCCGTCGCGAAGTCCGTGCCCTACACGCCTCCCGAGGGCTATAAAAGCGCTGCCACACCCCCTCTGAGGTTCTCCTCTTCGCGCCGCCCCTTTTGCACTCCTCCTCGTCGCCCGAGACCCAGCCGTCGCTTCGCCCGCGCTCACCGGAGTTGCGTCGCCTGGCCTCTCCGATTCCTCTCCATCGCTGCTGTTTGCACCATCGAGTCCGTCGCGCAGTCTTCTTCCTGAACAGCACCAAGCCGCGCTCGATCCGTCGTTATTCCGTCGTATCCCGTGTCATCTTCCCCGCTGCCGGTGAGTCACGCTGCCGCTCTCATCATCGAACCTCGTCGTAAATTCTAGCCGTCCGATCTTCTGCGGATGCCCCAGATCGCGCCGTCCGATCTGGCCGTGCCGCCGATGTGCGACGCGTGGCCGCCCACGTCAGCGCCCTTGTGTGCGCCATATCAGCTGCCACGTCAGCCGTCACCTCACGCGCCGTCAGCCGCCTGCGTCAGTGCTCGGTCAGCAGCCACGTCAGCGTCCACCCGCGTCGGCGATGACGTTAGCCACGGTCGGGTTCGGTGGACTTGGTCTACCGTGAACCCGATGACGTCAGTGTTGCGCAATAAATCGATTTTCCTATATAAAAATAAATCAGGAAATTCAGATTTTCTGTTTTTCAGCCCTTTTCTCTGAATTTAATCTTTCGGAGTCCTGTTCTCTCTCATACAAACTCTGATTGAGGCGATTCAAGTTTCTAATTTGTTCTAAAATCATGTTCTACATTCTAGAGCCATTTATTTTCAGTTTGAGCTTCTTTGAGTCTCTGTTCGGTATTTATTTGGTTTCATTGCTTTCTTTTCCAATAGACGCTAATTCCGAGGGATCGAACGGAGACTTCGAAGGTCAAGACTCAGCACTAGATCAGCAAGGCAAGTCGTAACCTTTGATCATGTTGATCCTACGCTTGCAAAGAAATTTGTTTTATACAATTGCATGCTATTTTTGTATAAATGATTATTTCATGGGAATAGCTATGTACCTGGTCGTCATTATACCACCTTGATTATTGGGATGACATATACCCATTGTTAACCCTAGGTTGGGTCATTACTAGGTTGACATGATTATACTACCAACAATGGGTTATCGTAGCTATGCTTAGTCACGCTTAGATATACGTTGGGATCCATATCACATGTGATTAATGTTAATCTTGACTTAATGAGTTATTGAATCGTGGTCGTTAGCCATTATTGTAAAATTTGTTATACCATGACGGGGTTTGCCATTGGTCTTGGTTGAACGAATTGTTTTCCCTCGGGCAAGTGATCGTGCAGTAAAGGGGGTGCTTTCTAGCACATTGGGATGTGGATTGTCTTGCCTGAGACAACTTAAGGACTTAATCTTGTGCGCCATTGAACTGGGCTTAACCGTACTACCACAAGTCTGGTATGGGACAGGCCTAACTAATTAATTTGCGATGTCTAGCCTTGAATACTGCCAATTGGTGGTGTGGGTTCTGGGATGGACGGGTAGATTCGTAAGACGCAAGAGGGGGCCCTGCGGGGCGAAACCTTAGCGGGTAGTACCGAGTTTAGACAGTGCATTGTAAATACTTTGTCGTGTCTCTCTGCCGACATACCAAAGGAAGTGTGTTAATAGCTTGACATCAAGAGATGATCATGTCTTGTGGGTAAAGTTGTATAACCTCTGCAGAGTGTAAAACTATTCGAATAGCCGTGTCCGCGATCATGGACAAGCCCATAAATATCACATGGGGTAATAGAGTGTTTCATGAAATGTGGAATTGTTAGGATGTGAACGGGGGAGTTCACTGTTGTTTTGTTGTCTAAAGTAATACCGTTGAATTTATTGGTTGATACTAGTTTTAGATGGTGTAGGGTGATGCCTCGCCATTCTGTTCATATTGTCTACCATTGATCTACCAGTTATTTATTTATCTTTTCATAAGTACGCATTCAATCTATTTACTTTATTTCAATTCAAGTTATTGCTTTCTACAAATGACCCATATGGCTATCCTTGTCAAGCCGTGTATGAATATATTGCATCCATTCCCTACGGCTTGCTGAGTACTTTTTGTACTCACGGCTAAACGTCTTTGTTGATCAGTTGCTTAGGAAGGATCAGGGAATGCTGAATATCATGAGGAGGAATATTATGAAGACTACGTGGATTAGGAAGGCGTTCCCCAGACGATTGCCTGTGGCATGTCGAATAGCCAAGTTATCTTTTCCGCTGCAATAGTTATTTATTTCTTAAGCCTTAAGGCATAATGATGTAAACATTGACCATAAGGTCGTTTGCTTTATTTAGTAATAATTTGCCTCTTTCTTAGTTAATTCGTTGTATGGAATGATATTTCATCTATGTTTTCACTGTGTGCACTAGCGTGATCCTGGACTAGTGCGGTATACACAGAGGGTTTCAGATTTGCAAATTCGGGTCCCGCAGGAGGCCGCCGCGCTTTTCGTTGAGTTTCGTCATCATTGAGCCCCATCCGCCATGTCTGCGACTAGATCCAGAACCACCACGTTGAGCCGAATCAAATCCGTCAAGTCTTATCGCTTGAATAGCCCTTCAACACCACCCGTAAGGTCATCGTCTTTGTCCCTGGTAAGATGTGGCTGCTGCACCATTGCCGAGTTTTGAGACTCGAATATGCAAATACAGACCCTCTGTGTATATCGCACTAGTCTAGGATCACGCTAGTATACACAGGCTCAACATTGATGAATATCAAAATCATATAAAATGGAAACATAATGAAAGATATTATATATTAAATTTTAACATGTTGATTGGCCTTATGGTCGAACATACATGAACATGCGTCACAAGGCTAAACTATTAATAACAAATTAAACTGTAGTGGATTGAAAACGTAGATAAACCGTTCAATATACCACAAGCAACTTACAAGGCTTGCACCCTAAACATTCATCTCCTCCTAATACTCGGTTAGCCCTGGTGGCCGGCTGTGAGGAAGAAGGCGATTGCGGCTGTGAAGCTTGGGCCTTGTACGTGGAGCTACAATCGAGGTCAGGGAAATGCTTCAAGGCTGTACCAGGGCAGTTCAAATTCAACGGATTGGATTATCACTCACTGTAGCACTGAAATTGGTTTTCATCTTCAAGTTTGGTTCTCTAGCTTGTGGGCTTTGGCGAAGCTGGGAGTCTTGGTCAAGGGCCAAAGGAGGTGGAGGATGCGAGGAAGCTATGGGGAGCTTGGCTAGAATTTATAGGCGGAGGTGAGGGCAATTGTGGTGTGGCGCTGCAACTTTGGCTTGGGACAGCGGTGTGGTCGGTGCAGGATTTCCGAGATAACGGCGGTGTAGGGTATGGCGAATGTGTTGTCGTGGCAGGGCATGATTCAGGTTTGGCCGTATATGGCGACTTGTGCGGCCCTGGAAGCTCGAGGGAGCTCAGTTTGATTGAGAGACAAAGAGAAGGGATGGCGCGGCGCTAGGGAATAAGAAGCCTAAGGCTTCGGTTCCAGAGGCAGTGAACCAAAGTAGTGGGGTGCGGCCAGGTGGGCCAAAACATTTGTGGCCCCACATGGCTGTGAAAGCAAAAGAAGGAACTGGAATTTCTCTATTTTGGACAGAGCAGGTTCTTTGGTTTAATTGGTCTGCCATTCTTTGTTCAAAAAATTTGAAACTTTTTTTCTATGTTCCCAAGGCAATGCTTATCTTTCCATAAAAATTTTAGACCTTGTTCTCTCATTTGCAAGCTTATAAAATTCTTACAATCTAACTATTTAAATTTTGAGTGTTCTAATTTTAATTTTTTTGAGGTAACAAATTAGGTTCAATTCACTTGTGGATTTGTTTTGATCCGAAATGTTTACATATATTACCATAAAATTTTGAGATGATGATCAAACTTATGCATTTTTATAAAATTCTGACAGAGTTATTTCTGTCTTTAATTTGCTACTGTTTTTTATCTTCCAGAAGCATCTGCTAGGGTTCAATATTTTTGAAACTTTTTTTGTAAGGTCCTTTAGTGTTGTTGTATATGATACCATTAAAATTCAGAGCATGATCATCCTTTTATATTTCAAGACAAATCTGACGGTGTTTCTGTCCCCTAGTATTAAATGCTGTTTTTGATTTTCTTACGGCATTAAATTCTTTCACAATTCTCTAAAACTTTTTAAAGATGTTCTAGAGTTATCATTAGATCTAAATATATTTTTCCAGATTTATTCATATATGGTTTTGGACTTCAAGATTGGAAAAACAAGGATTCAACAATATAAATGATTCTCTTAAAGACCAAAATCCAAGAAAACAAAGAAAAGATGGAAATTCTGAATAAAATCATTGCTCCAATTTGTATTTTATATTTTATTTATTTTTAAATTTTTAGGCTGTCACATCCAGGTGGGGCCGGGAAGGAAAAGGCCCACACGACAGAGCTCAAAAGGGAAAATGGGCAATTAATCTAAGACTCACCTTTTTGGACAGATGAGAGCTTTCGAGTTAGCCAAGCTAATAAAATTGATCCAGGTTTTCTAAAACTTTTTGTACATCGACCTAAGGTAATTCTTAGGGTCCCATAAAAATTTCAGACCAAGGCCACATCTGAGAAATTTTATAAAATTCTTACAATGTCACTATCTAAAATAAGAGCTTTGTGATTTTCATTTTTCTGAAATGACAAATGAGGTTTATATATGACACCATAAAATTTTCAAATGATGATAAAACATGTAAATTTCTATAAAAATCTAACAGTGTTATTGTTGTTTTTAAATTGTTGATGTTTTTTATTTTTTAATAGCATTAAATCCTTTCAAATTCTTCTTAAACTTTGTGGAGGTGTTTTGGAGTTGGATTAAGATTTAATTTTTTTAGATTTAATTTTTGCATGATTTTGAATTTGAAAATTTGTAAATCAAAGATTCAACAATATAAAGGGTATTCTTGAAGAACGAAATCCAAGAAAATCATAGAAAAGGTAGAAATTAAGAATAAAACCAAAATTCCAGATTGCATTTTAACTTTATTTCTTTTTAGGATTTTTCGGGCTGTTAAGTACGTAGCAGTATAATCTGTCGAATGAGCTGCTAGCACTGCTAATTTGTTGTCAAGATCCATATTGGAATTTAACTCAGCTGAATTAAGGAGCGGGGCGCCACGTATGTTACATGCAAATTTGCTAGCTAGTATGTAGTAGTATTATGTAACTAGGAGCTTTATTATATCCTATAGCATGAAAGTCAAATCTGCATGTGGGTTGTGCCGCGGCCAATGAATGGCGAGGGTTTAGTGCGGAGAGGTCCGATTAATTTGACTGGGACAAAATCTCCAAGTCAATCAATCTGCGCTTCATTCGCTCATGTCATGACCCTTTAAGGACTTGAACTACTTTGCATGATTAACAAGGCAGGAACACAATACATTGTTAAGCCGCCATCTCGTTCCACGTTTTCAATTGCAGAGCTGAAAGGATCCGACATATCCAGTGATCCGAACTGCATGCAGTTGCACGGAAAGTACAGCTGAACTGAACAGAATTTACATTAATCAATAAGCCAAGATTGGACTGATAATTGTTGAAGTTTATTACCCTCTTTCTGACCACTATAAGCTTTGTTGAGTTGATTGGTATATACATGTCAATAATAATGGTACATACTTCCTCTGGTTACAAATTATTGTCGTTTTGGATATATGTGTAGTCAAAACTTTTGAAATTTTGATTGTCAATATCTTTTAAAAAATTTAAATTCGATACATGAAAATCATATGTGTAGATTTGTTTTGAAGAGTACTTTTCAAATATTATAATTTTATTGGGTTTTATAAATATATTGTAATAAAAATTTTTGTTCAAAGCTATGTTCTGGCACTACTACAAAAAAGGCTATCACGAACGGTTCTAAAAAGCATCACAGACTATTTTGTGAACCGTCTAATACCATGTGTCAGTGATAATAACAACCTATCACGGATAGTTCCTGAACCATCTGTGAAACACATATTACATACAGTTCTTGCTAAGAACCGTCTCTGGTAACATCTACAGCTCAGCATGCTCAAGTTGTGCTGCTAGATATCTCCAACCACAGACCACACCACCGATAATTAGTAACAGCAAGAATCAACCGACCTCGAAATAATGACTACGCACTGAATCTTGTATATATGAGGCAATCTATTTGTGAGAAAATTCGATGCAAAAAAGACAAAAAGGCCATATCACTGCTGAGAAAGTAACAAAATCTGACTTTAAGTCTGGAGTGAACCGAATAAGTGCAACTTTGTTGCCCATCTGCATCAGAATTGCATAGTGTACTCAGTATTCTTAGTTATGTATCCATCTTTTGGTGAGCTTATACACATAGCTTGCCAAAACCAAAGCTGAAGAGAAAAAATGAGATATGCAAGCAATGTAGTTCCTTTTTCCGAGAAAAAGATAGGTAAGCAAATTGAAGTGATCCATTGATGCAAGCATGGAAGATGGTTACCATCATTTAGCATACCTGGTCACAATAATTAGGAGCAGAGAAAACCGTTATAAGCTTTCTGTCATGTTCAATTTCATGTCCTTCATCCTTTACTTCATGGGATCGGACAACAAGCTCTGGCAGACCATATAGCAGACAGTGGCGGAGCTAGAAAAATTTGGGAGCCTAGGCAAGCTCGTAGAGGATGTCGACGAATTCCTTGCCGGACTCGTCTATCGCTGCGCGTCACTCCGGGTCCTCAACAGCACATCGCCGTGTCAGCTGTGTGAGGTTGGCGACGACGATGCCGTCGCAGCGGGGGACGGTGTGAGCGGAGGAGCAGGGAGATGAAACTTTAAGCTGAAGACATCGTCAAATGCATTTGCAGTTCTTGTAGTACTTTAACATTTGCGGCTAGCCGGTTCCTCGATGACAAGTTAGACGACTTGGACTCTGGCGGCTTGGCCGACGACCGTGGGCTCTTTGAGCTCTCGGACGTGTCCGAGCTCTTGCTGATGACCACCACGGTGAGAGGAGACGGGCACCAGATCCCATCCACTCAGCCTGAGCAAGCATTTGTGCTCTTCAAGCACTTCCTGGCCAACCAGAACCTCCCCTCCAAGCCATTCTAGGAGACGACACAAGCATCATGTTTCTGAATAAAAATCGTTAGTTCATGAACCATCATGATCGATGTATTACTGTGCTTCTTGATATTCTGGGAATGAGCTTTCTTGAAAAGAGTGTTCTGGGAATGAAACAAATGATCAAATATTCAGATGGCAAACGTTCAACATTTTCAATCGCATGCGTGCTACCAGCTAGCTCTGCCACTTCACCCTGTAGTGATAGTGATATGTATAGAGAAAGTGATGTGATAGTATTCGGCACCGTGACGTGGAGCCCCAGAAGCCGTCCGCCCTGCTCGGGAGCTGGCTCCGCCGCTGATAGCAGATAAGAAAATAATGTTAGTGGAAATGAAGAAAAAGGCTTCAACAAGCATGAACTACGTATAACTGGTTTTTTAAACAAACAAACATGACAAGTTGTGATGGAACCTACCCAAGGCAATTGCCCATTGGATAAAGGCATTTGAATGCAAAGAGAGTAAGTATGACTTCAAGAGAAAACGATCCTCTGTCCACAAAGCCTCCGTTGAAAAGGTGAGGGTTTTCTTCAGAGGGAAGCCCATTTAGCTCAAATATATTTAGCAGATTAATGTACTGCAAATAAAAAAGCAGTCAATTAGTCTTCCAAATAAGCACCACCAAAAAAACTCACAATGTAATGTTATGAAAACTAATGATTTTCTCTCACCAAGTGAAATGGATCTCATTCTAAATTTAAATGATAAATAAAAACTGTTCTCTTACGACTTGCAAAGGATTAAAATATTTTCAAAGTGCATATGGAAAAAAGGTTATATAAAGAGCTATATCTAGGAAACTTTTCACTTGTTAAGGCAAATACCTGGCCATGAACATCACCACAAACTGTAAAATGACAACCATTTGGAACATTCACATCAACGAGGGAAGGCATTGATCGCAAAAGTCTCGAGTTTGTAACACAATCTGGACTGCATACCTATGTCAAGTTGCCAGCAACATATAGCTTGTCACAAATGTCCAAGAAACAAATATAAGGAAAAGAATAATAGTTCAGGATTGCCCCTTGCCACAAACTGTACCTTTTATGTCAGGCCCTAAAATAGAATAAATGAATAATCGTAAGCAATACATGGTAGTGTCAGGCCCCAAAATTGTCAAGCAGAAAGCAATGGAAGTTTCCTTTACAATATTCTCACCTTCAAAGATTCAAACAAAAAAGAAATAAATTTCTTTATTTTATCTTAATTAGTGATATTTGCTAGCAAAAGGAAGGCTAGCGTATATTAGGAAGGAAAACAAACCATTTCTTAGTATCTCAAGAGAGGTGTATTTCCTGCCTTTCTGGAGCATAAAAAAAATTAGAAGTGATGACTGAAGGATGCAACATATTGCTTTGTAGCAAAATGTATGAGAAGATGATGGATACCTGTGCAGGATGTACAGTACACTTTGTCTCATAATAGATTGACTTCTATTCTCAGGTTAAAAACTTTCAATCCAGAATCACTTTGTCTGCACCTAATCAGGGCCAGCGAAAAGCCAAGAAGCCCAACACGCATAACTGATGCTCTGGGAAGCAGATGCATTCGCCGTAGACTGGAACCTGGTGGATGAAGCAATAAACTATCGTTGCCTGAAACATGAAAATAAGGAAGTACATACTGTCAAGGAACCTCGCTATCGAATAGTCCGAGGTTCCCGAACAGATCTGAATTGGAGAACAGAAAGAGAGAGAGACACGTATTTAGGGAGAGCAACAGCGGAAATTCTTTATTGCTAATGATTTCTGGTACATAGGGGGGACCCCCTCCTCCTTTTATAGCGCTCTCCTAGGGTTTCGGCTTAAGGGACCAGCATGGGCCTTCATGGGCCATTAGGGTTTCCCAACACACCCCCTTGGGCCCTTTGCTGCGAGATGCATATACCTCATTAAAACTCCAGAAAAACCCAATGGGAAAAATACTTGGAGAAAGAGTACATAGCATACGCTTACTATGTTGCACGAATTGCCTCGTTAAAACCTTATGCAAGAAAACTTCATGAAAAACTTGCTAAGGAAAAAGAGTACAATTCTCCCAACTTCTATTGCTAATCTTCAAGATTCATGTTGGGTATTCATAATTCATCTTTGAGATTCATGTGGGAGTATATGAAATATCTCCCCCTGAAATCTGCACTTCTCTAAGTCTCATCATCCCAATTCCTTTCACGCACCTTTCAAAGGTAGATGCTGGGAGTGATTTAGTGAACAAATCTGCAAGATTTTCACATGACTTAGTATGCAATATCTTGATCTCGTTCATCTTATGCAATTCGTGAGCATAGAAGAACTTGGGGTTGATATGCTTCGTGAGATTGCTCTTCACATAACCCATTTGTGCTTGGGCAACACAAGCTGCATTATCTTCATAAATTATCGTGGGAGTTTGCTCAATGTTCAGACCACATGACTTCTAGATGTGGTGAACCATTCTTCTGAGCCATGCACATTCACGAGATGCTTCATACAAAGCGATGATTTTCGAGTGGTTTGTCGACGTCGAGATGAGAGTCTGCTTAGACGACTTCCAAGAAATTGCTGTTCCTCCACATAGGAAAACATAGCCAGTTTGGGACTTGCCAGTATGCGGGTCTGATAAATACCCAGCATCGGCATAGCCAACCAAATTCAATTCATTGTTTCTTCTAAAAAATAGACCGAGGTCTTTTCTTCCTTGGAGGTAACGGAAGATGTCCTTGATCCCTTTCCAATGCCTTTTGGTTGGTTCTGCACTGTACCGAGCTAGCAAATTCACTGTGAACGCAATGTCCGGCCTAGTGCTATTCGCAAGGTACATGAGCGCTCCAACTGCACTCAGATATAGGAATTCTGCTCCCAGGACTTCCTCCCCCTCTTCTCTAGGTCTGTATGGGTCTAGGTCTGCTTGGAGTGACCTTCCGACCATTGGAGTCTTTGCAGGATATGCTTTTTTAAATCCAAATCTTTCCAACACTTTCTGCGTGTAGGTTGATTGATGTACCAAGATTCCTCCTTGGACATGTTCAAGCTGAAAGCCTAAACAAAACTTAGTTTTACCTAAATCCTTCATTTCAAACTCAGACTTCAAGTATGAGCATGCTTCTTCAATTTCTTCATCCGTCCCAATGATGTTCAAGTCATCTATATAGACGGAGATTATACAGAACCCATTCGGGGATCGCTGTATAAACACACATGGACAATCTTCGCTGTTTGTGTAGCCTTTCTTACAGAGAAAGTCACTCAAGCGATTGTACCACATTCTCCTCGATCGCTTCAAATTTCATACAAAGGATTTCTCCAATTTCACACTGCATGTGTTTCTATTTGCTCCGTCTTGGTTCGGATAGGAATTCCTTCCTGTACTTTCATATATATCTCCGAATCCAAGTTTCCATACAAATATCTTGTGACAACATCCATTAGCTTCATTCTCAACTTCAAGTTGATGCCATTGAGATCAAATATCTAAAGGTAATTCCTCCCATGACCGGAGAATAGGTTTCTTCATAATCAACTCCGGGCGTTGAGTGAAACCTTGAGCTACAAGCCTTGCTTTGTACCTTACAACCGTTGTTTTCATTCCTCTTCCAACAAAGACCCATTTGTGACCTACGGGTTTATATGGGGAGGTGTGCGGCATACGAGCCCAAACACCTCTCTCTTGTTCAGAGAGACCAACTCTGCAGTGATTGCCTTTTTCCATTCTTCCCAATCTAGCCTTTTCTTTCACTCTGCTAGAGATGCAGGCTCGGGATCATGATCAATGATCGAGGCAATCTTCTTTGCAAAGTATGCATCTACGTTGGCTGTTGCTCTATTCAGGGATTCTCCTGTTATTACAAAGTTTATGGCCATTTCTTCATGGGGTGCTTCATGCACTTCTACTTGCTCTTCATCGCTATTCCTATCGCAGAGCAAGTTCCTTTAGCTTTTCATCGCCTATGTGTGCGCACACATTATTTCCGCGGCTTCCTTGATGGAAGATTCAAGTCTAGAATTGCCCTTCCTGTTGGCTTCTTTCCAGTGCAAGGTCTCAACTGGCTCCCCTTCTTTCCTTGGGGCATTTTCGTGATTGGTTGTGGTAAGTCCTTTCGCCATTTTCTCCGGACGTCTCCGGTACTTTGGGTTTGAGGAGCCAGTTTCTGTTCTTTTCTTTGAGGCCCCGAACAGGTTGAGGATACCTTCTATTTTCTTTGGTATTTCTACCTCTATGGTGCATTCCTTGCGGTACATGCGACTTAACCACGCCCTTCGATCACAAAATGATCAGCGGTTTATTTGCTAAATTCGCAAATCAATTATCTTCGGACTTCTTGATTTGCTTCATTAGTGCGGGGTCATGTGCGGGATCCCAAGGAATGCCATATGATTTTCCGGTATTTTTCATCCAAAGGTTGAATTCCTCCCTAATGACGGAAACGATCCTCGTCAAAAATGCGATCGTGAATCGGGTGTATGCAAGTCTCGATCATGGGTTCCAAATACGATTATGGATGCACTCTCATAACCAACGATATCTCGGACTTGCGGAGAGGGCCCATTGCGATCACGAGAGGGTGGTATAGGTACATATACCATACACCCAAATTTTCTAAGATGGGAGATCTTCGGATGATCCGTGCACAAGCCGCATAGGAGAATGGATGTTGTAGGCCGACGGTCTAAAATTGATAAGAGCTGCTGCGTGCAGGACTGCGTGTCCCCAACAAGTGTTGGGCAAGTTACAACTCTGCAAAAGCGGTCTGGCAATGAACTTAATCCTCTTTATTAGAGCTTCTGCTAGTCCATTTTGCGTATGGACGTGCGGTACAGAGTGCTCAACTGCTATCCCTGTTGCCGTGCAATAATCATCAAATGCCTTTGAAATAAATTCTCCGGTATTGTCCATTCTAATGGACTTCACGCGATGATCAGGGAAAGCATTCTTAATTCTTATGATCTGCGAGATCAGCTTTGCAAAAGCATGGTTTCTTGTTGACAACAAGCATATATGCGACCATCTCGAGGAAGCATCGATGAGCACCAGAAAGTATCGAAACAGCCCGGACAGGGGCTGAATCGGACCGCAAATATCCCCCTGGATGCGTTCCAGGAATGCAGGGATTTTACTTTGCACTTTCATAACGGAGGGTCTAGTTATTAATTTCCCGGTGGCACATGCGGGGCACACAAAATCTTCATGATTCGGGAAATTTTTAACATTAATGCCATGACCTTGTGAGTTGTTCACTATATTTCTCATCATTCTAAGACCAGGATGGCCTAATCTACCATGCCATAAAGAAAATAACTCAGAGCTTCTAAAAACAGTCTTCAAGGAAGTATACACTTCGGGTGCATGAATATTCGTGTAGTACAACCCAGATTCATATGAGGGACATTTTTCTAATACCATTTTTCCACATACCGCGTGCTTCACAATGCACAAGTATTCTTTGCCATTTTCTTCATTGGTTTCTACATGAAAACCATTGGCGCGGATGTCTTTAAAGCTTAAGAGAGTGCGCGTTGATTCAGGGTACAAAAGGGCTTCTTCAATTACCAAAGTTGTACTCATAGGCAATAAAATAGTGGCTCTTCCTGAGCCGATTACATATGAGTCGCTTCTTGCGATCGTAGTAATCTTTCCAGCGTTCTTCGTGATCGACTGGAAATACTTAGACTCTCTTAAGATGGTATTTGTTGTGCCACTATCAACAATGCATATCTCTTCCATTTGGGCACTACACGATTTCTAGATAAAAGAAATATAATTCTAATCAGATAGAGGCTAAAACAATCCAAATATTACTTGCAAATTTGAAGAATACTGGAATAAAGAATAAATTGCGTATTTATTCATGAAAGAAGTATGCTCTTCTAGAGCTTACAATTCATTATTCAAAGAAAAAGCTAACAACCATAATCTAAAAGAAATGCATTAAATGTAATCATGAAATATGCATTAATTTCTGCTTCTATGTCATCGGCAGAAGTTTTCTCTTCATTTGCCATAATAATGGCTGCAGCATCGATGTCTAGGCTATTCTGTGAGGATGAGGCAAGTGGTGTGTCTACATCCATGACATCATCATCACCGATGTTGGCGAAGTGCGCCTCTGCGGGGGCGTTTTCCTTTGCCTTCTTCTTAGCCTGATATGCGTTGATCGCTTCCTTGGATTCTCGACATATCTTCGACCAATGTCCCCAAGTGCCACATTTGAAGCACGTTTGGTTCTGCTGTCCATACGGCTTGGCGTGCGTCTTTTCTTTGTCATCCCTCTTCACGGGGCTTTGGACTTTCCTTTGGCACAGGGCCTCTCCTTTCCACCACCGCTTGCCCTTCTTTCTATGAGTGGGCTTTCTCACCTTGTAGTCTGTTGGCATTGACTTACGTGCGCTGCCTCGTCCGGTGGCTACGAGACATAGTTCTTGCGTAGAACATCGTCTTGCGATTCCGCAACTTGCATTACATCAATCGATTCGCTATACTCCTTGTATGCGTCCCGACGATAGCTGCGTGCACTGGATAGCATTAGGGTGGAAGGTAGAGAGTTTTCTCAATCTTCTCTTCATCGGTGATCTTCTTGCCACATAGAGAGATTGGTACAAATTACGTGTAAGGCGAAATTGTACTGCCATCGCTCAAGTCGCAAACCTCAGCGTACCCAATCTTGCGTGCTTGGAGCAAGATGGTGTACTTGAGCTTTTCGAACCGCTTACAAGTGCGGTCCAAAGCTCAAGTGCACTCTCCTCACCATATATTCATTCTTGAGTGGTGAGAGGTGGTGCTGAGAAAATGCGAGGCTTGATCGTTACGCTCAAGATGAGGTTTTGCGTCCTGCGAGGACCCTAGACCAATCGCGGAGCGGAGCTTCTTGCCCCCAAGGACGATCTTTACGTCCGATGCCCAAGTGAGGTAGTTCTGACCGTGCGGGGCCAGTTCTTCAAACTCACGATTCACAATGCCAGACATCTGCATGATTTCAAAATTCTGGTTTAGATTACTGCGTGTAATCTGATAGAAAATGGTTGTAAAAAGCATAAAGTGCAGAAAAAAAATGCTATGCATTGCAGAATATAAAATTAAGCAATGAATACAAATTCATAAAGAATATACATAAAAACAGAGAAATAAAGCTAGAAAAATTAAAAACAGAGCCAAATAAATCTTCTGGATTTTCTGGCAAATTTTTCAAATTTTTTTGCAATTTTTTGCTATTCTTCCTTTTCTTTTTTTTTCTTTTCCTTTTCTTTTTCAGCCGACTGGGCATTTGCTTTTCGGCCCAAGACCGCGCGCGGCTAGGGTTTCCCCTAGCTGCCGCCACTTTCCTCTCCCCTTTTTTTTTGTTTGTTTCTTCTTCCTCGTCGCGAGCTCTTCCCCGCAGACGCGCGAGCTCTTCCAGCGCGCTTTGCCATTTTCTTCTCGCTCCCGTGCGTGGGGCGGGGCCCGTGAGGCAAGGCAAGCGGCTGCGGCGCGCGCCAGGCGGCGAGGGTCGCAACGCGGCAAGACGGCCGGCCGGGCGTGGGCTGCGGGCGAGGCCGGTCGGCGGCGACGTCTTCGTCGGGCGCGGCGGCGTGGCCTGGCAACGCTGTCGCGCGACGCCGCGACGGTGAGGGCGTGTTGGCGAGGAGGCGCGAGCATCGCCGGCGTCGCCGCCGCTCCGTCGGAGTGCCTTGCGGCGCCGTCTCCGCCGGCGCCGCCGCCGCGCGCCTCGGCTGCTTCTTCGGGCGCCACCGCTGCTTCGAGCAACTTCGCGGCGGCGCCGGGCTTCGTGTGGGCACCGCCGGGCCGGGCCCGGGCGACGGCGGCTGCGCGCGCGAGGCCGAAGTCGGGTGTCGTTGCCGGGCGGCGAGGCCGACGACTACGGTAGTCGAGCGGCGGGCGCCGTGGCGACCGAGGCGCGGCGAATGCGGCCGGGCCGGGACGGCGGTCGGCAAAGCGGCTGTCGCGATGTGCTTCGTGGCGTGCCAGCCGAGTGGCGCCGGCCGAGCGATCGCGCGCGCGGCCGGCGGTGGCGGCGTGGCTTCATCTTGCGCCGGGCGCGAGGCCGAGCCGGCGGCATGGCTGCGAAGCCGAGGCGGGCGCCGGCGGGCGGCGGCGAGGCTGCGTGCGGCGTGCATGGATCTGAGACGCGCGGCGGCGGGCTTCAAGCCGGCGTGCCGCGCGAACCGAGGCAATGAAGGCGGCGCAACTGCGAGCGCGAAGCCAAACACATGTTTCTTTTACGTGGATGATGCATGTCGATGTCGCTGTAGCCGTGTCACGTGGTGCAAACATAAAGCAGATCTGAGCAGTAGATGCATGCATAGGATCAACAACGATTAGAATCAATCGCCGATTCTCACCTCTTCTCACCTTTTCAAAACTGATCTCCGGTAGAGCTTTGTGCTGATAACGTGTTAAGGAACCTCGCTATCGAATAGTCCGGGGTTCCCGAACAGATCTGAATTGGAGAACAGAAAGAGAGAGAGAGACACGTGTTTAGGGAGAGCAACAGCGGAAATTCTTTATTGCTAATGATTTCTGGTACATAGGGGGACCCCCTCCTCCTTTTATAGCGCTCTCCTAGGGTTTAGGTTTAAAGGACCAGCATGGGCCTTCATGGACCATTAGGGTTTCCCAACACATACCACAATCAGCACCAAATTCAGCTAGCACTAACAACATCAACCCACCCTAAATCTCAAAACACAACTCGGTAGACAGAACAGGTCCCCGCAGCGCATCAAACGGCAAACAAATCCAAGAATCAGCGCACTCCCCCCTGCAATCCTAACCGAAGGCAACCATAGATGACGGATCTGGTTGAGCTAACGGTGGGGAGACGCCTACGTGCGGATCTTGCTGGGGCAGGCGAAACAACCGTGATTTTATTAAGTCAAATAAAATCATTAACATAATCCGACAATCATCAAAATGGAATTAAGAAATAAGGATTAGCTGCATATTTAAATTTTTTTACAATGGAATGAATTACATTACACAAGAATTTAATTACAACTTTAAATACAAATTGCATGAATAATTAATTACATCGTAGAAATAAAAATTTAAAGATTTCTAAAATCTACCCTATCTTCGATAGCCCTGCATGTCAGTAAAATTTCATCCATAAATAAAAGCAATGAAATAATATATCAAGAAAAAAGTTAAATAAAATATATTTGTAGAATTGCCATGAGACTTGTATGAGATGGTATCGTGCACTGAGGTACCAGATTCGTCTGGGCCAAATCGGCACCTTTCACGAAATTAGGTTGCATCATTTAGTAATTATACAAATCTGTAAATTATCTGTAGACACGCGTATGTTAAAAATATAGCGCGATAGAAAAGTAAATAGCCCTCAGTAAATGGTAGAAGTCCCATAGTCAAAAGGACAGACTTGAGTTCACTGTGACTTAGACAACACGACCAAATATGGAGCCCCAGCTGAAGCCGGCCGAGCGGAAATAGGAGCCAAGCCGTGGAAGAAATGGCCCGCGTGGGAAATAGAAAAAGAAAATGATTTTCCTTTTTAGAAAATTCTAGAAAATTCTAGAAAATTAAGAAAAGCCAAAATAAATAGCAAATAAATTAGGAAAAATCCCAAAAAATTCTAAAAACACTTTTAAGAATTTTGAACCCAAATAAATTATTTTTAACTTGTTTAAACTTAAAATTTTCATTCAAATTATTTACTTGTACTTGAGAGCTCAAATTTAAATTCTCAAAGCTTTTAAAAACTTAGGAAAAATTTTGAGATGCTAAAATTTGGAATGTTACAATCGCGTGACGCAGGATGAATTTGACGGAATGTCGATTGTCGCAGGCAGACGATCACCAATCAGCCACGGTAGAGTCTCGTACTGATAACGTATTGTAAAACGTAGTCATTCACCCACAATCAATCAACAATATGCTAACGAAATCACAAGAGCAAGGACGGGAGCACACATAAAGTAGGGGGCAAAGTTCTGTCACTTTATTAAATTAATCTCTTGTACAAGGGGGTGTCCAATATATAGAGAAATTGGCAAGAGATGAGTTCGGAGTCGCCCACATATAAGATATAGATTCTAACCGAAACGGTTATATATATCTTATCTCATAACAACAACTAGTAGCTTTATTATATCATATAGCATGAAAGTCAAATCTGCATGTGGGTTGTGCCGCGGCCAATGACTGGCAAGGGTTTAGTGCGGAGAGGTCCGATTAATTTGACTGGAACAAAATCTCCAAGTCAATCAATCTGCGCTTCATTCGCTCATGTCATGACCCTTTACGGACTTGAACTACTTTGCATGATTAACAAGGCAGGAACACAAAACATTGTTAAGCCGCCATCTCGTTCCACGTTTTCAATTGCAGAGCTGAAAGGATCCGACATATCCAGTGATTCGAACTGCATGCAGCACGGAAAGTACAACTGAACTGAACAGAATTTACATTAATCAATAAGCCAGATTGGACTGATAATTGTTGAAGTTTATTACCCTCTTTCTGACCACTATAAGCTTTGTTGAGTTGATTGGTTGTTGAAGTATAAGTGAATTGCTTACTTTTTTTTTATCAGCTTAAGCTTTTGGGTGAACTGATTGGTGCATGCAACTTAATATGGTATCTGAGCCAAGAGGTCTCGAGTTCAAGACCCGGTTGGCGCAATTAAAGAAAAATAATTGCAGCTCATTTCTATTCCACGTCTTAGACCTGGGAGAGCCCTATATGTGAGGGGGAGTGTTAAAGTATAAGTGAATTGCCCACCTTTCCTCATCAGCTTATCAGCTTAAGCTTTTGGGTGAACTGACTGGTGCATGTAACTCAATATGGTATCAGAGCTAAGAGGTCTCAATTTCAAAACCCGGTTGACGCAATTAAAAAAATTGCAGTCCACTTCTATTACACGTCCTAGGCCTGAGGGAGCCTACACGTGAGGGGGAGTGTTGAAGTATAAGTGAATTGCTTACCTTTCCTCATCAGTTTAAGCTTTTGGGTGAACTGGTTGATGCATACAACTCAATATGGTATCACCTATTCATAGACTGCCCACAAGTTCAGCGCTTATGGGAGGCCGTGGCCACATGGGCAAAGTTACCATCGTTCCATCCAAGTCATTGGATGCCTGATGCAACCTTCCAATATTGGTGCCTTCACCAAACAAGCCTCCAGCCAAGACTTCGCAAAGGTGTTAGAACCCTGATTACTCTAACATGTTGGCAATGGTGGAGAGAGAGAAACAACAGAGTGTTTCGGAACGAATACAATGGCAACGAGGATATCTTTCAATCCCTCAAAGATGAGGCGATGGTCTGGATCATCGCTGGAGCTATTCAGCTAAAAAATCTTCTACAACGCCACGCTTGACACACCAAGCGCCCTTCCTCATGTTTTTTGTTGTGCTCCCTCTTGTATTTTCACTCTGGTGCAGAATCTTGCGCTTTTTTCCCCGTAATCTCTTCTCCTATCTAATATAATTCACAGCCTAGCTGCCCTTCAAAAAAAATATGGCATCAGAGCCAAGAGGTTTCGAGTTCAAGACCCGGTTGGCGCAATTAAAAAATAATAATTGCAGCCCACTTCTATTACACGTCCTATATACGTGAGAGGGGGTGTTGAAGTATAATCGAATTGTCTACCTTTCCTCATCAAGCTTAAGCTTTTGGCTGGTGTCGACTTTTGTAGTCGGCAATAAATTTATGGGGTAGGCGCTAGATCTCAAACTCGAGGTCACACAAAACAAGGGGTTTAGACAGGTTCAGACTCTCGCGGAGGAGATAATACCCTAGTCCTGTGTGCTGGGATTATGCAGATCTCTTGGATCTAAGATTGCTCAAAGCGCAATATGCTCTGGGCGATATGAGGTGTGCTATGCTCTATGGCTTGATCGCTCTATGCTTGGATGATCGGATCCCTATGTTGTTGCCCGCCCTCTCCCTTATATAGCGGGGGTGGGGTGGCTTACAGAGTCCTGATCGGTTAAGAGATTCCGATCGGTTACAAGATTCTAGTCGGATACAGGATAGAGTTTACATCTTTATCTACCCTATTAACGACTCGGATTACAACCGTATCTATCGTATCTAAATATAAGTTCAACTTCCTTTAGGATATGTCTCCTTGAGCACGGCAGCGGGGCCTGACGCGGGGAGTATCTTCTGGGCCTCCCTCTTGGGCTTGTCATGAGGGTACCCGTGTTCTTATATTCCACAGTAGCCCCCGAGTCCTTTGCGATCGAGTTGCCTCCTTCCTGGTTGCAGCCCAACTGAGTCATGCTTCACGCCGAGTGCTTCCAGTTCTTGATGCAGCTTCCCGACTAGTTTTTCTTTACAGCCGAGTGTCCTGTTGTAGGTAAAGAGATCGTGAAGGACTCAATAGAACTCCACGCGTTAAACTTTCCGAGTGGTTCCTAGCCCCATTATTGGAATTCTGGCAGTCGGCTCATCTTGGGACATACTGTATCCCAAACGATATGTAGAAGTCAAAACGCTTTTCCCGCTCGAGGCAAAATTCAGCGCCACTCCCTTTAAATTCATTCATCGCCGAAGTTGCTGATGTCGTCGTTGAAGCGTTGGCTCACACACATCGCATCCAAATTTAGTAGCCCTGAAATCATGTATATGCAGAACTTAGGCAATGTAAAAACAATTCACTCGGATGTGATGTCTGACTGGTGTATATATAATGTTAGAGTTTTTTACTCTTTTTCCTTATTGATTTTGAATTCATCCGAGTGGTTTGACTCTTTTTGTTTAAGCACTCTGCCAGACTAGTCTAGCCCCCGAGCGTTGGGAGTTGGCCCATGGCTCTTTTTCCTAGGCACGCGTTTTGGGTGACTAAAGCTCGCCGTTCATGGGGTCAGAGCTTCACAATTTGGAGTTATCGCACTCGGATTCACTCGCAATCGTTAAGCAAAAGAAGAAAAATACAACTCAAAAAAGATGTGCGCATGCGCACGCTTTTAGGTGTAGCCCCCGACTTACTGCTTAGTTGTGGGTGAACTAAGTAGCAACTCAGGAAAGTCAACAATTTTATTTATAATGACATAATTGAGTAAAAAGCGACTTAGCTGCTTTATGCTACATATGTTGCTGACGATCATGCCATCTTTGCTCGTGGCGCAGGCGTAGGCTTGTAGATGAGCTGTAGGCGGCGCTCGGAGCGCAGGCGTGGCTCGTGGCCGTGCCGAAAGTGGCGCTTAGGGCGCGGGCGTAGGCTCGTGGCCGTGCCGAAGGAGGCGCTCAAGGCGCAGGCGTGGCTCGTGGCCGTCTTGAAGGTGGCGCTCGGGCGCAGCGTAGGCTCGTGGCCGTCCGAAGGTGGCGCTGGGGCGCAGCGTGGCTCGTGACCATGCCGAAGGTGGCGCTCGGGGCGCAGGTCGTGGCTCGTGGCCGTCGCCGAAGGTGGCGCTCGGGGCGCAGGCGTGGCTCGTGGCCGTGCCGAAGGTGGCGCTCGGGGCGCAGGTGTGGCTCCTGGCCGTGCCGAAAGTGGCGCTTGGGGCGCAGGCGTAGGCTCGTGGCCGTGCCGAAAGCCGCGTGGGAGCGCAAGTGTGCTTCACCTACCGGCTTTTCCTGATTTCGCTAAATTGGGGCCGTCGTCACCATGGCCTTGATCTGGGTCACGATCGGGGCCGCCGGGCTATCCGATGCAATCATCGGGTCCGGTTTGTCGAGAAGCGTCTTGGAGGCGACGACGTTCTGCATTGGCGTGCGGAAAACGGCTTGATCTCCCAACCTGGATTGCAGGAGGTCCTCGCGGACATTGCGGCCGCGAGATCGAAGTGATCGCACCTGCACCTCCTTACCCTTACGAAGACGATCTTCCCCTGCAGCTTCCTGTTCTTCTTGTTGGCATTGGAGATCGGTCTTCTGCTCTTCTATCGCGAAGATGCCACGAAGATCGCAGCAATTCCTCGCGACGCCGACTGGTTTGTCGGCCAAGTCAAAGTGACATACCTGAGATGGGTTGGCCTGATCTTTACCAGATCGGATCTGGTTTTGGACCAGACAGACAAGCTCTCCGCACGCATCTGCGACGAAGTTCAGGTTTCCGAAGCGGAAGGCCTGGCCGGAGACGAAGGTGGCGACGAATCCACCGATTGTTGCCATCGAGTTTGTGGGAAAAGATTATAGCGCTTCCCCTATCTGGCGCACCAACTGTTGACTTTTGTAGTCGGCAATAAATTTATGGGGTAGGCGCTAGATCTCAAACTTGAAGGTCACACAAGACAAGGGGTTTAGACAGGTTCAGGCTCTCGCGGAGGAGATAATACCCTAGTCCTGTATGCTGGGATTATGCAGATCTCTTGGATCTAAGATTGCTCAAAGAGCAATATGCTCTGGGCGATATGAGGTGTGCTATGCTCTATGGCTTAATCGCTCTATGCTTGGATGATCGGATCTCTATGTTGTTGCCCGCCCTCTCCCTTATATAGCGGGGGTGGGGTGACTTACAGAGTCCTGATTGGTTAAGAAATTTCGATCGGTTACAAAATTCTAGTCGGTTATAGGATAGAGTTTACATCTTTATCTACCCTATTAACGACTCGGATTACAACCGTATCTATCATATCTAAATATAAGTTCAACTTCCTTTAGGATATGTCCCATTGCGCACGGCAGCGGGGCCTGACGCGGGGAGTATCTTCTGGACCTCCCTCTTGGGCTTGTCATGAGGGTACCCGGGTTCTTATATTCCACAGCTGGTTGGTGCATGCAACTCAATATTGATATATACATCTCAATAATAATGGTACATACTAAGTCAATCAATCTGCACTTCATTCGCTTCATCATGTCATGACTCTTCACGGACTAGAACTACTTTGCATGATTAACAAGGCAGCAACACAAAGTATTGTTAAGCCGCCATCTCATTCCACGTTATCAATTGCAGGGCTGAAAGGATCCGGCATGTCTAGTGATTCGAACTGCATGCAGTTGCACGGAAAGTTCAACTGAAAAGAAACATAATATGTATATTTCTTTACTGTTATAAAAGAAGGTATTGACGGTAGTTCATCAGCTATGTCATCTCCACCTCTCACAAGGCAATAGGTGCTAACATGTGGATCTGATCTACAGATATACAAGATGTGAAGTAATTGGGGAGAATACGGGGCAAAATTTGCCAATCTCCTAACAAATTATGCACAGAGCATGGAGCAAAATTCTCGATCTTCCTAACGAGTTGGTTGATGTTAGAAGTATGGAATAATATATCAGGAGTTTATTACATTTTACATGCATATTGTTGATCGAAGACTAGCTTGGACGATGAAAATAGCAAAGTCTGAATTCAAGTGACATTTGTTGTTTAATAAATTATGGTTACACTACACTGAAAAAAAATCAAATATCTATATGTATCGTTGTGTGAGTGTAACATCCCGAAAAATTCAAAAATGGATAAAATAAAATTTTAAAATGAATAAAATAAGATTTTAAGTTTGGAATGTGATTTAGTTTTGAATTTTTTTCCTTTTATAAATTTTTCTTGGATTTTAGTCTTTAAGAAAATCAATTTTTAAATAATAAAGACCAAAATCATATAATCCAAAGAAAATGTAATTAAATCCAAATATCACTCCAGAGCCTAACCCAAGAATTTCACAATCATTTGAAAACATTTAATATATAGTTACATGATCAAATTATAATATCAAATTGCCTCTTCTCGTGATGTGAAGGCTAAATCATATAAAGACAAATCAGGAGAAAATGTACATAAATCTTGAAAATTTTCCAGAGTAACCCATAAAAATTTCAAAGCAATATGAGCACATTTAAAGCCTCAATTAAATCAAAAATAGTATATTGTGACTATGAATAGCACCATGCTAGAATTATTAAATTTTGTACAGAATTTAACATCACTTGAAAAAAATTTCACATCATCTACAGAAATAGGATAACTTACAATAAAAGTTTGAAAAATAAATAATCAAATTTATTGGATTTCTAAAATCAAAAACTAAAACCAAAATTAATCAGTATAAAGCATGTTAGAATTTAATAAAAACTTCTAGAGCTGTTCATCTTTTGAATATTTTATGGTAACCTCTAAATATCCATGGGATGAACTAAAAAAATTAGAAAATAAAAAAAGATTCAATTTTCATCCTCAAAAAAATCAAGAAAAGAGAATGATAAATTGTAACAGTCACATTATCAGAATTTTTTGAAAATCACACGAGTCAAGTCATGAGCTTAAATTTTTACCGTAGGGTTAAAACTGTCTCTAGATCACTCAAAAAAATTTACAAAACGTTCAGGCAAGATTTTTCAGCTCAATTAATAGATAAGATATTGATCTAACTAGAGAGTAGGAACTCACTTCCTCTGCTTTATTCACTGACAAGGGCCTTCACCTGCCTTGGCCCACTTGCCAGCAGCTCAGCGCACTCTGCCCTGCTCCCTTCTCAGGCCAAAGTAGTACCTCATCCTCTGCCAATCATTGCCATGGTAGGAAATCGCCAATCGATCACACTGCCACGCCCAGGATCAATGGTGTTAGGGAACCTCGCTATCGAATAGTCCGAGGTTCCCGAACAATCTAGTATTCGTGGAGAACAGAGAGACATAGGTTTAGGAGGAACTGTGAGAGAATACTTTATTTCTTCTTATTTCTTGTACAATGGGGTGACCCCTCTCCTCCTTATATAGTAGTCGCCTAGGGTTTCGGCTAAGGGAGCATCGTGGGCCTTCATGGGCCACGTGGTTTCCTAACACTCCCCCTTGGGCCCTTTACCGCGATATGCATATGCCTCATTAAAACTCCAGAAAAACCCAGTGGGAAAAATACTTGGAGAAAGAGTACATAGCATATGCTTAGTGTGTTGCACGAATTGCTTTATTAAAACCATATGTAAGAAAACTTCATGAAAGACTTACTAAGGAAAAAGAGTACAATTCACCCAAACTTCAATTGCTAATCTTCGAGATTCATGTTGGGTACTCAAACCTCATGTTCAAGATTTATATGGGAGTATGTGAAATATCTCCCCCTGAAATCTGCACTTCTCTAAGTCTCATCATCCCAATCCCTTTTACGCACCTTTCAAAGGTACATGCTGGGAGTGATTTAGTGAACAAATCTGCAAGATTTTCACATGACTTAGTATGTAATATCTTGATCTCATTCATCTTATGCAATTCGTGAGCATAAAAGAACTTGGGGTTGATATGCTTCGTGAGATTACTCTTCACATAACCCATCTGTGCTTGAGCAACACAAGCTGCATTATCTTCATAGATGATCGTGGGAGTTTGCTCAATGTTCAAGCCACATGACTTCTGGATGTGGTGAACCATTCTTCGGAGCTATGCACATTCACGAGAGGCTTTATACAAAGCAATGATTTTCGAGTGGTTTGTCGATGTCGAGACAAGAGTCTGCTTAGACGACTTCCAGGAAACTGCTGTTCCTCCACATAGGAAAACATACCCAGTTTGGGACTTGCCAGTATGCGGGTCTGATAAGTACCCAGCATCGGTGTAGCCAACCAAATTTAGTTCATTGTTTCTTCTGAAGAACAAACCGAGATCTTTGCTTCTTTGGAGGTAACGGAAAATGTCCTTGATCCCTTTCTAATGCCTTTTGGTGGGTTCTGCACTGTACCGAGCTAGCAAATTCACAGCGAACGAAATGTCCAGCCTAGTGCTATTCACAAGATACATGAGTGCTCCAACTGCACTCAGATATGGGAATTCTGCTCCCAGGACTTCCTCCCCCTCTCCTCTAGGTCTGTATGGGTCTAGGTCTGCTTGGAGTGACCTTCTGACCATTGGAGTCTTTGTAGGATATACCTTTTCAAAGCCAAATCTTTCCAACACTTTCTACGTGTAGGATGATTGGTGTACCAAGATTCCTCGTTGTACATGCTTAAGCTGCAAGCCTAAACGAAACTTGGTTTTACCCAAATCCTTCATTTCAAACTCAGACTTCAAGTATGAGCATGCTTCTTCAATCTCAACATCCATTAGCTTCATTTTCATATTCAAATTGGCTGCCATTGAGATCAAATATCTAAAGGTAATTCCTCACATGACCGGAGAGTAGGTTTCTTCATAATCATCCCCAGGACGTTGAGTGAAACCTTGAGCTACCAGCCTTGCCTTGTACCTTACAACTTCATTGTTTTCATTCCTCTTCCGAACAAAGACCCATTTGTGACCTACAGAATTTATATGGGGAGGTGTGTGGTATACGGGCCTAAACACCTCTCTCTTGTTCAGAGAGACTAGCTCTGCAGTGATTGCCTTCCTCCATTCTTCCCAATCTAGCCTTTTCTTGCACTCTGCGAGAGATGCAGGCTCGGGATCATGATCAATGATCGAGGCAATCTTCTTTGCAAAATATGCATCACATTGGTTGTTGCTCTATTCAGGGATTCTCCTGTTATTACAAAGTTTTTGGCCATTTCATCATGGGGTGCTTCATGCACTTCTACTTGCTCTTCGCTGCTATTTTCTATCGCAGGAGCAAGTTCCTTTAGCTTTTAATCGCCTATGTGTGCGCACACATTATTTCTGGCGACTTCCTGCAGTGGAAGATTCAAGTCTGGAATTGCGTTTTCCGTCGGCTTCTTTCCAGTGCCAGGTCTTGTAACAACCCAAAATTTGGGTTTTCAAAAATCTTTTGTTTAGTTCATCTTTCCAAAAATCCCCGCGGATTTTCTCTCTTTAATAAAGCTTAATCTAAAATTTTCTAATGCTAAATAAATTAAATTTGACTAATATAAACTTCAATTAAAACAAATTTAGTTTTATTTGAGTTCATTGTGCTTCAAGGAATTTTCTGTAATTTTTTAAAGATTTTTCGGAGTTCGTTTGCTATTTATTTGGAATTAATTTAAATTAAGCCTTTTGTTAAATTTAATTAAATACTGCAAAATTTTAAATAAATTTTGGTTAAAAATATTTTATTCGAGCTCCAAATGTCTTAAAATATTTTCTAGATTTTTTTTAGAATTTTTCTGGTATTTTTATTGCTCTAAATGAATTATTTTAATTTCTGGAATTATTTTAATTCGGAAATTGGGCTAAATCGACGTGGCAGCTCGAGAACCGGCCACGTCATCGCCTAACCTCAGCCCTCCGATCTCCATCCGATTCACCAGAATGCGCCACGTCACCCGGTACTGTTTATTGCGCGCCAGGTGTTCGATCCGATCCGTTTTCAATCCAAATCCGATTTTTCTTCGTGTTTCCTTGTATGACATGACTCCCTAGCCTATATAAGTGTCCTAAGACCCCTCCCACGCACCCCTAATCCCCAGAGCACCTCTCAAACCCTAAAAACCGCACCGTCGTCTTCCGGGGCGCCGCCCTCACCGGCCGACCTTGGCATCGCGTTCCCCGTCATTCTGGTGAGTTTTTCTAAAATCCACTCACGTTATCTCGTGCCATATGGTCCCATCTACCTCTCCACCAAATTTGGTGCTCTTTCATCTAGGAAATCAAAAGTTACGACCGTTCCAATCTCGAATCTTGCCGTCGCCCGTTCTCCTTCGTTTTTGCGATTTTGACCGTGAAATTTATTCTGTAGACTCATCTTGATGTCCTCTACCTGGTGCTCACCCTAACTAAAGGTTTTGTCCAAGGGATTGCCGCAGAAAATTCAATCTTCCCCGATCAGACTGCGTACGTACAGCTAAAAACTTCGTCGCGCGTTCCCCGTTGATCCAGAAGGTAAAACCAGATCCGTTCACTTCATATTGTGCCAAATGATCCCAGATAGCTCTCTGTAAATTTTGGTTAGGTTTCATCCATTATCTTAATAGTTATGGCCGTTTGATCTATTAGCTTTAGCACCGTTCATCGCCAGTTTGTGATCATCCATTGGGTTGCCGCCAAATCCGCTTATACCGTTGAGATCGTCTCGCCGCGTTCTCGTGGTGCTCACTTCCCTTTGCTGTTCCATCTACGAAAATTTTTATATTCGTTAGCCGCCTTTAAATCGATCTGCGCCGTCTTTTGCCGCCAACCATCTTAGTTCGCCTTGGTCATGTCATCATGTCCAGTAGGCCATCATTCTCTGGTTTGCTCATCTTTAGAGTTCATTTGATCTTCGGTTGCCATCAATGCCATATTCTAGAATCAACCCGTCGTCGTTCGATCCAGTTCTTTTATTATCGGTTCGTGTTTCGGTTAGCCACCCTTGGTAATCTTTTATCACAGAGCCAACCCTACCTATCCTATCCCTATGCCAAATGGATCTATCCGCGAGTCGTTTCTCTCAAACCCTAATTGAACCTTATGTCCAATCTGTCGTTGACGATGGATCATGTCATGTAAACCTCGCAACTCGCAGATCAATCCTGTGCCATATCATATCCTTGCTACCATATCATTGTACCGACGATCGACATCTCATCGTTGCATGAGTGTCCTGTCGTTGCTTCACTATCTTCGCACGTGTGCATGCTCGCAAAAGCTCTAGTGCAATATCATCATCCTCTCTATCGCCTTATTGTAATCTAACCCCATCACCTATGAGTTTAGCCTTGTCTTCATTTCCTCGTTGCCTTGTCATCGTCAAGCATCTTGATCGACGTATGGTGATCTCAAATCGAATCGCATGAATGTCAACCCGCTTGTCCATGTCCTATTCTTGAAATCTAATCGCCATTGACCTAGAAGTCATTCGTGGACTTGGTCGATAGACCGTTGGCCATATGTCATATCCTTGTGCCATATCTAATCTATTAGTCTATCTTGCTTTTGTTTGATTGTGTATCATTTAATCAACAAAAGTCATCATTAAGCATCGCTTTAGTTCATTGCAAACTAACGTATCTTTATGCACCGGTTTATAGATCGAGAGCCCATATGTCATTGTCTATCCAATCAAGATAATAACTTCGAAGAAATATTCTTTGGAATATTATTCTTTCTTTCTCGATTATCGCTTTTTTCCTTTTGGTGTATTCCTAAGTTCGTTCTCTTTTGTCTAAATATCTGATCTAATCCATTCAAGTTCCTAAATTCATCTAAGCCTTCGTGATCCAAGACTATCCGTTCTCAATTTGGATTTTATTTGATTTATCTTTTAGTTGGTTTGTATTTGCTTCTTCTTTAATCGTTAGGCGCATCGTCCTAAGTTGTTCTAAGGAGTCAAGATCAAGAAGGTAAAGATCGAAGATCGAAGATCAAGAATTAAAGATAAAGAGTAAAGAACAGTAAAAATCGCAAGGGCCAGGCAAGTTGTGCTTTGATCATGTTGAACCCATGTTTATAAAATTGCTATATTTGTTTTACCCTATTGCATATTATTTCAAGTGTACAATTGTTTCAAATTAAATTGGGACTTAGCTATTATACCAATTTGATCTACACCTACCTTGTCATTTGTATGCCATGATCTATTGTCACCCTAGATTGGTTCAATATAGTTGGTTAGTAATTATAATCAACATGGGATGGTTAGCCCGTATTAGTTGCTTAGCCATGCCATGTCGTCACATGTGTTGAATCATCACTGATTAATCTTGACTAATGGAATATGGAACAATGTTATGAACTTGTGTGTCATATGTGGTCACACAATGAGATTGCGTTGTGGTGACGAGTGGATGTCACGCAATGAGGTTGACTTGTTGATAGCATGTGGTGCTTGGTAATCAACCGGGGTGGTAATGATTTAGATTGGGGCATGTGGCGAGGCGGTGTGCCAAGGTGGGCCAGATTGGCGGAGGGTATGTGGAAGTCTTGCCCTAGTCACCCTAAGGACTTAACCTTGCAAGCCTTTGACCTGAGTCTTACTTGCAACCACATGTCTGGAATGGGACAGCCTAGCCGACTAATTTGTGATGTCTAGATTTCGGTACCGCCGTGGTGTATAGTGAGTTCCGGATGTACGGGTAGACTCACATGGCGCAAGAGGGGGGCCCGGAGTGTGGTAACCAGTCCATTCCGTGTTGAAACCTCGTGGCGATCTGAGGTCTAGACAGAGCATTGTAAAGGCTTTGTCATGATTACCCTGCCGGCACACCAAAGGAAGTGTGCTAATAGCTTGGCAACAAGGGACGATCATGTCGTGTGGGTAAAGTGCATAACCTCTGCAGAGTGTGAATCTATTCGAATAGCCGTGCTCGCGGTATTGAGCAATGCTCGGAATTACTGATTAAGGGTTAGACTTTTGCAAAACAAAACTTGGGATGGATGGTGGTTGCCATGGTAAGTTGGAACTTGATTAAGGATTGGAACTTGGTTTACTTGAGAAATGTCAATCTATTTATTACAGCTTATTTGTTTTATTGTCTTTACAATCTATTTATCGTAATTGTTCTCAAATGTTTGCTTCTTGCAAAATAACCATGATAAGCCATTCCTTGGAATAAGCCTTGCATATAGTTATATTAGAATTGCATTCTGTGCACAACTTGTTGAGTGCTTTATGTACTCACCCTTGCCATCAACAAAATCATCAGTTGAGGAGAAGACTACAACTTCAAAGGAGGAAAAGTTCAACGGGGGGCGAATATCTAGGAGTTGAACCTTGTCGGTTGCTGTGGCATATTGATGGGATTAAATCGGCGTTCTTCATTCCGCTTGCTATTTATTTAATTTGAGTTGAAGCCACCAAGGCCTCGCAAGTGTTAGTTTGACCTTAAGGTCGTTCAATAGTTCTATATTAATAAATGAAGTCTTTGTTTATTATTCCGCTGTGTATGATTGTGATATTTCATCAATGTTGAGACTGTGTGCACTAGCGAGATCCTGGACTAATGCTGAATACACAGAGGGTCTGGATTTGCATATTCGGGTCCCGACAGAGGTGGTATCAGAGCCATACTGACTGTAGGTCTTGACCCTAGATAGTTTGGCCGTTCCTTAGGAGCTTCAAAAGTATTTTCTAAATGTGAAAATTTAACTTGAAAGAATAATAAGTTCTTGACTTATCTTATTCTTTCATTCTTTACCCTTTTGCTTAAATTATTCTTCTTTCCCCACTGGTTTAAATAAAAATCTTACCTGAGTTGTTCTAAGTAGTTAACGATGTTTCACACTTAAGGAGAAAGTACTGGGTGTCTTGCTGCTGATCCTAAAGATCGTGAAGACAGGAATCGTCGAGCTCAAGGAAAAAGAAGTGGATCGATGACGTGTTCCAGAAGTTAGAAGAACTAGTACTTTGGTGGCCAGTTGAGACTCATGTGTGAAGAGTTGCGTCAGTCTAAGATAGAAGTGTTACCCTTTTAGACGATAGATTGTTGTGTGCTTAGGTTAATTTGGTTTTTTTTTCTCCTTGGTTCTGGGTGTGCGGTATGCGTTGCATAGCTTTTAGGCTTTTGTAAGCAACCATACCAAGTTTTTAATAATGTTTGTATAAGTTATTGGGTTAGACTGCTCCCTGCACTAGCATTCTTGAACCTTATCTTTGCTTTTCCCTCTTAACTAAACCACAGAGTGGTCAGCAGATGGAAAGGACCGATAACAACAAAGATTTGAGGCGCTTCAAGTCGATCAGATTGCTACTATCGGTGTTAGTAATAAAGTAGATTGTGACCAACAACCGTCCACCGTCTGACCGATAGTGACAATTCAGAATTTGGATCAGTTATTCACCGCCCAAACCCAGCTCATGCAGACAATGATACGACAGATGAATGTTATGAGTGCCAAAATCAATGCCCCTACAACCACAATCCACACCACCTATTCACAACAAAGTTTGCCTTGTTCAAGAGGACCAAACCACCTCGTTTGGTGGATCACCACTCTCAAAGATGCGAAATCTAGCTTTGCGTCATAGAAGGAAGCTGGCTTTGGTGCAATGTGAAGATGAAGAGAAGGTTCCTACGCCACATGTCGATTGGAAGGAGATGCCTTGGAGTGGTGGGAGAACTATTGTGCTACCTACAGGACACCAGAAGAAATCACTTGGTTGGAGTTCGTCGCTACTTTTCAGCAGTTCGTTGCTTTGTCAAATGTTAGTATGACTACTGCAAGTTCAGAGAAGTGTACAACCCCTTTTCCCTATGTCATACCAGGATGTTGTTCCTTGAAGTGTTGTCAACCAAACAAATCGGAAGACCATGCATGCGTCCGTTGTGGAGGAATAGGACACACCGCTAATAAGCATGCAATCAATTGTTCCAGCTGAGAAGGAAGCCATTTACTTGGAGAATGTCCTATGAGCAACATTACATGTTATCTTTATGAAGGACGTGATCATTGTCTAGCTCAATGTCCATTGGATTCAATAGTGACCGCCGTGACTCGGCATCAGTGAGTGAATTTTCGAGCCGTCATTGCTCAAAAGTTAGCGAAAAGAGAAGGATTGTCATCCGCACTTGCTGTGCCGCGTGACGAAATGAAGAAGAATTATGTCAACTCTGTCCGTTTGCCTCAAAGAACCGGGGATACTTGGTCACCATGGAATTGTTTCTTGTGCGATAAACAAGGTCATTGGGCCAGGGAATGCCGTATGAACCAACAAGTGGTGATGCCTGAGAAAGACGATATTGTGCATATGACTACACCTAACCAGACACGACGACCCAGGCATTCGTGCTACAACTGTGGTAAGTTAGGTCATTTTGTTAAGGAATGCCCACGAAAGGTCAATCAATTTTGGAAGCCATGATCATTCTAGAAATCACTTCAGTAAAGTTTATAAGCCCAAGAGTGAGTGGTAAAACTGCAGGATTAACTTGCTCAAAGAGTCAGTTGAAGCAAGAGGAGTTGATTAACAAGACCCTTATTCTAGGTGATGAGTGCAAGAAATTACAGTATAACCGCAAGCGTCAGAAAGCCTGTCAAGAAGGACCACCGCAACAGCAAATGAGGAGTGCCCCTCAACAACTCAGTTGCCATACTGCTCAGACTTTGTTCGAGACACCTTCACCTGTGCCTCGCCTTGATAGTCAAAATTTTCATAACACCACCCTGGTTAAAACTTCTCAAGAAGGAAGCTTCTCGCCTAGAGGTTGCTTTGCTTGTCGCCACCAGACATTTTGCTAAACACGCCTCGGAAGAAAGTGATCATGCGGATCGCATCAATCTAAGCCCCGCTCCTACCAAGATTAGTGCTATGTCGGAAGGAAGTCAACAGATGTCGGTCAGCGTTGCTTGGATGCAATGAACCGACACTTGCCAACAGCTATCTTAAGAGAAAAGTTGTTATACCTGTCCGCTTCAATCTTAATCCTACACCTACCGAGACACTTGCATCGAAAGTGAATTGTGGAGCCATGCCGCCGATGCCGAGAAAAGATCATATCAACCACATTATGACTCTGGAGCTTAGAAGGCATCGAGGTTGTACTTGATTGAAAATCATATGTAATCCGTGATGTTGAGAGTTAACTTGTCTATTGTTGAGATTGAGTTCCTAATAAATCTTATCATATTGGAAACCCATGCTTGAGATGTTTATCCTTGGAATTATCTCGTTACCTATGTGTAAGGCAATTTTGGTTTATGGTCAAAGATTTGATCAGTTAAGAGAAGCGAGAGTGTTTTTCGAGAAAGATTTGTGATCGCTTAACTTCAAATATCGGAGACAACTAAGGACCGGTTGTTCCATTATGGTTGAGCTAAGAAGGTGGATGTGCCATCACATCGTAAGAAAAGGAGTAGTTGCTTATGCTTAATAACTACAAAGGATAATTGTTTTCTGAAGAATTGCTTTAGCTACCTTAGTGTATGCCAGTGAGAACCATGCCATTACCTCTGTAATAGTTGGAGCTTGAGTTTAATGTGAAGGAATATTTAGTTGATCTAGAGTTTAAGGAAGTACTCGAGAATCAAGTCGATAGAGATAGAAATGACCAACATGAATGTTGTGCAAGACCGCAGAGTTGCAAGCAAGTTTCATCACAAATGCCGCTTGTGCAATTTCTAGAAGAAGCGAAAAACCGAGTGTTAAAGGACGGAAAGCAAGGGAGCTCACAAAGGAGATGCGAACGTCGGTCCGAGTGCGTGATGTGTTTCAAGAGTCCCAACACAAGGAGTGCCTTCTTGTGCGAAAAGCGCATACACCGTGGAAGTCGATGGAATTGCAAAGGATCTCATTCGCATCATATGCACCTACAAATTTTGGATGTTGTCAAGCGTTTGTTCGAAAGCAACCTTGCCCGGTGTGCGCTTGCTTGGAAGTTCAAGAAAGTCTCAAGAGTTGAGTCCCCGTAACCTATTTCTATACACAACCTTAATCTCTGGTCTAGATTACATTATATGGGAGGTTTGTAACAACCCAAAATTTGGGTTTTCAAAAATCTTTTGTTTAGTTCATCTTTCCAAAAATCCTCATGGATTTTCTCTCTTTAATAAAGCTTAATCTGAAATTTTCTAATGCTAAATAAATTAAATTTGACTAATATAAACTTCAATTAAAATAAATTTAGTTTTATTTGAGTTCATTGTGCTTCAAGGAATTTTCTGTAATTTTTTAAAGATTTTTCGGAGTTCGTTTGCTATTTATTTGGAATTAATTTAAATTAAGCCTTTTGTTAAATTTAATTAAATACTGCAAAATTTTAAATAAATTTTGGTTAAAAATATTTTATTCGAGCTCCAAATGTCTTAAAATATTTTCTAGATTTTTTTTAGAATTTTTCTGGTATTCTTATTGCTCTAAATGAATTATTTTAATTTCTGGAATTATTTTAATTCGGAAATTGGGCTAAATCGACGTGGCAGCTCCAGAACCGGCCACGTCATCGCCTAACCTCAGCCTTCCGATCTCCATCCGACGCACCAGAATGCGCCACGTCACCCGGTACTGTTTATTGCGCGCCAGGTGTTCGATCCGATCCGTTTTCAATCCAAATCCGATTTTTCTTCGTGTTTCCTTGTATGACATGACTCGCTAGCCTATATAAGTGTCCTAAGACCCCTCCCACGCACCCCTAATCCCCAGAGCACCTCTCAAACCCTAAAAACCGCAGCCGTCGTCTTCCGGGGCGCCGCCCTCGCCGGCCGATCTTGGCATCGCGTTCCCCATCATTCTGGTGCGTTTTTATAAAATCCGCTCGCGTCATCTCGTGCCATATGGTCCCATCTACCTCTCCACCAAATTTGGTGCTGTTTCATCTAGCAAATCAAAAGTTACGGCCGTTCCAATCTCGAATCTTGCCATCGCCCGTTCTCCTTCGTTTTTGCGAGTTTGACCGTGAAATTTATTCTGTAGACTCATCTTGATGTCCTCTACCTGGTGCTCACCCTAACTCAAGGTTTTGTCTAAGGGATTGCTGCAGAAAATTCAATCTTCCCCGATCAGACTGCGTACATACAGCTGAAAACTTCGTCGCGCATTCCCCGTTGATCCAGAAGGTAAAACTCAGATCCGTTCGCGTCATATTGTGCCAAATGATCCCAGATAGCTCTCTGTAAATTTTGGTTAGGTTTCATCCATTATCTTAATAGTTATGGCCGTTTGATCTATTAGCTTTAGCAGCCGTTCATCAGCAGTTTGTGATCTGTCCATTGGGTTGCCGCCAAATCCGCTTATACCGTTGAGATCGTCTCGCCACGTTCTACGTGGTGCTCACTTCCCCTTTGCTGTTCCATCTACCGAAAATTTTTATATTCGTTAGCCGCCGCCTTTCGTCACTTCCGCGCGCCGTCTTTTGCCGCCAACCATCTTAGTTCGCCTTGGTCGTGTCATCATGTCCAGTAGGCCATCATTCTCTGGTTTGCTCATCTTTAGAGTTCATTTGATCTTCGGTTGCCATCAATGCCATATTCTAGAATCAACCCGTCGTCGTTCGATCCAGTTCTTTTATTATCGGTTCGTGTTTTGGTTAGCCACCCTTAGTAATCTTTTATCACAGAGCCAACCCTACCTATCCTATCCCTATGCCAAATGGATCTATCCGTGAGTCGTTTTCTCTCAAACCCTAATTGAACCTTGTGTCCAATCTGTCGTTGACGATGGATCATGTCATGTAAACCTCGCAACTCGCAGATCAATCCTGTGCCATATCATATCCTTGCTACCATATCATTGTACCGACGATCGACATCTCATCGTTGCATGAGTGTCCTGTCGTTGCTTCGCTCTCTTCGCACGTGTGCATGCTCGCAAAAGCTCTAGTGCAATATCATCATCCTCTCTATCGCCTTATTGTAATCTAACCCCATCACCTATGAGTTTAGCCTTGTCTTCATTTCCTCGTTGCCTTGTCATCGTCAAGCATCTTGATCGACGTATGACTGATCTCAAATCGAATCGCATGAATGTCAACCCCGCTTGTCCATGTCCTATTCTTGAAATCTAATCTGCCATTGACCTAGAAGTCATTCGTGGACTTGGTCGATAGACCATTGGCCATATGTCATATCCTTGTGCCATATCTAATCTATTAGTCTATCTTGCTTTTGTTTGACTGTGTATCTGTTTAATCAGCAAAAGTCATCATTAAGCATCAGTTTAGTTCATTGCAAACTAACGTATCTTTATGCACCCGGTTTATAGATCGAGAGCCCATATGTCATTGTCTATCCAATCAAGATAATAACTTCAGAAGAAATATTCTTTGGAATATTATTCTTTCTTTCTCGCCATATCTTTTTCCTTTTGGTGTATTCCTAAGTTCGCTCTCTTTTGTCTAAATATCCGATCTAATCCATTCAAGTTCCTAAATTCATCTAAGCCTTCGTGATCCAAACTATCCGTTCTCAATTTGGATTTTATTTGATTTATCTTTTAGTTGGTTTGTATTTGCTTCTTCTTTAATCGTTAGACGATCGTCCGTAAGTTGTTCTAAGGAGCTAAAGATCAAGAAGGTAAAGATCAAGATCAAGATCAAGAATTAAAGATAAAGAGTAAAGAACATTAAAAATCGCAAGGGCCGTGCAAGTTGTGCTTTGATCATGTTGAACCCATGTTTATAAAATTGCTATATTTGTTTTACCCTATTGCATATTATTTCAAGTGTACAATTGTTTCAAATTAAATTGGGACTTAGCTATTATACCAATTTGATCTACACCCTACCTTGTCATTTGTATGCCATGATCTATTGTCACCCTAGATTGGTTCAATATAGTTGGTTAGTAATTATAATCAACATGGGATGGTTAGCCCGTATTAGTTGCTTAGCCATGCCATGTCGTCACATGTGTTGAATCATCACTGATTAATCTTGACTAATAGAATATGGAACAATGTTATGAACTTGTGTGTCATATGTGGTCACACAATGAGATTGCGTTGTGGTGACGAGTGGATGTCACGCAATGAGGTTGACTTGTTGATAGCATGTGGTGCTTGGTAATCAACCGGGGTGGTAATGATTTAGATTGGGGCATGTGGCGAGGGGCAGTGTGCCAAGGTGGGCCAGATTTGGCAGAGGGTATGTGGAAGTCTTGCCCTAGTCACCCTAAGGACTTAACCTTGCAAGCCTTTGACTGAGTCTTACTTGCAACCACATGTCCGAATGGGACAGCCTAGCCGACTAATTTGTGATGTCTAGATTTGCACCGCCGTGGTGTATAGTGAGTTCTGGATGTACGGGTAGACTCACATGGCGCAAGAGGGGGGCCCGGAGTGTGGTAACCAGTCCCTTCCGTGTTGAAACCTCAGCGAGCAGTACAGGGTCTAGACAGAGCATTGTAAAGGCTTTGTCATGATTACCTCCGCAACACCAAAGGAAGTGTGCTAATAGCTTGGCAACAAGGGACGATCATGTCGTGTGGGTAAAGTGCATAACCTCTGCAGAGTGTGAATCTATTCGAATAGCCGTGCTCATGTATTGAGCAATGCTCGGAATTACAGCTTAAGGGTTAGACTTTTGCAAAACAAAACTTGGGATGGATGGCTGGTTGCCATGGTAAGTTGGAACTTGATTAAGGATTGGAACTTGGTTTACTTGAGAAATGTCAATCTATTTATTACAGCTTATTTGTTTTATTGTCTTTACAATCTATTTATCGTAATTGTTCTCAAATGTCTTTGCTTCGCAAAATAACCATGATAAGCCATTCCTTGGAATAAGCCTTGCATATAGTTATATTAGAATTGCATTCATGCACAACTTGTTGAGTGCTTTATGTACTCACCCTTGCCATCAACAAAATCATCGGTTGAGGAGAAGACTACAACTTCAAAGGAGGAGAAGTTCCACGAGGGGCGAATATCTAGGAGTTGAACCTTGTCAGTTGCCTGTGGCATATTGATGGGATTCGTCGACGTTCTTCATTCCGCTGCTATTTATTTAATTTGAGTTGAAGCCACCAAGGCCTCGCAAGTGTTAGTTTGACCTTAAGGTCGTTCAATAGTTCTATATTAATAAATGAAGTCTTTGTTTATTATTCCGCTGTGTATGATTGTGATATTTCATCAATGTTGAGACTGTGTGCACTAGCGTGATCCTGGACTAGTGCTGAATACACAGAGGGTCCGGATTTGCATATTCGGGTCCCGACAGGTCTCAACTGGCTCCCCTTCTTTCCTTGGGGTATTTTCGTGATTGGTTGTGGTAAGTCCTCTCGCCCAGTTTTCCCTAGACGTCTCCGGGTACTTTGGGTTTGAGGAGCCATATTTCCTGTTCTTTTTCTTTGAGGCCTCTGAATAGGATGAGGGATACCTTCTGCTTTCTTTGGTATTTCCACCGTCTCTGGTGCATTTCTTGCAGGCACATTCGACTTAACCACGCCCTTCAGATCACAAAAATGATCAGGCAGTTCATTTGCTAAATTCTACAAATCAATTATCTTTTGGACTTCTTGATTTGCTTCATTAGTTCGTGGGTCATGCACGGGGATCCCAGTGGAATGCCATATGATTTCCTGGCATTTTTCATCCAAAGGTTGATTTCCTCCCCCTAATGACGGGAAACGATCCTCGTCAAAAATGCAATCAGTGAATCGGGCTGTATGCAAGTCTCCAGTCATGGGTTCGAAATACCTGATTATGGGTGCACTCTCATAACCAACGTATATCCCAGACTTGCAGAGAGGGCCCATTGCAGTCCGCTGAGGGGGTGGTATAGAAATATATACCATACACCCAAATTTCATGAGATGGGAGATTTTCGGGATGATCCCGTGCACAAGCTGCATAGGAGAATAGATGTTGTAGGCCGAAGGTCTGAAATTGATCTGCGAGATCAGCTTTGCAAAAGCATGGTTTCTTGTTGATAATAAGCATACATGCGACCATTTCGAGGAAGCATCGATGAGCACCATAAAGTACCGAAATGGCCCTGACAAGGGTTGAATCGGGCCACAAATATCCCCCTGGATGCGCTCCAGGAATGCAGGGATTTCACTTTGCACTTTCATGACAGAGGGTCTAGTTATTAATTTCCCGGTGGCACATGTAGGGCACACGAAATCTTCATGATTCGAATTTTTTTTAACATTAATGCCATGACCTTGTGAGTTGTTCACTATATTCCTCATCATTCTAAGACCAGGATGACCAAATCTACACTGCTATAAAGAAAATTACTCAGAGCTTCTAAAGACAGTCTTCAAGGAAGTATACACTTCGGGTGCATGAATATACGTGTAGTACAACCCAGATTCATATGAGGGACATTTTTCTAATACCATTTTTCCACATACCGCGTGCTTCACAATGCACAAGTATTCTTTGCCATTTTCTTCATTGGTTTCTACGTGAAAACCATTGGCGCGGATGTCTTTGAAGCTTAAGAGAGTGCGCGTTGATTCAGGGTATAAAAGAGCTTCTTCAATTACCAAAGTTGTACCCATAGGCAATATAATAGTGGTTCTTCCTGAGCCTATTACATATGAATCGCTTCCTGCGATCGTAGTAATCTTTCCAGCGTTCTTCGTGATCGACTGGAAGTATTCGGAATCTCTTAAGATGGTATTTGTTGTGCCACTATCAACAATGCATTTCTCTTCCATTTGGGCGCTACACGATTTCTAAAAAGGAGGAAAATAATTCCAATCAAACAGAGGCAAAATAATTCAAACATTGCTTGTAAATTAAAGAATACTGGAATAAAGAATAAATTGCATATTTATTTATGAGAGAAGTATGCTCTTCTAGAGCATACAATTCATTATCCAAAAGAAATTTGCTAACAACCATAAAAAAAATTTAATGCGATTCATGCATTAACGGGCTTGGGACTTTCCCTGGGCCTGAAACTTCTCTTTTCCACCCTGCTTGCCCTTCTTTCTATGAGTGGGATTTTTCACCTTATAGCTGTTGGCGTTGACTTCTGTGCCAATGCCTCTTCCAGATGGCTATGAGATGAAGTTCTTGCGTAGAACATCATCTTGTGACTCTGTAATTTGCATGACATCAATCAGTTCGCTATACTCCTTATATGCGTCCTGACGATAGCTGCGTGCACTATGGATAGCATTTGGGTGGAAGGTGGAGAGTCTTTTCAATCTTCTCCTCGTTAGTGATCTTCTTGCCACATAGGGAGAGATTGGTACAAATTCTGTGCAAGGCAGAATTGTACTCGGCCACTGTTCTGTAGTCTGCAAATCTCAGGCGGACCTAATCTTGTTGTGCTTGGGGCAAGATGGTGTACTTGAGCTTCTCGAACCGCTTCTAAAGTGCAGTCCAGAGTTCAAGTGCACTCTCTTCACCCATGTATTCATTCTTCATAGTGGCTGAGAGGTGGTGCCTAAGGAAGTGCAAGGCTTGATCGTTCTACTCGGCAGTAGGTTTCGTGTCCTGCGAGGACCCTAGAACAATCGCAGCACGGAGTTTCTTGCCCCCAAGAACGATCTTCACGTCCGATGCCCAAGTGAGGTAGTTCTGACCGTGTGGGGCCAGTTCTTCAAACTCACGATTCACGATGCCGGACATCTACATGATTTCAAAATTTCGGCATTAGATTACTACGTGTAATCTAATAGAAAATGGTTGCAAAATCAAAAAGTACAGAAAAACAAATTTTCATGCATTTCCAGTATACTAAATAAAGCAATGAATTCAAAATTCATAAAGAATATTCATAAATGCAGAGAATAAAACTAGAAAATTAAAAACAGAGCCAAATAATATTATGGATTTTCTGGCAATTTTCCTTAATTTTTTTGCTATTGTTTCTTTGTTTTTCTTTTCTTTTCTTTTCTTTTTTTCCCCTTATCTTTCCCAGCCGAGCGGCCACCTGGGCCTTATTTCTTTGGCCCATCACATGTGCGCGCACGGCTAGGGTTCCCATCCCTAGCCGCCGTCGTGCTTCTTCCGTGCGGCGCGGCCGGGGAAGGCGAGGCGAGGCGCGTCGTCGGCGGCGGCGGGCGCGGGGCGCATCGGCGAAGCGGCGTGGCGCTGGGAAGGCGAAGACGAGGCGGCGGGCGGCGGCACTTCGTGCACGCGCGCAGGGAAATCGAGGCGCACCACGGTGACTTGCGGCCGTGCTCACCGGCGGGCGCAAACAATGGCGGTGCTTAGTGCGCGGCCGAGCCGGCGGCGGCCGACGGGCCTAGCCTTCTTCCATGAGGCGCGGTCGGGACGGCGAGGTGTCGTCGCGGCGATGCGGTCCGTGACGGCCGCAAGCCGCAACGACGCACGAGGGCCGGGGCGGCGATAGGTTGGGGCTCCGAGGCGGCCGCGAGCCGCGGCAGCCGGGTTGCCGAGGCGCCGAGGCGCCGTGAGTCGGGCGGCCGAGGCGGCTACGCCGCGGGCGTGGTCGGGCCAAGGCGCGCCTTCACGGCGCGATGATGCGGGCGCAGACGGCGGCGTTGCGAGCGGGCCGACGCCGAAATGCGGCGTTCACGGGCGCGATCTTTGGCGGGGCGCGGAGGACGGCCGGGCCAAAGATGATGGAGAGGCGGCCGGGCCGGGCTTCGAGCCGCGGAGCCGGGCGAGGCGGCGGCCGGGTCGGGCCGATGCGCGGAGGCCGAGCAGGCGACGGCGCTGCAGAGGCCGAGGTCGGGTCGGGGTAGCACGCGCGAGGCCGAAGCCGGGCGGCGGCACGCAGCGTGATGCCGAGGCGGGCGATGGCGCTGAGAGGCCGAGGCCGGCGCTTCGTGCAGCGGCGTGGAGGCCAAGGACGACGCTTCGTGCGGCGGCTTTTTTTTTCTTCTGCGATGAATGAACAGTAACTTCATGTACTGTAAATTATACCGCTTGTAGCTTCATGCCACGCGATGAGGTACTGATGCGTAGGTTAGATGCATGCATAGAAACCAGGAGCGATTAGATTAATCGCCGAAAACCCACCTTTCTCACCTTTCAATCTGTTCACCGGTAGAGCTTCGTGCTGATAACGTGTTAGGGAACCTCGCTATCGAATAGTCCGGGGTTTCCGAACAATCTAGTATTCGTGGAGAACAGAGAGACAAGAGAGACACAGGTTTAGGAGGAACCGCGAGAGAATAGTTTATTGCTTCTTATTTCTTGTACAATAGGGTGACCCCCCTCCTCCTTATATAGTAGTCGTCTAGGGTTTCGGCTAAGGGACCATCGTGGGCCTTCATGGGCCACGTGGTTTCCTAACAAATGGATCGTGATCAAGTACATGTGGCAGCATTGAATCCACTACACCGTGTAAACCCAAACCAAAAATCCTGCGCTGTTAACCTAGCTAATCTTCTTCCATAACACATCTCATCATTCCTTTGTGCCAACCGCCTTTTTGTGCCCTGATCAATCCGCCGATTGATCTCGAGATTTATTGACCTCCAACGCCACATGAGACAAGCGCCACCCATACTCTACCACAGCCACACCTTCGCCATTCCATGCTTTGCCATGATCCCGAAATGTCCGTGCCATCACCTCAGTCCCCAACCGAAAACCTAAGCCGCCGTTCACACTCGTCCGAGCTCACTTCCTATTGTCACTGCCTCTCCATTGCCTATTTAAGGTCAGCAACACCACACCAAAGCTTTCCCACATCTCCCCCAACCACTCCACTACCGAGACATCGCCCAATTGCCATCCAATTTAGCCATTGTTGCAAAGGACCTGAAACTTGGGCACAAGCTCAATTGAGGAATTCGGTGAACCAATTGACGATTTAGCTTGCAAAATCCTAGTTACTCCCTAAGTCCATCACCACCTTAATTTTTAGCTCACAACTACCATACCAAAGACCTTCTCCCCCAAGTCATCCACCGATGGTGAAGCTTTCTGACCAAACTCTGATCAAGCCAGGTAGAAAAATAGAATCTCTGAAGCTCGTAGATGGTTTCCCCTCTCTTTCCTAGAGCTAAGCCGCCTCCTTCCTCTCCCGTGGCTCACCGCCAATATCACCTCCATTGGTTGCTGGTGGAAGCCTGCTGTGGCACAGTTTCACCGCCGTCGAGCACTCCTCCATGTTCCCCTTAGTACCCTCTACCTCACTGAGCCGTCGACCGGCCGAGCGTGCGCTCCCTCGCTGCCGGCAAAGCCCACAGCTGCCTCCCTTGCTACGGCTCGATGAAAAATGGGGCCCAATGGATAGCCGATGCAAGAAAGTCCTTTCAAAATGGTGAGTATGCTTTCCCTGCAAAGAAAACGTAATTTCTGTTTTTCCAGCCATTTTCCAAACCGATCACTATTCAAACCGTTATAACTTTTGCATTTTAAATCCAATTCCAGTGAAACAAATTTATAAATTCATATAAAATCATATAGTTCCATAATACGCAGAAATATTTAATTTGTCACTAAAGTGTGAATTATTTGAATTAAATTTTTATGAAACCTAATATGGCTAGTATTCGAAATGTGTAAATCATAGCTCCTAAAATTATGAAACAAATTTATAAATACTCTTGAGACCCAAAGAATCCTATTTCTACAAAAAAATTTAAATTTTTACCTTGTTTTTACAAAATTTATAAATAGATCACTTTTCAATGCATTGGAAATCCAAATAACTATATTTAGTGTATATAAATCCAAAATGGAGTAAAGCCAGTTCCTAAGTCTTTCTAAGACCATAGTATCCTTGGTTATGCAAAAATATTTAATCTAGGGTCTCTGTGCAAAAATGTTGAAATTAAGATAAAAATATACCTAATATGGTCAATATTTGAACTGTATAAATCCTAACCCATAAAATTATGAACTAAATTTTATAAAATTCCTGAGATCATAAGTAACTCATTTCTACAAAAATATTTAAATTTGAATTTAGTTTGCATTGAAATTATAAATAGATTTTTTCCAACGCATTTAATATTTAAATAATTGTAACTGTTACAAATAAATTCAAAATATAGTGAAAACAATTCCTAAGCTCTCTTAATACCATAGTACACCTGTCATGCAGAAATATTTCTTATTTGATTGAGTTTGAATCAAGTTTGTATAACCTTGCTTTTAATACACATATGAATAGAACCCACAAATAAAAACTAACACATGTACAACCTGTTTGTAAATATTCATAGGATAAGACCATTTAATTTTTTTGCAAAGGCAATTGTATTAGGGCATAGTTTGTATTAGTTTCCCATTTATGTTAGATTCTAGTCAAAATAATATAAATAATTGCAACCATAACAATTAACCTTTAAAGGTTTTAAAAACCCAGTTCCTAAGCCTTATTAGAACCATAATATTCTAGTTTATACAAAAATACTTTTTATTTGATTTAGTGTGGGCACTCGGAAATACGAATTGATCCTCGCTCGTGCGTTGGACTCAGAGGTGACACCCATACTGCACTTAAGTGTATGGTCACTGTCACCCAAAAGTCCCGTGCACGGAGTATTAACCAGATGGCCCTCACTCAAGCAAATATGAGCCACCTAGTTGCACCGTACACACTTACGCAACCAAGGGAGTTTCGATTCCATTCCGAACAATCATACAAGCATAGTACTCGACGTCCGTCTCAGAACCTTGGTATCGCCCACACTCACCAAGAGGAGCGCGAGCAATAGTCAAAAACGACGACCTCTCGAATTTATGCATTAGATGGTTGAAAACAATACTAGGTACCCGGATATGTGTCTAGTGCTAGTTCCCAAGATCAACGCCTAGCACCCACATATCCCGCATTCGAGATGTATCGCAACACATACACACAAGACTAAGTAGTTGACATAGTATAAACATAAACTAGAGACTAATACAACTACTTAATATTACAAGCAGTGGCCGACTGGCCAAATATTACAAGTCCATAAGTAAAGTGCAGCGGAAATAACACACATAACAAAAGTGGGACAGCGGTATGCCCGTCCCTACCCAAAGGCAATTGACTTGGGAAAAACCCAAGTTCATCCGTCAACATGATCGTCGGTCCCCGGAGTATAATACGTGTCGTTGGGGTAATCCTCCATGTCTTCGTCTATATTGTGTTAACCAAGAAACCGTGAGTACACGTATGTACTCGTAAGACTTTAGTGTATGGAAATATTGTAAATGCATAGCTAGAACAAGGATAACAAGCTTCTACACTAGTCTCATTTTCAGTGTAAAGCAGATTTTGTTTAATAAGTGAATGTTGCATAAAACGATAACGGAATTGTAAAGACCATTTAATAAGAAGCTAATAATAGTAAGTACAGTTCATATCCATCATTCCATAGCCCTCCTTGTCTGCGAATAGAGAGTAAAAACAGCCAACCTTGGCTCATGAGTATATCCATCCATTCCAAAACCATTTCCAAAAGTTTTTGCAAAAACAAGACTATACATGACATTATTTTCCCAAGTTGCTCATGACCGCGAGCACGGCTAATTAATTAGATTTTAATCTCTGCAGAGAGTGTACACTTTACCCACATGACACATTCTAGCAATTATGTCAACCATGCCTCGCGATACGTACTGTACCCGATTTGCTAGACTGTGACGAAACCGTTCAACTAGTTAAAGCTTAGCCTTGCACTAGCGGCAGTGATGTTAAACCCTCGCCATAGTTCTGGAGATCCTGAACCGATGGTGCCCAATCGTGAACTCTCCCCGTTACAAGGCATACACCGTTGTATTGGAATGGTTGGGCCCCAACACCTCGGTGAAGGGAGCACCTAGAACGACACCAGTCCATCGGATTGTCCATACTACTTCAGCCTACCAAAATGCAAGGCTAAGCTATAAATAATCTAGTGAGTTTAGGCTATCCCATACTAGCACATGTGGTTGCACCAAAACACTTAGGTGATAGCATCAAGTTCGGTCCTTAACTGACCAAGGCGAGAATCTCCCCCTAACTACGCGTGAGGTCTTTTTCACGCCTCAAGTTTAACCATAACTCGCCCGCGTCTAAATCATAAGTTTTGAGATGGAATTTTACCAAATTACACGGAAACCATACCTCGGTTCTGTTCATTTAAACCAAGTTGCCAAGCTAGATTGAAAATGTGTCCCATCATTTAAAAGACGTTCTAGTGAGCATATCTAAGCATGATCATAAGATAATTCACAAGTATTACCCAAGTGACATCAAGTATTGTCTACACCATAACTAGGTTACAATGGCAAGTAATCAAATGACAAGGTAAAGGAGATGCACTCAATTGGATTTAGCTACCATTACCCACAACATAGTAAGTTTAAAACATACACGCATGCATATAGTTTGATGAAACAACATAACTTTGCAAATATGGGATCAACATGATCGAAGGAGGGTGCTTGCCTGGTTGCTCTTCTTCTGGATTATAATCCGGGTCATAGTCGACGTCGTTAATAACCGAATCCGAATTATCGTCGTCTATGCGTCGAATAATAAGAACCGAGACAAAAGCAAATAACACCAATTCAATTGGGGCAAAAATAAATCAGATGTAAATACCAAATAAAAACTTACCAAGAAGAATATGGTGATTGTGAGTTCTTGATTTATCACTTTCATAATGATTTCATTAGCACTTTGTTTATGTGAGGCATTTTCTTGATTGTGTTACTTTCATCCTCTATTATAAGAAGCTAAAGTTATAATCATAGCTAAGGCTATTTACGAATTCAAGAGGCTAAAATTATGTGTCTTTGCATATATAACTTGGAATTCTAGATGCTAAAATTATTTGGATTAATAAAAGTAACATTAGTTAAAAGGTTTTGCTTGATTGGTACTTAGCTTTAAGTGTTCATGCATGGGGGTAATTTCTACATGTTGGATTTGGAATTTAAGGTTATTGGCTGTAACTACGTGGTTATGTGATGATTCTTGCATTACAGATGATTCGGTTTAAGACTTCCGATCTCATTCGGCTATATAATAAGGCTCTAGCAACCTTATTATTTAGGGTATTTTCTCTAGCAAGTTTTATATGACAAGCAAGTTGAAATTGAGATGTTTTTCCACATTTTGGTTTTCCATATACTGGGGAATGTCTCTGGACCATTTCCCCCAATATTCATGTTAAGCCGAGTAGTTCCTCAAGCAGTTGAAAGTGATTCACTCTGCAGTTTGTGATCATTTAGGGTCCTTGCTTTAGTACGATTCAGATGCAAATCAAGTTATAATTAAGATATTTTTACATAATATGGTAGTACATATATTAAACACTGATTCTGAATCATTTTCCTTTAAACTTGCATTTGGACTAGATATTTTACGGATTGCCGAAAAGGCTTAAGTGTTATAGTTTTGGTGCAGTTTGTGGTCATTTAAGGTGTTTGCGGCGACAAGTTTTATATGCAAAGCTGGTTATGAATGAAATATTTTTCCATATTATGGTAGCATAACTACCATAGGATGTTATTGAGCTATTCTTTCATTATTTTCCATTTATACAAGATATTTTATGGGTTGCCGAAAAGGCTTATATGATTATGCCGAATGCGCGATTACGGTCTAGTTTTGATTTTTCGATTGCGACCGCACCTCATGGGATAATCTAACCATTTTTCAGACATTAGTAGGGGATATCCCTAAAAGTGTTTTAAAGTTAGTTCCATGATATTTTGCATTATTTAAGATGTTTTTCATGTATATGATCATTAGGGCTTAATATGGCCTAACTCAAAGTGATTCAAAATGAGGTTATTTTTGCACAGACAACAGGTATATATCATTTTGAGGTCATAGGAGTTGGTTTCGTCGAGTTTGGGGTTTGTTTGCGAACGTTATAGCCGTTTGAATATTTTGCCGATTGAATGTTCAACTAGCGAGCAAATAGCGCAAACTAAAGTTAAACCTAAATGTATTTTACTATTTATGACCTATGAAATCTCAGGAATGCATCTAAACTGGTTTCATTAAATTTTAAGCTCAATTGAACAATATTTTAACCATATGAATTTTGCATGTTAGTAAGGTTTTAAACAATCAATTTTGCATAAATCGAGTGTATAGGGTTGCAGTAACTCATGTGATTTATTTCATGATTTATGGGACAAGATACTATATATTTCCTTCATAACACCTATTTAGAGCCTAACATTCAAACTCTAATTAAAATATTTTTCTGCAAGCAACATATAAATTTTTATTACAGATTCAAACTCCTTATTTCATAGCTCAAATTTAGAATCAAATTTTGTTTCATTTGGATGCTCCTAGCAAAATATATGAAGGTTTGATTAGTTGTCCGTTTACTAATTCAACACTAACTGGACTTTACGCTTTCAGTACATGAAATACACCTTTACCATTTCAACCTTCGACCTGAGCTCTCTGGCTAACCTGCGGGCTCCGCCCCTCAGAGACACAGAGCAGGGGAGGTTGGTGCGGTGGCTGCCGGCGGCAAGAGGACGGCGGATTGGGCCGGTGGGCGAGCGGAGGAGTTGGAGAGCAGCTCGGGGAACCTATTGCAGCCCTCGGTCGTGGCCGGCGATCACCAAAAGTAGGCTGCCACTGGTGGTGGGCGGCGACAGAGGGAGTGGCTGGACAGAATGGGAGGAGAAGCCATTTGAGCTTGGGACGATTTGGGGAAAAGCATCAATGAGAGCAATGGACTTCTACTTACCGCCGGATTCGGATGAGGAATGCCCCGACAGCTCTATCACCGAGCACTGGTCGCATGGAAGACTCCTCTCTGGTGCTGCCGTGCTATGGGCTTCCTGGCTGAAAATGGGAAAGGGAGGATTGATCAGTGGTTGCTTGGAGTGCTCTGGCTTGGCCAAAACGAACTGAGCTAAACCAAGACGTGGGATTGAGCTTCGCCCAACTCTGAAGCCTGCGTTGAGGAGCAATGGTGCATGGGCCTTGGATCGGATGGAGGGGAAAATGAAACGGAGGTGCAGCAAGGCTGGTTTTAAGGTAGTGCTCGACGGAGAGGGCAATGCGAGGCATGGGCAACGGCATGGGCAGGGGGCGGAGTGGGCGAAGCCGAGCGCGCGACGGCCGCATGGCTATAGTCCTCTGCCGTGGCACGCTTCAGACAGGTGACAGGAAAGGGAGGAGGGAGAGAGGGAAAGGCAGAGGGGCTGACCAGTGGGTCCGGGACCATGTGGGGTCCCCTGCCAGATGCACAGCTGCAGTCTCGATCAGTTGCAACAGTTACATTTGGTAGTTGAAGTCATTTATGTGCCATTTCGGCATGGAAGTTGGGCAGGCTTGGCAAGGGTGCTAAGTTAGTTAAAAAAATTTCCCAACTTTTTATGCTAGTAGCCCAAGGAGTCTACTTTCCATTTTATTTGGTTTCACTTGATTATATCTTGTAGTTTAAGATCAGTAATTCTCTAAATTTGGCTAATTTTCAGCTATTTTTGAATTTTTGGGCTGACTAAATTGTGTGTTAAAAATTCTGCAAAAATTATATTTATTCATCACATGGGCTCTACTATTTTACAAAAATATTTTCTATAGGATGTTGTTTGGTGTTTCCTTGAGTTTCATTAATGTGTTAGTTTAGATATTTGAAAGTCATTTAATTCCAAAAGTCAAATCTTGAAACAATGAATGAATTCAAAGATAAATTCAAATGTGCAATAAGATTCATGGCACGCTACTTTATTTGTTTTTATAAAGCTTTGACATTTGATAATATTATTATAAATCAATTCTGCTTTTTATTTCCCTTCAACACTAATTGAGTTCACATGTATTTGAGAATTCCTGGAGATGACCAGGGATGATTTTGGATTTATGTGAATTTTTTCTCTCCAGATTTTATCTCTTAAGTGATTTTGGATTTTGTGTTATAGAGTAAAAGATAATAATTTTTATAATCCATTTTCTGAAAATCCAGAATTCGAGAAAGATCTAAAAATATGGAATTTCAAAATAAGATTTACATTTCGAACTTAACTTTAAAGTTTGTTTATTTTGGATGAAAACTTTAATGCAATATCTTGCTCTTTTCTTTTAGGTTGAATACATGAGAATGAAGAAAAGATGAAGATTAGAATGAAAATCTTGATTTCAGTTTGAAATTTTTATTCAATTTTATTTTCAATTTTTTATTTTTACTATTTTTGAAATTTTCAGGATGTTACCTTTAGTTTGAACGAAAGTTTATAAAAGACTATAGGTACTATGCACAAGTAATTAGTATATGACCATATCGCACAAATTAGTATAAAACAATTTAGATGAATAAATATAATTTTTTCAGAATTTTTGCCAACATTTATGTACACTAAAAATTCAAAAACTATTTGAAAATAGCAAAAATTTCAAGAATTGTTATTTGAAAACTACAATAGGGGATTGAATGAAACTAAAGAAAATGGAAACTGGAGGCTCTGTTCCATTTTTGGAGCTAACCAACTACCCCAACCGTTTCTATCAAAATTATTTGGAAGCTACAGTAGGAGCACGATGTGCTCGATGAAATGTCACAACAGTCATCGCTGACACTAGGTCTCACTGGCAAGGAGGCCCATCGGCCAGCCACACTCTCACCCCCCTCTCCTCTCCTCTCCCCCATCCACTGCCCATACCCTACCGCGACAGAGCTCGCCTTTGCCACACGTTACCGCGGTAGGGAACTCGCGCCACGCGGCTTGTCGGCCCAGCTATGCCCATACCGAGCCTCGCCCTCTCTGCACACTATGCCTTAAAACCTGCTGGAGTCTCCTTGCGCTCCCCTAGCTTCTCTCCACCATAGGCCGATGTCTACTTTGCCGCTAATCTCCTTTCCTCCTGCGAGCTTCCAAATAGGGGGCGAAAGCCCAATCGGGCGAATTGGTGGTGATTATCTCGGTTCAATAGAGACACAACATCCTGAGCATTCACTAATTAATCACTTCTCCCTACTCATTTTCAGCTCTCGGAGGTTGTAGCGTCATCGCCGCCCCACCAAGGTAGTTATTCCGGCTCCTCCTAGCCACCTCATGCTTTCCCACCATGAAGCCAAGCTCAGGCCACTCTCTTCTTCACCCACGGCTACGGCCACCGCCCTCTGTAGCCAACCTTCCTCGCTGCTGTATAGCCGTAGCCGACCGGTGCCCTAGGGTCCCTGTGACTCCCTCGTGCCCACCGAGCCACGGCTGCGCTCCGCCTCCAATGCTCTACCTCCTGCGAGCCTCCCTACTCCCTCCTCTATTGTGAGCTGCTGGCAGGTGGGCCCCCTATTAGCCTCTCCCGCGTCTGCCCTCACACGTCGTGGACAGTGGGGCCCGGGTGTCAGGTGGCAAAACATTTTTAAACACTTGCCAAAAATGGAATACATTTTCGGTAAAGAAAGGCGTACTTTCCATATTCAGAAATTTTCTAATTTCCAGTAATTTTGTAAACCCTAGTTGATACAAATGCTTATAATTTTTGATAAAAAAACTCCAAATTTAGTGAAACAAATTTCTAAATTTTTATAACATCATGTATAATTTGAATATACAAAAATATTTTAGTTTTTGTTTCTCTGCACTAAATGAGCTCAAGTATGTGCTTTAGGCCTAAAATGTGCTTAATATAATATTTTCACAAATCAAGTCTAAAAATGATGAAACCAATTTTACCATGTTCCTGAGGTCACAATATTTCCAAATATATTAAAATATATAAATTTTGACATAGTTTGTATCAAATGGTTAAATAGGCCAATTTCAATACATGCAAAAATTCAAATAATCATAACTTGTACAAATAAACTTCAAATCTGATAAAATCAATTCCTATATTCTTTTAAAATAATTCACCTTCTGTTTATGAAAAAATATGTAGTATTCATGCTCTCTTTACACATATTCATGTCATAGGAAGGGTCAAATAGTGTTAAATCGTGGAATGGTAGTATAGTTGCTAAATAGTCTCTAATACCTTTTGAATTAGAGGTCAACTTGATGAAAATCATGAAAATGAATCTTTGCACAGTAGCTTAATATTTTATTTGAAATATCTTGGATGGTACCTTATGCTTACCCCATGAGACACATCTTACATGTACACATACACAACTTCGTGATAATGAGATCTTACATTTTAATGAACCCAAATAATTTTAGCCTCTTGAATTCAAAATAAAAAATACAAGAATTAACAATTTTAGCCTCTGGAATTCAAAAATATTCTTATATATGATTATAATTTTAGCTTCTAGAATTTGTAAAATAAAAGTAATTCATGAGAAGAGCCAAATCATGAACAAAGAACTAATGGAACCAAAATGCACAAAGTAATAATTCTGAAAACCTAAACCACACTATTCTCTTTTAGTAGATTGCATTTGGTTTTTTACATCTGATTTCTTTTTGCCTATTTGACAAATTGTTGTTTGCTATTTTCCGTGCTTCTTGTTGTATACGAGTAGACGCTGACAAATCGAGTATTACCGACAATGACAACACCTACGATCCGGATTACGTTCCAGTCAATGAACAACAAGGCAAGCACCCTCCTTTGACCATGTTAATCCCATTATTTTGCAGTGTTTATGTTGTTTTATCAAACTATATATGCATGCATATATGTTTGTATTCAACTTGCTATATTGCGGGTACCGGTAGATACTTCCTATTTGATTGCATTACCTTTTCCTCTACACTTGTTTACCTGCTATTTGTAACCTTAGCTTATGGTGTAGACATTACTTAGTGTCACTACGGGTAATAATTGCAAAGTACTACATACATATGCTTAGCCGTGCTCACTTAGAACATCGTTTAAATGTTCATCTATACTTCTATTCAAGCCTAAGCAATTTTTAAGGGTACAGAGCCAAGTTATGGTCTCATGTATTTTGACAAATATCCAACCCAAAAACTTATGGTTTAGACACGGGTGAGTTACTATTTAAGCTTGAGGCATGAGGAGGTACCTCGCGCGTAGTTAGGGGGAGATCCTCGCCCGGGTCAGTTAAGGACTGAACTTGACGCACCACCTAAGTGAAACAGTGCAACTATATGTGCTAATATGTGATAGCCTTAGCCTAGTAGATTAGCTGAAATTTAACCTTGAATTTTGGTAGGCCGAAGTAGTAAGGGCACTCCGGGGTACGGTTTTGCTTGTATGTACTCCCTTCAACATGGTGTTAGGATTAAAGCATTCCAATACAATAGTGTATGCCTTGCCATGGGAAAAGGACACGATGGGGTGTAAACCATCATTAATACTGTGTGTGGGTTCGGATTTCCAGACCATGGCAAGGGTTTGTCATCACCAGCCTAGTGCAAGGCTAGGCTTTAGCTACTTGAATGGCTCCGTTACAATCTAGAAAATCGGGTACTGTAAGTATCTTGTGGCCATGAGCAACATAGGGAAGTAATATCAAGTATAGCCTTGTTTTTGCGAAATCTTCGGTGTTGTGATGGGTTGGTATATTTGTTAGCCAAGGTTGGCTGTGGTTTTTTACTCGCTGTTCATGGCCAAGGAGGGTTGTGAAATGATGGTATTAAACTTTACTTACTGTTATTAGCTTCACATCAAATACCCTTTTAAATTTTGTTACCGTTTGATGAATTACTCTCTTGAAAACAAAATTTGCTTTATGCTGAAAATGAAATTTAGTTTAGTGGCTTGATATCATTGTACTAACCTTGCATGTATTGTATTTCCATACACTAAAGTCTTGCGAGTACATAAGTGTACTCACCATTGCTTAATTCATAATATATAGACGAAGGTTCTGAAGAAATGCGTGATGATTCGTACTACACACTGGGGTCCGACGAGTACTTGGATGGATGAACTAGGGCTCTACCTAGTCGGTTTCCTTTGGGTTTATGGATGGGCATACCACTGTCCCACTTTTGCTTTATGTTTAGTTTCTGCTGCGTTCTACTTTTGTGTGTAATATTTGGCCGATCGGTAGTAAATTTGTAATATTAAGTAGTTCTAATAGCTTCTAGATTAAGTTTATTCTAGGTCAAGTACTTAGTTATATGTGTATGTGTAATGATACATCTCGAATGCAGGATATGTGGGAGCTATGTGTTCATCTTGGGAACTCGCGCCGGCCACATATCTGGGTCCCCCTGAATTGCTCCCAACCGTCCGACGCGTGGACACATGTGACCATCATTCCTTGTCTATTGCGATGCACTCCCCTCGGTGGGTGCGGGCAATACTAAGGTCCTGAAATAGTCTGTGTGTGTTGCACCCGGAAGGGTTGGATTCAATTCCGATATGGTTATTTAGAAAAATAATTGGAACTCTCTTGGTTGCATAAGTGTAAACGGTGCAACTAGGTGGCTCATATTTATTTGGGTGATGGTCATCTGGTTAATACTCCGTACACAAGACTATTGGTGGCAGTGAGCATATACTTAAGTGGGGTATGTGGGTCACCTCTAGTCCAACGCACGAGTGAGGCTCGATTCATATTTCCGGGTGCCCACATATGCATGCATGTATTTTCTATAAATTTGCAATATTGTGGAACTGGTAGATATACTTGTTATCTCATTGAACTTCCTTAATAAATATTGAATTGTGAACTTTGATAACCTTAGAATAAGGGTAGACTATAGATAATTGTCAACTTGGGTATAAGCGATTACATAATGATCATCCTTAGTCATGCTTAGTAAGAAAACATGTTGCTCTTTATAATTTAAAAAGGTTGGATATGACATTAAAGGTTGCTGATATTTTGGTAAAAATGAAAATAAAACTATGGTTTTGACGCGAGTGATTATTGGCAATAGCCGGATATGCATGGTACTTGCACGTAATGTAGGGAGAGATTATCGCCCGGGTCGGATTAAGGACCTAACTTAGTGTTGTATGATCCAAAGCATAGCCGTACAACCACAAGTGCTGTTTGGAACGGTCTTAAACCAATCAAGTTATCTAGTTTAACTTTGCACATTGGAAGGCTGAAGTGTCACAGGCATTCTGGGTAGGTTTGCTTGTAGGGGTTTCTACATACTAATGCAACGATGTACGCCTTGCTATGGGGAGAAACGGTGCTAGCAGTAGTGATTACCTTGATTACTATATGAATGATATCATGTCTTCAGTGTATTGTTTCTGCCGCCATAGCATGGGTTTGACATCACCGAGTTATTACGAAGCCAACATACTTAATGTCAAGGTTTTCATCATGAACATTCTGGCCACACGCCAAAGGAGCGTGAAAATAGTAGCAAAAAGAAAAGGTCATGACATGTGGGTAAAGTTGTACACCTTTGATAGTTTAAATCTTTTTGAAAAGTTGTGCCTGAGGTTATGGGAGACTTGGTGAACTGACACTAGTTAGAAGTTTTAGAAACTTTCAAAAATGAATTAAATTGGAGATATTTGTTGGAAATTCTTATTTCAGATTTTATGCCAGGTTATGGAATTGAGATGATGCAATTCTCACATTCATGGAGGACTGTGAGTTATACTATGCTATGCTACTGTTATTTATTTATATACCTGTCAAATTTGCTCTTACAAAATTCTGTTTGCAAACTACTACTTGATTTACATGTTCAATTTCGCTTTAGGCAAACTAATCGTATAAGTCTCTTTTGACATAGCCTGAATTTACTATATTTTTTTCTAGGGTTTATACCTTGTCAGTTGTCTAAGGGTTGGATGGGCACACTACAATACTTTTGCTTCTTTCTGCTGTAATATATTTTGAATTGTAAGACTACATTAGATAAATAGCTTCTGCAATAATAATAATATTGTGTATGAATGTGCTACCAATATTGTAAAATGCGTACTAGCCACTTATCATGGGACTAGTACAGTATGCACATAAATCATCCTTTTTGGTTTTCTGTACCAAAAAGGATAGTCGTTACAGTGAGCCTAGCTTTTTCCTCAAACAAAGAAGCTATGATCTTTCTAAGGAAATTCTTGTGAAATAAAACAACATTATTAAACATATTGTTTAAAAATTCTTGCACATCACATATGCAAGTGAACTTGCCATCCACTTATATAAAACATGCGATAGAAAAAAAGTTTATCAGTGTATCACCATTAGCGAGATTTAGCATACATACTGTTATAAAGCATGGAGCATTCTCCAACGTTGACTAGGAAGTGATGAGAGGTTTCATTGATTTGGTGGTTTATTCACCCTCTTGCCTCGATCCCCTTCCTTGCCTCAAAGAACTCTATAACAAAAACAGAAAAAGCAACCTCTCAAAAAATTAACAAATTAATTTCTTTTATTCTTCTCCCAATAACCTCCTCACTCTTCTCAACAGTTTGAAAACGAGGCAGTGAAGTTGAGGCCAGCACCGCAGTGCATGAGTGATCAAATGCAGTTCTCGGCTAAGCAAGACCGTAGAGCTGTGGGCACGGAGCAAACCAAGCCTACTGGTGCCAACTCAAAATGCTGATGTGATATGATTTTTTAACCCTAACAAAGTATGAGCATTAAACTAGGTAAGCAATAAGCCAGATCGAAATGACAATTGTTGAGGTCTATTGCCCTTCTTTCTATCCACTTTAATCTTTTTGTTGAGTTGATTGATACATACAACTCAATAACAATTGTAAATAGTAATGTACACTTACGGAACCGGATCCTACAACTGCCGCTGTGAATGAGCCAATGTATGTTTGTTAAAAGTGACCAATCTTACATAGCGTGAAGCAACATAAGACACTATTACAGAATGATACATCACTATCGCTTCATCTAGGTCTATTCTGATGTTTTTAGGAAAAATAGATTATGATAGATGATTTAGGAGGTGCTGTTAATAATAATCACAATCGGTTCTAAGGTTAGAAGCGATTGTGATGTAGAACTGGGCACATCACAATCGGTTCTAACAAACAATCGCTTCTAACCTTAGAACCGATTGTGATGTACCTTGCTAGGTTATTTATACCCTCAAGCTGAACTCTCCTCTGTTGTTGTTCTAGAGGCTGAAAAAACTGCTGCCACCTGAAAAAACACCACATATTTTCATTGGAAGCAATACTTAGGTGAGAAATTTTAAAATCCTCGAGGTTGTGGTTAAGAGGGTAAAGTTGAAGCGTTAGCTTGAGGAGATTTTCCCTCTTTTTTTCCCTCATTTTTGATTTTCTTCAAAATGTGAGCGTTCCTTCAAACCCCTACAATTTTGCACTAAGTTGTTGTTGCACTGGAATTGTGTATCCTAACAGATTTCACATCTTTTATTTGAAAAGGACACATCTATTTAATTATCTTTTTCAGTACTCTCGTGTTAATCTAATATTGTTGTTGCTGTAATATGATGAATTAGAGTTTAGGTTACGTAACCTACATTTCCCGTTTGAGGCTGGTTGTTTATAAATATGTTGAAATGGCATATTTATAAGCAAGCTGTCTCGAATTGTCCATGGTTTTTTGGACAGTTCTAGAAAATGTGGTTCGGACAGTTCCTAGGCGTTGTACAACTGCAGAGAAAGTTTCAGTACCATCTCCGTGGTGTTCTCCGGATACAGACCCCTCTTGACCTGTTGTCTAGACGTGTATCTGGAGAACAGTGGAGAGATGCTGTCGAAATTTTCTCTGAAATTGTACAATAGCTTAGGAACTTATCCGAACCACATTTCCTCAGTGGCATTAGGACCTAACCTATTTAGAGATCAGGAGTCATCATTGGTACGTACTTAGTTGGTCAACAAATAGATGTTTCATTAAGATCATTCAATTTGTCAACTTTGTTAATGCTTGCACCCTTATTTTGTTTCATTAAAGTCACAAGATTTGCAAGCTACTGCATTAATTAGGTAATTTGATATCATTGTTCATGTTTTAAATGTATGTCTCCTAACTAGGGAATTCGAAGCGATTAACTAGGGAAGAAGGTATCGGGAGTAAAATTATATATCTTGGAACTTGTCCTCTATTCTGCAAAGGTAATGAAATGATGTCTATTCTGCAAAGGTAATGAAATGATGCCTTAATATTCGAAGTGGCTAGCTAGCTGTCGCCCTAGTTTTTCTTTAATTTATTGTGTGTTGCTTAATTGCAGATGGAACATGAAGAATGGATGTATCAGAAAAGTCGTGTGAGTCCTGAATTTCTGAGAGGTGTTAAAGATGTAACGACCCCCATTTTCACATAAATGCAAAAATGGAAATCTAATGCGCATACAATACTAGTCCCATGATCAGTGGCTAGTACGCACATTTTCAACAATTAGAATCACATCCATACATCATTTTATTCAAGTGGAAGCTATTTGTCCAATATATTCTTACAACTCAGAGTATATAAATATAGCAACAGAAGAAGCAAAGTCTTGTAGTGTGCCCATCCAATCCCTCAGGCAACTGAGAAGGCATAATCCCCAGAAAGGTCGCTTTATTGGAAATCCTGCATCCTGCGATGAAAAGAGATCTTTCGAAGCTTCACTATCTTTTTCCACCTAAAACAATATAATAGGCAAGGGTGAGTACTTTACATACTCCGCAAGACTTTAGCAAAACCTATAATATATGCAAGTCATTTCGAAGGAAAGGCTTCTACGGTTAATTTGCATAAAGCGAAATTGAAATTGTAAATCAAGTTGTCATTTGCAAACGGAATTTAATAAAGCAAGTTAGACTCATAAGAAATAATTAAAGAATAAGTAATACTCACAGCCCTTCATAAGCATTGAATAATTCAATGATCCAATGATCCAATCCTGCCATATCAATTCCTTGCCAACATGTGGCATAACCATAATCTTTGCCAAAACAAGGCATATTAGATAAAAAAATCATCCCATTTGAAAATAGAAAAATATTTAGCTATGTGATGACGTTACCAAGCGCCTTTGACCGTAGGCGCGGCTAATTAATTAGATTTACACTCTGCAGAGGCGTACAGCTTTACCCACAAGAAATGATCATCTCTTTATGCAGCGCAATTGACACACTTCCTTTGGTGTGCCCCAGAGAGATCATAGCATAACCGTTACATTACCTAGACCAAACTTTGCACGAGCCCATTGACGTGAAACCCTTGTTATGGAAGAAGAAACATAAATAAGTACAACATGGCAGTCCATCCCTGCAATAAGATCAAGAACATAGGCAGTCCATCCCTGCAATAAGAACATAGGCAGTCCATCCCTGCAACAAGGGTTTCTTCCCATAACAAGGCGTACACCGTTATACCGATATGCATTTACCCACAACGAAGTGTGGAAGCCCCTCAAAACAAACCTAGAAAGGAGTGCTCATACTATCTCCCGCCTACCAATGTGCAAAGCCAGACCTAAGCAACTTAATAGGTTAAGGCTCTCCCATACTAGCACTCATGGTTGTACGATTTTCTTGGCTTGAAAACAACCCATAGCTCGGTCGTTAATTTGACACGGGCAATAATCTCCCCCTACACTACGTACAAGTCCATCTCTTGCACAACCGGCTATTGCCAATAATTGCCTGCATCTAAACCATAGTTTTATTTTGGGATTTTAGTCAAAATACCAACAATTGATATCATGTCATAACCAACCTTTTTCAATTCTCAAGAATCAATTTTGATATGATCATATTCAATGTTGGTTCTAAAGCATGGCTAAGCATGGTTAATATTTGCATATACCCAAGTTGACATTATGTATTGTTTAACCCATTTATATGGTTATCAAGGTTCACATGTCCATACTTATCAAGGAAGTTTAATGAGACAACAGGTATATCTAACAGTACCACAAAATAGCGTATTTACAGAAAATAAACGCATGCATGAAACATTTTGATAAACAAAATGAAAATTAAATACTGGGTTCAATATGATCAAAGGGGTGCTTGCCTTGCTTAATTGTTGTTTATGTCGAAGCCGCGGCTGCAGCTGGTGTGGTTGACGACGAAATTAATGATGTCGGGTTCTACATGTTGTTAAATGATAATATAGCGAAACAACAATTTCAATAAGGGCAAAAAGAAGACAGATAGTAAATCAAATAAAACATGCTATAAGAAACAGACGGATATTCTTTTATAGATTATTTATTCTTGTTTTATGAATTCAAGAGGCTAAAATTATGTATTCTTGTATTTATAACTTCGAATTATAGATGCTAAAATTATTTAAAGTAGAAAGATTTGTCTTACGGTGATATTGTAAAATAGTATGTTGTTAATAGGATTCAGATGCAAAGCAATGTATTTAAAGACTTTTGAATTAGACATTTACCACTAAATTTCTGGCTGCCATTTTATCAGGCATAACACATTAAGTTATCTACCCTATTTTCATGAACTAATTGTTAGAAGCAAGCATGGTCCCATATGAACACATACTTGTATATATACATATATACCTATTATGCTCTTCATACTAAATCACATCCTATTTTCATAAATCATTATTTGTTCAATATTTTTACCTAGCCTAACATTATTCTACCATCATGCTGAAAAGAAATATGTTTAATAAACTTCCAAAAATTCTTTCCTTACCAATTTAGTTATTATTGCATAGTTACTAATAATGTTAGACTTCAATAGAAAAGACATAAAACAACTAGTTACCCAATATTTTTATAGAAATAGGTGCATAGCAGAATAAGGATTATGATAAAATTTGTTCCAAATAAATTTAACTTTGTTTGCAAAGTTTCTATATTTAATCTACTTTTATATCTACTATTCATCTTTGTATTAAAATATTTTTCCAAAATAGATTTTCGAAATATTTTTGCATATTTTGGAAGCTCTTGATTTTAGATGAATTCAGAAATTGGTTTCATCTCATTTGGATTAAAAATGTAGAAGTTATTAACAGTTGAAATAGCCCGGGTATGAAAATACAAGGAAAATAGAGAATACGCTTTCACTACTCTGAAAGCGCCTTTTTATTTTTCGTGGGGTTTTCTTTTAAATCAGTTGATCGATAGGTGAGGCCATCTGGTCAGCGAGGCTGTGAGAGGCAGAGGTTGTGCGATACTGCGTCTGACGTGGGGGACCCGCAGGTTAGTGACACAAGGCAGGGGCTCACCTTCGCGGCTAATCGCCGGCGAAGCAGCTCGGGGGAGGTCCGGTCGACAGCGCAGGGAGCTTTAGGGAGGTGATGCGCATCTAGGGATGGTATCGATTTGGTCGGAGGCGAGCCGAGGCGAGCTGCCACTGAGGACCTGCGGCGGCAGAGAGGAGGTCTCGCCGGAGAAGATGAACAGAAGCTTCACAGATTGAATCGGTAGCACATTAGGCACTAATGGGTGCTAGAGGTTCCATTTCACTTGATACTCGAAGTGAAAGCGGGCTGAGGAGCCGTGCCACCGTCGACCGACCGTGGAGAAGAAGGGTGATCGGTGGCGGCAAGTTCTTACATGGAGTACTCCGAATGTTTTTGAGGGGTTTTGATCCTATAGGCTTGATGATGCTACGGCCTGAAGGAATTGGCAAATGGTTGAATGTATCGGTTTGATTTGAGTTCGACCCGATCCTAGGGTTCTTCGGCCATGGCAGAGATGAGGGAAATTGGTTGTGAGTAGAAGAAAGGAGAGGGAAAGAGATGCGCGGCTTCCTGCGATCCCAGGACGGGTTTTATAGCTGACAATTTGCTGCAGTGGAGCTCGAACAGCAGGTGTGAACTCTACGGCAAATTGTGGTGGTTGAACAGAAAGAAGGCATGGGCGAGCTGCGGGAAATCCGAAGGGGATGGCAGCGTGGCAAGGAGAGGACGATGACGTGGTTTCGGGCGGTGCAAATCACAGTGAATGGCGGTTACAAAGGATGGTGTGAGTTGGTTGTCTGCTTTGGGGCTTCGGCGCACCGAGGAAGATGAAGGCTGAGGCCTCCAACTGACATGTAAGGCCGCACAGTGCGTCGGTCCCATTAGTCAGTGAAAGAATTGGTGACCTCAAGCAATTTAAGCGAACAGAGCTCGGTTTGGTTCAAAGAATCTGTTATCTCTCTTGTCGCAAAATTAAGGATAAATTTATTGAATGTACTAGAGCTAGCTTAGCACCTATAATAAACATTTCAGACCTATTTGACTTATGTAGAATTTATAGAAATTATGACAAGCCACTGTGCACAAAAATGTGTTTTCAGTTTTTGAATTTTATGGAAGTTTATATCTTGTCAAAACTTTTTGAAACTTTTTATAGGAGTTCATATTGGCCATATAAGTCTTCAGTAAAAAGTTGGATTTAATATATTTTATATTTTATTTATAAACATTCTAACAATCTGATTCTTATATTTTCAGCAATTCTATTTTTGAATTTTTATAAATGTCAAATATAAAGATTATCTCCTAATATTTTTACTAAAGATGAATCTATCCAGGGAGAAGATAATATAAATATTTTCACATCGAAATTATGAACATTTAATTTCTGACATTTTTACTATTACTAGTCTTACTTCATTAAATTACCTTTCTTTTCATCATTTATTATTTTGTCATGAATTTAAAATTATATTTTGTGTTCTAGATAGCTCCACGATTTTTTATAGCAATTTTTTCTTATTTTGTTGTTTTATAAATCTTTTCTTATTACTTAAGTAATGGTTGATTGTTTAGAAAAAGGAATTTTCCTTTTAAGCAATAATCAAAAGAAGTCAGGAAAACTCATAGAAAATTCAAAAAAATCCATAAAAATCATCAATACATATATTTTAATGTTGAACTTTATTTGCTTGTTGTACTTTAAGTTTTGTATTGTAGCTCTGATACCAACTTGTAAGGCCCCCATTTTTTATATTAAATACCAATAATGGGTTCCTTGTGCATACCGTACTAGTCCCATGATCAGTGGCTAACACGCACAGATTACAAATTGGAATCATATCCATACATACGCTAAGCGTCTTGAGATTACATAATAGTATTACAAGCCAAAAACTTGAAGCCAGCAGCGAAAACTTTATTTCTCTTGTAGTATGCCCATATATCCTCAGGCAACAGACAAGGTAAAGCCCTAGAAAAGATCGTCATCATAACCCCCGAATCCTGTATGGTCGTAATTATCATCGGGGTATTCGATATCATCTACTAAAAACAACATTGATAGCAAGATTTAGTACATTGTGTACTCAGCAAGACTTTATAGTGTATCACAGATGCAAGTGTAAATAAATGCAGGTTATAGCAATGGAAAGGTTTCTACAGCTATTTTCCATTGGCAAATTTAAGCATAATCATATACTAGATTGCAATCGAAATTTGTAAAAGAGCATCTATTGTAATAAACAAATAATAATATAGTGACAAAATAATAGAGCAGTCTACCCGACTAATTCAATCCATTTTCAAGTCATCCCCTGACATGAAGTATATTCCAAAACACCATTTCCCCACCAAACCATTTTTACAAATATTAAAACTCTAACCATGTGATGACGTTACCAAGTGCCTTTTACCGTAGGCATGGCTAATTAATTAGATTTACACTCTGCAAAGGTGTACAGCTTTACCCACAAGAAATGATCTGCCATTTTTGCCAGGCCAGTTGACACTCTTCCTTTGGGGGGTCAGCATGGTGATCATGACATAACCGTTACATTGTCTAAACCTAACTTTGCACCAGCCTGATGTCGTTGAATCCTTGTTATGGAGAATAAACATAATTAATGAAACATAACAGTCAATCTTTGTATGTAGATCATTAACATTGGCAGTCCATCTCCGCCAAAAACGGTTTCTTCCCATAACAAGGCTTACATCGTTGTACTGATTTGCATTTACCCACACCTCGGTGTGGAAGCCCCTCATAAGCAAGCCTAGAAGGGATTGCTCATACTATCTTCCACCTACCAATGTGCAAAGCTAGATCTAAGCAACTTAATAGATTAAGGCTGTCCCATACTAGCACTCGTGGTTGTACGATTTTCTTGGCTTGAAAACAACCCATAGCTCGGTCCTTAATCCGATACAGACAATACTCCTCCCTACACTACGTACAAGTCCATCTCTTGCACAACCGGCTATTGCCAATAATTGCTCGCATCTAAACCATAGTTTTATTTTAAGTTTTTAGTTAAAATATCCACAATCGACAACATAGCTAATCCAACATTATGAAATTCCCAAGAAGCAGTTTGTTTTGATCATCTAATTCGTTGCTAAATGAGCATGGCTAAGCATGATTATTATTTGTGTATACCCAAATTGACATTATGTAATATCTACCCTTTTTCTATGGTTATCAAGGTTCACATATCCACACTTATCAAAGAAGTTCCGTGTAACATCCCGAAAAATGTAATAAAATAAAAATGAATATTTTAAATTTGAATATGTTTATTTCTGAGTTTTATTGGCATTATTGGTTTTTATTAAGATTTTCCTTGGACTTATGCTTTGTGAGAAAAATCAAACAAATAGAATTAATGAATGGAAAATGGTAAGAATATAAAAAGGTAAAAGTAAAATTTTGGAAAAATTTACCATGGAATCCTAACCATGATGGTAAGTCAGTAAAGTTAACAAGTAAAAATTTTATGGACAGAAAAGTAAATAAATAAGATGAGTGACATCTCTTTTGACTAGAAACAGTGTAAGTCAGAATTTATGTAAAATATTATAAACTTATATGGAGCTAAAAAAATTACCATAACATACTAAATACTTTTTTATCTATGGTAAAAATATTATAAATTAATAAAGTAATATAAGCCTTTTTAAAATTCAAAAACAGAATCATTGAAAATGTGAAAATCCGCATGTCAGAATTATGATAAAATATATATTAAATATTTTAACTTAAAATTTTTATGGGAGTACCCTTGAAAAAAATAGAACTCTTATAAAAATTTTAAAAAATAAATAATATAATTTGCAACCTTATATAAATAAAAATTTGAAATGAAAATTCTGAGCAGTGCACAGTGTCAGAATTTTAATTAATTCATTATAAGATATTTTGGTCCAAAAATTTTACTGAAGGATAACCACTACCAGGAAACCTTGGTAAAAAAGTTTCATTTATGTTAGACCAGAAATGTTCTCTCATTTAATGAGGATAGTGCGTATTGGATGAGCTGGAAGAGCTGATTAGAGACCTGTCACTGTTTTTATGCCAGGTAGGGCCTGATCTCCATTGAGACAAGTCCTGTATTGCTGTCGCCTTTGGCCCACCAGTCAGCCCCCATTTTCTTGCTTCCTCTCTTCTTCAGCTGAGTCCTCTGCCTGCCAAACGTTGCCACGGGAAGGATCGACAATGAATTCCTTGCCACGGCAATCGTTCGGTCATCTCTAGTAAGGCAGCAGCGTCGCAACTTTTCCCTGTGTTCACACCAGATGGCTGCTCCTTTGGAACTCCTCTACTGCCGCTTGTGCGTAAGCCACAGGGCGAACCGCCATTACTAAGCTGCCGTGGCAAATGGACAGAGCGCCCGGCCTTCGATCTTCTGGCACCAGTTTTTGTGATGAGATTGCAGTCATACCTTGCCCTCCTCGCTCTCAAACCACATCGTTTCATAGCTTTTGACTGCAGGGAAACTCGCGCCAATACTGATCTTGTTATCGGCCGCAAGAAACAAAATGATCTCTCTGCAAACGACCTTACTCTTGCTATAAAATCAGCTCCAGAGCTTCTAAGCAACCCATTCCACTTCTTTGTTTTCTTTCCAACCTATAAGCCTCGGCCAGAACCATCCTTCTCCCTTTGAACTCGCAATTGTCGCAGAGCTCCCAGAAAAGGGCGAAATTTTGATCAAGCTAATCTGCTGAGCCATTCTCAAATTGCTCGCAACCGTAGCACCTTAGTACCTCCCAAATTACTCATCAATCTTCATTTTCATGTTTCTTTGCTTGAAACACCGCCACACCCCTCTTCTTCTTCATCAGCTCAGGCGATCGGTGGTGGCCCAACACTATGCTTCTACGAATGAATCAACCGCCAAAATGGAACTCAGGTGGCTCGTTGATGCTTAATTCGTTACCCATTCAAGCTGAGACTCACTCATTTTCCTCCCAAACGAGCCGCCATCTCCTCCGTCGCAAGCTCACGATGGCGCGCTACTCTGGCCATCAACGCCGGCGTTGAGACCCACTGGATGGTGCGCCTTGTCGAGTTCATGCTCTAGCTGCCCTCCCCTTGCCGTAGCTTCGCCGGCGTGATGCCCTAGCCACCTCCCCTGCTCTATCTCGCTGCCTCGTGGGTCCCAGGCATCAGTCAGGTGTGCAGCAGAGAAACTTCAACCGAAAAAGGCGCCATCTTTAATCAGAAAGCGTATTTTCAGTTTTTCTAGTATTTTCAATACCTGGAATGATTCAATTAGCTATATCTTTTGTAGTATAACACCAAAATTAGTGAAATGAATTTCTATATTCATGTAAAATCAGGTACCTTTAGAATATGTAATAATATTTTGGTAATGATCACTGGGTGTATTTGAAATTCAAATTTGAATAAAAGGCCTAAAGATATGCTTTTTATAAAAATTCTGCAAACAAACTTAGAATTGAATGAAACCAATTTTAATGGAACCCTTATGCTTCCGTAAGTTCAAATATATAAAAATATTTAATTTTCATTTTTGTTTGAACTGCTTTCTATTAAAGATTGCATTCAATACACTAGAAATTCAAATATGCAAAACTTGTATGAAAGAAATCTAAAGTAAGTAAGATTAATTTTAAGCACTTGTATGACAGTGGGCTGCCTTATTATGCTGAGATGATTAAGGTATGAACTTGATTTAGTCTTGTTTATGAATAATAAATGGTTTAAATGGAAAAGATGTATGTATATATGTAAGTGCATATAGTAATCAGTAGCAATATATATATATATATATATATGCATGTGAAAAGTGTCTAATAGCTGTGCACAGATGTGAATAGCTGTCAAAATGGGCAATTTGTCACCATTGAAATGTTTCTTTGCTTGAAACACCGCCGCACCCCTCTTCTTCTTCATCAGCTCAGGCGATCGGTGGCGGCCCAACTCGGTGCTTCTTCGAAAGAATCAAACGCCAAAATAGAACTCAGGTGGCTCGCTGATGTTTCATTCGTTACCCATTCAAGCTGAGACTCACTCATTTTCCTCCTCGATGAGCCGCCATCTCCTCCGCCGCAAGCTCACGGTGGCTCGTTGCTCTGGCCATCAACGCCGGTGTTGAGACCCACTGGAAGGTGCGCCTTGTCGAGCTCATGCTCTAGTTGCCCTCCCCTTCGCCGGTGCTTCGTCAGCGTGATGCCCTAGCTGCCTCCCCTGCTCTATCTCGCTGCCTTGTGGGTCCCAGGCATCAGTCAGGTGTGCAGCAGAGAAATTTCAACCGAAAAAGGTGCCATCTCTAATCAGAAAGCGTATTTTGAGTTTTTCTTGTATTTTCAATACCTGGAATAATTCAATTAGCTATATCTTTTGCAGTATAACTTCAAAATTAGTGAAATGAATTTTTATATTCATGTAAAATCAGGTACCTTCAGAATATGTAATATTATTTTGGAAATGATCACTGGGTGTATTTGAAATTCAAATTTGAATAAAAGGCCTAAAGATATGCTTTTTATAAAAATTCGGCAAACAATGATAGAATTGAATGAAACCAATTTTAATGGAATCCTTATACTTCCATAAGTTGAAATATATAAAAATATTTAGATTTCATTTATTTTTGAACTGCTTTCTATTAAAGATTGCATTCAATACACTAGAAAGTCAAATATGCATAACTTGTATGAAAGAAATCTAAAGTAAGTAAGATTAATTTGAAGCACTTGTATGATAGTAAGCTGCCTTATTATGCTGAGATGATTAAGGTATGAACTTGATTTAGACTTGTTTATGACGAATAAATGGTTTAAATGGAAAAGATGTATGTATATATGTAAGTGCATATAGTAATCAGCAGCAATATATATATGCATGTGAAAAGTGTCTAATAGCTGTGCAAAGATGTGAATAGCTGTCATAATGGGCAATTTGTCACCATTGAAATGTTTTTAATGAAATATCATATATGCACAAGTTTAATTGCATCAAGACACAAGCCTTGTATATGTAGAAGAATGTATGCATGTATAGTTAGTGAAGAGCAAAGTCAAGATTCATAAGAAACTAGATTCTAAATATCTAGTGTAATTAAATCATTTGTTTCAGCAACAATCATTGTAATAAAGTCATATTCAATACCTAACCAAATAGTTGAAGTTCTAATACTTGTATAATCTGAATAGTCATATCTTTCACAAACTAACTTCCAATTTGACAAAACTAAATCCTAGTAATCTGAAAAATGATACCCTTGCTGTTTATGTAGAGATATATTATGTTTGTGCAAATTTCATCTAAGTCCATATTAGGCCCAAATGATCTCCCATATGGAAAACTTCTCGGATAAAAGCCAAACATCACGAAGTCAAATTTAAAACACGCTTAGAGATGTCCCTTAGAAATGCCTAAAAAATGGATAAATAATCTTATAAGACGTAGTCGCAAAGTTAAATCGGAAACTGAACCTTATTATGTCAACATTGTGATCACTTAAGCCTTTTCAACAACCTGTAGAATATCTCGTCTAAATGCTAATATTATGAAGATCAATTTAGAAATGATATTTGGGATATGTACTACTATAATCTGGAAAAATATTCTTATAACAACTTGGATTTCATCTAAATTCTGCTAGAGCAATATTCCTTAATGTTAATCGTACACTTCACCTCAATAATCCGATTCCTTATGACATAAACTCTAATATCATATAAGCATTTTCAATAATGAATATAGTGTCTCGTCCAAACCCGAAAATTTATGAAATCAGCTTAGGATTGCTATCCAAAGTATAGACTACCCTATTCTGAAGAAATAATCTCTTTTCGTCATGCTTTTCATATAAATCCTATTAGCCAAATAACCCTAAGTATTATAATTTATGAACTTCATCTTTTGAAAAATCAAACTTTTTATAATGAAGAAATCTGTAGTTAATATATTTGTATCACCAGAACCTTCTTAAAAACCATAAATAAATCCAGTAACCTAGCTTAATCAAAATCACTTCTTATGCAAAATCACTTAAGGTATTAAGTGCTATTCATATAACCCTTTTACTAATGTTTTAATTCTATTAATACAAATAATTTTAGCATCTAGAATTCGAAGTGATAAATGTAAGAATTCATAATTTTAACATCTTGAATTCGTAATATAAAAATAGATAATCTATAAAAGAAACCCTGTTTTGTTCATATTAAAAGCCATTAACTCTATGTGAATGTGTAATTACCTAAACCATGAGGTCATGAAATCATATAATTCAAACCCTGTTTTGCTTTATTTGGTTTTCTATCTATTTTCTTTTTGCCCTTATTGAAGTTGGATATTTGCTATATTTCCGATTGATCGACGTGAAGAATCCGACATCCCTTCCTCCATCGTCGCCTCCGTCAGCTGCGACCGCGTCTTCGTCGTAAGCACTAAATAAGCAAGGCAAGCACCCCCTTTGATCATTTTGATCCCAGTATTTAATTTGCATTGTGTTTATTAAAATATTTCATGCATGCGTTTACTTTCTGTAAATACGCTATTTTGTGGTACTGGTAGTTATACCTGTTGTCTCATGAAACCTCCTTGATAAGTATGGACATGTGAACCTTGATAACCATAGATTAAGCTTAGACATTATTTAATGTTATCATGGGTATATACGATTTCATAATTATCCATGCTTTAGAACCTTTGAGGTAGATGATCAGATCAAAATTTGTTTCTTGAGAAATGGAAAATGTTGGTTATGACACTGTTGGTTATGGGTATTTTGATTAAAAACCTAAAATAAAACTTTGGTTTTGATGCGGGCGATTATTGGCAATAGCCGGATGTGCAGAGGGATTTGCAGTAGCGTAGGGTGGAGAATCGCCCGTGTCACAGTAAGGATCGAGCAATGGGACGCTATTGATCCAAGAAAACCGTACAACCACAAGTGTTGGGATGGAGCAACCTTAAACCAATTAAGTTATCTAGTTTAACTTTGCATCTATGGAAGGCGGGAGATTGCACAGGCATTCCTTTCTAGGTCTGCTTTTAGGGGTTTCTACATACCAATGCAACGGTGTACGCCTTGCCATGAACAGAAACGTGGTGTTGGGTGTGATGTGAATGGATCCATGTCTTGGGTGAGTGTTTCTGTTTCTATGGCGAGGGTTTAACTTCCCGGGCTGGTGCAAAGTAATCCTAGATAATGTAAAGGTTTTCGTCATGAACATTCTGGCCACATGCCAAAGGTACGTGAAACATGCGGCAAAAAGAGCTAATCATTCCTTGTGGGTAAAGTTGTACACCTCTGCAGAGTGTAAATCTAATCGATTAGCCGCGTCCACGGTCAAGGACACTTGGTGAAGTCATTCCAATGTTAGTTTTGATATTTTCTAAAATGGGTTTGGTTTGAGCTTGTTTTAGCAGCTGTTGCTTTATGTCAAAGGGCCGACATTGTTGGATTCTATTATCCGGATTATCTCGATGCTCACGAAGGGTTGTGAGTATTACTTATGCTTTATTCATTTCATATCAGTCAAATATGCTTTTACAAATGCCGTTTATAAATAACTTGATTTTACAATATCAATTTTGCTTTATGCAAATTAACTGTAGTAGCCTCCTTTGAAATGGCCTGCATATATTATTGGTTTTGCTAAAGTCTTGCGGAGTACCAAAGTACTCACCCTTGCTTATATGTTGTTTTTAGGTGGATAAGTTAGCGAAGCTTCGAAGATATCTTTTCGTCGCAGGTTGTGGGAAATTCTTCAACGTGATCTTTCTAGGGATTATGCCTTGTAGGTTGCTTGCGGGATTGGATGGGTACACTACAAGACTTTGCTTCTTTTGCTGCTATATGATCTGAGTTGTAAGATTTTCTTTGTATAATAGCTTCCGCATGTTGTATGGTTGTGATTCCAATTGGTGTGTATGTGTGTACTAGCTACTGATCATGGGACTAGTATGGAATGCACATTAGATTTCCATTTTTGCATTTATGTAAAAATGGGGGTCGTTACAGTTGGTATCAGAGCTATGCTGACTGCAGGATAAACCCTAGATAGAATGGACGTTAGTATTGGAATAAGCAAATTCAAAATCTTATTCTCAAATACTACTGTATTTGCAAAATGTAGGCTTTGCTATTCTCTCCTCACTCTTAAGTTCTTATCCTTACGACTACTTTCATTTTGATTTGTAAACAAATTCTTCTTTTTCCATAAAGATAGTTTGTCTTTGCTATTTGCTTCTGAAGACGTCCAAGGTATGTCGCTATCTTGCTTGCAAATGAAGACTACAATGTCTACGCCAACAATCTCAAGAAAAAACATAATACTTCGCTAACCTCGACAAAACAAAAGTAAGCTCAAAGATTTTACTTCATGAAGAGACGATGTCACCCAACAATGAAATGCAGAAGATTAGAATATATTAGGATCCACCTTAAGATAGGAACCCTTATGCATAGCATGTTATTCCACTCTAGTTATATAAAGTGTTTTTAATGTGGTGTTTATAACTTGCTACTTGAAAATTGGTTTTTATTTTGTTCATTAAGACTGATTTGTGTGTGAGCTTAACCTCTAGGTTAAAATTTCACAATAAATTGTCCTTATCTATGAATACGGAAAACTCGACCCATAGGACAAATGGGAAATCATAAGATAAATTATCTCTTCTTTCTATAAAATTTCTCCCAAACTTATCCTTTCTTTCTGTAGAACTTTTCATCTGTGTAAACCATTATTATCATTAGCTTTTCCCAAAATCAAGCTTTATCAAGATTAGTAATATAGTCTTCATTACTACTTCTAGCTTTACTTGAGACCACACCATTCATAAATAAACCAAGGCCAAGATGCAATTAATCGCCAACTTACATAAGCTGCTTTAGGTTAGTCAAAACCTAATTTTTCCAAATAGTAACTTCTGACCATGCCACAAAACCCACCTCATTGCTATGCCTAGATTACATACCATGAATACAAGCTAAAACCAAAAAAAAAGTTATATTCTTTTGAATGGAAAATTTAGAATGGTCGTCGAAAGGAAAACTGGAAAAATCGAGAGCCTTATTTTCTAAAAAGAAGTATAAAAAGAGTAGCATTAGTTGTAAATTTACTCTTCGTCCATTGTAGGATTTAATCTCCTTGTCCATACACTCTTCCCTCTTATTGGATATTTCATATATCCATTTCCTTTCTATAGAACTTTCTTCCTCATGCTTAAGTAATTCTTCCTAAAAGTATTTCTCTCCTTATGTTTAATAAAAACCACCGACAAATCTTTTTGAAAGCAATTCTAGTAGCAAATCAGTAGGCGTCGTGATGACTACATCAAAAACTCCGAGAAGATGGAGGTAACAAAGTGTCACAACCTTCGACATCATGGAAGTTTTGAAGTACTGACATTAGCAAGTGGTGCAAATGTTAAAAGAAACACGTCGCTGAACAGCCTACTGTAAAAGATAGTACTATCCAAATTACACATTATTCTAGTTATAGTAAACCTCTTGAACATAAATACGTATGGTTAGGATAGTAGAAGAAAAACATTAGATACCCCTCCCACATACTAAGTTGAACATATATAAATTTACTGTGTTATTGCAATTTTGTTGTGAAACTTCTGTATTGCTTTCAGGTTACTCTCGTAAATGTTAAACCATTACGTTGAAATTTACGATATGCCAACTCTTATTTAATAAGAAAATTTAATTAAGAAAATTTTAAGGATCAAAAAGTTGCCTTATGAACTAATAACCACCTAATAACCAACCTTGAAACAATATTTTAATGAATGAAACATTGCCTTATAATCTAATCAACAATTTCCTAATGCATGAAGAGATCATTCTGAGATAGTATTTTAATGAACAAAACGTTGTCTTGTAATCCAACAGGATTTCGTCTGGATAAATTTGTCCTAATAATCATTGTTGCAGGATGCCTGTGACAAGATCCCTTCGCAAAATCTTGGAAAGCGAAGCCATGCTAAGCTTTCAACCATCAAATGATAATCCTACCTTAGTCCAACCGAATTCCCAACATCTAGTGCAGAACAACTTCAACCTAGGCACAATTCCCACCAAAAGAGGAAATGGTTTAGATCAGAAACCTACTCATACATCTTATTCGATACCTAAACAATGTTCTTTGAAGTGTTGTCAACCCAACCAATCTGAAGATCGTGCTTGCATTCGCTGTGGAGAAATAGGACATACTGCTGATGAGCATGCAATCAATTGCTCTAGCTATGAAGGAAATCATTCTCCAGGAAAATGTCCTATGAGCAATATACTTGTTACCTTTGTGAAGGTCAAGATCATTGCCTAGCTCAATGTCCCCTAGATCCGATAGTTGCCAATACAATTCAACATCAACGAGAGAAGTTCCGAGCCTTAGTTGCTCAAGATTTGGCAATCAGAAGAGAAAAACTAGCTACACAAAAAATATTGCCTAAGGAGTTAAAGAAGCAACACATGGACCTTGATCTCCTTCATCCAGAAAGTAATAAATGGCCATCGCCATCAGCATGTTTCGTGTGTGAAGAAGAAGGTCATTGGGCAAGGGAATGCCCTAACAATCAACAAGTTGAGATTAAAAAGGAAGATAGTATTGAGCATTCAATTGTACCCAACAAAACGCCTCGAGAGAAGCGTGAGTGCTTCAACTGTCACAAAAGGGGCCATCTTGCTAAGCGATGCCCACAAGAAGAGCAAATATTTCCTGCAACTATAGTCATGCCAGAAGTCACATCAGTCAAGATTATAACTCCAAGAGTAGGAGGAACAAAATCTGAATCTGATTGCCCGAAGAATTAGATAGAGAAGAGGCGCTTGAACAAAGACACTTGTCCCAAGAAGAATTCTGCTCAACCCCATTCCCAATTTCAATTGCCATCTGTTCATCCCTCCAACAATACCAACGAACAACCATCTGGTGCTCAAAACCAGGCAATCAATGTTACTGGCTTTTGCTGTCGTGAACATGGACATTATGCCAACAAGTGCCCAAAGAAGAAGAGAGATCAACCTCGTTTTCAACGCCATGAAGCCAAACGACAACTGCAAGGACAACCTCAAGGCTAGCAAGCCCCTATCTCTGCATTTACTCCAACTCAAGACATCAATCATGGCATACCTGACGCAACGCGAGGTACATATCTTATAAATACAGTTTCTGCCAGAACTTAGATTAATTTGAAATCATTGTGTCTATTCTTAAAGTAATATTTCGATAAGAGGAATATTGACCTTATAAATCTAACTGAACTCTCATCAAAATATATCTTATCTTAACCCACCCAAATGGCCGGTAAAATGTCAAGTGTAAACTTTCAGTTTTCATCTTTAACCATTACTCGATAAATCTTCCACCTATTTTATAACGTCAACAAACAACCTTTCTATTATTTCAAATATGACAGACAATGTCACCAACATTAACCAAGAAGAACCGCAACACTTCGCCAACATCTGCCCAAGAAAAGTTTTATATCATCTTGTCAAGGATGACATCAGTGATTTCCAAGCTATCCCGAGGACCTAGGAAACGTCAAGTACCCAGAACAGCCCCTGCCTCGATGTCAGTAATTGAATGTAAAGATCTTCCTTATGTAATTGCACCCGACACTTAATGCAATATTGAGTACGTCCTTTATGTATTCAATTCCTGCAATCAACCCTCTTGACTCTATACATTATATTCCTCCATAATTGCCAAATGCAAAGAAAATCAAAACCCTATGTTTACCAAGATGACCAAACGAATTAAATCATCAGGATCATTTTATAATCCTTCGACCTCAACCCAAATTCTTGAATTACCTCTACCTTGTTTTCAATATAATGTCAACCAAGAATGACATTTATTCTCAACCAATTTCATCAACTATTTTAAACTATACAGATCAACTGTTGTATTCAAATATTCTTCTTGATGTTAACATTCGATTCTTCCCAAATGAATTGAGTAACAATGCATTATTTTTTTCACCTCAAATATTCTGAACATACCACATGCCGCTCTCTAAAGTTAGATTATCCTTGTTAACAATCCTAGTTATTCAATCAAAAGATATATGTAGAAATATCCCTCATCTGTTTACGCAAAATCTAAATATTAGTCTTCTCTATTCTCAACACACCAACATGGAATCGCAAGACGAAGGACCATTAAAGCAACTGCAATGAAGAAGAAGCGATAATAGAACAACAAGATTAATGTCGAGAAAGAATTTCCTATACCCATTTAGTCCTTGCAAATCTCGAGGATGAGATTTATGTAAGGGGGGTAGATTTGTAACATCCCAAGAAATGTAATAAAATAAAAATGAATATTTTAAATTTTAATATATTTATTTCTGAGTTTTATTGGCATTATTGGTTTTTATTAGGATTTTCCTTGGATTTATGCTTTGTGAGAAAAATCAAACAAATAGAATTAATGAATGGAAAATGGTAAGAAGATAAAAAGGTAAAAGTAAAATTTTGGAAAAATTTACCATGGAACCCTAAACATGCTGGTAAGTCAGTAAAGTCAACAAGTAAAAATTTTATGAAAAGAAAAGTAAATAAATAAGATGAGTGACATCTCTTTTGACTAGAAACAGTGTAAGTCAGAATTTATGTAAAATATTAGAAACTTATGTGGAGCTCTAAAAATTACCATAACATAATAAAGATATTTTTTACCTCTGGTAAAAATATTATAAATTAGTAAAGTAATATAAGGCTTTTTAAAATTCAAAAACAGAAACATTGAAAATGTGAAAATCAGCATGTCAGAATTATGATAAAATATATATAAAATATTTTAACTTCGAATTTTTATGGGAGTACCCTTGACCTAAATAGAACTCTTATAAAAAGTATAAAAAATAAATAATATAATTTGCACATTTATATAAATCAAAATTCGAAATGAAAATTCTGAGTAGTGCACAGTGTCAAAATGTTAATTAATTCATTATAAGATATTTTGGTCCGAAACTTTTACTGAAGTATAAACACTACCAGGAGACCTTGGTAAAAAAGTTGCATTTATTTTAGAGCTGAAATGTTCTCTCATTTAATGAGGACGGTGCGTATTGGATGAGCTGGAAGAGCTGATTAGAGACCTGTCACTGTTTTTATGCCAGGTAGGGCCTGATCTCCATTGAGACAAGTCCTGTATTGCTGTCGCCTTTGGCCCACCAGTCAGCCCCCATTTCCTTGCTTCCTCTCTTCTTCAGCCGAGTCCTTTTCCTTCCAAACGTTGCCACGGCAAGGATCGGCAATGAATTCCATCTCTAATAAGGCAGCAGCGCCGCAACTTTTCCCTGTGTTCCACCAAATGGCTGCTCCTTTCGAACTCCTCTACTGCCGCTTGTGCGTAAACCACAGGGCGAACTGCCATTACCAAGCTGCCGTGGCAAATGGACAGAGCGCCTGGCCTTCGATCTTCTGGCACCAGTTTTAGTGATGAGATTGCAGCCATACCCTGCCCTCCTCTCTCCCAGACCACATCATTTCATAGCTTTTAACCGCAGGGAAACTCGCGCCAATACTGATCTCATTCTCGGCCGCAAGAAACAAAATGATCTCTGTGCAAACGACCTTACTCTTGCTATAAAATCAGCTCCAGAGCTTCTAAGCAAACCATTCCACTACTTTGTTTTCTTTCCAACCTATAAGCCTAGGCCAGAACCATCCTTCTCCCTCTGAACTCGCCATTGTCGCAGAGCTCCCAAAAAAGGGTGAAATTTTGATCAAGCTAATCTGATGCGCCATTCTCAAATTGCTCGCAACCGTTGCACCTTAGTACCTCCCAAATTACTCATCAACCTTCATTTTCATGTTTCTTTGCTTGAAACACCGCCACACCCCTCTTCTTCTTCATCAGCTCAGGCGATCGGTGGTGGCCCAACACTATGCTTCTACGAATGAATCAACCGCCAAAATGGAACTCAGGTGGCTCGTTGATGCTTAATTCGTTACCCATTCAAGCTGAGACTCACTCATTTTCCTCCCAAACGAGCCGCCATCTCCTCCGTCGCAAGCTCATGATGGCGCGCTACTCTGGCCATCAACGCCGGCGTTGAGACCCACTGGATGGTGCGCCTTGTCGAGCTCATGCTCTAGCTACCCTCCCCTTGCCGTAGCTTCGCCGGCGTGATGCCCTAGCCACCTCCCCTGCTCTATCTCGCTGCCTCGTGGGTCCCAGGCGTCAGTCAGGTGTGCAGCAGAGAAACTTCAACCGGAAAAGGCGCCATCTCTAATCAGAAAGCGTATTTTCAGTTTTTCTAGTATTTTCAATACCTGGAATGATTCAATTAGCTATATCTTTTGTAGTATAACACCAAAATTAGTGAAATGAATTTCTATATTCATGTAAAATCAGGTACCTTTAGAATATGTAATAATATTTTGGTAATGATCACTGGGTGTATTTGAAATTCAAATTTGAATAAAAGGCCTAAAGATATGCTTTTTATAAAAATTCTGCAAACAAACTTAGAATTGAATGAAACCAATTTTAATGGAACCCTTATGCTTCCGTAAGTTCAAATATATAAAAATATTTAATTTTCATTTTTGTTTGAACTGCTTTCTATTAAAGATTGCATTCAATACACTAGAAATTCAAATATGCAAAACTTGTATGAAAGAAATCTAAAGTAAGTAAGATTAATTTTAAGCACTTGTATGACAGTGGGCTGCCTTATTATGCTGAGATGATTAAGGTATGAACTTGATTTAGTCTTGTTTATGAATAATAAATGGTTTAAATGGAAAAGATGTATGTATATATGTAAGTGCATATAGTAATCAGCAGCAATATATATATATATATATATGCATGTGAAAAGTGTCTAATAGCTGTGCACAGATGTGAATAGCTGTCAGAATGGGCAATTTGTCACCATTGAAATGTTTTTACACTACTACAGAACTGGGCATCACAACCGGCCTATTAGAAGCGGTCTGGTGCGAACCCGTTGTGATCTTCGCACTAGAAGCGGTTCGTTGGCAACGGTCCGGAGAGGGCTTCGAGCGGTTTAAGACACGAACCGCTTCAAGGTTGCGTTCTAGACGCGGTTCTTTTCTCAAACCGCTTCGATTTTGAAGCGGTTTGAGAAAAGAACCGCTTCTAGAACTCAACCTTCGAGCGGTTCGTGTCTCAACCGCTTCGAAGCCCTCCCACAGCAGCGCATTTAAACCCTTCTTCTGCATGCGCCAAAGAGTAGTACGAATACGATCGAACAGAGAAGGCCGACCAAGCGCTGTTCTTGGGGAGGTGCTGTCCAAATTTTTAATTGGAGGTGATTAGCTCTAAATTAAGTGTTTCAAAGTTAGTAACATCATGTGAACATCCTTCTCACCTAGATATTGCTATTTTTTTCAATGGATGTGGAGAAATCTTGAACTTTTTAAGCATTATCGAAAATTTGTTTTTCGTGCCTTGTTTTTGTTGTTGTATGAAGATGTAGGGTGGAGATCTAGTTCAAAATATGACATTACAAGGTAAAGGTGATTGGAAGCTTTAGATCTAGGTGGTTGTTAGCTTTAGAATCTTAAATATCACAATATTGGAAGAGATCTAGGTATAACATTGCAAGGAAGTAATTATTGGTGTATGAAATAAAATAGAAAAACATGTAGAAGGATAAAAAATAATTACAAAGGTAGGAAGGGATACAAAATAATTAGAAAGGTAGGTCTTTAATTGGATGACGGTGTAGGTGGAGTTTTTTTTGGTTGGGTTTAAATGTTACGAAATTTCAGTTAGGTTATAATATTTCTAACGGAATTTGTTATGATTTTTAATGAAATTATAACTTGGTATAGATGAATCGGCAATGGATGTACAATGCGGACCGTCGCTCGAGAGAGTTCATTGATGGCGTGCATGCTTTTCTCGATGCGGCCGTTGCATTATTGCCTCCAGGCAGCTTCATATGTTGTCCGTGTGTAGATTGCAAGAACGAGAAGGAGCATTCCCAGCGATGGCAAGTTATGAACCACTTGATCATGAGAGGTTTTATGCCAAATTATACCGTTGGACCAACCATGGCGAAGTTGAGGTGATTAGCCAGAAGACGATGAAGAAGACAAGGAAGAGGAAGATGGATTCAATAAGAACCGGACGACACGCACATCGTTCCGTGGAAGAAACACTTGGTGACTTTGGTGATGATGAGCTAGACCGGATGTTTGCGTGACGGAGAGGAGACTACAGATGAAAGATAGTTCGAGAAGTTCCAGCGCATGTTAGAGGACCACGTAACTCCTTTGTACCCAAACTGTAGGCGTGGCCACAAAAAGTCGTGTACCACACCGAACTCTTGCAATGGAAGGCTAGAAATGGTGTGTCGATAAGGGATTCGATGAGGTGTTATCACTCGTAAAGAAGGTGCTTCGAAAGATAACACTCACCCGAATCTACATATGAAGCCAAGCAAGTCGTCTGTCCTTTGGGATTGGAAGTACAGAAGATACACGCGTGTCCTAATGATTGTATCCTGTATCGTAATGAGTATGCCGATTTGGATGTTTGTCCAGTGTGCAGAGAATCAAGGTATAAGGTGAAGCGTGACGATCCAGGTGAAATAGATGGGGAGCGTAAGAAGAAGAGACCTCCAGCTAAAGTGTTGTGGTATTTCCCTGTGATCCCCCGATTGAAACGTATGTTTGCTAACAAAGCGCATGCCCAGATGATGCGTTGGCACAAAGAAGAGCGTAAGGACAACGGGATGCTTAGACACCCTGCAGATGGCTCACAGTGGAGGAAAGTCGATCGGACGTACCCGGACTTCGCAGATGAGGTGAGAAACATAAGGTTTGGGTTGAGTACCGATGGGATGAATCCTTTCGAGAATTGAGCAGCACCATAGCACTGCCCGTTACACTATGTATCTATAACATTCCTCCATGACTGCATGAAACGAAAGCACATCATGATGCCGTTGTTGATCCAAGGCCCCAAGCAACCCGGAAATGACATCGATGTCTACCAAACCATTGGTTGAAGATCTTGTGACGCTAGGGACGATGGTGCAATGGTATGGGATGTGTACAAAATGGAGTATTTCACCCTCGTGCATTGTTATTTGTAACAATCAACGATTGGCTCGCTCTCGGTAACTGTCCGCCTAACTAACAAAGGATATAGAGCACGCATCCGAGGCTTAGATGAAACGGACGGCACGCACTAAAAACTCTCGGAAGGTTGTGTACATGGGTCACCGTAGGTTTCTTCTTACGAGTCACCCGCTATGGAAGGAACGCAGGAAATTTAACGGCAACTGCACCTTCGCAAGGCCTCAAAGATCGTAGTGGGCCACGTGTGTTTGCTATGGTAAAGGATTTGAAAGTAGTATTTGGAAAGGGTCCTGAAGCAAACATGTGCGTAATGAGGATGGTCATGCACCCATGTGGAAGAAGAAGTCAATATTTTGGGACTTGCCTTATTGGGAAGTTATGGAGGTTCGTCACTCACTTGACTTCATGCACATCACGAAGAATGTCTGCTTGAACCTGCTAGGCTACATAGATATGTACGGAAAATCGGAAGATACACTGCAAGCTCGGAAGGACCTTAAATTCTTGGAATTGAGCAACGACCTACATCCCGAAAAGAGAGAGAAAGGACAACATTACCTACATCCTACGAGATACACTCTAAGCAAAGAAGAGAAAAAAAGCATGATAGAGTTCCTGAACAGTGTGAAGGTCCCTTCCGGATACTCCTCGAATGTAAAGAGACTCGTAAACACGAAAGAGAATAAAATCGTACACATGAAATCTCATGACTGTCTTGTGTTAATGACACGCTTGCTCCCGATGGTCGTGAGAGGCATACCGCCCGAGTGGGTACGAGGGACAATCACAAAGCTGTGTTCTTTTTCAACGCGATTTCACGAAAGGTCATCGACCCGGATAAACTAAGTAAGTGCGCAGGATGACGTGGTACAAAGTTTGGTTAGCCTTGAGATGATCTTTCCTCTTGCATTTTTGATATTATGGTTCATCTCACTGCTCACCTTGTCAAAGAGATAGGTATCCTTGGACCGTGTATCTACACAACATGTTCCCTTTCGAGAGGTACATGAGTGTGCTAAAGAAGTATGTTCGTAACCGCTCTCGTCCCTAAGGATGCATTGCCGAGGGTTATGGGACAGAGGAGGTGATTGAGTTTTGTGTGGATTACATTAATGATCTAAACCGATCGGCGTCCCTATATCACGCCATGAGGGAGGCTACGAGGAAAAGGGACATTAGGAAGGAAAGCAATTGCATGCAATGATCTTCTTACATTTAAGCAAGCACATTTCACGGTTTTGAAACAATCAACTGTAGTGGCCCGTATGTCCTTGAGCACAAGAGTATTCTACGCCGCGATTTCCGGGAGGTCTCGAGGATTGATAACATCAAGCACATGGATTCTTTCGCGCTTGGTTACAAAAGTACATCATTTTGAAAGGGTCAGACAATGAACAGTTGCAACGCTTGGCTCGGGGACCATCTAGTGAAATCGTGACATTTAAGGGGTACGAGATAAATGGTTACACATTTTACACCAGATCGCAGGATAACAAGAGCACCAACCAAAATAGCGGTGTCCGTATAGACGCCGAAGACAACAAAGGCAAGGTGGATACATATTATGGTTTCATAGAAGAGATATGGGAGCTTGACTATGGACCTTTGAAGGTCCCTCTATTTAAGTGCCAATGGGTCAAACTGACTTCAAGCGGCGTGAAGGTAGACAAATACGGTATGACAATCGTGGACCTCACCCAAGTCGGCTATAGGCGCGAACCGCTTGTCCTCGCGAACGATGTGAGACAGTGTTCTACGAATGGACATGTCAAGTAAACCTAAGAAGCATAAGGACAAGCGTAAAGATTGTAGTACTAAGCCGGCGACACGTGGTTCTACAAGGCAAACGAAGGATTGTTGAGTTGAGGACGCCAGACGAGGAAGAGTATAGTCGATTCGACGAGATCCTCCTTTCACTGTGGATGTCGACATAAGCCTCCTCAATGACACAGACGTGGATACTCCTTTCATATGTCGCGATCATAATGAAGGAACACTTGTAAAGACAAAGTGCGTTACTTACTTAAGATGTACCCTACAGTATGAACTATGTATATGTAAGTCTTTACAAGAGGAAGTGTTTATTTGGAATGAATGTAAAGTGCCAAAATTCTGGAATGAAACTAAAGTGCTCAAAGCATTTTGTAAAAATTATGGAATGAAAGTAAAGTTCTAAAAGCTTCTTAAAAATTCTAAAATGAAACTGAAGTGCGAAAAGCATTTTTTAAAAATTATGAAATGAAACTGTCATGCTAAAAGCATTTTTAAAAAATTATGAAATGAAACTGTAGTGCGAAAAGAATTTTTAAAAAATCCTGAAATGAAACTAAATTGCTAAAAGCACTTTTTAAAAATTATGAAATTAAACTGAAGTGCTAAAAGCATTTTTTAAAAAATTATGAAATGAAAAAGTGCTAAAAGTATTTTTAAAAATCCTGAAATGAAACTAAATTGCTAAAAGCATTTTTTAAAAAATCTGAAATGAAACTGAAGTGCTAAAAGCATTTTTTAAAAAATTATGAAATGAAACTGGAGTGCTAAAAGTATTTTTTAAAAATTCTGAAATGAAACTGAATTGCTAAAAGCCTTTTTAAAAAATTATGAAATGAAACTGTAATACGAAAAGAATTTTTAAAAAATCATGAAATTAAACGGAAGCGGTTTGAAAAACGAACCGCTTCTAGAGTGCAACATTCAGAAACGGTTAGTAATAAGAACCGCTTCTAGGACGCAATATTCAGAAGTGGTTTTAGAAAAGAACCGCTTCTAGAGTGGACTATTCAGAAACGGTTAGTAACACCAACCGCTTGTAGAAGTCATCCCTCTACAAGCGGTTGATCTAACTCCGCTTGTAGAGATATTCTAAAAGCGGTTCGTTCTACGAACCGCTTGTAGAAGTCCTCCCTGTACAAGCGGTTGGTTCTAAAACCGCTTGTAGAGATTTTCTACAAGCGGTTGGTTATTAGAACCGCTTGTAGAAGTGCTCCCTGTATAAATTTGAAACGCCCGCCTTTTCTCACACCCAAATCTTCTAAGTCCCACCACCCCACGTGCGCCAAGCCTTCTTCGCCACCCTCGTCGCCGCCGTCACTCCACCCCGCCGCCAAGCCTTCTCGCCACCCGCGACGCCTTCTCCGCCACCAAAGCGCCGCCACACCGCCGTCCACCAGAGGACCGAGGTAGTCTGCTTGTGCACGCGCCGTCCTCCTCTCTAGTTCTACCGCCCACCATCCTGCTCGGTGAAATGCCCACAAGTGCTCTGCTTGCTTGAAATTTTAATTCTAAATTAAACCAACACGTATATTTTTCACTTAGTATGGAATTACATAACAATGCATGTTTTCTTTTTTCTTTTTATTATTTTGTTGTTTTTTATTTAATTTTGAATTTCAGTTCTAGTTTAGGATTTGTATATAAATTTAACTACTAATTTCATCTAATTTTTATTTCAAATTTTAGCTATGTACATATTTTAGTTTCATCTATTTAGTTTTGCATATCAATTTTAGGTAGAATTCATATACAAAACGATCAAAACGATCAAATCATCACGATCAAAACGACTAACTAATAAATATCATCACGAGTTCGTGTTTGATCCTTGGGCTAGTTCCAACACGCCGTAGTACTTAATGCTTGGTGTAGAGATCTATGTAATAATATGCTTGTGTTGTAATCTGTAATATGGTTGTTTCAAAGTAATATGATATTTATGTCAACATTTTTTCGGAATTAGTATAGATGGCGCAACCAGACGTGGTGACCCTACGCTCGATGAGGAGAACAGTTCTTGTTGGACTCCATCGCTACCGGGTACCATCGAAGGTGATGGTAACGCCGCCGCCACCGAGTCCGATAACACCGGTTCGCCGAGATGAGGTACACCGTAAGAATATAATCCCGTGAGACATGTTAATTAATCGCAACTCATTAATATAATACACTCGACACGCTTGTACATATGTTTATGTATTTCAAGCCCGTGCATCGAGCAACCAATCCAAGCATCGGGACCTAACAAGAAGCCGCCCACGGCACGTGTTTACCGACGTTAACAACGAAGGGATGCCGTTGCCCTCTTTTAGCGCTTGGGCCGTACAACAACGCTTGCGGTTACCACGTGAGGGATCACGTCCCAATTAGCATCGTAAAATGGGCCAAGTTCCTCAAGCTACCAAGGACTGCGCTCTGCAAGATATTAAGGAAAATTTCACATTTCCTCAAGGGTCCAAGACAAGGCCAAGAAATTTACTTTGAAGAAGATGGCAACAATGTTTCAGCTTGAAGACGCTCTCACCGCAAGTACGTGCGAAGGGAGAAAGACCCGACTTCAACCAATTTCCTAAGTTGGCGGATCACCGGAAGCATTCGAGGAGTTCAAGTCACACCAAGGCCAGCCGCGAGTCAAGAACAAGGCCAATTCACGATGAAGAAATACCACCACCATCTTGGCACCGGTGGTTACATCAAGGCTGTACCAAAATGGGAGAAGCGGAAGAAGAATTAATGGCGAAGGACGCCACACCGCTACCGCTCAGGGGAACAGCGCTGCGCAATTGGTTCATGGGTCATGGGGAGCCTTTCGGATGACGGCAGTTTGGTGATGGCACCAGAGTACAAGAGGTCGGCCAAAGGATTGTACAAGTTGTTGAGCGCCTCGTGCGGTACATTGGTGCCAGACAGGGAGAATGACGAGCTAACACATGCCCTTGAAAACCCTGAGCACCCAGGACGGACACGAGGTATGGGCAAGCTGACGCCGTGGAAGTATGGTTTCACGAAGGACGCACATACGTACAGGAGCCGGCATAGAAGCAAATCAAGAGAATCACGTAAAGTGTACCAATTGGAACAAGAGCTCAGAGCAACCCAGGCTAGCATCGGCGACATAGTTGCGCAACAAGTACAAATTGCCCTCAGCAAGCTTCAAGGACTAGGTCCGAGCAATCAGCCGGACGTCGTGATCAGCCCCTCCGCGCGGCGAAGTAGCTGCGCGTCCACCGGGGCCCCTGAAGCGGACACCTTGCTATCCCGTTATCCTGTGGATGACATAAGGGTTCGCCGCCAGTGTGAGCTGCATGTTGATGCGCGTAACCTCTCCATCAAGGTGGCTTACGGCATGGCATATCCGGTGGAGCTAGGCCAGATGTTCCACTGCAACGAGATACCCCCGGGTTACTCAAAGGTCGCGGTGGAGGAGGTGCTGAGCGGATTTGAAGAACTTCACCTCGATATTGCTGGAGGCGACGACGTGACCAAGCTTGGACAGCCCCCACAATATCATCCTTTGGCGCAAACGGTACATCATATTTCCACCGCTATGGACGCGCCATCTCCACCACGGCAACCCACGCCTCCAACGCCACCGCCACGCAATGCCTCGCCAAGAAAACAGAGCGTAAGCCCTACTCCACCACCAGCAGCCTCCTGTGTCTCCACCCGCTCCACGCAAGCCTTACTCCACCACCAAAGATCTCAAACAAAAAGAACCCCTAGGAAAACCACGCCCCACCATCTCCTCCGAGGAAGAAGCTCGATAATAGAATGAAGGCTCCCGCACCGCTCCCAAGAAGGCGGAGTCCACCGATCGACTAAGGTAAAGGAACCTCCAAAGAGGGCATATGATATGAATAAGGAGGAGAGTGACGCGGTCACTAAAGCGTATGGCTGCACACTTCGCAAAAAGAAGGTAGAGCCAAAGGTACCAACCGATCCAAAAGCGCAGAACACTTCGCGACATGCCGCAAAGTCACGCTGCGTGCTGGCCCAACTATGAACGGACAATACTTAAGGCTACGTAAGAATAAACGTGGTCGGTGGCGGCAAAGAAGAAGAAGAGAGACCAAGATCGGAGAACCTCGAGAGGTTTATGAAGGAGGCAAGACTCGGTTCACAACCGCATCTCTTGGATTAATAGATGATATCCCAATGGCAACAAAGGTCGATGGCAATTTCGGTTGGGCGGAGCCGATTGACCCAAATGAGATAAAGGATCTCACAACCAAGATGCGGCAATTTCACGAATGGTACATGACAGAGTCCGCTCAAGGAAGAACGATGTTCCTCCGTATCAAAGAAGATGATTTTTATCGCGGGGACAACACCATATGGCTCGAATTTGACGACTTATACAATATTTACCATGCCGACTCCATCAACGTGTCTCTCATGAGCTGCTGCTGCTGTAAGTGTCAAGCTCATACCTTTACTGTGTGCTTCCTCGCACAATAAAATTGCAACTATTAAACTTATACCTTTCTATGTAGAATGGAGATACAACGATGTAGAAAAGAGAATATCTTCAACGTGGGCTTCATCGACCCGGAGATTGTTAACGAGTTCGTCTTTGGATACAACCGAAAGGAACTTGAAGATTACATTCTCGATGCATTCTTGGGACAGCACTACAAACCGTACATACTTCTGCCCTTCAACTTCGAGTACGTATATATACAACCTCTCGTTCTTATATTTTCCAAGGCATTTATAATACTACTAGCTAACTAGTTACATATATGTTGCAATACATGAATAGGTTTCACTTGATCCTGCTTGTCATCAAGCTTGATAGCAGCCAAATCATTGTTCAAGACTCAAAAAGGACTCCGGTGAAAAAATTTCAATTTATCATTGACACCCTAAACAGGTATATAGCACATATATATACGATGGTTTTCCTTATTATATATATTGAAATACCTTGCTAATTATTCCAACACTGATAATTACCATTCATACTAACGCATCACACAGGACATTCGCACGGTTTCGAAAGAAGCAACAAGGAGATTTCGAGAACGAATTTGATGTACAATTAAGCACTCGAGTACGTATTAAAGAATATTAATATGCCGTAACAGTTTTTCATCCCAATAATCGTGGTCCTTTCAAATTTCATCGCAGGTTCTACAACAGACGGGTGGAAACAACCTATGTGGCTATTATGTGTGCCACTATATGCAAAGTATTACCCACGGTGATGTGCCGACAACCAACGCCGAGGTAGTGTGCACATGTCAATTTCTTAGTACTTACACTTTAATAATTACATGTCCAGAGATTTATTTAACTCCCGCTTTGTCAGCCCAACATCGATGTGCAAGACGTGATCCCGCCGCACCGGGTTGCAGCAATCCAAGAACAACTCATCGGATTTATTGTCGACGAGATTGTATCCACCAAAGGCGAGTTCCACGCAAATGGTTGGAGAGATTGTCCTGAAATAAGGACAGGTGAACTGACATCAACGTCGACCAAGGGCACAAAGAGCGACGCACGCAAGAAATGAGCTCAACATTCGCCCTTTTATTCTTTGAAAGTTGTAAAAGACGTGGCTAGCTTATTATTTCATGTGTTCATCGATCAACTTGTTCATTTTTAGTGATCTGTAATTATCTGAATGAATACTAATGACTAATATATATATATATATTTAAGTGTGTCAAAAAAACTCATGAAGTTCTATTTATTTTAATTGTCAAAATCTATATCAAAAACCCCTCTGAAAACATATTCTATATTGAATATAATCAAAACGCTACGCTGTCAGACTCTTCACAAGCGCTTGGTAACTCCAACCGCTTGTGGAGAGAGCCTCTCCACAAGCGGTTCGTAATACCAACCGCTTTTGGAGAGTTTTCCACAAGCGGTTGGTAACACCAACCGCTTGTGGAAATGTCGAACCACAAGCGGTTCGGGGAACCGCTTGTGATACCCGACGGGGTATCACTCCCGGTTGCTTACAAGCGGTTCTAAAACCGCTTCTGAAAGCAGTTTCGAACCGCTTGTGCATGCCCGATCCGCAGTAGTGTTAATGAAATATCATATATGCACAAGTTTAATTGCATCAAGACACAAGCCTTGTATATGTAGAAGAATGTATGCATGTATAGTTAGTGAAGAGCAAAGTCAAGATTCATAAGAAACTAGATTCTAAATATCTAGTGTAATTAAATCATTTGTTTCAGCAACAATCATTGTAATAAAGTCATAATCAATACCTAACCAAATAGTTAAAGTTCTAATATTTGTATAATCCGAATAGTCATATCTTTCACAAACTAACTTCCAATTTGACAAAACTAAATCCTAGTAATCAAAAAATGATACCCTTGTTGTTTATGTAGAGATATATTATGTTTGTGCAAATTTGGTCTAAGTCCATATTAGGCCCAAATGATCTCCCATATGGAAAACATCTCGGATAAAAGCCAAACATCACGAAGTCAACTTTAAAACACGCTTAGAGATGTCCCTTAGAAATGCCTAAAAAATGGATAAATAATCTTATAAGGCGTAGTCGCAAATTTAAATCAAAAACTGAACCATATTATGTCAACGTTGTGATCACTTAAGCCTTTTTAACAACCCGTAGAATATCTCGTCTAAATGCTAATATTATGAAGATCAGTTTAGAAATGTTATTTGGGATATGTACTACCATAATCTGGAAAAATATTCTTATAACAACTTGGATTTCATCTAAATTCTGCTAGAGTAATAACTCTTAATGTTAATCGTACACTTCACAATAATCCGATTCCTTATGACATAAACTCTAATATCATATAAGCTTTTTAAATAATGAATATAGTGTCTCGTCCAAACCCAAAAATTTATGAAATCAGCTTAGGATTGCTATCCAAAGTATAGACTACCCTATTCTGAAGAAATAATATCTTTTCGTTATGCTTTTTATATAAATCCTATTAGCCAAATAACCCTAAGTATTATTATTTATGAACTTCATCTTTTGAAAAATCAAACTTTGTTAATGAAGAAATCTGTAGTTAACATATTTGTATCACCAGAACCTTCTTAAAAACACTAAATAAATCCAGTAACCTAGCTTAATAGATCTAAAATATTCAAAATCACTTCTTATGCAAAATCACTTAAGGAATTAAGTGCTATTCGCATAACACTTTTACTAATGTTTTAATTCTATTAATCAAAATAATTTTAGCATCTAGAATTCGAAGTTATAAATGTAAGAATTCATAATTTTATCCTCTTGAATTCGTAATATAAGAATAGATAATCTATAAAAGAAACCTTGTTTTGTTCATATTAAAAGCATTTAACTCTATGTGAATGTCTAATTATCTAAACCATGAGGTCTTGAAATCATATAATTCAAACCCTAATATATGCCTGTTTTCTATAGTGGATCTTTATTTGGTTTTCAGTCTATTTTCTTTTTGCCCTCATTAAAGTTGGATATTTGCTATATTTCCGATTGATCGACGTGTAGAATCCGACGTCCCTTCCTTCGTCGTCGCCTCCGTCAACTGCGACCACGTCTTCGTCATAAGCAATAAATAAGCATGGCAAGCAACCCCCTTTGATCATCTTGATCCCAGTATTTAATTTGCATTGTGTTTATTAAAATATTTCATGCATGCGTTTACTTTCTGTAAATTCGCTATTTTGTGGTACTGGTAGTTATACGTGTTGTCTCATGAAACCTCCTTGATAAGCATGGACATGTGAACCTTGATAACCATAGATTAAGCTTAGACATTATTTAATGTTATCATGGGTATATACGATTTCATAATTATCCATGCTTAGCCATGCTTTAGAACCTTTGAGGTAGATGATCAGATCAAAATTTGTTTCTTGAGAAATGGAAAATGTTGGTTATGACACTGTTGGTTATGGGTATTTTGATTAAAAACCTAAAATAAAACTTTGGTTTTGATGCGGGCGATTATTGGCAATAGCCGGATGTGCAGAGGGATTTGCACGTAGCGAAGGGTAGAGAATCGCCCTTGTCACAGTAAGGACCGAGCAATGGGACGCTATTGATCCAAGAAAATCGTACAACTACAAATGTTGGGATGGGGCAACCTTAAACCAATTAAGTTATCTAGTTTAACTTTGCATCTATGGAAGGTGGGAGATTGCACAGGCATTCCTTTCTAGGTCTGCTTGTAAGGTTTTCTACATACCAATGCAACGATGTACGCCTTGCCATGAAAAGAAACGTGGTGTTGGATGTGATGTGAATGGATCCAGGTCTTTTGGGTGAGTGTTTTTGTTTCTATGGCGATGGCTTAACTTCCCGGGCTAGTGCAAAGTTAACCTAGATAATGTAAAGGTTTTCGTCATGAACATTCTGGCCACACAGCAAAGGTGCGTGAAACATGCTGCAAAAAGAGCTAATCATTCCTTGTGGGTAAAGTTGTACACCTCTGCAGAGTGTAAATCTAATCGATTAGCCGCGTCCTTGGTCAAAAACACTTGGTGAAGTCATTCCAATGTTAGTTTTGATATTTTCTAAAATGAGTTTGATTTGAGCTTGTTTTAGCAGCAGTTGCTTTATGTCAAAGGGCCGACATTGTTGGATTCCATTATCTGGATTATCTCGATGCTCATGAAGGGTTGTGAGTATTACTTATGCTTTATTTATTTGATATCAGTCAAATATGCTTTTTCAAATGACGTTTATAAATAACTTGATTTTACAATATCAATTTTGCTTTATGCAAATTAACTGTAGTAGCCTCCTTTGAAATGGCTTGCATATATTATAGGTTTTGCTAAAGTCTTGCGGAGTACGAAACTAATCACCCTTGCTTATATGTTGTTTTTAGGTGGATAAGTTAGCGAAGCTTCGAAGATATCTTTTCATCGCAGGTTGCTGGAAATTCTTCAACGTGATCTTTCTAGGGATTATGCCTTGTCAGTTGCCTGCGGGTTTGGATGGGTACACTACAAGACTTTGCTTCTTTTATTGCTATTTGATCTGAGTTGTAAGATTTTATTTGTATAATAGCTTCCGCTTAATAATATGTTGTATGGTTGTGATTTCAATTATTGTGTATGTTCGTACTAGCTACTGATCATGGGACTAGTACGGAATGCACATTAGATTTCTATTTTTCAATTTATGTAAAAATGGGGGTCGTTACATTCCATGAATTACCAGGTATATCTACTAATATTCCAATATATCATTTTTATGACAAGTATGCGCATGCATAATAGTTTTACAAGCATTGAAAAGTAATTATTTAAACTAATAGGATCAAGATGATCAAGAGGGTGCTTGCCTTGCTGATCGTTGTCATGTTTAAAGTCCTGGTCGTCGGCGAGGTCGTCCTCTATCAATTCAGGCTCGTCAGAATCTACTCGTCGATCATCAGGAACAACATACTATAAATAGCAAACCAAAATAAGGGAAAAAAGAAGACAGGTAAAAAATCAAACTAAAAACTTACTCACAAAAACAGGAGTGTTTATTAGTAAGATTATGATGTCATTTTAATTATGTTTACCTTTACTATTTTTTTACTGAATGATATCTTGTATATATTTTTTTTGCTTCATATGAATTATTCATTTTATTTTAACGAATTCTAGATGCTGAAATTATTTAAAGTAGAAAGATTTGTCTTACAGAGATAACATAAAATAGTATGTTGTTAAAAGGATTCAGATGCAAAGCAATGTATTTATAGACTTTTGAATTAATCATTCATCACCAAAATTCTTGCTGCCATTCTATTATGGATGCATAACATATTAGGTTATTTACTAAATCTTCATGTACTAATTTTTAGATGCATATATATATATATATATATATATATGTGCATATGCTTATTTATGCCCTTATACTAGAACACAACCTATTTGTATAACTTCATTATCTATCCAATGTTTTTATCTAGCCTAACATCATACTGCTATCATGCTGAAAAAGAAATATCCTTTAGCAACCTCCTGAAATTCTTTTCTATTAGTTTATTTATTATTGCATAATCAAACTAATAATATTAGACTCAAATGGAAAAGACCTAAAACAGCTAGTTAATCAAATATTTTTATATGTACGGGGTCCTAGCAGAATGAGGATCATAACAAAATTGGTTCCACACAAATTCAACTTTATTTGCAAAGTTTTTATATTTAGTCTATTTTCATAACTACTATACACTTCTGTATTAAAATATTTTTCCAAAGTAGCTTTTCAAAATATTTTTGCATATTCTGGAAGATCTTGATTTTACATGAATTTATAAATTTGTTTCATCTCATTTGGATTTCAAATGCGAAAGATATTCAAGTTTGAATTTGAACTAGTTCTGAAAAACAGGAAAATTGCAAAATACGTTTTCGGAATACTGAAAACGTCTTTTGCTTCGCGCCAACAGCTCCCGTACAAAACTTACTAAGACACTGACAGCTCGAGCCCGCATGTCAGCCAGCCGAAATAGGGCATGAGCTAGGGCTCATCGCCGACGAGGATCCGGTGACTTTCCGGTCCGGCCGAAGGCACAACTAGCATCATCACACTTTTGCGCATCTAATGGAGGTACCCATTCCTACTGGCGACTAGCCGAACCACCTCACCACCGTGGCTATGCGGCGGCGGAAGAGGTGGTGAGCTGTGCCGGCGACAGAGAGGCTCACTGGAGAAATCGGTTCCAGTTCTAGCATCAAGGTAACCCAAGCATTCCATTTTACTTAGTTGGGGCTAAAAAGAATTGATGGGTGAGCTCACCACCGATCGTCGGTTTCGGAGAAGAAGGGGGCTCGGTGGGGGCGAAGCTGCTGTTGATGATTCTTGATAACGAATGAGGAGTTTTGCTCCGGGTGAGATACACAAGCAGATGCGCAAAGGAATTGGGCAGAAGATCAGTATACCAGATGAAATCAGCTCCGATCCCAAAGCTAGGGTTCTTCGGCTGATTCGGGAAAACAAGAAATTGGCAGTGATCAGTGGAGTATAATGGATGAAACAAGAGGGGTTTTGAAGTGCAGTCTTTGGCGATCTTGCTCTAGTATTTATAGGCCTGGGGAGATGCTGTAGAGAAGCTCACACCTGGTGTGAACTTGGCGGCAAATTGCAGTGCTGGAACAGGAGAAGGCATGGGCCAAATTGCGGGAAATCCGGGCAAGGACGATGCGTGGCAAGGTCTTGATGAGGCGGTTTCCTCGGGCGAGCTACAGCCGGCGAAGTCGCTCCGGTCACGCGTGCGAGCTCGGCTGTGAGAGGAGAGGAAGAAGGCGGTGGCTACAGCTGACATGTGGGACCGCACGGTGGATCGGGCCCGCGTGGCAGCGAGAGAGGAAGAGAACTCCGGTTTTGACTTCAAGAAGGCTGAACTGGGTTCACTGAATCCGTTTTCTATCTAATTGGTAAATTAATGATAAATTTACTGAGTGTACTAGAGCTTGATTTGGATCTACCATAACATTTTCAGACCTATTGGACACCTACAGAATTTACAAAAATTCCGACGGTGCACTGTCCATAGATTTATGCATTTTATTTTATATTAATTTAGGTATTTATATCTTATTTAAAAATTTGGAAACTTTTTTTGTAGGTTCCTTATTGTTATATTAGCCTCTTGTAAAATTTTCAACTTCAGATTCTTGATAGATTATTTAATAAAATTCTGACATTGATGATTCCAGATTTTTAGCTTTTCAGTTTTTCAATTTTTTGAAATAACAAATATAAAGATTATCTCCTGATATTTTTACTGCAGATGACTTGTCCCCTCCTCTTGCGCTGCTATCTGGGTCCACCTTGTCAGTCAAAAGCGCTAGCACTAGTCTCTGCCATTTGGGGCGAGCCGTCATTGTGTTGAGTTCAGCGCAAACCAAAAACGGAAGGCGCTCTCTAGATTCAAAAGCATACTTTCCCTTTTTGGTAAAATTCCTGATTTTTAGTATTTTCCAAACACTAGCATATTCAAATGAGCATTCCGTACTAGTCCCATGATCAGTAGCTAGTACGCACATACACAACAATTGGAATCACAACCATACAAACATATTATTAAGCGGAAACTATTATACAAAGGAAATCATCCAACTCAAAGCATATAGCAGCAATAGAAGCAAAAGTCTTGTAGTGTGCCCATCCAACCCGCAGGCAACTGACAAGGCATAATCCCTAGAAAGATTTCGATGAAAAAAATCCCGCAACCTACGACGGAAAGATATCTTCGAAGCTTCGCTAACTTTGCACCTAAAAACAACATATAAGAAAGGGTGAGTACTTTACGTACTCCGCAAGACTTTAGCAAAACCTATAATATATGCAGGCCATTTCAAAGGAAACGCTTCTACGGTAAATTTGCATAAAGCAAAATTTAATTTGTAAATCAAGTTATTTTTAAATGGAATTTGTAGAAGCAAGTTTGACTAACTGATAAGAAATAAGTAAAGCATAAGTAATACTCACAGCCCATCGCGAGCAACGAATAATCCAGATAATGAAATCAAACAATGTTGGCCCTTTGACAAAAAGTGACAGCTGCTAAATAGGTTTCAAACCAAAACCCATTTTAAAAAAATACCAAATCTAACATTGGAATGACTTCACCAAGTGTCCTTGACCGTGGACGCGGCTAATTGATTAGATTTACACTCTGTAGAGGTGTACAACTTTACACATAAGTCATGGCCTTTTCTTTTTGCCGCATGTTTGACGCACCTTTGGCGTGTGGCCATAATGTTCATGAAGAAAACCTTTACATTATCTAAGTTTACTTTGCACCAGCACCAGGATGTTAAACCCATGCTATGATGGAAGAACTCAGAGCATAGAAATGTTGGAACTTCCCATAGTCATGGCGTACACCGTTGTATTGGTAAGTGTTGTTCCCAATACCTCGGTGTGGGCACCCCATCGAGCAAACCTTGAAGGGAGAGCCCGAACTACTTCGGCCTACCAATGTGCAAAGTTAAACTAGATAACTTAGTTGGTTTAAGGCGGCCCCATCCCAACACTTGTGGTTGTACGGGTTTCTTGGATCAATAGCGTCCCATTGCTCTGTCCTTACTGTGACACGGGCGATACTCCACCCTACACTACGTGCATTTCCCTCTACACAGCCGGCTATTGCTAACAATCGCCCGCGTCAAAACCATAGTTTTGATTTTGGGTTTTTAATTAAAGTACGAGTAACCAATAGTGTTATATCCAACATTTTAAATTTCTCAAGAAACCATTTTGATCTGATCATCTACCTCATCGGTTCTAAAGCATGGCTAAGCATGGCTAAAAAATAATCGCATATACCGATGATAACATTAAGTAATGTCTAGCCTTAATCTATGGTTATCAAGGTTCACATGTCAGTATTTATCAAGGAGGTTTCATAAGACAACAGGTATAACTACCAGTACCACAAAATAGCAAGTTTACAGTAAATAAGCGCATGCATGAAACATTTTAATAAACACAATTAATATTAAATACTGGGATCGATATGATCAAAGGGGGTGCTTTCCTTTCTTATTTATTGCTTATGACGAAGACGCGGTCGCAGCTGACGGAGTCGACGACGGAGGTAGAGACATCGGATTCTACACGTTGTTCAGTCGGAAATACAGCAAATATCCAACTTTATTAAGAGCGAAAAGAAAACAGATAAAAAACCAAATAAAGACTTACTATAGAAAACAAGAATATTTTAGGGTTTGGATTGAACGATTTCAAGATCTCATGATTTAGTTAATTATACATTCATATAGTTAATGGCTTTTATGTTGAGCAAAGCATGGTTTCATTTATAGATTATCTATTCTTGACTTACAAATTCAAGAGGCTAAAATTATTTGGATTAATATAATTAAAATATTAGTTAAAGGGTTATGCTATAAGGAACTAGATTAGAAAGGTGAAGTAAACGATTATCACTTAGGGTTATTGCACTAGCTGAATTTGGATGAATATCAAGCTGTAAATAAAATATGTTTCAAGAATATGGTAGAAAATATCCTAACTATTGTTTCTAAACTGATCTTCATAATATTTTCGTTTAGACGAGATGTTTTATGAGCTGCCGAAAAGGCTTAAGTGTTTCTAAATTCTACACGATAAAGGTTCAGTTTTCGATTTAAGTTTGCAACTGCACCTTATAATATTTAAGTTTTCCATTTTTTTGGCATTAACAAGGGATATCTCTAAGAGTTTTTTAAAGTTGATTCCGCGATGTTTGGCTTTTATCCGAGATGTTTTTCATATAAGTGATCATCAGGGCCTGATATTGGCTTACTTCAAATTTACACAAACATAATATATTTTTACATAAACAGCAAGTGTATTATTTTTCAAGTTACTAGGATTTGGTTTTGTCAAATTTGAAGTTAGTTTGTGAAAGATATAACTATTCGGATTACACAAGTATTGGAACTTCAACTATTTGGTTTAGTGTTGATTATGACTTTATTGTAATGATTCTTGCTGGATAAAATAGTTTGATTACATTAGATATTTAGAATCTAGTTTCTTATCATGATTTTGCTCTTCATTATTTATATACATATATATTTATATATTCTTTTACATAGAGAAAGATTATGATCTTTATTCAGATTAAATTTGTACCTATATAATACTTTATTGCTTTATTCAAAGACATTTTAGCAATAATAATTCAGTTTCATATCTCATTCTGAAGGTTATATATGTATGTACATACTACTGCTAGTTAATACAAGCACACATGTAATTCATTTGGATCATTTACTATTCATAAAGCAAGTTTAAATCGAGTTCATTCCTTAATCAATTCAGCATATTAAGGTAGCTTACTGACATTTTTATATATTGAAATCACTTCCATTCATTTTAAATTTCATTTGCATAAATTATACTCTTTTGAATATTTAATGTATTGAAAATAATCTTTAACAGAAAATGATTCAAACAAAGTTGAAACTTAAATATTTTTATATATTCGAGTTGCTGGGAGCATAAGGATTTCATTAAAATTTGTTTCATTCAAATCTAAGTTCGTTTGCAACATTTTTATATCTAGCATATCTTTAAGCCTTTTCTTTAAAATTTAAATTTTAAATTCACCCAGTGATTATTTTCAAAATATTTTTGCATATTATTAAAGTAAATAATTTTATATAAATTTAGAATTTTATTTTACTATATTCGGGGTTGAAATGCATAAGTTATAAGTAATTTAAACTCTAGGTTTTTAGATTATTCTATAAATAGAAAATACGTTTCCAAACAGAGAAAGCGGCTTTCTGTTTTTGGCTATTATTCAAAACTCGAGCTGACCGGTGGGGCTCTAGAGCAATGACCGTGTGTGGAGGGAGAAGAGTGGGAGTATGCTGTCAAGCTCGCACGGCAGCGGTGACTTCGATGTGGCGCTAAAGGCGCAGAGATCCGACGATGGGTCCCGTGTCGTGAGGGAGACAGGGGAGGAGCAACCGGTGCTTGCCGCCAGCGAGGGGAAGCTGGTGGAGAGGAATGTGTTCCAGGGTGAGCTTCAGCAAACCCGTGCGCATGTAGGGGAGGTACCGGTGTAGTTGGTGGTGGCCAGAATCGGCGCACCATCGTGCAGGAGCGGCGGTCGCCATGACTGACCGGCGAAGAAGCTAGGAAAGGAGGTTTCGGTACCCATTTTTACCCGTATGAGCATTAGGGAGTATAGGGCAGTCCATTTTGCCATTTACCTGGGTCAGAGATTGGTCGGAAGACTCTACCACTGTGCGCCGCCTCAGTGGAGGATGAACATCGGTGGGTGATCTACCAGTGAGCAATAACCGGGTCAAAGTGGGGGAAAACAATAGTCAAGTACGTAGAATGCTTGCGCACAGAGGAATTGAGTTATTGGTTACCGTAGTAGTGGAATTGATCTCCGGTTTTTGAGCTCATGTGTTACTGGCCATGGCGGCTTTCAGAGGAAGAGAAGGTGGCTAGGTCTATGCAAAGGTGATTTGGGAATGAATAAGCACGGAGGGGCTCAATGCGGCGCCCAGCTGGTATTTATAGCCGACAATGGATGGCAGTACAGGGTTTGAACAGAAGAAGGGAGTTGCGGCCGATTCTATTTTCAAGTGTCGAGGTGGCGCGGGGCTTAGCTGGTGTAGGTCGACGCTTCATCTGGCGCGAGGCGACATGGAATGACGGCGGTATGGCACAAGAAAACCGAGGATGAACGTGGCAGCAACCAATTGCTTGCACGGCTGGGAAGAAGAAGAGAGGGCAAGATGGATTCGGCGATTCACAAATGGGGCGGGGTCCACCAGACAACGAGAGAGGGGTTTCTCCATTCCTTGCCAGCAAACGGTTACAGCATAGTGGCTGTCCCACTTGTCAGTGAGAGGATACGAGATAAGCTGATAAGGTTGGCTCGGACAGGCTAGTACTCTCATTAACTTGGCTAACAAGCTTACTCCAAATTTGACAAAACCAAATCCTAGTAACCTAAAAATTTTCAAGTCAAAATAGTGTATATTTATTTTATAAAAATTCTGACATTCCAATTTTCAGATTTTTAGAGTTTCTGTTTTTGAATTTTAAAGGCCATAAATTATATTATTAATTCTTGATATTTTTACCAGAAGTAAATAATGTATTGATGATATGATGGTATGTTTTCCAGATCCAGATAATGATCAAAAGTTTTATGGTAATTCCGACCTTGAACTGTTTAGAGGTCAAAGAGATGTCTTTTCATTTATCATTTCTCCATTCTGTGCATTAAAATTTATTTATCAGCGAAAATGATTCACCTGAGTGCTCAAGTTTTTTAATATCAATTTTTGAAGACTTTACTTTTACCTTTTTATCTTTTACCATTATCTATTCATTAATTCTATTTGTTTGATTATTCACACAAGACATAAATCCAAGAAATTCCAATAAAAACCAATAATGTTAAGAATACTCAGAAATAATCATATTCAAATTCAAAATATACATTTTCATTTATTTGCATTTTCTGGGATGTTACAATATTGTAGAGCCTCGTGCTGATAACCTGTTGTAAACGTACGTAGTCGTTCACCTGCAATCAACCAATCAATTCGCCAACGCAATCACAAGAACAAAAATTGGAGCACACACAATATAGGGTGGCAAAGTTCTCTCGCTTTATGAAATTAATATCTTGTACAAGGGGATGCCCGATATATAAAGAAAACATCAAGAGATGAGTTCGAATTCGTCCACATATAAGAGATAGAGTCCAACCGAAAACGGTTACAAAATCTCTTATCTCATAACATACATCACAGGCAAGCAGCATTTTGCAGTTGCACACTGTGAAGACTCAAGATTATAACCTTGATAATTACGATATTAATAGAGCCTTAGTGAAGCTAGATGTTTCTTGGTAGTAAAATTGGAGACTTTAATGAATTTTATTAAAAAAAGATGGGCTGTAAATTGTTGCCTAGTAGAAGAGTTTCAAGAGTGTTTCTTTACCTAGATAGACCGATGGACGTGTAGTGACTTGGATATTAATTAGTAGTCTTGTTTCCCATTTGACAATTAATGGAAAACATCACTGACCTATAGGAAGAAGTACTGAAAAGAACTAATGTACTGAAAAATAATAATAATTAACATAATACAATGATTAATAACAGACAGACATGCACCATATATATCACGCAGTTGCAATTAAGAATCGACGTAATCTTTAGTAAGCTAAAATAGCTAGCTAGCCTGGTTGACGATGTAGCACTTCTTCCTGATCTCTCCCTCAACCCCGGTGAGCACGCCGACGTTGCCCATCTTCATCATGGACTCGCTGAAGTCCCTGAAGAACTCGTCGTCGAACTTGCCGGTGGAGATGCGCTGGACGTACTCCCTGGTGGTGGCATCGGTGAGCAACGCGGCGTCGGACTGGAAGAGCCCCCTCCGCTTGGCGACGTGGCGGTAGTAGCTGGTGTCGAAGGTCTTGTAGCTCCCCGGGTCCATCTCCGACAGCACGCTCTGGTCGTCGACGCTCTTGCACCGCGTCTTCAGCTTGTCGGCATACTCGCTGTCGAGGGACGGGTCGACGTTATAGGCACTGCTCTTGCCGGTGAAGTTGTACAGCCGGTCGGCGTATGAGGGGCAGTGCGCCGTGCCGAGGGTGTGGGCGCCGGAGAGGACGACGAGGTCCTTAAGGTCGAGGCGCTTGGAGGCGAATATCTGGGTGAGCAGCGGGATGTCCCCGTACGCCGGAGGCAGCTGATTGCTGGCCTCCGTGGCGCTGGACACCTTGCCGTCTCTCCTGCCCAGCGCGACCGGCCAGAAGGGGCCCTTGGCCAGCACGACAGCGTCGCGGGCCACGAGGGTGAGGACGTCGGCGCAGGAGACAGTGCCCGGGCAGGCGGCCTCGAGCTTGGCTTTCACTCGCTCCACGGAGCCGAAGCCTCTCAGGCTCTTGTTCGGCTTCGCGTCCCTCTCTGCCATGCGGCCCTCGGTGGAGTTGAGCAGGACAGAGGCGTCACAACCCTGCAGTTTTGCGTTGCATGCACATTTTTCTCTTAAGTTCATGATCATCGATGGAAACAATCCCAATATAGGAAGTTCGCAGTTTTATGTTTGTAATGCCACGGACAACAATGCACGTGCTACTTACCCTGACAAAGCAGTCGTGGAAATGGAGCCTGAGGAGCGGTCCGGCGAGGCTGGGCGCGGCGGAGATGATCTTCACCATCTCCTCGCGGACCATCGCCTCGACGTTCGGGCATGTCTTGCTGTAGAAGCCGATCTCCAGCTGAGCCGCTGCCGTGCCAGCTGCGAGAACCAGGATGGCCAGAGGAAGCAGTAGCACTACACAAGACCTTATCGCCATGGATCGATCGAGCTTAATCAATTATACAATCAAAGCTTCAATTATGTGGCTCCAGAGGAATATGTTTTGGTACTGGTTAAGTGATCTAGGATGAAATGGATGGATGAGCATGTTCTTGCAATTCCCTGTATTTATAGAGGCGCCGGTTACGTAAACTTGGTCACGTCTCAGCGTGACAACCTGTTTCTGTGTATACAGCCATGTGCTACCTTCCACCCCAGTACAGCCGCGCCCATTAACAAATGAACATGCATCTATATGCATTGAGGCATTGACGCGCGGCTTGAAACGAACATGTCTAAAAACAAAATAGACGGCGCCGAGGACAGTTCACCAGCGCGTCGATCGTAACATGACATGTATCTATATCATCGATATCTGAGCTTGCTAAGGAAAGGCAATTATCCATTTTAGGTTATAATTGAGAGAGAAGGTTATAATTAATATGCATCAAGGATAATTACATCCCATGTGCTTTACCAATGATTTCGGCAGGCTATGTGTTAACATATCTATGTGATGAGGAGGAATTCTTGGGTGCGGCATAAATAAAATTATGTAGCGTACGTACATGAATGTTACGAAAGGTGCTTGTTCTCCCCAGCATTGACTTCTGCGCGTCATCGCCCAAGCATGGAGGAATGTTTGGATGTTCCGAACCGGTGTATTTTTGGACACGCCTAAAAGAATTGCAAAGGCCACGAGTTCAAGCTTTCACTACTACAGAACAGCACATCCTTATACCGGCAGATCACAGCCGGTTATGACAGAGCCGGCAGTGAGAACATGCATATCACTGCCGGTTCGAAAGTTGAGCCGGCGGGGTGAACTTATCACTGCCGGTTCGTAGAAACAACCGGCAGTGATAAACTCATATCACTGCCGGTTTATATATAAAACCGGTAGTGATATATCACTGCCGGTTCTTGTTTTAACCAGCAGTGATATTGGGATTTTCACTGCCGGTTTTAAACCAAAACTGGCAGTGATATTTATTTTTCCGCCTAATTTTATTTTCCCGTGCAATGCGAGCCCTATCACTGCCGGTTCTGGGCAGAACCGGCAGTGATAAGTCCTTTATATGCCTGCCATCCCTTCCCCCCGACCAATCGAGCATAACAGAGGAGTCTCTGCTCCATTATTGTGTCCACTTGCTGCCGAAAATCGTACTAAAATTCATATCTACTTGTTTTCAAGGTTATTAATTTTAATAACATTATATTTGTAGTTGGATTTTACTTTGTAGATTGTTTTAGATTTAGATCATTAGAATTCTTATTCATTTCAGTGATTTAGTGGATTTTTGAATGGTGAAAATGGCTAGGTGAATTTTGCAATAATGAAAATTGCAAGATACATTTGTAAATCGATATATTATCAAATATATCCTGTATTTTCATTTATATGCTTACTCTCAATAATTAAAGTCATTAAAAAATTGCAACATTGATATTATCAAATATGAAAGTAATTTAAAAATTGCTACCTAGATATTTTTAATATAATAAAAATATGTCCTAATTATTCACAACTATTTTCTATTTTGCAAATTAATAAATTTGCGAGATGGATATTTACATATTGAAAAAAGGTTGATGTATGCTGAAATTTTGGAAAACAAATGCTACATGGATATTTACATAATGAAAAAAGGTTGATGTATTTTAATATAGTCAAAATGTATCCTAACAATTTACAATTATTTATTATTTTGTGGATATTTAAAAATTGGAAGATGGATATTTATATAATGAAAAAAGATTGATGTATTTTGATATAGTAAAAATATATCCTAAGTATTTACAATTATTTTCATTTTATAAAATAATAAAAAAATGTTACATTGATATTTACATAATGAAAAGGTTGATGTATTTGAACATAGTCAAAATATATCGTAACTATTTACAATTATTTATTATTTTGTGAATATTTAAAATTGGAAGATGGATATTTACATAATGAAAAAAGATTGATGTATTTTGATATAGTAAAAATATATCAAAATACGGTATGGACCTTTGAAGGTTCCTCTCTTTCAGTGCCAATGGGTCAGGCTTCCAGGGGGTGTTAACATCGACAAATACGGTATCACTACCGTAGACCTCAAACTCGCTTGATCACAGGAAGAGCCATTCGTACTTGCTAATTATGTTACACAAATCCTCTTTGTAACTGACCCGGGTAACAAGGAACGCCACGTGGTTATTCAAGGAAAAAGAAGGATTGTCGGAGTTCAGAATGTTGTCGACGAGGAAGAATACAACCAGTTCGATGAGCTTCCTCCTTTCGGAGAGAACGTTGAACTAAGTCTCATGGAAGATAGTGACGAAGCTACGTACGTACGCTGCGATCATAACGAAGGTCGAATCATAGCTTAGTTGTTCAAATTAAAGATGCTTTCTTTCGTACGAACAACATGTTTATTTTCTTTTCTGTAACAATTAATGTATTATATGAGGTAATGGATTGGACTGCATTTGTGTGAATTGTTACAAGTCACATCATCCGTGTCATGCATCCTCCTTTGGTCCATCTACAATTTATTTATTATTTCAAAATTTGAAATTTGTAAGACTTAATATGAATTTTTTGAGCACTATTTGATTTTTGAACTATTAAAACAGTGAGCAATTTGGTTTTTCTGAATTTTCCTGTTAGTCAAAATTAGGGGAAAATATTTATATGACATATTACATGTCCTGTAGTATGCCTAAATTTTTTTTCAAATTATTCGGATCAAATTTGATAATATTTCGTCGGTCTGTGAAATGAAATAAACTGGAAGTTCTACTGTATATATCACTGTCGGTTCACTTTAACCCGGCAGTGATACTTAGTACTACCGCTTAGGTATACAAATATCTCCGCAGTGATAGTGACTTATCACCGCCGGTTCTAGTAAAACCGCAGAATACGAAGTATCACCGCCAAGTTAAAGAGAGCCGACAAAGATAGTGTCCTTATCACTGCGCGGTTCTTTTAAAATCCGGCAGTGTTACTATATATCATCGTTGGGTTTTAGTAGAACCGTAGTGATAGTGTCATTATCACTCGCCGTTCTTTTAAAATCCGGCGAGGATACTATATATCACCGTCGGGTTTTAGTAGAACCGACAATGATAGTGTATCGTCACCACCGGCTATCTTTATGACCCAGCGGTGATATGATATCACCGCCGGTTATGTTAGGACCCGACAGTGATAGTCCACCCCTATAAATATCACTGCCGCACCCAACCATTTCCCTTCTCCTGTCACTTGCATCTCCGCCACCTTCACCTCCCAACCTCCGCGCCTTCGGCTGCATCGAGCCTCCCGCCGCCGCCTCGGGCCTCCCGTCATTGCCGCATCCTCTCCGCCATTGTCTCGTCCTCCCGTAGTCGAGGCCGTCGCATCCTTCGCCGCCGCCGCCGCATCGCATCCTCCCACGCCGCCGCCGGCTCGCCCGTGGTCGCTGCCGCCAGCCTCCCCGCCGCTACCTCTCCATCGGCATCGACCTTTCCCCGGTTCGTTCCTTTTTGCCATCCCCTGTTTGATTTCTCGTCCAATATGAAAAATGTCTGATGTGTGATGCTGCTCGTGAGGAGCTTGTGGGGATTTTTCTGTGCTGTGGTTGTGCTATGTCCAAGCCGCTTTCGTCCAGTGTGCAAAGTTTTGAATGTGGTTGTGGGGATTAACATAAGGATTGTATGTATCACTTAATCTTGAATGTGGTGACAGTGGCATGAGCAAATCTAGCACTTGGCGCTGATGAAGTTGAATCGGCACAAAGCTAAATTGCTCTATAGTTGATAAATTGCTCCATCGTTATTACAAAGTGTTATTAGAAATCAATAAGTTGATGAAGTACCCTCACTGTGCTCATTCAGCTTCTTAGTTGCTAAATTGCTCCACTGTTATTAGAAAGTGCTAAATTGCTCCGCTGTGCTCATCCAGCTTCTTAGTGGTTTGTATGCTTGTGTTAGAATATATGCATATTTGTATGTATGCTTCAAGTTGCTTAATTTGCATATTTGTCATGGAAACTCACCTTGCTGTCATGGAAACTCACCTTGCTGCCTTGACGTTGCTCGATGATGATAATGGGTGAAAAATGATCATAACATTAATTTTGCGAGTTTGGCCTTGAACCGTAGACTTGCATGCTAATAAGCCTTCTCGTCGCTCAATTATGATAACCATTCAAGCTCGATATTGTATTGTTTAGCACCTATCAATATTGCTTTGTTGCTCAATTGTTGCACCTATCGATTGCTTTGTTGCTTAATTGTTGCACCTATCGATTGCTTTGTTGCTTTACTATGTTAATCAATAAATGCTAATCGATTGCATACCGATATGAGTACAACTGCTCATTAAGATTCTATTATGATATGGAATTCAACTATCAATTCTTTATTGTGCATTTTAAGGTGGTAAGGGTTCGAGGCCTAATTCGCTGAATTAATTTGTTTAGCCCATTTGTGATTGAGGTTGAAGATTTAAATCTTCAATCAAACCCTAAATCTGATAGCACCATAAACAAATTCACGTCAATTATGTTATTTTTATCATATTGTCTTACATTCTCTTAAATTTCCAAGAGTATGATACTTGCCAGTAAAAGTAACTTTCACTTGAAAAATGTATATGTGTATGTATCCTCCAAAGATGTATGTGTATGTATCCTCGAAAGATGTATGTGTATGTATCCTCGAAAGATGTATGTGTATGTATCCTCGAAAGATGTATGTGTATGTATCCCCGAAAGCTGTATGTGTATGTATCCTCGAAAGCTGTATGTGTATGTATCCTTCAAGGATGTATTTTGTGCTCTACACTTACGTATTTGTCGTTAAATTGACAACCCGTATAATATCCTGCATGTGTATATATCCTGTGTATGTGTATGTGTATATTTGTGTTCATGGTCAAATTATTCTGGAGCATGCAGATTGAAAAAAAAGATGTATATGTGTATGTGTTCTTCAAAGATGTATGTGTATAAAGATAAAAAAATATCTATATGTGCACATGTTCTTTAAAGATGTGTATGTGTCTTTCAAATATGTGTATTAATTTTATTTCTTAGAATTGATAAGTTCGGGGATTGTTGTTTACATTATTATTGAGTACTCCTTTCAATAAATCTTAGCCATATTTTCATTTTACAATTTGTGGTTAAATTGAAATTGAGGAAGACAGGAGAGAAAATGACTTAGGTCGATCTCACTCGCCTCTAAGTTTAAGCCTTAATGATAATCTATACGAAAACAATCTCGAGTGAGTGCAAAATATCACAGGACTTACTTTAAAACACTCGTAGGGACATATATACTACCATAGTATAGAAAAGGATCCTAATTAGAACTTGTTTTGCATCTGAATACGTACGCTAATATGCTTTTATATCTATGTTCATTCATTATGTCAATCTTCATTTGTATGTGTGTTTCAAAAATGAGCTTGTTAATTTGAAATTTTCGATAAACTTGCTAGGAATGGTCTCTAACCAAGGACTAGTGCCGGAGGGAGCGGGGCCCTCAAATATCGACGAAGGAGGAACGGGTAGCCCGAACCATAGCCCAACGTCCTACCTGAACTTGCAGGATCCTGCCATAGACCAACCTGACGTCAGTAACGTAGGCGAGGTAAAGTATTAGTGCACTGTCGTTCTCAAAACATTGTTGGCCCAGATGACTCATGAGAAGATCAAATTGCAGGCTCAGACGTCTGATCAACGCAGGCAGCGCACAAGTCGTGGTCCAAACAAGATGCCTAAGGGACTTTTTAATGTAGTGAAACTCTCGGCAGTCGGGGAACCTGCTCTACCCGAGTCATCGTTGGGGCCGTACAGGACAGCATGCGGTGTTCTTGCTAGGGATGACGTGCCTATCAGCTACAGATCGTGGATTGGCCGCCAAGGTGACCCATGGGTGGTTCCCAATGACCTGAAGAACTCGTTGTGGGACAAGCTAAAACAAGTGTTCCAGTTCCCCCAAGAGACCGAGCTGGTTGCAAAGAAACGTGCACTATCCATCATGTGCACAGCGTGGAAGAATTGGAAGACGACACTAAATAAGAACTATGTGAAGAAGAATGAAACGCCGAATTTTGACATGTACACAAAGTTAAGAGAGTTTGGGAGGACTTTGTGGCGTACAAGAGGTCTGAAGAAGCGCAGATAGTAAGTCAAAGGAACAAGGCAAACACGGATAAGAATATTCACCCTCACACACTAGGAAATGTAAGGGTACGTGAAGAAAATACCAGATGGGATCGGACCAAGAAGAGCTAACCCGCAAGGGTGTCATTCTATGACGGCCATCTTGAGTGAACGATCAAGCACCGGTTGCTTGGGAGGGTGCTTCTATCTCGATGATGGCAGCTTAAGCTTCCGAGCGGCGAGAGTAGGAAGTGTCGCGAGAATCACGGATGCTCACATGCGCCTTCCCAAGTATCTTTCATGCCAAGAAGGGAGAATGACGAGTTAACAGTAGCCTGGTAACAAGGAGCATCTAGGTCGCACCGAGGAGTTGGTTTGGTGCCGTGAAAGAAGCCTTCCCAGCAGACTCATGGTTGTGCAAGCGCTCAAGAGACAACGAGAAGATCAACTGGACCACAAATACAAGATGCTGTGGCGAGAGCGTTAGAGGAACAGAGAGCGGAACTAGATAAGGTTGTGGAGCAAGCAGTACAAAAGCTCTCAGCTCACTACCGCCGCTTGGAGAAATCCCTGAGCTCATCTCCTGGTGCTCGTAAGAGCAGTTGCGCATCCACAGGGTTTCCCGAAGAGCACGGACTCCATTTTCCTGTGGATGACATCAAAGAACCGACACCGTGCAAGCTACATTTGTCCGCACATGGCATTACAATCAAGGTGGCTGAGGGCAGGGCTTGGCCATACCAGGAGTCGCAGGTTTTGCACTGTCGCCCGATACCGAAGGGATTCGCCAGGGTCGAAGTGGACAGTGTAGTCCGCCAATACCGTAAAATGGAGGTAGAGATCCCTGGCGAGGACAAAAACAAAATACTAGGAGAAAACGTTCATAGCTTCCTCGCGTGGCGCAAGAGCTTGATTAAGTTTGGTCCGGACGATGAGGACGACGAAGATGATGATCAGCCGCATTCTGCACATGGAGACCTCCCGCCCTGGTCGTCACCACAGAGACAAAGCTCATCTCCTCCGCCGGCACCAACCAGAAAAATTCTGACTCATCCGCCAGAATCTGAGAAGAATCGAACACCAGCACCATCTCGCAAGTCAGCACCGTCCTCGAAGAAATCTAATTCATCTGTGAAGCAAGGACAATCCCAGAAGAATTTACCAATGATATGATCAAGAAAAATGAAAAAAGCATGTAGCGCCAACAGAATCTCTCACTTTAAAAAGGTGCCACCACCTGAGAAGACTAAAGTTGACAAGAACGCGCAAAAGTTTTTCTCGAGTATGGCAAAAGTGCAAAAGACGGGGCAAGCTTCTGAACCTTGCAAAATGTTGGACTACGAGCGCATATCCAGAAAGCAATACTTGAAGGCGGCTAGTGCCGATGCGTTGATGTTGGATGCTCAGGCAGATCCTGCTCACCTTGAAGCTCAGCAGCAAGGTCTCAGGTGGAAGTTCTTTATGGGGAAACCGCTGGTTGAACCAGCTCATTTCGACCACTGAAAACACAATCATGCGGCCCATCAGTGGTACATGCAGCAGTCCAACGAAGGTATGGAGTTGTTCGCAGTCCGATACACGGAGCAAGATTTTCACAATGGGGATAACATCTTCTGGGTGAATTTTGAGGAGGTGTACATGTTGTACCAGCAAGATGCCCTGGACGTGAATATACTTCGAATGTGGACTTTGTAAGTCTCTATGTATATTATTGTGCATTCTTGTACTGTTTAATTGCATGTCTGACTTCTTTCCTATGTAGAATGGAGATACAGATTTGTAGAAGAAATGATAATGACAATCTAGGATTCATAGATCCGGGGCTCGTCAATGAGAAGCTTGTGAAGGACAATCCATAGTACAATGAAGACTATTTATTTAATACTTTTTTGAAGCTGCAAAACAAAACCTCCATACTTTTACCCTATAACTTTAAGTATGTATTTCCCTACTTCTAATATCATTTTACTGTTTTTGCGTAACACGCACGATGTTGGAGTAATTGACTATGTTGACATATATGTCTAGGTTTCACTGGGTCCTCCTCGTCATCCAGTTAGATGCTAGTAGGATTTTTGTCTTGGACTCTAGGAGAAAAGCAACTAAGTTGTATCAAGACCTTTGGGATATGATGAATGTGTAAACTCCATCGCTCATTATTGCTCTAGCAATATTCCATTCTACTTCATTTAAGTTTACTTGATATTCAAAATCATTCACAGGGCATTCGCACGATACTGCAAGAAAAGTGTTCGCCATTGTCCCTACAAGGAAACATTTTGAAATAGTAACCGACTTTCCATGTATAAGGCAGGACCCGGGAAACAATTTATGTGCATACTATGTATGTACAAATTTACATTCAATTGTCACGGAGACTGTGGGCTATAACGAAGCCATGGTACGTAATTACACATTGATGCCTACTTTTTTCATTTAACATACATCTTCATTAATTAACTTTCTTTTCTTCAATAATAGCGCCCAAACCGAGAACCAATAAGTTATTCTTGATGAAATTATAGCAATTCAAGAACAGCTCGCGGATTCATTCATGACGGTCATCAATCCAAACGGCGAGTTCCACGCGTAGCCTCATCGCCTCATTCTCATCGTGGTGGTGCAAAATCAAACTCAATGAGAAGAGATGAGATGAGATGTAGTCGAACTACATTTGTAAATAAATCATTGTAAAAACAAAGTATTGTGATGCTTAATTTAATATATTTGAATTATGATTTTAACGATGCTTTGTATATACATGGATATATTTGAATTATGATTTGAACGATGCTTTATATACTATATATGGACACTGTATAAACAATTGTATAAAAATATATATATTGAACAAAAAATATGCAATAAAAATATTTGGTTCACGGCTTGTCACTGCCGGTTCTTGGAGAAAACAAGCAGTGATAGTCCTATATCACTGTCGGATTGAGGTATAACCCGGCAGTGATAGTCCTATATCACTGCCGATTTTATGTATAACCGGCAGTGATAATTATTATCACTGCCGGATTTTGGTTTAACCCGGCAGTGATAGTACAATATCACTGCCGGTTCTGTATAGAACCGGCAGTGATAATCCCCAAGTATCGTTGCCGACCAATCACTGCCGGCACCAATGACCGGCAGTGATGGCGTTTTGGAACTAGTAGTGATGTGCTGTTCTATAGTAGTGTTTCCTACTGACGTGCACTCCCATCATTCACTAGTACAAAAGGGGTTATATATGACATGTAAAAAACCGTTAGTGATGAGTCTCAGGCAAATCATGGACAGTCTTTTGGCTAAAAATTATTTAGAATATATTAAATTCCACTGTTCCGATGTAAATAGGTGACACTTCCATATAGAGTTAAGGTCGACAAGAGAGGTTTTACTCTTGTGGATCTCAATAGACTCGCCTACAATGATGAACTATTCATCTTTGCGACGCAAGAAAATCAAGTCTTCTACGTGCATAATCTAGCCAATCCGAGGTTGCACGTTGTCCTTCATGGCAAGAGGCGGATTGTTGGAGTTGAAAATGTTGTAGATGAAGAAGAGTACAACCAATTTGAAGAAATACCTCTGTTTGCAGATGGAGCATGTCTTAGTAGTAACAACGACACACATGGAACAAATTATATGCATGTAGATCATTAAGATGGGTTGTATTATAAATAAAGGAATTACGTTAAGGTTTGTTCATTTTATCAGCCCATTTATTTGGTTTAACAGCCGTTACCATTTAACAAACTCATTTTATTTTGCCGTTTATTTGGGTAAAGTTGTAAGATTGCCATATGACATAGAACATTGTGACATACATGAGATGAATGCTAGCTTTGCTTTTGAATGCCACTTGAGTTGTTCATTCATTCAATTATGATTCTTTAATTACATTCACATCATGTCATATTTTTTCTTTATGTCATCATTGTGGACAATTGTTGATAATCTTGTAGTTCCATTATGTAAGCATAAAAGAAGATGAACTAGTTACTAGTATCTTGTTTTGGCTTTAAATTGGTATTTTGCTTACAATTAATTGTACATTAATGAAAACAGCTCCAAAACTAAAAATATAGAGTTGGTCATTCTTAACCAATCTCGTATTCAAAAGATTTTCGAAATACTAACCAATCCTAAGTTATTTGATTTTGAGACTAGCCCAAAAACTACTCTTCACCTATATTGGTCATATTCTAGCATTTTTTGGGTTTCATCTATTGGAATAGATTTTTAGTCATTTATTGGTTCCAAATGGTATTTTAAACTCACACATACCAACTCAAATCAAATATGCTCTTATTTGCTTCTTTTGGTATTTCTTTAAAATATTGTTTAAAATGTCTATATTTGTGAAAATATTTGTAAAAGTCAAATGGATCTTATATGATCTTGCTTTTAGATTAAATGACACATGGAAGTTCAAATCTCAATGAAATCCAAGTTGAATTATGTTTGAGGCTTTGATGGAAATTCAATCTCTCATTATGCCTACAAAGCACATTTGCCATATCTTTTGAAAAAAATTCCTTTTTTGGCAATTCTTTTTGGTAAAGCTTCTAAATAGTCCAAAGTTCATTTCTAGAAATTTTCAAATAATTTGGACTTTATTTGAAAAAGTTTTGAATTTTCTACGCTTTAAGCAAAAATCATGCCTACAAAGTGAAATTTGGCATATCTTTTGAATGGGAACTCTTTTCTGAAAATTCTTTTAGCAAAAACTTTTTAGTATCCCAAAGTATATTTTTGAAATTTTTTAAATAATTTCAACTATATTTGAAAAATTTATTGCCTTTTCTCTTTTTGACCAAATGCTGAAAATTTGAACTTTTGCATGATTTTGAGCTAATTTGTGATTTTTTTATCTCCAAATCAGATAACAATTTGAGGAGATGCCCCCTCTAGCTACAGGTAAACAATTATCACCATGACAGTGTCTATCTATTTTTTTGTTCATGATCAATGAACCTAGATTTTGACATTTGTGTAAGTTTAAACATGTTAGAATAAGCATCTAGTTTACATGTTTGAATCCTAAAATGCATATACTTTAGTCTTGAAGTATCATGATGCTATTTGTCTCTCTGTGTACCTTGAATGAGTTGTAAACACGGTGTATGCTTGTATAGAGGAATGCTAATGCTGGGAGAAATTGAATATACTAGGTAAGTTGGTTTTTTTATAAAAAAATGCTAGGAGAATATACTGGGAGAAATGTATAGAAATAGAGTTACTTCTATGATTAGAATCTCTGAACTAGGTTAGTTGGTTTTTTTAAATTGAATATATTTTGGGTTTGAAATTAGTAACTATTCATTTTGTGGTGGTAACCAGCTAGTTTATGCGATAACCAGATAATCAATAATAACTGACAGGCTACTTCAACGATTATAATCTCTGAACTCAACTAGATTTTAAGTGACGTTGGATGCAACTCGGCAACTGGCAGTCTCTTATAGATCTTTTAACTATGATTTAATATGGGCAAGTCAATCACTTGCCGCTAGTAACCGTATGTGTCCAACTCAAGTGAAAAAGACAATCACTATTCCTACTTGGATACCAGTTTGCCCACACTACTACAGAATGGTACATCACTATCGCTTCATCTGGGTCGGTTCCTAAGTTTTTAGGAAAAAACAATTGTGATAGATTACTTAGGAGGGGTGTTAGTGATAATCACTATCGGTTCTCAGGTTAGAAGCGATTGTGATGTAGCACTAGGCACATCACAATCGGTTCTAACTGTGAGACCCCGTTCTTACAAACAGGAACCTCCATGTGATCACTGTACTAGTCCCATGATCAGTGGCTAGCACTCACATGTTTACAACATTCATATCACGTCCACAAGATATTAAACTGATAAATATGTATTACAAGCGGAAATAATTATACGTAGTTTAAAATTTACAAAGACTGAATAGCGAAAAATAGAGAGTTAAAGAACTCCAAAAGCCTCGTGGTTTGCCCGCTAATCCTCAGGCAACCGACTAGGCAAACCTAGGGGAAATCATCGTTGAACACCCCGTGCCCTGCGTGAAAGTAAGAATCGTCTGGCACTTCGCAAGCTTCGTCCTCTCAGACAGCAGATGCAAGATTGAGTACATTGGTACTCAGCAAGACTTACAATGTTTGACAAATGCAATTAAGTAATTATGAAGGCTAAACAAAGGCAGGTTGTAGGTTATTTTGCAATTGCATAAACTTTGAAAAGTATGAATATAATAGATTGAAACACCGTATTTTTAAATAAGCAATTGTGACATAAAGCGATAAACAAATATTCAAGTCTTTCAACCCAGTCTACCCAACTGCAAAGATCCCCGGTATCTATCCTTTGACACAAAAGCTAGATGCAAAAAAAAAATTTGGTTTCCATCCCAAGCCCGTTTTCAGAAAATACCAAAAACTCTAACATTGGAATGATTTCACCAAGTGTCCTTGACCGTGGACGCGGCTAATCAATTAGATTTTTCACTCTGCAGAGGTGTACAACTTTACCCACAGGGAATGATCAACCTCTTTTGCCAGGCCATATTAACACACTTCCTTTGGTGTGTCGGCAAGGAGATCATACAGAACTGTTACATTACTTAGGCGTGGCTATGAACTAGCCCGGGACGTTAACCCCCATCACAAAACAGAAACACACACCAGACGTGGTTCCTTTCACGTGATACACAACACCCGTTTCTGTTTTATGGCGATGCGTACACCGTTGGGAGGGTATGCATTTACCCACACCGAGAGTTAGAAAAGGTTCGGTGTGGAAGCCCCTCACAAGCAGTCCTGACCGGAAAGCTCCCGCTATACTCCCGCCTTCCTTAGATGCAAAGCCACATCCAAATAACTTATTAGGCTCAGACTGTCCCACACCAGGCCCCGTGGTTGTACGAAAATATGGATCTATAGCGTTCCATTGCTCGGTCCTTAATCCGACACGGGCGATACTCTACTCTATACTACGTGCAACTCCCTTTGTGTAATATTACAGATCGAAATTCGTGGCCGGGTAGTTGATGGACCCACGATGATCTGAAAAGTGGAAAGTGCATGTGTGTGGGTGAATCACCTGGGTTCCCCCCCCCCATCTACCCTTCTTTTTCTCCTCCCTTTTTCCCCCACTTGGCAGCACTCTTTTTCCTGGCTCTTCTTTTCTCCCTTGGCTGCGCCTTCTCCTTTTCCCTGGCTGTTCTTCCCAGCGCCTCCCTAATTGGCTTCCTCTCCCTGGTCTTCCTCTCCCTAGCTCCTCCCATGGCTGGCGCCTCCTCCCCTTCCCTCTCAGCCAGCAGCAGCAGCAGCAAGGAGAAGCGAGCAGCAGTAAGCAGCAGCATCAGCAGCACAACAACTTCTTCCATTTCTTTCTCCCTTTGTTGGTAAGTGGATTCAAGTTTTTTGGTGCATGCTGTGCTAATGGAGGTCCTAGCAGGTGGGGATGGTTCTAGGGTTCTTGGATTTGGGGATTTTGGAGGAAAATGGATCTAGGGTTGGAGGAACTCTGTTCAGTTTTCGAGTTGTGCACAGACCAATCTTGCGACTGTGTTTTGGGCAAGAACTAATTATTTTCTGAGAAGTTGGCTGTACACAAAGTTGTAGCTCGTGTTCTTAGGTTTCAGTAGAGTTCAAGAACACAAAATTCCTTTCAGCCAATTAAAAGTTATGACCTTTTTAGTGCGGGCTGCTTTGATTTAGTTCATGTTGGTATCTGAGATTTTGAACTGCTGTTTAGGGCTATTTTCATGTCGAATTAGAATCTTTGGTTGCCTGGAGAAAGTTAGAAATTTTCCTGTAGATCAATAAAATGTCCTTGTTTGCATGATTTGGGTTCAGAAATCAAAAGTTATGCTATTTTGAAGTTGCTACCCTAAAACTGCAATCTGCTGAAAAATTCAGAATCTGAACTGAAACTTAAAATGCAAGTTGAGGACTTTAGGCTCAGTTTCTAAATAAATGGATAGGGGGTAATTGTAGCTTATCCTCTTGTGGTCATTTGGAATCCAAGAACTCAATTTTTAACTTAGCCAATTAAAAGTTATGCCCATTTTAGTATAGACTGTCCTGAGTTAGGTTTAAAATATGCAGTCTCTGTTCATCTGTAATCTGGGAATGTTTGGCACATCTCCTGAATGAATGGATATGGGGAAATGGTAGGTTATCCCTTTATGGTCAATTATAGTACAAGAATACTCACTTTGGTTAAACCAATAAAAAGATATGCTTGTTTTAGTAACTGCTGTCCAGAACTAGTGTAGTTGCATGTAATCTTTGTTCCTTGCTGTTCTGAGAAATATTGAAGCATTTCCTGAATGTCTGGCTGTAGAAGAAGTTGAAGATTATCCTCTTGTGGTTAATTAGAGCTCAAGAACTGAATTTTTGGATCATCCATTTAAAAGTTATAGTTGTTTTAGTGTTTGCTGTCCATGGTGGTAGCAGATTTGGTTTCAGTATTAGGTGTGAAAGGTTAATAGGTCTTTTTGAGAAAGTTTAAAAGTGGGGTTAACGAAAGAGCAAAGATGATATTTATTTATTTTGTCGCTTGAACCGTGATTGCATTGTTTTGATATGAATGCAATTAAATGTTTATTACAGGAAGTGTTATCTCGGGAGTAGCCTCAACCTCATGTCACTCCCTTCCTCGTGGGTAAAGAGGCAAGTGTATCAACTAGAAGGATATTATAATGTTGATTGGTTGCTTGTGCATATGAATATGATATGATGTGCTGCCATGCATATTTCTTGAATTTGTTTAGACTAGTAAGAACGGTAATTCATGGATGGATAACTTGACTGGTGTTTATGAAATTGGGCCTGACTATGCAAGTGGTCAAAATGAATGAAGTTGCACTTGTATTCATGTTAATTGCATACGTGCATTCATAATGGAAGAGGCGACCCATTCTGATGCGGGCCTCTGTGTTCACACGTAGTGAACACGAAAGTCCTACCTCGTGGTCCCATTTATCGAAGTGAATGGGAGCGAGACAGGAAGAGTAGGCACCTTCCACGGGATGGAAGGGACGTGAGGGTGCACACCGACGGTGTGCACTCGGCGATCTGCGACGCGCAAAGAAAAGAGCATTCATGAGCATGCATGTCGCATTGCATCCTAACGATGATTTTGAGTTTAATAGAAATGTGTAGAGTTGGGATCGAGTCGTGGACTCATCCAAAGAGATTTAAAGAGGTACATGTAGGAAGTAAGTAATGAAGTGAAAAGAGGTAAATGTTGTTGATATTATTGTTTTATAAATTCATGGATTTGGATAAGAAGTATGCTTTTATTATTGATTTAATTGTGTAAATTGATTTGTGATGCACTTTGTTTGAGTCTTGAACTCATGCTTGTTTGTTTAATGTTTTTTTAGGTACCCTAAGAGCGACTTGCCGGGATGGGACTTAGCTGCACCTCCACTCACGCTCACGACATGTTAAAAGATTAGTTGGGTTAATCAGTTCATTCTGAAAAATAGTTGAATTCATTATGTAATCATGTTGTAGTTAAGTTTAATCGATGATTGATGATATTATGTTTAGTTGTGTGCTTAGTTGGTCATGATGGGTGATTGATTCCATGTCATGTTTTAGATGATATCAGAATGATTATTGTCTTTTGTCTGCTGAGTGGATGTCCAAGCTTTAGGGAAAGTGCTGTCGAAATTTTTAGTGGATTTCGGAGTACTATTAGAGTTGATCTTCCTTATCTAGTTTTATTTCCTGTTTTGGTGACACTTAGGGCACTGTAGGTACCGGGGTGTTACAGTTGGTATCAGAGTGGGCTTTAGGTCCGTGGCATGTGAATTTAGCAAATTCCTCTAGAGTAAACTAAAAATTTTGTTTGCGTGAAATTAGAAACATGGCATAGGTTTCCACTCTTGTTAAAAATTTGGCCTTAGGGCAACAACCTTAAAATCTGAAGTAGAGTGGTTAATTAATTTAAAACTTGACACACTCTGATGCACAGTAGGAAAAGGTATGGGTATCGTTGCTTTACGCTTAAATGTTGTATTTAAGTTTTGATGTTGAGTGCTACATTTGATAATGTATGTTGCTATGTTTATGAAAGGGATGAATTGAGTTGTTCTTGTTATTGAGATTAAGTGAGTTGTGTTGCCGAAGGGTTTCGGTCACCTTCTTCTGTTGTGGAGTGGCCATGGTAGTGGCCATGGTGGTGGTTGTGGCTGGGTAAAGCCACAACCGGAAGTTTGGAGCCTCTCGTAGGTAAGAGTCATCGTCTTTTGCGGCAAGGTTTAGAGAGTGGATGGAGTTTGTTGGTTCCTTTTAGCTTCATTGGTTGGAGTCCAATAGAAAGTTTGGTGGTGGATCCTTTAGATTTCTTCTACCGCTCATCGATCGGTTTGGTTGATTTATTTTGGTCTTTCTTGGTTGGAAACAAAGGAAAGGTGTTTGGTAATGAGTATTCACGATTGATTTTTCGACGGTTTTGGTTTTGCCTTCTTTGGTTGAGGACAAAGAAGAAGAGTTTAGTGTGACGCCTCTTTTGGTTGCCATTCCACTTTGACCTTTCGGTTTTGTTGGATTGCTTTACGAAGAAAGTTATCGATTTATTCTTGTGTTGTTATTCTCCGAGTTTAAAAGAAAGTATTGAAGTCTCGATGTAAAACTTAAGTCTTGTGGATTCTTGCTGTTAAGGTTTTATCAGAAAGGATGTGGTTGATCGTTTGGTTTTCCCCCTTGCATTTATCTTCCCTTGTGGAAGTTGTAACTTTGAGATTTGATGAAGATGTTTTGCATGCTAGAGTTTGGTATTTGAGAGTTGCGCTCTCTTGCAATTTCTGTTTGGGTTTTTTTTGGGAAAGAAGAAACTGTTTATCGGTGTTCATTCATGCTTAAGAGCTGTGTTTTCCTTAAAGGTTGGGTATGTGACCCACGAGGATGTTCAAGACGTTAAGTGTATGATTAGTAGTTAAAACTTTGAGATGATGTGGGTGACTGATTATATTAAAGTGAATTTGTAGGTTGTTTAAAAAAAACAACCTAATTTATTGTGTGGTAGAGAAAAATTAATTGAGATGGCAATTGATCTAAAGTGAGTGTTGATTAGTGTTTTATGCGAAGTGTTGTGAGTCCTGGAAATTAATTGGAAGTACGGGATTGTATCCTGATAATGCTAGTATTAATCCCAACTGAGAAAGTCTAGAATCTTTTGTAGATGAATTTATTATAGCAAGGTGTTGATGTAAAGTACCAGAGTATAATGGTGTAAAGATATGAGGGTTGTTGGTCCATGTTTCTCATGAGTCGATTAGTATTTTGGGTCAACAAAATGACTTAATCGATGTGTAATCAAAGAATAGGGATAAGGAATGATTGTATGAAAGGTTGAGCTTGTCCTTGACAAATGTCTGTCTGGGATCTGTATTTATGAAATATGGCTAGTGGAGATCGTATAGTGTGGTTAGGATTAATTATTGGTGGAATGAACTGGGGATATTGAGTATGTGAATTGGGGATTGTACGAAGGTAATTGTTGTGCACGCCAAATAAGTGTTGAAAAAAAAAGATATGTATTAAGTTTGGAATAAACCATTGTATGAATGATGGTTCGTTATGGTTAGTAGATCAAAAGAAAATGATGACGCATGTCTTATGTTGAATTAACTGTAAGTTATTGGTGTTGAAGAAATAAGCAAGTGGTTCTCCTTGTTGATTGTCATGAGATAGACTTGGTTAGGGTTTGATGATAATATGACTGGTGGTGGTTATATGAATAGGAGAAGGAAATTAAAAGAAGATTGGGTTTTGTAACTTTTGTTCAAACCTGTTGGACTTTTCAGGATTTTGTGAATATGAAATCTTTAATGGCTAAAGTATTGGAATACTAGAAATGGTGGGATTCGAGTTGGATCTTCTTTTATGGGTTTACGTGGTCAAGTGATTTCTGCTGATGAAGTGGTTTCTGTTGGGAATAAGTTTCCCATCCTCTTGAAAGAAAAATGTGCTGGTTGGGTGCTTAGATGTTTGGCTTGAGAATCGGTTTCCTCTTCCAAAACGTTGATTTTAGTTAAACGTGAGAGGTTCTGCTTTGGTGAAAGCAAACTGATTTGTTCCTGGTTTTTTTTTATGAGGGCTTCTGTCGAAGATTTGTGTGGAGTCTCTCTTTTACTTTGAGTTTCTCCCAAGTGTGAATTTTATCACATTGATTCGAAGATGATAAAAGTGGTTTATGTGATGTAAAAGAATTGATTTTTTTCCTTGCGCTTTGACTTGGGAAAAGAAAATGAGAGATCGTTGGGTTTTGTCGAGTTCTCTCCAAGATGAATTTTAGCGTTGGGCTCAAGGTGATGTATGTGATTCAATTGGTTCAAAAGTTGTATTTTTTTGCGTTCTAGCCTTGAGTTAAGAGTATGAATGTTTATGGTACGTTGTTAAGTATACTAAATGATTATACTTTTGGACTTGGTTATTGAGTGAAAGTATGTGAGGCGAGGCCCTCTTAGGAAGAGAACCATTTGTTGTTTGGTAATGATCTGCGATCCTAGCTTGAACTAGGTGTTGATCATAAGTGGTTTAAGGGTGGATTATGATGGAGGTTTTTGATGTCTTGGTCCAAATTTTGTTAAGAGTATAGTTTGGTTGTAGAGAAGGCGATATCAATTTGATGGAAAGTGTTCATTGTGAATATTTATTTTAGCTTGTTGTCCATGGGTGTGAGACATGCCTGGGAAAGGATAGAATAAAATTTTATGTCGTGGTTTACGATTGGAAAGGAAATTATGTGAAAATAGATTATTTCCTTCAATGGCATCGGTTGGTTATATTCCTTTTGTTAAAAGGTCAATTATCTGGGAGAGATAAGGATCTGTGTTATAGGCTCTTTGGGGTTCAAGTTGGAACTTGGGATATTTACGCGGATGGTATGAGTGATTGGTTGAGATAGGGTTTAGAGGCGTGTTAGAATGAGAAGCCTTGCATCATTCTTGTTGTCATGAATAAGATGAATTATGGTAGAGAGGTTGAGAGAGGAGATTAGAATTTCGTGATTGAAGCTAAAGAGGGATTTTAGAGTTGAGTTTAGAGTTTGGAACCATGCTCTTCCAAGAAGAATTATGGGCTATATGGAGGTCACATCCCGTGATGCCAAAGGAAGTTTTTCTGAGTTACATCAGATTATTTGGCGCTAGTGGTATGATATGTTTGATATGGAAATTCGGCATATTAATTAATGTGATTGAGTCCTTAAGTGGATCTATTGAGGATGAAGGTTAAGAAAGTCTTGTGAGATTCTTTGTTCAAGAAGTTCATTAGGATCTAGAATGCGTGGGAGTTTTGTCCTTGCAAATTTAAGTAGGAGTTGGAGTGAATGTGGAGTCATGAGGAGTTAGCTTAGTCTGAGAGAAAAGTGGTTTGAAATTTGGAGTATCTCCTTCGTGAGAAGTTTCCCGAGCTGTTCTTACCAGGTTTGTGTTGAGATTTAATTTTTTTTTGATTTATCTATTTTGTATAGTGGTGTCTTTGGAATTGGGTCGAATTCTCGTAAGTGGGGAGAATGTAATATTACAGATCGAAATTGTGGCCGGGTAGTTGATGGACCCACGATGATCTGAAAGTGGAAAGTGCATGTGTGTGGGTGAATCACCTGGGTTCCCCCCATCTACCATTCTTTTTCTCCTCCCTTTTTCCCCCACTTGGCAGCACTCTTTTTCCTGGCTCTTCTTTTTCTCCCTTGGCTGCGCCTTCTCCTTTTCCCTGGCTGTTCTTCCCAGCGCCTCCCTAATTGGCTTCCTCTCCCCTGGTCTTCCTCTCCCCTAGCTCCTCCCATGGCTGGCGCCCTCCTCCCCTTCCCTCTCAGCCAGCAGCAGCAGCAGCAAGGAGAAGCGAGCAGCAGTAAGCAGCAGCATCAGCAGCACAACAACTTCTTCCATTTCTTTCTCCCTTTGTTGGTAAGTGGATTCAAGTTTTTTTTGGTGCATGCTGTGCTAATGCAGGTCCTAGCAGGTGGGGATGGTTCTAGGGTTCTTGGATTTGGGGATTTTTGGAGGGAAAATGGATCTAGGGTTGGAGGGAACTCTGTTCAGTTTTCGAGTTGTGCACAGACCAATCTTGTGACTGTGTTTTGGGCAAGAACTAATTATTTTCTGAGAAGTTGGCTGTAGACAAAGTTGTAGCTCGTGTTCTTAGGTTTCAGTAGAGTTCAAGAACACAAAATTCCTTTAAGCCAATTAAAAGTTATGACCTTTTTAGTGCGGGCTGCTCTGATTTAGTTCATGTTGGTATCTGAGATTTTGAACTGCTGTTTAGGGCTATTTCCATGTCGAATTAGAATCTTTGGTTGCCTGGAGAAAGTTAGAAACTTTCCTGTAGATCAATAAAATGTCCTTGTTTGCTTGATTTGGGTTCAGAAATCAAAAGTTATGCTATTTTGAAGTTGCTACCCTAAAACTGCAATCTGCTGAAAAATTCAGAATCTGAACTGAAACTTAAAATGCAAGTTGAGGACTTTAGGCTCAGTTTCTAAATAAATGGATAGGGGGTAATTGTAGGTTATCCTCTTGTGGTCATTTGGAATCCAAGAACTCAATTTTTAACTTAGCCAATTAAAAGTTATGCCCATTTTAGTATAGACTGTCCTGAGTTAGGTTTAAAATATGCAGTCCCTGTTCATCTGTAATCTGGGAATGTTTGGCACATCTGCTGAATGAATGGATATGGGGAAACGGTAGGTTATCCCTTTATGGTCAATTATAGCACAAGAATACTCACTTTGGTTAAACCAATAAAAAGATATGCTTGTTTTAGTAACTGCTGTCCAGAACTAGTGTAGTTGCATGTAATCTTTGTTCCTTGCTGTTCTGAGAAATATTGAAGCATTTCCTGAATGTCTGGCTGTAGAAGAAGTTGAAGATTATCCTCTTGTGGTTAATTAGAGCTCAAGAACTGAATTTTTGGATCATCCATTTAAAAGTTATAGTTGTTTTAGTGTTTGCTGTCCATGGTGGTAGCAGATTTGGTTTCAGTATTAGGTGTGAAACGTTAATAGGTCTTTTTGAGAAAGTTTAAAAATGGGGTTAACGAAGGAGGAAAGATGATATTTATTTATTTTGTCGCTTGAACCGTGATTGCATTGTTTTGATATGAATGCAATTAAATGTTTATTACAGGAAGTGTTATCTCGGGAGTAGCCTCAACCTCATGTCACTCCCTTCCTCGTGTGTAAAGAGGCAAGTGTATCAACTAGAAGGATATTATAATGTTGATTGGTTGCTTGTGCATATGAATATGATATGATGTGCTACCATGCATATTTCTTGAATTTGTTTAGACTAGTAAGAACGGTAATTCATGGATGGATAACTTGACTGGTGTTTATGAAATTGGGCCTGACTATGCAAGTGGTCAAAATGAATGAAGTTGCACTTGTATTCATGTTAATTGCATACGTGCATTCATAATGGAAGAGGCGACCCATTCTGATGCGGGCCTCTGTGTTCACACGTAGTGAACACGAAAGTCCTACCACGTGGTCCCATTTATCGAAGTGAATGGGAGCGAGACAGTAAGAGTAGGCTCCTTCCACGGGATGGAAGGGACGTGAGGGTGCACACCGACGGGTGTGCACTCGGCAGTACCGGTACGTGCAAAGAAAAGAGCATTCATGAGCATGCATGTCGCATTGCATCCTAACGATGATTTTGAGTTTAATAGAAATGTGTAGAGTTGGGATCGAGTCGTGGACACATCCAAAGAGATTTAAAGAGGTACATGTAGGAAGTAAGTAATGAAGTGAAAAGAGGTAAATGTTGTTGATATTATTGTTTTATAAATTCATGGATTTGGATAAGAAGTATGCTTTTATTATTGATTTAATTGTGTAAATTGATTTGTGATGCACTTTGCTGAGTCTTGAACTCATGCTTGTTTGTTTAATGTTTTTTTAGGTACCCTAAGAGCAACTTGCCGGGATGGGACTTAGCTGCACCTCCACTCACGCTCACGACATGTTAAAAGATTAGTTGGGCTAATCAGTTCATTCTGAAAAATAGTTGAATTCATTATGTAATCATGTTGTAGTTAAGTTTAATCGATGATTGATGATATTATGTTTAGTTGTGTGCTTAGTTGGTCATGATGGGTGATTGATTCCATGTCATGTTTTAGATGATATCAGAATGATTATTGTCTTTTGTCTGCGAGTGGATGTCCAAGCTTTAGGGAAAGTCTCATTCGAAATTTTTAGTGGATTTCGGAGTACTATTAGAGTTGATCTTCCTTATCTAGTTTTATTTCCTGTTTTGGTGACACTTAGGGCACTGTAGGTGCCGGGGTGTTACACTTTGCACCACCGGCTATTGCCAATAATCGCCCGCGTCATACCATAGTTTTATTTTGGTTTTAACCAAAGTACCAAAGAACCTTTTCCCAAAGAGGACCATACAATTATTGAAAAGACTGAAAACAAAAGACTAAAAGCTTAAGCAGAATATTATACTAGCGGTTATACCCAAAATGACATTAAACATATCTAGTTCAAACCAAGGTTTACAAGGTTCACATGTCCATACAGATTAAGGTAAACCAAAATGTACAGGATTAACTACAGTTCCAACCCAAATTAGCGTTTCTATGGAGAATTATCCTGATGCATAGTACATAGACAAAACAACACAATGTAGGTAAATTATCGTGCTCGATATGTTTAAGGGGTGCTTGCCTTGCAACTCATTGTTTAGGTCGATCTGGATCTGCAGACGAGTCATCTTCTTCCTCGAGGACTTGAAATCTACACGTCGATCGAGCGGAGATATAGCAAATATCAAATTTCAATAAGGGCAAAAGAAAACAAACAAGAAACCAAATAAAGATTAATCACAGAAAACAAGGTAGTTTAGGGGTTGCATTATAGGATTTCAGACTACATAATTTAGATAATCACATAAACACTTTGTTAAATACTTTAAGGATGAACAAATATGGTTTCTTTAATAGATTATCTATCCTTGAATTACGAATTCAAGAGGCTAAATATTATGAATTTTTGTGTTTATAACTTCGAATTATAGATGCTAAAATTATTTGAATTAATAAAACTTAAGACATAAGATAAAGGGTTGATTGTACTAAATCTTTTAACTATGATACTAGGTTTGTTCAGGGCTTTAAACCATTTAATCCATATTCTAACTATTTAACTTCCTATGCATATGTATTTATATGCATATATATATACACATATATGTACATGTATATGTGTATGCACCACTACAAGAAATAGTGTAAAATTCATGGGTTTTTTTTAAATTCGTGGGCTAAAACAAAACCCACGAATTTATATATTTAAATTTGTCGATTTCTAAAAAAACCACGTATTTAATTAAATTCGTGGGCAAAAAAACACCCACGAATTTATGTATTTAAATTCGTCGGTTAGTGCAAATACCCACGAATTTAAATAAATTCGTGCGCAAAAAACACCCACGAATTTATTTACGAATTTAAAAGCCCGTCGGGCTTTTCTCTCTCTTTCCGCTCCTCTCACCCGGCCCGACCGCGCCCGCCCGCCGCCGCCTTGCATGACGTTGCCCGCCCGCCGCCTTACTGCTTTCGCGCCACGCCGCCCTTCCCGCCCGCCGCCCGCCACCCCACGCCCCGCTTCCCCACCGCGCCCGCCTGCAAGCCGCCTTGCCGGCCACTGCCATGCTGCCCCCCCCGCCCCCCCCACGCTGCCCGCCGCCCGCCGGCCGCCTCGCCACGCCCGCCCCACCCCACCTCCCGCCCGCGCCACCGCCCGCCATCGGCGCGCGCTCCCACCGTCGCCGGGCGCCACCTCCCTCCCCGACCCTCGCAATGCCCCTCCGACGTTGGAGAAGGTATATTTCATCTCATTTTATATTCGCTGCTATGGTATATATAATTTTATTTTCTCTTGCCGTTGTATATAATGTTAGAGTTTAGGTTTGTGTCGAGCGATCAGAGCCTAGCCGTCACCCGTTCGGGAATGGCGCATCTCACATTTGCTTGTGAGGTGCGCGGTTCCGGAATTGTCCAGCGTATTTTCGACAGCCCGAGAATGTTGGTTGTTGCATGGGGCCTGTGACGTGCGGCGATCCGAGCGTGATTTGGCCGCATAACCTGTTGTTCTCCGACGCACCAGCATCAGGCGTGCGTTTGGAGAACAGCGGGTTATGCCGCCAAAATTTCATTCGGTTTGTAGCGCACGTCACAGGTCGCATGCAATGGCCTCCATTCTTGGGTGGGTTTAGAACACATCTTTCCTAATAGGGTTGTCTTTGTCACCTAAGCCACGGTCGTACGTTGACATCGTTTCATTTGTTTAGCTTTGAGAATGGGTGATGATCGAAGGGCGATGTATGACGGATGGAGGAGTGATGGGGGGCACTAAGGGAATGGGGCAGATCACGGATGCTTTCTTGAAACAAGCATTCGCTGGAGGAGCTGAATATGTGTATTGCCCGTGTACCCTCTGCGAGAATAACAGCTACTACAGCAAGGATATAGTGCAGTATCACATTTGCCAAAACGGGTTCATGCCTAACTATTTGGTGTGGCACCGTCATGGAGAGGCCGCAGGGCAGGCCATTGAGTCCGACCATAGGGAGGATCACGACCGGATGGAAGAGATGCTGGATGATCTTGGTAGGGGGACTGAATTTAACTCCGGGGAGTGGTCACAGCCGGAGGAAGTTAAGGAATTCTATAGGCTACTTGACGCCTCGGATGAGAAGCTGCATGACTTGACCAATGTGACCGTCCTGCAGGCGGTTACATGGCTTTTGTCGATGAAGTCGAAGTTCAACTTTTCGAACAAATGCTTCAACGCTTTGCTTGAACTTATGAATGATGTCCTTCCGCCTAACCACAAGATGCCAAAGGATTTGTACCAATCGAAAAAGTTGATGGCCGGCCTCGGGATGAATTAACAGAAGATTGATGTGTGCGAGAATAATTGCATGCTGTTCTGGAAGGATCATGATAAGGATACTCATTGTATGCATTGCGGTAAGTGTAGATTCGTTGAGGTGGTAGATGAGGAAGGGGTATCAGTGACTACAAAGGTCACGACTAAACAGCTTCGGTACATGCCGATCACGGATAGGCTTAAACGGCTGTACATGTTAAAAGAAACAGCGAAACATATGAGGTGGCACAAAGAACGTAAACGTGAGGACCAATACCCGGATATGATGGTGCATCCGTCTGATGGCGAGGCATGGCAGGCATTGGACCGATTCGATCCTGCATTTGCAAGCGACCCTAGGAGTGTCCGTCTTGGTTTGTCCACGGACGGTTTCACACCTTTCAGCACAAGCGCTAGCCCCTACTCTTGTTGGCCGGTCTTCATCATGCCATACAATCTTCCACCTGAGATTTTCTTGAAATAGGGATTCATATTCCTTGCTCTTGTCATTCCAGGTCCTAAGCATCCAGGGAAGGATCTCAATGTGTTCATGCGGCCCTTAATTGATGAGGTGAAAAAGTTGTGGCGAGGGGAAAAGGCATACGACAGCGTTGGTGGTAGAGAATTTACCTTACGAGCCGCATACTTGTGGTCGGTCCATGATTTGTTGGCATATGGCATTTGGGTCGGCTAGTGTGTTCATGGTCGCCTGTGTTGTCCAATTTGTTATGCTGACTCTGATGCATTCAGGCTCACGCATGATAAAAAGATCACATTCTTCGATTGCCATCGACGATGGCTTCCGACAAGGCACCCTTTTAGGAACGACACCAAAGCATTTCGAAAAGGAAAGAAAGTTAAAAAAGGGCCGCCGAAGCGACTCACAGGAGAGGAGATAGTTGAATGGCATAATCGGCTTCTACGATCTACGGAAGTGGGTTTCACTGGCTATGGAAAAGAGCAAAACTGGACTCATATTTCTTTTCTTTGGGAGCTGCCTTACACGAAAGCTTTGATTCTGCCGCATAACATAGATTTGATGCACCAAGAGCGCAATGTGGCAGAAAGCATCATAAGCATGGTGTTTGATGTAACCGACAAAACAAAGGATAACATGAGTGCTAGAAAAGACATGGGTGATCATTGTGCTAGGCCGTGGCTCGAGGTTAAAGTTGGTTTAAATGGAAATGAGAGCCGGCCACGAGCTCCATACTGTGTGAAGGCTTATGACCGTAAACAGATTTTGAGGTGGTTGAAAACTCTAAAGTTTCCTGATCGCTATGCATTTAACATAAAACGGGCTGTGAATGTCAGCACCGGTAAGCTAAACGGGCTAAAGAGTCATGATTACCATATTATCATGGAAAGACTTGTTCCGGTAATGTTTGTGGCTATTTTGATAATGAGTTGTGGAGGATGTTAGCCGAGCTCAATTACTTCTACAGGCAGATATGCGCTAAGGAAATCTCGAAGACATTGATGCAGAAGTTAGAGAAGGGAATTCCATTGCTTGTATGCAAGTTGGAAAGCACTTTCCCACCTGGTTTTATGAATGTGACGCAACATCTGCTGGTGCATCTACCTTGGGAAGCGAAGGTTGGAGGTCTGCATGATTCGGATGGATGTATAGTCGGAAAGGGAGTTGAAAAAGCTTAGAGCTACAATGGCGCAACAAGGCAAGGGTAGAGGGGTGTATCGCAGAGGCTTATGCAAGTAAAGAGATCACAAACTTCTCAACAAAGTATTTCGCACTCAAGCACAACATGAATGCCCCTACGAATCGGTACCGTGCCACAGAAGAAGAACCATTGTGCGAACTTAAGCTTTTTCAATGCAAGGGTCAACCTGTTGGGTCGTACACTACACACCATGTTGAGTATGAGGAGTGGAACCTGGCCATTCTTTACATGTTCACTAACATGGTAGAAGTTGAAAAATATTTTGAGTAAGTAACTTTCTGAATTTTGTTTTCAACATTTCTGTGTAGTGTCCTTTTTAACCCGAGAATAAATGACGCAGAGTGTTTGACAAAGAAAATTGGAAGTCAACTCGACAACCCACAACTAAGCAATTGGATAACCTACATCGTGATGGGTTGAAAGGCGTCCCAAGCTTCGTGCAATGGTTCCGTCAGCATGTAACTTGACTATTTATTCATTTTTCTAAAATGAATTGTTGTAGTAACTTAATATTGGACTAACAGTGATGCATATTGCTATATAGTGTATGCGTGATGCCTCCGTCCCTGAGGATCTCCGACAGCTCTCACATGGTGATGTGACGGCAAGGAGCTATAGTCGCTATGATGTGAACGGGTTCCATTTTCGAACAGTGAAATTAGAAGCTAGCCGTCCACTTGCGGCCACTTCAAACAGCGGAGTAGTCACAACGTCATCCGATTCCAGTGGTGATATATTAGACTACTACTGAAGGTTGTGTTTTTTGATTGCCATTGGTTCGATCCACACAACGGCACTCGTGTCGATGACTTTGGGATGGTGGAGGTGAAGCACAGTTCGCGGATTCAGGGCCACATCAATAACATTGTACTTGCACATTAGGTTGAGTAGGTGTACTACCTGAGCTATCCTCACCCTAGCTTGAAGGCTTGGTGGGTTGTATTTAAAGTTAACCCTGAAGTATATCCTCCTGGGGATGTTTCGTATGTGGCAAGCAACGTAGAGGATGATGTGGGTGATGTATATCAAGAAGAAGCTATGGGGGATTCTTTCCTTGTCTCCGACGGGGCAGGACTTGATCAATTACCTACCGATGCCACAGACGTAATAACAGATGAACCAGGCCCTTCACGGAAACGCCCTCAAAAGTCAGTAAGGATTGCACGTCTCAATGAAATACGAGTCGCAGAAGCAGATTCCGACGCAGACGACTTTTGATATGTATATTTTGTAAGATTATTGTTGCCTCGTTCATTTGTACAAGTCATTGTTGTCTCCTTCATTTTTTACAAGTTATTGTTGTCTCATTCATTTTTGCAAATTACTGAAAATTATTTGTAAACCTGTATACTAACTCTTGTTAAATTTGAACAGATGAGTATGTTCAGGCATCAGGTTGACAAGCTTAAAGGCAAGTTCAGCGGGTCGTCTTCCAGAAGGTCGAGGAGTAGGGGTTCTGATGCTCAGGACTTGACGGCCGACAGCGCCATATTTGCTGGGGCTGCGCAGATTAGACAGCGGCAGGAGCAGCTCCAGAGGTGCTTCGATGAGCAAGCATGAGAACAGGCGCGGGAGCAGCCACAGGAGGACGAGGGACAGGTAGGGGATGAGGAGGAGGGGCAGGTGGGATGTGAGGCAGACGACGAGGAGGTCGTTGGGGGTGGTGGCGGTGGGATGATAGATACAGATGCACGAGCCGAGGCCGAGGCAATGGCAGATGCAGAGTTGGCGGCGACCATAGAGCCAGTTGAAGAGGGCGGGTCTTCTTCGGGTACCATCAGGTATATGCGTAATATTGGATTATCATTTAATGTTTTACATTGTAATGTCTATGAACTAATGATTTGCATTTTAGGTTTCGTAAAACCGTCTCAGTTTGTCCGAGATGCAACCCGGCCGATAGGAGGTTGATAGAGCTACATGGGAGCAGGTAACAGTTATATCTTTCATGTCTTTTCTTTTAGCATGAGCTAAGTGACAACTTATTGTTTTGATGCATCTTTGTCTTGTATTTTGTTGTAGGCACTGGAAAGAGCTGGGTTGGACTGGGACGGGCCACATTACAAAGGTTAACACCGTGCTGGGAGCCCTTGGCCGCTACTACTACCCTGGCATGGTTGAGTCAGGCGGGGATAGATTCGCGGCCCACAACTGGAAGCACTGGGTGTTGAAGGAGAACATGGAAGGAGGCGAAGACAACCAAACATGTCAGGGCGCAGTGTGGGCTGGCTTCTGGGTGAGTTTGCGTTATGTATTTACTCTATTTGAGTATTGCTTTAAATGTAAATACAATTTGACAATGTGTGATTATATGCAGGAGAGGTTTCGGCTTGAGAACGAAGACGATTACAACGCTTTGAAGAAGGCCAAAAGCGTCTTCAACAGGGCGGCACAAAAGGTTGTCGGAGATTCGTTCAGCAATGCACGGATTCGAGCTGTCATCAATTTTTACAAGAGGGTGAAGAAGGTGAACATGAGAAGAGGACCAGAGGCGAGGAGGATACACCTGACAGAACAAGAGTATCTCCAGAGCTCGGTCGATTGGATAATGAAGGACATGGAGGCTTGGTGGTGGATGTGCCTGTACTGGGGGTTAGAGGATTTTCAAGAAAAATCAAATAGAAATCGAGCGAACAGAAGAAGTAGATTGGGGAAGCACAAGTACGGTGCAGACGGACACATTGGCCTAGAGCAACGTATGGTAAGTATCAGTATTATAATTGTTAGTGAATTTGTCACTATGTTTCTAACTTTGCACCGTAGGAGGCTGAAAGTGGGAGTACTCCCACTTTTGTGGAAGTTTACATCCGGGGGCACCAAGGCGAGGATCCACAGAACCCGGATGTTTTGTGCGACGACGGTGTAACACCCCGGCACCCACAGTGCCCTGAGTGTCACCAAAAAATAGGAAATAAAACTAGATAAGGAGATCAACTCTAACAGTACTTCGAAATCCACTAAAAATTTCGGCAGCACCTTCCCTAAAACATGGACATCCACTCAGCAGACAAAAGACAAAAAACATTCTGATATCTTCTACAACATGTCATGGAATCAATCAACCATCATGACCAACTAAGCACACAACTAAACATAATATCATCAATCATCAATTAAACTTAACTACAACATGATTACATAATGATTTCAACTAATTTTCAGAGTGAATTGATTAACCCAACTAATCTTTTAACATGTCATGAGCGTGAGTGGAGGTGCAGCTAAGTCCCATCCCGACAAGTCGCTCTCAGGGTACCTAAAAATATTAAACAAACAAGTATGAGTTCAAGACTCAGCAAAGTGCATCACAAACCAATTTACACAATTAAATTAACAGTAAGAGCATACTTCTTATCCAAATCCATGAATTTATAAAACAATAGTATCAACAACATTTACCTCTTTTCACTTCATTACTTACTTATTACACGTACCTCTTTAAATCTCTTTGGATGAGTCCACGACTCGATCCCAACTCTACACATTTTTATTGAACTCAAAATCATCGTTAGGATGCAATGCGATATGCATGCTCATGAATGCTCTTTTCTTTGCACGTACCGGTACTGCCGAGTGCACACCCGTCGGTGTGCACCCTCACGTCCCTTCCATCCCGTGGAAGGTGCCTACTCTTACTGTCTCGCTCCCATTCACTTCGATAAATGGGACCACGAGGTAGGACTTTCGTGTTCACTACGTGTGAACACAGAGGCCCTGTCGAATGGGTCGCCTCTTCCATTATGAATGCACGTATGCAATTAACATGAATACATGTGCAACTTCATTCATTTTCACCACTTGCGTAGTCATGCCCAATTTCATAAACATCAGTCAATTCATCCATCCATGAATTACCGTTCTTACTAGTCCAAGCAATTTCAAGAAATATGCATGGTAGCACATCATATCATATTCATATGCACAAGCAACCAATCAATATTATAATATCCTTCTAGTTGATACACTTGCCTTCTACCGAGAGGAATGAAGTGGCGGGAAGAAGAAGCCACTCCCGAAGCTACTCCACCTAGAAATACAATTGCGCACTCAAAATCACATGTTCTAGAGTCAACAAACATCACTTTCACTCCCTAAATCAAATTTGCCCCAAAACTCTGAATTCATACAAAACTAGTTTAAATAGCCCACTTCACCACAGCATAACTACTGCTATATAACTTTAAATTGAGCAAATGAAGACATTTTAAGCATCTACATAAAATTTTCCATCTATCTCTAGGCAATTGCAAGTTCCAACTCGGCCTCTAACTTGTCCTAAATCATAGAACAACATTGAATCTGCTACTAGTCACAATTTGGACAGCAAAAGGTAAAACTTGCATAACTTTTTAATGGTTGAACCAAATTGAGTGAACTCAGTTTACAATTAATCACAAGAGGATAATCTACAACTATATTATAGCCATTTATTCAGAAGATGCATTACTAGTTCCCAGATTAGAGATGGACAGAGGTTATATACATTAACAGCAGTTCTGAACAGCAGGTACTAAAATGAACATAACTTTTAATTGGCTAAGTAAAAATTTGCATTCTTAGGCTCCAAATGACCACAAGAGTATAACCTATAGTTACCCCATAGCCATTTTCTCAACACCTGAAAGTAAAGTCCTCAAACTTCCCTCTGAACTTGAGACCAACTCTGAACTTTCAGCAGAAATCTGAGTTCTGGACAGCAACTTCAACATGCCAAAACTTTTGATTCCTAACTCCAAATTAAGGATACTAATACAGTTTCTAAATCTACAAGAAATTTCCTAACTCTCTCTAGGCAAACAAAAATTCTAATTCGGCTTGCATCTAGCTCTAAACAGCAGTTTAACATTTCAGCTATCAACACGAGCACAATCAGGACAGCCATCACTAAAATGACTATAACTTTTGATTGGCTGAACGAAATTTAGTGTTCTTATACCCAAATTAAAGGGGATTCGACGATATACAACTTTTCCTATAGCCAAAAGTTCAGGAAATGCTTTTAACTAGCTCGAAACGCAAACCTAACAGACAGGCAAAACTCAGCTCGAAAACAGCAGTTTTCCCCCCAAACCCTAGAACCACTTTTCCCTCCAAAACTTCAAAATCCCAAACCCTAGAACCCCCATACCAGCAAGATACCTCCATTAGCACAGCATGGGCCCTCCCAAAACTACCAAATACTCACCTCCTAGCTCATGAGGAAGAAGAGGGGGAGGAGAAGCTGCAGCTCGCTGCTGCTGCTGCTGCCGCTGTGCTGCTGCTCCTGAGGGGAGGAAGAGGCGCTGATTGGGGAGGGAGGATGCGCCAGCAAGGGGAGGAAAAGAAATGAGAGGCAGTCAGGTGGGGGAAGGGGAAAGGAGGAGGTAAGGGGAAAAGAAAAAGGGGGTGGGGAGAGAAAAATTGCAACCGCGATCGAAATTTTTTTCGTCCGCGACATTACAGACGGGGCTAGTGAGAGGATGGTAAGTATAAATGACACAATATGTTTTGTGCAAATTTACATCTGGGAGCACCAAAATGCTGTTTTGCAGGCGTCATATGCAGAACAAATGACATAACGTCATGGGCCAGAGTTTGATTGGAGGGCCGCGCCGGTCGATGTGGAAGCGTTGTACCACGCTGGAGGGGGCCTAAAGCATGGGAGGTTCGTTTATAAAACTGATTTTAATTGTTTTCGCTCTACTAAGGAAAAAAATGTTGCATGGTCACATTTCAGTATATATCGTTTGTAGGTGGGCCATGGGGGATGGGCTTGTGGACTACGATCGTCTTCCACGAGGCTCAGTTTCCTCGTAGGGGAGTGCTCGCTCGTCGAGGTCCGCACGGGAAGCACAAGCGCACGAGGAGGCTCGTGAAGCGCGAGAGGAGGCTCGTCAAGCGCGAGAGGAGTCTCGTTAATCACCAGAGGAAGCTCGCAGAAGCCGAGAAGACTGAGAATATATGAAAATGTATTTGCAGGTACAATCTCGACTTGGAACAAATCGCTCAATTGTACATTTGTGATTAAAATCTAACAAACAATCTATATGCAGCAACTGTCACAATCTCTTGGACCTAACGTGCCAGTGTTTCACCCTCCTGTTATACCGCAGGTAAAGATACTTGAGTTCATTACTCTCTAATCCACTTAGCTCGTAAAATCACGTTTCTCACAAACTTGACTATTATGTCATAGGGCTCCCAGCCACCTCCCTTCTACATGTTTTCTCCGCACATGCAGCCACCACCACAAGGAGAAGCATCACAGGGTGCTCAGCCTTCCCCGGTGTCCTTTATAAACCCTACTGGGATGCAGGCACCACCCCTAGGAGATGCACCTCAGGTTATATGAAATTCTCATGAATTCTTTATTTTTAAAAAACTCTATTCTGTATACTTTATATCACAAACTATGATCCACAGAGCTCCCAGCCTCCTCGTCCTTTCTACATGTTCACTCCACAGATGCAGCCACCTTCTGTAGGAGAGGCACCATAGGTAAAGACGGATAGGTTCAATTCGTTATTCAAAATTTTAATGAATGATTTATATGTGGCATAATGTACCTGTCTATGCCTTACAGGGCTCCCAGCCTCCAAACTCGTTCTACATGTACCCACCACCTATGCCAGGCCAAGGAATGCCTATGTACTTCAACCCGTGGGCCCTGCAGCCACCTCAGACGACACCACATGTATGGATGTCGAAAACATTCTAAGTTTGCGAAACGAGCTAAGTTTGTCAATTGTGAGCCAAACCAAGTGAAATTGAGCTACCTTCACAAAACTTAGTCAATTATATCACATTTAGGCAAATAAAGGTTAATTCTGTCAAAGTTGAGCCAGACTTAGTCAACTTGAGCAAATTTAGCTATACGTGCAAAACTTAGTCGATTTTAGGACATTTAGGCAACTCTTTCTTAAACCTTGCACAAATCATCTCAATGTTCATACTTGAAAAGGTTTACTTGTGTGCTTATGAAAGTTTATTGTTGTGCTATTGTAGATATGTGATGGTTTACCAAATTATTAACCCATTACATGCTATTTGATTTTTTCTTTCTGTCAATAACTTTTTGATTTGGAACCTTATATTGTGCTAACTTGTTGGAATTGAAAGGTTATCTTAAGACAACTTGTTGAATTGTAAACTTATGTTTTAAATGCTTTATATGGCATCCTTGTAGAATGTGTTGTTTGCCCATGTACAATCTGATTGTTTATCCTTGTAGAATGCTTTATATTTGTACTTTGTATACTGAACTCTTAAAATGAATACCTAAACTCTTAATTGCTTCTTCGAACTATTTTCATTGTTTGTTATCTTTTGAATACTCCTTGATGCAATTAGGGTCTTTGGAAGTTGAATTAAATAATTTTAGTTGTAATCTTGGCCTTGAACTAGATGGTTAACTTCTGTTAATACTAGAGAGTATTACTTTGATGCTTCATTGACTATGAGATTGATGTTCATATGATTATCACAGCATATCTTGACTAGCTCGTAGTTGTAGTTCTTATATATAGTATCTATTCTTGTTTTGTTTGACCTGTCATATTGGTATTCTTATATTGTGTCTTGGTCGAATAGTACTATTCTGAACTTGTTTCATGTGAATCAGCATAATTTATGAAAGGAAAGAGTTAAATGCCTTATTTGCTGAACTCTTGCTAAACTTACTCGATTCTAGCATATTTAGCAAAAACCGACGATATGTTACTTGTAACACAACCTAAGTTAATCTTGAACTTGCAGGTTTCTGGGTCACGCCCTCCAGCACGTACTAACGACGGCATCATAGAAGACATCTTCAACAGCGCCGGCAGTGGTGGTAGAGCCCACAACTCCAACAACCCCGAGGCATGAATTCCATTGTGAGCTCGATTGGTGTATTACTGTTGTACTTTATGATTTGTTGTGATTGATAGATTGTGATCGACTTATTGTAATGGAATGTGGATTGTATCTATTGCGGTTGTAATGTGTTGTACATCATTGCGTACGTAGTTTACAAATTGCCGTTGGATGTGTGATTGATTATCTAAGGATATGCTAGAATGTCTCCTTCTGGTTTGAGAGATTGATATATATATTATAACTACAAATGTTTTTTGTCTGCTGAGTGGATGTCCTATTTACTAGAGAGGTCATGCTGAAATTTTGTACATTTCAGTGACTTAGTTTTAAGCCGATTTTAAAGAGTTAAAAGGTTGGTTTCAATCTTTTAGTAGAGGTAAAAGGTTTGTTGTCTCGTTTGTTAATTCTTCGTTCGCTTGAACTTTATTGTGGAGTTTGATGACCTTGGTGAGCTAGCTGGCCCCTCCCTTCCTTCCTCTTTCTCAAATTTAGGAACATTAGTTGCAATTTAGTCGATGTGCGTGATGGACAGATGTACAGAGGAAATTTAGTTCATTCTTTTAGTATATATCAATCTGAGTAATCTGTTGCAATAGTGATAATTTAAGTTGAAATGCATAAATCTGGATTGATGATGTTGCCATATGAGTTGCATATATATATATATTTGTGATCTAGTCATTTGTATTTTTGTTTATTGCAAATATATGTTCAGTCATTTTCTACATTCAGAGTTATTTTTTTCATTTTCTTGCTTTTGTCATTTCCGACTTCTAGGCAAATGATGATATTGGGTTTTGATATGTGACTTGTTCTCAATGAATGATGAAACACATTCATCTTCAAATGATGTAACAAGTCATGTCAATGTAGTTTCCGTTTCGAGTTGGATCCAACAATTTTGAATGCCATTGCATTCGATTGATACTTTGCATCCACTCGGAAATGGAATCACTTATAATGGTATATATTGTCATAAAAAATCTGATGCTAACTACTTTTCTTTTTGCTTTTAATTTGTTCTTTTGTGTTAGTGTTTCTGATCAGATTTGAACAAAATAGACGATCCTTCTTATTCTTCGCTTAGCAATTGTTAGTTCCAATTTTCTTTTTTCCTTTTCTTTTGTTCTTTAGTTGTTATATGTATTCAGTGCGATGCATATGTATATATATATACATTTGTGTATAAATGACTGATAAATTTGTGAGCCATTAAAAACCCATGAATTTATCTGGGCGCTCCAGATAAATTCGTCGGTTCCTTGAGCCCATGAATTTAACAGATTAAATTCGTGGGTTTATTAAGCCCACGAATTTAACAGATTAACTTCGTGAGCTATATAGCCCACGAATTTAACAGATTAAATTCGTGGGCCACGTTGGCCCACGAATTTAATCTGTTAAATTTTTGGGTTTCCCGAGCGCACGAATTTAACTCAGATTCCCAGTTAAATTCGTGGGCTTGGCAGCAACCCACGAACTTAACTTAAATTCATGGATACCCATGAATTTAATTGATTAATTTCATCAAGTTAAATTCGTGGACTAAATTCGAAGGTATGCCCATGAATTTAACTTAAATTCGTGGGTTGTGGCCTAAATTCGTGGGTTTCTGGCCCACGGTGTATGCTTGTATAGAGGAATGCTAATGCTGGGAGAAATTGAATATACTAGGTAAGTTGGTTTTTTTTATAAAAAAATGCTAGGAGAATATCTTGGGAGAAATAATTATACAGAGTTTAAAGTTTACAAAGACTGAACAGCGGAAAATAGAGAGTTAAACAAAACCAAAAGCCTCGTGGTTTGCCCGCTAACCCTCAGGCAACCGACTAGGCAAACCTAGGGGAAATCATCGTTGAACACCCCGTGCCCTGCGTAAAAGTAAGAATCGTCTGGCACTTCACAAGCTTCGTCCTCTCAGACAGCAGATGCAAGATTGAGTACATTGGTACTCAGCAAGACTTACAGTGTTTGACAAATGCAATTAAGTAATTATGCAGGCTAAACAAAGGCAGGTTGTAGGTTATTTTGCAATTGCATAAACTTTGAAAAGTATGAATATAATAGATTGAAACACCGCATTTTTAAATAAGCAATTCTGACATATAAAGCGATAAACAAATATTCAAGTCTTTCAACCCAGTCTACCCAATTGCAAAGATCCTGGTATCTATCCTTTGACACAAAAGCTAGATGCAAAAAAATTTGGTTTCCATCCCAAGCCCGTTTTCAGAAAATACCAAAAACTCTAACATTGGAATGACTTCACCAAGTGTCCTTGACCGTGGACGCGGCTAATCGATTAGATTTTTCACTCTGCAGAGGTGTACAACATTACCCACAGGGAATGATCAACCTCTTTTGCCTGACCATATTAACACACTTTCTTTGGTGTGTCGGCAAGGAGATCATACAGAACTGTTACATTACTTAGGCGTGGCTATGAACCAGCCCGGGACGTTAATCCCCATCACAAAATAGAAACACACACACACCAGACGTGGATCCTTTCACGTGATACACAACACCCGTTTCTATTTTATGGCGATGCGTACACCGTTGCGCGGGTATGCATTTACCCACACCGAGAGTTAGAAAAGGTTCGGTGTGGAAGCCCCTCACAAGCAATCCTGACCGGAAAGCTCCCGCTATACTCCCGCCTTCCTTAGATGCAAAGCCACATCCAAATAACTTATTAGGCTCAGACTGTCCCACACCAGGCCCCGTGGTTGTACGAAGACATGGATCTATAGCGTTGCATTGCTTGGTCCTTAATTCGACACGGGCGATACTCTACTCTATACTACGTGCAACTCCCTTTGCACCATCGGCTATTGCCAATAATCGTCCGCGTCACATCGTAGTTTTATTTAGGGTTTTTAACCAAAGTACCAGCAACCTTTTCCCAAAGAGGACCATACAATTATTGAAAAGACTAAAAACAAAAGACGAATAGCTTAAGCAGGAATATTATACTAGCGGTTATACCCAAAATGACATTAAACATGTCTAGTTCAAACTAAGGTTTACAAGGTTCACATGTCCATACAGATTAAGGTAAACCATAATGTACAGGATTAACTACAGTTCCAACCCAAATTAGTGTTTCTATGGAGAATTATCCGGATGCATAGTACATAGACAAAAAGAACATAATGTAGGTAAATTATCAAGCTCGATATGTTTAAGGGGGTGCTTGCCTTGCAACTCGCTGTCTAGGTCAGGGTCTGGATCTGCGACGGAGTCATCTTCTTCCTCGAGGACGTCGGAATCTACATGTCGATCGAACGGAGATATAGCAAATATCAAATTTCAATAAGGGCAAAAAGAAAATAGACAGTAAACCAAATAAAGATTAACTGCAGAAAACAGGGTAGTTTAGGAGTTGCATTATAGGATTTCAGGACTACATAATTTAGATCATCACATAAACACTTTGTTAAAGACTTTTACGATGAACAAATATGGTTTCTTTAATAGATTATCTATCCTTGAATTACGAATTCAAGAGGCTAAAAATTATGAATTTTTGTGTTTATAACTTCGAATTATAGGTGCTAAAATTATTTGAATTAATAAAACTTAAGACATAAGATAAAGGGGTTGATTGTACTAAATCTATTTAGCTATGATACTAGGTTTTTTCAGGGCTTGAAACCATTTAATCCATATTCTAACTATTTAACTTCCTATGCATATGTATTTATATGCATATATCTATATATACTTATATGTATATGTATATGTGTATGTGTATGCACATTTGACACTTGGGGTTACTTCATAATCTTAAAGGTAATTCAAATCAAGATTACCCCTCAATTATTTTGGCAAGTTCAAATATTCTACTGCCACCCTAGAATTCAGAAAATAAATTCTTACCCATCTCATAATTCTTTTATACAATTATACATGTCTAATTTTCTAGTGTATTGAAAGCAAAACCTAATTGGAAAGTAGTTCAAACATGCATGAAAATTAAATATTTTTATATATTTGAGCTTCTTGAAACATGAGGATCCTGGAAAAATTAGTTTCGTTAAATTCTAATTTGTTTGCAACATTTTTGTATAAATCATATCTTTAGGCCTTTTATTCGAATTTGAATTTCAAAATTACCCAGAGACTGTTTTCAAAATATTTTTGCATATTCTGAAAGAACTTGATTTTACATGAATATAAAATTTTATTTCATTAATTTTGGAGTTATAATTCAAAAGTTATGGACAATTGGGTTTTGGAAAACACACTGAAATTCCAAAATACGCTTTCACGGATGGAAAGCGGCTTCCGGCTTTTTACCGCGCAAGCATTTGAACTCGGCCCTGTCTGGCTGACAAACCGGCCCCGCTCGTCAGCGATTGAGCTGGCACGACCAGTGACTGACAGCTGGGTCTCGATTGTAAGCGATACTAAACAGAGGTTATCGGTTCTGGGCTCGCCGCCGGCGAACTAGCTCCGCCACGGCGGAATGGGTAGCACCATGAGCATCAGTGCGCCGAGGCGCACCTAGGGGTGGTACCTATTCACCGGAAAATGGCCGGAAAGGTGGCTGCCACTGTGGGGGTGCGGCGACGCCACTACCGAGCAAGCAAAAGCTCGCCGCCGGCCATCTCTTCACCGGGCCAGTGCTCCTAGAGTACCAGTGAGTCCTAGGGGTTTCATTTCACCTGTTGGTATGGTCGAAGAAACACGGAGGATGACTACCAACGATCGCCGGCCAGAGAGAAGAAGAACGGTGAAGGATTTGAACTACAGGCGAGAAGAAGTGAAAATGAAGAGTGGTTAGTGCTCAATAAGACACGGTGAAGCTATAGGGGAAAGAAATTTCGAGGATTGATGCCTTTTGGCTACTTCACCGGTTTTTCCCCCTTTCGGCTCTGGCAGCAGGACGGAGATGAGGCTGCAATTGACTCGAGACTCAGTGACTCTCAGGAAAGAAGAGGATGGGGGTCTCAGTGGTGACACAGGGGCGTATTTATAACCGAGGTGAGGTAGTCTCACCAGGGCTTGATCACACACGCGCCGGGCCACTCGAAAGTGGTGGCCGAGGGGGAGCTCGGTGAGGTGGTCTGACGTATGTGTATCGTGGTTCTTGTTGCGTTGTTGTTGTGTCTTGGTGTTGCCTCCTTGTGTTTTTTCCGTGTTCTTGTTCGTCGCCCCCCTCAGGTCGGGGTAGCCCAGCGCTTTATAGACCCCTGGGCGTTGATCTCGAGTGCTGACGTCGGGCAATGTCTGTGAGTTGACAGGAGCAGTTGACCCTAACTCCCACGTAGGGGATTTAGACAGGAGTTGCTGGGCCCTAGTTCCCACGCAGGGGATCTGACAGGAGCGGTTGGCCCTAGTTCCCACGCAGGGGATTTGACAGGAGTTGGTGACCCCAATTCCTACGCAGGGGAGAGAGGTCACGCAAGGAAAAGGGAATACTATGTTGGAGATCGGTTTGAAGGCGCCGAGGTCGAGGAGGCTTGCGGGGCCAGCACGGACCCGAGGACAACCTTGCCCGAGCTCGGGAACAGTTCACCGAGCTCGGGGGTGCCTCCGCCCGAGCTTGGGAACAGTCCTCTGAGCTTGGGGAAAAATGTCCTAAAGCCCCCCGGGGGTCCTGGACACGTGTCAGGATGACCGACCCCCGACATCATAGGATACCCATTAGTACAAATTGACACCCACACCCATCCTATGGGCTTATCGGGTACCCAAACCCGTAAACCCATGGGTCTGAAGTGCTACCCATATTTGCTCTTATCGGGTCGGGTACCCACGGGTACCCAAACCCATGGGTAAAATTGTCATCCCTGCGCCGAGGACAGTTCACCAGCGCGTCAATGGTAATATGACATGTATCTATATCATCGATATCTGAGCTTCCTAAGGAAAGGCAATTATCCATTACAAAAAGGCTTATATTAGACGCCTCATCACAGACGGTTTCTCAAAACCGTCTGTGACGATGAAAATCACTGACGGTTCTATATTGCAACCGTCAATGACATTATCATAGACGGTACCCTTGAAGGACCATGTGGAGGTCCATCCATATTTGTGATGAGTATTTGACTTTATTTGAGCAAGGTGTGCTCAAGTTTGAGTTTGATTTGGATTGATTTTCAAAATGAAGCAATTTGAGTTGTCTCTGCCAGGAGTGGCAGTACCGGTCGTATGAACGCGGTAGTGATGAGTTGGATGGTTTATTGCACATCTTTGTGGGCATTGCTATGTGAGGAGTTTCCTTGTCTTTGATGGTTGCAGGACGACGGTGCTAGGTCATGGTGAGGCGAAGGATGACCGGGACTAGGCGAGGAGCGTCGGAGGTCCAGACGGTTGGGAGATCGCCGGAAGATGATCGGAGACGGAGTCCGGGCAAGTCAAGAAGATAAGGAAAGGAGATGATGCTAGCTAGATGCCGCGTGGATCAATGAGGACCGTCGGATTGAGGTCTAGTTGATAGGTTAGCGGGTCTAGGTAGTATGCTTTGAAAACCGTGCAAGAAAACCCGGTATGTGTGTGGGTTTTGGGTTAGCCCTTGCATGGCTGTGTGTGTGGGTTAATCCTAGCCCTTAGATGAGTGCTCTAGGGTTGAGGGACTCATCCAAGGGTGGTAGGTGGCCCAAGAGTAGTATAAATAGGGGTGGAGGGGTAGCCTCCTTCCCTTGAAGGTGTTGAGGTTTTTGATGCTCATTTGAGCTTTCCCACATGAATGTGAGGCTTTGTAACCTCCCTTCCAGAAATGAAAGTTTTATTCATCCACCTCTGAATTTATTTTATGCGCATTTACATTATGTCTTTACTTTACGCAATTTAAATTCAGCATTTACTTTCCATAATTACATTCCATAATTTACTTTCAAGTAATTTGGATTTGCCTCCCTCCTTCTAAATGCTGCTGTTCTTGGATGTTTTGAGTGTGTTCATATGGTTTTACATCTCTTTTGCACTCTTGGATTGAGTAGAGAACATCTTTTCTTTCAAGTTCCAACTTTGTTCTGAACTTGTTCTTCGCGCAGCAGTCAGTGTTTGATTTTTGTAAAAATATAAAAAAATCCTTTTTGAATGATTCTTATTGGAGGAGGTGCGAAACTCTGATATCCGCTTGCAGAAAAATTTTGGAGTTCACTTGTTGTACCGTTTGGGCGCCATGAGGTGAAAACCGAGCCCCAAACGTTCTGCTCGAAGTTCTTGACCAGACTGTGTTCTTCAATTTTTCGTGTTTTTTCTGTAAGGCTTTTTAAGGAGAAATTTGGTGGAGTTCTTCAAGACTCTGATGCTCACAGGGAGAAAAAGTCTCAAAATTTTGTGAGCTACAGAAACCCACCAACCTCCTGTGCAAATTGAGGACAAGTTCTGGGAATTCTGCTTTTGCTTTTCTGAAAGTGACTTTTGTGATTTGAATTGATGTCCTTTCTAAAAGCAAGAGTTTGAATTGATTCCTCTTTATCTTGGACACTAGACAACCAGGATTGTGACTCAAAATCCCCACATATTTTATGGTACTTATCCATGCAAGCTTGGGGTACACATAGTTGTCTAGTTTTTCGGTTTTCACAATTCCTTTTGAGCGATCTTGTCGAGGTTTTTGTTGGAGTATTTTGGGGGAATTTTTATTTGCGACCATTCACCCCCCCTCTGTTCGCCATTTCGGTCCTTCAATTGGTATCAGAGCCGGTTCTGCTCTTTCTAGATCTTGACCGGTCTCAAGAGCCATGGCGACGGACAAATATTCCACCAAGCCTCCCATCTTTAATGGAGTTGATTTTCCTTTTGGAAATCCGGATGGAGTCATACATCACGCCTGGGCTACGATATGGCGAAGGTGAAACTCTCGTATGAGGTTCCTGCGATGAAAATGTCACGGCCATCAATATGGTTGACGTTGAGGCGAATGCTAAGGCAAGGAACATTCTCATACAAGGTCTTAGCCGCGGTGAGTATGATAGGATTTCTCACCTTCGCTCCGCTCACGAGATTTGGGTAACCCTCGATGCTTACCATGAGGGCTCTACTCAAATCAAGACTGTGAGGCAGGACCAGTTCAAGCGCGAGTACAACAAGTTTGATCAACGCGCTGGTGAGAGTCTCGACGAGTGTTTTGGTCGGTTTACAAAGATTTTGAGCGACCTCCGAGCAGTTGGTTGCATATACCCTGACTCGGACAATGCTCGGCATTTCTTGACCGCACTCGACCTTGGGTTTGGGAGATGAAGGTGACCACCATCAAGGACACCACCGACTTATCGACTCGACTCTTGGCGGGCTTTATTCCGCCTCAAGACTCATGAGATCGATGTCGTCTCTCGGAAGACGAAATCTCGATCGATGGCTTTGGTCACCGATCCCATTGGATCTTCTTCTTGATCCTTCTATTGGTTTCTCTCTTTCCGCCCTTTGCGAGCTAGCGATGACCAAGCTGGAAAAATTTCGAGAAAATGAGCTTGCTCTTCTCGCTCGCAAGTTTTCTCATGCATACAAGAGGGTGAGAGAGAGGAAGAGAGGTGGCATGATCACCGCTTGAGTGTGGTGGCCCCAACCACATTGGCGAACTGTCCTAAGCGGAGAAGGGCAAGAACGGCGTTGGCGGTTCGGGCAAAACGACTACACCGACAAGAACCGCAACAAGAAGCCTCCGGTTCGTGAATCGGCGCGACGAGAAGAAGTACCGCAACTTCTCCAAGAACAAGAAGCTCTTCCACGCGTCCTCGCCGCGCTTGCGACATCAACCTCTCCGACACGGAGACATGGAGCGACGAGGCGAGGATGATCCGCAAGAGAAGAAAGGCGGCGACGACTTCTCGGCATGTGCTTCATGGCCGACACCAGCGACATCGGCGACTCAGAGCTCTCAAATGACTCGGACGAGGTACCCTCCTATGACCAGCTCAGCGAAGCTTTACGCAAATTAGGAGAATTTCATGCTAGAGCTAGAGCTAGGTGTACAGACTTGAGAAGGAAGTAGGTACCTTGACTCGGGAGTTAGCTTCACTTAGATCTTCTCCTCCCGAGTCACCGATGATTGCTCTTTGTGTGATGCTATTCTTGTGGAGTTGGAGAACCTAAGGACCATACATGATAGTGTGCTTGTTGAACTTGATGGTCTTAGGTTGAAGAATGCTAGCACTAGTTACATTGATGCTATTCTGTTGAGGCTAGTTTTCTTCATGCTCACTCCACTCCATCATGCTCTAATTGCCCTAAATTGCTTGCCGAAATTGATGCCATGGCGAACACCTTAGGAAGCTTTACGCTAGAAACAATGAACTTGAATCACATGCTTCTAAGGACCCGGTCGGCTCATGTGAGGGTAAGCAATTAAAACTTGACAATGAAACCCTGAATGTCAAGTGTGCTAAACTTGCTAAGGACTTACTAGATAAGTCACAAAAATATTGCTTGCGATGTCTTGAGATTGTGGGGACTTGGATAAAATCCATGTCGAGCTTAGGAAGAAATTAGAAGACCAAGCCCATAGAATTAGAGATGCTCCTTGCGTTTCTTGTGAGGCCCTCAAGATTGAGGCAGCCGTCTTGAGGAGAAAATGCACGTCTTGAGAGAGCTCATCTTTCCGGTTCTTCTTCCTCTCCTTCCCCTGTTCTTCTTGTGCTTCTTTCTTCCGAGATTGCGGTATCTTATGAGCACTCTCGAGAAGTTTGTTGGAGGCAAGAAGAAGCTCAATCTTATTCTAGACCAATCCAAGATTAGTAGATTCAATCAAGGTCTAGGATTTGATCCTTGGAGCACGCTCGGGCGCATCCTCCCACCATTGTGCGCGGCTCCAAGAGTGGTGAGATTGTGGTAGCTCCCGAGTGAGTACCACCTGTTTAGGTCTCTTTGGGGTTGTCCATAGGACTTGACCGAGAAGGGTGTTACTCCTATTATACGCCTCTAGCAAGGCGAAGTACACATGCACCTTCCGTAAGAAGGATGGTCACCTAGTAGATTTACGCTTGGTAGCGCGCAAGATCACTCGGCGTGGCGTGTTGTCGCTCTTAGGGGTATTGTGGTCATCCCGGACTTTGAGTGCTCCTAAGACACACCTGCTTCTAGACAAGTTAGAGAGTCGCTGTTTTTGGGCGTCCGGGACTTGGTTTTCATGCTAGTTCTTGAGTTTTAGTCCCGGAGCTGTTCGTAGTCGATCTTTCGCCGTCCTCTTGATATTCCTCGTTTTCCCATCGAGGTAGATATCGTGGCGTGAGGTGTTTTCTGGTAGGAGATCCGCAGCCTTCTTCGGGATGGTCGGCTTTTGCACCACGGCGTGCCAACCCGCTTTGACTCCTAGATTATCTACGAGTTGCTCCCGATCGTGTGAGAGTTGAGCGTCGAGAGACACTCGAGTCCAGTCTTCTTCTGTGGCTGGTACTCTGAGGTGTCGTATGGTTCAGTATTGGGTTCCTAAGTCTTCACTCTATCCCAGTACTGAGTCATCTTTCTCTCTTGTGTCTTGATCAGGTTCATCGGATGGGGAAGGGCGATGTTTGGATTGTTGACTCCGGTTGTTCTCGTCATATGACCGGAGATTCTCGTTGGTTCTCTTCCCTAGTCCGAGCCCCCGGTGATGAGTTAATCACTTTTGGGGATGCATCTTGAGTAGAGTCATTGCTAAAGGTACCATCTGCATTAACCAAAATTTCATTCTTAAAGATGTTGCCTTAGTAAGTAAGCTGCAATACAATCTGCTCTCTGTTTTTCGGCTTATCGATGACTCTTTCGAGGTAAGCTTCAGGAGTAATGCCTGTAGAATCCTTGATTCATCAGGAGGGTTAGTTTTCGGGATTTCTAGATTTGGGAGAGTCTTTCGTGCTGATTTTTCGCTTCTTCCGAGACTCTCTTGATGTTTGATTGCTTCGAGTCCGTGATCTCTCCTTCGGCATAGGAGACTTGGTCACATTGGTTTTGATCATTTGACCCGAGTTAGCGACCACGATCTCATTCGGGTTTGCCCAAACTCAAGATGGTCAAAGACTTAGTTTGCTCTCCTTGCCGACATGGCAAGATGGTTCTTACTTCTCATCCTCCGATCACAGTAGTGATGGTGATGCACCGGACAGCTTTTACATATGGACCTTTGTTGGTCCAAATAGAGTGCTGATCGGAAGGAGGAAGTGGTATGTTCTTGTCATCGTTGATGATTTTCTAGATTCTCTTGGGTATTCTTCATGGCCTCGAAGGATGAGACTTTTCTCACTTCAGGGTTTGATCAATAGGTTGTCTATTGAGCTCCTGTGTGCATTACGAGCTATCTGCAGTGATAATGGCACGGAGTTCAAGAATTCCTACTTTGAGAGTTTTTGTGTGGAGTGCGGTTTAGAGCATCAGTTCTCTTCTCCCTCGCCCCTCGTGAGAATGGCGTAGTGGAAAGGAAGAACAGGACCACGGTTGAGATGGCGGGGACGATGCTAGGCAGTCTGATACTCTAGGAAGTTTTGGGTGAGGCTATAGCTCTTGCTTGCCATGTTTCTAATCGCGTGTTTTTGAGAGCACATTTGCATCGCACTTCTTATGAGTTGAGGTATGGGCGAAAGCCCGGTGTGTCTCATTTTCGCGTTTTGGTTGCAAGTGTTTTATCTTGAAGTCCGTAACCTAGATAAGTTTGAGTCTCGCTCTTACGATGGTATCTTTCTAGGTTACTCGACTTCTTCTCGTAGCTATAGGTGCAGGTGTTGATGCGCATAGGATCATAGAGACTGTGATGTGACCTTGATGAGGCTAGCCAGAGCTAGACACGATGTTTGAGCTCTTCTTATCCCTCCGAGACCATCTTTGTAGAAGATGAGGATGATGGAGATGATGGTGTTCCACCGGATCCAGCCCCTCTATACCCGAGGTGCCTCCTGTTTCCATTTACGCACCTCGGGTGACCACCCTTGCCTTGACTCTCCTTCAATGAGTGGCTCTGCTCCTACCTCTTACGTGCATGAGGTAGAGGCCACTTCTTCGGTCCTCCCGTCATATCCAGAGCTCATCCACCGATCGGATCATTGGTGATCTGTTTGAGCGTCACTCGCTCAAAATCAGGTTTGTCGATTCTGCCTCCACTCTGCCTTGATGCCTCCTTTGAGCCGAAAGATGTTTCTCATGCATTATCAGATGAATCGTGGATTAATGCTATGCATGAGAACTTGAGAACTTTGAGAGGAACAAGGTATGGCGACTTGTCGAGCCCCATCTGGTCATAATGTCATTGGGACCAAGTGGGTGTTCAAAAACAAGCAGAGTGAGGATGGGGTTGTCATTCGCAACAAGGCTAGGCTAGTTGCACAGGGCTTTTCTCAAGTTGAGGGTCTTGACTTTGAGGAGACCTTTGCCCCTGTAGTTAGACTAGAGGCTATTAGGATCCTGCTTGCATTCTCTGCATCCAGGGCTTCAAGCTCTATCAAATGGATGTCAAGAGTGCATTCCTCAATGGCTATATTGAGGAAGAGGTTTATGTCAAACAACCTTCAGGATTCGAGAACCCCAAGTTTCTGAGTCATGTATACAAGCTCTCCAAAGCTTTGTATGGACTCAAGCAGCCCCAGTATGGTATGAGAGGCTCAAGTCTTATCTTCTCACCATGACTTCAAAATGGGCATAGTAGACAAAACTCATTCATCGGACACCATGAGTCTCATTTTCTTCTTGTCGGTTTATGTGGGCGATATAATTTTGGTGGCTCATCTCATTCGCTTGTGTCTCAGTTTTACGAGGTGATGAGCCTGAGTTTGAGATGAGTATGATGGGCGAGTTGAGCTACTTTCTTGGCTTCAAATCAAGCGGACTCGGGAGGTACTTTCTTGCATCAAGGCAAATATACCCGTGACCTCTGAGGCGTTTGACATGTCGATGGGAAGCGGTGATGACTCCTATGGCCACCACTGCTGTCCTCGAGCCCGATGAGGATGGTGAGCTGCGATCAAAAGGAGTTTGAACATGATCGGCTCCTCTTGTACCTCACCGCTTGAGGCCGACATACATTTTCTGTGTGTGCGTGCGCTCGATTTCAAGCTTCTCCTCGCGCCTCTCACCGCTAGGCGGTCAAGCGCATCTTCGTGTACCTTCGTGCTACCACCGATTATGGTATTTGGTACTCTTCGTCTTCTTGTCTATCTCTTAGAGCCTTTTACGATCTGTGACTTTCTTGGTGTAGGATAGATAGGAAGAGCACTTCGCACTTGCCAATTCATTGGCACTTCTCTTGTTTCTTGGTCATCTAGGAAGCGATCGGAGTTACCTGATCCACCGAGGCCGAGTATGTTCTTTGCAGACTAGTTCTTTGTGGCAGTGCTCTGGATGAGATCGACCTTACGGGACTATGGGTTAGAGATAGAGAGTGTGCCACTTTTACGTGACAACACTTCAGCTATTTGCATTGCTAAAAACCCAATGCAACATTCCCGACCAAGCACATTGATATTAGATATCACTTCCTTAGAGACCATGTGGAGAAGGGAGATATCGCGCTTGATTAAGAGAGTGACCTTGATTAGCGATATTTTCACCAAGCCTTTGGATAGCTCAGTTTGTTGCCTTGAGGAGTGAGCTTGGAGTCGTGAGCCCTTACGGCCTTTCGTGAGGGGGCCTGGTTTGTATATTATGTATTATATGTTTTCTTCCACTTTTCTTTTCTTTGTGTTTCTTACGGGTGACTTTGGGCTTGTTTTCTTGAGTTGAGTTCACTCACTTAGACTTCGCATGCCTTGCATTGACCTCTTATCTTGTGCTTTAGGTTGCTATCATGCGTGATTAGTTGTTCTCTCTTCTCTCTAGGTTGAGTTTCCTCACGCCTTATAAGTCTAGCGGTATTGGGCCTCCTGGTAGACAGAGTGCATGTGCACTCCTTAGTTGGGATCTAGAGTCGACTTCCTATGTCGATCCTTGGGAAGATAAGAGCGAGTCTGAGCCGTAGTGAGTCTCTTCTATCTTTCTATGCTCTATAGCCATCCAGTTTTGCAGTTCTCGACTTCTTCTCCTCATTTTGTTTTTCTGGTTATTATTGAGTTCATTCGGGTTTTCTTTATGCCTAATCTTGATAATAACTCAACTTTAACCAGATTTGAGCTTAAAATTGATTCATTTGTTGAGGGGGAGTTTGGGAATCTGTTCATGCATTGCATTTAGACTGCATTTTCTGTTTTATGAGCTTTGTCTATTATGCAATTGATTTCTTCTTCATGCTATACACCATGCTACATCATTTGAAGAAAATCACTAGCTTAGGTATGTCCAAGTTCATTTAACTTGCTAAGCTTAAAAATGAAATAAGCCTTAAATGAAAAACTTGATGAAACTTGTTGCTTTTACTTGCTAGGTTTCTTCTCTAGAGGTTTGTGCCATAATTTGAGAAATTTAGGAGTTCTCTAGAGTCCCTATAGCAACTTGGGTGAAACTAGTTTGATCCATGCAGAGTCCTTCAATTGCTCATGAATCGTTGTGCTAAAAATGAAAATTAAACAAAATTGACTCTTCTTGTGCACATACGACTCAACACCTTGTATTCACAAGACCGCTTCCCATTGCACTTGGGATGAACTTGGAATACATCGTGTTTGACCTAGACCATCCTCTTAAGAGCTCATCTTGAGATGGTCGCATACGGCTTGAGTCAATTGGTTGTCAAAAGAAAATGCAAATAAATTAAAAACAAAGACATATGTGGGTAAAGAATGCAAATAATGTCAAACATTTGCACCCCGCTATGTCTTGTATGATGATAAATCAAAATTTGCATTAAGTGATAAATGAGCCGAAGGACCTTGTATGCTCTTCTAGATTCCCCAACGTGTTGAGTAGGTTGAACTCTAGGTTTTCCTTTTGATCCTTAGAGTGGCTATTCTTCTATTTTGAAACTAAAGCTAAGTGTTGCACTTGTCAAATCTTGCTAAAATGAAATATTCAAAACTAAGCTCGTATTTGCACTTGGACATGTCTTAGTTTAGTCATCTTCAAATTGACAAGCTTGGTGTAATATCCTTCCATTTTGATCAATTGGATAATCCTCAAAGCTTTTTCGATTGCATTTCATGCATACATAAAAAATTGATGCCTATATTGCCAAAAGGGGAGAAAACGTAGAAAAGGCATCACTAAAAGATAAAAATGTGAATGCTTATTTGGTTATTATGATCTTTGTAAAACTATGCTACTACTACATTGGATCATAATCTCATAATCACATTTGACATGTTTAGTTGGATTTTAGAGTTTTGTTGAAAACTTGCTCTTTCTTAAATTTAACTCTAAAATCTAAATTCCTCTTCGTCAACTTGGTCATGGTTCTAATTTCTATCTTTGGACCAAGTTTGACTTTGCAACTAAAATTGCTTTCTTCTTCATTTTCTTCAAACTCAAATTTATGCCTTTTGTGTGGTTTGTCAATATACTCATCAAGGGGAGATTGAAGGACCATGTGGAGGTCCATCCATGTTTGTGATGAGTATTTGACTTTATTTGAGCAAGGTGTGCTCAAGTTTGAGTTTGATTTGGATTGATTTTCAAAATGAAGCAATTTGAGTTGTCTCTGCCAGAGTGGCGATCTGCAGTCGTATGGACGCGGTAGTGATGAGTTGGATGGTTTATTGCACATCTTTGTGGGCATTGCTATGTGAGGAGTTTCCTTGTCTTTGATGGTTGCAAGACAGCGGTGCTAGGTCATGGTGAGGCGAAGGATGGCCGGGACTAGGCGAGGCGTCGGAGGTCCAGACGGTTGGGAGATCGCGGAAGATGATCGGAGACGGAGTCCGGCAAGTCAAGAAGACAAGGAAAGGAGATGATGCTAGCTAGATGCGCGTGGATCAATGAGGACCGTCGGATTGAGGTCTAGTTGATAGGTTAGCGGGTCTAGGTAGTATGCTTTGAAAACCGTGCAAGAAAACCCGGTATGTGTGTGGGTTTTGGTTAGCCCTTGCATGGCTGTGTGTGTGGGTTAATCCTAGCCCTTAGATGAGTGCTCTAGGGTTGAGGACTCATCCAAGGGTGGTAGGTGGCCCAAGAGTAGTATAAATAGGGGTGGAGGGTAGCCTCCTTCCCTTGAAGGTGTTGAGGTTTTGATGCTCATTTGAGCTTTGCCCACATGAATGTGAGGCTTTGTAACCTCCTTCCAGAAATGAAAGTTTTATTCATCCACCTCTGAATTTATTTTATGATTTACATTATGTCTTTACTTTACATAATTTAAATTCAGCATTTACTTTCCATAATTACATTCCATAATTTACTTTCAAGTAATTTGGATTTGCCTCCTCCTTCTAAATGCTGCTGTTCTTGGATGTTTTGAGTGTGTTCATATGGTTTTACATCTCTTTTGCACTCTTGGATTGAGTAGAGAACATCTTTTCTTTCAAGTTCCAACTTTGTTCTGAACTTGTTCTTTGCGCAGCAGTCAGTGTTTGATTTTTTAAAATATAGAAAAATCCTTTTGAGTGATTCTTGTTGGAGGAGGTGCGGGACTCTGATATCCGCTTGCAGAAAAATTTTGAGTTCACTTGTTGTACCGTTTGGGCGCCATGAGGTGAAAACCGAGCCCCAAACGTTCTGCTCGAAGTTCTTGACCAGACTGTGTTCTTCGATTTTTCGTGTTTTTCTGTAAGGCTTTTGAGGAGAAATTTGGTGGAGTTCTTCAAGACTCTGATGCTCACAGGAGAAAAAGTCTCAAAATTTTGTGAGCTACAGAAACCCACCAACCTCCTGTGCAAATTGAGGACAAGTTCTGGGAATTCTGCTTTTGCTTTTCTGAAAGTGACTTTTGTGATTTGAATTGATGTCCTTTCTAAAAGCAAGAGTTTGAATTGATTCCTCTTTATCTTGGACACTAGACAACCAGGATTGTGACTCAAAAATCCCCACATATTTTATGGTACTTATCCATGCAAGCTTGGGGTACACATAGTTGTCTAGTTTTTCGGGTTTTTCACAATTCCTTTTGAGCGATCTTGTCGAGGTTTTTGTTGGAGTATTTTGGGGGAATTTTTATTTGCGACCATTCACCCCCCCCTCTGTTCGCCATTTCGGTCCTTCAACCCTTCAAAAACCGTTAGTGATATACATCAATATCACAGACAGTTTTAGTTAAAAACCGTCTGTGATAATATATCACAGACGGTTTTTAACTAAAACCTATTATCACATACGGTTTTTAACTAAAACCGTCTGTGACATCATGTATTATCTCAGACGGTTGTCGGGACCCGGATTTGCAAATCCGAAACCCTCTGTGTATACTGCACTAGTCCAGGATCACGCTAGTGCACACAGTGGAAACATAGATGAAATACCATTCCATACAACGAATTAACTAAGAAGAAGCAAATTATTATTGAATAAAGCAAACGACCTTATGGTCAATGTTTACACCATTACGCCTTAAGGGCTTAAGAAACAAATACTATTGCAACGGAAAAGATAACTTGAGCCATTTGACATGCCACAGGCAATCGTCTGGGGAACGCCTTCCTAATCCACGTAGTCTTCATAGAATTCCTTCTCATGATATTCATTATCTCCTTCAGCAACTGATCAACAAGGGTATAAAGCCGTGAGTACAAAGGTACTCAGCAAGCCGTAGGGAATTGATGCAATATATTTATGCACGGCTTGACAAGGATGGCTATATAGTTCATTTGCAGAAAGCAACAACTTGAATTGAAATACAATAAATAGATTGAAAGCATATTTATGAAAAGATAAATAAATAATTGGTAGATCAATGATAGACAATAATCACAATAGTGAACTCCCCGTTCATATCCCAACAATTCCACATTCCACAATTCATGAAATACTCTATACCCCGTGTGAAATTCCTGGGCTTTGTCCATGACCGCGGACGCGGCTATTCGAATAGTTTTACACTCTGCAGAGGTTGTACAACTTTACCCACAAGACATGAAATCTCTTTGCGCAATCGATATTAACACACTTCCTTTGGTGTGTCGCAGAGATATCATGACAAAGTCTTTACAATGCAATCGCCTAAACTCGCATCGCTCGCTAAGGTTTCGCCTTTAGGGCCCTCTCTTGCGCCTTGCGAATCTACCCGTCCATCCCGAACCCACACCACCAACCGGCAAGACTCAAGGCTAGACATTGCAAATTAATCAGCTAGGTCTGTCCCATTCTAGACATGTGGTAGTACGGTTAGGCCCAGCTCAATGGCGCACAAGATTAAGTCCTTAAGTTGTCTCAGGCAAGACATCCACATACCAATGTGCTAGAAAGCACCCCCTTTACTTCACGATCACTTGCCCGAGGGAAAACAATTCGTTCAACCAAGACCAATGGCAAACCCCGCCATGGTACAACAAATTTTACAACAGTGGCTACCGGCCACGATTCAATATCTCATTAAGTCAAGATTAACATTATTCAACTTGTGATATGAATCCCAACGTATATATAAGCATATCTAAGCATAACTACGATAACCCAGGGTTGGTATAATGATCATGTCCAACTAGTAATGTCCCAACCTAGGTTTAACAATGGATAAATGGCATACAACTAATGAAGGTGGCATAATGTCAACTAGGTATACATCTACTCCCATTAAATAAACATTGATACGTAAATATCATGCAAGTGTATAAAACAAATTACTTTGCAAACATAGGATCGATATGATCAAAGGTTACGACTTGCCTTGTCGATCTAGTGTCAATCTTGGTCTTCAAAGTCTTCGTTCGCTTCCTCGAATTAGCGCTCACCGAAAAGAAGCAATGAAACCAAATAAATACAAAACAGAGACTCAAACAAGCTCAAAACTGAAAATAAATGGCTCTGGAAGATAGATCTTGATTTCAGAAAGTTTAGAAACTTGAATCGCCTCAATCGAAGTTCGTATGAGGGAGAACGAGCTTCTGGAAAATTAAATTCAGAGAAAATACAGAAAATCAAAATTTCTGGATTTATTTTTATACGAAAAAAGGATTTATTGCGCAATCGCTGACGTCATCGGTTCACGGTGAACTGGATTCACGGCACGGCGGTTGTCCACTGTGCACCCGGCTCACCTGACGCAACAGGCTGACAAGGGAGGCCACGTGTCGCGAATCCATCGATTGGGTTGGATCGGACGGCGGGGATGCAAGGGCTCGGCCGACGGAGACGTGGCTGCATCTGGAGCGCACGCAGGCGATCGAACGGCCGCCAAGCAGCGAAGGGGAACGATGACGAGCGACGGCGCAGCTCACCAAAGAACGGGAACACGACCGCTGCTCGCGAAGGATGACCGGATCGGGCGCGAGACCTGGCGGATCTGAAAGAGGACGACGCAGGCCACGCGATGGTGCAACCGGTGACGACGGAGACGCAACGGCGATGGAGATCCGAGTGGCGGAAGGCTTCGGCAAGGCGGCGAGGGCGCACGAGCGAAGGGCGAGATCTCGGGCGGCGAGAAAGGTGGCAGCAGCTGCGGGGCGAAACGGGGAACCTCGGGAGGTACGCGGCGGCTTAAATAGAGGGCTCGGGAGGCGTGCCCGACCCGGATTCTGAGACGGCGGTGTGCGGCGCGAGGACTCCTGCGGCGGCTAGGGTTAGGATTCGGGACGGCGGTGGCCGGGCGACGTGGAGGCTTCTTGGTCGCACACGTGGCGCAGATCCAACGGCGGCGCGCGTGGGCTGGCTGGGCCGCAGGGTGGAGCGGGCTGGTGAACGGGCCGGAGCAGATTCGGCCCGAGGAGCTTTTTGGAAATAAACTCATTTTCCAATTTAAGAAATATCGAGAAATTCGAATAAATGCATATAAATTCAAATAAATATCAAATAAATTCAGAAAAATCCCCAAAAATATAGAAAAATTCCTTGGATCACAAGGAACTCAACTAAAACTGGAAATCTTGATTTTCATGAATAGTTTAGTCAAATTAAATCCTTTTATTTATGGAAAATTCAAATTAAGCTGAAATTAATTCAAGAAAATGCAAATGGTTTATTTTTGAATTCAAACATTCCAAAACTCAAATTTTTGGGAAGTTACAACGGTTTTATAATAAAACTGTCCACGATTTATCACAGACGATTCGTTATAATAACCATCTGTGATAAACCATATCACAAACGGTTTATCCAGACAGAACCGTCTGTGATAATATTTTAACTTTCACGCTCTCACCAAATTTGAACTTCCCGCTCATTTAGGGCTACATCAGAAGTACACGCGAGGCTCCGAAAAAATGTCGATCTTGAAAAAACGTCTTTTATGGCCTCAAAACGGCCTCCGAAGTTTTTTTTTCGATTTTGCGTTTTCAAGTTCTTCAGAGCAGTGACATGGGATATCTTACATCCAGCAGCTCTTTCATTATGCGTGAACTAGCATAGAGCAGCTGGATCATAGAAATATCATCTGTATGTGACGATATTTTTTTTGTTTCCAAAAGTAACATCACAGGCGGTTCATAGTATAAACCGTCTGTGATAGTTGTTATCACAAACGGCTCTTAGTAAAAACTGTCTATAATAGTTTGTTATCACAGACGGTTTTTAGTAAAAACCGTTTGTGATGTTTTCATATCACAGACAGTTTTAGTTTGAAACCGTCTGTGATATGTTCTATCACAGACGGTTCATAAACCGTTTGTGATGTTCCGTAACATCACTGACCCATGGTTACAGACGGTTCGGAAAACCGTCTGTGATGATGGTTTCGAACCGTCTGTGATGACCTTTTCTGTAGTAGTGGTTATAACTAAGAGAGAAGGTTATAATTAATATGCATCAAGGATAATTACATCCCATGTGCTTGACCAATGATTTCGGCAGGCTATGTGTTAACATATCTATGTGATGAGGAGGAATTCTTGGGTGCAGCATATATAAATAAAATTATGTAGCGCACGTACATGAATTTTACGAAAGGTGCTTGTTCTCCCCAGCATTGACTTCTCAAGGCCATCGCCAAGCATGGAGGAATGTTTGGATGTTGCGAACCGGTGTTCAAGCTTTCCTACTAACGTGCACTACCATCATTCATATGAGACACCGTTATTACAACAGGAACCTCCATTTAATTACTGTACTATTCCCATAATCAGTGGCTAGCACTCACATGTTTACAACATTTATAACACAACCACACGGGAAACAAACCGATACATATATATAAGTGGAATAATTATACAAAGCTTAATATTTTACAAAGACTTAATAGCGAAAATTAAAGAGTCAAAAGAACTCCTAAAGCCTTGCGGTTTGCCCACTAACCCCCAGACAACTAACTAGGCAAAACCTAGGGGAAATCATCGTCAAAATCCTCGTGCCCTGCTTGGAAATAAGAATCATCTGGCACTTCACAGGCTTCATCCTCCGAGACAGCAGATGCAAAATTGAGTACATTGGTACTCAGCAAGACTTATAGTGTTTAACAAATGCAAATAAATAATCATGCAGGCTAAGCAAAGGCAGGTTACAGGTTAATTTGCGGTTGCACAAACAATTCAAAGTATGAATATAACAGATTGAAACAACGCATTTTGAGTAAAGTATTTGAGAGACATAAACAAAAGTAAATATCCCAAGCCTTTCAACCCAGTCTACCCGACTGCAAAGGTCCTTGGTGTCTATCCTTTGACACACAAAGCTGGTTGCAAAACGGTTTCCAAACCAACCCATTTTTCAGAAAAATACCAAAAGACTCTAACATTGGAATGACTTCACCAAGTGCTCATGACCACGAGCGCGGCTAATCGATTAGATTTTACACTCTGCAGAGGTGTACAACTTTACCCACGTGGAATGATCAACCTCTTTTGCCAGGCCATATTAACACATTTCCTTTGGTGTGTCGGCAAGGAGATCAAACAGAACCGTTACATTACTTAGACATGGCTTGGAACCAGCCCGGGACGTTAATCCCTACCATAAAACAGAAACACACACACGAGACGTTGTTCCTTTCACATGAACACAACACCCATTTCTGTTTTATGGCGGGGTGTACACCGTTGCGTGGGTATGTATTTACCCACCCCGAGGGTTAGAAAAGTTCAGTGTGGAAGCCCCTCACATGCAGTCCTGACCTGAAAGCTCCCGCTATACTCCCACCTTCCTTAGGTACAAAGCCACATCCAAATAACTTAATAGGATCAGACTGTCCCATACCAGGCCCCGTGGTTGTACGAAAACATAGATCATAGCGTCCCATTGCTCGGTCCTTAATCCGACACGAGCGATACTCCACCCTATACTACGTGCAACTCCCTTTACACCACCGGCTATTGCCAATAATCGACCGCGTCAAACCATAGTTTTATTTTGGGTTTTTAATCAAAGTACCAGCAACCTCTTCCCCAAAAAGGACATACTTATGTGGAAAAGACTGAAAACACATAACGGATAGCATAAACAGGAATATTATGCTAGCGGTTATACCCAAAATGACATTAAGTATGTCTTGTTCAAACTAAGGTTTGCAAGGTTCACATATCCATACAAATTAAGGTAAACCATAATGTACAGGATTAACTACAGTTGCAACCCAAATTAGCACTTCTATGGAGAATTATCCGGATCCATCGTACATAGAAAAAAACAACATATGGTTGGTAAATTATCAGGCTCGATATGCTCAAGGGGTTGCTTGCCTTGCAGCTCATTGTCTGGTACAAAATCTGGATCAGCGATTGTCGACTTTTGTAGTCGGCAATAAATTTATGGGGTATTCGCTGGATCTCAAACTCGATGGTCACACAAGACAGGGATTTTAGACAGGTTCAGGCTCTCGTGGAGGAGATAATACCCTAATCCTGTGTGCTGGAATTATGCTGACCTCTTGGATCTGGGGTTGCTCAAAGTGCAATATGCTCTGGGCGATATGAGGTGTGTTATGCTCTATGACCTGATTGTTCTAGGCTTGGATGATCCGATGCCTATGTTGTTGCCCGCCCTCTCCCTTATATAGCGGGGTTGGGGAGGCTTACAGAGTCCTGATCGGTTTGGAGATTCCGATCGGTTACAAGATTCTAGTCAGTTAATACGATAGAGTTTACATCTTTACCTACCCTATTAACGACTCGGAATACAACCATATCTATCATATCTAAATATATGCTCAATTATCTATGGAATGTACCCTCTTGCGCACGGCAGTGGGGCCTGACGTAGGGAATATCTTCTGGGCCTATCTCTCGGACGTCTTTGGGGCTGATCGCAAGGGTACCTGAATTCTTATATTCCACAGTAGCCACCGAGTGCTTCATGATCCGATCGCTATGCTTCCGTTTTCTGCTTGAGTTGCTGTTCTGGTCTTTTTGTTTGAGCTTCCGACTGGTTCCTCCATTCGGTTGAGAGGCTTTTTCTCATAGCGAACGAATTATGAAGGACTCGAATATAACCTTTAACTTTTACTTCAAATGAACATAATCTTCTATTGGGCATGCCTGCTGCGAGCAGCCTTACAAACCTGTGCTCGTATTTCAAATGTAAATTGGATATTTCTTACGCCCAAAATATTACTTCTCTTCGTGGATAATCACCGGACAGTCTTCGAGGTCGCCTTGATTTTCTGTGTCAACTTGTTTTACTGAAAAACTCTTCGTCTTCTGAAGTTGCATTTACTCAAAACTTCTTCGGCTTCCGATGCTTAATAACATCAATTTCACCAAATCGGCTATAAAAGGCAGACCAGCGCTTCTAGGATGTATCCCTTCGCTCTTTGCCCTCCACTTTCCTGCTTCAAGCTTTTACCTATGTCATGCCGCGGTGGTATCATCAAGCAAAGGTGCACCCCAGACTCGCTGAGCTCTGGGAAGATTTCGATCGGGCCGTGGACGAGCTGCTTGAGGAGAAGGCGGTGGAGCGCGACTACGCGGCCGTCGACGCATTCCTTGAGGTCTTCCTTGCCATTTATAGGGTTAGGAAAGCTCTTGTCGAGGCGCTCGGCCGGGCGCGCCACGGGGAAGTGTAGCTCTCCTGTAAATGTAATAGTTTCCTAGGCGTAACGCCTAGGGAACTTTTTTGTATATAATAAAGAAGTACCTTTTATCCATGAAGTTCTTGTCTGTCCTTTGATTATGGATTAGTCCTGTTCTAGGGCATCTCAGAACTCGCATGTTACTTGATTCCGACGACGTCTGCATCCATCTGGCTCGAGGCCAAACGATATCCATGTCTGACGACTGACGGATATAACTTAGGCCCAACTTGGGGCGCATCGTGGCCCTTGGCCGATCGACACCCTTATTCGACTGCTGCAAGATATAGTTTTAGTCCAACTTGGGACGTATCAAGGTTCTCCTGGCTCATGGCCGAGTGATATTCGTGCGGCGGTGTAGGGTAACGCCGTGCTCTCTTGGAGCGTATCATGTTTACGTGGCTCTTGGCCGAGTGATACCCTTTCCCAACTGATGTCGGATACGGCTTAGACTCTATTGGAGCGTATCATGTTTACGCGGCTCCTGGCCGAGTGATACCCTTTCCCGACTGATGTCGGATACAGCTTAGACTCTCTTGGAGCGTATCACGTTTTTATCCAAAGGTGTCCGTACTCATTTAATACGACACACAGTTTTCACGACCCTCATGGGGCACACCCTTGGATCTGTGCCTGCTTAGGGTCGACTCGCAGTACATGATTCCGTCATGCGGCAACCACCTTGTGACCCAGCGTGGGGCGTTCCGCGAGAAGATATGTTTTATCCACTTTGGAGATCGCCCACGCCCCGCTTAGAGTGGAAAGTGGAGTAAATGCCCCACCGCACAAAGCGATGTGCCCCAATTTTACTCGGTCAAACTCTGTGAGTTGAAACGATAGGCCTGCAAATGATTTATGGGGCATCCTGGAGAAACACGACGCTTCGCAATCTTTTCTCCGCCGATTCGTCAAAGACCCAATTCTCTCCTTTTAAAAGGTTTAGGCCGTACGGCGCCCGACGGTTCATTCTCTTGTTGTGCCCTCTCTCCTTCTTTTCCCTTGCCTTTCCGACTTCTTTTTCAAAGATGTCTTCTTCTTCCTCGCCGCCTTCGCCGCAAGATTGGACAACCTCGACGGTGACGGAAGAGAGGCTGCAGTCCATGGTGGAAGACGGGATCCTCCCTGATTTGGTCTTGGTCTCTGCCCGCCCGGCCGCTGGCGAGTCCGTCCCCACTCCTCGCCCTGAAGAGGTAGTGGTCTTTGAATCTTTCTTCCAGCGTGGGTTGGGCCTTCCCCTTGTGCTTTCCTTCGTGGTCTCCTTTTTTTCTATGAGATCGCATTGGTGAATCTGAATCCCAACTCAATCCTGCAGATTTCCCTTTTCGTTCATCTTTGTGAGGCCTTCCTAGGCATTTGCCCTCATTTTGATCTCTTCCGCCATTTTTACCTCCTGAAACCTTACCCCTCCAAGATCAACCCCAAGGTCGTTGGGGGGGCCGGATTCCAACTTCGCGAAGGGCTGAAGAAAAATTACTTCGCAATTCCTTCCAAAACCTCGAATAAGGGTTGGCATCATGAGTGGTTCTACTGCGCCAACCCTGATCCTGCCCTTCCTTCCTTTGGCGGATGTAGTCCTAAGGCATCTCTTTCTTGAACATCCACCCCTAAATCTGCCGATATGGATCAGGTTCATGACCTTCTGGTGCTGATCAAAAAGCTGAAGGAGAGTGGTCTCACGGGGGTGGGTCTGGCCCTGCACTTCATCGCCCGCTGGATTCAGCCCCTGAAAAAGCGAGTTCACATAGGATTCGCGTACGAGGGGAAAGACGACCCGACCCGGGAGCGGCCCGATGAGCTTTCTAGGGAGCAAATATTTGCTCGGGTCGGCGAATTCTTCATCCCGAGCGTCAATGTTCCTTCCGTAAGATGCCCGAAGTCTTTTACTGCTTCACACCCCCCTCCTGAGGTGAGCTAATTCGAGAGATTTCTTATCTTCGTCTTGGGGTGTCTTTTAACCCTCAGTCTTTCTTCACAGGACCGCATTGCCTTCTTCAGCGACGCGCCTCTTTCGGAGATGCCCATTCGTGTGGGTGGTTCCCCGAAGCGGCGAGCGAGCTCTCTCGCAGGGGATCCTGCCGCAAAAAAGGGAAAAAGTGCCGCAACCAAAGACCCCATGAAGCCCCGGCTATCGGGTGGCGGTCCCAAGAACCGGACCCTTCGGCGCGAGCCCCAGCTCCTTCGGCTTCCTCTTCGCGCGAGTCGACGTCTCTGCCAAGTCCACTGCCGAAGCACTCAAGCGTTCGGAAGGAACCTTGGGCGCCGAGTGGTTCTTTTGGGAGCCGCTCGGCCGCTCGGAAGAAGCCTCCAATAAAAATGAAGAAGTCCGACAGGTTGGTTATCCCGCCGATTCCTATTCGCCTTGCTCCGATGGCTTGCTAACAATTATTCTCGTAGGGATCCTTCGCTTGAAGTACCTATTGGAACACCGTCTACGGCCCCTGCGGTCGCTGAGCCTCCGGGAGGTTGCTCTCCGGTCGTGGAGACAGCACTCGGGGATACCGAAATACCTTCCCGTCCTCCGGTGCCGTCTCCTACTCCTCTCGCTCTAGTGCCGGACCCTGCCGCCCAAGAGACGATTTCCTACCTGTCCCCTGTGGTCGAAGAGATTCACCGAGTCCCACCGGTCCCTGCTCGCCCCCGGCTCATAACGGAGGCTGCATGGATTAATGAGGAGGAGGGCTTGAAGCTCCTTGACGACCCGGAGGAGGAGGAAAAAGAAAGGAATGATTTCTATTCCCACGCCGCGGCTTGTACACATGCGGCCCGAGTAAGCTCTTCTCCACAATCGCTGCATTCCTAACTCCGCCATTCCTCATGCGTTTATCTATTGCTGTGATAATTGCAGAAAATGGGGGAGCGCTTTGAGCGAAAATCCGAATACTTCCAGAAGATGCTCCCTGAAATCCGGACGCGCCAAGAATACTTGGATGACTTGGAACGCGTCAAGGCCGATCTTGCGGCCGAGCTGTGATCCCTCCCGTCCGAGGTCCCGGCATCGCAGGAGAAGCAAAATGTTTTGCGCCAGGAGAAGCTGGACGTCATTGGCTCCCTTCGAGGTAGCTATTCCAGGAACCCCTTCACGCTTCCACCTGATCATACGGCTTATTGATCCTCCTCTTTTCATGTCAGCTCGAGATTCTGCCGTCGCGAGGCTCCAAGGGCAGCTCAAAGCTGTAGAAGACTCTAGGGCGAAGGCGGAGAAGGAGCTTGAAGGTGACTCCTACAACTCGGCATTACCCTATCTTCGTTTGTCGCTTTTTCTAATGCCATGTTCTGCAGATTATAAGTTCAAGACGCAGGCGCAGTACGCCATCTTCAACGAGAAGGTCGAAGGCCTCGAGGCCTTTTGCACTGAGCTCCAGGATGCCTCCGAGTCATTGCTGAGTTCGCTTCATCCTGGGGGCGAGAGGCCACTCAGCAAGGAGCAGGTCATCTCTCGGCTGAGGGAAGCTCCCAGGGTGCTCAAGAACCTTTCGAAGGAAATGGCGTCCAATGGTGCCAGCCAGGCTTTGGCGATCACCAAGTCGCTTTATCCTCGAGTGGATCTTGAGGCTATTAAGGAAGGCTTCGCCCGCAACGTAGATGAGGATCGAGCTGCCGAGCTTCGGGAGGAGGTCAAGGACACCTCTTCGTCTATTGTAGAGACTTTAGACCTGTAAATTCCAAATGCATGAAATTGTTTTTTGCACGACTCTTTTGGGTCGACCTCTTTGTTTGGGTAATTTCGACATATCGCGCTCGAGTAGTCCAGCCCCCAGACTATGTGGCATGGTCTGTGATGCATGTCTCAGAGTTTTGAAATCGTAGGAGTGAAGAACTCGGATGCATAGGTATCGAAGAAATTACTTAAGAAATAACTTTGAATATCGATTATTTTATTTCCAAAGGAATAATTTAATTTACAAAGTTTAGGCAAAAAAGCGACGTAGCTGCTCTATGTTCCAAGTGTTGCCGACTGTCGTGCCGTCTTCTCACTTGAGTTTGTAAGCCCCGGGGCGCACCACCTCGTCGATGATGTAAGGGCCTTCTCAGCTTGGGTAGAGCTTATGCTCGCACTTCTGGTTCTTTCTGAGGACTAGATCTCCTTTGGAGAATGTGCGGCTCCTCACTCTGCGACCGTGATAGCACCGTAGGTCTTGGAGATACTTTGCCGACTGAATCGTTGCGACGTCCCTAGCCTCTTCCAGTTGGTCAAGGTCTTGTAGCCGACTTTCTTCCGAGGCAATCTCTTCATAACTTCGGACCCGTGGGGACCCGAATTCTTACTCGGTAGGGAGGACTACCTCGGAGCCATATACCAAGAAGAAAGGTGACTGCCCGGTTGCTCTGCTGGGGGTTTTTCGTAGCCCCCATAGTACCGACGGCAATTCTTTCACCCACCGAGTGGCATACGGCTTTAGCTGATCGAAAATTCTTGCCTTCATGCCCTGTAATACCATGCCGTTGGCACGTTCGACCTGCCCATTACTTTGGGGGTGCACAACTGATGCGAAGCAAATCTTTTTGCCAAGTTCCTCGCACCAGTCTTGAAATATCCCGCCTCTGAATTGAGTGTCGTTATCCGTGATGATTCGGTTGGGTACGCCGAATCTAACCACGATCTCGTGAAAGAATTCTTTGGCCTTTTCCGCCGTGATGGTGGCGACTGGCTTGGCCTCAATCCACTTGGTGAATTTATCGACGGCTACAAAGAGATGAGTATAGCTTCCTTGAGCCTTCTTCAAAGGTCCCACCATGTCGAGCCCCCAGACCGCAAATGGCCACGTGATCGGGATGGTTTGTAATTCCTGTGCTGGCTTGTTTATTTGCCGTGCGAAGAACTGACATCCTTCGCATGTCCGAACGACGTCCTCCGCATCTGTGACAATGGTTAGCCAGAAACACCCTTGGCGATAAGCCTTTCCGACCAGGGTTGATGATGCCGTGTGATTCCCACAAATTCCCGAGTGGATTTCTTTGAGCAGATTTCTCCCTTCTTGTTCCGGTATACACCGTCGTAGTATGCCAGAGGAGCTTTTTCAATAGAGCTCTTTTCTGATGACCACATAATTCTTGCTTCGGCGCATTATCCTTTCGGCCTGTTCACGATCCTCGGGTAGCTTGTCGTTCATCAGGTATTCCAAGTATGGAGCTGTCCAATCTGGGATAATGACCAAGACCTCCACTTCTTCGTTTTTCCCTACCGGAGCATCCGCTTTTGGCCGGGTGCTAACCGTGGGCTTATGGATTTCTTCCACGAAAACTCCCACGGGTACTCTGGACAGGCAGGATCCCATCTTCGCCACCTCGTCGGCTGCTTTGTTGTCTCGCCGGAGCACGTGAACAAGCTCCAGGCCATCAAAGTTGCTTCCTAGCTTGCGTACCTCCTGGCAATAGGCCGCCATGTTGTCTTCGATACATGACCATTCCTTTTGCACTTGGTTGACCACAAGCATTGAGTCTCCGCGAATTGCCAGGCATCCGATTTCGAGGGATATGGCAATACGGAGTCCGTGAATGAGTGCCTCATACTCGGCGGCGTTGTTTGATGCGGGAAAAAAATATTTGGAGGACATATCTCAACCTTTCCCCGCTTGGCGATATGAGCACTATACCAGCCCCTGCACCGCTAAGCATGAGGGAACCATCGAAGTACATTGTCCAATACTCGAGTTCCTTGGTAGTCGTCGGGTTCTGAAGCTCTGTCCACTCAGCCGTAAAGTCGGCGAGCGCTTGAGATTTGACGGCAGTACGAGGCCTGAATAGGATATCGAAGGCCCCAAGCTCGACTGCCCACTTGGCAATTCTCCCAGTGGCCTCCTGGTTGTGGAGTATATCCCCAATCGGGAAGGAGGTGACCACCAAAATGGCATGCTCTTGGAAATAATGCTTAAGCTTGCGAGATGTAAGAAGTACGACATATAATAATTTCTGCACTTGTGGATATCGTACCTTGGATTCACTCAGGACCTCACTAACAAAGTAGACTGGATGTTGGATTTTGTGCACGTGAGCCGGCTCCTCCCTCTCTACAACGATTGCAGCACTGACTACATGAATCGTTGCCGCGATGTAGAGTAACAGAGGTTCTTCTGGCATTGGTGAGACCAAAACCGGGGGTGTCGTTAAGAAGGTCTTCAGATCTTCAAATGCTTGCTGTGCCTCCGGCGTCCACTAGAACTTGTCTTGCTTTTTGAGGAGTTTGAAAAATGGCATTCCTCACATACCCAGTCGGGAGATGAACCTGCTGAGCGCGGCCATACACACCGTAAGTTTCTGGACGTCCTTTTGGCAAGTCGGCGGTTTCATGTTTGATATGGCGTTGACTTTCTCCGGGTTGGCTTCGATTCTCGCTGAGATAAAATAAACCCAGCGCTTTCCAAGATACTCCGAAAACACACTTCTCAGGATTTAACTTCATGCTGAAGGTCCTCAAACTCTTAAATGTCTCGGTTAGGTCGATAATAAGATCCTTCCTTTCTCGAGTCTTCACCACGACGTCGTCCATGTATGCCTCCACGTTGCGCCCGAGCTGGGCGTGAAAACACCGCTGTATCGCGCGATGATAAGTTGCGCCAGCATTTTTCAGGCCGAATGCCATCGTGGTGTAGCAGAAGGCCCCGAAAGGCGTGATGAATGAGGTCTTGATATGATCTTCCGCCTTTAGGAGAATCTGATGGTAGCCTGAATAGGAATCGAGAAAGCTCAAAATTTCGCACCCAGCGGTCGAGTCGACCACCTGATCGATTCGGGGTAGCCCAAAGGGATCCTTTGGACATGCCTTGTTAAGATCGGTATAATCAACGCACATGCGCCAAGTTTTATTTTTCTTTTGAACCAATACAGGATTCGCTAACCAATCAGGGTGATACACCTCTTTGATAAAACCCGCAGCTAAAAGCTTGGTGATCTCTCGCTTAATGGCATTCCGCGATCCGAGCGAACCACCAAGCCTTTGTTTGATCGGTTTCGCTTTCTCGCCGACGTGAGAGAGTGCTCGATCACCTCCTTGGTACACCCGCATATCGGATGGTTTCCAGCAAAGATGTCCTTGTTGGCTTGGAGGAAGGTGACGAGCGCGCTTTCCTATTTGTCCTCGAGCCCCGTCCCGATCAAAGTCGCTTTAGACGGTGTGACGGGTCAAGAATGATTCTTTGGTTCCTTCGCCGCTTGATTCCCGAGGTGGCTCGCTTTTTCTTTGGAATGTCTTCTTCATCTTGCAACATGGCGACCTCGGCTTGATACTTTTCGCCAAACAAGATGCTTCCCGCAACTCGGCGAGTTCATGATTTTCTCGATGATTGCGAGGATTGCTTGATGTCTCCATCGACCATGATGACCCCTGGTCCCGCATCTTCATTATCGAGTAAGTGTAGTGCGGACGGCCATGAATCGCTAGGCCTGCCTTCCCAAGATAGCGTGGTACGCCGTTTCGAAATTGGCTACCTCGAAATTGATATATTCGGTCCGAAAATTATCCTTGGTGCCAAAAGTAACAGGCAAAGAAATCTGCCCGATTGGGAACCAGGATGCCCCGAGGATCACTCCATGGAACGGCTGGGCGCTCGGCCTTAGCTCGGAGCGGGGAATTCTCATGTCATCGAAAGTCCTGAGAATAGGACGTTGAGTCCACTTCCGCCATCGATCAGAACCCTCTTGAGCTTCACGCTGCGCACAACTGAGTCAAGCACCAGAGGAAACTTACCCGGATGTGGGACCCGGTTGGGGTGATCCCTGCGATCAAAGGTGATCGGGACCTCGGACCACTTTAAATACTTGGGGGTTGCCAGTTCCACTTCATTGATTTCCCGAGCGACAAGCTTTTGCTTTCGCTTGGACTCGTATCCATTTGAGCTCCCGTAGATGTAGTTCAGCTCCTGCTCGGGTTCTTGGAAATATTCTTCGTCTGGGAGGTCCTTCTTCTTTGCTGCAGCAGCTTCGCCCTTGGCCGAAGCCGGTTGCCAGTGACTTTCGCGTGCAAAACGCTTCAAAGTGAAGCATTCTTTGGCGGCGTGCTTTCCCTTAGGGTGGAAAGGACAAATTGCCTCCATGACGGTGCTGTAGTCTGGTGCCTCCCTCCGAAAAGCTCTGGGTCGGTTGAGCTCGGCTACCGCAACTAGCTCTTCGCCCTTCCGCTTCCTATCCTTGTGTTTTGAGGACTCAGGCTTGTCGCCTTTGTTCTTGTGTGGCGGACGATCTTCTTGATGTTCGGCTAGGGCATCTGAGGCTGTGGCGTAGTGGTCGGCCAACACGAACATTTCCTTCACGGAGGTCGGGGGCTTCCTGGACATCTTTTTGATTAAATCAGGATCACTTACCCCTTTCTGGAAGGCCGCCACCACCACCGCCTCGAATACGTCCTTGACGGTGTTCTTCTTCTGCATGCAATGTCGGATGAAATCTCTCGCCTCGCCCTTCTTTTCCGTGCACCGCACAGTCCCATGGAGGCCAGCCTTCGTAGGCGCCCTGGAAGTTGGAAATAAACTGATCACAGAGATCACTCCAGGAGTCCACCGAGTTTGCAGGGAGGCCCGTGAGCCATGTTTGAGTCGAGGGGTGAGATTGACCGCAGATAATTTGCCATGATAGTCTGGTTCCCTCTGGCGGCTTTAACTTCCAAGGCGTAAACCTGCAGCCACGCTTCTGGGTCCCGCTATCCGTCGAATTTTACGATGCCCATGGGGTTGAATCCTTCGGGCCATATCACTCGGCGCAGCCCAGGAGTAAAGGCCCGGATCCCGTCGATAGATCTCTCATCATGAGGAGGGGGAGTCCGTCGTGGTGAGCCTCTAACTCGGCGATGGTCATCAACACGTCGGGGTGGGGTACGGCGCGGTGAGTCCAGGACTCGGCGTTCGTCGTCGCCGCGTTATCATATCTTTGATTGTTTCGTCGATCGCGGCCGGTGCCGAAACACTCGTAGTCGTCGCGGCGTCCGCGCCTTTCTTCCTCGTCCCACTCCTATCGCCTGGCTGTGATATCCTGGCGCAGAACGCGGCTGAGAATCCGACGAGCGCCCTACCGGTGGTGTGTGCCGACCACCGGTTCGATCGTTGCGGTCCGACCATCGCGACTCGGGTTGCCGCATGGGAGTGTGAGTGTGCTTCTCCCACCGGCTTTTCCTGGTTCTGTTGGATTGTTACCGCCGTCACCATGGCCTTGATCTAGGCCACAATCGGGGCTGCTGGGCTATCCGCTGCGATCATTGGGTCTAGCGTGTTGAGGAGTGTCTTGGAGGCGACGACGTTTTGCATCGGCTTGCGGAAGACAGATTGATCTCCCAACCTGGACTGCAGGATATCTTCGCACACTTTGCAGCCGCGCGATCGAAGAGACCGCGCTGGAACATCCTTACCCCTACGCCAATGATCTTCCTCCGCAGCTTCTTGGTCTTCTTGATGGAGATCAGTTTTCTGCTCCTCAATCGCGAAGACGCCGCGAAAATCGCAGCAGTTCTTTACAATGCCGACTGGTTTTCTAGGTGAGTCAGAGCGGCATACCTGAGATGGGTTGGCCTGATCTTCACCAGATCGGATCTGGTTCTGGACCAGGTAGACAAGCTCTCCGCGCAAGATTCGCGATTTAAGTCCACTTCCCGGCGGAAGGCCCGCCGAGACGAAGGTGGTGATGAATCCGCCGATTGCTGCCATCGAGTCTGTGGGAAAAGATTATAGCGCTTCCCCTACCTGTCGCGCCAACTGTCGACTTTTGTAGTCGGCAATAAATTTATGGGGTAGGCGCTGGATCTCAAACTCGATGGTCACACAAGACAGGGATTTTAGACAGGTTCAGGCTCTCGCGAAGGAGATAATGCCCTAATCCTGTGTGCTGGAATTATGCTGACCTCTTGGATCTGGGGTTGCTCAAAGCGCAATATGCTCTGGGCGATATGAGGTGTGTTATGCTCTATGACCTGATTGTTCTAGGCTTGGATGATCCGATGCCTATGTTGTTGCCCGCCCTCTCCATTATATAGCGGGGGTGGGGAGGCTTACAGAGTCCTGATCGGTTTAGAGATTCCGATCGGTTACAAGATTCTAGTCAGTTAATAGGATAGAGTTTACATCTTTACCTACCCTATTAACGACTAGAATTACAACCGTATCTATCATATCTAAATATATGCTCAATTATCTATGGAATGTACCCTCTTGCGCACGGCAGTGGGGCCTGACGTAGGGAATATCTTCTGGGCCTATCTCTCGGACGTCTTTGGGGCTGATGGCAAGGGTACCCAGATTCTTATATTCCACAGCGATAGAGTCGTCTTCCTCCTCGAGGACGTCGGATTATACACGTCGATCAAACGGAAACATTGCAAATATCCAAATTTACTAAGGGCAAAAAGAAAATAGATAGCAACCAAATAAAGATTCACTGCAGAAAACAAGAGTATATTTTAGGGGTTGAATTATAGGATTTCAAGAATTCATGATCTAGGTAATTACACAAACACATTGCTAAAGACTTTTATGATGAACAAATCTGGGTTCTCTCATAGATTATCTATTTTCAAATTGCAAATTCAAGAGGCTAAAATTATAAATTCTTATATTTATAACTTCCAATTATAGATGCTAAAATTATCCAGACTACTAAAATTTAAAACATAAGATAAAGGGTTATGCGCGAATAGCACTTAGCCTTAAGCGACGCATAAGGAAAAGGGGTTGATTAAGCTAAATCTATTAAGCTGGGTTACTAGATTTGTTCAGGGTTGAGTCCATTTAATCTATATTCTAACTATTTAATTTTCTATGCATATATGTATATATACATTTGCACTAGGGGTTATTTCATATTTTTAAGGATAGTTCAAACCAAGTTTACTTCTTAATTATTTTGGCAAGTTCAAGTATTCTACTGCCACACTAGTATTCAGAATTCAAATCTTGCTTAATTCATATTTCTTCCATACAGTTGCGCATAACTAAATTTTTGGTGTATTGAATGCAAAATATAAATAGAAAGTAGTTCAAACCTACATCAAAATTAAATATTTTTATATATTTGAACTTCTAGAAGCATAAGGATTCCAATAAAATTAGTTTCATTAAATTCTAAGTTTGTTTGCAGAATATTTGTATAAAGCATATCTTATCCCTTTTACTCAAATTTGAATTTCAAATTTACCCAGTGATCATTTTCAAAATTTTATTGCACATTATGGAAGAACATGATTTTATATGAATATAGAATCTCATTTCACTAATTTTGGAGTTATGATTCAAAAGTTATGGACAATTGAAGTGGCTCGGTTTTGGAAAATGCACTCAAATTCCAAAATATGTTTTCGCTGTTGGAAAGCGCCTTTCGGCTTTTTGGCGCGCGAGCGTTTGAACTGGCTCGGTCTGGCTGACAGGCTGACCCCACCTGCCAGTGACCACGTGACGCGCACAAGACTACCGAGCGGTTGACAGCCCGACCCCACCTGTTAGTGACCCGATGCATAGCGATTCGGACTCCGGCTCACCGCCTGCGAACCAGCTCCGCCGTGGGGAATGGGCAACACCAAGAGCATGAGCACGCTTGTGTGCAGCCAGGGATGTTACCCATTCACCGGGAGATGACCGGAAAGGTGGTCGGCACCGTGGAGGGGCGGCGGCCGCCATGGCTACACGAGCAAAAGCTCGCCGACGGCCATAATTCCATCGGAAAGCACGGTGTGAGCATCAGAGAGCTAAGGGTGATCTATTTCACCTAAGAATGGAGGCGAAGAAGAACCGAAGATGGCTACCCACGTTCGCAGGCTAGGAAGAAGAAGGACGGCGGAAAGGACGAGCTGCAGCCAAGAATAAGAGGAAATGCAGATTTGTCAGGGTTTCAAAGGGCACTACGAAGCCATGGAATGAACCGATTGCACAAATCGATACCGAATTTGCTTGATTCATCGATTCCCCTCTTCTCGTTTCTCCACGACAATGGCGAAGAAAAGGAAAGATAGAAGCGCGCGCTAAAGGGAAAATGGTAGCTGACGAGTGGGACCGACCCCACCGGTCAGCGAGAGTGAAACTCTAGACCAATGCCAACGCACTGAGTCGCTACAGTACCCAGGCCCAGATGTCGGTGAGACGAGATTGCAAAGAGATAAGGGCTTGGCTCGGATAGCTCCATGTGGGCATTAAAACTGCTATTAAATCGTGGTTAATTTTTCTAAAACTTTTTGATTGGTGTCTACTGGAAGTTTTCACCACGCAGCAAAAATCTTAGCTCAAAATATCTTATATAGATTTTATATAAATTGTGACACTGTGCACTGTCCAGAATTTGCATTTCGGTATTTTATTTGTTTACATTCCTGCACATAAAAATTTTACTTGATGATTTTATTGGTTTACCAGCATGGATAAAGCCCCATGGTAATTTTTTCCAAATTTTACTTTTACCTTTGTATCTTTTTACCATTTTCCATTCATTAATTCCATTTGTTGGATTTCTCATACAAAGCACAATCCCAGGAAAACCCAAATAAGGACCAATAATCTCAAGAAAACTCAGAAGTAAATATATTAAAATTCAAAAATATTATTTTTATTTTATTATATTTTTCGGGATGTTACAAATCTATCCCCCTTACAGAAATCTCGCCCCAAGATTTGGCGGGTCGTAAGTAGAATAGGGTCTACAAGAAATCAGGAAACTCTTCCTTGAGTCTATCTTCTTGCTCCCATGTCGCTTCATCTTCCGTATGATTACTCCATTGAACCTTTATCATCTTATGAGTTTTATTTCGAGTATGTCGCTTCGCTTCCTCAAGAATTTTAATTGGGTGCTCTCGATAAGTTAAGTCAGGCTGGAGATCAATTTCCTCCAATTGAGTAAGCTCAGAAGGGATGCGAAGACACTTCTTAAGTTGCGACACATGGAAGACATTGTGCACACTAGACAACTGGGGTAGTAGCTCCAACTTGTATGCTTTCTCTCCCATCCTTTCCAGTACACGATAAGGTCCAATGTATCGAGGGGCTAACTTACCTCAAATTTGGAACCGATAGATTCCGCATTCGAGGTGAAACCTTAAGATAGACATGATCATCAATCTCAAAACTCAAGTCACATCGACGAGTGTCGGCATAACTCTTCTGACGAGATTGAGCTTCCCTCAACCGGCTTCGGATTAAATCCACATGCTCTTGGGCTTCATTGATCAAATCTGGACTAAAGAACTGTCTTTCTCCCACTTCAGACCAGAAAAGTGGAGTCCGAAATTTCCTTCCATAAAGGGTTTCCAATGGCGACATTTGTAGACTAGTTTGAAAACCATTGTTATATGAGAACTCTGCAAATGCCAAGCACTTTTCCCAATTAGTGCTATAAGTTAGTACACAAGCCCTCAACATATCCTCCAGAATTTGATTTGTCCTTTCAGTCTGTCCATCAGTTTGAGGATGGTAAGCAGTACTGAAATTCAATTTAGTCCCCAGAAGATTATGCAGCTTTTCCCAAAAATGGGATGTGAATTGTGATCCACGATCTGAAACAATTGTTTTTGGGACCCCGTGCAAGCGCACGATGCTACTAATATAAATCTCTTCCAATTTATCTCTAGAATAAGTAGTTCTAACAGGGATGAAATGGGCTACTTTGGTCAGTCGGTCGACAATAACCCAAATAGAATCATTCCGTTTTTGAGTTCGGGGAAGACCAGTAATGAAGTCCATACCAACATCATCCCATTTCCATTTTGGAATCTGCAATGGCTGAAGAAGCCCAGCTGGACGTTGATGTTCAGCTTTGAACCGCAGACATACAACGCATTTCGCGATATATTCAGCGATATCCCTGTTTATACCGGGCCACCAATATTCTTTCTTAAGATCCTGATACATCTTGGTACTACCAGGATGAATAGATAGTGGTGACTCATGAGCTTCAGACAAAATCAGTTTCTTGATATCAGAATCATTGGGCACATAAATACGAGTCCCTTTCATGATTATCCCGTTTGGACTTTCCATGAACTTGGAACTTATGCTCCCATTCAAATGATTCCGCATCTCTATGATGGTTTCATCCTTGAGTTGTGCAGCTTTAATCTGACTTTTAAGAGTTGGCTGCAACTGAAGAGCGGCCACATAACCATTTCCAACTAAGTTCAAATTGAGCTTCTAGAAGTCATTAATTAAGTCAAATTGACTTGAACCCAACATGCAATAAAGTTTTCGACTAAGAGCGTCAGCTACGACATTGGCCTTACCAGGATGGTAGTGAAGGCCAAGATCATAGTCTTTAATCAGCTCTAGCCATCTTCTTTGCCTCAGGTTCGATTCTGGCTGTGTGAAAAAAATACTTGAGGCTCTTATGGTCGGTGTAGACTTCTGTTCTATTTCCAATAAGATAGTGCCGCCAGATTTGAAGGGCATGCACAACAACGGCTAGCTCAAGGTCATGTGTAGGACAATTTTGCTCATGAGGGCGGACTTGTCGAGAAGCATACGCGACGACTCTGCCTTCTTGCATTAACACACAACCCAAACCGTGAAGCGACGCATCACAATATACTTCAAAGGTCTTGTGAATATCTGGCAATATAAGCATTGGGGCAGATGTTAACTTCTTTCAGCCTTTGGAAACTCTCCTCACAATCAGAAGTCCATTCAAACTTCCTTTCCTTCTTTAGGAGTTGTGTTAGTGGCTTAGCAATCTTGGAGAAGTTTTCAATGAACCGGAGATAATAACCAGCAAATCCTAGAAAACTTCAATTTTTTGGAACTAACCGCGGCCTTTCCCAAGCCAATACTGCTTGTACTTTACTCGGATTAACAGCAACTCCGCCTCCAGACAAAACTTTCCCGAGGAATGCCACTTCCTTCAACCAAAACTCGCATTTCTCGAATTTGGCATATAACTTATTTTCCCATAGCTTGCTGAGAACCATATGCAAATGCTGCTTATGGTCCCCTTCACTCTTGGAATAGACAAGGATATCATCAATAAAGACCACTACGAACTTGTCCAAATATTCCATGAAAACTTTATTCATCAAATTCATAAAGCTTGCCAGAGCATTAGTAAGCCCAAAGGACATTACGGCATATTCATATAAACCGTAACGTGTAGTGAAAGCGGTCTTTGGGATGTCTGATGGTCTGACCTTCAACTGAAAGTATCCCAGCTTCAAGTCTATCTTGGAAAAGATTTGTGCTCCATTCAGCTGATCAAACAGATCATCAATCCGGGGAAGCGGATATTTATTTTTGATGGTCACTTCATTTAAAGCACGGTAGTCTATGCACATGCGCATGCTATCGTCCTTTTTCTTGACAAAAAGAACCGGACTTCCCGAGCGATGTGCTGGGACGAATGAATCCTTTATTTAGCTGCTCCTTGAGTTGCTTTTTCAATTCCACCAACTCATTTGGAGGCATCTATATGGACGCTTTGATATTGGTGCAGTTCCCGGCACCAAATCAATAATAAACTCCATATCACGATCCGGGGGTACTCCCGACAATATAGCAGGAAAAAGATCAGGAAATTCATTAACGATTGGCACCTCCACTAAATCAGAATTAGATGCAGAATACCAAATTGGCTGGGGTGTTAACATTTTGGTACTTGAGGCAAATTCTACATGTACTCCATCTTGATTTACTAAAGATATGGACCGATCGGCACAGTTTATACAACCCTTATGCTTAGTTAACCAATCCATACCTAGGATCACGCTTAGTCCAGATGTTTCTATCTTGATCAGATCAGCATAAAACATCACCCCATTAATCTCTATGCTAACCTCAGCACATAGGCTTTCAGTTTTAATGGAGTCTCCAAGTGATTTAACAATCTTGGGGATAAATAAAAGAGTAACATCCAACTTGTTTCCCTTAACAAACTTACTGGATATGAAGGAAAGAGAAGCACCTGAATCAAATAGCACTAGAGTGGGTATCGAGTGCACAGGAAACATACCCAGAACAACGTTAGGCGCATCTTGAGCCTCCTCCGCTGTCACATGATGAAAACGGGCACGGCTACTACTCTGAACCGGCGATGGAGCCGATCCTGGAGCTTGCCGATTCCCAGCTCCTTGAGACCGCACTGGTGCTTGAGCACGAGATTGGCTGGCCTTCTCCTTGGGGCATGCATTGGCATAATGGCCACGCTCGTTGCAATGGAAACAGGTGACATTAGGTGCCTACTTCTGAACAATAGCAGCTTACCTAGACTGTTGCACTTGGCGAATAGGCTGTTGTGATTGCCGTGCTCTACCCTTACAGCTTTGTCAACAAGAGTCTGAAAATCATCAATATCTTGGGCTATCAAAGCTCACTTGATCTCCTGATTCAGGTTCTCTTGGAACTGCTCAATTCTCCTCGCTTCATCCGCTACCTCATATGTAGCATACCGGGACAACTGATTGAAGCGATGCAAATATTCCATCAAAGTCATTGAGCCTTGCTTCAAATCCAAGAACTCCCGCTTCTTCACCTCAATTACATCAAGGGAATATGAGTGCGCGGTGCGCTTTGAACTCTGGCCAAAGCACCTCTCGCCCCTCTGGCAAAACTGCTTGATAATTTTCCCACCAAATAGCTGCGGTTCTCTGGAGCTGATAGGAGGCATAAAGAACCTTCTCTCGGTCATCACACTGGGCAATACTCAGCTTGCTCTCCATGGCACGCAGCCAATCATCCGCATCAAGGGGTTCGGCTGAAGGGGAGAAAACCGGTGGTTGAGTCCTCAAGAACTCACTCAGCCTGGACACTTGTGGCGGTTCATCGTTCCCTCCACGAGCAACACCTTGTGCCGCTGTGTTTTGAGCTATTTGTTGCAACAGCAAGGTATTTGCTTGCCTTCCTTGCTCAATTAGGGCCAATACTTGGGCCATGGTGGTTGGTTGAGGCAACTGCTCGTCAAGAACATTATCCTCGATAGGAGATGGAATGGGGGCATCTCGACGGGCCGCTCGAGATGATGAAGCTCTCGTCGCTGGATGCTGCGAATTTGGCTGGGTTGGCGTCGGAATGCTCGCTCGAGGGTCGTGAGCATCCTGGGCCTCATCGGTCTCCAGAATTTGACTAAGCGACCTTGTTGGCCTCATCCTGCAATCACCACCTTTTAGTGTGTTATAGAGAAAAGGATACTATTTCAAATTTATTCACCATGTAATCATTTTTTTATTAACTATGAAGGATCATCTCATCGAAAATTTTCACTTCACAGCTACAATTCACAAGGGAAATCCATTGTTATAATTCACATAAAAAGATACAACTTAAGAACTTACAATACCAAAAGTACCTCACTTAGATATTACCTATACATACGCATATCAACTATTTTATATATCTGTTACTACCACACAAGGTCACTAGAAAGGACTTATTCACTACCATTTCCCAGATAATGTGGCGGCGATCCAGCATCACAACTACTCCCCGAACTAGAAGGCTCGGGAAGTGACTCTTGAACTCCTGCTGGGCGAAACTGGTGCAAATATTCTTGCCTATTCCCTGTCCTATGCCTCCTCGGTTCTAACTCGGGCCCTTGGCGACCTACACGGGCTTCATACAAACACACATACACACTCATATTAACATGATGTACTTGGCAAATCTTCCTCATCAACTTGCGGCTTGTTTCCTGTATAGCTTGGACCCTATTTGAATCATGATGCTTAACACGATGGTGCATGCGACACTCTCTCCTTATAGTAACTGCGTGCGCATAAACCTTAAATCCATCGGTTGCTTGCCTAATGGTGAGAATAGGGCGATTCTTTTCTTGCCCAAGACTTTCTGCTAATTCTCTAACTATAGCTGTCCAACTGGCGGGATTTGCCATCTGAAATTTTAAAGCACAGCACTAATACATTGCTAGCAGCAACATAGGAAGAACAACTGCACTACTTCCTCCCACATCATACATAGGACATTAGTTCGAACACAGGATCTTCAACCCACACCTAACATTTCTATACTCCTTGTACAACCTGAAATCACCTCACAATTTTATACATATAACTTTTATAGTCTACATGAGCTAAGCTCTTTCTTTGCCAACCTTTATTATGAGATTTACAGACCACAATCAAATTGATGCCATACCAATTTTCAACAAAAGATATATCACTTTATTATTTCATACTACCCATAGTTACAAAAGTTGTTACATCTCATCCACATACTCCTACTTACTCTATCTTATCCAAAGCCCTAGTGGCGTAGGCTCTACGCCGATATACCTGAGGAACTTCAGGATGATACACAAAAGTACTACGGGGATCTATACCCTTATCATTTATAACACGTGGGCGACTACCTATGCAAGACATTCTACCCCCTTTTGGCACACCAGGCGTAGGCACATAAGAGGCAGGTGGAGGACGTCGCGCGGATGGGATTTGAGAAGTCCCATCACTTAGCACCGTGCGTGGTATAGTGCCTCTTGCCACGCACGTTGCCAAGTGGGCCTCCAAAAATGCCATACGACGACGGGTTTCCAACAACTCTTGTGCCAACTGAACATAGTGCTTATCTAGACTATTTACAAAATTTACCTGACTCTAAGACCATCACTCCTAACCCCAGTATGATCTCTATACACATTGTCTCCAACCAAGGGTCTTCCAGGAAAGTAGTAGTAGGCAAGGTTCAAATCTGGAAGCACATGGTGAAGATGGATCACAGCTCAATATGCAGCCTCATTCATTGAAGCATCCATAGATGATCCATATCCATCAAAACACCTTTCCCCCTCATTGAAAACCGGTCTAGAGGGTATGAAAACTCTAGTGGCATACTCCTTAGTCACCGAGCTCAGGTACGCCTGAAATACTACATATCTTGGGAGACTTTCAAGATGACAATCCTCCAACAGGCAGTGTAACACTCCCATCATTCCACCAAACTCTGGAATGGTCGACTCGTGGCAGGGTACATAATGTGTCATCTACAAAATAAAAAGAGAATATAAGATTACTAATCACTACAAGAATCAGGGAAAAATTCGTGGGCCAAAAACCCACGAATTTAAGCTAAAACCCACGAATTTAACTTAAATTCGTGGGCAAACCGTCGAATTTAGTTCACGAATTTAACTCGACGAAATTAATTAATTAAATTCATGGGTACCCACGAATTTAAGTTAAATTCGTGGGTTTCTACTAAGCCCACGAATTTAATTGTTTCGAGTTAAATTCATGGGTTTAAAAACCCACGAATTTAATCGACTTAAATTGTGGGTTTAAAAACCCACGAATTTAATCGATTAAATTAAATGGGCTAAAAACCCACGAATTTATCAGATTAAATTCGTGGGTTTAAAAACCACAATTTAATCGATTAAATTCGTGGGTTTTTAAACCCACGATTTAAGTCGATTAAATTCGTGGGTTTTTAAACCCACGAATTTAATTGTCATTTTACAAAAAATGTATATATATCCAAATGTATGTATTTATATATATATATATGTGTATCGCACTCAATACATATATGTATATATATCCAAATGTATGTATTTTTATATATATATGTATCGCACTCAATACATATAACAACTAAAGAAGAAAAGAAAAGGCAAAAGAAAATTGAAACTAAAAATTGCTAAGCGAAGAATAAATAAGATCATCTATTTTGTTCAAATCGATCGAAATCAGAACACAAAAGACAAACTCCACAATGAAGTTGAAGCGAACGAATAATTAACAAACGAGACACCAAACCTATTACCGATTTAAAATATCAAACCAACCTTTTAACTCTTCAAAACCGGCTTAAAACTAAGTCTCCGAATGTACAAAATTTCGCATGACCTCTCTTGTAAATAGGACATCCACTCGTGAGACAAAAAACATTTGCGCTTATAATATATATCAATCTCTCAAACCAAGACACAATATGAGAATATCAATATGACAGGTCAAGCTAAACAAGAATAGTTATACCAATGACTGATGTCTGGTTGCAAGTACAATTTGTCACTCACAGATTGTTGCTTCATTTTCTCCTCGAGAATATAACCCTGCCAAATACAAGCGAATTGCATCAATCACAAAGACTCTTTGCAGTGTGGAATAAGTGAACACTTTGAACCTATGAATCATCGATCCTTCACGAAGGTGCCATACCAATATCGGATACCCCGATCCTCCGCGATCCCAGATCGATAAGGATTGGTGAAATTGAGCATAAAAAATAATTAAAAAGTCCTGAACCTTCTCCGATACTCGCGATCCTCCCGATACCTCCAAACCCATAACACAAAGCCAAAACAAAGGAAAAGCCCATTCTAGCCCATCAATCATAACCCTAAAATCTCTCTCTCTCAGGCCCTTCTCCTAGTCGCACAACGAACTCTCGTGCAACATCCAGCTCCTAGCACCACAAAGCGCATAATTATTGGCCTATTTACATCTTTTTATTTTTAATACATATATACTCGCCAGATCGCCATATCGGTATCATTTAGATCGGTATCATGTGTTTTAGTGAAAGGAAAATCATCTTCAAAATGAGGAAATTGTGCTTTGCCTCGACATTTCAATCCAAGTTGCGAGAAAACCACATGTTTGCAAATATTTGAACTTAAACCCATGTTTACGCAACTCAGTTGATATACAGGGTAAAATGCGCTTTCTATTTAGCATTTCTATTTTCACAAAAATAATCACTTTAAAAAGAGGCAACTTACTCTTCATCCGGCTATGAACTGCAATGGTAGGATATAGTGGGCCTTTAATATCTTTTGGAAAGGCTCCAACCACAGATCCATTTTCTCTGCAAGATGCTACATGTAATTAGATTACACTGCAAAGATAATATTCCAAACCAAGTAAACAAGGTAAAGGGCTTGAGGTGTAGAACAAGAAACAAGCATATGGTACACTTCAAGCTGAGCATACAAGAGAATGATAGGCCAATACCAGATGGTCGAAGATTCAAATCCAAAACGACCGGGTTTTTTTTTCAAATCCAAGGTTCAGTATCCAATAGCTGTAGTTCAGCCCACAAGTCAAAAAATGAAAGATGGTAACTCAAGAAATTCTATGAAAATACAACATCTCATAGAAGATTAATGAATAGTCAATCAAACAAGCAAACACTGTTAATTTGTCAAGAATTATCAAACTTACGTGAAGAAAAATTCTTGTGATAAATAGTTGATGCCAGCGCCAATTGTGTCGCCGTGGTATCCACAACTGTTAGACTCCCAGCTGGACAGAAGAAAGAACAGACGGGATAATCGACAGGAAAATTTCATTGAATAGAAAGCACTAAAATACTTCAGCAGGCCAAAATTCATGTCACTCAAATGAATAGGAAAAAGCTGGTCTTACTATTTTCTAAAAAGTTGTAGCATCACATGAAGTTAGGACCATAGCAAGCAACATTACGGACACATTGCTAGGAAATCCTACCCAACAGGGCCAACAAAATTAGAAATTTGGTACATTCATACAAATTGAAAGCCCATGCCCTCTTTAGCACAAATTATCTAACCTTTGCAATGAACGGTTGAATACGACCAGTGAACTACATGTAGTTTTAGCTTTGGATTGAGAAATTTGAGATCCAAAATCATCTTAGACAGGTTATACAATTAGCCAACACTAACAAAAACAACGACATTTTCTCAAAATGAGGATATACATACCCGAGTTTTGCATTGCTCATTACCAACAAAACACTAAATCCGGACTATTGGGACCAAACAAAGAAGAATGAAGGTGCCTCACCCGGTTGGCGGCGCATCTTGAAGCTCATTGGTGAACCCGATAGAGGTCCGCCTTGTGCCCGGCGTTCCTCATGATCATCTCGAAGTAGTAGACGGCGCGCGCGCGGGGCGCGGGCGGTTGGCTCGCACGACCCGACGTCGTGGCCGTGGTGGTTGACGCCGAGGTACTTGATGACATCTTGTCGGTGGAGACGACGGTGAACAGTGCCGGAGTGTTGGTGGTGTTGAGCTCGGACGGCGTGGACTCGCCTCGGCTCGGCCGCCGCGCCTCCCACTCCACCGGGACCGCCACCGCGACGCCACCAGATCGGGTCCACCGCCGTCGTCGCCGCCGGCATCGGGTTCTCGCGCTGCTGGCGGCAGGCGCGGCGAGCGGGCGGGCGCGGCGGGGGCGGCGGCGCGGCGGGCGGGCGGCATGGCGGCGCGTGGGAGGATGCGGCAGCGTCTCTACCGGGCCGTAGGGTTTTTTTGGCCCGGGATAAATTCGTGGGTAAGGTGGGCCTACGAATTTAAAAACTTAAATTCGTAGGTAATTGTTGGCCAACGAATTTAAATTTTTAAATTCGTGGGTAATTTTTTGGCACACGAATTTAAATGTTTAAATTCGTGGGTTACTTCTGGCCCACGAATTTGAATGATTAAATTCGTGGGTTTCATTTTGGCCCACGAATTTAATTAAAAACGTGGGTTTTATACTAACCGACGAATTTAAATAAATAAATTCGTGGGTTTTTTCTGGGCCCACAAATTTAAAAAACCCACGAATTTTTCTCTGTTTCTTGTAGTGAATAGTTATTATGAACAGTTAAGGAGCCACAAATAAGAAAATTAGCAAATATGCTAAATTTCATTATTAGTAGAGGATAGAGTTTTGTTTATTTTTAAAATTAAATCTTCATATAACTAACTAACGACCATTTACCCAAGGTTTCCTATAGTCAGTGCGGCTCTGATACCAACGCTGTGAGACCCCGTTCTTACAACAGGAACCTCCATGTGATTACTGTACTAGTCCCATGATAAGTGACTAGCACTCACATGTTTACAATATTTATATCACAACCACACGGGAAACAAACCGATACATATATATAAGCGGAATAATTATACAAAGCTTAATATTTTGCAAAGACTGAACAGCGAAAATTAAAGAGTCAAAAGAACTCCAAAAGCCTTGCGGTTTGCCCACTAATCCCCAGGCAACTGACTAGGCAAAACCTAGGGGAAATCATCGTCGAAAACCTCGTGCCCTGCTTGGAAATAAGAATCATCTGGCACTTCATAGGCTTCATCCTCTGAGACAGCAGATGCAAGATTGAGTACATTGGTACTCAGCAAGACTTATAGTGTTTGACAAATGCAAATAAATAATCATGCAGGCTAAGCAAAGGCAGGTTACAGGTTAATTTGCGGTTGCACAAACACTTCAAAGTATGAATATAATAGATTGAAACAAAGCATTTTGAGTAAAGTATTTGAGAGACATAAAGCAAAAGTAAATATCCCAAGCCTTTCAACCCAGTCTACCCGACTGCAAAGGTCCCCGGTGTCTATCCTTTGACACACAAAGCTGGTTGGCAAACGGTTTCCAAACCAACCCATTTTTCAGAAAAATACCAAAAGACTCTAACATTGGAATGACTTCACCAAGTGCCCATGACCGCGGGCGCGGCTAATCGATTAGATTTTACACTCTGCAGAGGTGTACAACTTTACCCACAGGGAAAGATCAACTTCTTTTGCCAGGCCATATTAACACACTTCCTTTGGTGTGTCAACAAGGAGATCAAACAGAACCGTTACATTACTTAGACTTGGCTTGGAACCAGCCCATGAGATTAATCCCTACCATAAAATAGAAATACAAACGAGACGTAGTTCCTTTCACGTGAACACAACACCCATTTCTGTTTTATGGCGGGTCGTACACCGTTGCGTGGGTATGCATTTACCCACACCGAGGGTTAGGAAAGTTCAGTGTGCAAGCCCCTCACAAGTAGTCCTGACCGGAAAGCTCCCGCTATACTCCCGCCTTCCTTAGGTTCAAAGCCACATCCAAATAACTTTATAGGATCAGACTGTCCCACACCATGCCCCATGGTTGTACAAAAACATGGATCTATAGCGTACCATTGCTCGGTCCTAAATCCGACACGAGCGATACTCCACCCTATACTATGTGCAACTCCCTTTGCACCACCGGTTATTGCCAATAATCGCCCGTGTCAAACGAAAGTTTTATTTTGGGTTTTTAATCAAAGTACCAGCAACCTCTTCCCCAAAAAGGACATACTTTATTGAAAATACTAAAAACACATAACGGATAGCTTAAGCAGGAATATTATGCTAGCGGTTATACCCAAAATGACATTAAGTATGTCTAGTTCAAACTGAGGTTTGCAAGGTTCACATGTCCATACAGATTAAGGTAAACCATAATGTACAGGATTAACTACAGTTCCAACCAAAATTAGCACTTCTATGGAGAATTATCCGCATGCATCGTACATAGATGAAAACAACATAAGGTAGGTAAATTGTCAGGCTCGATATGCTCAAGGGGTTGCTTGCCTTGCAGCTCACTGTCTGGTAGAAAATCTGGATCTGCGATAGAGTCGTCTTCCTCCTCGAGGACGTCGGATTCTACTTGTCGATCAAATGGAAACATAGCAAATATCTAAATTTAGTAAGGGCAAAAAGAAAACAGATAGTAAACCAAATAAAGATTCACTGCAGAAAACAAGAGTATATTTTAGGGGTTGAATTATAGGATTTCAAGACTTCATGATATAGGTAATTACACAAACACATTGCTAAAGACTTTTATGATGAACAAATATGGGTTCTCTCATAGATTGTCTATTTTCGAATTGCGAATTCAAGAGGCTAAAATTATAAATTCTTATATTTATAACTTCGAATTATAGATGCTAAAATTATCCAGACTAATAAAATTTAAAACATAAGATAAAGGGTTATGCGCGAATAGCACTTAGCCTTAAGCGACGCATAAGGAAAAGGGGTTGATTAAGCTAAATCTACTAAGCTGGGTTACTAGATTTGTTCAGGGTTGAGTCCATTTAATCTATATTCTAACTATTTAATTTTCAATGCATATATGTATATATACATTTGCACTAGGGGTTATTTCATATTTTTAAGGATAGTTCAAACCAAGTTTACTTCTTAATTATTTTGGCAAGTTCAAGTATTCTACTGCCACACTAGTATTCAAAATTCAAATATTGCTTAATTCATATTTCTTCCATACAGTTGCGTATAACTATATTTTTGGTGTATAGAATGCAAAATATAAATAGAAAGTAGTCCAAACATACATGAAAATTAAATATTTTTATATATTTGAACTTTTAGAAGCATAAGGATTCCAATAAAATTAGTTTCATTAAATTCTAAGTTTGTTTGCAGAATTTTTGTATAAAGCATATCTTTAGCCCTTTTACTGAAATTTGAATTTCAAATTTACCCAGTGATCATTTTCAAAATTTTATTGCATATTATAGAAGCAGTTGATTTTATATGAATATAGAATCTCATTTCCCTAATTTTGGAGTTACGTTTCAAAAGTTATGGACAATTGAAGTGGCTCGGTTTTGGAAAATGCACTGAAATTCAAAAATACGCTTTCGCTGTTGGAAAGCGCCTTTCGGCTTTTTGGCGCGCGAGCGTTTGAACTGGCTCGGTCTAGCTGACAGGCTGACCCCACCTGCCAGTGACCACGCGACGCGCACAAGACTACCGAGCGGCTGACAGCCCGACTACCGAGCGGCTGTCAGTTACCCGATGTAGAGCGATTCGGACTCCGGCTCTTCACCGGCGAACCAGCTCCGCTGCGGTGGAATGGGTAAAACCAAGAGCATGCGCACACTTCTTCGCACCCAGGGACGTTACCCATTCACCGGGAGATGGCCGGAAAGGTGTTCGGCACCGTGGAGGGGCGGCGGCCGCCATGGCTGCGTGAGCAAAAGCTCGCCGACGGCCATAATTCCATCTGGAAAGCACAGTGTGAGCATCAGAGAGCTAAGGGTGATCAATTTCACCTGAGAGTGGAGGCAAAGAAGAACCGAAGATGGCTGCCCACGTTCGCCGGCTGGGTAGAAGAAGGACCGCGAAAAGGACAAGCTGCAGCCAAGAATAAGAGAAAATGCAGATTTGTCTGGGTTTCAAAGGGCACTACGAAGCTCTGGAATGAACCGATTGCACAAATCAATTCCGAATTTGCTTGATTCACCGATTCCCATTTTCTCGTTTCTCCGCGGCAATGGCGAAGAAAAGGAAAGCTAGAAGAGGCACGGGCTAAAGGGAAAAGCAGAAGGAAGAATGGAGGCTCTCTGCGATGGAATGGACGGTATTTATAGGTGAGGTGAGGTCGCTCGACAGGATTTGAACGCGCGGATTTGGGTTGCGGCTCGGTTCTGTGTTGCTCGACGAAGTGGCTCGAAGCCTCTCACTGGCAAGGAGGTGACGGGAGGTGGTCAGAGTATGGCGCAGAGCTCTCGAGGTTGAACGTGGAATCAGATTATGGGGTGGGCGGCACAGAGTTGTCGGGGCACATGGCGGCGAAGACTCGGGCGTGAGCGAGGCAGGCTCGGCGGAGAGGAGGAGAAGAGAGGGAGGAGGGAAAACGGTGGATAACGAGTGGGACCGACCCCACTGGTCAGTGAGAGAGAAACTCCAGCCCAATTGCCAGCGCACCGAGTCGCTACAGTGCCCAGGCACACACGTCAGTGAGACGAGATTACAAAGAGATAAGGGCTTGGCTCGGATAGCTCCATGTGGGCATTAAAACTTCTATCAAACCGCGGTCAATTTTTCTAAAACTTTTTGACTGGTGTCTACTAGAAGTTTTCACCACGCAGTAAAAATCTTAGCTGAAAATATCTTATATAGATTTTATATAAATTTTGACACTGTGCACTGTCGATAATTTGCATTTCGGTATTTTATTTGTTTACATTCCTGCACATAAAAATGTTACTTGATGATTTTACTGGTTTACCAGCATGTATAAAGCCCCATGGTAATTTTTTCCAAATTTTACTTTTACCTTTTTATCTTTTTACCATTTTCCATTTGTTCGATTCCTCATACAAAGCATAATCCCAGGAAAACCCAAATAAGGACCAATAATGTCAAGAAAACTCAGAAGTAAATATATTAAAATTCAAAAATATTCATTTTCATTTTATTATATTTTTCGGGATGTTACAATTCATGTGGAATATAAGAACCCGGGTACCCTCATGACAAGCCCAAGAGGGAGGCCCAGAAGATACTCCCCGTGTCAGGCCCCGCTGCCGTGCGCAAGGGGACATATCCTAAAGGAAGTTGAACTCATATTTAGATATGATAGATACGGTTGTAATCCGAGTCGTTAATAAGGTAGATAAAGATGTAAACTCTATCCTATTAACTGACTAGAATCTTGTAACCGATCAGAATTTCCAAACCGATCAGGACTCTGTAAGCCGCCCCACCCCCGCTATATAAGGGAGAGGGCAGGCAACAACATAGGGATCCGATCATCCAAGCATAGAGCGATCAAGCCATAGAGCATAGCACACCTCATATCGCCCAGAGCATATTGCGCTTTGAGCAATCTTAGATCCAAGAGATCGCATAATCCCAAAGACACAGGACTAGGGTATTATCTCCTCGCGAGAGCTGAACTGTCTAAACCCCTTGTCTTGTGTGACCTTGAATTTGAGATCTAGCGCCTACCCCATAAATTTATTGCCGACTACAAAGTCGGCGGTTGGCGCGCCGAGTAGGGAAGCGCTATAATCTTTTCCCACATCTTGGATGGCGGCAATCGGTGGATTCGCCGCCACCTTCGTCTCCGCCAGCCTTCCGCCGAAACACGGACTTCGTAGATGCGCGCGGAGAGCTTGTCTGTCTGGTCCACAACCAGATCTGATCTGGTAAATATCAGACCAACCCATCTCAGGTATGTCACTTTGACTTGGCCGGCAAACCAGTCGGCGTCGCGAGGAATTGCTGCGATCTTCGTGGCATCTTCGTGATGGAAGAGCAGAAGACCGATCTCCAACGCCAACAAGAAGAACAGGAAGCTACGGGAGAAGATCGTCTTCGTAAGGGTAAGGAGGTGCAGGTGCGATCGCTTCGATCTCGCGGCCGTAATGTCCGCGAGGACCTCCTGCAATCCAGGTTGGGAGATCAAGCCATTTTCCGCATGCCAATGCAGAACGTCGTCGCCTCCAAGACGCTTCACGACAAACTGGACCCGATGATTGCATCGGATTGCCCGGCGGCCCCGATCGTGGCCCAGATCAAGGCCATGGTGACGGCAGCCGCAATTTAGCGAAATCAAGAAAAGCCAGTAGGTGAAGCGCACTTGCGCTCCCACGCGTCTTTCGACACGGCCACGAGCCTACACCTGCGCCCCGAGCGCCACTTTCGGCACGGCCATGAGCCACGCATGCTCCCCGAGCGCTACTTTCGGCACAGCCATGAGCCACGCCAACGCCCCGAGCGCCACCTTCGGCACGGCCACGAGCCTACGCCTGCGCCCCGAGCGCCACCTTCGCCACAGCCAGGAGCCACGCCTGTGCCCCGAGCGCCACCTTCGGCACGGCCACGAGCCTACGCCTGCGCCCCAAGTGCCACTTTCAGCACGGCCATGAGCGCTGCGCCACGCCACCTTCGCGGCGCCTAGCCACGCTGAGCCCGGCGCCACCTTCGGCGCGGCCACGAGCCTACGCTGCGCCCGGCGCCACCTTCCGCGACGGCCACGAGCCTACGCTGCGCCCGGCGCCACCTTTGCACGCGCCATGAGCCACGCCGCGCTGCGCCCGCGCCACTTTCGGCGACGCCATGAGCCACGCCGCGCCGAGTGCCACTTTCGGCGCGCCATGAGCCACGCCGTGTGCCCGAGCGCCACTTTCGGCGACGGCCAGAGCAACGCCGCGCCCGGCGCCATATTCGCACGACCACGAGCCTCGCTGCGTCGGCGCCACTCGGCACGACCATGAGCCTACGCCTGCGCCCCGAGCGCCACCTTCAGCACGGCCACGAGCCTACGCCTGCGCACCGAGCGCCACTCTCGGCACGGCCATGAGCCTACGCCTGCGCCCCGAGTGCCACTTTCAGCACGACCACGAGCCACGCCTGCGCCCCGAGCACCGCCTACAGCTCATCTACAAGCCTTCGCCTGAGCCCCGAGCAAAGATGGCACGATCGTCGACAACATATGGAGCATAAAGCAGCTAAGTCGCTTTTTACTCAGTTATGTCATTATAAATAAAATTGTTGACTTTCCTAACTTGCTACTTATTTGACCCACAACTAAGCAGTAAGTCGGGGGCTACACCTAATAGTGTTCGCATGCGCACATCTTTTTCTGAGTTGTATTTTTCTTCTTTTGCTTAACAATTGCAAGTGAATTCGAGTGCGATAACTGCAAGTTGTGAAGCTCTGACCCCATGAACGGCGAACTTTAGTCACCCAAAACACGTGCCTGGGAAAAAGAGCCATGAGCCGACTCCCAACGCTCGGGGGTTAGACTAGTCGGGCAGAGTGCTTAAACAAAAAGAGTCAAACCACTCGGATGAATTCAAAATCAATAAGGAAAAAGGGTAAAAAACTCTAAAATTATATATACACCAGTCGGACATCACATCCGAGTGAATTGTTTTTACATTGCCTAAGTTCTGCATATACATGATTTCAGGGCTACTAAATTTAGATACGACATGTGTGAGCCAACGCTTCAATGACGACATCAGCAACTTCGGTGACGAATGAATTTAAAGGGAGCGGCGTTGAATTTTGCCTTGAGCGGGAAAAACGTTTTGACTTCAGCATATCATTTGGGATACAGTATGTCCCAAGATGAGCCGACTGCCATAATTCCAATAATGGGGCTAGGAACCACTCAGAAAGTTTAACGCGTGGAACTCTATTTAGTCCTTCACGATATCTTTGCCTACAACAGGGCACAACAGTGTAAAGGAAAACTAGTCGGGAAGCTGCATCAAGAACTGGAAGCACTCGGCGTGAAGCATGACTCAGTTGGGCTGCAACCAGGAAGGAGGCAACTCGATCGCAAAGGACTCGGCGGCTACTGTGGAATATAGAACCCGGGTACCCTCATGACAAGCCCAAGAGGAGGCCGGAAGATACTCCCGCGTCGCCTCCCATTGCAGTGCGCAAGTGGACATATCCTAAAGGAAGTTGAACCTATATTTAGATATGATAGATACGGTTGTAATCCGAGTCATTAATAGGGTAGATAAAGATGTAAACTCTATCCTATTAACTGACTAGAATCTTGTAACCGATCGGAATCTCCAAACCGATCAGGACTCTGTAAGCCGCCCCACCCCCGCTATATAAGGGAGAGGGCGGGCAACAACATAGGGATCCGATCATCGAAGCATAGAGCGATCAAGCCATAGAGCATAACACACCTCATATCGCCCAGAGCATATTGCGCTTTGAGCAATCTTAGATCCAAGAGATCTGCATAATCCCATCACACAGGACTAGGGTATTATCTCCTCCACGAGAGCCTGAACCTGTCTAAACCCCTTGTCTTGTGTGACCTTCGAGTTTGAGATCTAGCGCCTACCCCATAAATTTATTGCCGATTACAAAATTCGACATTTCACTAGTACAAAAGGAGTTATATACGACACCTCATCACTGACTGGTTTTTTTAAAAAACCGTCAGTGATGAGTCTCATACAAATCATAGGCAGTTTTTTTGGCTAAAAATCATTCAGAATATACTAAGTTCCATTGTTCCGATGTAATTAGGAGAGACTTTCATATAGAGTGAAGGTCGACAAGAGAGGTTTTACTCTTATGGATCTCAATAGACTGGCCTAAAATGAAGAACAATTCATCTTTCCGATGCAAGCAAATCAAGTCTTCTACGTGCATGATCTAGCCAATCCGAGGTTGCACGTCGTCCTTCATGGCAAGAGGCGGATTGTTGGAGTTGAAAATGTTGTAGATGAAGAAGAGTACAACTAATTTGATGAAATACCTCTGTTTGCAGATGGAGCATGTCTTAGCAGTAACGACGACACACATGGAACAAATTATATGCAATGTATATCATCAAGAAGGGTTGTATTATAAATAAAGGAATTACATCAAGGTTTGTTCATTTTATCAGCACATTTATTTGGTTTAACAGCTGTTACCATATAACAAACCCATTTTATTGTGCCGTTTATTTGGTTAAAGTTGTAAGATTGCCATATTACATGGAATATTGTGATATATATGAGATGAATGCTAGCTTTGCTTTTGAATGCCACTTGAGTTGTTCATTCATTCAATTATGGTTTTTTAAAAACATTCACATCATGTTTTTTTTCTTTATGTAACCATTGTGGACAATTGTTGATAATTTTGTAGTTCCATTATGTATGCATAAAAGAACATGAACTAGTTACTAGTATCTTGTTTTTTATATGAATTGGTATTTTGCTTACAATTAATTCTACAATGAAAATAGCTCCAAAACTAAAAACATAGAGTTGGTCATTCTTAACCAATCTTGTATTCAAAAGATTTTCGAAATACTAACCAATCCTAAGTTATTTTATTTTGAGACTAGCCCAAAAATTATGCTTCCCCTATAATTGTCATTTCTAGCATTTTTTGGGTTTCATCTATTGGACTAGATTTTTAGTCATTTCTTGGTTCCAAGTGGTATTTTAAACTCACACATACCAATACAAATCAAATATACTCTTATTTGCTTCTTTTGATATTTCTTTAAAATATTTTTTTAAAGGTCCATATTTGTTAAAATATTTGTAAAAGTCAAATGGATCTTATATGATCTTGCTTTTAGATTACAATGAAATCCAAGTTGAATTGTGTTGTAACATCCCAGAAAAATACAATAAAATGAAAATGAATATTTTGAATTTGAATATGATTATTTTTTAGTTTTCTTGACATCATTGGTTTTATTTGGATTTCCTTGAATTTGTGCTTTGAGTGAAAAATCATATAAAAGGAAAAAAGGTAAAATGGTAAAAGTAAAGAGTTAGAAATTTACCATGGAAACCCTAGGCTTGCAGGTGGATGAGTCCAGCTGCCAAATAAGATTTTTATGCACAGGAATATGAATAAATGTATTGATTGAGAGCATGTTTGACTAAAAACAGTAGAAGTCAGAATTTCTAAAAACCTTAGAAACTTATATGGGACCATGAAAATTACCATAACACCCTCAGTGCATAAGATACTACTGGTAAAAAGTTTAGAAATTTATCATGTCATCTAAGCCTTTTGAAAATTCAAAAACAGAGGCTTCAAAAATCTGAAAATCAGCATGTCAGAATTTCTATAAAATAAATATACACTATTTTAATTTCAAATTTTTGTGGGATCATAAATACCAAAAATTAAACTCTAAAAAAAAGTTTGAAAAATAAATATTATAATTTATGCCTTTAAATAAATCAAAACCCAAAAATGAATTTCTGGACAATGTCTAATGTCAGAATTTATATAAATTCTATATAGAATATTTTGACAATATTTTTATTGGAAGATAAAAACTACCTGGAGACCTCGGTCAAAAACTTTCACAATTGTTCAACTTGATTTGATAGCCAAGTAAATGATAGAACTAACCTGTCTCCACCGACCTTATCACCTTATCCCGTCTCCTGCCAATGACAAGTGGGCCTGTCCTCTGTGCTGACTCTGTTCGCTGGAGGTAACGGAGAAGCTCTTTTATGGCTGCCCGGTGGACCATGACCACACCTGTCAACCACCATTTCCCTTATCCCTTCGTCTCTTTTCTTCCTCGCCTGGCCGAGACTTCGCTTCACGCCCGATCTTTTCCGCTGTGTCTCATCTGCATTCGGAGAATTGGTACATCGCCCTTGCTCCGATCATGCCGCGTTCATCCTTGGGATGCTGCACCTTGCCTCGACCTTCCCACTCCATACCGCACTAGCTGAAGACCGCGCCACCTCATCATTTGAAAACAGAACCAGCCGCAACTTTCCACCTCCGTTCAAACACTGCACCTCTCCGCATAAGCCGCTATATAAGCCACCGAATGCCTCCTGGCTTCTCATACCTTATTCTCATTCTCTCTTTCCAATAGAGGTTGGCTGAAACCTCAAATCGCTCTGAGAATCGCCACTTCCAGTAGACTTTGAGCTTAGGAGCCAAAGATCAATTCAACTCCCACGGTTAGTCATCCACAAATTCATTCGAGTAGTAGTATTCTGGGTATCTAATGATCGTTTTGCCCCAATGAAACCCAGCTCTCACCCACTGGAATACTTCCCCAGTGCCACTCATCTTCTCCGCGGTAGGCGATAGGTGGTGGCAAAATCCGGTTGACCACCGCCGCCATTTTCAGGTAAAATGGACCCCATGGACCTCATAGATGCTTGCGAAATCCTTTCCCGGTGAAAATGAAATATGTGCGAAGCTTTGCCATTACTCACCGATGGTGCCACCGCATGGCTCTGGTGGCGCGTTACTTTTCTTTGTCGTCGGCAACCAAAAAGACGTGTCCTAGATGCGCAATCTCGCGCTGGTGCTCATGGCAGAACCGATTCAACCTCACCTGCGGTGGTTCGCCGACGGTGAGCCAGGAAAGCCTATTGTAAGGCCCCCATTTTTGATGTTAAATACCAATAATGGGTTCCCTGTGCATACCGTACTAGTCCCATGATCAGTGGTTACCACTCAAATATTACAAATTGAAATCACATCCATACACAATAATATTACATACGCTAAGCGTCTTGAGATTACATAATAGTATTACAAGCCAAAAACTTGAAGCCAGCAGCGAAAACTTTATTTCTCTTGTAGTATGCCCATATATCCTCAAGCAACAGACAAGGTAAAGCCCTAGAAAAGATCATCATCATAACCCTCGAATCCTGTATGGTCATAATTATCATCGGGGTACTCGATATCATCTCCTACAAAAACATTGATAGCAAGATTGAGTACATTGTGTACTCAGCAAGACTTTATAGTGTATCACAGATGCAAGTGTAAATAAATGCGGGTTATAGCAATGGAAAGGTTTCTACATCTATTTTGCATTGGCAAATTGAAGCAAAATCATATACTAGATTGCAATCGAAATTTGTAAAAGAGCATCTATTGTAATAACCAAATAATAATATAGTGATAAGATAATAGAGCAGTCTACCCGACTAATTCAATCCATTTCCAAGTCATCCCCTGATATGAAGTATATTCCAAAACACCATTTCCCCACCAAACCATTTTTAGAAATATTAGAACTCTAACCATGTGATGACGTTAACAAGTGCCTTTTACCGTAGGCGCGGCTAATTAATTAGATTTACACTCTGCAGAGGTGTACAGCTTTACCCACAAGAAATGATCTGCCATTTTTGCCAAGCCAATTGACACTCTTCCTTTGGGGTGTTGGCATGGTGATCATGACATAACCTTTACATTGTCTAAACCTAACTTTGCATCAGCCCGATGTCGTTGAATCCTTGTTATGGAGAAGAAACATAATTAAGTGAAACATAACAGTCCATCTCTGTATGTAGATCATTAACATTGGTAGTCCATCTCCGCCAGAAATGGTTTCTTCCCATAACAATGCTTACATCGTTGTACCGATATGCATTTACCCACACCTCGGTGTGGAAGCCCCTCATAAGCAAGCCTAGAAGGGATTGCTCATACTATCTTCCGCCTACCAATGTCCAAAGCTAGATCGAAGCAACTTAATAGATTAAGGCTTACCCATACTAGAACTCGTGGTTGTACGATTTTCTTGGCTTGAAAACAACCCATAGCTCGGTCCTTAATCCAATACGGGCAATACTCTTCCCTACACTACATACAAGTCCATCTCTTGCACAACTGTCTATTGCCAATAATTGCCCGCATCTAAACCATAGTTTTATTTTAAGTTTTTAGTTAAAATATCCACAATCAACAACATAGCTAATCCAACATTATCAAATTCCCAAGAAACAGTTTGTTTTGATCATCTACTTCGTTGCTAAATGAGCATGGCTAAGCATGATTATTATTTGTGTATACCCAAATTGACATTATGTAATGTCTACCCTTTTTCTATGGTTACCAAGGTTCACATATCCACACTTATCAAGGAAGTTCCTTGAATTATCAGGTATATCCACCAATATTCCAATATAGCATTTTTATGACAAGTATGCACGTGCATAATAGTTTTACAAGCATTGAAAAGTAATTATTTAAAGTAATAGGATCAAGATGATCAAGGGGGTGCTTGCCTTGCTGATCGTTGTCAGGTATAAAGTCCGGGTCGTCGTCTATCAATTCAGGCTCGTCAGAATCTACTCGTCGATCATCAGGAACAACATACAATAAATAGCAAACCAAAATAAGGGCAAAAAGAAGACAGATAGAAAATCCAACTAAAAACTTACTCACAAAAACAGGAGTGTTTATTAGTAAGATTATGATTCGTGTTTATGTGGTTATACTGCATTTTTTATTATGTTTACCTTTACTATTTTTGGACTAAATGATATCTAATATATATATTTTTTTGCTTCATATGAATTATTCATTTTATTTTAACGAATTCTAGATGCTAAAATTATTTAAAGTAGAAAGATTTGTCTTACAGAGATAACATAAAATAGTATGTTGTTAAAAGGATTCAGACGCAAAGCAATGTATTTATAGACTTTTGAATTAATCATTCATCACCAAACTTCTTGCTGCCATTCTATTATGGATGCATAACATATTAGGTTATTCACTAAATCTTCATGTACTAATTTTTAGATGAATGCATGTTCTTATATGAACACATACCCATATATATATATAAATATAGATGTGCATATGCTTATTTATGCCCTTATACTAGAACACAACATATTTGTATAACTTCATTATCTATCCAATGTTTTTATCTAGCCTAACATCATACTGCTATCGTGCTGAAAAAGAAATATGCTTTAGCAACCTCCAGAAATTCTTTTCTATTAGTTTATTTATTATTGCATAATCAAACTAATAATATTAGACTTCAATGGAAAAGACCTAAAATAGCTAGTTAATCAAATATTTTTGTACGTATGGGGTCCTAGCAGAATGAGGATCATAACAAAATTGGTTCCATACAAATTCAACTTTATTTACAAAGTTTTTATATTTAGTCTATTTTCATAACTACTATATGCTTCTGTATTAAAATATTTTTCCAGAGTAGCTTTTCAAAAATATTTTTGCATATTCTGGAAAATCTTGTTTTTATATGAATTTAGAAATTGGTTTCATCTCATTTCGATTTCAAATGCGAAAGATATTCAAGTTTGAATTTGAACTAGTTCTGAAAAATAGGAAAATTGCAAAATACGTTTTCAGATTACCAAAAACGTCTTTTGCTTTGCGCCAACAGGTCCCGTTCAAAACCGACTAAGACACTGACAGCTTGGGCCCGCATGTTAGCAGGCCGAAATAGGGCATGAGCTAGGGCTCATCGCTGGCGAGGATCCGGTGACTTTCCAGTCCGACCGAAGGCACGACTAGCATCAGCACACTTTTGCGCATCTAATGGAGGTACCCATTCCTACCGGCGACTAGCCGAACCACCTCACCACCGTGGCTATGCGGCGGCGGAAGAGGTGGCGAGCCGTGCTGGCGACAGAGAGCTTCACTGGAGGAATCGGTTCCAGTTCTAGCATCAGGGTAACCCAAGCATTCCATTTTACTTAGTTAGGGCTAAAAAGAATTGACGGGTGAGCTCACCACCGATCGCCGGTTTCGAAGAAGAAGGGGGCTCGGTGGCGGCAAAGCTCCGGTTGATGATTCTTGAAAACGAATGAGGGGTTTTGCTCGGGGTGAGACACAGAAGCAGATGCACAAAGGAATTGGGGAGAAGATAGTATACTAGACAAAATCAGCTCTGATCCCGAAGCTAGGGTTCTTCGGCTGATTCGGGAAAACAAGAAATTTGCAGTGATCAGTGGAGTATAATGGATGAAACAAGAGGGGTTTTGAAGTGCAGTCTTTAGCGATCTTGCTCCGGTATTTATAGGCCAGGGGAGATGCTGTAGAGAAGCTCACACCTGGTGTGAACTCGGCGGCAAATTGCGGTGCTGGAACAGGAGAAGGCATGGGCCAAATTGCGAGAAATCTGGGCAAGGATGATGCATGGCAAGATATTGATGAGGCGGTTTCTTTCGGCGAGCTACAGCTAGCGAAGTCGCTCCGGTCAAGTCGCGTGAGCTCGGCAGCGAGAAGAGATGAAGAAGGCGGTGGCTGCGGCTGACATGTGGGACCACACAGTGGATCGGGCCCACGTTGCATCGAGAGAAGAAGAGAACTCCGGTTTTGACTACATGAAGGCTGAATTGGGTTCACTGAATCCATTTTCTATCTAATTGGTAAATTAATGATAAATTTATTGAGTGTACTAGAGCTAGATTAGGATCTACCATAAAATTTTTAGACCTATTGGACACATAAAGAATTTACAAAAATTCCGACAGTGCACTGTGCATAGATTTATGCATACTATTTTATATTTAGTTAGGTATTTATATCTTATTTAAAAATTTGGAAACTTTTTTTGTAGGTTCCTTATGGATACATTTGCCTCTTGTAAAATTTTCAACTTTAGATTCTTGATAGATTATGTAATAAAATTCTGACATTGATGTTTCCAGATTTTTAGCTTTTCAGTTTTTGAATTTCTTGAAATAACAAATATAAAGATTATCTCCTGATATTTCTATTGCAGATGACTTGTCCCCTCCTCTTGCGCTGCTATCTACCAATTTGGTCCCACAAGGCAGCCACTTGTCCCCTCCTCTTGCACTGCTATCAGGGTCCACCTTGTTAGTCAAAAGCGCTAGCACAAGTCTCTGCCATTTGGGGCCCAGCCGTCATTGCATTGAGTTCAGCGCAAATCAAAAACAAAAGGCGCTTTCTAGATTCAAAAGCATACTTCCCTTTTTGGTAAAATTCCTGATTTCTAGTATTTTCCAAACACTAGCATATTCAAATAAGCATTCCGTACTAGTCCCATGATCAGTAGCTAGTACGCACATACACAACAATTGGAATCACAACCATACAACATATTATTAAGTGGAAACTATTATACAAAGGAAATCTTACAACTCAAAGCATATAGCAGCAAAAGAAGCAAAGTCTTGCAGTGTGCCCATCCAACCCATAGGCAACTGACAAGACATAATCCCTAGAAAGGTTTCGATGAAGAAAATTCCGCAACCTGCGACAGAAAGATATCTTCGAAGCTTCGCTAACTTTGCACATAAAAACAACATATAAGCAAGGGTGAGTACTTTACGTACTCCGCAAGACTTTAGCAAAACCTATAATATATGCAGGCCATTTCAAAGGAAAGGCTTTTACGGTTAATTTGCATAAAGCAAAATTTAATTTGTAAATCAAGTTATTTGTAAACGGAATTTGTAAAAGCAAGTTTTACTGATAAGAAATAAGTAAAGCATAAGTAATACTCACAGCCCTTCGCGAGCAACGAATAATCAAGATAATGAAATCCAACAAAGTCGGCCCTTTGACATAAAGTGACAGCTGCTAAAAAGGTTTCAAACCAAAACCCATTTTTAGAAAATACCAAATCTAACATTGGAATGACTTCACCAAGTGTCCTTGACCGTGGACGCGGCTAATTGATTAGATTTACACTCTGCAGAGGTGTACAACTTTACCCATAAGTCATGGCCTTTTCTTTTTGCCGCATGTTACACGCACCTTTGGCGTGTGGCCAGAATGTTCATGACGAAAACCTTTATATTATCTAAGTTAACTTTGCACCACCACCGGGATGTTAAACCCATGCTATGATGGAAGAAATCAGAGTATAGAAATGTTGGAACTTCCCATAGTCATGGCGTACACCGTTGTATTGGTAAGTGTTGTTCCCAACACCTCGGTGTGGGCACCCCATCGAGCAAACCTTGAAAGGAGAGCCCGAAATACTTCGACCTACCAATGTGCAAAGTTAAACTACATAACTTAATTGGTATAAGGCTGCTCCATCCCAACAATTGTGGTTGTACGGGTTTCTTGGATCAATAGAGTCCCATTGCTCTGTCCTTACTGTGACACGGACGATACTCCACCCTACACTACGCGCATTTCCCTCTGCACAGCCGGCTATTGCTAATAATCGCCCGCGTCAAAACCATAGTTTTGATTTTGGGTTTTTAATCAAAGTACCAGTAACCAACAGTGTCATATCCAACATTTTAAATTTCTCAAGAAACCATTTTGATCTGATCATCTACCTCATCGGTTCTAAAGCATGGCTTAAAAGTAATCGCATATACCGATGATAACATTAAGTAATGTCTAGCCTTAATCTATGGTTATCAAGGTTCAGATGTCAGCATTTAACAAGGAGGTTTCAAAAGACAACAGGTATAACTACCAGTACCACAAAATAGCAAGTTTACAGTAAATAAGCGCATGCATGAAACATTTTAATAAACACAATGAATATTAAATACTGGGATCAACATGATCAAAAGGGCTGCTTGCCTTGCTTATTTATTGCTTACGACGAAGACGCGGTCGCGGCTGATGGAGTCGACGACGGAGGTAGAGACGTCGGATTCTACACGTCGTTCAATCGAAAATACAGCAAATATACAACTTTATTAAGAGCGAAAAGAAAACAGACAAAAAACCAAATAAAGACCTACTACAGAAAACAAGAATATTTTAGGGTTCGGATTGAACGATTTCAAGATATCATAATTTAGTTAATTATACATTCATATAGTTAATGGCTTTTATGTTGAGCAAAGCATGGTTTCTTTTATAGATTATCTATTCTTGACTTACGAATTCAAGAGGCTAAAATTATTTGGATTAATAGAATTAAAACATTAGTTAAAGGGTTATGCTATAAGGAACCAGATTAGAAAGGTGAATTAAACGATTATCACTTAGGGTTATTGCACTAGCTAGATTCGGATGAATATCAAGCTGTAAATAAAATATTTTTCAAGAATATGGTAGTACATATCCTAAATATTATTTCTAAACTGATCTTCATAATATTTTCATTTAGATGAGAAGTTTTATGAGCTGCCGAAAAAGTTTAAGTGTTTCTAAATTCTACACGATAAAGGTTCAGTTTTCGATTTAAGTTTGCAACTGCACCTTATAATATTATCTAACCATTTTTTTGGCATTAACAGGGGATATCTCTAAGAGTCTTTTAAAGTTGATTCCGCGATGTTTGGCTTTTATCCGAGATGTTTTTCATATAAGTGATCATTAGGGCCTGATATTGGCTTACTTCAAATTTACACAAACATAATATATTTTTACATAAACAGCAAGTGTATTATTTTCAAGTTACTAGGATTTGGTTTTGTCAAATTTGAAGTTAGTTTGTGAAAGATATAACTATTCGGATTACACAAGTATTGGAACTTCAACTATTTGGTTTAGTGTTGATTATTACTTTATTGTAATGATTCTTGCTCGATAAAATAGTTTGATTACATTAGATATTTAGAATCTAGTTTCTTATCATGACTTTGCTCTTCATTATTTATATACATATATATTTATATATTCTTTTACATGGAGAAAGATTATGATCTTTATTCAGATTAAATTTGTACCTATATAATACTTTATTGCTTTATTCAAAGACATTTCAGCAATAATAATTTAGTTTCATATCTCATTCTGAAGGTTATATATGTATATAGATACTACTGCTAGTTAATACATGCACACATGTAATTCATTTGGATCATTTACTATTCATAAAGCAAGTTTAAATCGAGTTCATTCCTAAATCAATTCAGCATATTAAGGTAGCCTACTGACATTTTTATATATTGAAATCACTTCCATTCATTTTAAATTTCATTTGCATAAATTATACTCTTTTGAATATTTAATGTATTGAAACTAATCTTTAACAGAAAATGATTCAAACAAATTTGAAACTTAAATATTTTTATATATTTGAGTTGCTGGGAGCATAAGGATTTCATTCAAATCTAAGTTCGTTTGCAACATTTTTATATCTAGCATATCTTTAGGTCTTTTCTATAAAATTTAAATTTCAAATTCACCCTGTGATCATTTTCAAATTTTTTTGCATATTATTAAAGTAATTAATTTTATATGAATTTAGAATTTTATTTCACTATATTCGTGGTTGAAATGCTTAAGTTATAAGTAATTGAAAGTCTAGATTTTTAGATTATTCTATAAATATAAAATACGTTTTCAAACAGAGAAAACGGCTTCTGTTTTTGGCTATTATTCAAAACTCGAGCTGACTGGTGGGACTCTAGAGCAGCGACTGTGTGTGGAGGAGAAGAGTGGGAGTATGCCAAGCTGGGCCCGCACGGCAGTGACTCAGCGTGAAGCGCTAAGGCGCAGAGATTAACTGATGTGTTCTGGTGTCAGTGACGGGAGACAGGGGAGGAGCAACTGGTGCTTGCCACCGGCGAGTGGAAGCCGGTGGAGAGGAATGGGTTCTAGGGTGAGCTTCAACAGACCCGTGTGCATGTAGGGGAGGTACCGATGCAGTTGGTGGTGGCCAGAATCGGCGGACCATCGTGCAGGAGCGACGGCCGCCATGACTGACTGGCGAAGAAGCTAGGAAAGGAGGTTTTGGTACCCACTTTTACCCGTATGAGCATTACGGAGTATAGGGCACTCCATTTTGCCATTTACCTTTGTAAGAGATTGGTCGGAAGACTCTACCACCGTGCGCCGCCTTAGTGGAAGATGAACAGCGGTGGGGTGATCTACCAGTGAGGAATAACCGGGTCAAAGTGAGGGAAAACAATAGTGAAGTATGTAGAATGCATGCGCACAGAGGAATTGAGTTATTGGTTACTGTAGCAGCGGAATTGATCTCTGGTTTTTGAGCTCATGTGTTACTAGCCATGGCGGCTTTTTAGAGGAAGAGAAGGTGGCTAGGTCTATGCAAAGGTGATTTGGGAATGAAGAAGCACGGAGGGCTCAAAGCGGCGCTCAGCTGGTATTTATAGCCGACAATGGATGGCAGTACAGGCACTACATGAATCAGGGAAAAATTTGTGGGTTTTTTAAATTCGTGGGCCCAAAAAAAACTCACGAATTTATTTATTTAAATTCGTCGGTTTGAATAAAACGCACGTTTTTAATTAAATTCGTGGGCCAAAATGAAACCCACGAATTTAAACATTTAAATTCGTGGGCCAAAAATTACCCACGAATTTAAACATTTAAATTCGTGGGCCAAAAAAAACTCACGAATTTAAAATTTTAAATTCGTGGGCCCGGGCATACCCACGAATTTAACCGGAAAAAACCCTACCCGCACACGCGCCACCCGACGCCTTTGCCTCCCGCCCGCCACGCCGCGCGCCGCGCGCCGCGACGCGCGCCGCGCCGCGCCGCGCCGCGCTGCTGCCGCGCCCGCCCGCCTGCGCCCCCCGTTCGGCCGCCGAGCCACCGCCCGCCGCCCTCCGCCGGCGCCGCTACCGCTCGGCCGCCGCTGAGACCCCCGGCCGGCGGCCCGCCGCCGCCGCCGGCCGGCCGGCCGCCATTCGCCGCACCCGCCCGGTCGGCCACTGCTCGCCGCCGCCCGCCGCCCGCCGCCTCCTCTGCCAGCCGCCGCCGCCCGGCCGCCGCCGCCGCTGCCTGCCCCCCGCGCGACGCTGCCCGGCCGATCGCCCTACCATGCTGCCCTCCCGCCGCCGCGCGCCGCCCGGCCGGTCGCCTCTTCGCTGCCTGCCCCCAGCGACGCCCCGCCGGCGGCCGCCTGCCATGCCCCGCCGCGACTCCGCCCGGCCGCCGTCTGCCCGCCACTGCCCCGACCAGCGACGCGCCCGATCCATGGCTGCGCCCATGCCGCCGCTGCCCCCTCGGCCCACCACCCCCGTCGAATTTTGATTTGAACCTTATATTGTCTTGACTTCTTGGAATTGAAAAGTTATCTTAAGACAACTTGTTCAATTGTGAACTTATGTTTTAAATGCTTTATATGGCATCCTTGTAGAATGTTGTTTGCCCATGTACAATCGATTGTTTATCCTTGTAGAATGCTTTATATTTGTACTTTGTATATTGAACTCTTAAAATGACTACCAAAACTCTTATTGCTTCTTTGAACTATTTTCACTGTTTGTTATCTTTTGAATACTCAGTGATGCAATTGGGGTCTTTGGAAGTTGAATTAAATAATTTTAGTTGTAATCTTGGCCTTATGTTAATACTAGAGAGTATTACTTTGATACTTCATTGAATATGAGATTGATGTTCATATGATTATTGCAGCATATCTTGACTAGCTCGTACGTGTAGTTCTTATATATAGTATCTATTCTTGTTTAGCTTGACCTGTCATATTGATATTCTCATATTGTGTCTTGGTTGAATAGTACTATTGATATTCTCATATTGACATTCATGTGAATCAGTATAATGTTACTTGTAGCACAACCTAAGTTAATCTTGAACTTGCAGGTTTCTAGGTCACGCCCTCCAGCACGTTCTAACGACGACATCATAGAAGACATCCTCAACAGCGCCGACAATGGTGGTAGCGCCCACAACTCCAACAACCCCGAGGCATGAATTCCATTGTGAGCTCGATTGGTGTATAACTGTTGTACTTTATAACTTGTTGTGATGGATACGTTGTGATCGACTTATTGTGATGGACTTATTTTAATGGACTGTGGATTGTATCTATTGTGGTTGTAATGTGTTGTACGTCATTGCGTAGTTTACAAATTGCCGTTGGATGTGTGATTTGATTATCTAAGCATCTGCTAGAATGTCTCCTTCTGGTTTGAGAGATTGATATATATTATAACTGCAAATATTTTTTTGTCTGCTGAGTGGATGTCCTATTTACATGAGAGGTCATGCCGAAATTTTGTACATTTCGGAGACTTAGTTTTAAGCCGTTTTGAAGAGTTAAAAGGTTGGTTTCAGTATTTTAGTACTGGTAATAGGTTTGGTGTCTCGTTTGTTAATTATTCGTTCGCTTCAACTTCATTGTGGAGTTTGTCTTTTGTGTTACAGTTTTTGATCAGATTTGAACAAAATAGACGATCTTATTTATTCTTCGCTTAGCAATATTTAGTTTCAATTTTCTTCTTGCCTTTTCTTTTCTTCTTTAGTTGTTATATGTATTGAGTGCGATACATATATATATTTGGATATATATACATATATGTATTGAGTGCGATACATATATATAAATACATACATTTGGATAATATACATTTTTTTTTGTAAAAATGACAGTTAAATTCGTGGGTTTAAAAACCCACGAATTTAACAATTAAATCGTGGGCTAAAAACCCACGAATTTAATCTTTAAATTAAATGGGTTTATTAAACCCACGAATTTAACTCAGAAACCCAATTAAATTCGTGGGCTTAGTAGAAACCCACGAATTTAACTTAAATTCGTGGGTACCCACGAATTTAATTAATTAATTTCGTCGAGTTAAATTCGTGAACTAAATTCGACGGTTTGCTCACGAATTTAAGTTAAATTCGTGGGTTTTAGCTTAAATTCGTGGGTTTTTGGCCCACGAATTTTTCCCTGATTCTTGTAGTGAGGGTTTGAACGGAAGAAGGGAGTTGCGGCCGATTCTGTTTTCAAGTGTCGAGGTGGTGCAGGGCTTAGCCGGTGTAGGACGACACTTCATCTGGTGCGAGGTGACATGGAATGACGGCGGTATGGCATGGGGAAACCGAGGATGAACGTGGCAGCAACCAATTGCTTGCGCAGCTAGGAAGAAGAAGAGAGGACAAGAGGGATTCGGCGACTGACAAATGGGGCCGGGTCCACCAGATAGTGAGAGAGGGGTTTCTCCGTTCCTTGCTAGCGAACGGTTATGGCATAGTGGCTGTCCCACATGTCAGCGAGAGGATACGAGATAAGCTGATAAGGTTGGCTCGGACAGGCTAGTACTCTCATTAACTTGGCTACCAAATCAAGTTGAAAAATTGTGAAACTTTTTTACCACAGTTCGCTGGTAGTTTTTATCTCCCAGTGTAAATTTGAGACTAAAATACTTTATGGTTAATTATGCATCATCCAGATTCATTGAAGACTTTGATTTATATAAGGATACAAATGGTATTATTTATTTTTGAGACTTTTTTCAGAGTTACATTTAGGTTAAGGATTCTCCCATAAAAAGTTCAAGTTAAAATATTATTTATTTATTTTATAATAATTCTGACATTCTGATTTTCAAATTTTCCAAGCCTCTATTTTTGAATTTTTAGAAGGCCTATATTACTTTATTAATTTATAATAATTTTCCCAGTAGTATATTATGCTCTCAGGGCATTATAATGATTTTCTTAGCCCCAGATAAGTTTCGACCATATTCTATTAATACTGACCCTACTGTTTCTAGTCAAAAGGAGTTACCACATGATTTATTTACTCATGTTCCTCTGCATAAGATTTTTATTTGCTGACTTTACTAATTTACCAGATAGCTAGGGTTTCATGGTAAATTTTTCAAAATTTTACTTTTACCTTTTTATCTTCTTACCATTTTCCATTCATTAATTCTATTTGTTTGATTTTTCTCACAATACACAAATCCAAGGAAATCCAAATAAAACAAATGATGTTAATAAAACCCAGAAATAATAATATTCAAATCAAAAATATATATTTTCATTTTATTGCTTTTTTCGGGATGTTACAATGAACCAAGTGTGAAAAATATATATATATGCATAGAAAATCAAATAGTTAGAATAAGGATTAAATAAACTTAAATCCTTGTAAAACTAGTTTGTTATACTCTTGATATGTAACATACAGAAAAATATAATAACAATGGAAATGAATATTTTGAATTTTAATATAATTATTTCTAAGTTTTCTTAGTATTATTGGTTTTTATTTGGATTTTCCTTGGATTTATGCCTTGTATGAAAAATCCAATAAATAGAATTAATGAATGGAAAATGGTAAGAAGATAAAGAGGTGAAAGTAAAATTTGAATAAAATTACCATGAGACCCTATCCATGCTGGTAAACCAGCATAACCATCTAGTAAAAATTCTATATTCTGGAATGTAAATAAATAAAATATTTAACCATCACTTTTGACTAGAAACAGTGGGAGTCGGATTTACTAGAAGATATTAGAAGCTTATCTGGAGTTATAAAAATTACCCTAACACCCTCATAGCATAGGCTACGTCTGGTACAAATCTCAGAAATTTATCATTTCATCTAAGCCTTTTAAAAATTCATGAACAGAGGCATTGAAAAACTCAAAATCATCATGTCAGAATTTTTATAAAATATTTATTGAATAATGTGACTTGAAATTTTTATAGAGATATATAAAACATAAAAAAAACTCTCACAAAAAGTTTTGAAAATAACTAGCATGATTTACAACCTCGCATAAATAAAATACCAAAATGCAAATTCTGGACAATACACAGTGTCAGAATTTTTATAAATCAACCATAGGGTATTTTAATCTCCATATTTTTCTCGTAGGCCTAGACTACCAGGAGACCTCAGTAAAACAGTTTCGCAAATTTTCAACTTGAGTTGATGGCTGAATCAATGCGAGTACTAGCTGACTGAGTTGAGACTTATCCCCTTAATCGTGCTCAGCGACTGACATGTGGGCCATCTCCTACTATACGCCGAGCAGTGGGGAAACTCTCCCTCTCTCTGCCGGTGGCCCCCAGTCCCGCTCGCCAGCCTCGGCTTCTCCCTTCTTCTCTCCTTTTTCCTCACCGCCGAGCGAGTCTCACGAAACTTCGCCGCCTCTTTGCGTCTCAGCGCCAATTCCGCCGACTCTGCAATTGCGCGCTGCCACGGCTTGTCCTCGGTGCTTCCACGCCATGCCTCGCCCATACCGTGTGATTTTGATCCCTCAAATCCATGCACCATCTCACCGCTTCGGCTAAGCCAAACGCAAGCCCGGACGAGCCAAGCAACCAGGGAGAAACCGACTTCTTTGGTTATAAATACCTCTCCAGCGATCGCATTGAGACTCTCCCTTTCCCCTTCAAGCTATTCTTCAAGCCAATAACTCGGTCACTTACTTCCTCGCCATTTTCGCAGAAGACCAAAAGGGGGGAGATCGGTGAAGTAATCCAAATGGACATCAATCTTCGAAATTTCTTGGTCCTGGAGATTTGCCGTGCCTCCTAGAATACTGATCAAACTTTCTTTTGCCCTTGTTTTATCCATAGTTCATCTCCACCACCGCTTTTCTACTTCACGGCCGACGACCGTTGGCAGCCGTCCCCAGTTCATCCCCGACCGCATCATCAGGAGAAATGGAACCCTTGCGACTCACTCAAACTCACCCCGTACTTTTCCGGCGGGATTGTGGCCGTCGGCGAGCTTTTGCTCGCGCAGCCATGGCGGCGGCCGCCCCTCCACAATGTCGATTACCTTTCTGGCCACCTCTTGGCGAATGGGTACCATCCCTAGGTGCGCCTGGCACACTGATACTCATGGTGTTACCCATTCCACCGCGGCGGAGCTGGTTCGCTGGTGAAGGGCCGGAGACCGAATCGCTCTGCTTCGTGTCGCTGACTGGTGGGTTCGGGTTGTCAGTTGCTCGCGGTCTCCCTTGAGCCGCTCTGTCGCTGCGTATCGGGGCCCAGCCATCAGTCTCTCGGCCTTTCTCCCATGTGCGCTAGCTCGGTCGCTGACAGGTGGGGTTGGGTTGTTAGCCAGACCGAGCTGGTTCAAACGCGCCAACGCGCCAAAAATCGAAGACGCCTTCCAACAGTGAAAGCGTATTTTGGAATTTCAATGCATTTTCCAAAACCGAGCCACTTCAATTGTCCATAAAACATTTAATTTTCGTTTATGTTTGAACTACTTTCTATTTAAGTTTCGCATTTAATACACTGAAAATTTGGATACGCATAACTGTCTGGGAGAATATGAATTAAGCAAGATTTGAATTCTGAATACTAGTGTGGCAGTAGAATACTTGAACTTGCCAAAATAATTAAGGAGTAAACTTGGTTTGAACTATCCTTAAAAATATGAAATAACCTCTAGTGCAAATGTATATATTTATATACATGCATAGAAAATTAAATAATTAGAATATAGACTAAACAATATCAAACCATGAACAAACCTAGTAACCCAGCTTAGTAGATTTAGCTTAATCAACCCTTTTTCCTTATGCGTCACTTAAGGCTAAGTGCTATTCGCGCATAACCCTTTTATCTTATGTTTTAAATTTTTTTAGTCTGGATAATTTTAGCATCTATAATTTGAAGCCAAAAATGTAAGAATTTATAATTTTAGCCTCTTGAATTTGCAATTCAAGAATAAATAATCTATGAGAGAACCCATTTTTTCTCATCATAAAAGTCTTTAGTAATGTGTTTGTGTATTTACCTAGATCATGAAGTCTTCAAATCCTATAATTCAACCCCTAAAATATATTCTTGCTTTCTGTAGTTAATCTTTATTTGGTTTACTGTCTGTTTTCTTTTTGCCCTTATTGAAATTTGATATTTGCTATGTTCCCGTTTGATCGACGTGTAGAATCCGACGTGCTCGAGGAGGAAGACGACTCTATCGCAGATCCAGATTTCGTACCAGACAGTGAGCTGCAAGGCAAGCAACCCCTTGAGCATATCGAGCTTGATAATTTACCTACCTTATGTTGTTTTTGTCTATGTACGATGCATCCGGATAATTCTCCATAGAAGTGCTAATTTGGGTTGGAACTGTAGTTAATCCTGTACATTATGGTTTACCTTAATCTGTATGGACATGTGAACCTTGCAAACCTTAGTTTGAACTAGACATACTTAATGTCATTTTGGGTATAACTGCCAGCATAATATTCTTGCTTAAGCTATCTGTTATGTGTTTTCGGTCCTTTCAACAAAAGTATGTCCTTTTTGGGAAGAGGTTCCTGGTACTTTGATTAAAAACCCAAAATAAAACTATGGTTTGACGCGGGCGATTATTGGCAATAGCCGGTGGTGCAAAGGGAGTTGTACGTAGTATAGGGTGGAGTATCGCCCGTGTCGGATTAAGGACCGAGCAATGGGACGCCATAGATCCAAGTATTCCGTGCAACCACAAGGGCTAGTGTGGGACAGTCTGAGCCTATTAAGTTATTTGGATGTGGCTTTGCATCTAAGGAAGGTGGGAGTATAGCGGGAGCTTTCCGGTCAGGACTGCTTGTGAGGGGCTTCCACACCGAACTTTTCTAACCCTCGGTGTGGGTAAATGCATACCCACGCAACGGTGTACGCCCCGCCATAAAACAGAAATGGGTGTTGTGTTCACATGAAAAGAACCACGTCTCGTGTGTGTGTTTCTGTTTTATGGTAGGGATTAACCTCCCAGTCTGGTTCCAAGCCATGTCTAAGTAATGTAACAGTTCTGTATGATCTCCATGCCGACACACCAAAGGAAGTGTGTTAATATGGCCTGACAAAAGAGGTTGATCATTTCTTGTGGGTAAAGTTGTACACCTCTGCAAAGTGAAAAAACTAATCGATTAGCCGCGTCCACAGTCAAGGACACTTGGTGAAGTCATTCCAATGTTAGACATTTGGTATTTTTTTCGAGAAAATGGTTTGGGTTTTGAAACCTTTTTTGCAACTAGCTTTTGTGTTAAAGGACAGACACCGGGGACCTTTGCAGTCGGGTACACTGGGTTGAAAGACTTGGATATTTGCTTTTCGTTTTATGTTCCTTAATTGCCTATTTAAAAATGCGATGTTTCAATCTATTATATTCATACTTTTAAATGTTTATGCAATTGCAAGATAATCTATAGCCTGCCTTTGCTTAGCCCGCATGATTATTTATTTGCATTTGTCAAACACTATATGTCTTGCTGAGTACCAATGTACTCAATCTTGCATCTGCTGTCTCAGAGGACGAAGCCTGCTAAGTGCCAGACGATTCTTATTTCCACGCAGGACACGGGGTGTTCGACGATGATTTCCCCTAGGTTTTATCTAGTCAGTTGCCTGGGGTTAGTGGGCAAACTGCGAGGCTTTTGGAGTTCTTTTGACTCTTTATTTTTCGCTGCTCAGTTTTTGTAAATATTAAGCGTTGTATAATTATTCTGCCTATATATATATATATGTATCAGTTTGTTTCTCGTGTGGTTGTGATATGAATGTTGTAAACAAGTGAGTGCTAGCCACTAATCATGGGACTAGTACAGTGATCACATGGAGGTTCCTGTTTGCAAGAACGGGGTCTCACAGCGTTGGTATCAGAGCCGCACTGACTGTAGGAAACCCTGGGTAAATGGTCATTAGTTTGTGATATGAAGATTTAATTTGAAAAATAAACAAAATTCTATCTCACATAATGAAATTTAGCTTATTTGCTAATTTTCTTATTTGTCGCTTCTTAACTATCCATAATAACTATTATTAATCTTCTCTTCTCTTTTTATTTTGTAGATGACGCGTTATGTACCATGTCACAAGTAGACCATTCCAGAGTTGGGTGGAATGATGGGAGTGTTACATCACCTGTTGAAGGATTGTCATTTTGAAAGCCCCCAAGATATGTAGTATTTTAGGCGTACCTGAGCTCGGTGACTAAGGAGTTTGCACTAGAGTTTTCATACCCCTAGACCGGTTTTCAATGAGGGGGAAAGGTGTTTTGATGGATATGGATCATCTATGGATGCTTCAATGAATGAGGCTGCATATCGAGTTGTGATCCATCTTCGCCATGTACTTCTAGATTTGGACCTTGCCTACTACTACTTTCCTGGAAGACCACTGGTTGGAGACAATGTATATAGAGATCATACTGGGGTTAGGAGTGATGGTCTTAGAGTTATGGTAAATTTTGTAAATAGTCTAGATAAGCACTATGTTCAGCTGGCACAAGAGTTGTTGGAAACCCGTCGTCGTATCGCATTTTTGGAGGCCCACTTGGCAACGTTCGTGGCAAGAGGCACTATACCACGCACGGTGCTAAGTGATGGGACTTCTCAAATCCTATCCGCGCGACGTACTCCACCTGCCTCTTATGTGCCTACGCCTGGTGTGCCAATTGGGGCTAGAATGTCTTGCATAGGTAGTCGCCCATGTCTTGTCAATGATAAGGGTATAGATCCCGTAGTACTTGTGTGTATCATCCTGAAGTTCCTCAAGTATATCGGCATAGAGCCTACGCCACTAGGGCTTTGGATAAGGTAGAGTAAGTAGGAGTATGTGGATGAGATGTAACAACTTTTGAAGCTATGGGTAGTATGAAATAATAAAGTGATGTATTTTTTGTTGAAAATTGTTATGGCACCAATTTGATTGTGGTCTGTAAATTTCATAATAAAGGTTAGCAAAGAAAAAGCTTAGCTCATGTAGACTATAAAAGTTATAGGTATAAGATTGTGAGGGGATTGTAGGTTGTGCAGGAAGAAGTGCAGTTGTTCTTCCTGTGTTGCTGCTAGCATTGTATTAGTGCTGATTTTGTTTTGCTTTCAAATTTTAGATGGCAAATCCCGCGAGTTGGGCAGCTATAGTTAGGGAATTAGCAGAAAGTCTTGGGCAAGAAAAGAATCGCCCTATGCTCACTATTAAGCAAGCAACCGATGGACTTAAGGTTTATGCGCACGCAGTTACGGTAAAGAGAGAGCATCGCATGCACCATCGTGTTAAGTATCATGATTCAAATAGGGTCCAAGCTATACAAGAAACAAGTCGCAAGTTGATAAGGAAGATTTGCCAAGTACATCATGTAAATATAAGTGTGTATGTGCGCTTGTATGAAGCACGTGTAGGTCGCCAAGGGCCCGAGTTAGAACCAAGGAGGCGTAGGACAGGGAATAGGCAAGAATATTTGCACCAGTTTCGCCCAGCGGGAGTTCAAGAGCCGCTTCCCGAGCCTTCTAGTTCGGGGAGTAGTTGTGATGATGGATCGCCGTCGCATTATTCGGGGATTGGTAGTGAATAGGCCCTCCCTAGTGACTATGTGTGGTAGTAACAAACATGTAAAATAGTTGGTATGCGTATGTATAGTTAATATCTAAGTGAGGTACTTTTGTTATTGTAAGTTTTTGAGTTGTATCTTTTATGTGAATTATAACAATGGATTTCCCTCGCGAATAGTAACTGTGAAGTGAAAATTTTCGATGAGATGATCCTTCATTGTAAAAAAATGATTATGTAATGAATAAATTCGAAGTCATGTCCTTGTCTCTACAACATACTAAAAGGTGGTGATTGCAGGATTAGGCCAACAAGGTCGCTCAGTCAGATTCTGGAGACCGATGCGGCCCAGGATGCTTGCAACCCTCAACCGAGCATCTCGTCGCTAGCACAGCCAAATCCGCAGCATCCAGCGACGAGAGCTTTGACATCTCGAGCGGCCCGTCGAGATGCCCCCATTCCATCTCCTGTCGAGGATAATGTTCCTGATGAGCAGTTGCCTCCACCGCCCACCATGGCTCAAGTATTGGCCCTAATTGAGCCTGGAAGGCAAGCAAATACCTTGCTGCTACACCAAATAGCTCAAAACACAGCTGCACAAGGTGTTGCTCATGGAGGGAACGGTGGACCACCACAAGTGTCCAGGCTGAGTGAGTTCTTGAGAACTCAGCCACCGGTTTTCTTCGCTTCAGCCAAGCCCCTTGATGCGGATGATTGGCTGCGTGCCATGGAGAGCAAGCTGAATATTTCCCAGTGTGATGACCGAGAGAAGGTCCTTTATGCCTCTTATCAGCTCCAGGGAACCGCAACTATTTGATGGGAAAATTATCAAGCAGTTTTACCATAGGGGCGAGAAGTGCTTTGGCCAAAATTCAAAGCTGCTTTTCGTCGCACTCATATTCCCGCCAGTGTAATTGAGGTGAAGAAGAGGGAGTTTCTAGATTTGAAGCAAGGCTCGATGTCAGTGATGGAATGTTTTCATCGCTTCAATCAGTTGTCGAGGTATGCTACATATGAGGTAGCTGATGAGGCAAGGAGAATTGAACGGTTTTGAGAGAATTTGAATGAGGAGATCAAGTGGGCTTTAATAGCCCAAGACATTGATGACTTCCAGACTCTTGTTGATAAGGTGGTGAGAGTGGAGCATGGTAGCCGCAGTGTGTTGGAGAGTCAGAAGCGCAAGTGGCTTGCGCGCAGCTCAGCTGGGGCTGGGTCATCTAGGTCACAAGGGTGGCAGTCGACCAACTTTCGTCGACCACCACCACTTCAAGCACCAACGACTCAGCGATCTCATAGTCAGGCCCCCCGCTTCATACAACAGCGATCCACAGACCTATTCACCAAGTCACGACCTAGGTCACCGCTATTGTTGACAGGCACCTAATGTCACTTGTTCCCATTGCAACGAGTGTGGCCATTATGCCAATGCATGCCCCAAGAAGAAGGCCAGCCAATCTTGTGCTCAAGGGCTCGTGTAGTCTCAAGGAGCTGGGAATCAGAAAGCCCCAGAGTCGACTCCATCGCCGGTCCAAAGTAGTAGCCGTGCCCGTCTTCATCATGTGACGGCGGAGGAGGCTCAAGATACGCCTGACGTTGTTCTGGGTATGTTTCTTGTGCACTCGATACCCACTCTAGTGCTATTTGATTCGGGTGCTACTCATTCCTTTATATCCAGAAATTTTGTTAAGGGAAACAAGTTGGGAGTTACTCTTTTATGTACCCCCATGATTGTTAAATCACCCGGAGCCTCTATAAAAACTGAAAACCTATGTACTGAGATTAGCATAGAGATTAATGGGGTGATGTTTTATGCTGACCTTATCAAGATAGAAACATCTGGACGAAGTGTGATCCTAGGTATGGATTGGTTAACTAAGCATAAGGGTTGTATAAATTGTGCTGAGCGGACCATATCTCTAGTAAATCAAGATGGAGTACATGTAAAGTTTGCCTCAAGTACCAAAATTTTAGCACCTCAACCAGTTTGGTATTCTGCATCTACTTCTGATTTAGATGAGGTGTCAGTCGTTAATGAGTTTCCTGATGTTTTTCCTGCTGAATTGCCGGGAGTACCTCCGGATCGTGATATGGAGTTTATTATTGATTTGGTGTCGGGAACTGCACCAATATCAAAGCATCCATATCGGATGCCTCCAAATGAGTTGGTGGAATTGAAAAAGCAACTCAAGGAGCAGTTAGACAAAGGATTCATTCGTCCCAGCACATCGCCCTGGGGAAGTCCTGTTCTTTTTGTCAAGAAAAAGGACGATAGCCTGCGCATGTGTGTAGACTCCCGTGCCTTAAATGAAGTAACCATCAAAAATAAATATCCGCTTCCCCGGATTGATGATCTGTTTGATCAGCTGAATGGAGCACAAATCTTTTCCAAGATAGACTTGAAGCTGGGATATTTTCAGTTGAAGGTCAGATCATCAGATATCCCAAAGACCGCTTTCACTACACGTTACGGTTTATATGAATATACCGTAATGTCCTTTGGGCTTACTAATGCTCCAGCAAGCTTCATGAATTTAATGAATAAAATTTTCATGGAGTATTTGGACAAGTTTGTAGTGGTCTTTATTGATGATATCCTTGTTTACTCCAAGAGTGAAGAGGAACATAAGCAGCATTTGCATATAGTTCTCAGCAAACTCCGGGAAAATAAGTTATATGCCAAGTTCGAGAAATGTGAGTTTTGGTTGAAGGAAGTGGCATTCCTCGGGCATGTTTTGTCTGGAGGCGGAGTTGCTGTTGACTCAAATAAAGTACAAGCAGTGTTAGCTTGGGAAAGGCCGCAGTCAGTTCCAAAAATTCGAAGTTTTCTAGGCTTTGCCGGTTATTACCGCCGGTTCATTGAAAACTTCTCCAAAGTGGCTAAGCCACTGACACAACTTCTAAAGAAGGAAAAGAAGTTCGAGTGGACTTCTGATTGTGAAGAGTTTCCAAAAGTTAAAAGAAAAGTTAACATCTGCCCCAGTGCTTATATTGCCAGATATTCACAAGAATTTTGAAGTATATTGCGATGCATCGCTTCATGGGTTGGGTTGTGTGTTGATGCAAGAAGGCAGAGTTGTCGCGTATGCCTCTCGACAACTTCGCCCCCATGAGCAGAATTATCCTACACATGACCTTGAGCTAGACGCTGTTGCTCATGCCCTTAAAATCTGGTGGCACTATCTTATTGGAAATAGGACAGAAATCTATACCGACCATAAGAGCCTCAAGTATTTCTTCACACAGCCAGAATTGAACCTGAGGCAAAGAAGATGGCTGGAGCTAATTAAAGACTATGATCTTGGCCTTCACTACCATCCTGGTAAGGCCAATGTCGTAGCTGACACTCTTAGTCGGAAGCTTTATTGCATGTTGGGTTCAAGTCAATCTGACTTAATTAATGACTTCCAGAAGCTCAATTTGAACTTAGTTGGAAATGGTTATGTGGTCGCTCTTCAGTTGCAGCCAACTCTTAAAAGTTAGATTAAAGCTACACAACTCAAGGATGAAACCATTATAGAGATGCGGAATCATTTGAATGGGAGCATAAGTTCTGAGTTCATGGAAAGTCCAGACGGGATAATCATGAAAGGGACTCGTATTTATGTGCCCAATGATTCTGATATCAAGAAACTGATTTTATCTGAAGCTCATGAGTCAGCACTATCTATTCATCCTGGTAGTACCAAGATGTATCAGGATCTTAAGAAAGAATATTGGTGGCCCGGTATGAAGAGGGATGTCGCCGAATATATCGCGAAATGCGATGTATGTCAGCAGGTCAAAGCTGAACATCAACATCCAGCTGGGCTTCTTCAGCCATTGCAGATTCCGGAATGGAAATGGGATGATGTTGGTATGGACTTCATTACTGGTCTTCCCCGAACCCAAAAAGGGAACGACTCTATTTGGGTTATTGTCGATCGACTGACCAAAGTAGCCCATTTCATCCCTGTTAGAACTACCTATTCTTGAGACAAATTGGCAGAGCTTTACATTAGCAACATCGTGCGATTGCACGGGTCCCAAAACAATTGTTTCAGATCGGAGATCACAATTCACATCCTGTTTTTGGGAAAAGCTGCATAATCTTCTGGGGACTAAATTGAATTTCAATACTGCTTACCACCCTTAGACTGATGGACAGACTGAAAGGACAAATCAAATTCTGGAGGATATGTTGAGGGCTTGTGTGCTAACTGTCAGGACCCGAACCTGCAGATCCGGACCCTCTGTATTCTCATGCGATCCGAGGATCACGCTAGCACACACATCATACGAGGTTGCACATCACGGACATTCACGAAGATATAAGAATAATTAGTGCAAACATGTATATAAACCGAGTTATGCGACCTTATGGTCTCCTTACAGATAAGACTGACCACACGTGGCTTACATTATCGAGAGAAAAAGAAATAGCAATGAACATAAACAAATGTCGAGAAGCCTTCATCTTGCCACAAGCAATCGACCGGGCTTGCCCCCTAGTTGTTCGAATCCTCGATGTACTCCTCCTCCCAAGCTGGTGTAGTCTCATCCACTGATGTTGGGGTTGATAAGCAAGGTGGGGTGAGTACACAAGGCACTCAACAAGTAATGCATGAATGCGATGCTATTACTACATGCAAAGCTTATTCCAAAGGGTTGGCTTAAATGGTTCTTTTGCATCAAACAGCAATTTTAAACCAATATCTTAATTAGATTAAAGCATTGGAACAATTATAAGTAATACTAATTTCTTCAAATGGTTTTTCCTCGAAGATTCTCGGCACCTGACCTTAATGAGTTCATTTTAACACTTGGCACACAGCCACCCTTCCCACATTTTGTTTATGAAAATCTACCCCTTGATCAGTAATTCCCGAGCAATGCTCAATACATGGCCAGACTATTGAATAGTTTTGACACTCTGCGGAGGTTGTACACTTTACCCACAAGATCTGACCGCTCACCACACAGTGATTGTCCGCAACAAAGCTTTTCAGAACCTCTACCTTAACCAAAGAACCTCTCGGTGTGCCTTCACTATCACTTCCCTCACACAGAGCCAAGTATAGGACCGGCCAATCATCGTTGGATGGGCACCAAGCCGTAGCACAGTGCGCTCCCCATACAGATACACCCACGTGTCTTGTCACCCCGAGGTATCGGAGGAAAGATATCGAACCCTAGTCAACTAGGTCATCCCATATCGGACATGTGGTTGTGCGGGTGACTCGGATCAAAGGCTTGCAAGGTGAAGTCCTTAATCGACCAAGGCAAGACTTCCAACACTCAACAGATGGCACACACCCATTGTAGCACAGGACTCACAACACTCATCAACCCAATGCCACACAGGCCCACAGCACACACGCCTCTTGCCACTTGCCCAGTCTAAATCATTTCCCACCCAGTTGATTATTGTGCAACACATGCGGCAAATAACTCAACATCAATATGGAACCACACGGTCACCATACTTCCATATCATCATGTGGCATCATCACACCACTTTCAAAATACATTCAATATTCCATTAGTCAATTTTGTAGCATTTTTACGAAAGATCATTCATGACTCGTTGCAAGGCTAAGCATCTACTCACGGTCTAGTCTCCGTGTTGGCACAATATTAACATCCAACTAATATAATCAAACTTAGGGTGACAATGATTTAGGGCATACAATTAATAATTCAAGGTGGCATAACAAAGCGGGTTGATTAACTACATTATCCCAAAACAATTTAAATTCATTTTAAATAAATAAGCATGCATAGTTTCAAAGCATAAACTACATTTTAAAACCTGGGATCAAAATGATCAAAGCATCACTTGCCTTCAAAGAGTTGCTGGTCGTGTTCAAGCTTGGTCTTGAGCGACGAATTCTTCCTCGAAACTTTCCGGCAAATTTGCGTCTACGCGGACAACAAAATATACAATAAAAATCTAATACAGAGGACTAAATGGCCTCAAAATTTCAAATACAATTCATCATTAAATAGATCATAATTTTATGAATTTTTAGAAATTTGAATCACCCAAATCCGAGTTAAAATGCAAAAGTTATATTCATTTGAAGTTTGAATAAAATCTGAAAATACAGAAATTAAGAAATCCGATTTTTCCCAATTATTTTTATACTGAAAATTCGCATTTATGACATCATCATTGCATCATGATGACGTCAGCACATAAAAGAATTTCGGTCAAAATATTTTTATATATAACATATTTATGGCGTCGATGATAGCGTCGGCCGACACGTGGCGACCTCTAGTGCCGCCACGTTGCTTGATTCATGGGTGGGTCCACGGTTGGCTCGGTCCACCGTGGATCGCAAGACTGCGCTCACGCACCGGGTGACGCAGCCGTGGCGTCGGCGACGATCGCAGCCAATCCCGACGCGACGCGCGGCAAGATCGAACCGCTCGCTCATCCAGCGGTCGGATCTCACCCCGCTGTTCGGCGATGCCGCCTCCACGCCCCACGTCACGCATCCAGCAGTGCGCCCGAACTCAACGATGCGATCGGTCTCACCCTCGATCGCGCTCACGCGTGTCCGCACGTGATTCGATGAAGTGCGGCGTCATCTCCGCCGTCGTTCAAATTTGAGCGGCGCGGATCCGCGCGCCACCGATCTACTCACGCCGCCGTTGGATCTAAATCCAACGGCCCACGGTACCGAGCTGTTTACTATTCGGCCGCTCGCGCGCACAATCTCACGCGTTCACTAACGATCCAACGGCTAAGACAAAAACATATCCCAGAAACTAGATCTAATCCAAGCCGTTCGCTCTAGATCTAACGATCAAGATCAACTAACGTGTAAACCTTAGGGTTAATCCAGACCGTCCATAACAGATCTAATGGCACAGATACAAACTAAATGTAACTAGAGAAGGGCGACGTGGCACGATCCTTACCCCTCCTTGTAGATCCGACGGTCAACGATGCTCGGAGTCCGGCGATGGCGTGCGGCGGTGCAAGCTTGCCGGAGATGAGGAAGACGACATAGTCGACGGCGTTTCGGTGGTTCCCCGACGAGAAGATCTAGCGCACTCGACGAGGCTTGAGTCGGGCAGAGCACTGGTGACCTCGGCGATGGCGCAAATGGACCGACGGCGAAGCAAACGGCGAAGAACAGTGGCGGCGCAGAGGAACAACTACGGCGAGCTCTCCCGTGGTCTCTAGAGCGTCTCGACGCGCGTGCGAGGAGTCAAAAGACGCAGCGAAAGGAGCTCTGTCAGACGCGCTACTCGGTGCACTTTAAGGGGCCTCAACGTGCGCGCTACAGGCGGCGAAACGAGCGAAAACGGTCGGCGACATTAGCTCCGGTGATCTCGCGAAGACGACCGATGTGGCCCTCTCCCAGCCGTTCGTGCGGCGACGATCCGAAAAGCGCGCGCGACGCGACGGCGTGGCTCACTCACGAGCATCCGATCGAGGATCGAACAGCTCGGACCGGGCGACGCTAGGTTTTTGGCGCGGTTGGGCCGGCGACACGCACAGTAATGGGCTCGGCCCATTACTGTTCAACTGATTTTAAAATCATTTCACATATAAAATAGTTCTAGAAATTCAATTAAATCATTTGGAGCTTTTGAAATAGCAGAAAAATTCTAGAAAAATTCCAGAAATTACTTTGAGATATTTGGAACTCAATTAAAATATTTGCAATAAAACTTTGCAAAAACTTTTCCATTATTCAATTGTTTTCAAGAAAAGCCCTATTTGAATAAATCCAATTAAATTTAAATAAATTCCCAAAAAAAATCACAAACATAAAAATACTCCAAAATTTAAGTTAGAGCAAAAATTAGGGTGTTACAAACCTCCCCCTTAATGAATCTCGTCCCGAGATTGAGTATATTCTGAGAAATAGGTTAGGAACTCCTTCTTGAGATCTTCTTCGTTCCCATGTTGCTTCACTTTCCGAATGGTTGCTCCATTGAATTCTCTGAAACGTGTTGACTTGTTCCTTGTCTCTCGGTCCATTCGTCCGAATCTTCATCGGATGTTCTTTGTAGGTCAGATCTTCTTGCAGCTCAATTGTCTCCAAAGGTGTTTGCTCTTCTGGTACTAGAAGACACTTCTTCAGTTGTGATACATGGAATACATCATGCACTCCTGCCAAAGATGGTGGTAACTCCAACTGATAAGCAACTTCACCTCTGCGGCTCAAGATCTTGAATGGTCCGATATATCTGGGTGCGAGCTTTCCTTTTGCATGGAACCTTCTAACTCCTTTAAGAGGTGTGACTCTAAGGTACACAAAATCTTCGGGTTCAAAGCTCAGTTCCCTGCGATGGTTGTCAGCATAACTCTTCTGCCTTGATTGTGCAATCTTCAATCTTTCCCTGATCAGGGTGATTTGTTCTTCCGCTTCCTGAAGAATGTCGGTCCAAAAACATGTCGTTCACTTTGTCTCATTCCAATTCAATGGTGTTCGACAAGACCGACCATACAAAGCTTCAAATGGAGACATCTCAAACTACTTTGATAATCGTTGTTGTAACTAAACTCAGCATAAGGCAAACACTTGTCCCAAGAGGTTGAATATGCTAAAGCACAGGCTCTCAACATATCTTCCAATACATGGTTAACCCTCTCAGTTTGACCATTTGTCTGTGGATGGTAGGTCATCTTGAAGTTCAAGCGAGTCCCCATTGCCTCATGTAGCTTACCCCAAAATGCGGAGGTAAATTGGGTACCTCATTCCGACACTATCTTCTTGGTACTCCGTGCAAGCGAGCGATCCGTGCCATATAAAGTTTTGCTAACCGGTCTCCGGAATAAGTGGTCTTCACGGGTATGAAATGTGCCACTTTAGTTAAACGATCTATTATGACCCATATAGAATCATATCCACTTTGCGTTCTGGGCAATCCGGTTATGAAATCCATACCAATTTCTTCCCATTTCCATTCAGGTATCTTTAGGGGTTGTAATAGCCCTGCTGGTCTTTGGTGCATAGCTTTGACTCTTTGGCATATGTCACATAGTGCAACATATTCGGCGACTTCTCGTTTCATGCTTGGCCACCAAAATCATTCCTTTAAATCTTGATACATTTTCGCACTTCCTGGATGAATTGAGTACTTGGAGTCATGAGCCTCCTCGAGTTAATCGCTTCAACTCCTTTTTGTTCGGCACACAAATCGCTCTTTAAACCACATAGTACCTTGTTCATCCAGTTTGAAATCTTTTGCTTTGCCTTCATCCATTTTGCCCTTAATTCTATTGATCTTATCATCATCTTTCTACCCTTCCCTAATCTGATCTTCCAGGGTAGGTCTTACTTCCAAAGTTGCTAGGAATCCTTCTGGTACCATTTCCAGTTCTAATTTCTGGAAATCCTTACACAATTCCGCCTGACCGGTTTCCAACAGCATATTTACACTGTGGTTCTTTCTGCTCAAGGCGTCTGCCACTACGTTGGCTTTACCAGGATGGTAGTGAATTCCCACATTATAATCCTTGATTAACTCTAACCATCTTCTTTGCCTCATATTTAGGTCACTTGCGTGAAGATATACTTAAGACTCTTATGATCTCATACACTTCACATCTATTTCGATGAGATGATGACGCCATATCTTTAGTGCATGCACTACGGCTAATTCCAAATCATGGGTCGGATAGTTCTCCTCATGTGGTCTCAATTGCCTCGATGCATAGGCAATTACCTTCCTATTTTGCATCAACACGCATCCCAATCCTCGACGCGATGCATCACAATAGATGTCGAAGCCTTGATGAGCGTCGTAAAACTAATACAGTGCGATGTTAAACTCCTCTTCAACTCCTAAAACTCTTCTCACACTCAAAGTCCATAAGAATTTCTTTTCCTTTTTCAACAATTGCGTAAGAGGTCTACGCAATCGTAGAGAATCCTTCGATGAATCGACGGTAATACCCGCCATTCCAAGGAAACTACAGTTTGGGTTACCGACTTGGGTTGTTCCCAATGTAGAACCGTCTCCACTTTCTTTGGATCTACCGCAACTCCTTCTCTTTGTCATTATGTGTCCAAGAAATTCCACCTTATTTTTCCGGAAGTCACATTTGCTAAATTTTGCAAACAAGCTGTTGCTCTCTCAACTTTTCAAGGACTAGCCTCAAATGCTCGGCGTGCTCTTCTCTTGTCTTGGAATAGATAAGGATATCATCTATGAATCTGACGCGAACTTATCCAAATATTCCATAAAACCTTATTCATTAAGTTCATGAAATATCTTTGGTGCATTTGTCAAACCAAAAGACATCACTCAGAACTCGTGGTGTCCATATCTTGACGAAAATGCGCGATCTTGGGATATCCTCGATCGGATCTTGATTGATGGTATCCTCGATCGGAGATCAATTTTGGAGAATACTCTGCTCCTCTCAATCGGTCAAACAAATCATCGATCCCGGGTAGCGGATACTTATTCTTTATCGTCACATCATTGAGTGCACGATAGTCTATACACATCCTAAAACTCCGTCCTTCTTCTTGACGAATAAGGCAGTGCTCCCCATGGCGATGAACTAGGTCTTATAAATCCTTTTCCAATAGTTCTTCAATTTGCTTCTTCATTTCCACCAATTCCTCTGTGGACATCTGTAAGGTCTCTTAGCTATTGGGGCTGTCCTGGAACCACTCTATCACGAACTCAATATCTCTATCTGCGGCATTCGGTAAATCTTAGGAAAACATCCGGATATTCATTGACTATGGAAACTTCTTCTAAGTGGCAGTCTTCATCTCTGTTGACCATCAATTGTCCATCTCGCACTGATTTTGCTTCAAATTCAATCTTCTTCCCATCCGGGCTCTCGACCGATATGACTCTCTTTCCACAGTCCAGCACTGCCTTGTGATTGGTTAACCAATCCATTCCCAGGATAACATCCAAGGTTTGGGTATTAAGGACGATTAAGTTTGCTAGGAACTCAACTCCATTAATTATTAGTCTTACCCCAGAACATCCTACTTTAGATCGGAGTTCGATCTAGGGGATTGGACTATAAGCACACATTTAAGATTCACTATATCCATATCATTTTGAACAGCAAAATCTCGGAAATAAATGAATGTGAAGCTCGAATCGAATAAAGCGATGGTGATCGAGTTTACTAGGAACTTACCCATTACAACATCAGTGGCGTTCGCACTTCATCCGTCGTAATGTGGTTGACTCGGCCTCGTGCAGTTCCTTAGGATGGAGTTCTTCTTTGATGATGCCCATGATTCACAATTGGCGCGGAGTCCTTGCCGTGTGTTCCCGTGTTAAAGCGGACCGGGTGACACCTCCTTCTTAGGGCAATTGTTGGCAAAATGCCCCATTTCATTGCAATGATAGCAACGTCTTCCCTCTCGCTGAGAGGTTCCTCCGCTTTGTGCCACGCTACGGCCGAGTCGAACATTCGACCCACTAGGCAATTTGCAGCGGTGGTGCCCTATCATTGCCTCAGGCTGATACCGGATGAACTGTTGGGGTGCCATCCTCCGCCTCTGCTGCCCCGACGACCTCCTTGTTGCGCCATTCTGCGCTTCTGTTGTCATCAACTCTCGGCGCTTGTCCTCTAAGATAAGAGCTTTGTTAACTAGCTCTTGGAAGTCGGGGAATGTGTGGTGATCGGTCCACTGCAACCTCGCATTCAATCCCTTCATGAAGCGGGATTATGCGGCCTTATCCGTAGCCACGTCCTGCAGTGCGTAGCGTGCGGTTAGGTGAATTTGTTCGTAATCGGCCTTGATCGCCCCCTTGTTTGAGGCTCGAATTCCTCCTTTTGAGATCCATGATACCCTCGGGTACATGAGTGCTTGGCGAAAGTCGAGGTGAATTCCTCCCACGTGATACTCTGTGGGTCCTCCCGAGCCTGCGAAGTTTTCCCACCATTCTGCGGCGGTCCTTCGAGTTGATGAGAGGCATAGAGTACCCTCTCATGTCCTACACACCGGGTAATGTGCGGCTTCCTTTCGATTGTCCTTAGCCAATCGTCGCCTCCGATGGATTGGCGTTGCTCGAGAAGGTAGGTGGGCGGGTTCTCATAAACTCAGACAACCTTGAGTAGGGGTGTGGTCCATGGTTACCCCGGCTTGAACATTCGCAGCAGCTTGGTTGGATATCTGCGCATGGTTTGAACCATCGTGTTCATAAGTTGAGTCAGGCGATCAAGAAGGCTCCCGGGTTACGCATATCGACTGCGGCGGTTGAGGAATCGGCTCTTCATTCTTGTTGTCCGCTTTGGTTAGCTCCACTTCCACTGGCTCCAACATTTCCACGTGTCCTCACCATCATTTGCAAGCTTCCAAGGTTAAGAAAAGAAGAAAGCATGAGAGAGTAAAAGAACTTATGTGGGGAAGCAGTGTAACTTAAATTATTTAGCCACTTTATTGATATAATATAAGGCAGTATGGTTGCTCACAAGTGCCTTAGGGCAATGCAACGCATACGAGACACTCACAACGAAAAACAAGTAAGCAAACATAGGACTCTATGATGACTCACACCTAATGGTGACTCAAGAAAAGACGCGACTCAATTATTCGAGTCTCAACACTACCCTCGGCTAGACTCGATCACTCATCGAGCCAACCCGCCGCGCTCCCCGAGCATACATCGGTGGGTGCTCGGCATCGAAGCGAATCGATCACGAAGACCTCTGCGGTGGTGCAAAAGACCCCATCGACTCTGCTTGGTCCCGGCTGCTGCTCTGCGCATCGCTCCTCGGATCTGGATCGTGTAACTCGGGGATCGCTCGGGCTCGGGTCCGTACAAAGCCATCTCCAACTCCTGGATCTTACGCATGGAGTGGGCTAAGCCCTCCGCACCGGATCCTCGCCTCCGTGACCTCGTCGCGGGTCCTCTGCGACTCTGGGTGTCTCGTCCAAGGCGTCCTCCTGGGCGATGACGTACCTCGCCAGGTGGGTGATAGTGGCGTCCTCCTCTGCAAGCTCCATCCTCTCTAAGCGATTGTCTCGGCGAGGATGGTGACGAAGACGGTGCCCTCAACTCTGCGGAGTAAGTGCGGGCAATCCGCCGCATCGCTCGTGTCGTGCCGTCTCTGGATTCCGGCGTCAAAAGAAGACCTCCTGACCGTGATGTAGATAGGACGGCTCGCCCTTGTCCTTTCCCGAGCATACACTGTGATCTTGACATCCCAGGCGACGTCAAGTCCTGCCCGTACATAACGAAGTCCTCGTCGATGGTGCATCAAAACCTCCGAACAATCGCATCATACGCCATAACTCCGTGGCGTATCCTCCGTCGCGCTCTCCATAGGTATGGATCATCCTCATCTGCCAAAACAAACCTTGTTTAAATTAAGCAGAGAATAATAAAAATTCAGCATAGGTATGAAACAAGAGAGAAGAGATAAGTCAAGATTTCATTGATATTCTTGCTTTGAAGTTGATCAGTCTTTAGAAAATAGTTTTACCCTCCTAGGCACAACCAAACTAGGGTCAAGTCCTACAATCGACTGCTCGATACCACCTCTGCCGGGACCCGAACTGCGCAGATCCGGACCCTCTGTGTATTACATGCGATCCGAGATCACGCTAGCACACAGTCATACGAGGTTGCACATCACGCACATTCACGAAGATATAAGAATAATTAGTGCAAACATGTATATAAACCGAGTTATGCGACCTTATGGTCTCCTTACGGATAAGACAACCACACGTGGCTTACATTATTCAGAGAAAAAGAAATAGCAGCGGAACATAAACAAATGTCGAGGAAGCCTTCATCTTGCCACAAGCAACCGACTGGGCTTGCCCCTAGTTTGTTGGAATCCTCGATTAACTCCTCCTCCCAAGCGGGTGTAGTCTCATCCACTGATGTTGGGGTTGATAAGCAAGGTGGGGTGAGTACACAAGGCACTCAACAAGTAATGCACAGAATGCAGTGCTATTACTACATGCAAAGCTTATTCCAAAGGGTTGGCTTAAATGGTTCTTTTGCATCAAACAACAATTTTAAACCAATATCTTAATTAGATTAAAGCATTGGAACAGTTCACTACTACACAAATATACATCACAATCGGTTCTTTTTCGTCATCACAGTCGGTTCTAGTGGTGACACAAAGTCATGAGATAGAGATGAGGCGGGCATTATTACAGTCGGTTCTTGCCCGATAGAGATGATATGGTCATCTCTATCGGTTCTTTATAAGAAGCGATAGAGATAGTATGGTCATCTCTATCGGTTCTTTATAAGAAGCAATAGAGATGATATCTTATCTCTATCGGTTCTTTTTTTCTTTTTAAGAACCGATAGAGATAAGATATCATCTCTATCGCTTCTTATAAAGAACCGATAGAGATGATCAGATCATCTCTATCGCTTCTTAAAAGAACCGATAGAGATAATATAATCATCTCTATCACTTCTTTGAAAGAACCGATCTGAGATGAATATACTCATCTCTATCACTTCTTATAAAGAACCGATAGAGATGAGTTCATCATCCCTATCGCTTCTTTCAAAGAACCGATAGAGATGACCGTCACATCTCTATCATTTTCTTGTGAGAACCGACAGAGATGAAGGGGTGTGGTGTGCTATCACATTCTAATCAGCACATATTCCACACAATATGCACATATCACATTCACATTCAAAGAACATGAACACTTTGTTAAATTACATTCGTTAACAAAGGACAACATATCACATTCAAAGAACATGAACACTTTGTTACAACAAACACATATCACATTCGTTAACAAAATAGAACGTAAACATGCTTAACCATAAGTACACATGCAATCGCATTCGGATATGTAATATTTGTTCACATCTGGTCTAGTAGGAGCTTTTGGGATCTCTAAACCGTCCATCCTCAGACAAGCATTCTATCGATTACCACCGCATAAGTGGTCTCGTATCTTGTTGAGTGCAAGGTCTTGTCTACACTCTTACGGGGATAACGGTATCTTTGCAAGATAAAACGCAGTGCTCTAATTTGAGTTTTCAAATTTCCATGTGAAAGACTAATTGTATATGCATGTACTACCTTAGGGAAGCAGTGCGAGCCGACAATCAAGATCACCATGTGTTGCATGACATACAAACCACAGCGATCGTCGCTGCCACATTGATGACACTTGTGAAGAAAGAAAAATAAATTAAGAGACAAAGAAAATATGTCGAAAATCTAAATCTTATATATGATAGCCACTTGTACCTTGAAGGTGACATACTCGACTTGGAGCCCTTTTGTCGTCGTGTGTCCCTCCCGCTCGACGTATTCCTTGAAACCCCTATATACATTGGAAAGATGTCGTTGAGTAAAAAATAATGAATGTAGTTAAATACGTAAAATGTTAGATAAGAGTGGTGCACTTATTGCTCCAAAGGAGGCTTGATCGCGTAGGCCATCGGTCTCTTATCAAGCGAATTAAAAGTGTACACTTTGTTGTCGCTCGGAAGAGCACGAGTAGAACCCAATGGTTGCTTATTAAATGGTATGCACGTGAAGAAAATAAGTTCACATACGGTTTGGTGTGTAGAAGTAATTGAGCAGTGAAGTAGTACTTACTCCTCGTGGTGCGGGAATAGAATGAAGCCCTTCTTCGACTCGACTTGCAATGCCCTCTTGATGTAGCCGGAACCCATTCGGTTGAAGCCTAGCCATCGTCGCGGACACAAGCTCGAGGTCGATTTAACCCAACTAGTTGTCGATTCGTCACGACCATTGCCTCATCGCCTCGCAACTCGCATTGAATGTTAAAAGCGTAATGCAAAATCCTATGGAAGTCATAAGGTCGTGCAGCGTGGTGCGATACTCACAGCGTCGAGGATCGTCAATAGAAATATCGATGGCTATCGGTTGGTGCAGACAAGCAGATCCTCAAAACTAGCTCGAATGTCCCATCCTCCTCGCGGTGGAAATGTCCCTTTACGTATCTAACATTGAAGTCGACACGCTCGCTCTCTTTCGCTTTGTCAATGTACCATCCATGGGTATCGAGTCCATATGCCTAGAGCGTTCAATTTCTTTGGGAGGCGAAAGGGCTTTCCATGTCGTAGGCCTTAAATTCATAAGGCTTCATCGTAGTGTCATGCGGCTCTCCTTTACGGGCGAAGGAGTCTCCGAGGCCGGGCGATGGGCTTTTCATGTACCGAGGGGCGATGTGGCCTTTGTGAGCCTAGCCTTTTAGCGAGAGGCCTCGGTGGTTACGTGGTTGTCGTGCTAGTCCTTTTATACACCAGCTCAGACTTTGTGCGGGGCTCATCACGATCGTGGGAGCGGCGCAGTGCGGTAGGAACCTACAAAGCACGCGCATAATTAAGTAACTTGTTGCAATACTCTTTGAATGGTACGAAGACGTGAGGATGTTTACCTTGACCAATCGGCGCTGTCGTGGGCCACTTGATGAGCGACATCCGCGCTGGCCCGAGAGTGGTGATGTCTTCGTTGGGGAACTCAAGCACATGTGATAAGAAGGCCGTGGGCGTAGTCCACCGACCCTCATGTAGCCCTTCCCCAAAGGTGACCATGCACCGTGTCGGTCTCCTTGCATGGAAATGCAACACCGCGTGCAGACCTCAGCGAAAATCCGTCTTCCGTCGGGGTGGTGGCACTTGGTAGGCGCCGCAAAAGTTCGCAACTTGAGAGAAAACATATGAAGAGTTACCCTCGCACCATTAAGTAAGGCAAAATTAATTATTACCTTCAACTGGGACCGGACTTATCATTTTGGAACCCTCGCTACTTGGTGGGGCACGGGTTTCTCTGATGGCGGGGCATCGGCTCGACTGCAGGAGATCATCGCCATCATCTCGGCCCTTAGGCGCTTCTCACGTGCCATCATCTCCACCCTCATCTCCTCCTCACGTGCCATCATCGCACCTCATCTCCTCCCTCATCTCCTCCGAGATCTCCTCCTCACCGCCTCCCTAAGCGTGTCCTTGAGCGCTCGCACGTGCCTCCCATGTTCTTGATCTGGTACTCGAAGCAGCATCTTGGAAGTAGGACTTCTTCGTATGCCCCGACCCTGCGGCAAGCACCCGGCCCTTATGGTCGAGCTTCCCGATCGCAGTGGATAGGATGTCATTTGACCCTTGGCTAAGAAAGGTCCCCTGCTCTTTCCTCTGGCTTACCTCCTCCTGCAATAAGCGAGTACGAATTAGATCTGAAATACAGTAGGAATGGTCTACTGCAATGTAGTAAGTTTGATATCTTACGATGGCGGAGACGACTTGCGCGGTAGTGGGGTTTGGTACTACCAGCTGCCCGTCCGCGGTTTTCTTTGTCCTCGCTAGTACCCGATCCGTGCCGCTCCTCACATATGTGCGAGTAAGGCATCGCTGTCCCGGAGTTGGCGCACTCCTCGGCTAGTCGTGCCCATTCTGCTTTCTTCCCTTCGTAGCCACCTGAACCGAGGTGGTGCGCGTGCGTGTTCAGCCTCTGGGTAGCAACGTTCCTCTGTCTCAGCTCCTCTGCCTCGGGCGTACTCTTGATCCTCGTGAACTCCTCCCAAACATCGGTAGTCACGAACGGATACCTCTCGAATGGTGCACGGCCTTTCAGCACGTACTCACTGTGCATGTAGACCCTGAAGTGCCTCAGAGCCACACCCATCCTCTTCAAGGCGTACCGCCTGGCATTGTTTTCATCCTCCTCTTCTATAATCCATTTTCCTTTAACCTCGTCCCACAGCCGGTTCTTCTGCTCGACGCTGACCTCCTTTCTCCAATCCTTAACCGTTATGGGAACTCTCTCCCTCACCAGTTGCCCGAGGAATGAGCGGTATCGCCCATTACACTTGGGAGGACCGTGCAAGCGCCGTCGCATTGAAGTGGAGAATTTGCGGTGTTCTCCTGTGGCTCCTTTGCTCGGTCCTCGGGCCTTCCTCACCTTACTCGGCCCCTCGACATTTCGAACTTGGCTCGGCTCGACACTCGGAAGTTCGCGCGCCCTCGGAGCACCTTCTACTCTTTACGGCGATGAGCGATGCTCTCTAATTGCGACATTTTGAGTTTTCCTATCTAACATGGACAAATATTTGACATGAGAGAAGCAATTCGTAGCTATTATGTGAACTTCACAATAAATCATCCAAACACAGGTCAATGGATAATTCATAGCATGTCATTGTTCTAGCATATTGCGATGAGAGTAACGGATGAGCGAATGATCTTCAAGAAAAGTCTATATGTTGACCAACCAATACGTCTGACGATAACTCCTAATCTCTAAATAGGTTTGGTCCTAATCCCATTCGAGGATATGTGGTTCGGACAAGTTCTGTGTTGTACAACTCGGAGAAAATTTTGGAACATCTCCCGCTGTTCTCCGGATACACGTCTCGACAACACAGCCGAGAGGGTGTGTATCCGGAGAACACCGGGAGACACTACGAAACCTACTCGTGAGTTGTACAGCAGTCGAGAACTTGCTCGAACCACATATCCTCGAATATCAAAATCGTGGACAATTCGAGGCGCTTGCTTATAAATATGTCATTCCGGCATATTTATAAATAAGCACTCTCGAGCAGGAGGCGTGGGTTCACGCAACCTAAACTCTAACATATCTTTGAGATGAAAAAGAAAAATAATATGCAATTATTAGAATACGATGATAGCAATGAGTAAGAAAGACTAACCAAGCAAAATCTTGCACAAATAATGTCTCTGAATTCTAGTTATATAATGGTAAGGTCAAGCATAGTTGGGAGTCATGAAGAATTATGTTTTCTATAGTATCTAGTCCATTCAACAATCACTAAATACATAAATCAATACTTGAGCGGTTTAAAACTTTAAGATAGCATGATGTACACAATCCTATTGCTAGGGTAAAAACATGATGTGTATGTGTTATTAGTGAAAGTGCCATTTTATATGATAAAACCATTAAAGCACACACTTCATTCCCAAAGAAAACAAAATCAATACTAATGTAATTATGCAACAAAATAAGCGAACTTAAATTACAACAAGACATTATACCTAAGACCGTAAAAGATCCTTATTACGTAAAAACCACGAGAAACCTATAGAAAAACAACGAGGAACCTATAGAAAAACAAGTAGTTACTATACATATAACTTACGAGAAAAACATTGAGAACATAGCATCATGTCTAGCATTGTATCCTTCACGGAGCTCAACAAACCCCACTCTTTTACATTGCAAAACATGTAAAACTTAAGCACCGACCAACACGGTTAATGAAAAAAACACTATAATCTCTTACTCACGGTTCCTTTTTTTGTCACACCATTCGTGTAGGCTTGGATCATAAAAACCCCATTCCACACTTGTTCACTAGAACAACTCTGCGTCGGAGAATCTAAAGCGTCACAAGTGCTCAACATGAAGTAAAAGAACAAATACAACTCTAATGTCACCAAGGATATGAACTTAGCACTAGCAGAACTACCACAGATCTGCTCCTCGAAAAACCTAGAACATAAAATCAAATTCAAACTCGGGCGGCTACATCCAACATAAGTCCGTCTCAACCTCGAATCCCTCACGGCACATCCTCCTTGCGAAATCTCCATGAAACACATTCACACCGACAAAACTAAAACAGATCCTACCAAATAGACAAATCGACCCACCCTAGTATATACATACAAACCGGTCACGATAATTTTTGTGTTACATCAATTGCGATAAATTGGTTAACATATTCTTGTTTGCAACATCATTGGTCTAATTTATCATTGGTCGATACCTTTGCTTTTCATTTCTGTTTCTCAAGTTAAATCAAAATCGAAGATCAGAGAATATATTGCACGGGCGATTAAGCGGCTTTGTTCTAGCAAAAATTTGGTGACAACATGTGTTTACCTCGGCGTCGGCGAAGAAGCGGCGTGGGGCTGCGTCGAGCGAAGGGTCGGCGTCGGGCGGAGGGGTGACGTCAGGCGGAGGGTCGGCGTGGGGCTGCGTCGAGCGGAGGGGTGGCGTCGGGCGCGTCGGGCGGAGGGGTGGCGTCGGCGGGCGTCCGCGTGGGGCTGCGTCGGGCGGAGGGTGGCGTCGGCGGCGTGGCGGTGGAGTGGGGCGAGGTGGTGTCGGGCGGAGGCGGCGTGGGGCGGAGGGGCGTGGGGTGGAGTGGGGGCGGAGGCGGCGTGGGGCGGAGGCGGCGTGGGGTGGAGTGGGGGGAGGGTGGCGTCGGGCGGAGGCGGCGTGGGGTGGAGTGGGGCGGAGGGTGGCGTCGGCGGAGGCGGCGTGGGGTGGAGTGGGGTCGTCGGTGTGGTGGGGAGTCGGGCGGTCGGCGGCGTGGGTCGGCGTGGCGGTGGGCTAGGGTTAGGGCGTCGGGCGGCGAGGCAATGGTTAGGAGCGTGGGGGGCGCGGGAATAAAATGAGGTTGCGCCAAAGTTCCTTTGTTAGGCATTAGCAAAAAAAAGCATTCTTGTCGGTTTTAACAAAACCGAAACAAATGATTCTATCACTATCGGTTTTTGAATAAAACCGACACAACTAAATGCATTCCACTGTTAGTTTAGCATAAAAATTAACATTACTATCGGTTTTTTCACCAACCCGACACAGATAAGATAATATCACTATCGGGTTTTTTTGAAAAACCGACACAGATAGTTGAATTCCACTGTTAGGCATTTGCAAAAAAAAGTAGTATTACTATCGGTTTTTAAAAAAACCCGACACTAATAATTAGTATCACTATCGGGTTTTTTTGAAAAACCGACACAGATAGTTGAATTCCACTGTTAGGCATTTGCAAAAAAAAAAGTACTATTACTATCGGTTTTTAAAAAAACCCGACACTAATAATTAGTATCACTATCGGGTTTTTTTAAAAAAACCGACACAGATACTTCAATTCCACTATTAGGCATTTGCAAAAAAAAGTAGTATTACTATCGGTTTTAAAACAACCCGACACTAATAATTAGTATCACTATCGGGTTTTTTAAAACCGACACAGTCTTGAATTCCACTTATTAGGCATTTGCAAAAAAATTAGTAGTACTATCGGTTTTTAAAAACCGACACTAATAACTAGTATCACTATCGGGTTTTTGAAACCCGACACGTATAATTCCATTCCACCGCATTTTAAAAAAATTAGTATTACTATCGGTTTTCTTCTAAAAACCGACACGTATAATTGCATTCCATTTATCGGGCATTTTCCAAAAAATTATTATTACTATCGGTTTTTAACAAAACCGACACACATAAGTATTTATCACTATCGCGTTTTGGAAAAACCGACACGTATACTGAATTCATCATTAGGCATTTGCAAAAAAATTAGTATTACTATCGGTTTTTAAAAAATCGACACTAATAATCGATATCACTATCGGGTTTTTGAAACCCGACACGTATAATTCCATTCCACGCATTTTCAAAAAATTAGTATTACTATCGGTTTTCTTCTAAAAATCCGACCACGTATAATTGCATTCCTTCATTAAGCATTTGCAAAAAAAATTATTATTACTATCGGTTTTTTTAACAAAACCGACACACATAAGTATCTATCACTATCGCGTTTTTGGAAAAACCGACACAAATAGTTGAATTCCACTGTTAGGCATTTGCAAAAAAAAATTAGTATTACTATCGGTTTTTTAAAAAAACCGACACTAATAATTAGTATCACTATCGGGTTTTTTTTGAAAAACCGACACAGATACTTGAATTCATCTGTTAGGCATTTGCAAAAAAAAATTAGTATTACTATCGGTTTTCTAAAAAAACCGACACTAATAATGAGTATCACTATCGGGTTTTTTTTAAAAACCGACACAGATAGTTGAATTCCACTGTTAGGCATTTGCAAAAAAAAATTAGTATTACTATCGGTTTTTTAAGAAAACCGACACTAATAATTAGTATCACTATCGGGTTTTTTGAAAACCGACACGATCTTGAATTCATCATTAGGCATTTGCAAAAAAATTAGTATTACTATCGGTTTTTTAAAAAAACCGACACTAATAATCAATATCACTATCGGGGTTTTTTTTAAAAACCGACACAGATAGTTGAATTCCACTGTTAGGCATTTGCAAAAAAAAATTAGTATTACTATCGGTTTTTTAAAAATACCGATACTAATAATTAGTATCACTATCGGGTTTTTTCGAAAAACGACACAGATAATTGCATTCCACTGCATTTTCAAAAAATTAGTATTACTATCGGTTTTCTTCTAAAAAACCGACACAGATAATTGCATTCCACTGTTAAGCATTTGCAAAAAAAATTATTATTACTATCGGTTTTTGGAAAAAAAACCGACACAAATAATAGAATATATCACTATCGGGTTTTAAAAAAAACCGACATAAATGATCATATCACTATCTGGTTTTAAAAAAACCGACACAATTGTAGTTCACTGCACTATTTGTTTTCCAGACAAACCATGAAATCTGAATTTGCTGAAATATGTGATGAAAGAGTAAAACGGCCATAAATTTTGCAAATATAATTGTAATTTTTTGAAATTTTGCAGGAATATACCTTGTGATACTACAAGTCTTCTCCAAAAAGGATTTTGGCAAAAAGAGTTGGCATTCAAAAAAGAAGCCCAAATTCACTTTGTCCACATGTTACTTCCTCAAAGAGTAGAAAAGTCAAATGTTTTTCAAATAAAGTTCAAGTATTTTGAAAATTTTGAAATGATTTGATGTAAAGTGCCTTCTTTTCTTGCAATCCATTCACAAAAATTGTGAAAGTTTCATACGTACACATAACCTTAATTTGAAACACGAAACTACATTTATGTACAATACAAATATTTCAAACACATAGCGCATCTGATACATTGACGTACTCCTTTTATTTACAATACAACCCTTCTTGATGATCTACACGTATGTAATTTCTTCCATGTGTGTCGTCGTTCCTGCTAAGAAAGGCCCCATACGCATAAGCGGAGGTATTTCATCAAATTGGTCGTACTCTTCTTCATCTCGATATCTTCAACACCAACGATCCGCCGCTTGCCACAAAGGCGACGTGCAATTTCGGATTGGCGGATCACACACGTAGAAGACTTGATTTGCTTGCTTAGCAAGGATGAATGGATCTTCTTTGTAGGCGACTCTGTTTAGATCCACAAGGTAAAACCTCTCTTGTCGACCTTCACTCCATGTGGAAGTCCCACCCACTTACATCGAACAATGGAATTTGGTATATTCCGTGTCGAGCTCCCAAATTTCTTGATCACCCGTAGTAAGAGTTCATTGCCATTGAGGATCCTCCTTTTGAGTGATGTTCATCGGACAAAGCATCTATGCTTACACCACTGCTTTGAGCAGTACTCTTCCCATCGACTTTCGATGTAAAGGTGTACCCATTAATATCGTACCCTGCCATGTTTGTACATTAAATCTAGGTCCATCGACCAACCATTTGATAGTCTCACTAACGAGACCTCCGCCTTTGTTTGAACCATGTGAGAAATCTATCGTTGTGTTCTCGCATTATGGAAAGCTCATCCATATGTGGATTCTCTCCCGTAATATCGACTTGTCTTTGCTCGATGTACCTGCAACCTGCGCTATTACGCAAGGTATCGGATCGCTTTGCAATACATATCAAACCGTGGCCTCGTTAGTTTCGACCCCACGGTTCCTTTGCCGACAAATCGCCCTCGTGGCGAGATAGAGAACACCGATTGCTTGTCTTTTCGAGATAGTCCACACAAAACTCAATAACCTCTTGATCCATAACCTTCCACAATACTACCCTCGGGCTTGACCGATTCCTTACGTAGGACTTTAATATACCCATGTACCTCTCAAGCGGATACATGTAGCGTAAGAAAGCGGGTCCACATATCTTAATCTCTCTAACAAGGTGAACAACAAGGTGGACCATGATGTCGAAGAATGACGGTGGGAAATGCATCTCAAGTCGACATAAAGTCGCACCACCTCACTCTGCAAGTTGTCTAGCATGTCGGGGTCAATAACTGCGCAGAGATCACATTGAAGAAGTAACACAACCGTGATTGCAAACTGACATCCTCTGGCAAAATATTTCTTATTGCAACCGGGAGCATTTGGGTCATCAAGACATGGCGATCGTGGGACTTCATGCCTAGCAACTTCAAATCATCCAAGGACACAAGCTTCTTAATGTTCATGGAGTAGCGGATGGAACTTTAATACCTTGGAGACATTTGCAAGGTCCTCTTTCTCCTTCTTGGACGAGTGTAGCATGCGTGGGGATGTACGGACCTTTTCCATCCTCCTCAATCACCGCAAGCTGGGCTCGATTCCCATGTAGGCCATGTCGCGACGAGCATTCACACCATCCTTTGTCTTTCGGTATGTTCAGCGGATGCCAACCAAATTATCGCGGACATTCTTTTCAACGTGCATGACATCAATACAATGCGGACATCTAACTCCTTCGATCACGGTAAGTCCCAAAATATTGACCTCTTCTTCCAAATGGTCCTAGAGCGAGCGATTCGGCTCTTTCCGTCTTGCACATCGATATCCTCTACACGTGAATATACTTGCCTACCACTCATAGGCTGCGGTGCGAGCAGATTCCCTCTTTCCATCAAATTTGTCATCCATCTTACGGTATCGATGACTTGGTAGAAACCTCGGTGACCCATATACGAGTTTTCTTGGAATTTGGCGACCATAGGCTCTCGGTCTCCTCTTCACAAATAGGACACGCTTTTGCTCCTTTAAATCTTTAGCTTTGCCAAATTTCCAAGGCGGAAATCATTTACGATGCAAAATACCATAGCCCGTAGGGTGAAATGCTCTCTTCATCGCATCCCACACAATGACCCGTCTTTCCACAATTTTACCAAATCCTCGATCGGTGGAGCGAGGTACACATCAATATCATTTCCATTTGTTTGGGTCCCGAGATTATAGCGACATCATGATATACTTCCGCTTCATGCACAACCAAGGAGGAGGTTGTAGATGCACAATGAGCGGCCACGTCTTTGTGACGATTGCTCATGTTACCAAGCGGATTCATTCCATCGATACTCAACCCAAATCTTATGTTCCTCATTTGGCACCAAACTCCTCATATTTCCAATCGATGTTTCTCCATTGAGCGAATCGTGAGGTGTCTCGACTTTCCATCTTCCTTTGAGACTCATAATGCCAACACAACAATTACGCCTCTCTAGGATTTGCAAACAACCTCTCCATACGGGAATGATGGGCAAGTACCACAATACCTTGGCGGTGCACCTTTAGTGACCTCTTCACCGTCGTTTCCTCGGCTCTTACGCTTCTTGTCGTTCGCTTCTCCTTTTGTTTGTACAGGGGCACACATAAACTGGACAAGCGTGTAGCTCTGATGTGCGTTACGGTACAAGATGCAATCATTCGGACATGCATGTATCCTTTCTATTTCCATTCCCATGGGACATAGTAGCTTCTTCGCTTCATAAATGCTGTTGGCAACTTGTTTCCCTCGGAAGCGGATCCGATAGAAGAACTAGAAGTGCATTGAAACTTGTATCATCCAGCGGTGTTTTGCCTTGATTCGAACAATGCAAGGACCGAACCCAACTTGGTGTATTACGCTTTGCAACTTTGTGAGCAGTGGTTTGGCATCGTCTTCCATCAAGCTTTTAAACTTTTCAAACTCTCTTTCCGTGTAATTACCCTCCACATCCCGCAACATTTGCTCCAAATTCTCCTCCTCAAACATATCGGTGCAACTCATCATCCGGTTCCACCGTGTCTTCATTGCATCACCGGCGGTACTACTGTCTCCCGTGATGGATCCAACACGTGTAATTCCTCACGAAGCCACGTCGAATCGGTGGTCCTCAATTTGGTGAGTTGTTAAATCTTCTCAGATTGGTGCAATCAATGCAAGGACAATATATGAAGTTTACACCCTCCTCACCATGTCCTCTTGGCAATTTTTTGAACTCCTTAACACCCTCGAAATTCGGCCTCACACGACTTTTGCATACATCCATTCCTTACGGTTCATCGCAATTAAACTTCACCCAATAAATTATGCACAAAGCTGGAGCGACGGCAAGCTAGTTATTTGAAATATTGAGACATCATTTGATTAATATTACCTTTGCAAAATAGATGACAATTTCACGCAACATATATGAAATATGTACTCCGATCGATACCTAGATTCTTCCTGGTTTAGAGCTTCCAATTTCCTAGATAAGAGACATACATTTTTAACATGAACAATGATATCAAACAATCTAATTATATAGTGCAAGAGCCTCAGATCTTTTGACTACAACGAAACAATACAAGGGTACCAACGATGACTCCTAATCTCTAAATAGGTTTGGTCCTAATCCCATTCGAGGATATGTGGTTCGACAAGTTCCTAAGCCGTTGTACAACTCGGAGAAAATTTGGCATCATCTCGCTATTCTCCATATACACGTCTCGACAACAGGTCAAGAGGGTGTGTATCCGAGAATACCGGGAGACGCTACGAAATCTCTACTCTGCAGTTGTACAACACACTTCGAGAACTTTCGGCACATATCCTCGAACTAATCAAACGTGGACAATTGAGATCGCTAAAAACATAAATATGCCATTTCGTTCGGTATATTTATAAACAAGCATCGTCGAGCAGGAGGCGTAGGTTCCGCACCCTAAACTCTAGCATTCATCATGTGACAAAGAATAATAATTCCATATTAACATCAAAGCACTACAAATTAAGATAATTAAATACATGTGTACATGCTTGTGAAATAAAGGGTGTGAAATCGATAGGATATACACAATACCAGTGCAATCTAAACTTTCTTGCGACATATCAAAATTACATAGTACAAAATTAAAGGGGTTTGAAGGAATGCTCACATTTTGAAAAAACCACAAATTATGCAAAATGAGGGGAAATCTCCTCAAGTTAGGGCTTCAAATTTACTATCTTAACACCCACCCTTGAGGATTTTAAATTTTCTCACCCAAGTATTGCTTCCAACCACGAATATGAGCTATTTTTTCGGTGGCGGCGGAGAAACCTCCTCTGGAACAATAACGAGAAGAGTTCAGCTCGAGTGGTATAAATAACCTAACGAGGTACATCACTATCGGTTCTCATATAAAAGCGATAGTGATGTGATCATACACATCACGATCGGTTTTTACAAGACAAGCGATAGTGATTATCATAATCATCACGGTTCCCACATAAGAAGCGATAGTGATGAGCATCACTATCGCGTACACATCACTATCGGTTCTTATTTAAGAAGCGATAGTGATGATAACGCACATCACTATCGCTTCTCACAAAAGAACCGATAGTGATGAGCACGTTTGTGTCGAAGGTCTTGTAGCTCCCGGGTCCATCTCCGACATGACCGCGCTCACGGTCGTCGGCGCTCTTGCACCGCGTCTTGACTTGTCGGCATACTCAATACCGCGAGCGCATTTATTTGAATAGTTTTGACACTCTGCGGAGGTTGTACACTTTACCCACAAGATCTGACCGCTTTGACACCACAGGTGTGATTATCCGCAACAAAGCTTTTCAGAACCTCTACCTTAACCAAGAACCTCTCGTTATTGCCTTCACTATCACTTCCCTCACACAGAGCCAAGTATAGGACCGGCCAATCACCGTTGGATGGGCACCAAGCCGTAGCACGTACGCTCCCCATACAGATACACCCACATGTCTTGTCACCCCGAGTATCGGAGGAAAGATATCGAACCCTAGTCAACTAGGTGCATCCCATATCGGACATGTGGTTGTGCACGGGTGACTCGGATCAAAGGCTTGCAAGGTGAAGTCCTTAAGCGGCCAAGGCAAGACTTCCAACACTCAACAGATGGCACACGACCCATTGTGGCACACAGACTCACAACACTCATCAACCCAATGCCACACAGCCCACAGCACACACCTCTTGCCACTTGCCCCGTCTAAATCATTTCCCACCCGGTTGATTATTGTGCAACACATGCGAGCAATAACTCAACATCAATATGGAACCACACAGGTCACCATACTTCCATATCATCATGTGGCATCATCACACCACTTTGAAAATACATTCAATATTCCATTAGTCAATTTTGTAGCATTTTTCTGAAAGATCATTCATGACTCGTTGCAAGGCTAAGCATCTACTCACGGTCTAGTCTCCCGTGTTGGCACAATATTAACATCCAACTAATATAATCAAACTTAGGGTGACAATGATTTAGGGCATACAATTAATAATTCAAGGTGGCATAACAAACTGGGTTGATTAACTACATTATCCCAAAACAATTTAAATTCATTTTAAATAAATAAGCATGCATAGTTTCAAAGCATAAACTACATTTTAAAAACCTGGGATCAAAATGATCAAAGCATCACTTGCCTTCAAAGAGTTGCTGGTCGTGTTCCGAAGCTTGGTCTTGAGCGGCAATTCTTCCTCGAAACTTTCCGGCAAATTTGCGTCTACGCGGACAACAAAATATACAATAAAAATCTAATACAGAGGACTAAATGGCCTCAAAAATTCAAATAAAATTCATCATTAAATAGATCATAATTTTATGAATTTTTAGAAATTTGAATCACCCAAATCCGAGTTAAAATGCAAAAGTTATAGTCATTTGAAGTTTGAATAAAATGTGAAAATACAGAAATTAAGAAATCCGATTTTTCCCAATTATTTTTATACTGAAAATTCGCATTTATGACATCAGCATTGCATCATGATGACGTCAGCACATAAAAGAATTTCGGTCAAAATATTTTTATATATAACATATTTATGGCGTCGATGATAGCGTCGGCCACGACACGTGGCGACCTCTAGTGCCGCCACGTTGCTTGATTCTGGGTGGGTCCACGGTTCGGCTCGGTCCACCGTGGATGGCGCAAAGATGCTCATGCACCGGGTGGCGCGAGCCGTGGCGTCGGCGACGATCGCGCACCAATCCCGGCGCGACACGCGGCAAGATCGAATCGCTTCGCTCATCAGCGGTCGGATCTCACCCCGCGCGATTCGGCGACGCCGCGACTCCACGCCCCACGCGTCACGCATCCAGCAGTGCGCCCGAACTCAACGGTGCGATCTGGTCTCACCCTCGATCCGCGCTCACACGCGTCGCCGCGTGATTCGATGGGGTGCGGCGTCATCTCCGCGATGCGTTCAAATTTGAGCGGCGCGGATCCAGCGCCACCGATCTACTCACAGCCGCCGTTTAGATCTAAATCCAACGGCCCACGGTACCGAGTGTTTACTATTGACCCTTCACGCGCGGCACAATCTCACGCGTTCACTAACGATCCAGCGGCTAAGACAAAAACATATCGCGAAACTAGATCTAATCCAAGCCGTTCGCTCTAGATCTAACGATCAAGATCAACTAACGTGTAAACCTTAGGGTTAATCGGGCCGTCCATAACAGATCTAGCAGCACGATACAAACTAAATGTAACGGAGAAGGCGACATGGCACGATCCTTACCCCTCTTTGTAGATCCGACGGTCAGCGATGCTCGGAATCCGGCGATGGCGTGCGGCGGTGCAAGCTTGCGGAGATGAGGAAGGCGACGTAGTCGGCAGCGTTCGGTGGTTCCGGCGAGAAGATCTAGCGCGCTCGGCGAGGCTTGACTCGAGCGAGCCTTTGGTGACCTCGGCGGCGGCGAAATGGACCGACGGCGAAGCAAGCGGCGGAGAAACGATGGCGGCGCGGAGGAACAACTTCGGCGAGCTCTCCGTGGTCTCTAGGCGTCTCGGCGTGCGTGCGAGGAGTCAAAAGACGCGCGAAAGGAGCTCATCGACGCGCTACTCGGTGCACTTTAAGGGCCTCGGCGTGCGTGCTACGGTGTGGCGAACAAGCGGAAGCGGTCGGCGGCATTAGCTCCGGTGATCTCGCGAAGACGACCAACGTGGCCCTCTCCCGGCCCGTTCGTGCGGCGATGATCCGAAAGCGCACGCACGCGACGGCGTGGCTCACTCACGAGCATCCGTCGGGATCGAGCGGCTCGAACCGGCGGCGCTAGGGTTTCGCGCGGTTGGGCGGCGACACGCACACGATAATGGGCTCGGCCTATTACTGTTCAACTGATTTTAAAATCATTTCACATATAAAATAATTCTAGAAATTCAATTAAATTATTTGGAGCTTTTGAAATAGCAGAAAAATTCTAGAAAAATTCCAGAAATTACTTTGAGATATTTGGAACTCAATTAAAATATTTGCAATAAAACTTTGCAAAAACTTTTCCATTATTCAATTGTTTTCAAGAAAAGCCCTCCCTATTTGAATAAATCCAATTAAATTTAAATAAATTCCCAAAAAAAATCACAAACATAAAAATACTCCAAAATTTAAGTTAGAGCAAAAATTAGGGTGTTACACTAACTTATAGCACTAACTGGGAAAAGTGTTTGGCATTTGCAGAATTCTCATATAACAATGGTTCTCAAGCTAGTTTGCAAATGTCGCCATTTGAAGCCCTTTATGGAAGGAAATGTCGAACTCCACTTTTCTGGTCTGAAGTGGGAGATAGACAGTTCTTTGGTCCAGATTTGATCAATGTAGCCCAAGAGCATGTGGATTTAATTCGAAGTCGGTTGAGGGAAGCTTAATCTCGTCAGAAAAGTTATGCCGACATCCGTCGACGTGACTTAAGTTTTGAGATTGATTATTATGTCTATCTTAAGGTCTCACCTCTTCGCGGAATTTGTCGGTTCTAGATTCGAGGCAAGTTAGCTCCTCGATATATTGGACCTTATCGTGTACTGGAAAAGATGGGAGAAAAAGCACACAAGTTAGAGCTGCCATCCCAGTTGTCCAGTGTGCACAATGTCTTCCATGTGTCGCAGTTTCAGAAGTGTCTTCGCATTCCTTCTGAGCTTACTCAATTGGAGGAAATTGATCTCCAGCCTCACTTAACTTATCGAGAGCACCCAATTAAAATTCTTGAGGAAGCAGAGCGGCATACTCAAAATAAAACTCCTAAGATGGTAAAGGTCCAATGGAGTAATCATACGGAAGAAGAAGCAACATGGGAGCAATAAGATAGACTCAAGGAAGAGTTTCCTGATTTCTTTTAGACCGTATTCTTCCCTCCACCCGCCAAATCTCGGGGGCGAGATTTCTGTAAGGGGGTAGATTTGTAACATCCAGAAAAATATAATAACAACAGAAATAACTATTTTTAATTTGAATATAATTATTTATGAGTTTTCTTAGTATTATTGGCTTTTATTTGGATTCTCCTTGGATTTATGCTTTGTATGAAAAATCCAATAAATAGAATTAATGAATGGAAAATGGTAAGAAGATAAAGCGGTGAAAGTAAAATTTGAATAAAATTACCATGAGACCTTATCCATGCTAGTAAACCAGCATAACCATCTAGTAAAAATTCTATGTAATGGAATGTAAATAAATAAAATATTTAACCATCTCTTTTGACTAGAAACAGTGGGAGTCAGAATTACTAGAAGATAGTAGAATCTTTTCTGGAGTCATAAAAATTAACCTAACACCCTCAGAGCATAGGCTACATCTGTTAAAAATCTCAGAAATTCATCATGTAATCTAAGCCTTTTAAAAATTCAAGAACAGAGGCATTGAAAAACTGAAAATCATCATGTCAGAATTTTTACAAAATATTTACTCAATAATTTGACTTTAAATTTTTATAGAGATATATATAACCCAAAATAAACCCTTAAAAAAGTTTTGAAAATAATTACCATTATTTACACCCTAGAATAAATAAAATACCGAAATGCAAATTCTGGACAGTACACAGTGTCAGAATTTTTATAAATCAGACATAGGGTATTTTAATCTCCATATTTTGCTCGTAGGCAGACTAGACTACCAGGAGACCTCAGTAAAACAGTTTTGCAAACTTTCAACTTGAGTTGATGGCTGAATCAATGCGAGTACTAGCTGACTGAGCTGAGACTTATCCCCTTAATCGTGCTCAGCGACTAACATGTGGGCCATCTCCTACTATGCGCCGAGCAGTGGGGAAACTCTCCCTCTCTCTACCGGTGGCCCCCGGTCCCGCTCGCCAGCCTCGGCATCTCCCTTCTTCTCTCCTTTTTCCTCACCGCCGAGCGAGTCTCGCGAAACTTCGCCGCCTCTTTGCGTCTCAGCGCCAATTCTGCCGACTCTGCAATTGCGCGCTGCCACGGCTCGTCCTCGGTCCTTCCACGCCATGCCTCGCCCTTGATCCTTCAAATCCATGCACCATCTCACCGCTTCGGCTAAGCCAAACGCAAGCCCGCGCGAGCCAAGCAACCAAGGAGAAACCGACTTCTTCGGTTATAAATACCTCTCCAGCATCGCATTGAGACTCTCCCTTTCCCCTTCAAGCTATTCTTCAAGCCAATAACTCGGTCGCTTACTTCTTCGCCATTTTCGCAAAAGCCCAGAATGGGGGGGAGATCGGTGAAGTAAACCAAATGGACATCAATCTTCGAAATTTTTTGGTCCTGGAGATTCGCCGTGCCTCCTAGAATACTAATCAAACTTTCTTTTGCCCTTGTTTTATCCGTAGTTCATCTCCACCGCCGCTTTTCTTCTACACGACCGGCGACCGTTGGCAGCCGTCCCCAGTTCATCCCCGACCGCATCATCAGGTGAAATGGAACCCTTGCGACTCACTAATACTCACCCCGTACTTTTTCGATGGGATTGTGGCCATCGGTGAGCTTTTGCTCGCGCAGTCATGGCGGCCGCTGCCCCTCCACGGTGCCGACTACCTTTCCGGCCACCTCCTAGCGAATGGGTATCATCCCTAGGTGCGCCTTGGCACACTAATACTCATGGTGTTACCCATTCCACCGTGGCAGAGCTGGTTCGTCGGCGGTGGGTCGAGTCGAATCGCTCTACTTCGAGTCGCTGACTAGCGGGTCCGGGTTGTCAGTTTCTCGCGGTCCCCCTTGAGCCGCTCTATCACTGCGTACCGTGGCCCAGTCGTCAGCCTCTCGGCCATTCTCGCGTGTGCGCTAGCTCGGTTGCTGACGGGTGGGATCGGCTTGTCAGCCAGACCGAGCTATTTCAAACACGCCAGTGCGCCAATAACCGGAAGACGCCTTCCAACAGCGAAAGCGTATTTTGGTATTTCAGTGCATTTTCCAAACTGAGCCACTTCAATTGTCCACAACTTTTGAACCATAACTCCAAAATTTGTGAAATAAATTTCTATATTCATATAAAATCAAGTACTTCCATAATATGTAATAAAATTTTGAAGATGATCAATGGGTAAATTTGAAATTCAAATTTGAATAAAAGGCCGAAAGATATGCTTTATACAAAAATTCTACAAACAAACTTAGAATTTAATGAAACTAATTTTTTTGGGATCCTTATGCTTCCAGAAGTTCAAATATATAAAAACATTTAATTTTCGTTTATGTTTGAGGTACTTTCTATTTAAGTTTCTCATTTAATACACTAAAAATTTGGATATAAATAACTGTCTAGGAGAATATGAATTAAGCAAGATTTGAATTCTAAATACTAGTGTGGCAGTAGAATACTTGAACTTGCCAAAATAATTAAGGAGTAAACTTGGTTTGACGTCCCGGGCTGATTCAAAGCCATGTCTAAGTAATGTAACGGTTCTGTATGATGTCCTTGCCGACACACCAAAGGAAGTGTGTTAATATGGCCTGGCAAAAGAGGTTGATCATTCCTTGTGGGTAAAGTTGTACACCTCTACAGAGTGAAAAATCTAATCGATTAGCCGCGTCCACGGTCAAGGACACTTGGCGAAGTCATTCCAATGTTAGTCATTTGGTATTTTTTTAGGAAAATGGGTTGGGTTTGGAAACCTTTGTTGCAACTAGCTTTTGTGTCAAAGGACAGACATTGGGGACCTTTGCAGTCGGGTAGACTGGGTTGAAAGACTTGGATATTTGCTTATCGTTTTATGTTCCTTAATTGCCTATTTAAAAATGAGAAGTTTCAATCTATTATATTCATACTTTTAAATGTTTATCAATTGCAAGATAACCTATAGCCTGCCTTTGCTTAGCTTGCATGATTATTTATTTGCATTTGTCAAACACTATAAGTCTTGCTGAGTACCAATGTACTCAATCTTGCATCTGCTGTCTCAGAGGACGAAGCCTGCGAAGTGCCAAACGATTCATATTTCCACGCAGGACATGGGGTGTTCGACGATAATTTCCCCTAGGTTTTGCCTAGTTAGTTGCCTGGGGGTTAGTAGGCAAACCGCGAGGCTTTTGGAGTTCTTTTGACTCTTTATTTTCCGCTGCTCAGTCTTTGTAAATATTAAGCGTTGTATAATTATTCCGCCTATATATATATGTATCAGTTTGTTTCTCGTGTGGTTGTGATATGAATGTTGTAAACATGTGACACTACTACAGAATGGTACATCACGATCGCTTCATTTGTGTCGGTTCTTAAGTTTTTAGGAAAAAACGATTGTGATAGATGACTTAGGAGAGGCATTAATAATAATCACTATCGCTTCTTTTTCGAGAAGCGATAGTGATGTGCATTGTCATCACTATCGCTTCTTAAATAAGAACCGATAGTGATGTGTACGTGCTTATCACTATCGCTTTTTATGTGGAAACCGATAGTGATGTGCCTAATTAGGTTATTTAAACCACTCGAGCTGAATTCTTCTCTGTTATTGTTCCAGAGGATATTTCTCCGTCGCCACCAGAAAAAATAGCTCATATTCTGTGGTTGGAAGCAATACTTGGGTGAGAAAATTTGAAATCCTCAATGGTGGGTGTTAAGAGGGTAAATTTGAAGCCCTAACTTGAGGAGATTTCCCCTCATTTTGCATAATTTGTGGTTTTCTTCAAAACGTGAGCATTCCTTCAAACCTCTTTAATTTTGCACTATGTAATTTTGATATATCACGAAGAAAGTTTAGATTGCACTGGTATTGTGTATGTCCTATCAGATTTCACACCCTTTATTTGACAAGCACACATGTATTAAATTATCTTGAGTGCTTTGATGTTAATATGGAATTATTATTGCTGTCACCAGATGAATGTTAGAGTTGAGGCTGCGGAACCTACGTCTCCCGTTCGAGGATGCTTGTTTATAAATATACCGAACGAAATGGCATATTTATAAGCGAGCAGTCTCGAATTGTCCACGTTCTTTGGATAGTTCGAGGATATGTGCTTGGGCAAGTTCTGAGTGTGTTGTACAAGCTGCGAGTAGATTTGATAGCGTCTCCTAGTATTCTCCAGATACACACCCCTCTTGACCTGTTGTCGAGACGTGTATATGGAGAATAGCGCGGAGATGCTGCCGAAATTTTCTCTGGAGTTGTACAACAGCTTAGGAACTTGTCCGAGCCACATATCCTCGAATGGGGTTAGGACCAAACCTATTTAGAGATTAGGAGTCATCGTTGGTAGCCTTGTTTTGTTTCGTTGTAGTCAAAAGATTTGTAAGCTACTGCACTATATAATTAGATTGTTTGATAACATTTTTCATGTTAAAAATGTATGTCTCTTATCTAGGAAATTGGAAGCTCTAAACCAGGGAAGAATCTTGGTATCGATCGGGAGTACATATTTCATATATCTGGCAGGAAATTGTCCACTATTTTGCAAAGGTAATATTAAGTGAAATGATGTCTCAATATTTCAAATAGCTAGCTTGTTGTCGCTCCAGTTTGTGCTTAATTTATTGTGTGAAGTTTAATTGCAGATGAACCGTAAGGAATGGATGTGTGACAAAAGTCGTGTGAGTGCTGAATTTCAGAGGGGTGTTCAGGAGTTCAAAAAAATTGCCGAAGTGGACATGGTGAGGAGGGGTGTAAACTTCATATATTGTCTTTGCATTGATTGCACCAATCTGAGAAGATTTAACAACTTAGCTCAAATTGAGGACCACCTGATTCGATGTGGCTTCATGAGGAATTACACGTGTTGGATCCATCACGGGGAGACAGGTAGTACCCTGCCAGTTTGCAATAAAGACACGGTGGAACCGGATGATGAGTTGCAGTTTGATATGTTTGAGGAGGAGAATTTGGTGCAAATGTTGCGGGATGTGGAGGGTAATTACACGGAAAGAGAGTTTGAAAAGTTTAAAAGCTTGATGGAAGACGATGCCAAACGATCGCTCACAAAGTTGCAAAGCGTAATACACCAAGTTGGGTTGGGTCCTTACATTGTTCGAATCAAGGCAAAACACCGTTGGACGGATACAAGTTTCAATGCACTTCTAGTTCTTCTATCGGATCCGCTTCCGAGAGAAGCGAGTTGCCAACAAGCATTTATGAAGCGAAGAAGCTACTATGTCCCATGGGAATGGAAATAGAAAGGATACATGCATGTCCAAATGATTGCATCTTGTACCGTAACGCACATCAGGAGCTGCACATTTGTCCTGTTTGCGGTGTGCCTCGGTACAAACAAAAGGAGAAGCGTAATGACAAGAAGCGTAAGAGCCGGGGCAACGAGGGTGAAGAGGTCACTAAAGGTGCACCGGCCAAGGTATTGTGGTACTTGCCCATCATTCCCCGTCTGGAGTGGTTGTTTGCAAATCCCAGAGAGGCAAAATTGTTGCGTTGGCATTATGAGTCTCGAAAGGAAGATGACAAGCTGAGACACCCTGCTGATTCGGCTCAATGGAGAAACATCGATTGGAAACATAGGAGTTTGGTGCCGAAAAGAGGAACATAATATTTGGGTTGAGTACCGATGGAATGAATCCGTTTGGTAATATGAGCAGTCGTCACAGCACGTGACCAGTTCTGTTGTGTATCTACAACCTCCCTCCTTGGTTGTGCATTTAGAGGAAGTATATCATGATGTCATTGCTAATCTCCGGACCCAAACAGCCGGGAAATGATATAGATGTGTACCTTGCACCACTGATCGAGGATTTGGTAAAATTGTGGAATGAGGGGTTGTGGTGTGGGATGCGTACAAAAAAGAGCATTTCACCGTAAGAGCTATGGTATTTTGCACCATAAATTATTTCCCGGCCCTTGGTAATTTAGCGGGTACAGTATGAAAGGAGCCAAAGCGTGTTCTATTTGTGAAGAGGAGACTGAGAGCCTATGGCTGCCAAACTCCAAGGAAACTGTGTATATGGGTCACCGTAGGTTTCTACCTCGAAGTCATTGATACCGTAAGATGGATGACAAATTTGATGGGAAGAGGGAAGTCCGTTCGACACCGCAGCCTATGAGTGGTAGGCAAGTATATTGACGTGTATAGGATATCGATGTACAGTAAGGAAAGAGCCGTAAATCTGTTCTTTCTAGGACCATTTGGAAGAAGAGGTCAATATTTTGGGACTTACCGTACTGGAAGAAGTTAGATCTGTACTCGAAGGTTATGGTACTGAAGAGGTTATTGAGTTCTGCGTGGACTATCTCGGGAAAAGACAAGCAATCGGTGTTCCTCTATCTCGCCATGAGGGCAGACTTGCTAGCAAAGGAACCGTTGGGTCAAAACTAACGAGGCCATGGTTTGATATGTATTGCAAAGCGCATTTGACAGTCTTGCAATACAGCACAGAAGTTGCAGGGTACATCTAGCAACACAAGTCGATATTACGGGGAGAGAATCCACATATGGATGAGCTTTCCATAATGTGAGAACACAACGATAGATTTCTCACATGGTTCAAACAAAAGGCGGAGGTCTCTGTTAGTGAGACTATCAAATGGTTGGCTGACGGATCTAGATTTAATGTACAAACATGGTAGGGGTACGATATTAATGGGTACACCTTTTACACCGAAAGTTAGGATGGGAAGAGTACTGTTCAAAACAGTGGTGTAAGCATAGATGCTTTGTCCGATGAACATCACTCGAAACGAGGATCCTCCATGGCAATGAACTCTTACTACAGGGTGATCGAAGAAATTTAGGAGCTCGATTACGAAATATACCAAATTCAATTGTTCCGATGTAAGTGGGTGGGACTTCCACATGGAGTGAAGGTCGACAAGAGAGGTTTTACTCTTGTGGATCTCAACAGACTCGCCTATAAAGATGATCCATTCGGACTTGCGAAGCATGCAAATCAAGACTTTTATGTGTGTGATCCAGCCAATCCGAGGTTGCACGTCGTCCTTTATGGCAAGCGGCGGATCGTTGGTGTCGAAAATGTCATAGATGATGAAGAATACGACCAATTCGATGAAATACCTCCGTTTGCGGATGGGGCCTGTCTTAGCGGTGACGACGACACACATGGAAGAAATTACATGCGTGTAGATCATCAAGAAGGGTTGTATTGTAAATAACAGGAGTACATCATTGTATGAGTTGCTATGTGTATCAAATGTTTGTATTGTACATAACTGTAGTTTCATTTTTGCAAAGGTTATGTGTACGTATGAAACCTTCACAATTTTTGTCAATGGATTGTGGTATGTATCATCTACATGAAGCAAGAAAAAGAAGGCACTCTACATCAAATCATTTCTCGCAATTTTCAAAATACTTGGACTTCATTTGAGAAAGATTTGACTTTGAGACTCTATGAACAAAAATCATGCCTACAAAGTGACTTTGGGCTTCTTTTTTCAATACTAACTCTTTTTGCGAGAATCCTTTTTGGAAAAGATTTGTAGTATCACAAAGTATATTCCTGCAAAATTTCAAAAAATTCCAACTATGTTTGCAAAAGTTATGGCCTTTTCACTCTTTGATCAGATATTTCTACAAGTTCAGAATTCATGGTTTCTCAGGAAAACAAATAGTGCAGTGAACAACATTTGTGTCAGTTTTTCTAATAAACCGATAGTGATATTTAACAATTTGTGTCATTTTTTATTTAACCGATAGTTACGTGTTGCTTTTATTTGTGTCGGTTTATCCAAAAAACCGATAGTGATGTTTGCTTTTTTTGGTGGAAGTTGGTATGGGAACTATTTGTATTGGTTTTATTAAACAACCGATAGTGATATAACCTAATTTTTGTCAATTTTATTGTTAAACCGATAGTGATGTTTCATTTTTTGTGTCGATTTTCTCAAAAAAACCGATAGTAATATTTGATTTTATGTGTTTGTTTTATTAAAAATCGATAGTGATGTTTGATTTTTTTGTGTCGGATTTATTAAAAATCGATAGTAATATTTGATTTTTTGTGTCGGTTTTATTAAAAAACCGATAGTGATGTTTCATTTTTTTGTGTCGGTTTTATTAAAAACTGATAGTAATATTTCATTTTTTGTGTTCGTTTTATGAGAAAACCGTAGTGATGTTTAGCTTTTTGTGTCGGTTTTATGAAAAAACCAATAGTGATTTTTTATTTTTTTGTGTCAGTTTTATGAGAAAACCGATAGTAATATTTTATTTTTTGTGTCGGTTTTATTAAAAACCGATACTGATGTTTTGTTTTTTTCATTAGTGATGTTTTATTTTTTTTGTCGGTTTTACGAAAAAACCGATAGTGATGTTTTATTTTTTTTATCGGTTTTATGAGAAAACCGATAGTGACGTTTTATTTTTTTGTGTCAGTTTTATGAGAAAACCGATAGTAATATTTGATTTTTTTGTGTCGGTTTTATTAAAAAACCGATAGTGATGTTTGATTTTTTCGTTAGTGATGTTTAATTTTTTGTGTCGGTTTTATTAGAAAACCGATAGTGATGTTTTTTTTGTGTCGGTTTTAAAAAAAACTGATAGAGATGTGCCTGTTTTTTTTGTGTCGGATCTGAGGGAGAACCGACAGAGATAATAGTGCCAACATTAAGACCGTGCACTTCAACATTTCTGCAAACCCTAGCTAGCTCCTCCCGACAGGACGCCGCCCCCACATGCCCCCGACTCCACCCCGCCGCCCCTCCGCCCCCGACTCCACCTCGCCGCCCCTCTACCCTCAGGTCACCGACGCCACCCCTCCGCCCACCCCGCCGCCCCTCCGCCCCGCCGCCCCTCCGCACCCGCGCCACCCCTCCGCCACGACGCCGCGACTCCGCCCCAGGCCCCGATCACCGCCCCTCCGCCCCGCCGCCCCCCACGCCCCGACTCCACCCCGCGCCCCTCCGCCCCGACTCCATTGCGCGCCCCTCCGCCCACGTCGCCGACGCCACCCCTCCGCCCCCGCCACTCCGTTGTACTTCCAGGTGGGTTTTGCATATTTGCCTGCCTTATTTTGAAGAAATTTATTGATATCTTTTCTACCTAGCTAAATCCCCAAACATGTAAAGATTAGCTAATCTGGAGAATTTTCCACTCTCTGTTAGCATGTTATGTGTACCTGATTGAACCCATCTTGCTTCAGTTCAGTTCGACTAGTAAATTGCTTGGTTTGTATTGGTTATGGAGCTATTGTTGTAAGTGAAACACTAATTATGTTCTTGGATTTCTGTACAGCGCACCCTTTTTGCTAGCCTTGGTTTTCCTTATTCATAGGACTATATATCTTGTAGCTTTGAAGGTATCTCATAAATATTTTGTTTCATGGGATCTCCTGCAGGGCACCCCTATTTGTTGTTCAGTCAGATGATTGGGATTGTTCTTGTTGTATTCCTTGGGACCCAGCCCATGCTGATTGTGCTGTTCCGCAGGTAGCATTGTACTTATTTGTTGATTGCCCAAGTAATTAAAGCTTCCCACCTCAGTTTATACCTGGCGGCAAGTAATTATATGACCCTAGTGTTTACAATGTAACTGGTGTTCTTATTTTAGTTTTGCGCCTATCTAGTTCTAGCATGTTGCCATTAACTGGCATGCGTTAATGTCTTCATGACACTAAAGCTGTTATTGTACAGTATTGTATTAGTTGCGCAAACATGTTACAACATACAAACTTATATCCTAATGAACGTTATTTCTGTACCCAAGCCATTTCTCCATCATCAATTGTACTCTTGAGATATTCTTAATAATAGTTACACATGTAATAATTTACACAGAGTTCAAAAAAAACCAGCAGTATATAATTGATATGTGAATGGTTACAGCATCATGATAAAAGAACAACTTAGTTCCCAGTCTGCGTATAAGTTTGTCAGATTTGTAGTATCACAAATTACTACATGAAGAAAATTATACTTTTGTAGTTCCATTTTATTTTGTGTAATGGCAAAGCTATTAGTGTTAAAAGGCAATTTTTTAAAGGATGCTCTAGCAGCTGCCTTATTCCTAAACATGGTCTCCAATATTTTGGTTCCACAGGGTTGAAGAGTGAAACAGGCTGCAGCCTGAAGTTTAAGAAATGATTTTGGTACCCTAGCAATACTAGGAATCTGTTCTAATTTCATTGTATTATTCCTATCAGTTCGATACGGTTCCCTCTATATTCAATTATTCATGATATACATGTTCCCTCGTCCTTTTCCATGTATATCACGATGCTTTTTTCATTACTTTCTCAGATGTGCTTCTGTACTCAGCATATGTTAAGAGTTTAGGTTGCGTAACCTACATCTCCCATTCGAGAGTGCTTATTTATAAATATGCCGGAATGACATATTTATAAGCAAGCAGTTTCGAATTGTCCACGTATTTTGCACAGTTCGAGGATATGTGGTTCTTGCAATTTCCTGAGCTGTTATATAACTCATAGAGTATATTTCAGTAGCGTCTCCCTGGTGTTCTCTGGATGCACACCCCTCTTGACCAGTTGTCGAGACGTGTATCTGGAGAACAATGAGAGATCTTCAAATTTTCACCGAGTTGTACAACGGCCTAGGAACTTGCCCGAACCACATATCCTCGAATGGGATTAAGACCAACCCTATTTAGATATTAGGAGTTATCGTTCGTACGTACGGAGTAAAAGTCAACAGATAGACTTTTCTTGAAGATCATTTATTCATCTGTTACTCTAGTGTAATATTCAGTTGTTGCTTTACATGATATATTGTCAAGTTCACATAATAGCTACGAATTGATTTTCTCTCATGTCAAATATATGACATGTCAGATAAGAAAACTCAAAATGTCGCAATTAGAGAGCATCGGCTCATCTCCAGACAGAGTAGACGGTGATCCTGTGGGGCCGAGCCAACTTCCAAGTGTCGAGCCAAGCCAACTTCCATGTGTCGACACGAGCCGAGTTCCAACTGTCGAGGGGGCAAGTATGGTGAGGAAGGCCTGAGGACCGTGCAAAGGGGCCACAGGGAGAACGCCGCAGGTTCTCCACTTTAAAGCCACAGGGGTTTGCATGGGTCCTCCAAAGCACAAGGCGCGATAACGCTCATTCCTCGGCCAATTGGCGAGGGAGAGACTACCCATAACGGTTAAGGATTGGAGAAAGGAGGTTAGCGCCGAGCAGAAGAACCGGCTGTGGGACGAGGTTAAGGGCAAATGGATTATAGAAGAGGAGGTTGAAAACAATGCTAGGCGGTATGCCTTGAAGAGGATGGGTGTGGCTCTGAGGCACATCAGGATCTACATGCATAGTGAGTACGTGCTGAAAGGTCGTACACCATTCAAGAGGTATCCGTTCGTGACTTCCGATGTTTGGGAGGTGTTCAGGAGGATCAAGAGGACGCTCGAGGTGGAGGAGCTGAGACAGAAGAACGTTGCTACCCAGTGGCAGAACACGCACGCGCACCACCTCGGTTCAAGTGGCTAGGAAGGGAAGAAAGCAGAATGGGTGCGACTAGCCGAGGAGTGCGCGAACTCTGGGACAGCGATGCCTTACTCTCATATATGTGAGGAGCGGGCACGTGACTGGGTATTAGCGAGGATAAAGAAAACCGCGGACGGGCAACTGGTAGTATCAAACCCTATTACCGCGCAAGTCGTGTCCACCATCGTAAGATATCAAACTTAGTACATTGCAGTCAACCATTCTTGCAGATATTTCAGATCTAATTCGTACTCGCTTCTTACAGGAGGAGGTATCGCAGAGGAAAGAGCAGGGGACCTTTCTTAGCCAAGGGTCAAATGACATACTGTCCTCTGCGATCGGGAAGCCCGACCATAAGGGTCGGGTACATGGGCAGGGGCGGCACATACGAAGAAGTCCTACTTCCAAGATGATGCTGGGAGTAGCAGATCAAGATCGTGGGAGGCATGTGTGGAGTGCCTCAAGGACACGCTCAGGGAGCAGCTAAGGGAGGAGATCAAGGAGGAGATGAGGGGGGAGATGACGGCACGTGAGGAGGAGATGAGGGTGGACATGATGGCATGTGAGGAGCGCCTAAGGGCCGAGATGATGGTGATGATCTCGCAGAGTCAGAGCCAGATGCCCCCGCCTACTGTAGAGAAACCTGTGCCCCGACCAAGTAGCTGCGATTCTAAAAATGATAAGTCCGATCCCCAGCTGAAGGTAATAATTACTTTTGCCTAACTTAAAGGTGCGAGGGTAACTCTTCATATATTTTCTCTCAAGTTGCGCACTTTTTGCAGGGGCCTACCAACTGCCAGCTCACCCTAACGGAAGACGGATTTCCTGCTGAGGCTGCACGCGGGGTTGCATTTCCATGCAAGGAGACCGACACGGTTCATGGTCAGCCTTTAGGGAAGGGCTACATGAGGGTCCAGGTGGACTACGTCCACGAAGCCTTCTTATCACATGTGCTCGAGTTCCCCCAACGAAGACATCACCACTTTCGGACAAGCGCGAATGTCGTTCATCAAGTGGCCCACGACAGGCGTCGTACTGGTCAAGGTAAAAATCCCCCACATCTTCTGTACCAGTCCAGTAGTATTGCAACAAGTTACTTAATTATGCGCGTGCTTTGTAGGTTCCTACTGTACCTGCGCCTTCTCCCACGACCGTGACGAGTCCTGCACAAAGTACAGAGCTGGTGCATAAAAGGACTAGCACAACAACCACAGAACAACTGGAGGCCTCTGCTAAAAAGGCAAGGCTCACAAAGGCCAGAGCGCCCCCTCAGGTACATGAAAAGCCCACTGCCCCGGCCTCGGAGGCTCCTTTGGCCCAGAAAGGAGAGTCGGCGTAGGTCACAGAGCAGCCTTATGAATTTAAGGCCTACGAACATGGAAAGCCCCTTTCGCCTCCCAGCAAATTGAATGCTCTAGGCATATAGACTCGACAGCTCCATGGATGGTACATTGACAAAGCGAAAGAGTGCGAGCGGTGTGTCGACTTCAATGTTAGATATAGAAAGGGACATTTCCAACGCGAGGAGGATGGGACATTCCCAGTTAGTTTTGAGGATCTGTCCCGTCTGTACCAACTGATAGCCATCGATATTTCCACTGTACGATCTTGGACGCTGTGAGTATCGCACCACATTGCACGACCTTCTGACTTCCATAGGATTTTGCATTACGCTTTTTAACATTCAATACTAGTTGCAGGGCAATGAGGCAGCGAGTTGTGACGAATCGACAACTTGTTGGGTTCGTCGATCCTGAGGTTGTGTCCGCGATGATGGCTAGGCTTCAACCGGAATGGGTTGTATCCTACATCAAGATGGCATTGCAAGCTGAGTCGAAGAAGGACTTTATTCTACTCCCGTACCACGAGGAGTAAGTACCACTTCACCGTTCAATTATTTCTACACACCGAAACCGTATGTGAACTTATTTTGTTCGTTGCATACCATTTAATAAGCAACCATTGGGTTCTACTCGTGCTTCTTCCGAGTGACAACAAAGTGTACACTTTTAATTCGATTGAGAAGAGACCGATGGCCTACGCGATCAAGCCTCCTTTGGATCAGTAAGTGAACTACTCTTATGTAACACTTTCTGTATTTAACTATGTTCATTATTTTTTTATTCAACGGCATCTCCAATGTATATAAGGGTTTCAAGGAATACGTCGAAGCAGGAGGAACACACGACGACAAAAAGGGCTCCAAGCTGGAGTATGTCCTCTTCAAGGTACAATTGGATACCATATATAAGATTTACATTTTCTGACATATTTTCTTCATCTCTTAATTTGTTTTTATTTCTTCACAGTGTCATCAACAGGGCAGCGATGACCTTTGTGGTTTGTACATCATGCATCACATGGTGGTCTTGATTGCCGGCTCAGACCGTTTCCCTATGGTATATGTACATGCATAATAATACAATTAGCCTTTTACATAGAAATTTGAAAACTTAAATTAGAGCACTCGTTTTTATTTTGCAGCATACGAATATCCCCCAGAAGAGTGTAGACAACACTGCACTTAACAAGATACAAGACCACTTATGCCAGTGGTACTGGGTAGAATGCTTGTCGGAGGACGGACGGTTTAGAGATCCCGAAAGCTCCTACTAGACCATATGTGAACAATAGTACATATCTGAATGCGATTGCATGTGTACTGATGGTTAAGGATGTTTGAGTTCTATTTTGTGAACGAATGTGATATGTGTTTGTTGTAACAAAGTGTTCGTGTTTTGTGAATGTGATATGTTGTCTGTAATTGCTGTGTGAATGTCATATGTGCATATTGTGTGAAATATGTGCTGATTGGAAGGTGAGTTAGAAAATAGCACACCACACACCTTCATCTCTGTCGGTTCTCACAAGAAAATGATAGAGATGTGACGATCATCTCTATCGGTTCTTTCTAAGAAGCGATAGAGATGAGGGTATTCATCTCTATCGGTTCTTTCTAAGAAGCGATAGAGATGATAGACTCATCTCTATCGGTTCTTTCCAAGAAGCGATAGAGATGATCTCCATCGGTTCTTTATAAGATGCGATAGAGATTACGGTATTATCTCTATCGGTTCTTTGTAAGAAGCGATAGAGATGATCTCTATCGCTTCTTACAATGAACCGATAGAGATAATACCCTCATCTCTATCGCTTCTTATAAAGAACCGATAGAGATGATCGCCTCATCTCTATCAGTCGAGAACCGACTGTAATAATGCTACCTCATCTCTGTCTCATGACATTGTGTCGCCATCAGAACCGACTGTGATGATAAAAAAGAACCGATTGTTGTATATTTGTTGTCGGGACCCGGATTTACAAATCCGAAACCCTCTGTGTATACTGCACTAGTCCAGGATCACGCTAGTGCACACAGTGGAAACACAGATGTAATATCATTCCATACAACGAATTAACTAAGAAGAAGCAAATTATTATTAAATAAAGCAAACGACCTTATGGTCAATGTTTACACCATTGTGCCTTAAGGGCTTAAGAAACAAATACTATTGCAAATGGAAAGATAACTTGAACCATTCGACATGCCACGAGCAATCGTGCGGGAACGCCTTCCTAATCCACGTAGTCTTCATAGAATTCCTCTTCATGAGATTCATTATCTCCTTGACAGAATCGATCAACAAGGGCATAAAGCCGTGAGTACAAAGGTACTCGACAAGCCGTAGGGAATTGATGCAATATATTTATGCACGGCTTGACAAGGATGGCTATATAGTTTATTTTGCGAAAGCAATAACTTGAATGGAAATACAATAAATAGATTGAAAGCATATTTATGAAAACATAAATAAATAAGCGATAGATCAATGATAGACAACAAAACAACGGTGAACTCCCGTTCACATCCCAACAATTCCACATTTCATGAAACACTCTATACCCGTGTGAAATTCCGGGCTTTGTCCATGACCATGACGCGCTATTCGAATAGTTTTACACTCTGCAGAGGTTGTACAACTTTACCCACAAGACATGAACATCTCTTTGTGCAAGCGTTACTAACACACTTCCTTTGGTGTGTCGCGGAGATATCATGACAGAGCCTTTACAATGCATTGTCTAAACTCGGTACTGCCCGCTAAGGTTTCGCCCATAAGGCCCCCTCTTGCGCCATGTGAATCTACCCGTCCATCCCGGAACCCACACCACCATTGGCAGTACTCAAGACTAGACATTACAAATTAATCAGCTAGGTCTGTCCCATTCCAGACATGTGGTAGTACGATTAGACCCAGTTCAATGGCGCACAAGATTAAGTCCTTAAGTTGTCTCAGGCAAGACATCCACATCCCAACGTGCTAGAAAGCACCCCCTTTACTGCACGATCACTTGCCCGAGGGAAAACAATTCGTTCAACCAAGACCAATGGCAAACCCCGCCATGGTACAACAAATTTTACAACAGTGGCTAACGGCCACGATTCAATATCTCATTAAGTCAAGATTAACATTATTCAACATGTGACATGAATCCCAACGTATATGTAAGCATGTCTAAGCATAGCTACGATAACCCAATGTTGGTATTATGATTATGTCCAACTAGTAATGTCCCAACCTAGGTTTAACAATGGATACATGGCATACAACGAATCAAGGTGGCATAATGTCAACCAGGCATACATCTACTCCCATTAAATAAACATTGATACGTAAATAGCATGCAAGTGTATAAAATAAATTACTTTGCAAACATAGGATCAATATGATCAAAGGTTACGACTTGCCTTGCTGATCTAGTGCTGAATCTTGGTCTCCGAAGTCTTCGTTCGCTCCCTCGGAATTAGCGTCTACCGGAAAATAAGCAATGAAACCAAATAAATACAAAACAGAGACTCAAACAAGCTCAAAACTGAAAATAAATGGCTCTGGAAGATAGATCTTGATTTTACAAAAATTTAGAAACTTGAATCGCCTCAATCGGAGTTCGTATGAGCGAGAACGGGCCTCCGAAAGATTAAATTCAGAGAAAATACAGAAAATCAGAAAATCCGAATTTCTGGATTTATTTTTGTACTGAAAAAGGGATTTATTGCGCAACGCTGACGTCAGCCGGCTTACGGTGGACTGGGTCCACGGCGCGGGCTGGGTTCACCGCACCACCGCCGCAGACGGCCGACGCAGCGCCGACGCGCGGCTCGGCCGACGCGAAGGCCGACGCAAGCGGTGACGTCGGCGGCCACGCGGTGTCTTGACGAGGCCGCCACGTGTCGCGCAGACGGACGAGGGAGCCGGATCGAACGCCACGCCTGCGCGCCTGCTGCGGAGGAGAGGCATGGCGCAATCCGGCGTCGGTGGAGATCCAACGGCGGAGCGCGGCCACTGGAGGTCTTGGCGGCGGCGCGCCATTCACCGAGGTGGAGAAGATGACAAGGGCAAGCAGCCGCGGCGGCGGTCGACGGCGCGGACAACGGGATCCGGACGAGGACGTCACGGCAACGCGGAAAGAGTGCGCGCGCTACGGCGGAGACGCACCAGAGCGGCTAGACGGCGACGAGAAGCTTCGCGGCGACGGCGGACTCGGCGAAGCTCGCGGCGCAACGCAGCGGCGTCTCGCAAGCGAAGAAGGAGGGCAACCGGCGGCGGAATACGGCGGACCTCGGCGGTGCGGCTCGGCTTTATAGCCTCGGAGGACGACATCGGACGCGCACGGACGCCGAGGCGTCGGCGGCGGGACTCGAATCGGCTAGGGTTTAGGCTGCGGCAGCTGGCGCGACGGGATCGCAGACAGCGTCCAGCATCGGACGACGGCAGATCTGTACCCAGGCACTGAAGGCTGAAGGCGGCAACGGTCAGCGAGGTGGGGGAAGAAGCGGGCGAAACGGCTGGGCCAAGAATCGGCCGAGAAGGTTTTCGAAAATAAAATCATTTTCGATTTTAAATAATTCCGAGAATCAAATAAAACCAAATAAATTCAAATAAATATCAAATAAATTCAGAAAAATCCCCAAAATACAGAAAAATTCCTTGGAGCACAAGGAACCCAACTAAAACTGAAATTCTTGATTTTGATGAATAGTTTAGCCAAATTAAATCCTTTTTTATTTAGAAATTCAAATTAAGTGGAGTTAATTCAAGAAAATGCAAATGGTTAAATTTTGAATTCCAACATTCCAAAACTCAAATTTTGGGATGTTACAAACCTCCCTTAAATGGAATCTCGACCCGAGATTCAGTCGCTAGGGAATAGGTGGGGAAACTCGGACTTGAGATCCTCTTCTCGCTCCCAAGTTGCTTCCTCTTACAATGATTGCTCCATCGACCTTGCAAAACGGATGATCTTGCTTCTTGTGATACGCTCTGCTATATCCAAAATTTTCACCGGTTGCTCCTTGTAGGTAAGATCCTCTTGCAAATCAATGGCTTCCAATGGCATCTGCTCCTCGCACACGCAGCATTTCTTCAATCGCGATACATGGAACACATCATGGATTCCGCAAAAGATCGAGGCAATTCTAACTTGTAGGCAACCTCTCCTCTTCGTTCCAAGATTTTGAGCGGTCCCACATATCTAGGGCAAGCTTTCCTTTTACTTGAAATCTCTTAACTCCTTTGAGAGGAGTGACTCGAGGTAAACATAATCATTGGGCTCAAACTCAAATCTCTTCGACGATTATCGCATAACTCTTACATGCGCTTTGAGCTATCTTCAACTGTCTCGAATTAGTTGAACTTGCTCTTGACTTCTTGCAGATGGCAGACCAAACAATTGTCTTTCTCGACTCCTTCCAGTTGAGAGGAGTTCGCACTTTCTTCCATATAAGGCTTCAAAAGGCGACATTTGCGGTGGCTTGATAACTATTGTTGTATGAAAACTCGGCATAGGGCAAACACTTGTCCCACTTGGCACCATAAGTCAAGGCACAAGCTCTTAACATATCCTCAAGAATCTGATTCACACGCTCGGTCATCCATCTGTTTGAGGGTGATAGGCGATCTTGAATCGAGATGAGTTCCCATGGCTTCGTGCGGACTCGCCAAAAGCGAGAGTAAACCGGGTTCCTCTATCAGACACTATCTTCTTAGGCACTCCGTGAAGACTGACGATCCTTGACATATATAACTCTGCTAATTTATCTCCTGCATAGGTAGTCTTAATTGGAATGAAGTGAGCTACCTTAGTCAATCGATCCACTATTACCCAGATCGAGTCATAACCTGCTTGGGTTTTAGGAAATCCGTAATGAAATCCATACCAATTTCTTCCCACTTCCACTCTGGAATCTTCAATGGCTGCAGCAATCCTGCTGGCCTCTGATGCTCTGCCTTGACCTTCTGGCAGACATCACAAAGTGCAACATATTCTGCAATCTCACGCTTCATACTAGGCCACCAATACCTTTCCTTGAGGTCTTGATACATCTTGGTACTTCGAGGATGAATGGAGTATAAAGTCTCATGCGCTTCCTTGAGAATCAACTCCTTAAGCTCTTCTCGATCCGTGCGCAAATCGCTTCTCATACCAAATAGTACCTTGTTCATCTTGAGAGAAACCCGAGGCTTTTCCTTTCTTCATATTGCTCTTAATCTCCTTAATGTCGGCATCATCTACCCGTGCTTCTCGAATCGATCTTCCAACGTAGGGCGTACTTCCAAAGTAGCTAAATACCCTTCTGAATCAATTCCAAACTAAGCTTCAAATTCCTTATAAAGGGTCGGTGACTTTCCTTAATCATCGAGTGTTGCGGTAGCTCTTTCTACTCAAAGCATCGGCTCGACATTGGCCTTGCACGGATGATAATGAATCCCAATGTCATAGTCCTTGATCAATTCCAACCATCTTCTTTGTCTCATATTGAGGTCGACTTGGGTAAAAATATACTTCAAACTCTTGTGATCGTATAAACTTCACAACGATTACCAATGAGATAGTGGCGCTAAATCTTTAAAGCATGCACTACGGCCGCTAATTCCAAATCATGGGTAGGATAGTTAACTTCATGTGGCCTCGGTTGTCGCAAGCATACGCTACAACCTTCTTATCTTGCATTAGCACACAACCGAGTCCTTGTCGGGATGCATCACGAGATATCTCAAAATCCTTCCTATTATCCGCGAGAATAAGCCTTTGGGCGGTTGTCAAACACTTCTTTAATTCTTGAAAACTTTGCTCACACTCCGATGTCCAAACAAATTTCTTTTCCTTCTTTAAAAGTTGAGTGAGCGGTCTAGCTTTACTAGAAAACCCTTCTATGAAACGGCGATAATATCCGCCATTCCAAGAAAACTTGGTTTGGGGTACCGTCTTGGGTGACTCCCAACTTAGCACATCTCGTACCTTTCCGAGGTCAACAATGACTCCTTCTCCGATATGACATGTCCTAGGAAAGCAACTTCTTTCATCCGAACTCACATTTACTAAACTTTGCATAAAGTGATTCTCTCTTAGCCGTTAAAATTTGGCGCAAGTGCTCCTCATGTTCTTCCTCACTTTTGGAGTAGATTAGAATGTCGTCAATGAAAACAACAACAAACTTGTCCAGATATTCCATGAATACCTTATTCATCAAGGTCATGAAGTAGGCGGGGCATTAGTCAATCCAAAAGACATCACAGTGTATACTCATCTTGTCCATACCGAGTAACAAAAGCTGTTTTGGGTATATCCTCTTGACGAATCTTCAACTGGTGGTATCCTGATCTTAAGTCAATCTTGAGAACACTCCGGCTCCTTGAAGTTGGTCAAATAAATCATCGATTCTTGGCGGAGGGTACTTATTTTTGATGGTGACCTCATTGAGTGGCGATAATCTACACACATTCTCTGGGTTCCATCTTTCTTTTCAACTAGAAGAACTGGTGCTCCCATGGCGAAGAACTTGGTCGAACAAATCCTTGATCTTGCGGCTCTTTAATCTGTCTCTTTACTTGGCTAACTCATTAGCGGGCATCCTATAAGGTCTCTTGGAAATGGGTGGCGTTCAGAACTAGTTCTATCAAGAACTCTATATCTCGATCCGGTGGCATCCCGGGCAACTCATCCGAAACACGTCGGAAATTCACCGCGATGGCACATCTTCAAGCTTATTCCTTTGGCACTACAAACTTTAATCCCTTGACCGATCCAAGCGGCTTGAACTTTTAACTTGGTTCCATCTGGGTGGTTAGGGTGATCTCTCTTCCCACAATCCAAAATCGCTTGGTTCTTGGAGAGCCAATCCATTCCTAGGATCACATCTAGGGACTTGGTGTCTAGGACAATAAGGTTGGCTAGAAATTCTACCCTCCAATTAATATCTTAACTTCGGGCAGCCTTGGTTCGTACTCAAATCGAACCGTGAGATTGCACTAGTAAAACAGTCTTAAGAGGCATTGTCTTTAATTGATGATTTGCGGCAAAACTCAGAAACAAGCGAATCGTAGCTCGAATCAAACAAAACCATGGCGGATCTTTGAGTTGACTAGGAGCTTACCTAGTATGACGCGTGCAGTGCGGTGGGCATCCTCGGTGGTGGCGTGATTCACGCGCCTCTTCCAAAGAGCGGCGGAGTCCTGGTGGCTTGATTAGGAGTTTGGGGCACTCCGTCCCGATCTGATGCGGGGTCTTGGTGGCGTAGATCCCAAGTTGAAACGAACGGCGTCACGGCTTGCTTCCTTGGGCAGCTTGTTGGCATAGTGACCAAGTTCATGACAGTTGAAACATGTGACTCCTGCACTGGATTCTTGTTTCTCGAGGTGGATTCTTTGTTGGCGCTAGGGTTGCGATTGCTGAAGGAGTCGGGCGAGGTCTTTGTGCGAGGTCTGAATGTATTCGGAGGAGTGAAACGAGCAGGCTGTTGAGCATTGGTTCTGACTCTCTGCTGGTGACTCTGATGGGCTCCATGCTGCATCATCTTTCTCTTACGGGATTCTTCCAATTCCCGACGAGATTCCTCAATGAGCATAGCCTTATCTACGGATCTTTGAAATCTGCATAGTCATTGCCAATGACTTGCACCTTTAATCTGGATTGAGTCCACGCTTGAACTTCTTCTCGACGAGCATCATCTGTGGCTACATCCTGCAGTGCGTGCGGCGAGTTGAGTGAACTTATTAAGGTATTCACTCACCGACATTCCTTCTTGCTTAAGCTCTCGAAATTCATTCTTCTTCATTTCCACTTTTCCATCGGGAATATGAGAGTGGCGGAAGCGGTGGAAAACTCGCCCAAGTGATAGTCGAGGATCATCATGGCGAAGATCAGTAGTTCTCCCACCATTCAAAGCGGTGCCCTCCGGTGATGGCGGCATAGAGAACCTTCTCACGATTGGTGCACTGGGCAATTTCAAGCTTCTTCTCAATGGAGCGGATCCAATCATCGGCGTCAATGGTTACGAAGTGTTGGAGAAAGTTGGCGGACGAGTCCTCATAAATTACGCTAGCTTGGGTGAGGCGAGCTTGAGGAGGTGCAAGGCAGCTTGGTTTCTTTGGTTCAACAGATTGGCTAGAGCAAGCTGCGATGCAGTTCTGGCGATTCATCATGTTGTTCATGTTACGCATCATGGTGTTCATAAGCCGATCCGAGCCGCCGAAAATGTCCCATGTTCAGTGCATCACACCGGTGGTGGTGGTGCATTGGGGTTGGAGTTGGTGTTGGCACTGCACTGGCATCCACCGGCGATCCACGACCGGCTCGAGCAGTGTCAACCATCGAGGTGCAGCGCAAGGGTTTGATAGGTAAGAGGAAAAGCGAGAGATGCGTGGTAAGATCATCTAGGGAGAAGGTAATACCTGGGACAAAAGGATACAACCAAAGGCTTCAAATTAAGGAGGCAAATCAAGTTTTTTTTTTTTTTTTTTTTTTTAAAGGTATGGTTGTAACACCGTGCTTGAGGCAAGTGTACAACATACCAGACGCCCAACAAGAAAATCCTAGTATCGCGGACTAAGCGTAACTAAAGCGAAAAGGGTAACACATGCTCAAACACCGCTGAGCACCAAAAACCTATCTTATTTGGTAGGCTTCTCGGATATGTCTTTGATGGCTTGATCATCATCGTCTTTTGTTGAATCCTTGCAGAAACTCGAGGTTTTGAGAAGTTTCACGAGATAAGGTCAATTTAAATTTCAAATCAAAGTTTTAGCAAAGGAGAGGAATAAGAACCTAAGAATAAGACGAGAGGAGACGAAAGCTATTAAGTACCAATTTTGTTGGTTTGATTTAGAAAATAATTTTGAAGACCATGCTAACTAGGATAGCGACCTACAGTCGATATGGCTCGATACCATCTCTGTCGGGACCGGATTTACAAATCAAACCCTCTGTATATCTTGCACTAGTCCAGATCACGCTAGTGCACACAAATGGAAACATAGATGTAATATCATTCCATACAACGAATTAACTAAGAAGAAGCAAATTATTATTAAATAAAGCAAACGACCTTATGGTCAATGTTTACACCATTGTGCCTTAAGGGCTTAAGAAACAAATACTATTGCGTGGAAAAGATAACTTGAACCATTCGACATGCCACGGGCAATCGTGCTGGGAACGCCTTCCTAATCCACGTAGTCTTCATAGAATTCCTCTTCATGAGATTCATTATCTCCTTGACAGAATCGATCAACAAGGGCATAAAGCCGTGAGTACAAAGGTACTCGACAAGCCGTAGGGAATTGATGCAATATATTTATGCGGCTTGACAAGGATGGCTATATAGTTTATTTTGCGTAAAGCAATAACTTGAATGGAAATACAATAAATAGATTGAAAGCATATTTATGAAAACATAAATAAATAAGCGATAGATCAATGATAGACAACAAAACAACAGTGAACTCCCGTTCACATCCCAACAATTCCACATTTCATGAAACACTCTATACCCGTGTGAAATTCCGGGCTTTGTCCATGACCATGACGCGCTATTCGAATAGTTTTACACTCTGCGGAGGTTGTACAACTTTACCCACAAGACATGAACATCTCTTTGTGCAAGCGTTACTAACACACTTCCTTTGGTGTGTCGCAGAGATATCATGACAAGCCTTTACAATGCATTGTCTAAACTCGATCTTGCCGCTAAGGTTTCGCCCATAAGGCCCCTCTTGCGCCATGTGAATCTACCCGTCCATCCGGAACCCACACCACCATTGGCAGTACTCAAGACTAGACATTACAAATTAATCAGCTAGGTCTGTCCCATTCCAGACATGTGGTAGTACGATTAGACCCAGTTCAATGGCGCACAAGATTAAGTCCTTAAGTTGTCTCAGGCAAGACATCCACATCCCAACGTGCTAGAAAGCACCCCTTTACTGCACGATCACTTGCCCGAGGGAAAACAATTCGTTCAACCAAGACCAATGGCAAACCCGCCATGGTACAACAAATTTTACAACAGTGGCTAACGGCCACGATTCAATATCTCATTAAGTCAAGATTAACATTATTCAACATGTGACATGAATCCCAACGTATATGTAAGCATGTCTAAGCATAGCTACGATAACCCAATGTTGGTATTATGATTATGTCCAACTAGTAATGTCCCAACCTAGGTTTAACAATGGATACATGGCATACAACGAATCAAGGTGGCATAATGTCAACTAGGCATACATCTACTCCCATTAAATAAACATTGATACGTAAATAGCATGCAAGTGTATAAAATAAATTACTTTGCAAACATAGGATCAATATGATCAAAGGTTACGACTTGCCTTGCTGATCTAGTCTGAATCTTGGTCTCAAGTCTTCGTTCGCTCCCTCGGAATTAGCGTCTCACCGAAAATAAGCAATGAAACCAAATAAATACAAAACAGAGACTCAAACAAGCTCAAAACTGAAAATAAATGGCTCTGGAAGATAGATCTTGATTTTACAAAAATTTAGAAACTTGAATCGCCTCAATCGGAGTTCGTATGAGCGAGAACGGGCCTCCAAAGATTAAATTCAGAGAAAATACAGAAAATCAGAAAATCGAATTTCTGGATTTATTTTTGTCTTGAAAAAGGGATTTATTGCGCAACGCCGACGTCACCGGCTTACGGTGGATGGGTCCACGGCGCTGGCTGGGTTCACCGTGCACCGCGACGGCCGACGCCTGCGCCGACGCGGCGGCGGCCGACGCGAAGGCCGACGCAAGCGGTGACGCTTGGCGCCACGCGGTGTCCGACGAGTAGCCACGTGTCGCGCGCGACGGACGAGAGCCAGATCGAACGGCCACGCGCAGCGGCCACTGCGGAGGAGAGCGTGGCGCAATCCGGCGTCGGTTTGGAGATCCAACGGCGAGCGCCGCCGCCGGAGGTCTTCGGCGGCGGCGGCGCCATTCACCGGAGGTGGAGAAGATGACAAGGGCAACACAGCACGGCGGCGGCAGATCGGGCGCGGACAACGGGATCCGGACGAGGACGTCACGAACGCGGAAAGAGGTGCGCGGCTACGGCGGAGACGCACGAGCGGCTAGACGGCGACGGAGAAGCTTGGCGGCGACGGCGACTCCGGCGAAGCTCGCGCGGCGCAACGGCAGCTGCGTCTCAGCGTAAGAAGGAGCAACCGGCGCGGCGGAATCTGGCGGACCTCGGGCGAGTGCGGCTCGGCTTTATAGCCTCGGAGGACGACATCGGACGCAGCACGGACGCCGAGGCGTCGGCGGCGGGACTCGAATCGGCTAGGGTTTGGCTGCGCGCGTGGCGGCGATCGGGACCAAGCGTCACGCATCAGACAGACGGACGGCAGATGCGCTACCGGGTGAGGCTGCATGAGGCGAACGGCAGTGGGGGCGAGTGGGGTGAAGCGGGCGGAAGCGGGCTGGGCCAAGAATCAGCCGAGAAGGTTTTCGAAAATAAAATCATTTTTCGATTTTAAATAATTCCAGGAATCCGAATAAAACCAAATAAATTCAAATAAATATCAAATAAATTCAGAAAAATCCCCAAAAATACAGAAAAATTCCTTGGAGCACAAGGAACCCAACTAAAACTGAAATTCTTGATTTTGATGAATAGTTTAGCCAAATTAAATCCTTTTTTTATTTAGAAATTCAAATTAAGCTGGAGTTAATTCAAGAAAATGCAAATGGTTAAATTTTGAATTCCAACATTCCAAAACTCAAATTTTGGGATGTTACATTTGTGTAGTAGTGTGAGTGCTAGCCACTGATCATGGGACTAGTACAGTGATCACATGGAGGTTCCAGTTTGCAAGAACGGGGTCTCACATGATATCTCAAGGATACCAGATATGTAAATATTTAGGTTTCATTATAGTTAGCATTAAATGTTTAAGAGTTGAAGCATTAACATTTGTGTAATCGAATAGTTATATCTTTCACAAACTAACTCCAAATTTGACAAAACCAAATCCTAGTAACATGAAAATTTTCAAGTCAAAATAGTGTATATTTATTTTATAAAAATTCTGACATTCCAATTTTTAGATTTTTAGAGTTTATGTTTTTCAATTTTAAAGGCCATAAATTATATTATTAATTCTTGATATTTTTACTAGAGGTAAATAATGTATTGAGCATATGATGGTAAGTTTTCCAGATGCAGATAATGATCGAAAGTTTTATGGTAATTGTGACCTTGAACTGTTTAGAGGTCAAAGAGATGTCTTTTCATTTATCATTTCTCTATTGTGTGCATTAAAATTTATTTATCAGCGGAAATGATTCACCAGAGTGCTCAAGATTTTTAATATCAATTTTTGAAGATTTTACTTTTACCTTTTTATCTTTTACCATTATCTATGCATTAATTCTATTTGTTTGATTATTCACACAAGACATAAATCCAAGAAATTCCAATAAAAACCAATAATGTTAAGAAAACTCAGAAATAATAATATTCAAATTCAAAATATACATTTTCATTTATTTGCATTTTCTGTGATGTTACCGTATTGTAGAGCTTCGTGATGATAACCTGTTATAAAACATAGTCGTTCACCTGCGATCAACCAATCAATTCGCCAACACAATCACAAGAACTGTAACATCCCAAAATTTGGCTTATTTAAGTTTTTATTGCTTAAATGTGCATTTATGATTTTCTGGAATTTATTTGGATTTTTCTGGATTTATTAGAATTAAATTCAAATCAAGTTTATTGCCTTTTATTCGAATCTATTTAAATTTATGCAAAGTTAAAATAAAGTTTTTCCAAAAATATTTTATTTGAGTCCAGAATGTCTCAAAGTATTTTTGAGATTTTTCTTTGATTTTTCCTAATAGTTTTATTGCTTAAAATAAATAAAATGAATTTCTGGAATTATTTTAAATAGAAAATCATTTTGAAAATCAGTGAACAGTGTTGGGCCGAAGCCCAACACTGTGCGCTGGAAACCCGCGTCGGTGCGGCCCAGTTGGCCCATGAGTTTGTTTCCAGGAAACCCTAAACCTCGCAGCCGTCGGATCGGTTTTCTCCGGAGCAGATCGTGCCACGTAGGAGCTCGAGTAGTGACCGTCGGATCGCGACACGCGTACGGCTGAGACGTCGTCGTCTTCGGCTCGGACTCGAGTCCGTCGCCGCGCCGCGAACTCCTTCACCGTGTAGATCTCGAATTCCTAGGCTATAAGTAGGGCGGGTAGTCCCCGAGGTTCATCGTGAGTGTCTTGCAGCTTTTTCTGTTGGGTTGTCGCCAAAAGCCTCCGTGGGCGCTTGAGAGCTCGTCGGACTTCGTGGCGCCGCCGTCGTGGTTCTCTTCACTTTCGCCGCCGTCGCCGGATTTACATTATTGCCGAGGACGCCAGAGTCATCGCCGCGACGATTCGCGTCGGTGGAGGGTGAAAACGTCGCCGGGGATTCTCTCTTCCGCCACCTCGGTGACCTTCGTCCCCAAGTCCGGTGAGTGCCGCGCCGCCGTGACATTGTTTCGGTCGGAGCTAGCCTCGGTAGTTGGATCTGCATCGTCTGCTTCAAGATCAAGCCACGTCGTCGCCGCGATGGCGAAGCTCGGGTAAAGGTGAGCCGTTGGATGAGCGATGGCGGTGGAAAGAACGCCACGTTGCATTAGTTTCGTAGCCGTTCGATCGGATCCGGTGCATCGGATGGAGCCGTCGCGCAGCCCAATCGCAGCGACGCGTGTCGGGCGTGGTACCGAGGCGGTATGGGCCGGTGCATCGTGGTCTCATGACTGCGCCGTGGATCGGGTCCATACGCCGAGACACGTGTCGTCTTGTGATTGGCCGAGATCTCGCTGACGTAACGCTGACGTCATAAATCGCTTTTGAATAAAACAAATCTGTTAAATTCGAATTTCGATTTTCCGATTTGATGTTATTTTAAACTTCAAAAGGCTATATCTTTTGCATCGTAACTCGGATTTGAGTGATTCAAATTTCTAAAAATTTGTAAAATTGAGATCTATTTAATGGTGAATTTTATTTGATTTTTGGAGTTCAATTGCTCTCTGTTTTGGCATTTATTTGCTTTTCTTCTTGATGCAGCGTAGACGTTGAATTGTGCGGCGCTTGGAGGAAGATCCGATAACTCAAGAGCAAGTTCCGAACCAGATCAGGACCTATTCTAAGGCAAGTTGTGCTTTGATCATGTTGAACCCATGTTTATAAAATTGCTATGTTTGTTCTACCCTATTGCATATATTTCAAATATACAATTGTTTTAAATTAAATTGGGCGTAGCTAATATACCGATTGATCTATACCCTACCTTGTCATTGTATGCTATGATCCATTGTCACCCTAGATTGGTTCAATATAGTTGGTTAATAATTATGATCAACATTGGAGGATTAGTCCGTATTAGTTGCTTAGCCATGCCACGTCATCACATGTGTCGGAATCATTGATAATTAATCTTGATTAATGGAATATGGAACAATGTTAATAACTTGTGTGTCATGTGGAATCACACGATGAGATTGAGTTGTTGTGGCGAGTCATGTCACGCAATGATGTTGAATTGTTGATGGCACGTGGTGCTTGGTAACCAAGCGGGTGATAATAATTTAGATTGGGGTAAGTGACAAGGCGCGAGTATGCCAAGGTGGGCCCAATGGGCGAGGGTATGTGGATGTCTTGCCCGATCACTCTAAGGACTTAACCTTACAAGCCTTTGACTGAGTCAATCATGCAACCACGTGTTGTAATGGGACAGCCTAGTGATTAATTTGTAATGTCTTAACTTGGTACTATCATTGGTGGTGTGAGTTCCGGGTCGTGTAATTCACATGGCGCAAGAGGGGCCCCAGTTGTGGTTTTCGGACCCACCAGTGTTGAAACCTTAACGTAGTAATCTTGGATTAAGCGAGCATTGTAAAGGCTTTGTCATGATCTCTCCGCCGACACACCAAAGGAAGTGTGTTAACCGGAAGGCACCAAGAGACGATCATGTCACGTGGGTAAAGTGCATAACCTCTGCAGAGTGTAAAACTATTGAATAGCCGTGCTCATGGTATTGAGCAATGCTCGGAATTACTGATTAAGGGTTAGCTTAATTAAAATGAACAACTTGGTTGGGATGGCGAATGCCATATAGAAGATGGATTTGACTTAAGATTGGAAACTTGGTTTACTTGAGAAAAGATGAATCTATCATTATTGTTATTTGTTTTACCGTCTTTACAATCTATTTATTGTATTTGTTCGTAAATCTGCTTTGTTGCAAAATAGCCATGATAGCCTATCCTTTGGAATAAGCCTTGCATATAGTTACATAGAATTGCATTACATGCACAACTTGTTGAGTGCTTTAAGTACTCACCCTTGCCGACAATAACATCACCAGTTGAAGAGTCTACATCAATCTTGGAGCAAAGATTCCGGGAGGAGCGAATGTTTAGGCGCAAGCCTTGTCGATTACTGTGGTATCTTGAGGGTTATCTACGTTCCATTCATTGCAGCTTAATATATTATTCACCTTGCAGCAGGCATAGTCATGTAAGTGGACCATAAGGTCATTCAACTAGTAGTATGTATCATATGATATCTTTCATAATATTTCCGCTATGTATGATTGTGATATTTACTGATGTTGAACCTGTGTGCACTAGCGTGATCCTGGACTAGTGCAGTATACACAGAGGGTCTGGATTTGCATATTCGGGTCCCGACAAGAACAAAAATTGGAGCACACACAATATAGGGTGGCAAAGTTCTCTCGTTTTATGAGATTGATCTCTTGTACAAGGGGATGCCCAATATGTAAAGAAAACATAAAGAGATGAGTTCGGATTCGTCCACACATAAGAGATAGAGTCCAACCGAAAACGGATACAAAATCTCTTATCTCTTAACATACATCACAGGCAAGCAGCATTTTGCAGTTGAACACTGTGAAGACTCAAGATTATAACCTTGATAATTACGATATTAATAGAGCCTTAGTGAAGCTAGATGTTTCTTGGTAGTAAAATTGGAGACTTTAATGAATTCTATTAAAAAAAGATAGGCTGTAAATTGTAGCCTAATAGAAGAGTTTAGTGTTTCTTTACCTAGATAGACCAATGGACGTGCAGTGACTTGGATATTAATAAGTAGTCTTTTTTCCCATTTGACAATTAATGCAAAACATCACTGACCTATAGGAAGAAGTACTGAAAAGAACTAATATACTGAAAAATAATAATAATTAACTGTAACGTCCTGAAAAATTTGAACAGTAAAATATGTACGGTATAAATTTGAGAATAAGTATTTCTGGAGTGTTCGGTATTATTTGCTCCAATTAGAATTTCCTTAGATTTTTGTGTTTTGTGAAAAGATTAAATAAAAGGAAAAACAAAGGAAAAGGTAAAAAGAGGAAGATAAAATTTAGAAAAATTTACCATGGGTCCTATTCAAGCTGGTGATAATGTTTGACCAGTAAATGAAATTTTTACAAACTTGGGGTTAAGTTAAATAAATCATGTATCTACTTTTGATTAAAAACAGTGAATCAAAAAGGAGGAAGAAAAATAACCAATGTCAAGTAAAGACAAGAAAATTTATATAAAGCCCTGGGGGTATAATACACGACTGGTAAAATTTTTATAATTAAATGAATTGAAATAAGCCTCTTAAAAATTCAAATACAGTGGGTCCAAAATGTAAGGAAAATAATTGTCAGAATTTTTATACAATAATTGTTCATATTTTTGATTTGAAAATTTTACAGTGATCCAATTATAAGGGTTTGAACCTCTCCAAAAAGTTTGAAAAATAAATCATAGAAAATAGACCTTTAATTAAATCAAAAACCGAAATCAAAGTTCAGGACCAGGGTACAGTGTCAGAATTTTAATAAATTGTCTAAAAGGAGTTTTTGTCTCAACATTTTCCAGTAGACGTGTGACTCTCATTAAGATTTGGTAAAATTTTTTGGGAAAATCTGGAATTAATTTGGGGCTTAAACAAATACAAACTCTAGAGTTTTCCCGTTCTGTCTCATTGCATTAAACACGTCGTCTCGCTGACAAGTGGGACCGGCCCTGTTGAAACGTTGACTTGCTGGCGAGGCTGTGACGAAGCGTTGTCTCGCTGCCAGTGGGCCCCGGCCCCACCCGTCTGCCTCAGATCGCGATTTTCTTTCCCTTTCTTCTCCCCTGGCCGAGGTGAGTCGCCGTCCTCGCCGTCCTTCGTCGCCCGATCCCCACTTGCTCCCGTCCGGCGCAAGCGATGCCCTCCACGTCACGAGGAGTCTTCCCCACGCCTGTGCTCGGTCAATCGTGGTCGAGCCGCGTTGGAGAGACGGCAGCGTCGCAGCTCGCGCTCGGTACAGAAGAAGCCGACCGGAGTAGTGCGCCCAAAACCGCGAATGCGATCAACCTCACTTGGCTAAATGCCTTCCATTTCACTGAGCCGAGAGCCTCAAGGGGCGTCATCTTCCTCATTGAGTCGGAGGAACTCAAAAAGGGGAAAATCGTCGAATCGGGTGAGTTCCTCCTCAATCCATCGAATCGATTCCACCCGAAGCGTCCTTAGTGTCCCAGGGTTACTGATCACTCGCCATTTTGGCTTCTTTTTGCTCGTAGCGCCGCCGCACCGCCGTTCTTCTTCCTCACGGCTGGCGCTCGGTGGCAAGCCGTTCCAGCCCATCTCCGACCCAGCTATCCGGTGAGTCTCCATCTCCTTGCTCCACTGTAGCTAGACAAACCCTAGGCCGCCGGAATCGTAGCCTCTAGCCAAGCTTTCCCCGTCGCGGTCATGGCGCCGCCGCACCCTCACGGTGGTGGCCACCTTCCCGGCCACCTCCCGGTGAATGGGTACCACACATGGGTGTGCACGGGTGTGCTGGTGCCCATGGTGCTAGCCATTCCGCCGCGGCGGAGCTACTTCGCCGGCGGTGAGCAGAGAACCGTGGCGCTCTGCTTTGAGTCGCTGACCGATGGACCCCACACGTCAGCGAGGCCGCGGGTTTAAACTCGTTTTTGGCGCGCGCGGCAGAAGGTGTTTTCCCAGTAGCGAGAGCGTAGTTTGGTTTTTGGATGATTTTCAGAAACCGACCGAAATTCAAATCTTAATAACTTTTGAATCATCTGGCCAAATTGAGTGAAACTAATTTCTAAATTCGTATAATATTCTATAGTTTCAGAATATACAAAAATTTCTGAAGATGAGTAAAATGTGATTTTAGAAAAAAATTAAAGAGAAGCTTAAGTGTAAATAGGGTGATATGGATAAAATATTTTTGGGGTGATCCAATTAAGGAAAAGTAAATTTTTGTAGAGTCTTTGGGTTATGAGTATTCCCAATAAACAAACTGTTCCCATGATATCCTATTATATATCATGTTTGCTAAAAAAATTAATACTAAACATGAAAATGAAATTAGGTAAATAAAAGAAAGGACTAAAGTTGGAATGCTTAAAAGTTCATCCTAATGGGGCTTAAACCATTGGGGATTAACTCAGGTGAAAAATACTCAAAGAAAAATTTATGTGATAGATGTTTAATTAAGAAAAACAACACTTGTAATAACCAAAATAGATGTAAATTGCTATAAACCAGTCCAAAATAACTTAAATTTGGTTTTGAAACATTTTTAAGATTATGCCCTGATGTCAGGAAGAAAATGGATAAAAGATGTTGAATGGTTTAGTAATAAATGAAAGTGAAAGATTGAAATATTATAAGTTAGTTTTTGTGTTCATATAGCCCTTTTCAACATAAGATAAAATAGGTTATATAAATGAGAAAGAATGTAAAAATGGTATATAACCACTTCACAAAGTATATTCTAGTAGATTCTGGAAAAAGAATGACATTTTGTTAAGGTTTGTATGTAAAACAAGCTAAGGGAATGAGTCTACTTTTTATGTCTTGCTGAATAATTGAAGCAATTAAGCTTTTTCAACTTGGTAAAAAATAACTCATCCAAGTAAGAATTTTTGGAATAATAGTGTAGAAATTATAACCAAATTTTGTTCTACCAGATTCCAGAAAAATATTCTGTTTTAGAGCTTTGGTTCATTTAGTTTTCATTAGTGTAATAACCTTAAGTGATATGGTTTAGTAGTTTTGTAGCTAAGTCTAGAGTTCAACCAAGCTTTTTCAACAATAGTTTTCAAGCTTCATCCAAACCCTAAAATTTAAAAGAAGTTATTAGAATTGACAACTAAAGTATGCTCTAGCTAATTCAAGACTTAAACTCTAATTTCTTTAGTTAATGCACATAAATCTTGTTAGGTTTATAACCCTAGATGATATAGTTTTTAAGTGCTCTCTTCTTGGAAATTTTGAGAAAAACAGAGAGGGCTCTGGTTTCTTTGATTGTTGCATCCTCCAAAGAAGCAAATGAACAAACTTTTCATTTCAAATAATTTTAGCATCTATAATTCGATGTTCGAATTCAAATATTTCATGAATAGCAACCTTCTATTTAGTTCTAATTGTGCTTATCCATTTGTTTGTATGTTTTCTTTTTGCCATTTGAAGTTGCTGATATTCGTTGGTTTTTCTTGTTCTCGACGAGTAGAGACCGACGTTATCGAAGAAGAAGATGACGGTTCTGCAGATCCGGATTTTATCCCTGACGGTGATTTGCAAGGCAAGCAACTCCTTGATCACGTTGAGCCCGATAATTCACCTACTTTATGTTGTTTTTGCTTATGTACAGTGCATCCGGATAATTCCCCATAAAAGTGCTAATTTGGGTTAGAACTGTAGTTAATCCTGTAAATTATGGTTTGCCTCAATCTGTATGGACATGTGAACCTTGTAAACCTTAGTTGAACTAGACATATTTAATGTCGTGTTTGGGTATAATCGCTAGCCTAATATTCTTGCTCAATGCTTTGCGTTACCTCTTTTCAATCTTTCAACCTATATATGATCTTCTTGGAAAATGGTTAGTTATATTTTGCTAAAAACCCTCAAACAAAACTATGGTTTGACGCGGGTGATTATTTGGCACTAGCCGGTTGTGCAAAAGGATATGCACGTAGCTAGGGTGGAGTATCGCCTGTGTCGGATTAAGGACCGAGCAATGAGATGGTGAATCCATGTTTTCGTACAACCACGAGGGCTTGTATGGGCGGGTCTTAGCCTATTAAGTTGTTTAGATGTGGCTTTGCATCTATGGAAGGCGGGAGATTGCACAGACATTCCGGTCTGGTTTGTTTGTAGGGGTTTCTACATACCAATGCAACGGTGTACGCCTTGCCCTGGACAGAGACGTGGTGTTGTGTGTGATAAATGTGGATCCACGGCTTGGGTGAGTGTTTCTGTCTTCAGGGCGAGGGTTAACGTCCCGGGCTGGTGTAAAGCCACGTCTAGATAATGTAACGGCTCCGTATGATCTCCTTGCCGACACACCAAAGGAAGTGTGTTAACTGGCCTGGCGAAAGAGGTTGATCATTCCTTGTGGGTAAAGCTGTACAACTCTGCAGAGTATAAATCTAATCGATTAGCCGCGTCCGCGGTCAAGGGCACTTGGTGACATTATTCCATGCTAGAGTTCTTTTGGTGCTTTCAAAAATGGGTGGTGGTTTTGGAAACCATTTTATAACCAGCTTTTGTGTCAAAGGATCGGCACCGAGGTCATACGCAGTCGGGTAGACTGGGTTGGAAATCTGGATTAATTGCTTAACATTTTGTCTTTCAATTGCTTTTATTAAAATGCGATGTTGCAATCTATTATGCTTATTCATTTTAATGTTTTCATGCAACTGCAAAATAACCATAGCCTGTCATTTGCTCAACCTGCATAATTATTTATTTGCATCTGTGAACCAATATAAGTCTTGCTGAGTACCAATGTACTCAATCTTGCATCTGCTGTCTCAGAGGAAGAAGACTGCGATCTGCCGGACGACGCGTTCTTTCAAGCAGGTCTCGGGGGTTTCGACGATAGTCTCTTCTAGGTTGCCTAGTCAGTTGCCTGAGGGTTTAGTTGGCAACCACCAGGCTGTTTGGAGTTTCAGTTTCCTTTTGGTTTTCCGCTTTTAATTTCCTCTGTTAAAATGGTTCAAGTTTGTACTGAACTCTGTATAGTTATTCAGTTATGTAAGATCTTCTGTTTGTTTGCGTGTATGATTTTGATACGAATGTTGTAAACATGTGAGTGCTAGCTACTGATCCAGGGAATAGCACAGTTATCACATGGAGGTTCCTGTTCATCGAGCGGGTCTCACAAAGATGGTATCGAGCCATCTTGTTGTAGGAACCTTGGGGAGAAATGGTCGTTAGTTAGAAGTGTAGAAATCTAATTTGGAAGTAAACAAAAAAATATGTCCACTACTAATAATGGAATTTAGCCTAATGCTAATTTTCTTGTTTGTAGTTCCTTAGCTCTTCCTAATTATGTTTATAAGATTATCTTGTCTCGTATTTTGTAGATGGCCCGGTTTGTTCCTTGCCACGAATCGAGGGTCCCTGAGCACTCAGGTATGATGGGAGTGCTGCAGTCGTTGCTTGAGAGCTATCAGTTTGAGGGGTGCCCCAGATACGTGGTCTTTCAGGCGTACTTGAGCCCAGTGACCAAGGAGTACGCCGCTCGAGTGTTTATTCCTCCTAGGCCGGCCAACAGCGAGGGAGAGAGGAGCTATATGGGTAGTGGGTCGTCGATAGACGCTTCTATGAATGAAGCGGCATACCTAGCCATAGTACGACTCCGGCACGTGTTACCTGACTTGAGCCCTCACCATTACTACCTACCTGCGAGACCGTTGGTAGGGGTTAATGTGTATAGGGGTCATGTTGGAGTGGGTAATGGCGACTTGAAAGTCATGGTGGAGTTTGTTAATAAATTAGATAGTCACTATGTGAGGTTGGCGCAAGAGTTGCTTGAGACTCGGCGTCGTGTGGCATTCTTGGAGTCCCGAGTGGCATTGTGTGTGGCGAGGCGTGCCTTACCACGCACGGTGTTAACTAGCGAGGCTCCGGGGATTCCGGCGGCGCAACGCCCTCCACCCATGTCTTATGTGCCTACGCCGGGAGTGGGTGCAAATGCTATGATGTCGACTATTGGGAGTTGCCCTAGGCTCATAAATGACAAGGGCATCAATCCATATAGTATTTGCACCTACCGCCCTAGCACTCCACAGGTATATCGCCGAAGGAGGTGTGTGGTTAGGAATGTGGGGATATGAAGTAATGGAGTGGAATGTAGAGAAATCTAGTAGTATGTGGTAATGTAATTACTAAGATGTGATTTTGATGTAATATAAGTGTCACAAGGACCTTGTAAATATTGATGGTTGTGCTGAAATTGCTAGCTAAAATTGTCTCATTTTGTAACTAAGAGTAGGACATGTAAAAATGTAAGTGTGGAATTGAATCTTGCGTGAACAAGCTAGTGATATGTATATGTGCTTATGGAAGAGTCCATTTAGTTTTCCTATGTTCCTTGTGCTGAAATTTCTGGTGTTTTGATAATGGGGGCGAAATTTCAGAAGGTGGTGCTGACTTTCATATGAAAGTGATCCATATCCATGTATGCAAATGATATGTGTTATGATGTGTAGTATTAAGATTGCTGTTGAGTATAGAAATTGGATTAATGCTTTGTATGTATGCTTGTGAGAAAAATATTTGATAATCTTGCTATATTGTGTTTGTGATGAAATGGCTATGGTTCTGGGATGTTGTGCCGAAAATATAGGGAGTGGTGATCCCAGTTTGTGCTAGTAGCGATGTTGGAAGAAATAGTAAGAGGTAGATGGAAATTGAAATTTGTTAGTTGCTTATTGTTTCGAGTATATCAGTGAAGGGCTTGTGCTGCATATGTTAGTATTCTGGTAATAGAAACAAAATTACAGAGGGGATATAGTAGTGTCTATCATGCAAAAATAGTTCTTTTACATATGTGCTGGGAGGTGGTAGTGACATGTTAAATGGTGCATATGTATGTGTTTTGGTAATGTGAGAATTCAGGTTACAAGAAAGAGTAGCTAATGGGTGAATTAGTCCATGTGAAACCATATGTTGTGGAAGTAGGACCAAAGTTAGGGAAAATATGCTAGTGGCTGTTGGGTTGAAATAAATTGCATGCGCATGTTTTGGTGGTAGTTAAGGTGTGAATTAACCTGTGTATATGTGTGTAAGTAATATGTATGTAGCATGCTTTGTAGTGTAAAATTTTCGAGCTGCTTCTTTTTGTGTGAATTAATAGTGACGATTTTCTCTATAAATTTTAGCTTTGAAGTGGAAGTTTTCGATGAGATAATCATTCACGACAATTAAGAGAGCATGAGTTAGCTATGTGAAATATTGTGCCGGCCATAAATTTTAAAGCAATGTCCTTTTCTTTAGTATGCTAAAAGATTGAAATTACAGGATGAGGTTGACAAGATCCCTTAGTCAGATTTTGGGGTCTGGCGTGGCTCAGGATGCTCGCGATCCTCGAGCGAGTATTTCTACGCCGGCCCAGCCGAATCCTCAACATCCCACGACGCGGGCTTCTTCTTCACAAGCTGCTCGTCGTGAAATCCCTGATCCACCGCCTGTTCAATAGGAGATTCCGGAGGGACAGTTACCTCAGCCGCCCACAATGGCGCAAGTGTTGGCTATGATCGAGCATGGAAGAAAAGCGAATGCTCTGTTGCTGCAGCAGATAGCCCAGAATATAGCGCCTCAGAATGTGGCTCTCGGAGGAAATGGTGGAGCGCCTCAGGTGTCCAAGTTGAGTGAGTTCCTAAGGACCCAGCCACCCGTTTTCTCCCCTACTGCCGAGCCTCTTGATGCTGATGACTGGTTGAGAGCTGCGGAGAGCAAGTTAGCCATTGCGCAGTGTGATGAGAGGGAGAAAGTTCTATATGCCTCCTATCAGCTGCAGGGGACCGCAGCAGTTTGGTGGGAGAACTACCAAGCAATGCTACCTGAAGGTCGAGTGGTCCTATGGCCTGAGTTTAGGGCTGCTTTCCGCCGCACTCACATTCCATCTAGTGTGATTGAGGTGAAAAAGCGGGAATTTCTGGACCTAAAGCAGGGATCAATGACAGTGATGGAGTACGTGCACCACTTCAATCAGCTATCCAGATATGCCACATATGAAGCAGCTGATGAGGCGAGGAGAATTGAAAGGTTTCGGGAAAGTATGAATGAAGAGATTAAGTGGGCCTTGATTGCCCAAGACATCGATAACTTCCAGACCCTCGTCGATAAGGCAGTGAGGGTGGAACACGGTAGCCGCAATGTGCTGGAAAGCCGGAAGCGCAAGTGGCTTGTGCGTAGTTCTACTGGAGCTGGATCATCTCGATCACCAGGGTGGCAGTCGACTAATGTTCGTCGACCACCACCAATTCAGGCCCAAAGGGTCCAGCGCCAAGCTCAGCGGGTTGAGTCGACTCCCGTTTTGTTGTGGCGATCATCGCGACCCGATCCGTCGAGGCGACAACCGAGATCGGCTGCTGTTGTTCAGAAGCAGGCCGCTAATGTCACTTGCTTTCATTGCAACGAGCGTGGGCACTACGCCAACGCTTGTCCTAAGAAGAAGGCTGGACAGCGACCACAAGCTCAGGGCCGCTCACAAGATGGGGCGAAGCGGCAATCTCAGGGATCGGCTCCACCACCTACTCAAGGTGGTAGTGTTGGGCGTCTTCATCACGTGACGACTGAGGAAGCGCAAGAAGCACCAGATGTCGTGCTTGGTATGTTTCCCGTGCAATCCATTCCTACCTTGGTTTTATTTGATTCAGGAGCTTTTCATTCTTTCATCTCAAAGAAGTTTTCTGAGCAACATAATTTGGAGGTCTCTCTTTTGCCTGTTCATATGATTGTGCAATCACCTGGAGCTACTATTAGAACTGATAGTTTCTGTTCTGGGGTTGGCATAGAGATCAATGGGGTTATGTTTTATGCTGATCTCATTATGATAGAAACATTTGGTCTGGACGTGATTCTAGGCATGGACTGGTTAGCTAAAAGTAAGGGTTGCATAGATTGTGCTAATCGATCCATAACCCTTGAAAACCAAGAGGGGATGCATGTAGAGTTTACCTCAAGTACTAAAATTTTAACACCTCAGACAGTCTGGTATTTTGCATCTGTTTCTAGTTTAAATGAAGTGGCAGTCGTTAGTGAATTCCTGGATGTCTTTCCTGCTGAATTGCCGGGAGTGCCTCCGGATCGCGATATGGAGTTTGTGATTGATTTGGTGCCGGGAACTGCACCGATATCAAAACGACCATATCGGATGCCTCCAAATGAGTTGGTAGAATTGAAAAAGCAACTTAAAGAACAGCTTGATAAGGGGTTCATTCGTCCCAGTTCTTCGCCTTGGGGGAGTCCAGTTCTTTTTGTGAAGAAAAAGGACAATAGCCTGCGTATGTGCGTAGACTATCGTGCCTTAAATGAAGTGACCATTAAAAATAAGTATCCGCTTCCCCGGATAGATGATCTGTTTGATCAGTTGAATGGGGTGCAAGTCTTCTCCAAGATATATTTGAAATTGGGATATTTTCAATTGAAAATCAGACCCTCAGAAATTCCAAAGACCGCCCTCACTACGCGTTATGGTTTATATGAATACACCGTAATATCGTTCGGGCTGACAAATGCTCCAGCAAGCTTTATGAACCTAATGAACAAAGTTTTTATGGAGTATTTAGATAAATTTGTGGTGGTTTTTATTGATGACATCCTCATTTATTCCAAGAGTGAGGAAGAGCATAGGCAACATTTGCACCTGGTCCTTAGTAAGCTTCGGGAGAACAAATTGTATGCCAAGTTTGAGAAGTCTGAGTTCTGGTTGAAAGAAGTCGCTTTTCTGGGGCATGTTCTATCCGAAGGTGGAGTTGCCGTCGACCCAAGTAAAGTAGAAGCAGTATTGGCTTGGGAAAGGCCGCAATCAGTGCCAAAGATTTGAAGTTTTCTAGGCTTCGCCGGATATTATCGCCGGTTTATTGAAAATTTCTCTAAAATTGCTAAGCCACTAACTCAGCTTCTGAAAAAGGAAAGGAAGTTTGAATGGACTCCTGGTTGTGAGGAAAGTTTTCAGAAACTGAAGGAAAAGTTAACATCTGCTCCAGTGCTCATCTTGCCGGATATTCATAAGAGTTTTGAAGTGTACTGTAATGCATCGCTTCACGGTCTGGGTTGTGTGTTGATGCATGAGGGCAGGGTTGTCGCTTATGCTTCTCGACAACTCCGTCCTCATGAGCAGAATTATCCTACACATGACTTAGAGCTAGCATCAGTTGTACACGCCCTTAAAATCTGGCGGCACTATCTCATTGGAAACAGAACGGAAATCTATACTGACCACAAGAGCCTCAAATATTTCTTTACTCAGCCAGACCTGAATCTGAGACAAAGAAGGTGGCTAGAGCTAATTAAAGACTATGATCTTGGCATTCACTACCATCCTGGCAAAGCCAATGTCGTGGCCGATGCTCTTAGCCGCAAGCTTTATTGCATGTTGGGTTCAAATCAGTCTGAGTTAGTTCATGAATTTCAGAAACTCAACCTGAATTTAGTTGAGAATGGTTATGTGGCCACTCTGCAGTTGCAACCAACCCTGAAAAGTCAAATTAAAATTGCACAGTTTGAAGATGAAGCCATCGTTGAGATTCGGAATCAGTTGAAAGAAGGCACGGATTCTGAGTTCTTGGAAAGACCTGATGGGATAATCATGAGAGGAACTCGTGTATATGTGCCGAATGATCCGGAAATCAAGAAACTGATTTTGACAGAGGTCCATGAGTCACCATTATCTATCCATCCTGGTAGTACCAAGATGTACCAGGATCTTAAGAGGGAATATTGGTGGCCCGGTATGAAGAAGGATGTCGCTGAATATGTCGCAAAGTGCGATGTATGTCAACGAGTAAAGGCCGAACATCAGCGTCCAGCTGGACTTTTTCAGCCATTGCAAATTCCAGAATGGAAGTGTGATGATATCAGTATGGATTTCATTACTGGTCTTCCTCGAACTCGGAAAGGAAATGATTCCATTTGGGTTATCGTTGACCGACTTACAAAGGTAGCCCACTTCATTCCTGTCAAAACCACACATACTGGGGATAGATTAGCAGAGCTGTACATTAGTAACATTGTGCGCCTGCATGGTGTCCCAAAACGATTGTGTTTGACCGTGGGTCACAGTTCACATCTCATTTCTGGGAACAGCTGCACAAATTGTTGGGAACCAAGTTGAACTTTAGTTCTGCCTACCATCCGCAGACTGATGGGTAGAATGAAAGAACAAATCAGACTATGGAAGACATGTTGCGGGCTTGTGTGCTGTCTTATAGCACCAATTGGGAGAAGTGCCTCGCATTTGTAGAGTTTTCTTACAACAATAGCTTTCAAGCTAGTCTGCAGATGTCACCATTTGAGGCCCTTTATGGAAGAAAATGTCGAACACCCCTTTTCTTGTCTGAAGTGGGTGAAAGACAGTTCTTTGGCCCCGATTTGATTAATGAATCCCAAGAGCAAGTAGACTTAATCAGAAGCCGGTTGAGAGAAGCTCAATCTCGCCAGAAGAGTTATGCCGACACTCGTCGACGTGACTTAAGCTTCGAGGTTGGCGATTATGTTTACCTTAAAGTTTCACCTCTTCTCGGAGTTCGTCGGTTCCAGATTCGAGGCGAGTTAGCTCCTCGGTATATCGGACCTTATTTCATCCTGGAGAAGATGGGAGAGAAGGCATATAGATTGGAGTTGCCTACTCAGTTATCCAGTGTGCATAACGTCTTCCATGTGTCGCAACTGAAGAAGTCTCTCCGCGTTCTGACCGAACTTACCCAGTTGGAAGATCTTGATCTTCAACCTGACTTAACCTATCGAGAGCGTGCTATGAAGATTCTTGAAGAAGCGGAGCGCCATACTCGAAACAAAGCCCATAAGATGCTAAAAGTGCAATGGAGCAATCATACGGAATAAGAAGCGACATGGGAGCGGGAAGATTGCCTTAGGGAAGAATTCTCGGATTTCTTTTAAACCCCTTTTTCCTTTTAGCTTTGTCAAATCTCTGAGTAGATTTACGTAAGGGGTGGATCATAACGTCTGAAAATTTTGAACAGTAAAATATGTACGGTATAAATTTCAGAATAAATATTTCTGGAGTGTTTGGTATTATTTGCTCCAATTAGAATTTCCTTAGATTTTTGTGTTTTGTGAAAAGATTAAATAAAAGGAAAAACAAAGGAAAAGGTAAAAAGAGGAAGATAAAATTTAGAAAAATTTACCATGGGTCCTATTCAAGCTGGTGATAATGTTTGACCAGTAAATAAAATTTTTACAAACTTGGGGTTAAGTTAAATAAATCATGTATCTACTTTTGACTAAAAATAGTGAATCAAAAAGGAGGAAGAAAAATAACCAATGTCATGTAAAGCCAATAAAATTTATATAAATCCCTGGAGGTATAATACACCACTGGTAAAATTTTTATAATTAAATGAATTGAAATAAGCCTCTTAAAAATTCAAATACAGTGGGTCCAAAATGTAAGGAAAATAATTGTCAAAATTTTTATAAAATAATGGTTCATTTTTTTTATTTGAAAATTTTACAGTGACCCAATTATAAGGGTTTTAACCTCCCCAAAAAGTTTTAAAAATAAATCCTAGAAAATGGACCTTTAATTAAATCAAAAACCAAAATCAAAGTTCAGGACGAGGGTACAGTGTCAGAATTTTATTACATTGTCTAAAAGGATTTTTTGTCTCAAAATTTTCCACTAGACGTGTGACTCTCAGTAAGACTTGGTCAAAAATGTTGAGAAAATCTGGAATTAATTTGTGTCTTAAACAAATACAAACTCTAGAGTTTTCCCGTTCTGTCTCATCGCATTAAACACGTCGTCTCGCTAACAAGTGGGCCCGGCCTTGTTGAAACGTTGACGCGCTGGCGAGGCTGTGACGAAGCGTTATCTCACTGCCAGTGGGCCCCGGCCCCACCCGTCAGTCTCAGATCGCGATTTTCTTTCCCTTTCTTCTCCCCTGGCCGAGGTGAGTCGCCGTCCTTTGTCGCCCGATCCCCACCTGCTCCCGTCCGGCGCAAGCGATGCCCTCCACATCGCGAGGAGTTTCCCACGCCTGTGCTCGGTCAATCGTGGTCGAGCCGCGTTGGAGAGATGTCGGGACCCGGATTTGCAAATCCGAAACCCTCTGTGTATACTGCACCAGTCTAGGATCACGCTAGTGCACACAGTAGAAACATAGATGAAATACCATTCCATACAACGAATTAACTAAGAAGAAGCAATTTATTATTGAATAAAGCAAACGACCTTATGGTCAATGTTTACACCATTATGTCTTAAGGGCTTAAGAAACAAATACTATTACAGCGGAAAAGATAACTTGAGCCATTCGACATGCCACAGGCAATCATGTGGGAAATGCCTTCCTAATCCACGTAGTCTTCATAGAATTCCTCCTCATGATATTCATTATCTCCTTCAGCAACTGATCAACAAGGGCATAAAGCCGTGAGTACAAAGGTACTCAGCAAGCCGTAGGGAATGGATGCAATATATTCATGCACGGCTTGACAAGGATGGCTATATGTTTCATTTGTAGAAAGAAGTAACTTGAATTGAAATACAATAAATAGATTGAAAGCATATTTATGAAAAGATAAATAAATAACTGATAGATCAATGATAGACAACAAAACAATAGTGAACTCCCCGTTCACATCCCAACAATTCCACATTCCACATTTTATGAAACACTCTATACCCCGTGTGAAATTCCTGGCTTTGTCCATGACTGCGGACGCGTATATTCGAATAGTTTTACACTCTGCAGAGGTTGTACAACTTTACCCACATGACATGAACATCTCTTTGTGCAAACGTTACTAACACACTTCCTTTGGTGTGTCGCAGAGATATCATGACAAAGCCTTTACAATGCAATGTCTAAACTTGGTACTGCCCGCTAAGGTTTCGCCCATTAGGGCCCCCTCTTGTGCCTTGCGAATCTACCCGTCCATCCCGGAACCCACACCACTAACTGGCAGTACTCAAGGCTAGACATTGCAAATTAATCAGCTAGGTCTGTCCCATTCCAGACATGTGGTAGTACGGTTAGGCCCAGTTCAATGGCGCACAAGATTAAATTCTTAAATTGTCTCGGGCAAGACATCCACATCCCAATGTGCTAGAAAGCACCCCCTTTACTTCACGATCACTTGCCCGAGGGAAAACAATTCGTTCAACCAAGACCAATGGCAAACGCCGCCATGGTACAACAAATTTTACAACAGTGGCTAACAGCCACGATTCAATATCTCATTAAGTCAAGATTAACATTATTCAACATGTGACATGAATCCCAACGTATATCTAAGCATGTCTAAGCATTACTACGGAACCCAATGTTGGTATAATGATTATGTCCAACTAGTAATGTCCCAACCTAGGTTTAACAATGGGTACATGGCATTCAATTAGTCAAGGTGGCATAATGTCAACTAGGTATACATCTACTCCCATTAAATAAGCATTGATACCTAAAATAGCATGCAATTGTATAAAAGTAAATTACTTTTGCAAACATAGGATCAATATGATCAAAGGTTACGACTTGCCTTGCTGATCTAGTGCTGAATCTTGGTCTTCAAAGTCTTCGTTCGCTCCCTCGGAAATAGCGTCTACCGGAAAAGAAGCAATGAAAACAAATAAAAACAACACAGAGACTCAAAAAAGCTCAAAACTGAAAATAAAAAGCTCTGGAAGATAGATCTTGATTTTAGCAAAATTTAGAAACTTGAATCGCCTCAATCGGAGTTCGTATGAGCGAGAACGGTTCTGAGAAAATACAGAAAATCAGAAATTCTGGATTTATTTTTATACGGAAAAAGGATTTATTGCGCAATCGCTGACGTCAGCAATCAATTTCCTGAATAAGAAATAAATCAAAAATTTCTGAATGGGACCCTCGGTCTATGGAAGTCCAAATATATGCGCTATCGACGCGGCGATAAAATTCGTAGGTGGCGGCGAGGCGGATCGCGTCGTCTTGAAGAGCGGATCTGCGATTCGCAGCTGCAGCGGCGACGACGTACGGGGGCTCGAGGAAGGAGAGCGACGGCGCTATTCCACCGAGCCGAGGAAGACGACAAGGAACGAGGCGAAAGGGCGACGGACCAGTCGCAAAACCCTAGGGTTCTTGAAGAGCTCGACGCGAGGAATCCACAGGGACAGACGGCGGCGGCGGAGAGGGCCCAGCGGAGAAGATCGAGACGGCGGAAGTTCTCGAGCGAGGCGAAAACTTCGGCGAGGTCGTAGCGACGACCGGCGAGGTTTCGGGCGACGGCAAAGGAGCAAGATGCGCGACGCAAAACAGCGAAACTCGGAGGGTGTGCGGCGGCTTAAATAGGGGCCTTGGAGGTCGTGTCGGACGCGGACTCTGAGATGGCAGAGGATGCTTTTTCAACGCGGGCGGCGCTATGGTTTCGCGGCGCTGGTCAGCTAACCAAGCCCAGGCGTCTTGAGCGAGCGGCGGGCAAGCGGCAAGGTGAAGGCGACGCAGCGATTGAAGAAGCGGCCGAGGCGAAGCGGGCCGGAGGGGAAAAGAAATGGGCCGGAGGGGAAAGATTCGGCCCGAAAGAGTTTTTGGAATTTAAAAACATTTTCCAATTTAAGAAATTGCCAGAATTTCAAATAAAATCAAATAAATATCAAATAAATTCAGAAAAATCCTCCAAAATACAGAAAAATTCCTTGGAGCACAAGGAACCCAACTAAAACTGAAATTCTTTAGTTTGATAATAGTTTAGTCAAATTAAATCCTTTCATTATTTAGAAATTCAAATTATACTAGAATTAATTCAAGTAAAATACAAATGGTTCAATTTTGAAATCAAACATTCCAAAACTCAAATTTTTGGGATGTTACAAACCTCCCCCCCTTAAATGGAATCTCGACCCCGAGATTCTGACTCGCTAGGGAATAGGTAGGGAAACTCGGACATCAGATCCTCTTCGTGCTCCCAAGTTGCTTCCTCTTTTGAATGATTGCTCCACTGGACCTTGCAAAAACGGATAATCTTACTTCTCGTGATACGCTCTGCTATATCCAAAATTTTCACTGGTTGCTCCTTGTAGGTAAGATCCTCCTGCAAATCAATGGCTTCCAATGGCATCTGTTCCTCTGGCACACGCAGGCATTTCTTTAACTGCGATACATGGAACACATCATGGATTCCGGCACAAGACTGAGGCAATTCTAACTTGTAGGCAACCTCTCCTCTTCGTTCCAAGATTTTGAACGGTCCCACATATCTAGGGGCAAGCTTTCCTTTTACTTGAAATCTCTTAACTCCTTTGAGAGGGGTGACTCTGAGATAAACATAATCATTGGGCTCAAAACTTAAATCTCGGCGACGATTATCTGCATAACTCTTCTGTCTGCTTTGAGCGATCTTTAAATGGTCTCGAATTAATTGGACTTGCTCTTCGGCTTCTTGCAATATGGCAAGGCCAAACAATTGTCTTTCTCCTGACTCCTTCCAGTTGAGAGGGGTTCTACACTTCCTTCCATATAAGGTTTCAAAAGGCGACATTTGCAGACTAGCCTGATAACTATTGTTGTACGAAAACTAGGCATAGGGCAAACACTTGTCCCACTTAGCACCATAAGTTAAGGCACAAGCTCTTAACATATCTTCAAGAATCTGATTCACACGCTAAGTCTGTCCATCGGTTTGAGGTGATAGGCGATCTTGAATCGAGATGAGTTCCCATGGCTTCATGCAGACTCTGCCAAAAACGAGAGGTAAATTGGCTTCCTCTATCAGACACTATCTTCTTAGGCACTCCGTGAAGATTGACGATCCTTGACATATATAATTCTGCTAATTTATCTCCTGCATAAGTAGTCTTAACTGGAATGAAGTGAGCTACCTTAGTCAATCGATCCACTATTACCCAGTTCGAGTCATAACCTGCTTGGGTCCTCGGAAATCCAGTGATGAAATCCATACCAATTTCTTCCCACTTCCACTCGGGAATCTTCAATGGCTGCAGCAATCCTGCTGGTTTCTGATGCTCTGCCTTGACCTTCTGGCATACATCACAAAGTGCAACATATTCTGCAATCTCACGCTTCATACTAGGCCACCAATACCTTTCCTTGAGGTCTTGATACATCTTAGTACTTCCAGGATGAATGTAGTATAAAGTCTCATGCGCTTCTTTGAGAATCAACTCCTTAAGCTCTTTCTGATCTGGTACGCAAATACGCTTCTCATACCAAATAGTGCCTCGTTCATCTTCGGTGAACCCTGGGGCTTTTCCTTTCTTCATATTGCTCTTAATCTCCTTGACATCGGCATCATCTACCTGTGCTTCTCGAATCTGATCTTCCAACGTAGGGCGTACTTCCAAAGTAGCTAAATAACCTTCCTGGACCAATTCCAAACTAAGCTTCTGAAATTTCTTATAAAGGGCTGGCTGACTTTCCTTAATCATCAGATTATTGCAGTAACTCTTTCTACTTAAAGCATCGGCTACGACATTGGCCTTGTCTGGATGATAATGGATCCCAATGTCATAGTCCTTGATCAATTCCAACCATCTTCTTTGTCTCATATTGAGGTCAGCTCGGGTAAAGATATACTTGAAACTCTTGTGATCAGTATAAACTTCACAACGATTACTAATGAGATAATGGCGCCAAATCTTTAAAGCATGAACTACGGCTGCCAATTCCAAATCATGGGTAGGGTAGTTAACTTCATGTGGCCTTAGTTGTCGCGAAGCATACGCTACAACCTTCTTATCTTGCATTAGCACACAACCGAGTCCTTGTTGGGATGCATCACAAAATATAACAAAATCCTTCCTATTATCTGGCAGAATAAGCACTGGGGCAGTTGTCAAATATTTCTTTATTTCTTGAAAACTTTGCTCACACTCTGGTGTCCAAACAAATTTCTTCTCCTTTTTTAAGAGTTGAGTGAGCGGTCTAGCTTTTCTAGAAAACCCTTCAATGAAACGGCGATAATATCCCACCATTCCAAGAAAACTTGGATCTAGGGTACCGTCTTGGGTGACTCCCAACTTAGCACATCTCGTACCTTACCAAGGTCAACAGCGAATCCTTCTGCTGATATGACATATCCTAGGAAAGCAACTTCTTTCATCCAGAACTCACATTTACTGAACTTTGCGTAAAGCTGGTTCTCTCTTAGCTTCGTTAAAATTTGGCACAAGTGTTCCTCATGTTCTTCCTCACTTTTGGAGTAGATCAAAATGTCATCAATGAAAACAACAACAAACCTATCCAGATATTCCATGAATACCTTATTCATCATGGTCATGAAGTAGGCAGGGGCATTGGTCAATCCAAACGACATCACGGTATACTCATACTGTCCGTACCGAGTAACAAAAGCTGTTTTGGGTATATCCTCCTGACGAATCTTCAACTGGTGGTAACTTTGATCTTAAGTCAATCTTGAGAACACTCCGGCTCCTTGAAGTTGGTCAAACAAATCATCGATTCTTGGCAGAGGGTACTTATTCTTGATGGTGACCTCATTGAGTGAGCGATAATCTACACACATTCTCTGAGTTCCATCTTTCTTTTCAACTAAAAGAACTGGCGCTCCCCATGGCGAAGAACTTGGTCGAACAAAACCTTGATCTTGCAGCTCTTTGATCTGTCTCTTTACCTCAGCTAACTCATTAGCAGGCATTCTATAAGGTCTCTTGGAAATGGGTGGTGTTCCAGGAACTAGTTCTATGAAGAACTCTATATCTCGATCCGGTGGCATCCCAGGCAACTCATCTGGAAACACATCGGGAAATTCGCTGGCGACTGGTACATCTTCCAAACTTATTCCTTTGGCACTACAAACTTTAATCCCTTCGGACTGATCTGAAACGGCTTGAACTTTTAACTTGGCCCCATCTGGACTGGTTAAGGTGATCTCTCTATTCCCACAATCCAAAACTGCTTGGTTCTTGGAAAGTCAATCCATTCCTAGGATCACATCTAGGGACTTGGTGTCTAGGACAATCAGGTTGGCCAGAAATTCTACCCCTCCAATTAATATCTTAACTTTGGGGCAGCCTTGGTTCGAACTCAAATCAGAACCAGGAGATTGCACTAGTAAAATAGCCTTAAGAGGCATTGTCTTTAATTGATGACTTGTAGCAAAACTTCGAGAAACAAACGAATGCGTAGCTCCAGAATCAAACAAAACCATGGCAGATGCTGAGTTGACTAGGAGCTTACCTAGTATGACGTCTGGTGCAGACTGGGCGCCCTCGGTGATGACGTGATTCACACGGCCTCTTCCAGCAGGCGGCGGAGTCCTGGTGGCTTGGTTGGGAGTCTTGGCTGGGGTCTTGGCTGGCGTAGATCCCAAGTTGAAACGGACTGGCGTCACAGCTTGCTTCCTTGGGCAATTATTGGCATAATGACCGAGTTCATGACAGTTGAAACATGTGACTCCTGCAGCTGGATTACTGGTCCTTTGAGGTGGATTGCTGTTGGTGCTGAGGTTGCGATTGCCTGAAGGAGCTATGCGAGTCTTTGGCGCAGGGTCTGAATGCATTCGGGAGTGAAACGAGCGGTCGTTGAGCATTGGTTCGACTCTCTGATGACTCGATGGGCTCCATCTTTGCATCATCTTTCTCTTACGGGATTCTTCCAATTCACGACGAGATTCTTCAATAAGCATAGCTTTATCTACAAGGTGCTGAAAATCTGCATAGTCATTGCCAATAACTTGCACCTTTAGTCCAGGATTGAGTCCACGCTTGAACTTCTTTTGGCGAGCATCATCTGTAGCTACATCCTCTGGAGCATAGCGAGCAAGTTGAGTGAACTTATTGAGGTATTCACTCACTGACATCCCTTCTTGCTTGAGCTCTCGGAACTCATTTTTCTTCATCTCCACTTTTCCATCTGGGATATGGGAGTGGCGAAAAGCAGTGGAAAACTCTGCCCAAGTGATAGTCTGAGGGTCATCATGGGCAGCACTGTAGTTCTCCCACCATTCAACAACGGTGCCCTCCAGCTGATGAGCGGCATAGAGAACCTTCTCACGATCTGTGCACTGAGCAATTGCGAGTTTCTTTTCAATGGAGCGAATCCAGTCGTCTGCGTCCAATGGTTCAGAAGAGTTGGAGAAAGTTGGCGGACGAGTCCTCATAAATTCTGCTAGCTTGGACTGGAGACGAGCTTGAGGAGGTGCAGCAGCAGTTTGGTTCTGTTGGTTTAATAGATTAGCTAGGGCAACTGCAGTCTGGTTCTGTTGATTCATCATGATGTTCATGTTCTGCATCATTGTGTTCATTAGCTGAGTTTGAGCTGCAAGAAAATGTCCCATGTTTTGATCTGTCACTGCTGGTGGTGGAAGTGGTGCATTGGGGTTGGAGTTGGTGTTGGCACTGGCACTGGCATCCACGGCGAATCTGCGGCCGGCTCGAGCAGTGTCAACCATCTGAGATGCAGCACAAGGGTTTGATAGGTAAGAGGGAAAAGCAGTAGACGAGTGGTAAGATCATCTAGGGGAGAAGGTAATACCCAGGGACAAAAGAACACAGCCGAAAGGCTACAAATTAAAGAGGCAAATAAAGCTTTTTCAATTAAAGGCATGGTTGCGACACCGTGCTTGGGGCAAGTGTACAACATACCAGCACACAAGCAAAGAAACTCTTAGTATACGCAGACTAAACGTGACTAAACTGAAAGGAAAACATGCTCAAGCACCGTTGAGCAATAGGAACCTATCTTATATGGTAGTCTTCTTGGCATAATCTTGACAGATTGATCCTCACCTTCTTTGGTTGAATCCTTGCAGAAGACTCGAGGCTTTGAGAAGTTTCACGAGATAAGATCAATTTAAATTTCGAATCAATGTTTTAGCAAAGGAGAGGAATAAGAACCTAAGAATAAGGCGAGAGGAGACGAAAACTATTAAGTACCAATTTGTTGGTTTGATTTAGAAAATAATTTTGAAGACCATGCTAACTAGGATAACGGCCTACAGTCAATATGGCTCTGATACCATCTCTGTCGGGACCCGAATTTGTAAATCTGAAACCCTCTGTGTATACTGCACCAGTCCAGGATCACGCTAGTGCACACAGTGGAAACATAGATGAAATACCATTCCATACAACGAATTAACTAAGAAGAAGTAATTTATTATTGAATAAAGCAAACGACCTTATGGTCAATGTTTACACCATTACGCCTTAAGGGCTTAAGAAACAGATACTATTGCAGCGGAAAAGATAACTTGAGCCATTCGACATGCCACGGGCAATCGTCTAGGGAACGCTTTCCTAATCCACGTAGTCTTCATAGAATTCCTCCTCATGATATACATTATCTCCTTCAGCAACTGATCAACAAGGGCAAAAAGCCGTGAGTACAAAGGTACTCAGCAAGCCGTAGGGAATGGATGCAATATATTCATGCACGGCTTGACAAGGATGGCTATATGTTTCATTTGCAGAAAGCAATAACTTGAATTGAAATACAATAAATAGATTGAAAGCATATTTATGAAAAGATAAATAAATAACTGATAGATCAATGATAGACAACAAAACAACAATGAACTCACCGTTCACATCCCAACAATGCCACATTCCACATTTTATGAAACACTCTATACCGCGTGTGAAATTCCCGACTTTGTCCATGACCGCGGACGCGGCTATTCGAATAGTTTTACACTCTGCAGAGATTGTACAACTTTACCCACAAGACATGGACATCTCTTTGTGCAAACGTTACTAACACACTTCCTTTGGTCTGTCGCAGAGATATCATGACAAAGCCTTTACAATGCAATGTCTAAACTCGGTACTGCCTGCTAAGGTTTCGCCCATTAGGGCCCCCTCTTGCACCTTGCGAATCTACCCGTCCATCCCGAAACCCACACCACCAACTGGCAGTACTCAAGGCTAGACATTGCAAATTAATCAGCTAGGTCTGTCCCATTCCAGACATGTCGTAGTACGGTTAGGCCCAGTTCAATGGCGCACAAGATTAAGTCTTTAAATTGTCTCGGGCAAGACATCCACATCCCAATGTGCTAGAAAGCACCCCCTTTACTTCACGATCACTTGCCCGAGGGAAAATAATTCGTTCAACCAAGACCAATGGCAAACCCCGCCATGATACAACAAATTTTACAACAGTGGCTAACGGCAACGATTCAATATCTCATTAAGTCAAGATTAACATTATTCAACATGTGACATGAATCCCAACGTATATCTAAGCATGTCTAAGCATTACTACGGAACCCAATGTTGGTATAATGATTATGTCCAACTAGTAATGTCCCAACCTAGGTTTAACAATGGGTACATGGCATTCAATTAGTCAAGGTGGCATAATGTCAACTAGGTATACATCTACTCCCATTAAATAAGCATTGATACCTAAAATAGCATGCAATTGTATAAAAGTAAATTACTTTTGCAAACATAGGATCAATATGATCAAAGGTTACGACTTGCCTTGCTGATCTAGTGCTGAATCTTGGTCTTCAAAGTCTTCGTTCGCTCCCTCGGAAGTAGCGTCTACCGGAAAAGAAGCAATGAAACCAAATAAATACAACACAGAGACTCAAAAAAGCTCAAAACTAAAAAGAAAAGGATCTGTAAGATAGATCTTGATTTTATAAAAATTTAGAAACTTGAATCGCCTCAATCGGAGTTCGTATGAGCGAGAACGGGCCTCCGAAAGATTATATTCAGAGAAAATACGAAAATCGAAAATCGAATTTCGATTTATTTTTATTCGAAAAAGGATTTATTGTGCAATCGCGCGTGATCAATTTCTGAAAAAGAAATAAATCGAAAAATCCTTATTAGGTCGACAGTGGGACCCTCGGTCTATGGACCGAGTCAATTTCCACGAATAATCTGAAATAAATCGAAAAAATTCGTATTAGGGTGGCGAGGTGGCGAGCGAGTGGGACCCGACGGTCGGATGGACCGAGTCCACGGAAGGATCGGGCTCATTGCCGTCGGATAGCCACGATCGCGAAGAGGTTCAACGGAGAGCGGCGGTGCTATTCCACCGAGCCAAGGAAGACGACAAGGAACGCGGCGAAGGGCGGACGATCGCAAAACCTAGGGTTCTTGAAGAGCTCGATGCGAGAATCCACGAGGAGACGAGGAGGAGAGGGGCCTAACGGGAGATCGAGGCGGCGAAGGTCTCGAGCGAGGCGACAACCCGGCGAGGTCGCAGCGATGGCGGCGAGTTTGAGCGACGGCAAGAAGCAAGATGCGCGGCGCAAAGCGGCGAAACTTCGGAGGTGTCGCGGTGGCTTAAATAGCGGCCTTGGAGGTCGTGTCGGACGCGGACTCCGAGATGGCGGTGGACGCGTTTTCAACGCGGGCGGCGCTATGGTTTCAGCGGCGGGTCGGAAGGAAAGATTCGGCCCGAAAGAGTTTTTAGAATTTAAAAACATTTTCCAATTTAAGAAAATTGCCAGAATTTCAAATAAAATCAAATAAATATCAAATAAATTCAGAAAAATCTCCAAAAATACAAAAAATTCCTTGGAGCAAATTAAATCCTTTCATTATTTAGAAATTCAAATTATGCTAGAATTAATTCAAGTAAAATACAAATGGTTCAATTTTGAAATCAAACATTCCACAACTCAAATTTTTGGGATGTTACAAGAGACGGCAGCGTCGTAGCTCGCGCTTGGTACAGAAGAAGCCGACCGGAGTAGTGCGCCCAAAACCGCGAATGCGATCAACCTCACTTGGCTTTATGCCTTGCCCTCGCGTCGCATTGCTCTACTACTCCTCACTTTTCCATTTTGCTGAGCCGAGAGCCTCAAGGGGCGTCATCTTCCTCGTTGAGTCGAAGGAACTCAAAAAGGGGAAATCGTCGAATCGGGTGAGTTCCTCCTCAATCCATCGAATCGATTCCACCCGAAGCGTCCTTAGTGTCCCAGGGTTACTGATCACTCGCCATTTTGGCTTCTTTTTGCTCATAGCGCCGCCGCACCGCCGTTCTTCTTCCTCACGGCTGGCGCTCGTTGGCAAGCCGTTCCAGCCCATCTCCGACCCAGCTATCCGGTGAGTCTGCATCTCCTTGCTCCACTGTAGCTAGACAAACCCTAGGCCGCCGGAATCGTAGCCTCTAGCCAAGCTTTCGCCGTCGCGGTCATGGCGCCGCCGCACCCTCACGGTGGCGGCCACCTCCCGGTGAATGGGTACCACCCATGGGTACGCACGGGTGTGCTGGTGCCCATGGTGCTGGCCATTCCGCCACGGCGAAGCTGCTTCGCCGGCGGCGAGCAGAGAACCGTGGCGCTCTACTTTGAGTTGCTGACCGGTGGACCCCACACGTCAGCGAGGCCGCGCGTTTAAACTCGTTTTTGGCACACGCGGCGGAAGGCGTTTTCCCAGTAGCGAAAGCGTAGTTTGGTTTTTGGATGATTTTCAGAAATCGACCGATATTCAAATCTTAATAACTTTTGAATAATCTGGCCAAATTGAGTGAAACTAATTTCTAAATTCGTATAAAATTCTGTAGTTTCAGAATATACAAAAATTTATGAAGATGAGTAAAATGTGATTTTAGAAAAAATTAAAGAGAAGCTTAAGTGTAAATAGGGTGATATGGATAAAATATTTTTGGGGTGATCCAATTAAGGAAAAGTAAATTTTTGTAGAGTCTTTGGGTTATGAGTATTCCAAATAAACAAACTGTTCCCATGATATCCTATTATATATCATGTTTGCTAAGAAAAATTAATACTAAACATGAAAATGAAATTAAGTAAATAAAAGAAAGGACTAAAGTTGGAATGCTTAAAAGTTCATCCTAATGGGGCTTAAACCATTGGGGATTAACTCAGGTGAAAAATACTCAAAGAAAAATTTATGTGATAGTTGTTTAATTAAGAAAAAACAAAATAGATGTAAATTGCTATAAACCAGTCCAAAATAACTTAAATTTGGTTTTGAAACATTTTTAGGATTATGCCCTGATGTCAGGAAGAAAATGGATAAAAGACGTTGAATGGTTTAGTAATAAATGAAAGTGAAAGATTGAAATATTATAAGTTAGTTTTTGTGTTCATATAGCCCTTTTCAACATATGATAAAATAGGTTATATAAATGAGAAAGAATGTAAAAATGGTATATAAGCACTTGACAAAGTATATTCTAGTAGATTCTGGAAAAAGAATGACATTTGGTTAAGGTTTGTATGTAAAACAAGCTAAGGGAATGAGTCTACTTTTTATGTCTTGCTGAATAATTGAAGCAATTAAGCTTTTTCAACTAGGTATAAAATAACTCATCCAAGTAAGAATTTTTGGCAGAATAGTGTACCAATGATATCCAAAGTTTGTTCTACCAGATTCCAGAAAAATATTCTGTTTTAGAGCTTTGGTTCACTTAGTTTTCATGAGTGTAATAACCTTAAGTGATATTGTTTAGTCCTTTTTCCTAAGTCAGTTTTGTAGGTCTAGAGTTCAACCAAGCCTTTTCAACAATAGTTTTCAAGCTTCATCCAAACCCTAAAATTTAAAAGAAGTTATTAGAATTGTCAATTAAAGTATGCTCTAGCTAATTCAAGACTTAAACTCTAATTTCTTTAGTTAATGCACATAAATCTTGTTAGGTTTATAACCCTAGATGATATAGTTTTTAAGTGATCTCTTCTTGGAAATTTTGAGAAAACAGAGAGGACTCTGGTTTCTTTGATTGTTGCATCCTCCAAAGAAGCAAATGAACAAACTTTTCATTTCAAATAATTTTAGCATCTATAATTCGATGTTCGAATTCAAATATTTCATGAATAGCAACCTTCTGTTTAGTTCGAATTGTGCTTATCAATTTGTCTATCTGTTTTCTTTTTGCCATTTGAAGTTGCTGATATTCGTTGGTTTTTCTTGTTCTCGACGAGTAGAGATCGATGTTATCGAAGAAGAAGACGACGGTTCTGTAGATCCGGATTTTATCCCTGACAGTGATTTGCACTACTACAGAATTGTACATCAGAATCGGTTCTTTTTTGTCATTACAATCGGTTCAAGTGGCGATACGAAGTCTTTGGATAGTGATGAGGTGGAGTTATCACAGTCGGTTTTACCTCGATTGTGATAAATCCTCATTAGAATCGGTTCTTAGATCAAACCGATTCTGATGAACACATTATCACAATCGGTTTTTTCTAATAACCAATTCTGATAAAGGGTCATCAGAATCGGTTCTTTAAAGGAAGCGATTCTGATGACCCCCTCATTAGAATCGGTTCTTTTGCCAAACCGATTCTGATAACCACCCTCATTAGAATCGGTTCTTTTGTAGAACCGATTCTGATAACCACGTTATCAGAATCGATTCCGAAAAAGAACCGATTCTAATGAGGGGGTCATCAGAATCGCTTCCTTTAAAGAACCGATTCTGATAATGTATCATCACAATCGCTTTATTCCAAGAACCGATTGTAATGGTATGGTTATCACTATCGCTTCCGTAAAAGAACCGATTCTACTAATGTGGTCATCACAATCGCTTTCTTAAAAGAACCGATTCTGATGAGAGGTCATCACAATCAGTTCCTCATAAGAACCGATTCTGATGACCCTCATGGGGGTGTTTCAATTTTGCATATTATCCAAAATAACACACATATTAACATTGGGCATATATATATCACATTGACAATACATAACACATAATGCACATATCACATTCACAGAACACGAATACGTAAATTGCAATACATATAGCCCATTCGTTCACAACATACAAACACAAACATGCTTAACAATCAGTACACGTGCATATATATCACATTGACATATACAATTAATATTGTTTCCATATGGACTAGTAGGACGCTTCAGGATCTCTAAACCTACCATCCTCCGATATAACTTCTAACCAGTACCATTGGCATAAGTGATCTCGTAAATTGTTGAGTGCTTTCTTTGTCTAAGCTCTTCTCGGGATATTGATCATCGCAAAACATAAATGAGTGCATGAATTTAAGTTTCAAAATTTGTATGTGAAAGGCTAAGTATGCATGTACATATACCTTAGGAAAAAGGTGTGAGCCACGACCACAACCAACATGTGTTGCATGACATAGAAGCCGCACAGTCATCGCTGCCTGTTGATGACAACGTGAAGAGAGAAAAGAAATTAACACACGAAGATTAGATGTCAAAAAATTAAGCGTATATATGCTAGGCACTTGTACCGTGAATTTCTTATACTCCAAATCTTTGCCCTTTTTGTTATTGTGTGACCCTCCTTCATCGACATAGTCCGAGAAACCCCTACATATATTGGAGAGATGCCATTGAGTAAAAAAAATATAGTTAAATTCATAAAGTGTTAGGTTACGGTAATGTACTTACTTCTGCAAAGGACACTTGATCGCGTAGGCCATCGGTCTCTTCTTGATTGAGTTAAAAATATAGATGTGTTTTCATTCTAACGAGGACGAGTAGAACCCAATGGTTGCTTATTAAATGGAATGTAGTGCAAGGAAATAAGTTCGCATACGGTTTAAGTGCGTACAAGTAATTGAAGGGTTTGTACTACTTACTCCTCGTGGTACGGTATTACAACGAAGTCCTTCGTCGACTCGAGATGCAATACCCTCTTGACGTAGCCACAACAAACACCGGATGTATCCTAGCCGTGGTCGCAGACACTAGCTCGGGTCGATTTAACCCAACTTGGTTTAGATTCATCACGGCTCGCTGTCTCATTGCCCTGCAACTCGTGTTGATATTAGAAAACATAATGCAAAATCCTATAAAAGTCGTCAGCTCATGTTGTATGGTGCGATACTCATAGCGTCCAAGATCGTAAAGTAGAAATATCGACGGCTTTTAATTGGTACACAAGAAACAGATCCTCAAAACTGACAGGGAATATCCCATTCTCGTCACGGTGGAAATGTACCCTTTTATACATCACATTGAAGTCAACTCGACGCTCTTCCTCATTCACCTTATCAATATACCATCCATGGAGCTTGCGAGTCCACCTGCCTAGACCATTTAGTTCGTTGGATGCAAGCAGGGGCTTTCCATGTACGTAGGCCTTAAAATCATAAGGGATGTCTGTGGCCTGTGCTGACTTTTCTTTCTGGGCCGAAGGAGTCTTCGAGGTGAGGGTAGTTGGATTTTCAAGTACCTCAAGGGGCTTTGTGGCCTTTATCAGCTTTGCCTTCTTGGCGGAAGGAGTCTCGAGAGCCTCTTGTGGTTACATTGGTGTCGTGCTTGTCCTTTTACACGTGAGCTCTGCACTCGTGTAGGACTCATCACGGTGGTGGGAGCAGAATCGAGCACGAGTAAGCACGCAGTGCGGTAGGAACCTACAAAGCACGTGCATATTTAACTTATTGCGATTACTCGGAATGGTAGAGAAGACGCGGGATTGTTACCTTGACCAAGATCGACACCCGTGTGGCCACTTGATGAGCGACATGCGTGCTTGCCCGAGAGTGCCGATATCTTCGTTGGGGGACTCGAGCACATGTGATAAGAAGTGTTCGTGGGCGTAGTCCACCGCACCTCATGTAGCCCTTCCCAAAGGTGACCATGCACGATGTCGATCTCCTTGCGAAAATGCAACCCCGCGTGCAGCCTCGACAGGAAATCCATCCTCCGTCAGGGTGGTGAGCTGGCACTTAGCAGGGGCCTGCAAGATGTACGCAACTTGAGGAGAAACATTGTGGGAGTTACACTTGTAGATTTAATTTAGGAAAAATTAATTATTACCTTGGATGGGGATCGGTCTTATCATTTTGGAACCACAAATGCTAGGTCGGGCACGAGCTTCTCTACAAGAGGTGAGGATTCGCTCGACTGGGAGATCATCGCCATCATCTCAGACCTCAGGCGCTACTCACGTGCCATCATCTCAGCCCTTATCTCATCTTCACGTGCCATCATCTCCCCCCTCATCTCATCCTTGATCTCCTCCTCACCGCTCCTGGCGTCTCCTTGAGCGCTCGCGCGTGCCTCCCATGATCTTGATCTAGCACTCAAACGTCATCTTGGAAGTAGGATCGCCCGTATGCCCGACCTGCGCCGAGCACCGGCCCTTATGATCGGGCTTCCGATCGCGAGACGACGAGATATCCTTCGACCCTTGGCTCTCGAAGGTCCCTGCTCTTTCGCCGGCTTACCTCCTCCCGCAATAGCGAGTGCGAATTAGATCGAAATACAACAAGCTAGGCCAACCGCAATGTACTAAGTCGGATGTCTTACGATGGCGAGACGACGTGCGCATGGCGGGTTTGCGACTACAAGCTGCCCGTCGGGGTTTTCTTTGTCCTCGCTAATACCCGGGCCGTGCCGTTCCTCACATATGTGGGAGTAAGGCATCGTCATCCCGAGTTCGCGCACTCCTCGGCTAGTCGCGCCCACTCGCCTTCTTCCCCTCATAGCCGCTGTCACAGGTGGTGCGGGTGCGTGTTGTGCCTCTGGATAGCGGTATTCCTCTCTCTTAGCTGCTCGCCTCGGGCGTACCCTTCGTCGTCGTGAACTCCACCCAAACATCTGTAGTAACGAACGGATACCTCTCGAATGGTGTACGACCTTTGATGACGTACTCACCGTGCATGAGGACCACGGTGCCTCAAGGCCACACCCATCCTCTTCAAGGCGCACTGCCTTGCGTTGTGTTCATCTTCCTCCTCTATAATCCACTTGCCCTTAACCTCATCCCACGATCGATTCTTACGCTCGCGCCGACTTCCTTCCTCCAATCCTTAATCGTTATGGGCACTCTCTCTCTCACCAATTGACCGAGGAATGAACGGTATCGCCCCTTGTACTTGGGAGGGCCTGTGCAGACCCCCGTGGCATTGAAGTGGAGAACCTGCGGTGTTCTCCCTATGGCCCCTTTGTTCGGTCCTCGGGCCTTCCTCACCTTACTCGCCTCTCAACATTTGGAACTTGGCTCGGCCCTCGGGAGCACCTTCTACTGTGCGCGAGGAGCCGATGCTCTCTAATTGTGACATTTTGAGTTTTCTAATCTGATAAGGTCATATATTTGACATGAGAGAAAGCAATTAGTACCTATTTTGTGAACTTGACAATAAATCATGTAAAGCAATAGCTGAATAGATAAGTAATAAGATGTAACTGTTCTAGCATATTTCAGTAGAGTAACAAATGAACGAACGATCTTCAAAAAAAGTTTATCTGTTGATCACCTAAATACGTACCAACGATAACCCCTACTCTCTAAATAGGTTTGGTCCTAATCTCATTCGAGGATATGTGGTTCGAGCAAGTTCCTAAGCCGTTGTACAACTGCAGAGTAGATTTCGGCAGCATCTCCCCGCTGTTCTCCAAGTATACGTCTCGACAACAGGTCAAGAGGGGTGTATACCCGGAGAACACCGTAGGGAGATGCTACCAAAATCTACTCTGCAGCTTGTACAACAGCTCAGAACTTGCCCGAACCACATATCCTCGAACTGTCCAAAAAACGTGGACAATTCGAGAATGCTTGCTTATGAATGTGACGAAATGGCATATTCATAAACAAGCACTCTCGAATGGGAGACATAGGTTACGTATTTTTAACTCTAACGTAGATCATATTACAGTAACAATAATAACATGTAGATCATATTATCAGTATTTGCGATAGATGATGAAAGCATGCATTGTGAAATTTGAACTCGAAATGTTTGCTCTCAAACTTGAATTAGAGAAATAATTTTCTTGTTACAGAACTTTGTCGTAAGGACAATAATGTACATACTTGCAATTCTAGTGTACTTGTACATATTCTCCATCAATGATGCCCAGTGAAACCTTCCATATATAATGTGCGAAACAAGCTTGATTGCCATCGGGAAAGTGCGCAAGGGCTTCCCACAACACATTTATTTCCATTTTTGTTGCTCTCTGCATTTTCCTTGTAATAATCAAGATTGGTTCTTTTCTTTGTCAACTATAAGAAACCGCACTACATCTCTTGGTCATTCTTAAAATTTTCCTCCTTCCGAGTGACAAACTACACAACGCAATTATGCAAGTTGATTATGAAAATTAAAAATTTCTACCACAAGTGCTTGGCATTGTTGGTTATCAAACTCTCGATTATGAATCTTTTTTTAGACCGATGTTAAATAATATATCACTAAAATGGTTACCATTACGCACTGACAATTTGTGTTATGTGTGGGCATGGTAAACTCACCCGTAATTTCCACATTCTATCTCTGTATGCCCTTAATGCTGAATAGGAGTTGTGTTTTTCTCGTGTCCCATTCATACGCTAGTGTGAAAGTATAACCTTGTGATTGTTCTATACCCTTACAAGTGATCTTTCTACCCTTTAGTGTTACTATTCAAATTCATACTCTATTGCAAGAAAATCAACCTGTTTGGAAGTTATATCTTGCTAGAGACTATCTTGTTGATTTCATCTTGTGTTACCAGTGAGGAACATCAAGCCAACTCACATCTTGAAGAAAGGATGGTTTAGAAAGTTACCAAGATAGAGCGTCAGTCGGCAGGCGTCGGGACGGGGTGGCGGTCGTCGGGCGGGTCGGGGGCGCCGGGTGGCGGGCGGGCGGCGAGTCGTCGGGGCAAGCCGGAGGGCGTCGGGAGTCGGGCGGTCGGCGGGCGTCGGGAGGAGCGTCGGGGCTGGGCGGCGGTCGTCGGCGGGCCGAGGGGCGGCGGGTGGCGGGCGGGCGGCGAGTCGTCGGGCAGGTCGAGGGGCGTCGGGAGTCGGGCGGTCGACGGGCGTCGGGGGGGGCGTCGAGGCGGCGGTCGGGCGAGGCGGCGGGGAGGCGGCGGGTAGGCGGCGGGCGGCGGCGGCGGGCAGGAGGGGCGGCTTCGCTAGGTTAATGAGAGTATGCTGCGCGCGCGCCTGAATCGACTTGGCGGGGGAAATAAATGGCAGGGGGTCATCAGTGTCGTTTTTTTAGGAAAACCGATCCTGATAATATACATATCCGTGTCGTTTCTTCGAATAAAACCGACACGGATGTTTCAATCTTGATGTCGTTTTTACAATAACCGACACGGATGTGTAAATCAACATCGATGTCGCTTTTCACACAAACCGACACGGATATTTATAGTCATCAGTATCGCTTATTTTAAAAAAACCGACACAAATGTGTCAATCTTCAGTATCGTTTTTTTACAATAACCGATACATATGTGTAAATCAACATCAGTATCGCTTTTTCACACAAAACCGACACAGATGTTTATAGTCATCAGTATCGCTTATTGTAAAAAAACCGACACAGATGTGTATAGTAATCAGTATCGCTTATTTTAGGAAAACCGACACTGATAAGCTCAATATCCATATCACTTTTTAAAGAAAACCAACACAAATGTAGTTCATTGCACTATTCCCTTTTCAGAATACTACAAGTTCTGAATTTTCAGCATTTCATCAGAGAGAGAAAATGCCATAACATTTTCGTTCGTTGTTGAAATTATTAGGAATTTTGCAGAAACATATTTCGAGATACTGCAAATCTTTTCATAAAAGAATTTGGGAAAAAGCGACCTCGTTCAAGAAATATGCCAAAATTCATTTCGTAGACATGACTTGTGCGTAAAGTGTAGAAAAGTCAAAACTTTTTCAAATTAATCCGGAATTGCACGATAATTTCCATAAATGATGTTTTGACTATTTACAAGCTTTCCCAACAATAATTTCGTCAAATAGAATTTTCTTTCAAAACTTATGGCACAAAGTGCAGGCATAAAGGGACATTGCATTTCCATCAAAGCCTCCAACAGCAATTCACCATGGATTTTTACTTCGAAAGCATTCCAAACTATTTGACATACATAATACAACAATGAGATTAACAACAAACATTATAATAGTCCATTTATTTACAATACAACCCTTCCTGATGATCTACACGCATGTAATTTCTTCCATGTGTGTCATCGTCGCCACTAAGACAGGCCCCATCCGCAAACGGAGGTATTTCATCAAATTGGTCGTATTCTTCTTCATCTATGATATTTTCGACTCCAACGATCCGCCGCTTGCCATGAAGAACGACGTGCAACCTCGGATTGGCCGAATCACGCACATAGAAGACCTGATTTGCTTGCTTCGCAAGTACGAATGGGTCATCTTTATAGGCGAGTCTGTTGAGATCCACAAGAGTAAAACCTCTCTTGTCGACCTTCACTCCATGTAGGAGTCCCACCCACTTACATCGGAACAATGGAATTTGGTATATTCCGTAATCGAGCTCCCAAATTTCTTCAATCACCCCGAAGTAAGAGTTCATTGCCATTGAGGATCCTCCTTTCGAGTGATGTTCATCGGAAAAAGCATCTATGCTTACACCACTGTTTTGAACAGTACTATTCGCATCCTGACTTTCAGTGTAAAAGGTGTACCCATTAATATCGTACCCTGCCATATCTCAGACATTAAATCTAGGTCCGTTAGCCAACCATTTGATAGTCTCACTAACAGAGACCTCCGCCCTTTGTTTGAACCATGTGAGAAATCTATCGTTGTGTTCTCGCATGATGGAAAGCTCATCCATTTGTGGATTCTCTTCCCGTAATATCGACTTGTGCTGCTCGATGTACCCTGCAACTTCTGCGCTCTGCTGCAAGACTGTCAGATGCGCTTTGCAATACATATCAAACCGTGGCCTCGTTAGTTTCGATCCAACGGTTCCTTTGCCAGCAAGTCTGCCCTCATGGCGAGATAGAGGAACACCGATTGCTTGTCTTTTCCCGAGATAGTCCACGCAGAACTCAATAACCTCTTCAGTACCATAACCTTCCACAATACTACCCTCAGGCTTCGACCGATTCCTCACGTAGGATTTTAATATACCCATGTACCTCTCGAACGGGTACATATAACGTAGGAATGCCGGTCCACATATCTTAATCTCTCTAACGAGGTGAACAACAAGGTGGACCATGACATCGAAGAACGACGGTGGGAAATGCATCTCAAGCTGACATAGAGTCTGCACCACCTCACTCTGCAAGTTATCTAGCACGTCGGGTCAATAACTTGCAGGAGATCGCATTGAAGAAGTAACACAACCGTGATTGCAAACTGACATCCTCTAGCGAAATATTTCTTATTGCAACCGGGAGCATTTGGGTCATCAAGACATGGCAATCGTGGGACTTCATGCCCAACAACTTCAAATCATCCAAGGACACAAGCTTCTTAATGTTCATGGAGTAGCGGATGGAACTTTAATACCATAGAGACATTTGCAAAGGTCCTCTTTCTCCTTCTTGGACAGGTGTAGCATGCAATGGGCATATACGGACCTTTTCCATCCTCCTCTATCACCGCAAGCCGGGCTCGATTCCCATGTAGGCCATGTCGCGACGAGCATTCACACCATCCTTTGTCTTTCCAGGTATGTTCAGCAGGATACCATCCAAATTGTCGCAGACATTCTTCTCAACGTGCATGATATCAATACAATGCCGAACATCTAACTCCTTCCAGTACGGTAAGTCCCAAAATATTGACCTCTTCTTCCAAATGGTCCTAGAACGAACAGATTTACGGCTCTTTCCGTACTGAACATCGATATCCTCTACACGTGAATATACTTGCCTTCCACTCATAGGTGCGGTGCGAACGGACTTCCTCTTCCCATCAAATTTGTCATCCATCTTACGGTATCGATGACTTCGAGGTAGAAACCTACGGTGACCCATATACACAGTTTTCTTGGAATTCGGCAGCCATAGGCTCTCGGTCTCCTCTTCACAAATAGGACACGCTTTTGCTCCTTTCGTACAGAGCCCGCCAAATTACCAAGAGCCGGAAATCATTTATGGTGCAAAATACCATAGCCCGTAGGGTGAAATGCTCTCTTCAGACGCATCCCACACAATGACCCGTCATTCCACAATTTTACCAAATCCTCGATCAATGGAGCGAGGTACACATCAATATCATTTCCGGTGTTTGGGTCCCGAGATTAGCAACGACATCATGATATACTTCCGCTTCATGCACAACCAAGGAGGAGGTTGTAGATACACAATAGAACTGGTCACGTGCTGTGACGACTGCTCATGTTACCAAACGGATTCATTCCATCGGTACTCAATCCAAATCTTATGTTCCTCATTTCAGCACCAAACTCCTCATGTTTCCAATCGATGTTTCTCCATTGAGCCGAATCGTGAGGTGTCTCGACTTGCCATCTTCCTTTCGAGACTCACAATGCCAACGCAACAATTTTGCTTCTCTAGGATTTGCAAACAACCTCTCCAGACGGGGAATGATGGGCAAGTACCACAATACCTTGGCCGGTGCACCTTTAGTGACCTCTTCACCCTCGTTGCCCCGGCTCTTACGCTTCTTGTCGTTACGCTTCTCCTTTTGTTTGTACCGAGGCACACCGCAAACCGGACAAATGTGCAGCTCGATGTGCGTTACGGTACAAGATGCAATCATTTGGACATGCATGTATCCTTTCTATTTCCATTCCCATGGGACATAGTAGCTTCTTCGCTTCATAAATGCTTGTTGGCAACTCGTTTCCCTCAAGCGGATCCGATAGAAGAACTAGAAGTGCATTGAAACTTGTATCATCCAACGGTGTTTTGCCTTGATTCGAACAATGCAAGGACCGAATCTAACTTGGTGTATTCGCTTTGCAACTTTGTGAACAGTGGTTTCGCATCGTCTTCCATCAAGCTTTTAAACTTTCCAAACTCTCTTTACGTGTAATTACCTCCACATCCCGCAACATTTGCTCCAAATTCTCCTCCTCAAACATATCAAACGCAACTCATCATCCGGTTCCACCGTGTCTTCATTGCATACCGCAGGTACTACTGTCTCCCGTGATGGATCCAACACGTGTAATTCCTCACGGCCACGTCGAATCGTGGTCCTCAATTTGAGTGAGTTGTTAAATCTTCTCGATTGGTGCAATCAATGCAAGGACAATATATGAAGTTTACACCCTCCTCACCATGTCCTCTTCGCAATTTTTTGAACTCCTTAACACCCTCCAAATTCAAAGACTCACACGACTTTTTGCATACATCCATTCCTTACGGTTCATCCGCAATTAAACTTCACCCAATAAATTATGCACAAAGCGGAGCGACAAAGAAGCTAGCTATTTGAAATATTGAGACATCATTTCATTAATATTACCTTTGCAAAATAGATGACAATTTCTGCAACATATATGAAATATGTACTCCGATCGATACCTAGATTCTTCCCTGGTTTAGAGCTTCCAATTTCCTAGATAAGAGACATACATTTTTAACATGAACAATGATATCAAACAATCTAATTATATAGTGCAAGAGCCTCATGATCTTTTGACTACAACGAAACAATACAAGGGTATCAACGATGACTCCTAATCTCTAAATAGGTTTGGTCCTAATCCCATTCGAGGATATGTGGTTCCGACAAGTTCCTAAGCCGTTGTACAACTCGGAGAAAATTTGGCGATTTCTCGCTATTCTCCATATACACGTCTCGACAACAGGTCAAGAGGGGTGTGTATCTGGAGAATATCAGGGAGACGCTACCCAAATCTCTAGTCTGCAGTTGTACAACATAGCTCAGGAACTTGCCCGAAGCACATATCCTCGAACTGTCCAAAGAACGTGGACAATTCGAGACTGCTCGCTTATAAATATGCCATTTCGTTCGGTATATTTATAAACAAGCATCCTCGAACGGGAGACGTAGGTTCCGCACCCTAAACTCTAGCATTCATCAGGTGATAGCAATAATAATTCCATATTAACATCAAAGCACTACAAATTAAGATAATTAAATACATGTGTACATGCTTGTGAATAAAGGGTGTGAAATCTGATAGGATATACACAATACCAGTGCAATCTAAACTTTCTTCGCGACATATCAAAATTACATAGTGCAAAATTAAAGGGGTTTGAAGGAATGCTCACATTTTGAAGAAAACCACAAATTATGCAAAATGAGGGGAAATCTCCTCAAGTTAGGGCTTCAAATTTACCCTCTTAACACCCACCCTTGAGAATTTCAAATTTTCTCACCCAAGTATTGCTTCCAACCACAGAATATGAGCTATTTTTTCTGGTGGCGGCGGAGAAACCTCCTCTGGAACAATAACAGAGAAGAGTTCAGTTCGAGTGGTATAAATAACCTAACGAGGTACATCACTATCGGTTCTCATATAAAAAGCGATAGTGATGTGATCATGCACATCACAGTCGGTTCTTACAAGACAAGCGATAGTGATTATCATAGTCATCACAATCGGTTCCCACATAAAACGCGATAGTGATGAGCACGTACACATCACTATCGGTTCTTATTTAAGAAGCGATAGTGATGATAATGCACATCACTATCGCTTCTCACAAAAGAACCGATAGTGATGAGCACGTGCTGGTGTCGAAGGTCTTGTAGCTCCCCGGGTCCATCTCCGACAGCACGCTCTGGTCGTCGACGCTCTTGCACCGCGTCTTCAGCTTGTCGGCATACTCGCTGTCGAGGGACGGTCGACGTTATAGGCACTGCTCTTGCCGGTGAAGTTGTACAGCCGGTCGGCGTATGAGGGCAGTCGCCGTGCGAGGGTGTGGGCGCGGAGAGGACGACGAGGTCCTTAAGGTCGAGGCGCTTGGAGGCGAATATCTGGGTGAGCAGCGGGATGTCCCGTCGCGGAGGCAGCTGATTGCTGGCCTCCGTGGCGCTGGACACCTTGCCGTCTCTCCTGCCCAGCGCGAACGGCCAGAAGGGGCCCTTGGCCAGCACGACAGCGTCGCGGGCCATGAGGGTGAGGACGTCGGCGCAGGAGACAGTGCCCGGGCAGGCGGCCTCGAGTTTGGCCTTCACTCATTCCACGGAGCCGAAGCCTCGCAGGCTCTTGTTCGGCTTCGCGTCCCTCTCTGCCATGCGGCCCTCGGTGGAGTTGAGCAGGACAGAGGCGTCACAACCCTGCAGTTTTGCGTTGCATGCACATTTTTCTCTTAAGTTCATGATCATCGATGGAAACAATCCCAATATAGGAAGTTAGCAGTTTTATGTTTGTAATGCCACGCACAACAATGCACGTGCTACTTAATAAATTATACAATCAAAGCTTCAATTATATATGTGGCTCCAGAGGAATATGTTTTGGTACTGGTTAAGTGATCTAGGATGAAATGGATGGATGAGCATGTTCTTGCAATTCCCTGTATTTATAGAGGTGCCGGTTACGTAAACTTGGTCACGTCTCAGCGTGACAACCTGTTTCTGTGTACAGCCATGTGCTACCTTCCACCCCAGTACAGCCGCTCATTAACAAATGAACATGCATCTATATGCATTGAGGCATTGACGCGCGGCTTCAAACGAACAAGTCTAAAAAAAATAGACGGCGCTGAGCTTGCTAAGGAAAGGCCATTATCCATTTTAGGTTATAATTGAGAGAGAAGGTTATAATTAATATGCATCAAGGATAATTACATCCCATGTGCTTGACCAATGATTTCGGCAGGCTTTGTGTTAACATATCTATGTGATGAGGAGGAATTCTTGGGTGCGGCATAAATAAAATTATGTAGCGTACGTACATGAATGTTACGAAAGGTGCTTGTTCTCCCCAGCATTGACTTCTGCGCGCGTCATCGCCCAAGCATGGAGGAATGTATGGATGTTCCGAACCGCTGTATTTTTGGACACGCCTAAAAGAATTGCAAATGCGGAGTTCAAGCTTTCCTACTAACGTGCACTCCCATCATTCACCAGTACAAAAGGAGTTATATACGACACCTCATCACTGACCGGTTTTTTTAAAAAACCGTCAGTAATGAGTCTCAGGCAAATCACATACAGTTTTTTTAGCTAAAAATCATTCAGAATATACTAATTTCCATTGTTCCGATTTAAGTAGGTGAGACTTCCATATAGAGTGAAGGTCGACAAGAGAGATTTTACTCTTGTGGATCTCAATAGACTCGCCTACAATGATGAATTATTCATCTTTGCGATGCAAGCAAATCAAGTCTTCTAAGTGCATGATCTAGCCAACCCGAGTTTGCACGTCGTCCTTTATGGCAAGAGGCGGATTGTTGGAGTTGAAAATGTTGTAAATGAAGAAGAGTACAACCAATTTGATGAAATACCTCTGTTTGCAGATGGAGCATGTCTTAGCAGTAACGACGACACACATTGAACAAATTATATGCATGTAGATCATCAAGAAGGGTTGTATTATAAATAAAGGAATTACGTCAAGGTTTGTTCATTTTATCGGCCCATTTATTTGGTTTAACAGTCGTTACCATTTAACAAACCCATTTTATTGTGTCGTTTATTTGGGTAAAGTTGTAAGATATCCATATGACATGGAACATTGTGACATATATGAGATAAATGCTAGCTTTGCTTTTGAATGCCACTTGAGTTGTTCATTCATTCAATTATGATTCTTTAATTACATTCACATTATGTCATATTTTTTCTTTGTGTCACCATTGTGGACAATTGTTGATAATCTTGTAGTTCCATTATGTATGAATAAAAGAAGATGAACTAGTTACTAGTATCTTGTTTTTTATTTGAATTGGTATTTTGCTTACAATTAATTGTACAATGAAAATAGCTCCAAAACTAAAAACATAGAGTTGGTCATTCTTGACCAATCTTGTATTCAAAAGATTTTCGAAATACTAACCAATCCTATGTTATTTGATTTTGAGACTAGCCCAAAAATTACTCTTCACCTATATTGGTCATATTCTAGCATTTTTTGGGTTTCATCTATTGGACTACATTTTTAGTCATTTCTTGGTTCCAAAAGGTATTTTAAACTCACACATACCAATTCAAATCAAATATGCTCTTATTTGCTTCTTTCGGTATTTCTTTAAAATATTGTTTAAAAGGTCCATATTTGTCAAAATATTTGTAAAAGTCAAATGGATCTTATATGATCTTGCTTTTAGATTAAATGACACATGGAAGTTCAAATCTCAATGAAATCCAAGTTGAATTGCATTGTAACATCTCGAAAAAATACAATAAAATGAAAATGAATATTTTGAATTTGAATATGATTATTTCTGAGTTTTCTTGACATCATTGGTTTTATTTGGATTTCCTTGAATTTGTGCTTTGAGTGAAAAATCATATAAAAGGAATTAATGAATAAGAAAAGGAAAAAGGTAAAATGGTAAAAGTAAAGAGTTAGAAAATTACCATGGAAACCCTAGGCATGCAGGTGGATGAGTCCAGCTGCCAAATAAGATTTTTATGCACAGGAATATGAATAAATGAATTGAGTGACAACATGTTTTACTAAAAACAGTAGAAGTTAGAATTTCTAGAAACTCTTAGAAACTTATATGGAGCCATGAAAATTACCATAACACCCTCAGTGTATAAGCTACTACTGGTAAAAAGTTTAGAAATTTATCAAGTCATCTAGGCCTTTTTAAAATTCAAAAACAGAGGCTTGGAAAATCCGAAAATCAGCATGTCAGAATTTCTATAAAATAAATATAAAATATTTTAATTTAAAATTTTTATGGGAGCATACATACCATAAATTAAAATCTGAAAAAAAGTTTCAAAAATAAATATTATAATTTATGCCCTTAAATAAATCAAAACCGGAAAAGGAATTTCTGGACAGTGTGTAATGTCAGAATTTATATAAATTCTATATACAATATTTTGACTTAATATTTTTACTGGAAGATAGAAACTACCAGGAGACCTTGGTAAAAAAGTTTCACAATTGTTCAACTTGATTTGACAGCCAAGTAAATGAGAGTACTAACCTATCTCCACCGACCTTATCAGCTTATCCCGTCTCCTGCCAATGACAAGTGGGCCCGTCCTCTGTGCTGACTCCGTTTGCTGGAGGTAACGGAGAAGCTCTTCTCTGCCTGCCCGGTGGACCTTGACCCCACCTGTCAGCCACCATTTCCCTTATCCCTTCGTCTCTTTTCTTCCTCGCTAGAAAATTTCAAAAGTAAATCATTATTTTTTTTCACTTCATTCATTTTGTGATTTTGATTTTCATTATTTGGAAAAGAGAAGCTCATCAAAGAAATTGGGTTTTGCAAAGTCTGGAAAAGGCATAAATTCAACCATAAGTCTCATTTTAAACTCAAATTTTTATGTTAGTCACTTTAAAATTTTAAATTCTTATTTTATTTTATTTTGAATTTTTCGAGATGTTACAGACTACCCCCCTTAACAGAAATCTCGTCCCTGAGATTTGCAGGGTCTAGGAGGTGGTACGAGGATCCCAAGATGGTTGAAAAGATTTTCATTTTAGAGAGTAGATTTTGTGTTGATTGGCAAGCCTTTTGGATACAAAGGAGTGGAATGTTTCAGAATCAAAATAGAATTAGAGTAGTGACTGAACGTGTAGGAAAGTATGTTAGATGTGCCACGTGCCTTCCCAGTGCTCTCATGAACAGATCCACACCCTCGTGGTTGATGCAAGTGACATTGGTCAACGATTTGAAACAACATAAGCTGTCCAACATTATTAAAATTTAGATAGGAGGTGGCTAAGGTCGAGAAGTTTGACTATATAATTGTTGGTAAGATAGAAAGAGGTAAGATGAGAATTTGTTATAAGGTAACCTCCAATTAGAACCTTTTATTATTAATATGTGTATAGATTAGAGAAGATGAGATAATTATATGAGAGTGGTTTAGTCCAAAGTTATCTTTTGTTCATTAAGATCTTGTATCTTTAGATTTTTAGCAAATTAAAGGGAAAGGAATGGTTATTAGGTACTAGTCTAATTCAAGACCATCTTTTGTATATTAAAATTCAATTTATATTGTTTTAGGAAGCATTCCATTCATTAAATTATTATTTTAAGAATAGTCTGTACATAGATTAGGTATTTTCTCATTAGTTAAGGGTTGTCACATTGTGAAGTTTTAACCTAATGCCAAACATTCATGAGTGCATCCCAGGAAGCAATACATAAAGCTTTCAACCAAGATAAAATAAAGAAAAGCATATGTGTTGATGTATAGGGTTCTAGGATTCCTTATTTTCCTAACTTAGCCTAGTGCATTCTTATTCGGCCAAGTGGTACTAGTCTGTTATGGGTGACTTCTGTCTCCTTGAGATTGTTGATGTAGAAGTCGGAGTCTCCATTGGTTAGGAGATAAGAGGGATGATAGAAATATTTCCCGAACAACTTCAGAAGCCTATAACGAGATCAAACTATGGCAGAAAATTACTTTAATGTAAGAGGATTTTGATACAAAAAGAAATGAAAGTAGGGGTAAGGATATGATCTTAAGAAAGAGGAAAGAATAGCAAAGGCTACATTTTGAAAATATAGAGTAGGTGTTGAAAATAAATTTTGAATTTGGCCCACTCTAGTACTACCGACCATTCTATCTAGGGTTTATCCTGCAGTCAGTATAGCTCTGATACCAACTGTAGCGACCCTCCTTTTTGGTACAGAATACCAAGAAGGAAGATCTATGTGCATACAGTACTTACTAGTCCCATGATCAGTGGCTAGTACGCATATTTACCACAATTGGAATCACATCCATACTCAATATTATTAAAGCGGAAGCTATTTATACAATGTAGTCTTACAATTCAAAGTATATAGTAGTGGAAGATGCAAAAGTCTTGTAGTGTGCCCATCCAACCCTCAGGCAACTGACAAGGCATAAACCCTAGAAAAACTCACTAAGATAATTCACGCATCCTGCGTCAAAGTACATATCGTCTGGAGGTTCACTATCCTCACCTAAAACCAACAAATAAGCAAGGGTGAATAGTTTCGTACTCAGCAAGACTTATGGTGGTATTTGAAAAAGCAGTAATGTAGGTCATGTCAAAAGAGGTTTCTACGGTTAATTTGCATAAAGCGAGATTGAACTTTTATAAAACAAGTAGTAGTTTGCAAACAGAATTTGTAAAAGCAAATTTGACTGATATGAAAGTAATGAGTATGTAGAGCATAGTAACAACTCACAGTTTTCCATGACGTGAGCATCGAGACGTACAATTCCTACCAAAACATGGCACAACACCATTCTTTGTCAACACAAGGCATATCAGATGAAACCAAGCCTTTTTCAAAATAATAAAACATCTAACTATGTGATGACTTTACCAAGTGCCCATGACCGTGAGCGCGGCTTTTCGAAAAGATTAACCCTCTGCAGAGGTGTACAGCTTTAGCCACAAGAAATGATCAGCCCTTTGTGCAAGCTATTAGCACACTTTCTTTGGTGTGCTGCAGAGCGATCATAACATAACTGTTACATTACCTAGCCCTAGCTTTGCACCAGCTCGGTGACGACAAGCCCATACTATGGCAGAAGAACTGAGGGCATAAATATGATGGAACTCCCCATAGTATGGCGTACACTATTATATCAGCAAACGTTTGTTCCATTATCACCTCGGTGTGGACGTCCCTTCGAGCAATCCATAAGGGGATAGCCCTGTACTACTCCATCCTTCCAAGGTAAAAAGCTAGTTCTAAGTAACTTAGTAGGTTAAGGCTGTCCCATACCAGCACTTGTGGTTGTACGGATTTCTTAGCTTGAAAACAACCCATAGTTCGGTCCTTAATCTAACACGAGCGATAATCTCCCCCTACACTACGTGCAAGTTCATGCACCTCCGGCTATTGCCAGTAATCGCCCGCGTCTAAACCATAGTTTTGTTTTGAGTTTTTATACCAAAATACCAGGAAACATCATCATGTCTCAAAATACCAAAGTTTGATCTAATCAGTTTATCCAATTTGTTCAACTCAGATCTAAAGCATGGCTAATCATGATTATTATTCATCGCTTATAACCAAATTGACATTATATATTGTCTAATCTTAATTCTAAGGTTATCAAGGTTCACATGTCCATACTTATCAAGGAAGTTCCAAGAAGCAATGGGTATATTTATCGATACCACAAAATAGCGAATTTAAAGAATATAAGCGCCTCCATGAACAAATTTGATAAATAAATGAAAAATAAATACTAGGATCAATATGATCAAATGGGTGCTTGCCTTGCTTCTTGATTTTAGTCGCGAAGTCAGAATCTGTGGGCACCCAAAATACGAATCGATCCTCGCTCGTGCGTTGGACTCAGAGATGACACTCATACTCCACTTAAGTGTATGACCACTGTCACCCAAAAATCCCGTGCACCGTACAAACTTACGCAACTGAGTTTTGATTCCATTCCGAACAACCATACCGGGATTGAAAGCAACTCATCCAAGCATAGTACTTGCCGTCCATCTCAGAACCTTGGTATCGCCCACACTGACTAAGGGGAGCGTGAGAAATAGTCAAAGAACGTCGACCGCTCGAGTTTATGCATTAGATGGTAGAAAACAATTCCAGGTACCTGGATATGTGTCTAGTGCTAGTTCCCAAGATCAGCACCTAGCACCCACATATCCCGCATTTGAGATGTATCACAACACATAGACATGAAACTAAGCAGTTGATATAGCATAAACATAAACTACAACTATTATAACTACTTACTATTACAAATAATGGCCCACCGGCCAAATATTAAAAGTCCAAAAGTAAATTGCAGCGGAGAACAAACATATACCAAAATGAGGACAGCGGTATGCCAGTCCGATAACCCAAAGGCAACCGACTTGGAAAAGCCCAAGTTCATCCATCAACATATTCGTTGGACCCCGAAGTAAAGTACGTGTTGTCGAGTTGTTCTTCCATACCGTCGTCTATATTATTTAGATTAAGCAACCGTGAGTACAAGCAATTACTCACAAGACTTTAGTGTATGGAAATATTGTAAATGCATGGCTAGAACCAGGATAACAAGCTTCTACACTAGTCTCATTTTCAGCATAAAACAGATTTTGTTTAACAAGTAAATATTGCATAAAACAGTAACGGAATTGTAAAGAGCATTTAATAAGAAGCTAATAACAGTAAGTAAAGTTCATATCCATCATTCCACAACCCTCCTTGGCTGCGAATAGCGAGTAAAAACAACCATCCTTGGCTCATGAGTATAACCATCCATTCCAAAACCATTTCCAAAAGTTTTTGCAAAAACAAGACTATACTTGACATTATTTTCGCAAGTTGCTCATGACCGCGAGCACGGCTAATTAATTAGATTTTAATCTCTGCAGAGTGTGTACACTTTATCCACAAGACATGACTGACTCTTTATGCAATCGATATTAGCAAACTTTCTTTGGTGTGCCGCAGAGAGTCATGACATAACTGTTACATTACAAAGACCTAACTTTGCACCAGCGATAGTGATGTTAAACCCTTGCCATAGTTTAGGAGACCTGAACGAACACGTGCTGTGCTAGACAATGGTATATTCCCATCAGGTCCACTCCCCATGGCAAGGCATGCACTGTTGTATTGTAATGCTTGGGCCCCAACACCTCGGTGAAGGGGGCACCTAGAACGACACCAGTCCATCGGATGGTCCATACTACTTCGACCTATCAATGTGCAAAGCTAAATCTACATAACTTAATAGGTTACGACTGTCCCATACTAGAACTTGTGGTTGCGCAAAAACACTTAGGTTGTAGCAAAAGTTCGGTCCTTAACTGACCCGGGTGAGAATCTCCCCCTAACTACGCGTGAGGTCCTTTTCACGCCTCAAGTTTAACCATAACTCGCCCACGTCTAAATCATAAGTTTTGAGTTGGAATTTTACCAAATTACACGAAAACCATACCTCGGTTCCGTACATTTAAACAAAGTTGCTCCAGCTAGTTTGAAATGTGTCCCAAGTATATAAGTTATTTCACAAGTATTACCCAAGTGACATTAAGTAATGTCTACACCAATACTAGGTTACAAAGGCAAGTAATCAATTGACAAGGTGAGGGAAATGCATACAATTGGGATTAGCTACCATCACCCACAACATAGCAAGTTTAAAACATACACGCATGCATATTATTTGATAAAACAACATAACTTTGCAAATATAGGATCAAAATGGTCAAAGGAGGGTGCTTGCCTGGTTGTTCTTCTTCTGGAATATAATACGGATCGTAGTCGATGTCGTTATCAATCGAATATGAAACACCGTCGTCTACGCATCGAATAATAAGAACCGAGACAAAAGCAAATAACACCATATCAAATGGGGCAAAAAGAAATCAGTTGTAAATACCAAATTAAAACTTACCAAGAAGAACATGGTGATTTTGAGTTCCCAAGTTGTCACTTACATAACATTTTCATTAGGATTTAATGCATGGGATGTTCTTTGTTTGAAATAGTTATTTTCACTTGTTGGTTATTTATATACTATAGCTATGAACTTACATGAGGTGGTTTATGATTTCAAGGACCTTCATTATGTCTCTTTGTATCAACTTATTCGGATTCTAGATGCTAAAATTATTTGGATTGATGAAGTAAAACATTAGTTGAAAGGTTTCTCTTAATTAGTACTTAGCTTTAGGTGTTCATGCATGGAAGTGATTTATACATGGTGGATCTGGAATTTTAAAGCTATTGGCTGATACTACTTGGTTAGGTGACGATTCTTGCTTAACAGATGTTTCGGTTTAAGACTTCCGATTCATTCGTCCATATAAACGGTTCTAGCAACGCTATCTTTTATGGTTTTTTCTCTAGCAAGTTTTATATGATAAGTAAGTTCAAATTAAAATTTTTTTCCATATTTTTTGTCCATATACTGGTTTACGATTCTGGGTCATTTTCCCCAAAATTTATGTTTAGCCGAGTTGTTTTTCAAGCTGCTGAAAGTGCTTAAGTGATTCTGAAACTGCGCAGATGTTAAACATTCAAGGTTTTTGTTTAAGTAGGATTCAGATGCAAATCAAGTTTTATTTAAGCTATTTTTACAGAATATGGTATTATATATACTAAAGTTTGATTTTGAACCATTTTCCTTTAAATTTGCACTTGGACAAGATACTTTACGGATTGCCGAAAGGCTTAAGTGTTATATTTTTAGTGCAGTTTGTATCTTTGAAGGTATTTGCGGCGACGTGTTTGATATTCTATGCTGGTTATAAATGGAATATTTTCCCATATTATGGTAGCATAAATACTATAGGATATTATTAACCTATTCTTTCATAATTTCCCATTTACACAATATATTTTATGGGTTACCAAAAAGCTTATATGATCATGCCGATCGGGAGGTTTCGGTCCAGTTTTCTTTCTTCGATTGCCACTGCACCTTATGGGATAATCTAACCATTTGTCAGGCATTAGTAGGGAATATCCCTAAAAGTATTTTAATGTTAGTTCCGCAATATTTCGCATTTATTTAAGATGTTTTTCATGTATATGATCATTAGGGCTTACTATGGCTTATCTTAAAATTGTTCAAAATGATGTCATTTATGAACAGAAAGAAATTAAATGTCATTTTAAGGTCATATAATTTGGTTTCGTTGATTTTGAGGTTCGTTTGCGTATGTTATGAACATTTGATCATTTTGCCGGTTGAATGTTTGAGCAACTAGCAAATAGATTAAACTAAAGCAAAGTCTAAATTTTTTTGACCATTTATGACCTATGCAATCCCAGAAATGTATCTAAATTGGTTTCATCAAATGTTGAGCTCACTTAAACATTATTCTAACCACTTGAATCTTGAATGTTATTAAGGGTTTTAAACAATCAATTTTTGATTCAAAATATATTCAAACATAATTTTTTTGCAGAAATGGAGTGCATAGGGTTTTAATAACTTATCTTATTTATTTCATGATTTATGGATCAAGAGAAATTATACTTCCTTCATAACACATATTTAGGGCCTAGCATTCAAACTCTAATAAAAATATTTTCATGCAAGAAAAATATAACTTTTTACATCAAATTCCAATTCCTCATTTCAAAACTTAAATTTAGAAACTGATTTTACTTCATTTGGACATTCCTAGCAAAAGATATAAAGGTTTGATTGCAAAAAGGCAAAAATAAAAAATTTTAAATGGCTGGGATGGATTAGAACTGAAGTCTCACGGTTGCATCTCAGAACAATTGAACCACTGAGCTACGCTGACACTTGAGACTAGGCTAAGTACCAATTTATTTGAGCTATACCTCTTTTCTAACCCTAAAGCTAGAAGCTCAATGGACAGCAATGGCACTGGGCTTGGTTCTGGAGGAACTGCTTGCTGTGGTAGACTTCCAGAGAGGCGAGGCTTGGCTGGGGATGGTCCTTGGTGTCGGTGGAGGTCACCGGAGCCGGTGGTGGCAGCCGGAGCTCGGCACGGCAGGGGATGGGAAATGGTTAGACAACACCCGAAGGCTAGCTCATGCGCAAAAACTGAGCACAGCATATATACCTTGGCAGCTTGAATGTCTTTCTGTCACTAAGCTCGCTCCCGCTAGATGTGGCAGGAGCCAAAGCCAAGCACACGTCCTGAGCTGCAATGGAGTTGAGGTATCACGTTGGGGAATAACCGGATGGCTGCAGCGGCAAGATTTGTCGTGGAGAGACTCACCCGAGCTCGGTGGAAACGGCAACGGGGAAAGGCAGGGCCAGCTGAAGATCCCACGGCTCGTGCAGGACTTAATGGCCAAGTGAGGGCAGTAGGAGGGCAGCAGCATGGGCTGAGGGCGGAGCGGCGAAGCCGGGCGCACGACGGCTGCATGCCGGCCACCTCCATGATGCGCCATGGATGAGCTGCCACTGCCACTGCCGAACCACAGCTCCTCCCCCTCCTTCCTCTCTAAAACTCCCAAACAAGCATGCATGCGAGAAGTGGTTGTGGAAATGGAATGCTCATGCAATGGGGATCGTGATGATATAGCATACATGAGCTGATTCTAGGCTTTTGCTGGTGATTGGTATGGGAGAAGGTGTGGAGGGAGTTCTTGAGGAGAGGAAGATGTTCTTGTTGTGTTGAATAAAATGGAGGGAGTTTGTTTGTTGCTGCCATGGGGAAGAAGAAAGGAAGGGGCAGGGAAGATGGGTTCTGCAGGGTTGGTTGGAGGAGAGAAAAAGGAATGGGGCTGAAAGAGACAAGACAGAAAGAGGGAGGTCTCTGGATAGCTCGGTTTTGGTATTAATTTGGACACCAAATTGCAAAGAAAACCTTTGAAACTTTTTTACTGAGGTCCTAGGGTATGTATTGACATCTAGTAAAATATTTGGATCACATAATGTTACATAACAATTATGAAAATTCTAACAAAACTGTTGTGCCAACTTTAGTAGACTGGATAGGATAAGGCAATTAATGAGCTGTCATTCATAACTTAAAATTTCTGAAATTTTTTAAGAGAAATATGGAGGTAGTTTTTACCATAATGTAAAATTATCAGATTAAATTATTTTACATAAAAATTATGGTAATTATGACAATGTTGAGTGCCCAATTTCCATCTTTCTGTTTTTATTTTATTTGAGGATGAAAATTGATTCAAGAAATTCTTAAACTTTTTGAGTGAGTTTTATATGGTCTATTATTTCTTGTATAAAATGTTCAGATGGAAATATTACATATTTATTTTCTATTAATTCCGACTTGCAGATTTCTGATTTCCTTATTTTATGTTTTCGAAATATAAAAGGCAATAAATTTATTTATTAATAATGTCATGTAGAAGACATGGTAAAATTTTCAACTAGAGATCAGTTTCTATTATTTTTATAAAATTCTGGCAATCCACTATTTGCAGTCAAAACATATCAATTCATGGGTCATGTCATATCTCACATCATTATCTTTTGCATTAATACACCCATGACAGCTGAAAAGAAGTGATGCAGACTTTTCAATATTTAATGATATTTTTACTGGCTTTTTACTTTCATCTTTTGACCTTTTTACTTTTACTAATTCATTTATTAATTTTTCTTTTAGAGCCAAAAATCCAAGAATAATTAATAAGGTTGAAAAAGTTTAAGAAAAGATGGGAATACAAAACAAGATATCATTTTCAACTCATTTTCAAAGTTTGTTTATTTTGGACAAAAAATTTAATGTAGCAACTTGTTCTTTTCTTTTAGGTTGGAAATACTAGAAAATGAAGTAAAAGATAATTTTTTAAAAAAAATCTTGGTTTCAGTTGAAATCTTTATTCAATTATATTTTGAAATTTTTATTTTTCCTATTTTTGAAATTTTCAAGATGTTACAGAACCGATTGTCGCAGACTCTAGAACGTCGGAGTCTACACATAGATCGTTGAAAATGTAACACCCCGGCACCCACAGTGCCTTGAGTGTCACCAAAATAGGAAATAAAACTAGATAAGGAAGATCAACTCTAATAGTACTCCGAAATCCACTAAAAATTTCGCAACACCTTCCCTAAAACTTGGACATCCACTCAGCAGACAAAAGACAAAAATCATTCTTATATTATCTACAACATGTCATGGAATCAATCAACCATCATGACCAACTAAGCACACATCTAAACATAATATCATCAATCATCAATTAAACTTAACTACAACACAATTACATAATGAATTCAACTAGTTTTTAGAGTGAACTGATTAACCCAACTAATCTTTTAACATGTCATGAGCGTGACTGGAGGTGCAGCTAAGTCCCATCCCGGCAAGTCGCTCTCAGGGTACCTAAAAACATTAAACAAACAAGCATGAGTTCAAGACTCAGCAAAGTGCATCACAAACCAATTTAAACAATTAAATCAACAGTAAGAGCATACTTCTTATCCAAATCCATGAATTTATCAAACAATAATATCAACAACATTTACCTCTTTTCACTTCATTACTTACTTCCTACACGTACCTCTTTAAATCTCTTTGGATGAGTCCACGACTCGATCCCAACTCTACACATTTCTATTGAACTCAAAATCATCGTTAGGATGCAATGCGACATGCATGCTAATGAATGTTCTTTTCTTTGCACATACCGGTACTGCCAAGTGCACACCCGTCGGTGTGCACCCTCACGTCCCTAACATCCCGTGGAAGGTGCCTACTCTTACTGTCTCGCTACTATTCACTTCGATAAATGGGACCACGAGGTAGGACTTTCGTGTTCACTACGTGTGAACACAGAGGCCCGCATCAGAATTGGTCACCACTTCCATTATGAATGCACGTATGCAATTAAAATGAATACATGTGCAACTTCATTCATTTTCACCACTTGCATAGTCATGCCCAATTTCATAAACATCAGTCAATTCATCCATCCATGAATTACCGTTCTTACTAGTCTAAGCAAATTCAAGAAATATGTATGGTAGCACATCATATCATATTCATATGCACAAGCAACCAATCAACATTATAATATCCTTCTAGTTGATACACTTGCCTTCTACCGAGAGGAATGGAGTGGCGGGAAGAAGAAGCCACCCCCGAAGCTACTCCACCTGGAAATACAATTGCGCACTCAAATTCACATGTTCTAGAGTCAACAAACAGCACTTTCACTCCCTAAATCAAATTTACCCCAAAACTCTGAATTCATACAAAACTAGTTTAGATAGCCCACTTCACCACAGCATAACTACTGCTATATAACTTTAAATTGAGCAAACGAAGACATTTTAAGCATATATATAAAATTTTCCATCTATCTCTAGGCAATTGCAAATTCCAACTCGGCCTCTAACTTGTCCTAAATCACAGAACAAAATTGAATCTGCTATTAGTCACAATTTGGACAGCAAAAGGTAAAACTTGCATAACTTTTTAATGGTTGAACCAAATTGAGTGAACTCAGTTTATAATTAATCACAAGTGGATAATCTACAACTAAATTATAGCCATTTATTCAGAAGATGCATTACTAGTTCCCAGATTAGAGATGGACAGAGGTTATATACATTAACAGTAGTTCTGAACAGCAGGTACTAAAATGAACATAACTTTTAATTGGCTAAGTAAAAATTTGCATTCTTAGGCTCCAAATGACCACAAGAGGATAACCTATAGTTACCCCATAGCCATTTTCTCAACACCTGAAAGTAAAGTCCTCAAACTGCCCTCTGAACTTCAGACCAACTCTGAACTTTCAGCAGAAATCTCAGTTCTGGACAGCAACTTCAACATGCCAAAACTTTTGATTCCTAACTCCAAATCAAGGATACAAATACACTTTATAAATCTACAGGAAATTTCCTAACTCTCTATAGGCAAACAAAAATTCTAATTCGGCTTGCATCTAGCTCTAAACAGCAGTTTAACATTTCAGCTATCAACACGAGCACAATCAGGACAGCCAGCACTAAAATGACCATAACGTTTGATTGGCTGAACGAAATTTAGTGTTATTATACTCAAATTAAAGGGGATTCGACGATCTACAACTTTAGCTATAGCCAAATGTTAAGGAAATGCTTTTAACTATCTCGAAACTCAAACCTAACAGACAGGCAAAACTCAGCCCGAAAACAGCCGTTTTCCCCCCAAACCCTAGAACCACTTTTCCCTCAAAACTTCAAAATCCCAAACCCTAGAACCCCCATACCAGCAAGATACCTCCATTATCACAGCATGAACCCACCCAAAACTACCAAATACTCACCTCCTAGCTCATGAGGAAGAAGAGGGGGAGGAGAAGCTGCAGCTCGCTGCTGCTGCTGCTGCTCCTGAGGGGAGGAAGAGGCGCTGATTGGGGAGGGAGGAGGCGCCAGCAAGGGGAGGAATCACCAGGAAGAAAGAAAGAGAGGGAGGGCTGTCGGGTGAAGGGGTGAGGGAGCAGCCGGCTGGAGGAAAAGAAATGAGAGGGAGTCAGGTGGGGAAGGGAAAGGAGGAGGTAAGGGGAAAAGAAAAAGGGGGTGGGGAGAGAAAAATTGCAACCGCGACCAAAAAAATTTCGTCCGCGACATTACATTCTCTCTGCCTTAAAGGAATTCGACCCCTAATTCCCAGAATGCCAAAACAGAAAGCAAGGTCCACCGGGACAAAAACTTTCTAGCAAACTCAAAACACCCACGCATTGGTTCAAACAGATGCAACGATAAACCAAAATCTCAAATCCAACGATTAACGAAAGTTATTTTACTTAGCTCAACTAAGTGCAACTTCCCACTATTCCCCATTCACTCAAATTTCTACTAAAATTTGCAAGAGACAAAATTCCATAGCAAACTGGATTCCAAATTATTTCCCGAAGCAGACATCTCATAAGAATTTTTCTCAATCGTAATCCTCAATCTCACCCACTAAAAGGCTCAATCATAAAATTGTTATGCCATATTTCCATATCCAACATATCAAACCACTATCTTAAGAATTAGTCTGACATACTCAGATTAGTTTTTCCTTTAGCACTGAAACACACTATACCTTTTACTCGATTATTCTTCTCAACAGAAGAGGGTATTAATTTCTAATCTCAACAGAGCTCTAACTTCCTCTTTCTACCGCTCTAGCATGATTCATCAAACTCAAGATGACACAATCATTGCGAGACACATCCCCTTAACAAGCATTTAACCATTAGTATTCGAACGGTTAGCTGGGGTTCCAAACTTGAACCCCTACAAATCAATTACACAAAACCCCATCTTTTCCAATTGTTCGACCTTTTTCACCAGGCTCAAAATCAACCAATGCTCTCGAAGGAATTAGCCCACTTGTGACATAATTTTCCTTCCCAATCACAAACCACGATATGTTTTTATTCCATCTTCTCCCAGGCACATCTCACATCCGGGGACAACTAACTAAATTACATGCTCACAATCAAACACTTTATATCGAATCACTATCACCTTCTTTACAACCAATGATATTCTCAACAAATATTGAACCAAGACATCAACAACCTCCATCATACTCCACTCTTAACCGCTAATGGTCAACGCCTAGCCCATGCTAGGACCAGAGATCATTACCAGACAACAATTGATTCTTTCCCTACGAGGGTCTCGCCCTCACAATCTTTCACTCAACCAACCAAGCTCAGAAGCAAAGTTCTTTAGTACACTCAACAATATACCATGAACATTTATATTCTCAACCCAGGCTAGAATACAAAAGAAGTACAATTCTTTTGAATCAAAAGCACCACTTGCATCAACTTGAACCCAATGCTCTACAACTCTCTTTGGAAAGAATTCGACAACATCCAGAGATCACTCTTTTTCTTTCCTAAGTCAAGTCACAAAGGAAAACTCAAATCTCAAATCAATGCGATACAATTCGCATCGGGAAGCACTCAATTAAAAGAGAGAAACTCCACTCAAATCTTTCATAGAAGTTTTCAATAACCAAAACAATCCAACTTGCTTTCACTGAAGCAAAACCTCTCAAAGGGAAAGGGGAAACTCAATTCTCACACATAGCATAGCCAAATTACCAGAAATTATTCCATCTTACTTTTCATGATAGAGAGCAAAGGAAATCTCGATTCCCTTTAACCACTCAATCCAAGACCAACGCATTAAAACCAAGGCACCAAGCTTTACCTCAGGGAAAACTCCATTGGAAAAGAAACACCGCGCGAAACTTTATGGAGGCGACTCATTTTCACAAAAGCAAACATCAAGCCTTTACCAAAGCAAAACACCTATCAGATATCCATTGATCACTTATGAAACGATCATAAGTTTCATCCTTTGAAACACTCGCAAACCCATACACACTTTTCAATTGAATCCAACTCTAGCCACAATAGGGTTACAAATTAAGTGTTTAACTCAAGAGGTTCCAGCACAACCCATTATGTCTATTTGCTTCCTTTAAATGTTGATTCCAAAGATAGTTCAGTTTGCACGCGAAAAAGCGCGATCCCTTCATATACTCTTGAGTGCAAAACCCCTATTCATAACATAAGCTAACCAGCTTAGCCAAAACCAAAGATTGGCATAGATCAATGAAATAAAATACCCCAAAAACCATCAAACGATTACTTCACAATTACTCTTTCATCCTCATTTTCGACCATCAAAACAAATTCCGCAACTTGACAAAATGCAAACGAATTGGGGGAGTTCTACTGCCCACTAATTAGGACGCCATAACCCCAAAAGGCAGGCACTCTCAGAAAATTATACACTCAATTGAGTCCAGGAACCTTTAAGGGAAGGTTCGACTTGAATACTACCATTTCGCGTATTCCCACTCTTAGCCATTAAGGATTTCATATTCACCAAATCCTGAAAAGCCCAACACTCTTAGGCATAAGACGCGTGCCAACACCTTCTTTTGGTCTACTAACCAAGACAAACCATTCTTCATACAACCTGTTTATTCCAAGCTTAAAACACATGTCATCAGCACTTATCTCGGCAAAATCAACACATCCCGTTCGCACAATCCCTAAGTTACATATTTAATATCTTCAGTTCATTCAACCAATAAATAATTCTAACCACTCAATACGATCTCCCCTAGGCATCTTTCATAAATACGGAGCCCAGACAGACATTTGTCAAGGACAAATTTAACCTTTCATACACTCATTCCATATCCCTCTACTTTGATTACACATCGATCAAGTCACTCTGTCAATCCACAATTTAATTGACCCAAGCAACATAAACCAACAACCCTCATGTCTTTACACCATAACCTTGCTATACCAATTTGTCACTCAGAAGATTCTAGACCTTCTCAATCCTGATCAATACTAGCTTTTCAGGAACACAAATCTCAGAATTCCCGTTAATTCCATAACTCAAAACACCTTGCATAATTCTAATCAATTTTCTCTTTAGATCATATACCGTCTCGATTAATCATCTATACCACACAATAATTAGGTTGTCTTTAAACAACCAACAAATCCACTTTAACAGAATCAGTTACCCACATCAACTAGAAGCGCTAACTACTCATCATACTCTTAACGTCTTAAACATCCTCGTGGGTCACATACGCAACCTTAAAGGAAAACAAAGCTCTTAAGCATGAATGAACACCGATAAACAGTTTATTCTTTCCAGAAAAACCCAAACAGAAATTGCAAGAGAGCGCAACTCTTAAATACCCAAACTCTGGCATGCAAAAGATCGTCATCAAATCTCAAAGTTACAACTTCCACAAGGGAAGATAAATGCAAGGGGGAAAACCAAACGATCAACCACATCCTTTCTGATAAAACCTTAACACCAAGAATCCACAAGACTTAAATTTTACATCAAGACTTCAATAATTTCTTTTAAACTCGGAGAATAACAACACAAGAATAAATCGATAACTTTCTCCGTAAAGCAATCCAACAAAATCGGGCGTCAAAGCTAGAATGGCAACCAAAAGAGGCGTCACACTAAACTCTTCTTCTTTGTCTTCAACCAAAGAAGGCAAAACCAAAAACCGTTGAAAGAACAATCAGCGAATACTCGTTACCAAACACATTTCCTTTGTTTCCAACCAGTAAAGACCAAAATAAATCAACCAAACCGATCGACAGAACGGTAGAAGAAATCCTAAAGGATCCACCACCAAACTTTCTATTGGACTCCAACTAATGAAGCTAAAAGGAACTAACAAACTCCATCCACTCTCTAAACCTTGTCGCAAAAGACGATGACTCTTACCAACGAGAGGCTCCAAACTTCCAGTTGTGGCTTTACCCAGCCACCACCACCACCATGGCCACTACCATGGCCACTCCACAACAGAAGAAGGTGACCGAAACCCTTCGACAGCACAACTCACTTAATCTCAATAACAAGAACAACTCAATTCATTCCTTTCATAAACATAGCAACATACATTATCAAATGTAGCACTCAACATCAAAGCTTAAATACAACATTTAACCGTAAAGCAACGATACCCATACCTTTTCCTACTGTGCATCAGAGTGTGTCAAGTTTTAAATTAATTAACCCCAGTACTTCAGATTTTAAGGTTGTTGCCCTAAGACCAAATTTTTAACAAGAGTGGAAACCTATGCCATGTTTCTAATTTCACGCAGCAAAATTTTAGTTTACTCTAGAGTAATTTCCTAAATTCACATGCCACGGACCTAAAGCCCGCTCTGATACCAACTTGTAAACCCCAGCACCCACAGTGCCCTGAGTGTCACTAAAACAGGAAATAAAACTAGATAAGGAAGATTAACTCTAATAGTACTCCGAAATCCACTAAAAATTTCGGCAGCACCTTCCCTATAACTTGGACATCCACTCAGCAGACAAAAGACAAAAATCATTCTGATATCATCTACAACATGTCATAGAAACAATCAACCATCATGACCAACTAAGCACACAACTAAACATAATATCATCAATCATCAATTAAACTTAACTACAACACGATTACATAATGAATTCAACTAGTTTTTAGAGTGAACTGATTAACCCAACTAATCTTTTAACATGTCATGGGCGTGAGTGGAGGTGCAGCTAAGTCCCATCCCGGCAAGTCGCTCTCAGGGTACCTAAAAACATTAAACAAACAAGCATGAGTTCAAGACTCAGCAAAGTGCATCATAAACCAATTTACACAATTAAATTAACAGTAAGAGCATACTTCTTGTCCAAATCCATGAATTTATCAAACAATAATATCAACAACATTTACCTCTTTTCACTTCATTACTAACTTCCTACACGTACCTCTTTAAATCTCTTTGGATGAGTCCACGACTCGATCCCAACTCTACACATTTCTATTGAACTCAAAATCATCGTTAGGATGCAATGCGACATGCATGCTCATGAATGCTCTTCTCTTTGCACGTACCGGTACTGCCGAGTGCACACCGTCGGTGTGCACCCTCATGTCCCTTCCATCCCGTGGAAGGTGCCTACTCTTATTGTCTCGCTCCTATTCACTTCGATAAATGGGACCACGAGGTAGGTCTTTCGTGTTCACTACGTGTGAACATAGAGGCCCGCATCAGAATGGGTCGCTTCTTCCATTATGAATGCACGTATGCAATTAACTTGAATACATGTGCAACTTCATTCATTTTCACCACTTGCATAGTCATGCCCAATTTCATAAACATCAGTCAATTCATCCATCCATGAATTACCGTTCTTACTAGTCTAAGCAAATTCAAGAAATATGCATGGTAGCACATCTTATCATATTCATATGCACAAGCAACCAATCAACATTATAATATCCTTCTATTTGATACACTTGCCTTCTACCGAGAGGAATGGAGTGGCGGGAAGAAGAAGCCACTCCCGAAGCTACTCCACCTGGAAATACAATTGCGCACTCAAATTCACATGTTCTAGAGTCAACAAACAACACTTTCACTCCCTAAATCAAATTTACCCCAAAACTCTGAATTCATACAAAACTAGTTTAGATAGCCCACTTCACCACAGCATAACTACTGCTATATAACTTTAAATTGAGCAAACGAAGACATTTTAAGCATCTACATTAAATTTTTCATCTATCTCTAGGCAATTGCAAATTCCAACTCGGCCTCTAACTTGTCCTAAATCACAGAATAAAATTGAATCTGCTACTAGTCACAATTTGGACAGCAAAAGGTAAAACTTGCATAGCTTTTTAATGGTTGAACCAAATTGAGTGAACTCAGTTTATAATTAATCACAAGAGGATAATCTACAACTATATTATAGCCATTTATTCAGAAGATGCATTACTAGCTCCCAGATTATCGATGGACAGAGGTTATATACATTAACAGTAGTTCTGTACAGCAGGTACTAAAATGAACATAACTTTTAATTGGCTAAGTAAAAATTTGCATTCTTAGGCTCCAAATGACCACAAGAGGATAACATATAGTTACCCCATAGCCATTTTCCCAACACCTGAAAGTAATGTCCTCAAACTGCCATCTGAACTTCAGACCAACTCTGAACTTTCAGCAGAAATCTCAGTTCTGGACAGCAACTTCAACATTTCAAAACTTTTGATTCCTAACTCCAAATCAAGGATACAAATACACTTTATAAAACTAAAGTAAATTTCCTAACTCTCTATAGGCAAACAAAAATTCTAATTCGGCTTGCATCTTGCTCTAAACAGCAGTTTAACATTTCAGCTATCAACACGAGCACAATCTGGACAGCCAGCACTAAAATGACCATAACTTTCCATTGGCTGAACGAAATTTAGTGTTCTTATACTCAAATTAAAGGGGATTCGATGATCAACAACTTTCCCTATAGCCAAATGTTCAGGAAATTCATTTAACTAGATCGAAACTCAAACCTAACAGATAGGCAAAACTCAGCCCGAAAACAGCAGTTTTCCCCCCAAACCCTAGAACCACTTTTCCCTTCAAAACTTCAAAATCCCAAACCCTAGGACCCCCATACCAGCAAGATACCTCCATTAGCACAACATGAACCCTCCCAAAACTACCAAATACTCACCTCCTAGCTCATGAGGAAGAAGAGGGGGAGGAGAAGCTGCAGCTCGCTACTGCTGCTGCTGCTGCCATGGCTGCTGCTGCTGCTCCTGAGGGGAGGAAGAGGCGCTCATGGGGAGGGAGGAGGCACCAGCAAGGGGAGGAATCACCAGGAAGAAAGAAAGAGAGGGAGGGCTGTCGGGTGATGGGGGTGAGGGAGCAGCCGGCTGCACGTGTTTTGTTACGAATTTAAGATGCAAAATTATTTGGATTTATAAAATTCCTATGGTAAGTTATGTGCATCTTGTGTTTATCTCTAAATGTATCTGTATTTTAAAGTTGAATTAATTTAGAGAAAAGAAAAGAGAAAAATAAGAAAATAAAATTTGGATTTTTTGTCTAATGTGCTCTCGACTTATTTTCTTTTTTTTCTCTCTTATTCTGGCCATGATTGAGATACATATATAAACTTTTTATTTTTATTTATTTATTGATCAAACAATTTATTTATTATATATCTATATATATATATATTTCTCTTTATTCCTCGGGCCAGACCGGCCCGACCGATCGACAGGCAATAGGCTCGGCCCAGCCATCCCCTTATCCCTAAACCTAGGCAAGCTCCCTTCCCTTCTATCTCTCTCTGCCTCTTATCCATTACCAGCAGCTGCCGCACCTGACTGCCCCTTCCCCATTTCTCCCTCGCGTGCGCCGCCTTCCCCCTTTCCTCACCACCAGCATCTCTCTCTCTCTCGCTCCCGAGCCCCTCGTCACCGCCACCTACGCCTCTCGGTTCTGAGCGCCGGCCGCCACTCCCCTGTCGACCAGCTTCTTCAAGCGTCGTCCGGATCCGGCTTCCCTTGCCGGAGCTTCTTCACCGCTGCCGCCTTCTCCCCCAGATCCGGCAACCTTCACCGGCTTCTCCCCTTCCTCTCTCATGAGTCACCGCCTCCACTGGCTCTGGCCCTCCACGCCACCGCTGGCCACCGCGACTACTACGACTACCTTCACCACGACCTAAGTACCAAACTCCTTCCCCTCTCTCCATTCCCTTACTCACTTCTCTTATTCCCTTCCCCAGGTCAGGGTTGCCCATCCAGCGTCTTGCTCGGTCGGCCTCGGGAGGAGGGGGTCTACAATGGCCGCACCTGCGATGGTGTGAATGCCACCCGCGTCGGCCACTGATGCCTCGGCTACAACCCATTTCACCCATCCCGATCTTCTCTTGAGCTAAGTGTTCCTCTTTTCTTTCTACTGGTTTTTCCCACGTATTACTAGCATACTACCAGCTTCATTCCAACCGAGTTGCCCTCAATTTTAGTTATTAAGATGTAACTTTGGTCCAAATCGATTGTGAGCATGAGGTGTTTTAGCATTAGATCTCATGTACTGGCATTTTGAGTTCTTTTGTGTCTGTGTGCATAAGCTAGACATTTGGGCCTATATTAATTAGTAGAAGCATGTCAACCTAGCTATCAAAACTGATCTATTGCAATTTACTAGCCGAAGTGGCAGGTGTAACTAAGGTTTTGTGAGTTCATGTCAAAATTGATAAGATACTTGACTTTGCAAGATTTCTTTTGAGTGAGTAGTGTAGAAATTACTCATTTTTGTAGTGAACATATACTAGTTTTACTTTTGGGATTTGAATAGACGTGGTTGTAGATTCTATTTGATTTCTTTGTCCAATTTTATCACGAATTACAAGTATTTAGTGTTAGATTTTTTATATGCCTACATTCTAAGAATTAGCAAAACATGATCATTACTGCTAGAGATGTTATGCAACGACTTCAATGTACATAGGTTCATGTATGGCTTCTGCAATGTGAGTTTTACAGTGGTAACCCTTTTATGAAATGTTGTTCAGGAATATATATATGGGTATGATGGATGATGCTTATTGAAATTTCTATCTGTGTGCTTGATCCCCCGTATTGGAGCTTACTGTAATATCCCATTTTAATTTTGAACCGCTCTAGGGTTGTTTTGGGGCTGTGTGGGCTGTTTTTGTCTTTGGAGGGCTGTCTTTGGGCCGCTAGTGGCCTATTTTGGATCATGTGGGGGGATTCTTTCCTAACCCTAGCCCACCCTTCCCCTCCTCTTTCCAGCCACACCATCCCCTCCTCCCAGCCGTCCTCCCCCGGGGAATTCCTAGCCGTCGCTGGTTCTTGCGTCTTCGGGTCTCCTTCTTGGTGCAGCCCTGGAAACACCTCCCCTCATCACTCCTTTGCAACCTTGAGGGCAAGTGAAGGTACAATTTTTTTAGGGTTTTGGTGGGTGCTTTGGTTGCTGTTTCCAGGAGGTTTTATGTTAGTTTTACCCATTCTAGAGACAGAATTAGATTTGTTTCGAGATCCTACGTTTTCTGCGGTCTGTGTTCGCGAGCAATGCGGATTGCGTTTTTTGGATTGAGTTTCAAGGCAGATCAGGTCAGTTTTGGGGTGTTTCATTTGTGAAAGTTTTAGATCGTTGTCTAAATTTTAATTAGAGATCTAGATCACGAATTTTGGATAAGCGGTTTAAAAGTTATTGCCGATTGAAGTCTGCTGTCCAGAATCTGTCTCTACTGGCAGCAGTTGCGGAAAACAGCAGATTAGTTCTATCTAGAAGCTGAATTAAATTTTCTAATAATCATATAAAGTTAGGAAATTTCCTGTAGATTTCAGAAATGTCATTATTTACTTCATTTGGAATTTTATAAAATTAGTTATGCCATTTTGAAGTCTGCTGTCTAGTATGGCAGCAGATCGGGTTTCAGGGCTAAAAATGATTGTCTAAATGATTTATTTGAGAAAGTTGATTAACGGGAAATGTGTGGGTAATTTCTAGTAGTTTCATATAGTTCTTGACCTCTGAGGTTTAGGTTATTAGGGTGGAACTTGTAACCTTTGGACCAACGGTTAGAAAGGGTGCGGTTTTGTGAGCCGAACGAGAAAGTTATTAAAATTGGGGTAGGGCGTAGGTTCGATGTCGCTAAATTTATTTCCCATGCGGTGATTGCATTGTTGGGTTGTATGCAATTTATTTTCAGGTGGTGTGACTTCAGGAGTTGCCTTAACCCCGTACCACTCCGCTCCTCGTGGTTAAGGCAAGTGCATGGTAAAATGATAATTTGGTTGTGGAATGAATTGTTGTTTAGATTGATAAATATGAGTTTGCTGTTTTATATGATTAATATTAATCATTGTCATTATTTAAGCTTGTGCTCTTGAGATGATGATATTGAGTATATGATGTCGATAGTCACTTGGGAATTGTTGCTACGTGGTGATTGGTTATTGAAAAGTGTTGCATCACTTGCATTCATAACATTAAAAGTGCATATGAGATAGGTTGGTAAAAGAGTCATATAACTAATTCGGAGTGCATAAGCCAGGTGGTGAGAAAGGTATATGACTTGACCTGAGTGCTCTTGAGTAAGACCTACTTCGGTAGGCCCCTCTATGGGGATGGAAGGGAATGAGAGTGTGACATCGATGGGTGTGCACTCAAACTATACCGGTATAAGCTATGAAATATGCATATGAGCATGCAAGCATATTTGCATTGCATTGCATTGCTAATGATGAATCATGTTTATTGAGATGATTGTGATACATGGTGATGAGATTGAGTTGTGGACTCATCTAAAGATGAATAAGGTGTTAAAGGTAACAATTGGTATGATATTACTTTATTACGTACCGGTATGATATTACTTATTATGTACCAGTTGAGTCGTGCACTCACCCTTATTGATTTTAAATACGATGAAGTTTATGTTATTGTTTTATTATGTATTTGCTGAGTCATGGACTCACTCTTTCTTTCTTTAAAGGTTTTATGTGATCATTGAAGGCGATATACATGGGAAGGGATTAGCGTCATTGTGTCACTTGTCACACCATCTTCACCACGATCTAGTTTAGATGGAATTACTTAGTCGCATTACTGGACATTTGAACCTAGTCATTGTAATTGATAAATAGAGAAGTATGGTTAATTAATCTATTGTTTAATTAATATTGTCCTTTGTATCCGAGCACGAAGGCTTGGGCATGCTTGTGCGCATGGTTCCAAGTTTTTTTTGTCATTAATGGTCTAGAATTGGTATTACTTGTTTAGGTAGCATGATGAAATTATTCTCTAAAATGCATATCTAGTGGTATTTCAATGCTATGTAACATGCGATTGTTTGTGGCCTCTTGTTATATCTAGAAACTATCCTTTAGTGGTTGTTTAGCGATTAAATGTTTAATATTGTGTTTCTGAAATTTATGTGTAAAATGGTTAAAACTTAGCAATATAGTAGGATATGGTGACATTAAGGGCACGTGAGGTGCTGGGTTGTTATAGTTATATAGTAAGATGTGGTAACATTCAGGGCACATGAGGTGCTAGGGTGTTACAGTTGGTATCAGAGCGTGATTTAGGTCTATGGTGTGTGAAATTGGAAAATTACTTTAAAGTGAACTAAAATTTTGATTTGGGAAATTTGAAACATGTCTTAGGTATATACTCTTTAAAATTTTGCATTAGGACAATAAACTTAAAATCTGATATAGGTTGGTTAACTAATTTAAAACTTGACACACTCTGATGCACAGTAGAAAGGGTGTGGGTAATCATTGCAATACGCTTTAATATTTTATTTGAGCATGATTGATTATGTTGAACATGATGGTGTTATGATGACGTATATTGCTATGATTATGATTGAGTGGCTTGAAGGAATGTCATTACGTGAATTAGATATGCCGAAGGGTTTCTGTGGTTGTCTGTGTGGCCGTGGTAGATGTTGTGGTTGTCTGCATGGCCGTGGTAGAGGCCATGGTTGTCTGCGTGGCCATGGTTGAGGCCTTGGTTGTGGGTGTGGCTGGGTAGAGCCACCACCTAAGGTTTAGAAACCCTTCGTATGGGAGAGTTGTTGTCTATGTATGTCTTAGATCAGAGAGTTTGTTGAGAAGGTTGCTTTCATTATGTCTTCAATGGTTGTAGACAAAGAGAAAGTTTTTAGTTAATGAGTCTTTATTGGTTGCTAGTACTATAGTTATGGCGATTGGTTTTGTTTATTATTGTTGCTTGTTTTGGAGAGAAAATTATTGCCTTTTGTACGTGTATATCAGTTTCTACGCTTAAAAGAAGTCATTGAAGTTTTTGAGCAGAACTTAAGTTCCAAGGGTTTATGCTTTCTGCCTTTACTAGAAAAAGGATTATTTCATCGCTTGATTTTTCTTTTGGTGCAAAAAAAAACCCTTGCAACCATCTTCTTTTATGGAAGTTTTAAATTTTGGGATTTGTCTTGAAGTGCTTTTGCATGTCAGATTTTGGTCTTGTCATCTTGTGATTTAATAATTGACTTCCTTTGGGAAATGTGGTTGGGTTTTTTGGAAAAAAAATGTTGTAAATAAAGTAAGTAATCATGTGACTAAGCTAATTTGTCATTTGTAAGAAGTATTGTTTAACATGTTACTTAGAATGTATTTGTGCAACTTATAGAATGAAGTATTTCTATAGTAACTTGTGAGTTGAATCAATTAATTGTAATTGTTATCTTTCATTTAAAACTAAATACTTTCTGCTATCATGGATTATTCTATAGTGAGTAATAATTAAATGTGTTATTGTTCATGCTTGAGAACCGTTGCTTTACTTAAAAATTGGGGCACTCCCTGTTATTTCTTGGTTAGGTGACCAATGAGAATGTTTAAAAATTTAAACTTTGATGTGTGGTTAGAACATTGAAATGATGTAATCTGCTGTTATTGTTAGTTAAAGTAAATTTGCTAGTTGTTAAAGACATTCTGATATAAGGTTTTGGTAGAGACATTTAATTGCGTTAGTAGATGACCCTAAAGTGATTGTTGATCAGGGTCATTGTGTTGTGGTTGCGAACTATTAATATAATTGAGAAGGTATAGAATTTTCTGTTCGATGAAGTGTTCGGAACTATGTGAGGGTGTAAAGTTGTGGAGTTTGTTGGACTATGTTTCTTATGGACAATTTAATATTGTGTATCAAAAGAATGACTTAATCAATGTTGTTATCAAAGAATGAGAAAACATAGAATGATTGTTATGATGTACGGTTTTATCCGTATCGAATGACTGTCTTAGATCCATACTTATAAAATATGTCTCGTGGAGATAATATTTAATTGTTGGACTAATTTATTGATCGAATAAGTTATGATTGTCGAGATGTTGACTTATGAGTTGTTTAAAAATTTATATGTTGATCATGCTGAAAGTTTAGTTCAAAAGATATGTCTTAAACTTGGAATAGGAATTGTGTGTTGATGGCTTGTTATGGTTTGTGGACCAAAAGAAAATATTGATGCACTATCTTATGTTGAATTAACTATCAGGTTGAATGTACTTAAAATATTAACATGTTTCTCTTTGCTGATCATGATGATGTAGACTTAGTTTGATGTGTTATGATATGCATCATAAATTTTTTTATTATAATTATTGGAGAAGGTAATTAAAGAAAGAAATGGTTTTGTGTATTACGTTAAATTTTGATGGGGCTTCTCAAGGTGTAAATTATGAGTATTGAAACCTTTAATGGTAAGGGTATTAGAATACTAGAGATGGTGGGATTTGAGGTGAACCTTCTTTTAAATGTATATGGATTGGTTAGTTCGTATAGTGTTTTGGATGAATGCCTTTTGCTAAGGCATTCTGTATTATGTGCATTAGATCTTTCGCAGATTAGTGGTAATGTTGCCAAACTGCAGAGTTAACTTTGAGGTTTGAAATTGAGGATGAAATAAAGAATAACTATGGAGTAATCTATTGATGGTTTTTGAAATACTTTATTTCATTGATCAATGCCATTCATCTATCTTTGCTAAGAGCTCAGCTTAATATATGATTGTGGAATTTATCCTTATAGCAATATGACTAGATTGCGTTCTTTAGTGCACAAATTGAGCCATTTTTGGTATTATCAGTTAAAGGAAACAACCGACCAATGTAATGTTTGGAATTTTTGATTGGAAATATTTGTATCTCTAGTTCGACTAGAGTTATATTTATGTAAAATGTGTATGGTGTTTGAAAATGTTTCTTAAAGGTGATCCTTATGATTGTATCATAAGTGATTTGTCCTGGTGAAGTGATTTTCTGTTGGAAAATGTGTTTCCCTTTCTCTTGAGAGAAAAGTTGGTGGTTGTGTGCAGCTGGTTTGAATCCAAGATCGCTTTTTTTTCTTTTTGAAATGGTTTGCTTTCATAAAAGTGATATGCATCTATAAAAGATTTATGCGGTGTTTCTCTTTTAAATTGACTTTCTCCCTTATATGAATTTTAACGACTTGTTTTTAAGGTGATGAAGTGGTTTATATTGATAAAGAGAATTTAGATTTCCTTTACGTTCTGGCATGGGAAAAGAAAATGAATGATCATGGATTTTTGTTGAGTACAATAAGGGATTGTATTCTTTGACCTTGTTCGTTGAGTGAAAGATTGTGGGGCAAGACCTTTATGGAAATAGTGGGGCAAGACCTTTATGGAAATAGAAGCCAAGTGTGGGTTGGTAATGACCCAAGATCCTAGCATTTTCTAGTTGTTGATCTTTGATGGTTTTTGAGTAGTGAGTATTGGGGGTTTTCGCATGTCTCAGTATGTTGCTTGTTTAATCTTTAAAAGTTGACCACTAGGAAGTTGGGTGTAATTAAATTTCAATTTATGTAGTGTGTCTGAATATTTGGTGACATTGGATGTATCTATTGTTATGACATTCGAAAGTGAATTGTTTTGTTGTGGACATTTTATTTCTTGGGTAGTTGTCCCTTGAAGCAAGGAAGGCCTAGAAGAAGATAGAGTAAAAATTTTTATGACGAATTTGTGGTGGAAAAAGAAATTGTGCAATAGTGGGCTATTCCTTTCGATGGTAATGACCCTTTTTTGAAAAGGACAACAAATTGAGAGAGACAGGAATCTTTGATTTGGTTCTTGGGGTACAAGTTTCGAACCTGTATGTTCATGTCGGTGGTATGATTTGAGGAGGCGACCTATCGTTTGGATCGTTTTAAATCCTTGGTAGGATGCAATGCATTTCTTTGTTAAGAAAGCTTGTGCAGAATCTCGAACGAGAGGTTTTGGTAGAGCCGTTGTTGTTGACTCTAGGCGTCTTACCTTTGAGATCCTTCCTAGTGCGGTTATTGGGGGATTCAAAGAGGTATTGAAGTATAGAACATCAAAATTTGTCAAAGTCTTGTTGTCGCATCAGACTGAGAGGGAAGCGACTTGAGAGTTGGAGACTCAGATGCGTGAGAAGTATCTCGAGTTGTTCACTCAAGGTATAAGATAAGATTCAACTTTCATTTTGTTTAGCTATCACATTATGGTGTGCTTAGAATTCAGGGTCGAATTCTATTAAGGGGGAAGAATGTAATATCCCATTTTAATTTTGAACCGCTTTGGGATTATTTTGGGGCTATGTGGCCTGTTTTTGTCTTTGGAGGGCTGTCTTTGGGCCGCTAGTGGCCTATTTTGGATCATGTGGGGGGATTCTTTCCAAACCCTAGCCCACCCCTCCCCTCCTCTTCCAGCCACACCATCCCCTCCTCCCAGCCGTTCTCCCCCTGGGAATTCCTAGCTGTCGTTGGTTCTTGCGTCTTCGGGTCTCCATCTTCTTGGTGCAGCCCTGGAGACACCTCCCCTCATCACTCCTTGTGCAACCTTGAGGGCAAGTGAAGGTACATTTTTTTAGGTTTTGGTTGGTGTTTTGGTTGATGTTTACAGGAGGTCTTATGTTAGTTTTACATTTTCTAGAGATGGGATTAGATTTGTTTGGAGATCCTACGTTTTCTGCGGCCTCTGTTCGCGAGCAATGCAGATTGCGTTGTTTGGATTGATTTTCAAGGCAGATCCGGTCAGTTTTGGGGGTTGCATGTTGTGAAAGTTGCAGATCGTTGTCTTAAGTTTAATTAGAGATCTAGATCACGAATTTTGGATAAGCGGTTTAAAAGTTATGGCCGATTGAAGTCTGCTGTCCAGAATCTGTCTCTACTGGCAGTAGTCGTGGAAAACTGCAGATTAGTTCTATCTAGAAGCTGAATTAAATTTTCTAATAATCAGATAAAGTTAGGAAATTTCCTGTAGATTTCAGAAATGTCATCTTTTACTTTATTTGGAATTGTATAAAATTAGTTATGCCATTTTGAAGTCTGCTGTCTAGTATGGCAGCAGATCGGGTTTCAGGGCTAAAAATGAAGGTCTAAATGATTTATTTTAGAAAGTTGGATAACGGGAAATGTGTTGGTTATTTCTAGTAGTTTCATATAGTTCTTGACCTCTGAGGTTTAGGTTATTAGGGTGGAACTTATAACCTTTAGACCAACGGGTCAAAAAAGGGGCGGTTTTGTGCGCCGAGCGAGAAAGTTAATAAAATTGGGTTTGGGCGTATGTTCGATGTCGCTAAATTTATTGCCTATGCGGTGATTGCATTGTTGAGTTGTATGCAATTTATTTTGAGGTGGTGTGACTTCAGATGTGGCCTCAACCCCACGCCACTCTGCTCCTCGTGGTTAAGGCAAGTGCTTGGTAAAATGATAATTTGGTTGTGGAATGAATTGTTGTTTATATTGATAAATATCATCTTGCTCTTTTATATGATTAATGTTAATAATTGTCATTATTTAAGCTTGTGCTCTTGAGATGATGATATTGAGTACATGATGTGGATGGTCACTTGGGAATTGTTGCTACGTGGTGATTGGTTATTGAATAGTGATGCATCACTTGCATTCATAAAATTAAAAGTGCATATGAGCCAGGTCGGTAAAAGAGTCATATAACTAATCCAGAGTGCATAGGCCAGGTCGGTGAGAAAGGTATATAACTTGACCTGAGTGCTCTTGAGTAAGACCTACTTCGGTAGGCCCCTCCGCGGGGATGGAAGGGAATGAGAGTGTAACATCGACGGGTGTGCACTCAAGCTATGCCAGTATAAGCTATGAATTGTGCATATGAGCATGCAAGCATATTTGCATTGCTTTGCATTGCATTGCATTGCTAATGATGAATCATGTTTATTGAGATGATTGTGATATATGGTGATGAGATTGAGTCATGGACTCATCAAAAGATGAATAAGGTGTTAAAGGTAACAGTTGGTATGACATTACTTTATTACGTACCGGTATGATATTAATTATTATGTACCGGTTGAGTTGTGGACTCACCCTTATTGATTTTAAATACGATGAAGTTTTTGTTATTGTTTTATTATGTATTTGTTGAGTCATGGACTCACTCTTGCTTTCTTTAAAAGTTTTAAGTGATCATTGAAGGCGACATACGTGGGAAGGGATTAGCGTCATTGTGTCACTTGTCACACCATCTTCACCATGATCTTGTATAGTGTTCACGCGTGAATAAGATAGCACTTAACTTTATTTAGTTGATGGAATCACTTAGTCGCATTACTAGACATTTGAACCTAGTCAGTTGTAATTGATAAATAGAGAAGTATGGATAGTTAATCTGTTGTTTAATTAATATTGTCCTTTGTATCCAAGCTCGAAGGCTTGGGCATGCTTGTGCGCGTGGTTCCAAGTTTTTTTTTTGTTATTAATGGTCTAGAATTGGTATTACTTGTTTTGGTAGCATGCTGAAATTATTCTCTAAAATGCATATCTAGTGTTATTTCAATGCTATGTAACATGAGATTGTTTGTGGCATCTTGTTATATCTAGAAACTATCCTCTAGAAGCTAACTCTATTTAAAATCTGAAATGTTGATATGGGTTTCAGTTAGCCTTTATTCTTAGTATATCATTCAGTCATTTAGTATGGCTGCTCATGCTTTAGATCAGTACAAATGGCTTGCATTGACTTCTATGGGATCAAGATAAAAGAAAAGATAGACTAATGCTTGGCACCGTTTGTCTGCAATGAAGAAGATGTGGGAGAAGAAGAGGGACAGATGAGGTCACACTGGTCCTTTCTTCTCCTCGGTCGGATTCCTCCTCAACAGAGATGGACAAAAGGGGAAGGTCGACTATGACTGGCAAGTAATAGTGGTGCAGTAGAGTCTCTGGTTTTCTGCGTTTGACCTGTTTTTATACTGCTGTCAACCGACATTGCTGGCATGCAGGTGGTGAAAACTGTGGGCTAAGAGTAAAACTATGGGCTTGAAGGCATAGGTGGAGGGCATGCAGCAGGCCCTTCTACCATCTGGCTTTGAGGAGTGGGCAAGGAATGGCAGAGGGAGGCATGCTGCATCCTTTGCTGCCATTTGGCTAAGAAGCACGGCAAAAAGGGTTGCGCAATAGCTGGAGAGGGATGGGCAGCTGGCTGGCGACTTGAGGGCTAAGGAAAAGACATTAGGGGTTTATTTGTAAGGACTGGATTGTATTGTAATGCTCTATTACTTGATTGTAATTTGAGGACTGTAATGTAACTTGTATAATGGAGGTATTGGAATTGTGGTTTAAGACGTGATTGCTGTTGTATCATGGATTTGTCTTCATCCTTGGTGTATATATTATGAATGAAACCGATTGGATTTGATTTTTTGAATGATGTGGTTAAGCTAGATGTTTAATTGCGTGGAGATGATATAATTGCTGCTGAAATTTATGTATGTATGTATGTATGTATGTATGTATGTATGTATGTATGTATGTATGTATGTATGTATGTATGTATGTATGTATGTATGTATGTATGTATGTATGTATGTATGTATGTATGTATGTATGTATGTATGTATGTATGTATGTATGTATGTATGTATGTATGTATGTAGTTGACCTTGTGCCTATGCTAGTATTTGTGTATGCGGGAAATTTTATGTGTTTATGCATGCATAGATATATATAAGCCTTAAGATGTGCATGCTAAAGAAATTCATTAGATAGATAAGTAAGGATTAGGGGTTTTGATTTTTGAGCAGTTTTTACAGGACAGAGATGTAATTAAGAATTAATTGTATGTTTAACTGTTGTTTTGAGTATTTTTGTTAATATATGAAATGTATTTGTGAATGATTTTTTTTATTTGTTTGATTTCAGAACTTGGAATTTAGGATTCACTTCTTTTTACCATTAAAAGCTTTTTGTTAGAGCAAAAACCCAAGAAAATGAATAATGCTATAAAATTTCAAAAGTAAATCATTATTTTTTTCACTTTATTCATTTTGTGATTTTGATTTTCATTATTTGGAAAAGAGAAGCTCATCAAAGATATTGGGTTTTGGAAAGTCCGGAAAAGGTGAAAATTCAACCTTAAGTCTCATTTTAAACTCAAATTTTTATTTTAGTCACTTTAAAATTTTAAATTCTTATTTTATTTGTTTTTGAATTTTTCGAGATGTTACAGAAAAGAAATATAAAAAGAGTAGCATTAGTTGTATATATACTCTTTTCTCTTATTGGATATTTCATATACTCATTTCCCCTCTGTAGAACTTTCCTTCTTTGCTTCTAGATATTCTTTCTAGAAGGAATTCTCTCTTTATCCTACTGCTTGATAAAAACCACCAACAAGTCTTTTTGAAAACAATTCTGGTAACAAATCAGTAAGCTTCATGATGTCTACATTAACAAACTTTAAGAAGATGGAGATAATGAAGCATCAAAACCTCTCCAACTTCATAGAAGCTTTGGAAGACCAACGTAGCAAGTGGTGCAAAAGTTAAAAGAAACTCACCACCAAATAACCTAATTTGAGAGAGAATATTATGCGAGTTACATGTTATTTTAGCTATAAAGTAAACCTCTTGTGCAAAAGTATGTATGGTTAGGCTAGTAGAAGAAAAACTATAAATATCCCTCCCATGTACTAAATTGAATATATATAGTTTTACTGTGTTATCGAAATTTGGTAGAAGATCTTTTGTATTGCTTCGTGGTTACTCTCGTAAGTGTTAAACCATTAGGTTGAAATTTACAATGTGCCAACCCTTATTTAATAAGAAATTTTAATTAAGAAAATTTTAAGAAATGAAATGTTGCCTTAAAAACTGACCAGTAATATTTAATCCAAGTAAAGATTATTCTCAAATAGTATTTTAATGAACGGAATGTTACTTTGTAATGTGGATAACTCTCATCTACCCATATCTTCCCGATTTCAACATCTTGAAGACACATACAACACGATCCATCAATAAACCCTCTTGGAGTAATGGATAATAAGATTCTCAGTTTTCGCAAACGGACCTTCTCATCTCAATCCAATCTTTGAATCGTTGCTGCCTTACTCTCAATCTAAACTTTCACTTCCTACCTACGTTTACAAGGTTAGCCTAGAATGAAATTTATTCGCAACTAACCTCGTTAACACTTGTTGAGCTATCCAAAAAGCCATTGTATTTGAATACCTTCCTTGATATCGACCTTCGGCTCTCCCCAAATAACTCTAGTGGATATGTATCCTTTCATTCATCTCAAACATTTTAACATGCTGTGTACTTCTCCTTAAATTAGCTTATTCTTGCTAATGATTGTTGGCATAAATTGCTAACACTCCTCATCTATTTCGCAAAAATCCAACCAAGAAAAGATACTACTACTACCTCCAATCATGGCGCAAGTGCCCATCATAATGGAACAAAATCGCTAGACACACCCTTCTTCTCCAGCATCTAGCGCAGAACATTTCCAACCTTGGAGCAATTCTTGCAAGGAAAGGAGATAGTTCAGATCAAAAACCTACTTTCACATCTTATTCGACACCTAAAGCGTTGTTCTTTGAAGTGTTTTCATGCCAACCAATCCGGAGATCGTGCTTATATTCGTTGTGGAGAAATAGGACACACTGCTGATGAGCATGTAATCAATTGCTCTAGCGGTGAAGGAAATCATTCTCCTAAAAAATGTCCTATGGGTAACATCACTTCTCACCTTTGTGAAGGCCAAGATCATTGCCCAGCTCAATACCCCCTAGATCTTATAGTTTCCTCTGCAATTTAGCATCAGTGAAAGAAATTTCGAGCCTTTGTTGCTCAAGATTTGGCAATCAGAAGAGAAAAACCAACTGCACAGGAAATATCGCTTAATGTGTTAAAGAAACAATGCCTTGACCTTGACTGCCTTCATCTAGAAAGTAGTAAGCCGCCATCGCCAACACTGTGTTTATTATGTGAAAAGGAAGGTCATTGTTCTAGGAAATGTCCCAAGAAATAATAAGTTAAGATTCAGAAGGAAAACATCATGGAATATACAATTGTTGCCAACAAAGCATCATGAAAGAAACAAAAGTGCTACGTCTATCACACGAAAGGGCCATCTTGCTAAACAATGTCCATAAGAAGAACAAATATCTTCTGCAACCATAGTCATACCAGAAGTCGCATCGGTCAAGTTTATAACTCCAACAATAGGAAGAATAAAATCTGAAGCAGTTTGCCCGAAAATCAGATAAAGAAGAGGCGTTTGAACAAGGATGCTTGTCCCAAAAAGAATTCTGTGTAACTCCATCCTCAATCTCAACCATCACTTGTTCACTACTCCAATAGCGCTAACGAACAACTGTCAAATGCTCAAAATTGGAAAGCCAATATTATCTCGTTCTACTGCGGTAAACGTGGGCATTATGCCAATAGTTGCCCAAAGAAGAAGCAAGCTCCACCTCATTCTTAACCCCAGGAAGCTATGTAACAACCTCAAGGGTGACCTCAAGAATCTGAAGACCAACAAATTCCTTAAACATTCACCCAATCCTACTCAAAGCATCAATCCCAGTCATCCACGACATTTACCCATGGAAGAAGCTTATGACCTACCAGATGCAGTACTAGATACAACACTTATGTAAATGAACCCTACCAAAACTAAAATTTAATTCCAAGGTCAACTCCTCGACCCTAGTCACTTCCTGATCATTTATTTTATAACATCAGCAAACAACCTTTCTATTGTTTCGAATAAGACGAACAACGTCACCTGCATTTAACCAAGAAGAACTAGAACACTTCGCCAGCATTTGTCCAAGAAGAGTTCTACTTCACCCCATCAAGGAAGACATCAGTAATTTCCAAGCCATCTTAAGGACCTAGAAAATATCAAGTACCAGAACAACCCCTGCCTCAACGTCAGGCTTTGAATGTAAACATCTTCGTCATGTGATTGCACCTGACACTTAATATGGTATTGAGTACATCCCTTGTGTATTCAATTCCTACAATCAATCTTTTTGATTATGTACATCTCATTCTCTCATAGTTGCCAAATCCAAAGGAAATCAAAACCCTTTGTCTATCAAGGTGATCAAACGAATTAAATCATCAGGATCATTTTATAATCCTCCTACCTCAACCAAATTCTTGAATTACCTCTACCTTGTTTTCAATCTAAAGTCAACCTAGAGTGATATTTATTCTCAACTAAACTCATCAACTATTGTTAAACTATACAGATCAGCTATTGTATTCAAATATCCTTCTTAATGTTAACATTCGGCTCTTCCCAAATGAATCGAGTAACAATGCATTATTTCTTTCACCTCAAATATTCTAAACACACCACATGCCACTCTCTAAATTAGATTATCCTTACTAAAAATTCTAGTTATTCAATCAAAAGAGATATGTAGAAAGTATTGGTATCCCTCGTCTGGTTACGCAAAACCCGAATAGAAATCTTTTGTATCCCTGGATCATCAACTCGGAATTACAAGACGAAGGTCCAGTAGGTTACTTCCGAGAAAGAATTTCCTAACCTACTTAGTCCTTGCAAATCTCGAGGACGAGATTTCTATAAGGGGGCTAGATTTGTAACATCCCGAAAATATACAATAAAATGAAAATGAATATTTTGAATTTGAATTTGATTATTTCTGAGTTTTCTTGACATCATTGGTTTTATTTGGATTTCCTTGAATTTGTGCTTTTAGTGAAAAATCATATAAAAGGAATTAATGAATAAGAAAAGGAAAAAGGTAAAATGGTAAAAGTAAAGAGTTAGAAAATAACCATGGAAACCCTAGGAGTGCAGGTGGATGAGTCCAACTGCCAAATAAGATTTTTTATGCACAGGAATATGAATAAATGAATTGAGTGACAGCATGTTTGACAAAAAACAGTAGAAGTCAGAATTTTTAGAAAATCTTCGAAACTTATATGGAGCCATGAAAATTACCATAAAACCCTCAGTTCATAAGCTACTACTGAAAATAAATATTATCATTTATGCCATTAAATATATCAAAATCTGAAAAGGAATTTCTGGACAATGTCTAATGTGAGAATTTATATAAATTCTATATAGAATATTTTGACTTAATATTTTTACTAGAAGATAAAAACTACTAGGAGACCTCGGTCAAAAAGTTTCACAATTGTTCAACTTGATTTGATAGCCAAGTAAATGAGAGTACTAACTTGTCTCCACCGACCTTATCAACTTATCCCGTCTCCTGCCAATGACAAGTGGGCCTGTCCTCTGTGCTGACTCCGTTCGCTGGAGGTAACGGAGAAGCTCTTCTCTGGCTGCCCGGTGGACCCTAACCCCACCTGTCAGCCACCATTTCCCTTATCCCTTTGTCTCTTTTCTTCCTCGCTGGCGAGACTTTGCTTCACGCCCGATCTTTTCCGCTGCGTCTCGTCTGTTGTAATACCAGTTCTGCAATTAAACATTTATTTTTATGTCCTTGGTTTATTTGGGAAATTTTCATTTTCTTAACTACTTAAGTGGTGGTTTCTAACTAGTTTAAAAAATTTTGTTTCTGGTCCGGGTGTTTTGAGGGCTTGTTGGGGATTTTCCTTTTTTTGGGGAGAGAGTGGGTACCCCTTCTTTTTGCCCCTCCACTTAATCCCCATCCAGCGCCTCCTTCTTTTGGCTGAGCTCACCTCCTCCCCTAGTTCTTGGTGTCTTCCTCCTCCCTGGCTTCTCCCTGGTGGCGCCTCCTCCCTCCCGGGCAGCAGCAGCAGCCCTCCCCCGAGCTCCTCCCTGCAGCAGCACCCTCTTCCTTCTTCCTCCCTCTTGGTGGTGAGTGGATTCAAGTTTTTGAGGTTCTTGCTGCGCTAATGGAGTTTCTAGCTAGTGGGGATGGTTCTAGGGTTCTTGGATTTGGGGATCTTGGAGGGAAAATGGCTCTAGGGTTGGAGGGAATACTGTTCAGATTAAAGCTGTGCATAGACCGGTTTTGCGACTGTGTTTTGGGCAAGAAAGAATCACTTTTTGAGTAGTTGTCTGTAGAGAAAGTTGTAGCTCGTGTTCTTAGGTTTCATTAGAGTATAAGAACACAAATTTCCATTCATCCAAGTAAAAGTTATGACCTTTTTAGTGCAGGCTGCTCTGATTTAGTTTGTGTTGGTAGCTGAGATTTGGAACTTCTGTTTAGAGCTATTTGCAAGTCGAATTAGAATTTTTGGTTGCCTGAATAAAGTTCGGACATTTCCTGTAGATCAATAAAATGTCCTCTTTTGCTTGATTTGGGTTTAGGAATCAAAAGTTATGCTATTTTGAAGTTACTATCCTAAAACTGCAATCTGCTGAAAATTCAGCATCTGAACTGAAACTAAAAGTGCAAGTTGAGGACTTTAGGCTCAGTTTCTGAATAAATGGCTAGGGGGTAATTTTAGTTTATCCTCTTGTGGTCATTAAGAGCCCAAGAACGCAATTTTTAACTTAGCCAATTAAATGTTATACCCATTTTAGTATAGACTGTCCTGAGTTAGGTTTAAAATGTGTAGTCTCTGTTCATTTGTAATATGGGAATCTTTGGCACATCTCCTGAATGAATGGATATGGGGAAATGGTATTTTATCCTATTATGGTCAATTAGAGTACAAGAACACTCATTTTGGTTAAATCAATCAAAAGATATGCTTGTTTAAGTAAACCCTGTCCAGACTGAATGTTTAACACTTGTAGCCTCTGTTCATTTCAATTCTGGGGCTGTTTGAGGCATATCTTGATTGGTTGGTTGTAGAATAAAAGTTAGATTATCCTCTTGTGATCGTTTATAGTACAAGAACTCAAAATTTTGCTTAGCCATTTGGGAGATATGTTAAATTTCGTGCTTGCTGTCCAGAAATACTTAATTGTTGGAAATTGGGGGCTATTTTGAATTAGGGTGTAGAAGTGTTGTAGGTTGTGTGAAGTATGTAGTTTATAAAAATGTATTTGCAAATGCTATTTTCAGGTGGTGTATCCTCGGGAGTGGTATCGTCCTCACGCCACCCCCCTCCCAGCGGTTGAGGCAAGTGTATTGTGATGAATACGGCTTGGTGGCCGTATGATTACTTATTGTTGTGATCTAATCGTATGACATGATGCGTTACCATGTCTTATTCTTGGATTTGATTAGACTAGTATAGATGATAACATATGAAGGTGAGAATTGGTTATGTTTATGCATTTGGTTATGATTATGCAATAATGTTATGAATGAATGCAGTTTGAAATTAATTGTGTCAATTGCATTGTGCATTCATAATGGAAGAGGCGACCCATTCTGATGTGGGCCTCTGTGCTCACACGTAGTGAGCACAAGAAATCCTACCTCATAGTCCCATACACACGGATGTATGGGAGCGAGACAGTAAGAGTAGGCCCTTCCACGGGATGGAAGGGAATGAGAGGGTGCACACCGACGGGTGTGCACTAGGCGATACCGGTATGAGCTAAGAAAAAGGGCATTCATGAGCATGCATATTGCATTGCATCGCTAAAAATGATTATTGTGTTAATGGTGATGTGTGCTTTCGGGATAGAGCCGTGGACTTCTCCCAAGAGGTTTATTGAGGTATGTGTTTGATATAAGCAATGAGGTAAAGGAGGTAAATGGTATTGATACAAATGCTTTATGAACTTGCTGTTTTGTATATGAATTATGAGTATGTTGTTGAGTTAAATGCATTAACTATTTACGATATAATTGTTGGATAGACTTTGCTGAGTCTTGGACTCACGCTTGTTTGTTTAATGTTTTTAGGTGCTCCGAAGTCGTGTTGCCGGGTTGGGACATAGATTCACTTCCCTCACATCATGCCATGATCAATCCATAGAATGGAAGAATGTCGCATGTCATTAAATAGTTTTGGCTTATTGTGATCAATTTGTTTGTGGTTGCGGATTAAGCTTTGTGTTGATCCGAAATTAAGTTCTTCTGGAAGTGGCCTTTATGTTCTATGTGTTGTTGTAATTAGTTGATGGAAATTGTTATTGTGTAGTCATTGTTTAAAGTAGCAGCTAGTTATTTATGCTTATGCATGAGATGATTATTATGTTATCATGATTATATTGTTGTTTGTCTGCTGAGTGGATGTCCGATATCTTGGGGAGGTGCTGCCGAAATTCTTTAGTAGGACTTGGGAAGTTATAGAATTGTTTTGTGTTGTTACTTATTTGGTAGCTTGTTTCATGACTACATTGTTGTTGATCTTCTTACTTAGTCGTTTATTCTTTGTTTTTTTGGTGACACTTGGGGCATTGGAGGTGCTGGGGTGTTACATTTGCATTCGGAGAATCGGTACATCGCCTTTGCTCCGATCGTGCCACGTTCATCCTTGGGATGCTGCACCTTGCCTCGACCTTCCCGCACCATTCCACACCAGCTGAAGACTGCGCCACCTCGTCATTTGAAAATAGAACCGGCCGCAACTTTCTACCTCCGTTCAAACACTGCACCTCTCCGCATAAGCCGCTATATAAGCCACCGAATGCCTAATGGCTTCTCATACCTTATTCTCATTCTCCCTTTCCAATAGAGCTTGGCTAAAACCTCAAATCCCTCTAAGAATCGCCACTTCCAGTAGACTTTGAGCTCAGGAGCCAAAGATCAATTCAACTCCCACGGTTAGTCATCCTCAAATTCATTCGAGTAGTAGTATTCTGGGTATCTAATGATCGTTTTGCCCCATTCAAACCCAGCTCACGCCCACTGGAATACTTCCCCAGTGCCACTCATCTTCTCCACGGTAGGCGATAGGTGGTGGCAAAATCCGGTTGACCACCGCCGCCATTTACTGGTAAAATTGACCCCATGGACCTCATAGACGCTTGAGAAATCCTTTCCCGGTGAAAATTAAATCTATTCGAAGCTTTGCCACTACTCACCCATGGTTCCGCCACATGGCTCTGGTGGCGCGTTACTTTTCTCTGTCGTCGACAACCAAAAAGACCTCTCCTAGATGCGCAATCTCGCGCTGGTGGTCATGGTGAAACCGATTCAACCTCACCTGCGGTGGTTCACCGCCGACGAACTGGGAAAGCCTATACCGTGCTTTCTATCACTGCACAGCTGGACTGACCGTTCGGCATAACAATAGCGTTGAGTCTCTACTGGTTTGGTCCCACAAGGCAGCCACTTGTCTCCTCCTCTTGCGCTGCTATCTGGGTCAACCTTGTCAGTCAAAAGCGCTAGCACAAGTCTCTACCATTTGGGGCCAGCCATCATTGCGTTGAGTTCAGCGCAAACCAAAAACAGAAGGCGCTTTCTACATTCAAAAGCATACTTTCCCTTTTTGGTAAAATTCCTGATTTCTAGTATTTTCCAAACACTAGCATATTCAAATGAGCATATCTTTTACATTTTAAGTCAAAATAAAATGAAATAAATTTATAAATTAATGATAAATAATGTAGATTCAAAATATGCAATAATATATTGAAAATGAACTCTGTGAAGTTTTGAAATTCAAATTTAAAGAAAAGGCCTAAAGATATGCTACATATAAAAATGTTGTAAACAAACTTAGAATTGAATGAAACTAATTTTAATAGAATCCTTATACTTCCAGGAACTCAAATATAGACAAATATTTAGATTTCAACTTTGTTTGAATCATTTTCCATTAGAGGTTGTTCTCAATACTATAAATATTCAAAAATATAGAATTTGTATAAAAGAGATACAAAATGAGTAGAATTGATTTCTAAATACTAGTATGACAGTAGGCTATCTGAATTGGCTAAAATGATTAAGGAACAAACTTGATTTGAATTAGCCTTAAAAATAGAGTACGACCCAAGTGTGAAAAATGTATATATATGCATAGAAAATCAAATAGTTAGAATAGGGATTAAATAAACTCAAATCCTTGTAAAACTAGTTTGTTATACTCTTGATATCTCAAGGATACTAGATATGTAAAATATTTAGGTTTCATTATAGTTAGCATTAAATGTTCAAGAGTTGAAGCATTAACATTTGTGTAATCTGAATGGTTATATCTTTCACAAACTAACCCCAAATCTGTCAAAACCAAATCCTAGTAACCTGAAAAATAATATCCTTGCTGTTTATGTAAAAATACATTATGTTTGCGTAAATTTGAATTAAGTCCATATCAGGCCCTAATGATCACTTATATGAAAAATATCTCGGATGAAAGTAATATATCGTGGAACTAGCTTTAAAACACTATTAGAGGCATCTCCCTAATAATACCTAAAAAATGGTTAAATAATCCCATAAGGTGCAGTTGCAAACTTAAATCGAAAACTGAATCTTTATCGTGTAGATTATAGAAATACTTAAGCCTTTTCAACGGCTTGTAAAATATCTCGTCTTAATGTAAATATTATAAAGATCAGCTTAGAATTTCTCTCCAAAGTATAGAGTATCCTATTCCAAAGAAATAATCTTGTTTCATCATGTTCTGTATATAAATCCTGTCACCCAAGTAACCTTAAGTATTATGATTTATGAACTTCATAATATGAATAAGCAAACATAGTAATAATGAAGAAATCTGTAGTTAAGATATTTGTATCATCAGAACCTTCTTAAAAATCATGAATAAATCCAGTTAACCAACTTAACAGATCTATCATATTCGAATCAACTCCTCATGCAAAATCATTTAAGGACTAAGTGCTATTCATTCATAACATTCAGCATAATGAACTAATATCCTAATTCTATTAATCAAAATAATTTTAGCATCTAGAATTTGAAGTTATAAATACAAGAATTCATAATTTTAGCCTCTTGAATTCATAATTCTAGAAAAGATAATCTATAAACGAGATTGTGCTTTGTTCATCATAAAAGTCGTTAACAATATGAATGCTTAATTATCTGGAACACAAGAATGTGGAATCAGGCAACTTAAACCCTAAAATATTCTTGTTTTCTTTATTGAGTCTTTATTTGGTTTTCTTTCTGTTTTCTTTTTGCCTTTATTGAAGTTTGTTATTTGCTATATTTTTTATTGAATGACGTGTAGAATCCGATGTCATTACCTCCGTCGTCGACTCCGTCAGCTGTGACCTTGGCTTCGTCGTAAACAATAAATAAGCAAGACAAGCACCCCCTTTGATCATATTGATCCCAGTATTTAATATTCATTGTGTTTATTAAAATGTTTCATGGATGCGCTTATTTACTGTAAACTTGCTATTTTGTGGTACTGGTAGATATACTTGTTGTCTCATGAAACCTCCTTGATAAATACTGACATGTGAACCTTGATAACCATAGATTAAGGATAGACATTGCTTAATGTTATCATGGGTGTATGCGATTACCTCTTAACCATGCTTAGCCATGCTTTAGTACCAGCGATGTATTGATCAGATCAAAATTGTTTCTTGAGAAATGGAAAATATTGGTTATGACACTGTTGGTTATTGGTATTTTAATTAAAAACCCAAAATAAACTATGGTTTTGATGCAGGCGATTATTGGCAATAGCCAGATGTGCAGAGGTATTTGCACGTAGTGTAGGGTGAAGTATCGCCCGTATTGGATTAAAGACTGAGCAATGGGACGCTATTGATCCATGATTTCCGTGCAACCACGAGGGCTGGTATGGGACAGCCTTAACCTATTAAGTTATTTAGATATGGCTTTGCACTCTGGTAGGCGGGAGCTAGCAGAAGCACTTCGCAAGTTTTGCTTGTGAGGGGCTTCCACACTTCGGTGTGGGTAAATGCATACCCGTGCAACGATGTACGCTTTGCCATGAACAGAAACGGTGTGTTGGAGGTTACGTGAAAGGAACCACGTCTTGGGTGTGTGTTTCTGTTTCTATGGCGAGGGCTTAACGTCCCGGGCTGGTTCAAAGCCTTTTCTAGGTAATGTAACAGTTATGTATGATCTCTCTGCGGCACATCAAAGGAAGTGTGTTAATTGCGCTGCACAAAGAGCTGATCATTCCTTGTGGGTAAATCTGTACACCTTTGCAGAGTGTAAAATCTAATCGATTAGCCGTGTCTACGGTCAAGGACACTTGGTGAAGTCATTCCAATGTTAGATGTTGCCTTATTTTCAAAAACGTTTATTTTTGGAAAGCTTACCCCACAGATGATACAATACTAAACCATGTGTTGGCAAGTATTGGTATCAGATGTTGTACCATGTGTTGGCACGAACTAGATATATGCCATGTGATGGCAATGATCGATACGAAGCTCACATCATGGAGGGCTATGAGTATTACTTATGCTTATGCTTATTTCTTATCAGTCAAACTTGCTCTTATAAATTCCATTTGCAAATGACAATTTGATTTGCAATTACAATTTTGCTTTATGCAAATTAACTGTAGAAGCCTTTCCTTTGTAATGGCCTGCATATATTATAGGTTTTGCTAAAGTCTTGCGGAGTACGTAAAGTACTCACCCTTGCTTATATGTTGTTTTAGTTGTAAAAGTTAGTGAAGCTTCGATGATATCTTTCCGTCGTAGGTTGCGGGAATATCGATGATGTGATCTTTCTAGAGATTATGCCTTGTCAGTTGCCTGCGGGTTGGATGGGCACACTACAAGACTTTGCTTCTTTGGCTGCTATATATGCTCTGAGTTGTAAGATTCCTTTGTATATTAGTTTCCGCTTAATAATTTGTTGTATGGCTGTGATTCCAATTGTTGAAAATGTGCGTACTAGCCATTGATCATGGGACTAGTACTGTATGTGCATTAGATTTCCATTTTTGCATTTTTGCGAAAATGGGGGTCATTGCATGTGTTCCGAGGCTTTGATGGAAATTCAATCTCTCATTATGCCTACAAAGCACATTTGCCATATCTTTTGAAACAAATTCCTTCTATGAAAATTATTTTTGACAAAGCTTCTAAATAGTCCAAAGTTCATTTCTAGAAATTTTCAAACAATTTGGACTTTATTTGAAAAAGTTTTGAATTTTCTACGCTTTAATCAAAAATCATGCCTACAAAGTGAAATTTAGCATATCTTTTTAATGGGAACTTTTTCTGAAAATTCTTTTTGGAAAAACTTATTGGTATCCCAAAGTATGTTTCTGAAATTTTTTAAATAATTTCAACTATATTTGAAAAAGTTAATGCCTTTTCTCTCTTTTAATCAAATGCTGAAAATTCAAACCTTTTAAAATATAGTTCAAATGCTATTGTGCAACATTTATCAGTTTACTGTCCATGGCTCCATGCTTAAGACAATGTTGATTATCATGTTTCAGTATCCTTTCATTAGCTTTTATGACAATGTTGTCTTATGGTTATTCTTTATGCTTGGAATTAAAGTAATAAGAAATTTGCTAATACCGCATTTTCAATTCACTATTAGATTGTCTTATGGTTTTTCGTTATTGTTGCTGCAATATGATCAATGTTAGAGTTTAGGTTGCATGATCTACGTCTCCCGTTCGAAGATGTTTGTTTATATATATGCTGAAATAACATATTTATAACAAAACATTCTAGAATTGTCTACATTTTTTGGACAGTTCGTGGATATGTGGTTCGGGGTTCCTAATTAAGCTGTTGTACAACTGTAGGGAAAGTTTCGGCAGCATCTCCTTGATGTTATCTGAATAGACACCCTCTTGATCGAGAAGAGACCGATGACCTACGCAATCAAGCCTCCTTTGGAGAAGTAAGTACATTATTGTAACCTAACACTTTCTGCATTTAACTACGTTCATTCTTTTTTTCACTTAACAGCATCTCTCCGATGTATGTAGGGGTTTCTCATCCTATGTCACTGAAGGAGGGCAACACGATGACAAACAGGGTGACAAGCTGGAGTATAAGCGTTTCAAAGTAAAAGTGCCTGGCATATTGTAACATTCCAAAAATTTGGATTTTAGAATGTTTGAATTTCAAAATTCACCATTTGCAATTTCTTTGAATTAATTTCAGCTTAATTTGAATTTTCAATTTATAAAAAGATTTAATTTGATTAATCTATTCATCAAACAAAAGATTTTTAGTTTTAGTTGGGTTCATTATGCCTCAAGGAATTTTTCTATAATTTTGGAGATTTTTCTGAATTTATTTGCTATTTATTTGAATTTATTTACTTTTATTTGAATTTCTGGAATTATGTTAATTCGAAAAAGGTTTTTATTTTGAAAAATCCTCGGCGGGCCGAATCTTCGCCGGCCCGTTTCTTTTCCGCAGCCCGGCCCGCTTCGCGCCTCCGCCCGACCCAGCCAGCCCGCTCCGCCTCGGCCGCCCGATGCGCGCCACGTGGACGGCCAGGATGCTGCCACGTCGCCCTGCGCCGCCGCCACCGAAAAACCCTAACCCTAACCGCGTCGCCGCCGCGTCCGCATTGTTTTCGACGTCCGTGCCGCGCCCGCCTCCCGAGGCTATTTAAAGCCCCGAGGGCCCCATCCCGAGGTTCCCCGCTCCGCTCCACCGCTTTTGCCCCAAGCCTCGCCGCCCGAGTCGCCTCCGTCACGGAGATCTCGCTCGCCGAAGTTCTGCCGCCGCCCGAGCGCTTCTCCGCCGCTTTTCTTCCTCGCCGGTGAGCCTCCGTCGCCTCTATTGGTCTTGCCGAGGTCCCCGTGTCTCCCTCTCTCCTTTGCCCTACGCCCGGCCCCCATCCGTCACGGTTTTGCGCGAAGCCGAAGCCTTCTTCGCCGCCTCCGGTGCGCTCGCGTCGCCGCCATTGCTGCCGCTTCCGCCCCCGCGCTGCCGAGCCTCATTGGCGTCGCGTCGGCGCCACACGGCTACGCGCGTCGCCCGCTCTGCGCCACCTCCGCCAAGTCGGCACCGCGCCGCCTGCTCTCCGTGCGCGTCAGCCGCCTCGCTCTCCAGCGCGCCAAGGTCACCGTCGCATGGCGGCCGCGTCGTGCGCGTCGGCCCGCCACATCAACGCCATGTCAGCCGTTCTGCCGCGTCATCTTGAGCCGTCTCGGTGCACCCTGTTCACCGTGGACCGAGTCTCTGACTCGTGGGCCCCACGTGTCAGCGGCATTTCTTTTTCTTGATTTTCTAGAAAAACCCGAAATTCCAGCCAATCACGTCTCGCCACGTGTCAGCCTCTCTGTTTTCCTGATTTTTCTGATCTGGGAATCTTCCAGGAGACCGTTCTCCTTCGTTCGAGCTCCGATTCCAGTGATTCAAATTTCTAAATTCATCTAAATTCAAGCTCTCTCTTCCAGTACCATTCTTTTCAATTTTTGAATTTTATTTGAATTTGTTTTATTTATTTGCTCTCGTTTCGTGTGGAGATGACGCAGTCGAAAATCAGTCGAATCAACAATCAGAGGTAGAACCAGCAAGAGGCAGCGAAGGCAAGTCTTCGTTGAATATATTGATCCCAAATTTTACAAAATGCCTATATTGTTTTAAATTATGCATGCTTACTTTATGCAATGTACTTTAAACATAATTTTAGAGTATAGTTAAATTCCAGTTTGTTATACCCTCATTGGTATTGATCATGTCGAACCTTTGACACCCTAGATGATAGATACTAGCTATTTTATTTGGTGATAACCAGTAGATTAGCATGGAACGGTAGAATTGCTTAGTCCAGCTTAAGCGTTTCGGTATTGTGCCATTATGGGAATCATTTAAAATATTGTTCAAACTTATTTGTAAAAGTGCGACAATTGGTGTTGCTACTGTGATTTAAATCAAATAAAGTGGAAATGGTTTAGACCGGGGCGGATGGATGTTTGGTGGGTGCAGAAAGCACGAGACCTTGGTATGTGAATGTTCCGCCCTAGTCAATTAAGGACCGAAGCATGTGTTACCATGGACCAAGCACTACCGTACAACCACAAGTATATATGGGTACGACCTGGCTAAATAATTTGTACGTCTCATTATTAGCTTCGCCAGTTGGTGAGTGCCAGATGTTGGCAGGCGCAAGAGGGGGCTTCTGTACTGGGCAGCTAGAACCCTAACAGCGGTGAAATGGCTAGGTTTTAATTGTAGTTTATCTTCTTGTGGTCATTTAGAGCCCAAGAACTCGATTTTTAACCTAGCCAATTAAAAGTTATGCCAATGTTAGTATAGACTGTCCTGAGTTACATTTAAAATATGCAGTCTCTGTTCATTTGTAATCTGGGAATTTTTGGCACATCTCCTGAATTAATGGATATGGGGAAATGGTAGTGTATCCTCTTATGGTCAATTAGAGTACAAGAACACTCATTTTGGTTAAACCAATCAAAAGATATGCTTGTTTTAGTAAACCCTTTCCAGATTGAATGTTTAACACTTGTAGCCTCTGTTCATTTCAATTCTGGGGCTGTTTGAGGCATATCTTGATTGGTTGGTTGTAGAATAAAAGTTAGATTATCCTCTTGTGATCGTTTATAGTACAAGAACTCAAAATTTAGCTTAGCCATTTGGGAGATATGTTAAATTTCGTGCTTGCTGTCCAGAAATCCTTAATTGTTGGATATTGGGGGCTATTTTGAATTAGGGTGTAGAAGTGTTGTAGGTTGTGTGAAGTATGTAGTTTATGAAAATGTATTTGCAAATGCTATTTTCAGGTGGTGTATCCTCGGGAGTGGTATCGTCCTCACGCCACCCTCCTCCCCGCGGTTGAGGCAAGTGTATTGTGATGAATACGGCTTGGTGGCCGTATGATTACTTATTGTTGTGATCTAATCGTATGATATGATGTGTTACCATGTTTTATTCTTAGATTTGATTAGACTAGTATAGATGATAACTTATGAAGGTGAGAATTGGTTATGTTTATGCATTTGGTTATGATTATGCAATAATGTTATGAATGAATGCAGTTTGGAATTATTTGTGTAAATTGCATTGTGCATTCATAATGGAAGAGGCGACCCATTCTGATGTGGGCCTCTGTGCTCACACGTAGTGAGCACGAGAAATCCTACCTCGTAGTCCCATACACACAGATGTATGGGAGCGAGACAGTAAGAGTAGGCCCTTCCACGGGATGGAAGGGAATGAGAGGGTGCACACCGACGGTGTGCACTCGCGATACCGGTATGAGCTAAGAAAAAGGGCATTCATGAGTATGCATGTTGCATCCTATGGAGGAAGAAATGCTAAATGATGATTTAATGTGTTTTTTTTGTTACATGGTTAAAAGAATTGTGTATGAATGTTACTATCTATTTATGTCCTGTTGTATTGTAGCAATACACTTCGCTAAGAAATGAACTCACGCTTGTACTTTGATGTTTATATTTTTAGGTACATCCAGTATGCATTTTGGGAGATTTGGCTAGCACCCTTCACTCACAATGACTCCATATTGTTAGAATAGGGTAGCATTACTTTTAGAAGTGGTGTTAGATTAAAGAACTTGTTCTTTTGGATGGTTAGATTTGTAAGTGGCTTGTTGGCTCGAGGGCTTAAATGCTTGTATCCTTGGTTATGTGGTGGTTAGACTCTCCTCTTTTGCTTCATAATTGTTGCTTGGGTAGACTTACTCTTCCATGTTACTTGTCGCTTAGGATGATTTTCTGATTTGCAATGTGTATTGAATACTATCTTTTGTCTGCTGAGTGGATGTCCGTATTTTAGGGGAGGTGCTGCCGAATTTTTTTTGTTAAGTCGGCAACCTTCTAGATGTTAGTGGCTTTGCATGTTTTTTTTTTATATCTAGTGTTGGGTGTTGTTGAGGGTGTGACATCCAGGGCACGTGGGGTGCCGGGGTGTTACATAGATTATCTCATCTCATCTTATTCTTAGGTTCTTACTCCTTTTCTTTGCTGAAATATTATTTTAAAATTTTAATTTGATCTTATCCCTTGAAACTTCTCAAAGCCTCAAGTCTTCTGCAAGAATCCAGATCAAGGAAGAAGATGATCAAGCCGTCAAAGAGTATATCCGAGAAGACTACCATATAGGATAATTTAATAGTGCTCAGCAGTGTTGGAGCATGTCACCCTTTTTAGTGTAGCAACGTATAGTCCGAGCGCATTAGAAATTTTTGTTGCTTGTTTGTTGGGTGTGTTGTACACTTGCCCTAGCTTTCTGTTGCAGCCACCTTTCTTTTGGAGTTTTAAAGCTTGTTTGGTCTTGGAATGGCTACCTCCCTAGTCTTCTCATCTTTTGCTCTTTCTCTCTCATCTATTGCTAACCTATCCCTGGTCGTTGCTTCAGATGGAAGGTCAAGGAAGAGGTCGTGGAGCTGGTCGCAGAGGAGGTCGTGTTGGAGGTCGTGGTCGTGGTCGTGGTCGTGGTCAGGCAGAGCCATAAGAGCAGCAGAATGTTCAAGATCAGCAAGATCAGCAAGTGCCACCGCCGCCGCTGCCAGTCCAACCCCCAGCCGCAGATATCCAGCAAATGATGGCGATGCAGCTTCAGTTGTTGCAAGCCCTTCCTCAGAATATAGTAAACAATCCGCAGCCAGCACCAGCCGTAGTACCAGTGATGCCGCCCCAGTCTAAGCTTGGAGAGTTCATGAGGACTAGACCGCCTACCTTCACGGGAGCAGGTGAACCCTTGGAGGCAGATGACTGGTTAAGAGATGTGGAGAAAAAGCTCCAGTTGGCACAGTGTGATGACCATGAAAAGGTTCTCTACGCGAGTCATCAATTAAAAGGAGTAGCTGCTACTTGGTGGGATAATTTCTGTGCTGCCCATCAGAATGCTCAAGCTATAACGTGGGAGGAATTCTCTGAAGCCTTCCGTACTGCTCATGTGCCTGCTGGCATTATTGAAATGAAGAAAAGAGAATTTCGCAAGCAGCATCAGGGAAACCAGAGTGTTTCTGAGTATTTGAATAGGTTCACCCAGTTGTCGAGGTATGCACCAGAAGATGTGGCAACTGAAAGTGCCAAGATCTGGAGGTTCATGGAGGGACTTGACCCTGACATCAAGGTGCAGCTAGTTGCTTTGGATTTTCCGAATTTTCAGCATATGGTGAACAAGGCACTAGTGCAAGAGGATGCTCAACGCCAACAACGAGAGTCCCGCAAGAGAAGGATGGCATTCCAGGCTCAGCATGGAGCAAGTGATTCTCGTCAGCGTTTTCCATCTCAGCAGGCCAACAAGACACCTGTTCCAGGAGCACCCCGTACTCCTAATTCTGGACCGCGCCCAATCGCTCAAGGACCCCAGCAGAACAATGCCAGTGGTCAATAGCAAAAAGGGGATTCAAATGCTGCAGGGATCCAGTGTTTTCATTGTCACCAGATGGGACATTATGCGATGCTTCGTCCTCGAAGCGTCGACAAGTGACCCCATGCCATTCAACTTGGGATCCACCGCGCGAGCTCCTACGCAAGGACAAGGTCGTGGAAATCCCCAGATGCCAAGAGCTCCGCAATCCTTTGGAAGAGGACGTGTCAACCATGTGACCGCCAAGAAGCTCAGGAGGCATCAGATGTAGTTTTGGGTAAGTTCCTTGTTAACTCAATACCTGCCTCAGCATTATTTGATTCTGGAGCATCGCATTCTTTTATATCGAAGAGTTTTGTTGAACAATTTGGTTGGGAAACCTTTACCCTTAAGAGCCCTATGATAGTTCAACCACCGGGAAAAGAATTGAGAACTAGTTCAGTATGCCCAAGTGCAACCATAAAAATCAATGGGGTAGAATTCCTAGCGAATCTTATCATCTTGGATTCAAAAGGAATAGATGTCATCCTAGGGATGGATTGGTTAACCAAATATAAAGGTCAAATAGATTGTGCCAGTAGAGCCATCACCCTTACCAATTCAGAAGGCATTCGAGTGGAATATATGCCTGATGAGTCTTCAAGTAAGAAGTGCGCTTTGAACAGTTTGAAGGAATCAACTTTGGAAAGTATGCATGTGGTGCAAGAATATCCAGAGGTATTTCCTGAAGATTTGCCAAGTATGCCGCCTGATCGAGATGTAGAATTCGTCATAGAGCTAGTCCCTGGTACGGCTCCAATTTCCAAGAGACCCTACCGTATGCCAGCCAATGAACTCGCCGAGATGAAGAAACAGATTGAGGAATTGCAAGAAAAAGGATACGTTCGTCCAAGTTCGTCACCTTGGGGAGCGCCAGTTCTTTTTGTAAAGAAGAAGGATAATAGTTTGCGCTTGTGCGTGGATTATAGAGCCCTGAATGAAGTCACAATCAAGAACAAGTATCCGTTGCCTAGGATTGATGACCTGTTTGATCAGTTAAAAGGAGCATGTATTTTCTCCAAGATCGATCTTCGATCTGGATACCATCAGTTGAAAATAAGGTCACAAGATATTCCGAAGACAGCCTTTGCTACCCGATATGGACTATATGAGTTCACAGTTATGTCATTTGGTCTGACCAATGCACCAGCCTATTTTATGAACTTGGTGAATAAAGTATTTATGGAATACTTGGACAAGTTTGTGGTAGTATTCATAGATGATATTCTTATCTATTCTAAAGATGAAGTAGAACATGAAGGTCACTTGAGGATGGTGTTAGAAAAGCTCAGGAATCATCAGTTGTATGCTAAGTTCAGCAAGTGTGAATTTTGGTTGAAAGAAGTTGCTTTCTTAGGTCATATAATTTCTGCTGGAGGTGTCTCAGTAGACCCTGAAAAAGTGAAAGGTGTACTTGATTGGAGGCAACCCAAGTCAGTGCCTGATATCAGAAGTTTTCTTGATTTAGCGGGATACTACCGAAGATTCATAGAAGGATTTTCAAAGATTGCAAGACCGCTTACCCAGTTGCTGGAAAAGGAAAGGAAGTTTGAATGGTCTGAAGCTTGTGAGCAAAGTTTTCAGGAATTAAAGAAAAGACTGACCTCAGCCCCAGTGCTCATTTTACCAGATATTCGGAAGAACTTTGAGATTTTCTGTGATGCCTCAAGACAGGGACTTGGATGTGTCTTGATGCAAGAAGGCAAAGTAGTTGCATATGCCTCGCGGCAATTGCGACCACATGAGGAAAACTATCCAACCCATGACTTGGAAATGGCTGCAGTTGTGCATGCACTAAAGTTGTGGAGGCATTATCTCATCGGGAATCGATGTGAGATCTTCACAGATCATAAGAGTTTGAAGTATATCTTCACTCAAGCAGACCTCAACCTAAGACAAAGAAGATGGTTAGAATTAATCAAGGATTATGATGTGGGAATACATTACCATCCTGGCAAGGCGAATGTAGTTGCCGATGCCTTAAGCCGGAAGAACTATTGCAATAATTTGATGATTCAAGAAGATCAACCTGCTCTTCACATGGAATTTCAGCGTTTGAATTTGGAATTAGTGGATGAAGGTTTCATCGCTGCATTAGAGATTCAACCAACTTTGGGGGATCAGATCAAAAAGCTGCAAAAGTCAGATAAAGAAGCTGCTAAGATCAAAGATAGAATAAAGGAAGGTAAAGCCCCAGGATTTTCAGAGGATGAAGAAGGAACAGTTTGGCTTGGAAAAAGTATTTATGTGCCGAATCAAAAAGAGATCAAGCAATTGATATTAAAGGAGGCGCATGAGTCAGCGTACTCAATTCATCCAGGTAATACTAAAATGTATCAAGATCTTCGTGGTATATATTGGTGGCCAAGGATGAGAAAGGAAATCGCAGAGTATATAGCTATGTGTGATGTGTGCCAGCGAGTTAAAGCTGAACATCAAAGACCCGCAGGATTGCTACAGCCGTTAAAGGTGCCTGAATGGAAGTGGGAAGAAATTGGAATGGATTTCATTATAGGACTTCCGAGAACCAGGTCAGGTTATGATTCAATATGGGTTGTAGTGGATCGATTGACAAAAGTTGCACATTTCATTCCTGTGAGAACAACTTACCAGGCAGATCAACTTGCAAAGTTGTATATGTCAAGAATCGTGTGTTTGCATGGTGTGCCAAAGAGAATTGTATCAGATCGAGGCACTCAATTCACCTCAAGGTTCTGGCAAAAGTTGCAAGAAGCATTGGGTACCAACCTGAATTTTAGCACAGCTTATCATCCTAAGACTGATGGACAAACTGAGCGAGTAAACCAAATCCTTGAAGATATGTTAAGGTCTTGTGCATTGTCCAATGCGGCAAGTTGGGATCAAAGTTTACCTTATGCAGAATTCTCATATAACAACAATTATCAAGCAAGTTTGCATATGTCGCCATTTGAAGCCTTGTATGGAAGAAAGTGCAGAACACCTCTCTGTTGGAATGAAACAGGAGATCGCCAAGTCTTTAGTCCTGATATTTTGCAAAAGGCCGAAGAACAAGTAAAAATGATTCAAGAAAGATTGAGAACAGCTCAGTCTAGGCAAAAGAGCTACGCTGATAATCGTCGGAGAGAGTTAACCTTTGCTCCTGGTGACTATGTGTACTTGAAAGTCTCGCCGCTCAGAGGAATGCGTCGATTTCAAGTTCGTGGAAAGTTAGCGCCAAGATTTGTTGGACCGTTCCCAATCCTAGCCAGAAGTGGTCAAGTGGCTTATCAGTTGGAGCTACCACCGCAGTTGTCAAATGTGCACAATGTGTTCCATGTGTCACAACTGAAGAAGTGTCTCAGGGTACCAGAAGAGCAAATGCAGATTGAGAATGTTGAGCTACAGGATGATCTTACCTACCTAGAATATCCGATCAGAATTTTGGATGAGGCAGAGCGCAGAACAAGAAACAGGACAATCAAGTTTTGCAAAGTTCAGTGGAGCAACCATTCTGAAAAGGAAGCAACCTGGGAACGTGAAGAAGATCTTAGAGAAGAGTACCCCAACCTTTTTCCCTAGTCTGTCCAAACCTCGGGGTCGAGATTTCTTTTAAGGAGGGGAGGTTTGTAACATTCCAAAAATTTGGATTTTAGAATGTTTGAATTTCAAAATTCACCATTTGCAATTTCTTTGAATTAATTTCAGCTTAATTTGAATTTTCAATTTATAAAAAGATTTAATTTGATTAATCTATTCATCAAACAAAAGATTTTTAGTTTTAGTTGGGTTCATTATGCCTCAAGGAATTTTTCTGTATTTTTGGAAATTTTTTTTGAATTTATTTGCTATTTATTTGAATTTATTTACTTTTATTTGAATTTCTGGAATTATGTTAATTCGAAAAAAGTTTTTATTTTGAAAAATCCTCCGCGGGCGAATCTTCGCGGCCGTTTCTTTCCGCACCGCCCGCTTCGCGCCTCGCCCCCACCCAGCCAATTGCCGCTCGCCTCGGCGCCCCGTCGCGCGCCACGTGGGCGGCCAGATCTTTAACCACGTCGCCGCCGCGTCCGCGCCGTTTTCGGCGTCCGTGCCGCGCCCGCCTCCCGAGGCTATTTAAAGCCCCGAGGGCCCCATCCCGAGGTTCCCCACTCCGCTCCGCCGCTTTTGCCCCAAGCCTCGCCGCCCGAGTCACCTTCGTCACGGAGATCTCGCTCGCCGAAGTTCTGCCGCCGCCCGAGCGCTTCTCCGCCACTTTTCTTCCTCGCCGGTGAGCCTCCGCCGCCTCTATTGGTCTCGCCGAGGTCCCCGCGTCCCCCTCTCTCCTTTGCCCTACGCCCCGCCCCGATCCGTCGCGGTTTTGCGCGAAGCCGAAGCCTTCTTCCCCGCCTCCGGTGCGCCCACGTCGCCACTGCTGCGCCGCTCCATCCCGCGCCGTCGAGCTCACGGCGGCGCGTCGCGTCGGCGCCACGCGACGCCACGCGCCGCCCACTCTGCGCCACCTCGCGCCGCGTCGGCCGACTGCGTCGCCTCGTTAACGCACCGCGTCATCGCCGCCTCGGCTCCCGCGCCGCGCCACGTCACCCGTCCGCATGGCAGCCGCGCCAGCCGCGTCGGCTACCACGTCAACGCCATGTCAGCCGTTGTGCCGCGTCATCTTGAGCTGTCTCGGTGCACCCGGTTCACCGTGGACCGAGTCTCTGACTCGTGGGCCCCACGTGTCAGCGGCATTTCTTTTTCTAATTTTCCAGAAAAACCCGAAATTCCAGCCAATCACGTCTCGCCACGTGTCAGCCTCTCTGTTTTTCTGATTTTTCTGATCTGGGAATCTTCCAGGAGCCCGTTCTCCTTCGTTCGAGCTCCGATTCCAGTGATTCAAATTTCTAAATTCATCTAAATTCAAGCTCTCTCTTTCAGTACCATTATTTTCAAGTTTTGAATTTTATTTGAATTTGTTTTATTTATTTGCTCTCGTTTCACGTGTAGACGACGCAGTCGAAGATCAGTCGAATCAACAATCAGAGGTAGAACCAGCAAGAGGTAGTGAAGGCAAGTCTTCCTTGAACATATTGATCCCAAATTTTACAAAATTCCTATATTTTTTTAAATTATGCATGCTTACTTTATGCAATGTACTTTAAACAAAGTTTTAGAGTATAGTTAAATTCCAGTTTGTTATACCCTCATTGGTATTGATCATGTCAAACCTTTGACACCTTAGATGATATATACTAGCTATTTTATTTGGTGATAACCAGTAGATTAGCATGGAACAGTAGAATTGCTTAGTCCAGCTTAAGCGTTTCGGTATTGTGCCATTATGGGAATCATTTCAAATATTGTTCAAACTTATTTGTGAAAGTGCGGCAATTGGTGTTGCTGCTGTGATTTAAATGAAATAAAGTGGAAATGGTTTAGACCGGGGCGGATGGATGTTTGGCGGGTGCAGAAAGCACGAGACCTTGGTATGTGAATGTTTCGCCCTTGTCAATTAAGGACCGAAGCGTGTGTTACCATTGACCGAGCACTACCGTACAACCACAAGTCTATATGGGTACGACCTGGCTAAATAATTTGTGCATCTCATTATTAGCTTCGCCAGTTGGTGAGTGCCAGATGTTGGCAGGCGCAAGAGGGGGCTTCTGTACTAGGCAGCTAGAACCCTAACAGCGGTGAAACCTTAGCGGGCGAGGTTAATAGCGGGGTTGTGCATCGTAAAGGCCTTGTCATGATCTCTCTACCGACACACCAAAGGAAGTGTGTTAAGTGCATAGCAACAAGAGTCGATCATGTCTTGTGGGTAAAGTGTACACACTCTGCAGAGTTAAAACTACTTAAGTAGCCGTGCCCACGGTCAAGGGCAGGCGAGGTACGCTTGCACATTGTAGATTTTATGGTTTTGTTTTAAAGGAAAATGGTTGTTTGGGAATCCGAGAGCAGATGGAACTCTCGGGTTATGGTTTGGCGGATGGAGCCAGACAGGTAGATGGAACCTGCTTTAATTGTCAAATCAAATTCAATTACTATGCTATTACTTTTTGTTCAAATGATGCTTTATGAAATTACTATTGGTATTTACAGTTAAACTTTGCTTTATGCTAAAAGAGCCATATTATGCCTTCAATTGCTTAGCCTTGCATATAGTTATCATGCATTATGTTTCCAAGACTTGCGGAGTACATTTTGTGCTCACCCTTGCAACATCCCCAACCTTCCACAGAAGAGTTCGCAGAAGCTGAAGGTGACTACGATTTCTACGCTTGTGGTTACGACGAAGGTGATCCGGAATGCTAGGACGCGAACCCCAGTCGATTGCCTGTTGGGCAAATGGATGTGCTTACTTACTTTGCTGCTGTTATTTCGTTTCCGCTGTTTCTTATTGAACTCAAGCTATGATGCTTCTTAGTTGTAATAATTGGCCATAAGGCTAATACTCTTTCGCTTAATTAATATTATTTGATTCGTGATATGGATGTGATGTCATCACTTTTTCACTGTGTGTGCTAGCTTTTCTTGGACTAGCACAGGTTATACATAGAGGGTTCGGATTTGAAAATCCGGTCCCGACACATATATAGGATTTTTTTTCTAACATCCAATCTTCGTGTGTTAATTTCTTTTTCTATCTTCACAATGTCATCAATAGGACAACAATGACCTGTGTGGCTTCTACGTCATGCATTACATGCAGATCATGGTCGGTAGCGCATACCTTTTCCCTAAGGTATATGTACATGCATAATAATACACTTAGCCTTTTATATACAAATTTTAAAACTTAAATTAGTGCACTCATTTCTATTTTGCAGAACATCGATATTCCCCAAAAGAGCTTATAGAGCAAAGAACTAAACAAATTACGAGACCACTTATGCCAGTGGTGCTGGTTAGAAGTTATATCGGAGGACGGTAGGTTTAGAGATCCTGAAGCCTCCTACTAGTCCATATGTAAATAATATTAATTGTATATGTCAATGCGATATGCATGCGTACTGACAGTTAATCATGTTTGTGTTATATATTATGAACGAATGTGATATATGTGTTGTAATAAAGTGTTTGTGTTCTGTGAATGTGATATTTGCATTGTGTGTGTGATCTGTTCTGTGTGAATGTGATATATGTGCATACTGTTAATATATATTGTTTTTGGGAGGATGCAAAAATGGCACTGCCCCTAAATCATCACATTCGGTTCTTGGAAGGAACCAATTGTGATGACCACCTCATCACAATCGGTTCTCACAAAGAACCGATTGTGATGATGCCTCCATAACAATCAGGCCAAAATCGACTGTGATAGCTCCTCCTCATTACTCTAATGACTTTGTATCGCCACCAAAACCGACTGTGATGATGAAAAGGAACCGATTCTGATGTACATTCCTGTAGTAGTGAGACTTGCATGTTGAAACAAGCTTGCTCATGCTAACTTTTGAACTGTGTCGTACAGAGTAGAATAGAGGTTGAAACACAGGGAGTTGTTGTCATCCTATTAATTTGAGTCCATACTTGGCTAATTAAGTTTATACTATGAAATACGCTTGCTTAATTATATTATTCATGTTTTGGAGAGAACAGTAAAAAAGTGAAGTTAATGTTGCATCTTATCTGTAGACACGACTAATGCTAGCTATACATTGTTGTAAAACGTAGTCATTCACCTGCGATTAACCAATCAATTAGCCAATGCAATCACAATAACAAAAACTGGAGCACACACAATATAGGGGGACAAGGTTCTCTTGCTTTATTAGATTGGTCTCTTGTACAAGGGGATGCCCAATATATAAAGAAAATAGCAAGAGATGAGTTTGGATTCACCCACACATAAGAGATAGAGTCCTCCAACCGAAAATGGTTACAAAATCTCTTATCTCATAACACTCCCCCATGGGTGAATACGCGTAATGCACATGACTCATTAAAAACTCCTCCCAAAAACCCAATGGGAAAAAAGGGATGGAGAAAAGAGTATATTGCACTCAAACACCGTGTTTCACGTGAGAAAACTTCGAGAAAACTCACTAAGGGAAAACAAGTACAACTTATAATCTTCTAGATTTATATTAGGATCTTTAGGATCATAATAAGGGTCACGGTTCAAGGATTTACTCTCCGTGGACTTTGCATATCTCTATGTCGTCTCATTCTAATGCCATTAACATATCTTTGGAATATAGATTTTGGCAAGGATTTAGTGAATAAATCTGTAAGATTTTCACATGACTTAGTTTGCAAATTCATTACCTCACCGTTCTTCTGGAGTTCGTGAGGATATAAAAGTTCATGAGGAATATATTTCATGATATTGCTTTTCACATAACCCATTAGTATTTGTGCAACACAAGCAGCATTATCTTCATGATAATTGTGGGGGTATCGACGGTGTTAAGACCACATTACTTATGGATATGGTTAATCACATGTCTCCGCCAAAGACATTCACATGAGGCTTCATATAAAAGTATAATCTCTAAGTGGTTGGTAGAAGTAGCTACCAAGGTCTTTCTTAAAAGACCACCAAGAAATGTTGTACCACAATAGAGAAACATAAAACCAGTCTTAGATTTGGCACTATGAGGATCAGACATATAGCCATCATCCATATATCTCACCATGGTTAAGTCTTGTTTCTTCCGGAAAAACAATCTAAGATCTTGAGTACCTTGGAGGTATCTGAGTAAAGTCTTCACACTAGTCCAATATATTCTAGTTGGGACTTCACTATGTCTTGCTAGCAAATTCACTATGAATGTGATATCGGGCCTTGTGCAATTCACAATATACATAAGTGCTCTAATGGCACCTAAATATAGGACTTCAGGTTCTAAGGCTTCCTCATTTTCCATGCTTGGTCTAAAAGGGTCTTTATCCACTTCAAGGGATCTTACGACCATGGGATTTTTAAAGGATGCGATTTATCCATATTAAATATTTCCAATACCTTCTTGGTATAAGAAGACTGGTGTACAAAAATTCCTTCTGGGAAATGCTCTAGCTGTAGGCTTAAGCAATATTTGGTTTTACCAAAATATTTCATCTCAAAACTCTATCGTGAAGTAAGCACTTGTTTCCTCTATCTCCTCTGTGGTTTCGATAATATTCAGATCATTGACATATACCAAGATGATACAGAATCCATTCTAGGATTTCTTTGTGAACATATAGGGATAATATTCCTTTTCCAGAAGGAACTCCCAAAGTCGGTCATACCACATTCTCTCCCATTGTTTTAATTTGTATAGCGATCTCTTCAGTTTGATGCTATATATGTTGCGATTATTAAGATTCAGAATTGTAACTCCTTTAGGGATTATCATATAAATATCTATATCTAGTTACTCATATAAATATGCAAAAACTACATCCATCAACTACATAGATAAGTTTAAGCTTGCTGCCGTTAAATTTCGGAACGTTATTCCACACTTTATAGGAGAATATGTTTCATCGTAATCGATGTCAGGTCTCTGCGTGAACCCTTGTGCTACAATCCTTACTTTATATCTCACTACCTGGATATTTTCATTTTTCTTCCGGATGAAATCTTCCGGATGAAAAACCCATTTGATCCTATAGGGAACACTTTAGGAGATGTTCGGTTAACAGGAGCAAAAACTTTCCTCTTATTAAGCGAGCGCTGCCTTAATTGCTTCTTTTTAATTTCACCCTATCTAAGCGCTTTTGGCACTCTGCCATGGACTTTGGTTCTAGATCCAGCTTTTAGCAATTTTAGAGGTAAAATTATGTCGACAATTGTAGTATTTATTTTATACAATTCTCTGTATCACTCCAGGGATATTTCTTTATTAATTTCTTTCGGCTCCTCGTGATTTTCCACAACGATGGAGTCTAGGTGTTCTGACTTCCGAGCGTTGGATTGTGTACGCAAATATATGATGGGGTTATCATCTTCAGGATATTTCACTTTAGGGATGTTACCATCTCCAGGATGGCTCACTTCAGGGATTTTCTCAACATCAAGTTGAACTTCTTCCACTGTCTTGGGTAGTGTTCTCATTTGTTTGGTTCTCTATTTCTGTTGATGTCTCCGCGAAATTGAGTCTTGTGCACCTGGAGGCCTCCCCTCATTTTATCATGAGGGTCAAGAGTGGGTTCAATATACTTCTAGGGTATTTTTACTCTTTCAGGTGCATATGCTACAGGTATATATATAAGATCTTTTCACTCCCTTAGGATCAGTGAAGGCATTTGGCAGATTATTAGCTTATTTGTTGCAGATTTATTATCCTCTGAACTTCAAGTTCTGTCTCTGTAGTTCGTGGATCTAAGGACTCGACATTCTCTAATGTTGTGTTTATCTCCCCCTAATTCTGAAAAATGTTCGTAGTATAATCAGTGTACTGAGCCGTGTACAGATCCCCGTTATAGGCTCTAGGTGTTTCATATTTGATGGAGATTCATAGACTACATAGATCCCCAACTTCCAGTGAGGTCTCATGGTGGTACGCTTTGGTGGAGAGATTGGCAAGTATACAACACAACCAAATTTTCACACATGGGAAATACTTAATTCTTTCCCACGCACTATCTGCAACGGGGAAATTTTATAATGTGCAGTTGGTCTGATTTAAATTAATAGCGTAATATGCAGCACTGCGTGGCCCGAACAACTAGTGGAAAGCCTACTATTCTGCAAGAGCGGCAAAGCAATAAGTTTTATTCTTTTAATATAATGACTCTGCAAAGCCATTTTGAGTGTGGACATAAGGTACGATGTGCTCTACATTAATTCCCATGGCCATACAATAATCATTAAATGCTTTTGAGGTAAACTCGCTAGCATTGTCCATTCGAATAGACTTGATCCTTTCTTCTGGAAGGTTATTGTCCATTCGAATAGACTTGATCCTTTCTTCTGGAAGGTTGGCTCTTAACTTAATAATGTTGGCAATTAATTTTTGGTAGAAGCATGTTCCTAGTAGATAAGAGATATACAGAGGACCATGTAGTAGAAGCATCTATCAATACCATAAAATTTCTTAAAATAGGCCCGACAGGGGCTGAACAGGTCCACAGGTATCACCTTAAATTTTCTCTAGGAAATTCAGTGATTCTTCACTAACTTTTTAGGTAAGAAGATCTAAGTATGAGCTTCCCTTTAGCACAACAGGGCATAAGAAATCTTCAGGTCTAAGAAAGTTTTATGCATTGGACAACAGAATTATTAATTATTCTTCTAATTCATATTCAACTCAGGATAACCTAGTCGATCTGCTAGATCTTAAATATTTCTGGGTTTCCATTGCAACACAAACTAAAGGTTTTATATGTGCATAGTATAATCCGGAGGAGAATGAATGAAGTTTTTCAACCACACATTTATTACACCCATTGAACTTAGTCATGAGTAGGTATTCTGTACCATCCTCATTCAATGTCTCCATATGGAAATGATTTAGACTACTGTCTTTAAATCTAAAGAGAGTACAACTGGACTTAGGGTACAATATTGCCTTCTTCTAGTGCCAACTATAAGAGCATCGCTTTTGGTGATAGTCATAATATTTTCAATTCACTTAGTGTGGTACAATTGTCTTCTAGATAGATTTCTTCCTTCACTATCGGATTATAATTTGTTCTATATTGGAAATATGATTTAAGAATCAAACAATTGTTGCATCAGGAATAAATTGAAAAATATAGAACAAGCATAGCACAATAAAACAAATATAAGGGAAATATCAATTTATTCAATTTTTAAATGATAATCACTCAACAGGAGCATAGACCTAGAGAATCTAATTTCTAGGATTTATCATTCTATTTATGAAAAATTGGAAAAACAAAGCGCATAATTGAAGCATTGTTTTCAAAAAAAATGGATGGGCTAGAAAGCCCATCAGGCCCAAGCACCAATAGGCCCAGTAGGCCATCAACGTGGGCGGCTAGGGTTTTAGAGTTAGAAAAACCCTAGTCGCCACTTGCCCCTGTTCTTGTTAAACGGCCGGTCTCCAGGTGGCGCTGCCGCCGGGGCAAGCGCCGCCGCCACTTGGGCACCATCGCCGGGAACTTTGAGCACCACACAGGTCTGGCGACTACTGGGGTCGCCGTATCCTCAACATGCGCCGACGTCGAGCGATCGATATTCCATGGCGATGCGCGTAGCTGCCATGAGGGTGGAGCTAGCGAGCCGACGCAACATCGGATACTCCACGTGCCCATAGGTGAGGCGCACAGGTCGGTGAGTCTTCACCCGGGCGCGGGCAACAAGATGACGCACCGTCGCGCGGTCTTTGGCGTAGCTATCGACCGTCGCTGTCGGTGTAGGTGATGAGGCATCGTGCCACCGCGGGCATAGTGTTAGAACATAGGTTTAACAAAAATATGAACTAGCCTAAGACATGATCACCAAATATAATACGGAAATAAATCATTAGATAATAACCCGGAGAAGAAGATGCCATTAGGGTTGTTTGTTGGTGTAGTTGATTTGGCCGGTGAAGATGAGTGTGGGTGAAGAAGACACCGTGATCCTCACGGTGATGGTCACGAGTCTTTGACAACCTGAGCGCAACTTAGGATCGGATGATGTGTAGGGAAAAGGTGAAAACTCAAGAGAAATCACATCGTATGAGTGTCGGCCTTCCCCTTTTAATCTCGTTCTTGGCTGACGGGACCGAACCAAAAAGTTGTTGGGCGCTCCCGATCAATGCGCGTGTGTTCATTAGAGGTGGGTCAAACCCTAAAATCTCAGATTGGCAGTTGAGCCGAGATCACAACCTATATTCTCCCACTTGATCGAAGGCTAATATCATAAGTCCACACTCAATAGAACATCACACCAAGGTAAAGTATTACAGCGGTTAATTTAAGCACCACTGCAACCCCAGTATCTATAGTGCATCATTCTATCTCAATAGGATAATTACTTATTCTTAATGGGAGTTGGTTTTATACTTATGGTCCTCATTTCCAGAATCAGAGGCTTTCCAATAAACCTATGCCGGCAACATGCTCTCGAGAGAGACTGGGTGGTAAACCTTTAGTAAGCGGATCCGCAAGTATAGACTTAGTACTTATATGCTTGACATAAATAGTCTGATCCTGGATTCTATCTTTCACAACATGATACTTAATGTCAATGTGTTTGGCAGCACCACTTGACTTGTTGTTACTAGAATAGAATATTGCGGCTTTGTTATCGCAGTACAACTTAAGTGGTCTAGAAATGTTGTCAACCACCTTTAAGTCCGGGATAAAATTCTTTAGCCATACCACCTATCCTGTAGCTTCATAACATGCCAAAAATACAGCTTGCATCGTTGAAGATAACGTATCTATTTGTTTGGATCTTTTCCATGAAATGGATCCTCCCGCGAGGGTGAAGATATAATCTGATGTCGACCTCTTACTATCAACACACCCGGCAAAATCAGCATCTGAATAACCAATGCCTTCAAGGTTTTCAGACTTCTCATATGTGAGCATGTAATCTTTAGTACCTTGTAGGTGACCTAAGACTTTCTTCTGACCTTGAGTGGTCCATCTGGATTCGATTGATATCTGCCAGGCATCCTAGTAACAAACACCAAATCAGGACGAGTACAAACTTGAGTGTAAATAATGCTTCTGACAACTGAAGCATAAGGAATCGACTTCATCTGATCAGATTCTAATTGATTCCTTGGACATTGAAATAGTCCAAATTTATCGCCGTTGACAATAGGAGCAGACGTGATAGAGCAATTTTGCATATTGTACCTCTTAAGTACTCTGTCAATGTATGACTTTTGGGATAAGCCTAATATCCCTTTGGACCTATCTCAGTGAATCTCAATGCCCAAAATATAAGAGGCATCACCAAGATCCTTCATGTCAAAATTAGCGGAGAGAAATCTTTTGGTCTCATACAGCATATCCTTATCGCTGCTAGCTAATAAGATATCATCCACAAAAAGAACCAAAATAGTAAATTTACCATCTTTAGACTTGAAATATATACAATTATCCACTTTATTTTCCTTAAATCCGAATTTCCTTATTATATTATTGAATTTAAGGTACCATTGTCTGGACGGCTGTTTCAGTCCATAAATTGATTTCTTGAGACAACATCCCATTTGCTCCATGCCTTCTATGACAAAACCCTCGGGTTGTGCCATGTAGACATCCTCTTGCAGATCGCCATTAAGGAATGCCGTTTTGACGCCCATTTGATGTAGCTCCAAATCATAATGGGCCACAAGTGCGATGACTATTCTTAGAGAGTCCTTTTTAGAGATGGGAGAGAAAGTGTCAACATAATCAATCCCTTCACTTTAAGTAAACCCTTTAGCCAAAAGCCTTGCCTTGAACCTTTCAACATTCCCCTTGGAGTCATGCTTAGTTTTGTAGACCCACTTATAGCCTACCTTTTTATCTCCTCCAGGGATCTCTACTAGGTCCCAAATGTCATTCAGGCTCATAGATTTCATTTCATCTTTTATGGCGTCAAGCCATTCAAATGAATTGTTACTCATCATGGCCTCTTTAAATGAAATGGGGTAATCCACCTTCCCAATATCATGCACATCTTCATTCATGTACACAACATAGTCATTTGGGATGGCGGATCTTCTTTCCCGTTGTGACCTTCTTAAGGGTTCATTAGAGGTCATAGCCGGTTCCTGAGGTTCATTATCAGGCGCTGCATTATTTCCTTCATTATCAGTTGCGGCATTATTTCCTGAGTCCTCAGTGTTAGTTTCTTCTTCAGGACCTTCAATTGAAGATGCATTAATTTGAGGTGCAGGAATAACATCCTCTCGGATTATTGGTAGAGGTACATAAACCCGATTTTCCTCAAGATCTATTTTCCTATCCTCAGAACTCCCACTGATTTCATCATTCTCAAGAAACACAATGTGCCAAGTTTCTAAAAATTTAGTAGTCCGATCAGGACAGTAAAAGTAGTACCCCTTTGACCTTTCTGGGTACCCAATAAAGTGGCAACTTACTGTCTTAGTATCTAGTTTCCCAATATGTGGGTTAAGCAGGTTTGGCTTCAATGCACAACCCTACACGCGTAAATAATTTAAACTTGGTTTTCTCCTAGTCCATAATTCATAAGGTGTCGATGACACCGATTTACTGGGAACCCGGTTTAATATGTGTGCGGCTGTCTTTAAGGCATCCATCCATAATTTAAATGGTAAAATGGATTGAGAAAACATACACCGTACCATATCCATAAGTGTACAGTTACGCCTTTCAGCCACTCCATTCTGTTGTGGTTCACCAAGCATGGAATATTGAGCTACTATTCCATTTTCTTCAAGGTATTTAAAGAAAGGGCGAGGAATTTGTCCATAAGGTGCATGTTTTCCATAATATTCTCCTCCCCTGTCTGACCTCACTACTTTAATTTTTGAGTTATACTGATTTTCAACCTCAGCCTTAAATATCTTAAATTTATTTAGTGATTTAGACCGTTTCTTAATAGGGTAAATATAATCGTACCGTGAAAAATCATTAGTAAAGGTTATAAAGGAATCATAACCATTTACTGACATAATAGGGAAGGGACCACAAATGTCAGAATAAATTATTTCTAGGGGACATGAGCTACGTGTTGCTCATTTCTTAATTTGTTTAGCATATTTTCTTTAATACAATCAATACAAGTGTCAGAGTCAGAAAAATTCAATGGGTGGAGTATCTCTTCCTTAATGAGACGCTCCATTCTCCCCTTTGAAATATGGCCCAAGCGACGGTGCCATAGTTTCGACCAGGTCTCATTACCCATATTACGCTTGTGTTTAATAGGAGCATCACACACAGTTAGCAATAAAGGAGATTGTTGTATAGACAACATATAAAGCATGTCGTGCTTGGAAGAAAGACCAATATTATTACATTCATATTGAATCGAACATTTATTGTCTCCAATCACACAATAATAACCATCATTGTCTAACAGGGAAATAGAAATTAAATTCCTCATCATGGAGGGGACATAAAGGACATCTTTTAGGAGGAGGGTGAAGCCGCTTCCTCTCAATGGTCTTGAGCCAATCATCCGCTTCCGAAGGGAACACATTTCCTGAAAACACCGGCGGACGAGTCCTTATGAATTCTGATAACCTTAAGCAGGAACGGAAATCATTGGTAGCAGCTTGGAACACTTCGTTGACATTGGCTTGGTTAGTCATATTACGCATCTGCTTCATCATTACATGCGTCAACTGAGTCTGAGCAGTCAAGAACTCTCTGAAACTCTGCATATCCATCTGTACTGACGGTTGAAGAACTAATCCATTATTGAGATTCTTACTGGATTCATTTTCACTTCTGCTGATTCTGTAGTTTCCTCCAGTCTGAACCATCTGTTTGATTGCTTCACTGGGTTAGGGAAGAGGTAAATAGCATAGGTATGAAGTAGGAATCCTAAAGCAGGAGAGATAGGCTTAACCCAATAACTTAAGCAAACAGTATTAATAACTTGGTATGGTTGCTTATATAAGCCTAAAAGCTCTGCAACACATACTGCACACTCAGCAATCAAGGAAGAACCAATTCAACCTATACACACAAAACTACCGCCTACAGGGGTCACACTTCTATCTTAAGCGGACGCGACTCCCACACATGAGTCCCAACTGACTACTCGAAGCATAGATCTTCTAGCTTTTGGAACACTTCATAGATCTACTCCTTCCTTGAGCTCGATGATTCCCTCCTTCTTGATCTTCAGGGTTGACAGCGAACCCTTGATGCTTTCTTCTATGATGTGGCACGTCAACTACCAAGACAACTCAGATAAAGTTTTTAACTCGATCCAGCAAGGGAGAGAGAAAGAAATTCAGCAGGGGAAAAGGGAGAAATTTTGACGAGGAAAGGAATAGAAGAATAGGATAAGTCTAGAACAAATTATTCTTCCAAGTTAATTCTTTTCTTTAGAAAATAATTTTGAAGTTCCAATAGAGACGACCAGACTATCTAGGGTCAAGGCCTACAGTCAGTATGGCTCAGATACCACTTCTGTCGGGACCCGAATATGCAAATCCGGACCCTCTGTGTATACTGCACTAGTCCAGGATCACGCTAGTGCACACAGGCTCAACATCAGTAAATATCACAATCATACATAGCGGAAATATTATGAAAAACATCATATGATACATACTACTAGTCGAATGACCTTATGGTCCACTTACATGACTATGCCTCGCAAGGCTGAATAATATATTAAACTGCAGCGGAATGAAAACGTAGACAACCCCTCAGTATACCACAGGCAACTGACAAGGCTTGCGCCCTAAACATTCGTCTCCTCCTGGAATCTTTCCTCCAGCATTGATGTAGACTCTTCAACTGGTGATGTTGTTGTTGGCAAGGGTGAGTACTTACAACACTCAACAAGTTGTGCACAGAATGCAATTCTATGTAACTATATGCAAGGCTTATTCTAAAGGATAGGCTATCATGGCTATTTTGCGACAAAGCAGCATTTATGAACAAATACAATAAATAGATTGTAAAGAACGTAAAACAAATAACAATAATAGCTAGATTCAGCATTTCTCAAGTAAACCAAGTTTCCAATCCTAAATCAATTCCCATCTTCCACATGGCCTTCCGCCATCCCAACCAAGTTGTTCAATTAATTAAGCTAACCCTTAACTGTAATTCCCGAGCATTGCTCAATACCGCGAGCACGGCTCTTCGAATAGATTCACACTCTGCAGAGGTTATGCACTTTACCCACATGACATGATCGCCTTTTGGTGCCATGCAATTAACACACTTCCTTTGGTGTGTCGGCGAAGAGATCATGACGAAGCCTTTACAATGCTCTGGCTTAATCCAGTACTACCCGCTAAGGTTTCAACACTGGTGGGTCTGAAAACCATAACCAGGGCCCCCCTCTTGCGCCATGTGAATTACTCCATAACTCGGGAACTCACACCGACCAAGATAGTACCAAAGTTAAGACATTGCAAATTAATCAGCTAGGCTGGCCCATACCAAACATGTGGTTGCATGATTGACTCAGGTCAAAGGCTTGCAAGGTTAAGTCCTTAGAATGATCAGGGCAAGACATCCACATACCTTCTGCCCATCGGGCCTACCTTGGCATACTCGCCCCTTGTCACTTGCCCCAATCTAAGTGATTATCACCCAAGTTGATTACCAAGCACCACGTGCCATCGACAATTCAACATTGTTGCGTGACATGACTCGTCACAACAACTCAATCTCATCGTGTGATCCCACATGACACACAAGTTCATAACATTGTTCCATATTCCATTAATCAAGATTTATTATCAATGATTCCAATACATGTGATGACATGGCATGGCTAAGCAACTAATACGGACTAACCATCCTATGTTGATTATAATTACTAACCAACTATATTGAACCAATCCAGGGTGACAATAGATCATGGCATACAAATGACAAGGTAGGGTATAGATCAATCTGGTACATTAGCTAAACCCAATCTAATTTAAAACAATTGTATATTTGAAATATATGCAATAGGGTAGAACAAACATAGCAATTTTAAAAACATGGGTTCAACATGATCAAAGCACAACTTGCCTTTGGAATAGGTCCCGATCCGTTTCGGAACTTGCTCTTGAGTTCTTTGGATCTTCCTCCGAAGCGTCGCACAATTCAACGTCTACGCGTACCGAAGAAGAAAAGCAAATAAATGCCAAAATAGAGAGCAATTGAACACCAAAAATCAAATAAAATTCACCATTAAATAGATCTCAATTTACAAATTTTTAGAAATTGGAATCACTTAAATCCGAGTTACGATACAAAAGATATAGCCTTTTGAAGTTTGAAATAAATCTCAAATCGAAAAATCGAATTAATGATTTATTTTTAAATCGGCGACTTATGGCGTTAGCGTGACGTCACCCTGGTCCGGCGCTCGGTCGACGACCGTGCCCCCTCGGTCCATGGACTGCGTCCATGATCTTCCTCGGGTTCACGGTGGATCTGGTCCACCTGGGTCAGGCTCTCTGACGTGCGGGCCCGCGTCTCGGCTGACTAGACCACCATGTGCGACGCTGACCGGGCGACCATATGACTACCACGCAAGCCGTGAGGCTGATCTGGCGCTCACGTCAGGTCCACGAGTCGGTCACAAGCTTCGCCACGTCACTCATCGGCGCACGCGGCCCTACGATCACCGCCGGCGGCCAAGGGGGTTAACTTCGGGTTAGGCTCGACGAAAGGAGTTCGGTGACGCGAACGGATCTTTGATTCCTCCACTGGAACCGAGTCGGCGAGGTCTTCTTCAACGGCGGCGACGACCTCCACGGCGATCTCCTCCTCTGACGATGCTCCTACAAAACTGGCGCGCGCACGGGCTTCCCCTCGTTGAGACGAAGCTGACGACTCCGGTCCCGTGCCTTGAGCTCAACGGAAGGCGGCGAAATCGGTGAAAGATGATGGCGGCAGTGCTCGGTGATTACCCCAAAATTCTGGTGCACAGCTGCGATTCTTGGCATGGGCACTTAGGGTTTTGGTTGCTCGGAAACTTGCGCAGCCCACGCTCCCTTTTTATAGCTCTAAAAGTCGCTGCTTCGCCCGATTGCTTCGCGGTGTCCACTGCGGCTACGAGCTGGACTCAAAGTCCATATCGGAGAAGGCGACGCCAGGCCACGCCACACAGCTGATCAGATGGACCGGACTCACCACGACGTGGCTAGCTCCGAACCGCCAATGAGATCCAACGGCGGTGATGAGACAACCATTATTACTGCGATGAATCTGGTGCGTCCAAAGCGGATCCAACGGCCCGGAACGCTGGTTTCTAGAAGCGGGCCGACGCAGGCACAGTACTGGGCCTAGCCCATTACTGTTCCTCGCGAAATTCCGGGTTTTCTTAATTAAAACAAATCCAGAAATTCCTTTAATTACTTTTAGGCAATTAAATAATCAGGAAAAATCCAGAAAAATTCCCAAAAATACTTTGGGACATCCTTGACTCAAATAAAATATTTTTGGCAAAACTTTATTTTAACTTTGCACAGATTTAAATAGATTTAAATAAAAAGTCAATAAACTTAATTTGAAATTAATTCCCATAAATCCAGAAAAATCCGAATAAATTTCGAAAAAAACATAAAATGCTCAAATAACCAATAAAAGATTAATAAAGAAAATTTTGGGATGTTACAAACCTCCCCCCTTAACAGAATCTCGACCCCGAGATTCAGAGCTAACTAGAGAATAGGTTTGGAAACTCTGACTTCAAATCTTCTTCACGCTCCCAAGTTGCTTCACTTTAGAGTGATTGCTCCCCTGAACTCTGCAAAAGCGGATAGACTTGTTCCTAGTCTTGCGTTCAATAATATCCAAAATTCTGATCGACTACTCCTTGTAGATCAAATCCCCCTGCAGTTCAATTGCTTCTAAAGGCATCTGCTCCACTGGCACTCTGAGACATTTCTTAAACTGTGGCACATATAACACATCATGCACTCCTGCCATTGACTGCGGCAACTCCAACTGATAAGCAACCTCTCCTTGATAGCTCAAAATCTTGAACGGACCAACATATCTTGATGCAAGCTTTCCTTTATCGTGAAACCTTTCGACGCTTTCAAGAGGCTAACTCTGAGATACACAAAATCATCTGACTCGAACCTCAAATCTTGACGACGGTTATCAGCGTAGCTCTTTTTCCTTAGCGGAGCTACCTTCAACCTCTCTCTAATCATAGCAACTCGCTCTTCGGCTTCCTTGAGAATATCCGGTCCAATACCATATGATCTCCTGTTTCATTCCAATTCAACGGAGTACAACAGGCACGTCCATGCAACGCCTCAATGGTGACATCTGCCAACTAGTTTGATAACTATTATTGTAACTGAATTCTGCCTACGGCGAACATTTATCCCAAGACGTAGCATAAGCTAAAGCACAAGCTCTCAATATATCCTCTAGAATCTGATTTACTCTCTCGGTCGACCATCCATCATGGGTGATATCTTTGTATTGAAATTCAAAGAGTTCCCATTGCTTCATGCAACTTGTCCCAAAATCTTGAGGTAAATTGGGTACCTCATGCGACACAACCTTCTTAGACATACCATGCAAACACACAATTATATATAGTCCTACCAACTGATCTCCTGCATAAGTAGTCTTAATGGTGTGAAATAAGCGACTTCGGCCAAACGGTCAACGATGGTCCAAACAGAACCATATCCCTTCTGGATTCTCGACCATTCTCAATGCTAGGTATCTTATTATTGATTTGCCTCTTTCCTCCACTCAGAACTCTACACCGGCTGTAACAAACTTGCTGATCTCTGATGCACCGCTTTCATTCTCTAACACACGTCACACAAAGCGATATTTTAAGTAACTTCACGCTTCATCTTAAGCTACCAAAACCTTTCCTTAAGACCTTGATATATCTTAACACCTTTTTGGATGAATTGAATACTTAGAATCATGAGCTTCTTCCAACATCAACTGCTTAAGCTCTTTCTTGTTCGATACATAGATTCGACCTTTAAACCGTGTGGTTCCTTGGTTATCAATGGTAAAATCCTCAGCTAAGCCTTCATCCTTCTGACCCACTTCGATCTGATCTTCAAGCATTGGCTTAACTTTAAAAGCAGCTATAAATCCTTGTGAAACCACTTCTAATTTCAACTTTTGAAACTCTTTGCACAATTTCTATTGATCACTTGATATTGGTGTATTGGTACTATGGCCTTTACGACTTAAGATATCGGATACCATATTAGCCTTACCAGGATGGTAACAGATCCCAGCCTTATAATACTTAATCACTCCAACCATCCTCTTCGTTTTATATTAAGGTCTGCACTTCGAACTCTTATGGTCTGTACATATCCCCAATAATATAATGACGCAATGACTTCAAAGTATGCACTGCGGTAGCAATTTCCAATTCATGCGTAGCATAGTTCTCTTCATGTGGCCTCAACTGTCCTGACGCATAGGCAACAACTTTACCTTTCTGCATTAACACACATCCAAGATTTTGTCTTGAGGCATCATAGTATATATCACAACTGCGTTTGCACATCTGGCAACACTAAGACAGGTGCTATCGTCAAACGTTTCCTCAACCACAGAAAACTCTTTTCGCACTGCGGCGTCCATGCACACTTCTTCTCCTACTGGCCTAAGCAGTCCCGGTTGCTCCCACGTAACATCGCTTGCGGTTGGATCCACGGTAACTCCTTTAGCCGTCATCTCATGGCAAGAAATTCAATTTTTTCCTTCCAAGAGTCACATTTGCTAAAAATAGCATACAGCCATGGGTCTAGCAACCTTTCCAACACTAATCCCAACTGTTCTGCATACTTTCCTTTTGACTTGAAGCAACCAAAGACATCCCACTTATATGCTATAACAACTTGACCAAATTTCCCATGGAACTCCATTTGTCATGTTCATAACTTCTATAATGGCCTTGATCATTCTAGCGGACACAACTGTAACCTCATACTGTCCATACTGCGTAGAAAACTCTGACCTAAGAACATTCTCTGCACAGATTCTTAACTGATGATAACTCGATCGAAGATCTATCCTTGAGAACACTCCAGCTCCTTTTTGACTGATCAAACAAATTACGATCCTGGGCAGCGAATACTCACCCTTTTGATCATCACCTCATTAAATTCTCGACAGTCGATACACATCCCTGAGCTCCCATTTTTAAACAGAACAACCGCTCCCTATGGTGACGACTGGCTTTAGCAAAACATTTTTCTAACAACTCTTCGATCTTCTTCTTCATCCTAACTAGCTAATCTGTAGGCATTTGATAAGGTCTCTTCGCTTTTGACGGTGTACCAGGCACTAACTTGATTTCTCGATCTGACGACATACTAGACAATTCCTCAGAAAATATATCCGCATGTTCTCCAACAACTGGCACATCTTCTAGGCTGGCGACTTCTAAACTATTGACCTTCAGCTGACCAACACGAACCGTAGTCATTTAAAATTCCATTTTCCCGCTTTCAAGGCTTTTAGCGGACACAATTCTTTGACCAAACTCCAGGACAGCCTTATGTCCGGACGACCAATTCATTTCAGGAGTAGCATCTCGGGTCTGATATCCAATATCGCTCGCTAGAAACTTTTCTCCAACTTAACTCCATCACATTCTAGGTTAGATCAAGCAATAGTGTACTTTCTGACCATGATAATTCCTCAAGCTGACAATCTTTACAAACACCACTAAACTGATCATCGTTGCACACGCAACATCTTCAGGTGAACCGTCAACATAGGTGAATACTCAGAAACATCCTTTATCATTAATGCTTTTATTCCAACACTTCACATATCAACCTCTCAACCATCTTTACTTTAGTTATTTAGGAAAGAAAATCTTTACATGGAATTCATCCCTAATCACTTTTCTTTTACAAACGAGGGTATGACACTTGCATAGGCTAAAATCATCGCTCTAAATTTCCTCGATTGGCATTGGCGTTGAAGTTTTTGATCGAGCAATTGAGATTGACTTGTACTGGGGCGATCACTTCCTTATGAGGGCAATTATTGGCAAAGTGCCCGGGCTTGTTACAGGTATAGCAAAGCTTAGGGCCACCTATCTTCCCTGAGCATTCGTCGACCAGGGCAGTGTCTTTATTCAGACGTCTCTTCTTCAATTGATTCTTTGCACAAACCTCTCTTGCAACCTTATTGCTCTCGTTTGGCGTTATGAACTTGGTGAGGTAACTTCCTAAGGACCGCGTCATAGGAGACTCTAGATTCTTTCGCGGGCATTTCTTAACAAAATGGCCTTCCTCATGACAGTAGTAGCACAAATGTTTTCGCTGTTGTGCCTTGCTGGGTGCAGCTACATGCACATTATTATCTTCTTGTGGCGTTATGACTGGTTGCTTCGTAGGGCATTTTCTAGACCAATGGCCTTCTTCATCACACAGGAAACATGCTGTTGGTGATTGCCAATTACTACCTTCTTGATGAGGGCCAACAGGATTACGGTATTGTGTCCTTAGCTCTTTGGCGGCACCACTTTTGCGGTGACGTTCCGCCTCTTCTTGACGACTCTTGAGCAACTACGGCTCGAAGATTCCTTTGCTGATGCTGAATTACAGCAGTAACTATTGGATCCAAGGGACATTGAGCTTGACCATGATCTCGGCCTTCGCAAATGTAACATGTGATGTCACTCATAGGACATTCTCCCAGAGAATGACTTCCTTCACAGCTGGAGCAACTAATTGCATGCTCGTCAGCGGTATGTCCTATCTCTCCACAGGGAATGCACGCATGATCTTCTGATTTGTTTGGTTGACAGCACTTCAGAGAGCAACTCTTAGATGTTGAACAAGGTGTAAGGATAATATTATGCTCCGTATCTATCGTGACCATACTGTCTCCAGGTGAGGCAAAGAGATTACGAAAAGCAACAACAAATTCATTCCAAGTGATATTCCGCGGGGCTTCATGAACAGCACAATATTTCTTCCACCATTCAGCAGCGATTCCTTGTAAATGATAAGAAGCATACATGACTTTCTCATCGCCCTCACACTGAGCAATGAGCAGCTTCCTCTCAATGGTCTTGAGCCAATCATCCGCTTCCGAAGGGAACACATTTCCTGAAAACACCGGCGGACGAGTCCTTATGAATTCTGATAACCTTAAGCAGGAACGGAAATCATTGGTAGCAGCTTGGAACACTTCGTTGACATTGGCTTGGTTAGTCATATTCCGCATCTGCTTCATCATTGCATGCGTCAACTGAGTCTGAGCAGTCAAGAACTCTCTGAAACTCTGCATATCTATCTGTACTGACGGTTCAAGAACTAATCCATTATTGAGATTCTTACTGGATTGATTTTCACTTCTGCTGATTCTGTAGTTTCCTCCAGTCTGAACCATCTGTTTGATTGCTTCACTGGGTTAGGGAAGAGGGAAATAGCATAGGTAAGAAGTAGGAATCCTAAAGCAGGGGAGATAGGTTTAACCCAATAACTTAAGCAAACAGTATTAATAACTTGGTATGGTTGCTTATATAAGCCTAAAAGCTCTGCAACACATACTTCACACTCAAAAATCAAGGAAGAACCAATTCAACCTATACACACAAAACTACCGCCTACAGGGGTAACACTTCTATCTTAAGCGGACGCGACTCCCACACATGAGTCCCAACTGACTACTCGAAGCATAGATCTTCTAGCTTTTGGAACACTTCATAGATCTACTCCTTCCTGGAGCTCGATGATTCCCTCCTTCTTGATCTTCAGGGTTGACAGCGAACACTTGATGCTTTCTTCTATGATGTGGCACGTCAACTACCAAGACAACTCAGATAAAGTTTTTAACTCGATCCAGCAAGGGAGAGAGAAAGAAATTCAGCAGGGGAAAAGGGAGAAATTTTGACGAGGAAAGGAATAGAAGAATAGGATAAGTCTAGAACATATTATTCTTCGAAGTTAATTTTTTTCTTTAGAAAATAATTTTGAAGTTCCAATAGAGACGACCGGACTATCTAGGGTCAAGGCCTACGATCGGCATGGCTCGATACCATACATCGGGACCGAATATGCAAATCCGGACACTCTGTGTATACTGCACTAGTCCAGGATCACGCTAGTGCACACAGGCTCAACATCAGTAAATATCACAATCATACATAGCGGAAATATTATGAAAAACATCATATGATACATACTACTAGTCGAATGACCTTATGGTCCACTTACATGACTATGCCTCGCAAGGCTGAATAATATATTAAACTGCAGCGGAATGAAAACGTAGACAACCCCTCAGTATACCACAGGCAACTGACAAGGCTTGCGCCCTAAACATTCGTCTCCTCCTGGAATCTTTCCTCCAGCATTGATGTAGACTCTTCAACTGGTGATGTTGTTGTTGGCAAGGGTGAGTACTTAGAGCACTCAACAAGTTGTGCACAGAATGCAATTCTATGTAACTATATGCAAGGCTTATTCCAAAGGATAGGCTATCATGGCTATTTTGCAACAAAGCAGCATTTATGAACAAATACAATAAATAGATTGTAAAAAATGTAAAACAAATAACAATAATAGCTAGATTCAGCATTTCTCAAGTAAACCAAGTTTCCAATCCTAAATCAATTCCCATCTTCCACATGGCCTTCCACCATCCCAACCAAGTTGTTCAATTAATTAAGCTAACCCTTAACTGTAATTCCCGAGCATTGCTCAATACCGCGAGCACGGCTATTCGAATAGATTCACACTCTGCAGAGGTTATGCACTTTACCCACACGACAAGATCGTCTTTTGGTGCCATGCAATTAACACACTTCCTTTGGTGTGTCGACGAAGAGATCATGACGAAGCCTTTACAATGCTCTGGCTTAATCCAGTACTACCCGCTAAGGTTTCAACACTGGTGGGGCTGAAAACCATAACCAGGGCCCCCCTCTTGCGCCATGTGAATTACTCCATAACTCGGGAACTCACACCGACCAAGATAATACCAAAGTTAAGACATTGCAAATTAATCAGCTAAGCTGGCCCATACCAAACATGTGGTTGCATGATTGACTCAGGTCAAAGGCTTGCAAGGATAAGTCCTTAGAATGATCAGGGCAAGACATCCACATACCTTCTGCCCATCGGGCCCACCTTGGCATACTCGCCCCTTGTCACTTGCCCCAATCTAAGTGATTATCACCCAAGTTGATTACCAAGCACCACGTGCCATCGACAATTCAACATTGTTGCGTGACATGACTCGTCACAACAACTCAATCTCATCGTGTGATCCCACATGACACACAAGTTCATAACATTGTTCCATATTCCATTAATCAAGATTTATTATCAATGATTCCAATACATGTGATGACATGGCATGGCTAAGCAACTAATACGGACTAACCATCCCATGTTGATTATAATTACTAACCAACTATATTGAACCAATCTAGGGTGACAATAGATCATGGCATACAAATGACAAGGTAGGGTATAGATCAATCTGGTACATTAGCTAAACCCATTTAATTTAAAACAATTGTATATTTGAAATATATGCAATAGGGTAGAACAAACATAGCAATTTTATAAACATGGGTTCAACATGATCAAAGCACAACTTGCCTTGGAATAGGTCCTGATCTGGTTCTAGAACTTGCTCTTGAGTTGCTGGATCTTCCTCCGAAGCGTCGCACAATTCAACGTCTACGCGTACCGAAGAAGAAAAGCAAATAAATACCAAAACAGAGATCAAATAAACTGCAAAAATCAAATAAAATTCACCATTAAATAGATCTCAATTTTACAAATTTTTAGAAATTGGAATCACTCAAATCCGAGTTACGATGCAAAAGATATAGTCTTTTGAAGTTTGAAATAAATACTGAAATCAGAAAATCAGAATTAACAGATTTATTTTTAAATCGAAAAGCGACTTATGACGTCAGCGTGACGTCAGCCCTGGTCCAAAGCGCTCCGGTACTGACACGTGCCCCCCCTCGATCCATGGACTGCGTCCATGATCTTCCTCGGGTTCACGGTGGATCTGGTCCACCTGGGTCAGGCTCTCTGACGCGCGGGCCTGCGTCTCGGCTGACTAGACCACCACGTGCGACAATGACCGGGCGACCATATGACTGCCACGCAAGACGTGAGGCTGATCTGGCGCTCACGTCAGGTCCACGAGTCGGTCGCAAGCTTCGCCACGTCACTCATCGGCGCACGCGGCCCTACGGTCACCGCCGGCGGCCAAGGGGGTTACCTTCGGGTTAGGCTCGACGAAAGGAGTTCGGTGACGCGAACGGATCTATGATTCCTCCACTGGAACCGAGTCGGCGAGGTCTTCTTCAACGGCGGCGGCGACCTCCACGGCGATCTCCTCCTCCGATGATGCTCCTACAAAACTGGCGCGCGCACGGGCTTCCCCTCGTTGAGACGAAGCTGACGATTCCGGTCCCGTGCCTTGAGCTCGACGGAAGGCGGCGAAATCGGTGAAAGATGATGGCGGCGGTGCTTGGCGATTACCCCAAAATTCCGGTGCATAGCTGTGATTCTCGGCAGGGGCACTTAGGGTTTTGGTTGCTCGGAAACTTGCGTAGCCCACGCTCCCTTTTTATAGCTCTAAAAGTCGCTGCTTCGCCCGATTGCTTCGCGGTGTCCACGGCGGCTACGAGCTGGACACAAAGTCCAAATCGGAGAAAACGGCGCGAGCCACGCCACGCGGTGATCGAGCGGACCGGACTCACCACAACGTGGCTAGCTCGAACATCCGAGATCAACGGCGGATCCAACGGCCCGGAATCTGGTGTGTCCAAAGCGGATCCAACGGCCCGGAACGCTGGTTTCTAGAAGCGGGCCGACGCAGGCACAGTACTGGGCCTAGCCCATTACTGTTCCTCACGAAATTCCGTGTTTTCTTAATTAAAACAAATCCAGAAATTCCTATAATTACTTTTAGGCAATTAAATAATCAGGAAAAATCCAAAAAAATTCCCAAAAATACTTTGGGACATCCTTGACTCAAATAAAATATTTTTGGCAAAACTTTATTTTAACTTTGCACAGATTTAAATAGATTTAAATAAAACGTCAATAAACTTAATTTGAAGTTAATTCCCATAAATCCAGAAAAATCCGAATAAATTCCAGAAAAACCATAAAATGCTCAAATAACCAATAAAAGATTAATAAAGCAAATTTTGGGATGTTACAAGTAACCCCTAGCTTTATCAGATTCGGTGGTTGCTCCCCTAATCCCCACCGAGATGGTGCTCTTCATAATCATAAGTGAAATGCGATTGGACCACTCCCATCACTCACAGTTAATATCATATGTCTTCTTTAATTCAGCATAATTTTCCTCGGTTGAGGAAGGGCGATAGAACAACGTGACATAAGGCATAATCAAGCTCAAGAACACCAAGGACGATCACAAGCTTTTCCTTCCAGGCAGGAAAATTAGTTCCTATCAAATGCTCAGTGCCGCTGATGTAATTGGCGATGTTAGAGGCATTGGCGGCTGAGGAAAAATAACACAATTCACATTAGAAAAACATATCATTCTATGCATGAAATTAACCCTATTTTGGTCTGATTAATAACATGCTAATACTAATTTAAATCACCGTTGGGCAGAATCGAAAAAGAATTAAAATTATCTTATGGGTGACACATGTTCATAAATAACGTTGGTCAGAATATGATCATGGCCATGACATAATCCCAGTTTAAATATTAAACAATTAATCTCTAATCAAAACTTCCCGTTGGTTCCATTTTAATTAGAGATAATACTCATAAATAATCATCATGTGAACACTAGTTAATTGGCCTAGAAAATTAATAATAAAATTAAACAGCAAATAAATGCCCAGGAAATAAATATATTAAATAGTACTTATTGCAGAGAAAATGTTGGGACGGTTTCAATCCAACCCTCATGTATAACCTATGCTAGTCCAGGAAAATCTAGCACACATAGTGTAAACAGTGATGACAACACATCCATATCACGAAGCATATAATATTAATTAAGCAAAAGAGTATTAGCCTTATGGCCATTTATTACAAATAAGCAGCATCATAGCTTGAGTTCAATAAGAAACAACGGAAATGAAATAACAACAATAAAGTAAGCCCATCTACTTGCCTAATAGGCAATCGACTCGGGTACGCGCCCTAGTATTCCGGATCGCCTTCGTCATAACCACAAGTATAGAACCCGTAGTCACCTTCAGCTTCCGCGGATTCCTCTATGGAAAGTTGGGGATGTTGCAAGGGTGAGCACAAAATGTACTCCGCAAGTCTTGAAAAAATAATGCATGACAACTATATGCAAGGCTAAACAATTGAAGGCATAATATGGCTCTTTTAGCATAAAGCAAAGTTTAACTGTAAATACCAATAGTAAGTTCACAAAGCATCATTTGACCAAAATGTGAATAGCATAGTAATTGAATTTGATATGATAACTAAAGCAGGTTCTAGCTACCTGACTGGCTCTATCTGCCAAACCATAACCCGAGAGTTCCATCTGCTCACAGATTCCCAAACCACCATTTTAATTTAAAACAAAACCATAAAATCTACAATGTGCAAGCAAGCCTCGCCTGCCCTTGACTGTGGGCATAGCTACTTAAGTGGTTTTAACTCTGCAGAGTGTGTACAACTTTACCCACAAGACATGATCGACTCTTGTTGCCAAGCTTTCAACACACTTTCTTTGGTGTGTTGGCGGAGAGAGATCATGACAAGGCCTTTACAATGTACAACTCCACTATTAACCTCGCCACTGTGGTTTCACCGCCGATGGGTTCTAGCTGCCCGATCGGAAGCCCCTCTTGCTTTGCCATCATCGGCATTCACCAACCGCCAAGCTAATCACGAGACACACAAATTATTTAGCCAGGTAGTACCCATATAGATTTGTGGTTGTACGGTAGTGCTTGGTCCACGATAACACATGCTTTGGTCCTTAATTGACTAGGGCGGAACATTCACATGCCAAAGTCTTGTGCTTTCTGCACCTGCCAAACATCCATTCGCCCTGGTCTAAACCATATTTTCCACTTTATTTCATTTCAAGTACACATAGTCACTAGGAACAAAGGTTAACTCTCTTCGACGATTATCAGCATAGCTCTTTTGCCTAGATTGAGCTGTTCTCAATCTTTCTTGAATCATTTTTACTTGTTCTTCAGCCTTTTGCAAAATATCAGGGCCAAAGACTTGGCGATCTCCTATTTCATTCCAGCAAAGAAGTGTCCTGCACTTTCTTCCATACAAGGCTTCAAATGGCGACATTTGCAAGCTTGCTTGATAACTATTGTTATATGAGAATTCTGCATAGGGCAAACTTTGATCCCAACTTATCGTATTGGACAACGTACAAGATCTTAACATGTCTTCAAGGATCTGATTCACTCGCTCAGTTTGTCCATCAGTCTAAGGGTGATAAGCTGTGCTGAAATTCAGATTGGTACCCAATGCTTCTTGCAACTTTTGCCAGAACCTTGAAGTGAATTGAGTGCCTCGATCTGAAGCAATCCTCTTTGGCACACCATGCAAACACACGATTCTTGACATAAACAACTCTGCGAGTTTATCACCCTGATAGGTTGTTCTCACAGGAATGAGATGTGCAACTTTTGTCAATCGATCCACTACAACCCATATTGAGTCATGACCTAATCTGGTTCTCGGAAGTCCTGTAATAAAATCCATTCCAATTTCTTCCAAATTCTATTCAAGTACCTTTAACGGCTGTAGCAATCCTACGGGTCTTTGATGTTTAGCTTTAACTCTCTAGCATGCATCACACGTGGCTATGTACTCAGCAATTTCCTTTCTCATCCTTGGCCACCAATATATACCACGAAGATCACGATACATCTTAGTATTGCCTGGATGAATTGAGTACACTGACTCATGCGCCTCCTTTAATATCAATTGTTTGATCTCTTTTTGATTCGGCACATATAAACTTTTCCAAGACAAAGCTGTTCCTTCTTTATCCTCGGAAAATCACGGGCTTTACCTTCCTTTATTCTATCCTTGATCTTAGCGACTTCTTTATCAAACTTCTCGCATATTTTTAATCGATCCTTTAAGGTTGGTTGAATCTCTAAGCAACAACAAAACCTTCCTCCGCTAGATCCAAATTCAAGCGCTTGAAACTCCTCGTGAAGAGCGGGTTTACTTTCTTGAATCATCAAATTGTTGCAGTAGCTCTTCCGGCTTAAGGCATCGGCAACTACATTAGCCTTGCCAGGATGGTAATGTATTCCCACATCATAATCCTTGATTAATTCTAACCATCTTCTTTGTTTTAGGTTGAGGTCTGCTTGAGTTAAGATATACTTCAAACTCTTATGGTTTGTGAAAATCTCACATCAATTCACGATGAGATAATGCCTCCACAACTTTAGTGCATGCACAACTGCAGCCATTTTCAAGTCATGGGTTGCATAGTTTTCCTCATGAGGTCGCAATTGCCGTGAGGTGCATGCAACTACTTTGCCTTCTTGCATCAAGACACATCCAAGTCTCTGTCTTGAAGCATGACAGAAAATCTCAAAGTTTTTTCGAATATCCGGTAAAATGAGCACTGGGGTTGTAGTCAGTCTTTTCTTTAATTCCTGAAAACTTTGCTCACAAGCTTCAGACCATTCAAACTTCTTTTCCTTCTTCAGCAATTGGGTAAGCGATCTTGCAATCTTTGAAAATCCTTCTATGAATCTTCGGTAATATCCCGCTAAACCAAGAAAACTTCTGATATCAGACACTGACTTAGGTTGCCTCCAATCAAGTACACCTTTCACTTTTTCAGGGTCTACTGAGACACCTCTAGCAGAAATTATATGTCCCAAGGAGGCAACTTCTTTTAACGAAAACTCACACTTGCTGAACTTAGCATATAGCATACAACTGATGATTTTTGAGCATTTCTAACACCATCCTCAAAAGACCTTCATGTTCCGCTTCTTCTTTAGAATATGTAAGAATATCATCTATGAATACTACCACAAACTTGTCCAAATATTCCATAAAAACTTTATTCATCAAGTTCATGAAATAGGCTAGTGCATTGGTCAAACCAAAAGACATAACTGTAAACTCATACAGTCCATAACGGGTAGCAAAAGCTGTCTTCGGAATATCTTGTGACCTAATTTTCAACTGATGGTACCCAGATCGAAGATCGATCTTGGAGAAAATACATGCTCCTTTTAACTGATCAAACAGGTCATCAATCCTGGGCAACGGATACTTGTTCTTAATTGTGACTTCATTGAGCTTTATAGTTCACGCTGGCGCAAACTATTATCCTTCTTCTTTACAAAAAGAACTAGCGCTCCCCAAGGTGACAAACTTGGACGAACGTATCCTTTTTCTTGTAACTCCTCAATCTGTTTCTTCATCTCAACGAGTTTATTGGCTGGCATGTGGTAGGGTCTCTTGGAAATAGGAGCCGTACTAGGGACTAGTTCTATGACAAACTCTACATCTCAATCAGGCAGCATACTTGGCAAATCATAAGGAAATACATCTGGATATTCTTGCACCACCGGCATACTTTCCAAATTGTTTCCTTCAAACTGTTCAAAGTGCACTTCTTACTTGCAGACTCATCAGGCATATACTCCACTCGAATGCCTTCTGAATTGGTGAGGGTGATGGCTCTATTGACACAATCTATTTGTCCTTTATACTAAGTTAACCAATCCATCCCTAAGATGACATCTATTCCTTTTGAATCCAAAATGATAAGATTCGCTAGGAATTCTAACCCATTGATTTTTATGGTTGCACTTGGGCATACTGAACTAGTTCTCAATTCTTTTCCCGGTGATTGAACTATCATAGGGATCTTAAGGGTACAGGTTTCCCAACCAAATTTTTCAACAAAATTCTTCAACATAAAAGAATGCGATGCTCCAGAATCAAATAATGCTAAGGCAGGTATTGAGTTTACAAGAAACTTACCCAAAACTACCTCTAGTACCTCTTGAGCTTCTTTGACAGTCACGTGGTTGACACATCCTCTTCCAAAAGATTACGGAGCTCTTAGCGTCTGGGGTGCTCCACGACCTTGTCCTTGCATAGGAGTTCTGGCGGAATTAGATCCCAAGTTGAATGGCACTGGGGTCACTTGCTGACGCTTCTGAGGACAGTTACTAGCATAATGTCCCATCTGATGACAGTGGAAACATTGAATTCCTATAGCATTTTAATTCCCTTTCTGTGGTTGAGCACTGGCACTGTTTTGCTGTCCTTGAGTGATTGGGCATGGTCCAGAATTAGGAGTATGGGGTGCTCCTTGAGCAGTGTCTGTTGGCTCTTGAGATTAAAAGCGCTGCGAGAACCACTTACTCCATGCTGATCTGGAATGCCATCCTTCTCTTGGGGACTCCGCTATTGGCGTTGAGCATCCTCTTGCACTAGTGCCTTGTTCACCATGTGTTGAAAGTTTGGAAAATCCAAAGCAACTAGCGCACCTTGATGTCGAGGTCAAGTCCCTCCATGAACCTCCAGATCTTGTCACTTTCAGTAGCCACATCTTCTGGTGCATACCTTGACATTTGGGTGAACCGATTAAGATACTCAGAAACACTCTGGTTTCCCTGATGCAACTTGAAAAATTCTCTTTTCTTCATTTCAATTATACCGGCAGGCACATGAGCAGTACGGAAGGCTTCAGAGAATTCCTCCCAAGTTATAGCTTGAGCATTCGATGGGTAGCACAAAAGTTATCTCACCAAGTAGCAGCTACTACTTTTAACTGATGGCTCGCGTAGAGAACCTTTTCACGGTCATCACACTGCGCCAACTGGAGCTTCTTGTCCACATCCCTTAACCAGTCATCTTCCTCCAAGGGTTCACCTGCTCCCATGAAGGTAGGCGGTCTAGTTCTCATAAATTCTCCAAGCTTAGACTGGGGCGGCATTACTGGTACTGCGGCTGGTGCTGGCTGTGGATTGTTTATCATATTCTGAGCAAGGACCTGCAACAACTGAAGTTGCATTGCCATCATCTGCTGGATATCTGCAACTGGGGGTTGGACTGGTGGCGGCGGTGGTGGCATTTGCTACTCTTGCTGATCTTGAACATCCTACTGCTCTTATGGCTCTGCCTGGCCACGTCCATGACCACGACGTCCAACACGACCCCCTCTGCGACCAACTCTATGACCTCTTCCTGGGCAACGACCAGGGACGCGTTAGCAATAGATGAGAGGGAAAGAGCAAAAGATGAGAAGACTAGGGAGGTAGCCATTCCAAGACCAAACAAGCAATAAAACTCCAAACAAAAGGTGGCTGCAACAGAATGCTAGGGCAATTGTACAACACACCCAACAAACAAGCAACAAAAATCCTAATACACTCGGCCTATACGTTGCTTAACTAAAACGGGATGATATGCTCCAACACTCTTGGCGCTATTAACTTATCCTATATGGAGTCCTTTCGAGCACTTTTTGACAACAGATCTTTCGAAGCCCTTGATTAGTCTTGAAAAGAAAATCGGTCATCATCTTCCTGATTTGGATTCTTGCAGAAGACTCGAGGCTTTGAGAAGTTTCAAGAGATAAGATCAAATTAAAATTTTAAAATACTATTTCAGCAAAGGAAAGGAGTAAGAACCTAAGAATAAGATGAGATGAGATAATGTATTTCATAGCAATTCGTTGGTTTGATTTAGAAAATAAATTTGAAGTTCTTGCTAAGAAGACCAGACTAACTAGGGATGCGACCTACAGTCCATATGGCTCTGATACCACCTCTGTTGGGACAGGATTTCTGAATCCGAACCCTCTGTGTATAACATGTGCTAGTCCAGGAAAAGCTAGCACACACAGTGAAAATAGTGATGAAAACACATCCATATCACGAAGCATATATTATTAATTAAGAAAAAGAGTATTAGCCTTATGGCCATTTATTACAAATAAGCAACATCATAGCTTGAGTTCAATAAGAAACAACGGAAATAAAATAACAGCAATAAAGTAAGCCCATTTATTTGCCCAATAGGAAATCGACTGGGGTACGCGTCCTAGCATTCCGGATCGCCTTTGTCATAACCACAAGCATAGAACTCATAGTCACCTTCACCTTCAGCTTCTGAAAACATAATGCATGCCAACTATATGCAAGGCTAAACAATTGAAGGCATAATATGGCTCTTTTAGCATAAAGCAAAGTTTAACAGTAAATACCAACAGTAATTTCACAAAGCATCATTTGAACAAAATGTAAATATCATAGTAACTGAATTTGATATGATAACTAAAGCAAGTTCTAGCTACGTGACTGGCTCTATCTGCCAAACCAAAACCCGAGAGTTCCATCTGCTCACGGATTCCCAAACCACCTCTTTCATTTAAAATAAAACCATAAAATCTACAATGCGCAAGCGTGTCTCGCCTGCCCTTGACTGTGGGCATAGCTACTTAATTAGTTTTAACTCTGCAGAGTGTGTACAACTTTACCCACAAGACATGATCGACTCTGTTGCCAAGCTTTCAGCACACTTACTTTGATGTGTCAGCAGAGAGATCATGACAAGGCCTTTACAATGTACAACCCCACTATTAACCTCGCTCGCTAAGGTTTCACCGCCGATGGGTTCTAGCTGCCCAATCGGAAGCCCTCTCTTGTGCCTGCCATCATCTGGCACTCACCAACTAGTGAAGCTAATAACGAGATGCACAAATTATTTAGCCAGGTCGTACCCATATAGACTTGTTGTTGTACAGTAGTGCTTGGTCTATGATAACACATGCTTCGGTCCTTAATTAACTAGGGCGAAACATTCACATACCAAGGTCTCGTGCTTTCTGCACCCGCCAAACATCCATCCGCCCTGGTCTAAACCATATTTTCCACTTTATTTCATTTAAATAACAGCAGCAACACCAATTGCCGCGACTTCACAAATAAGTTTCAATAATGTTTGGAGTGATTCCCATAATGGCATAATACCGAAACGTTTAAGCTGGACTACGCAGTTCTACCGTCCCATGCTAATCTACTGGTTATCCCCAAATAAAATATCTAGTATCACCTAGGGTGTCAAAGGTTTGTCATGATTAATGTCAATGAGGGTATAACAAAGCTGGCATTTAACTAAACCCTAAAACTATATTTAAAGTACATTGTATAAAATTAAGCATGCATAATTTAAAATAACATAAGCTTTTCGTAAAATTTGTTATCAATATGTTCAAGGAAGATTTGCCTTCGCTGCCTCCTGCTAGTTCTACCTCCGATTGCTGATTTGCTTGAACTTCATCTGCGTCGTCTACACGCGAAATGAGAGCAAATAAATAAAATAAATTCAAACCAAGTTCAAAAATTGAAAATAATGGTACTGGAAGATAGATCATGAATTTACAAATTTGAATCACTAAAATCGGAGCTCGAACAAAGGAGAAAGGGGTCTTGGAAGTTCCTCGTATTAGAAATACAGAAAAAACCAGAAAGTCTAACACGTGACAAGATCTGATTGGCTAGAATTTCGAATTTTCTAGAAAATCAGAAAAAGAAAAAATACCGACTAACAAGTGGGGCCCACATGTCAGTGGCTTGGTCCACGATAAACTCGGAGCACCGAGGAGCTCTGGGGGTGACATGGCAGACCGGCAGAGGTGGTGTGCCACGTGTCACTGATATGGCTTCCACGCGGGGCTAGGGCACACGTGGCGGCCAGCGCAAGGCTGACGCGGTGCGGCCGATGCGGCACTGACCGAGCGGAAGGCAGACCGACGTGGCGCCGAGGTGGCGCGGATGCGGACGACGCGTGGCGACGTGGCACGCGGCGTGGCGCCATCGCGGCCGCAAGGAGCGGCCGGCGGCGCGTGGGCTTGCGGATCACGGAGAAGAAGGCATGGCCGGCGGGCAAAACACAACAATCGGCGGCATTAGGGGCAAGGGAGAGGAGGCGTGGGAGTTCAAAGGAGCCAACGGCGGCGGTGGAGACCAGCCGGAGGCGGAGATCGGCGTGGCGGAAGGCTTCGGCCTTGGCGGAGGACTTGGCGAGCTTGTCTTGCGAGCGATGGCTCCTTGGGCTCGCGAGATAGAGGCGGCGGTCAAAAGGACAACGGGGATTCTCGGACGGGGTGCAGCGGCATTTATAGCCCTCGGGGATTCACTTTTCGTTTGCGGCTACACTACACTTGATTATTTATTCATTTTTCTGGCATTAGCCGAGTACAACCCTAGCAACATTTTAAAACTAGTTTTATATTATTTTGATTTTAACCGCGATAGATCATACATATATCTATTGTTGTGATTTGCATTTCCTTTTATTAAAAGAATATAAACTATGTCTTATTCTAAATATTTTTACATAAATGAACTTCTACTAATTCCAAGAGCTTATAAAAATATTTTATTATTTTATGAGTTGTTATATACTTATTTTTATTAATGGCCGTATTAGGTTTTCTTGATATTTGCAAAGCAAATAATTGAAACTTAGTTCAAAAATTAAATGTTTTTGAATATTTGAGTTCCCTAGGGTCTCAGAATCATATAAAAATATATTTTATTATTTTAGGAGTTATATTGCACAATCATTGCATAAAGGCCATAATAGGGTTCCTAACAAATCTTAATTTAAATAATATTTCTATGATTCACAAGTTAAATATTCTTGTATATTCTGAATACACATGATTTTAGATGAATTTATAATTTGTTTTATCTCATTTGGATTTAAAATGAACAAGTTATACACATATGAAGTTGGCTCGGTTTTAGAAATTCAAAGAAAATAGAAAATATGTTTCGAAGGCGCCTTTTCCCTTTTGAACTATCTCACCTTGTGTCACTACTGACGAGGAAGCAATGGCAGGGACTAGGGCTCCTCGCCGGCGACGAGAGGCTGCCAGAATCGGCGAATGGGTAGCGGGGAGAGCATCTCCGGCTTATTGCGCATCTAGGGATAGGCTTCTCAATCGCCGGCAGTGAGCGGAGGTGGGTCACTATCGAGCTCATGCGTCAAACGCTATGGCTAGATAGGTGAGAGCAAAAATGGTGAAAGATTGATTCAAAAGAAGTATCGTGAGAGCATCAGGGACCTTACAACGTTCCATTTTGCCGATTGATTCGATCGGAAAAGCACCGAGTTGGGCTACCACCGTGCAGCCGTATCTGGGAACGAAGGCGGCGGTGGCGGCAAGCTACGGATGTGATGAGCTAAAAATGATAGTGGCAGGGTGGTTTAGGATGTATGAGGATGCTCTATGCGCAATGAATTTTACTAATTCCTACCGGATCGCTCGATTCGGTTTTCCTCCTCTCCCTCGGTTTTCTCTGCGAAAATGGTGGTTTGGGCGAGTTATGGCGCAAAAGGCTTTGGCTCTGGAAGAAAGATCTATGAGTGGCTGGGTTGTGCTCTAGAAGATGGACAACAACTTTTATAGGCGGCGATGATGTGTGACGGCTTCACGGAAGCTATCATTGGCGGTTTCTTGATAATCAAACAGCACAGGGGATATGGTGTCGTGGCAATGCAATTAAGGGAAATGATGCCATAACAGGTATGGCGAATCGACAAGGTGGACAATGATTGCGCCGCAAGGCGTAGTTCAATTCAAGCGATGTGGCATGCTTGGCATGAGTTCTTTGAGACATGAAACAGAGGGCATGCATCCTTCGTTGCTGTGCGTAGGGAAATGAACCAGGGCCAAGTTGAGGCTTCGGGTGGGGTCATCTACAGAAATATGCCTTTGCTCCATTGACAAGAGATGAAACTACCTTATCTCTTCAATGCGCAGGCAATGATGTTGAGCTTTAAATGATCATTAATACTTAATGGGATATTTTTTATAATTTTTCTCAGAGATTCTAAGGAAATTATATTCACACTATAGAAATTTTAGATAAAAATACTTTGTACTTAATTTATAAAATTTCTGACAAAGCACTACACTCAAAATTGGGTTTTCTGTTTTTAATTTATCAGAAGACTTATATCTTCCCAAAACTTTTTAAACTTTTTATAGCAGTTCCTCTTGGACATATAAGTCTTTAGTAAAAAGTTCACTTTTTTATATTTTTTATTTTATTTATAAAAATTCTGACATTCTGATTTCTAAATTCTCAGCAATTCTATTTTTGAATTTTTATAAATACCAAATTAATTTATTATTTCCTGATATTTTTACTGTAGATTTAATGATCCAGGATGAGGATAATATAAAAATATCTGGTTGAAATGATTAAGGAATATTTTCAATATATTTTGACAAGTTTACTGTTGCTTTGATATGACTTTTAAAATTCAGAATTTAGGTTCTAGTGATTTCTTAAGATTATCCAGAATTTTATACATTTTATTGTTGTAAGATTTTTTTATTGTTAATTGTCTATTATTCATAAAGATTTTTCCAATAGAACAAAAATCAAACAAAATCCAGAAAAACTCAAAAAGTGCAGAAAAAGCATAAGTAAATATAATTAAATAATAAAATTTAATTTCTTACTTTATTTTAATTTTGGGATGTTACAATTAATAAAGCGGAAAATATTATACAAACAAAACTTACAACTCAGAGAATTACATTGCGGCAGAAGAAGCAAAGTCTTGTAGTATGCCCATCCGACCCTTAGGCAACTGACAAGGCATAATCCCTAGAAAGATCGTGTTGAAGAAATTCGTGCAACCTGTGACGGAAAGATCTCTTCGTAGCTTCGCTAACTTTTCTAGCTAAAACAACATATTAAGCATGGGTGAGTACTTTACGTACTGCGCAAGACTTTAGCAAAATTTATAATATATACAGGCCATTTCAAAGGAAAGGCTTCTATGGGTAATTTGCATAAATCAAAATTGAATTTGTAAATCATGTTGTCATTTGCAAATTGAATTTATAAAACAAGTTTGACTGATAAGAAATAAGTAAAGCATAAGTAATACTCACGACCCTTCGTGAGCAACGAATAATCGGATCATGAAATCCAACAATGTCGGCCCTTTGACATAAAGTGACGATTGACTAAACAAGTTTCAAACCAAAACCCAATTTTAGAAAATACCAAATCTAACATTGGAATGACTTTACCCACAAAGAATGATCAGCTGCTGAGGTGTACAACTTTACCCACAAAGAATGATCGACTCTTTGTACAAGCTATTAGCACACTTCCTTTGGTGTCGCAAAGAGATCATACATAACCGTTACATTACCTAGATATGGCTTTGAACCAGCCGGGGCGTTAAGCCCTCGCCATAGAAAGCGAAACACTCACCCAAGTTGTGGATCCAACACAATACCCAACACAACGTTTCTGTTCATGGCAAGGCGTACACTGTTGCCGGTATGCATTTACCCACACCGAGGTGTGGAAGCCCCTCACAAGCAGACCTGACCGGCATGCTTCTATTATCTCCCGCCTACCAATGTGCAAAGCCATATCTAATTAACGTAATATGTTAAGGCCGTCCCATACCAGCCCTCGTGGTTACACGGAATTCTTGAATCAATAGCGTCCCATTGCACGGTCCTTAATTCGACACTGGTGATACTCCACCCTACACTACGTGCAAATCCTCTACACAACCGCTATTGCCAGTAATCGCTTGCATCAAAACCATAGTTTCATTTTGGGTTTTTAATCAAAGTACCAGTAACCAACATTGTCATATCCAACATTTTCCATTTTTCAAGAAACAATTTTGATCTGATCATTTACATCGTTTCTTCTAAAGCATGGCTAAGCATGGCTAAGATGTAATCGCATATACCCATGATGACATGAAGTAATGTCTATCCTTAATATATGGTTATCAAGGTTCACATGTCCATATTTATCAAGGAAGTATCATGAAACAACAAGTATATCTACCAGTACCATAAAATAGCGAATTTACAGAAATAAATTCATGCATGAAACAGTTTGATAAACATCATGAAAATTAAATACTGGGATCAATGTGATCAAAGGGAGTGATTGCCTTACTTATTTGTTGTTTACGAGGAAGTGAAAGTCACAACTAACAGAGTTGACGACGGAGATAGTGACGTCGGGTTCTACACATCGTTCAACAGAAATATAGCAAATAACAAATTTCAATAAGGGCAAAAAGAAGACAGATAGGAAACCAAATAAAGACTCACTGAAGAAAACAGGAATATTCTAGGGTTTAAGTTGCAGGATTCCACATTCTTGTGTTCCAGTTGATTAAGCATTCATATCGATAATAGATTTTAAGTTTAGTGTTGCACGATTTCCTTTATAGATTATCTATTCTTGTTTCACGAATTCAAGAGGCTAAATTATGTGTTCTTGTATTTATAATTACGAATTCTAGATGCTAAAGTTATTTGGATTAATAGAATTAAGATATTAATCATTATGCTTAATGCTATGAATGAATAGATCTCTACTTTAAATGCTTAATTGATTTTGCATAAAAAGGTTTCGAATATGTTAAGACCTGCAAGGTTAGGCTACTGGTTATATAACCATGGTTTTTAAGAAGGTTCTGGTGATACAAATAACTTAATTACAGATTTCTTTATTATTACTAAGTTTGTTTATTCATATTATGAAGTTCAGAAATCATAATACTTAAGGTTATTCTGCTAACATGATTTATATGCAAAGCATGATCAAATGAGATTATTTCTTCAGAATAGGGTACTATTTACTTTGAAGAACATTCTTAAGCTGGTTTTATAAATTTTAGTGTTTAGATGAGACATTATATTCATTATTGAAATAGCTTATACGATATTAAGGTTTACGTTATAAGGAATCAAGTTAGAAAGGTGATGTGTACGATTAACAATTAGGGTTATTGCACTAATAGGATTTATATGAAAAGAAAACTGAAATATGAATATTTTTCTAGATTATGGTAGTCCAAATCCTAAGGATCAATACTGGGCTGATCTTCACAAAATTTATATTTAGACGAGATATT